>OU862886.1:34630833-35931666 GCA_917880725.1 Selenia dentaria
GCCTTTTTTTCATTTTCTATGTACTTCGTATAAAGCGCTTTTAAACTTTCAATATTAATAATGTACCTATGAATCCTGCTTTGCATTTTTCTTCTACGACTGGTTTATAAAATCGCGTGATGACAAAGACTGGTCGACCATCTCGTATAACTTTCCGCATACTAACTACACACAACAACATTCAATATAGATACACCCTAAAAACAAAAGACTTCAATAGAAATATGGTTTATTTTTACAAAAATACATAACCGCCTTCAATATGTACGAAATTGAAAATCCAGTGTTAAATTAATGCGAATCCATATTAAAGGTATCAGGTTTCCAACAAAAAAATAATTGTTCAAATCGGTTTATAAATAACGGACTTATGAGGTAACAAGTATTTAAAACAATAGAACCTAATTGCGAACCTACTCCTTTTAGATGTCGGTTGAAAATAAACTAAAAATAAATAAAAGGGATTGCCTATTTTTTTTAATTTGCTTTCAAACGACGGAACCGGTTTTGTATAAAGATATTGCGTCGAGTGTCATACAATATTATATTTAAAGAAAAGTCTAATTGAGAACCTACTTCTTTTTTGAAGTCGGTTAAAACACGTTGATAAACTATTATAAAAACGTACCCGTATTAACGTAACATATATACTAAATATTAGGATTACCCAATAATAGGGTAAACCTTACAGGCTTTACCATGGCAACACTTTCTATGTTCCAAGCAATAACCTTTATTTTTATTTTTATTTATTTAAAATATTGGTTTCCAAGTTACTTTACGTGTGAAATGTGATTCCATCCTTCTTTTTATATTTTGATGTTTGTTTTATACACCGTTTCACGACACAATTCGGCATTTTGACTGGTAAATTTTTTGATTTACTTTACGTGTTGCTTCCACGCGCAGCGATAGTTCGACTGACGAGTCAAGGCGTAGTTTCGTTGTGCGTGTGTGTGTGTAATTGTGTATGTACACGGCGAGGCGTAGTTTTACCGGCTTCACTTTTCTGTTCACAACATTCTGTCTTGACTTTTTTATTTAGTCTGAGGTGAGTTGTACTTGTGTTCGAAAATATTTCTTGCGGGCAACTGCCAGTAGAAGTTTTGAAGAAAGAAATAAAGCATTTCTGTGACTAGTTTGTGTTCATTAAACGACAACTCCAAATTTACATATTTCACTTCGATTTACTTAATTTCAACTAATTTCGATTTTCCGTTATGTCGCAAAAAAACAAGCTTCTTGCAATTTTTCAACGCTAAGGTACATTTTCTCCTTTCGAATATATTGATTTCTGGCAGTAATTGGCCAAAATCTAGAGGGTGTGGTAGCTAACCAGACGGGTGTAAAATGTGTCAGACACATATTACACTTTTTTACAGAATTAATTAAATTTCTTTAAATTCTTACAGTAAAAAAAATATTCTAAATAAACAAAAACATCAGAAGCAATATAATTTACAATATAAACCATAACAAACACTTAATGTTTGACACCCAACATCCATAAATGTGTCAGTGTTACAAAAAAGATAACTATTAAGCAACAAAATACTTACCTACTTTGTTATCAAAAGCTAACAGCTTTTCATTTTATATAAACGCACCTTGTCATAATAACAATTAAGTGTTTCCATGAAAACATTGTGAACTGGATTGATATAACACTATCACATATTCTATACTGATATATTGATTGTGTTAAGGTACTAAAATGTCCTATATAAACAGCTGGTGCGGAAATACCCACTGTTTGTGATCCCTTTGTGTGTTTGAGGTCAATGGTGACAGTTTACTCATACCCACGTGTTATTAAACAAAGCATGTTGGTGTTTCAAATGGTACCAATAGAAAAAAAATAATTTTATTCAGGACTAGCTGCTCTCCGCGGTTTCACCCGCGCGGTGATGGATGGTGATGATTATGAAGAATCTTATATAGCCTATGTTACTCAGGGTGAATGTAGCTTTTTTGTTATAAAAACTAACGTGGTTTTCAATCATTATTAATTAAAAATACGGGATTACTCACGTAATATTTATCGGATAGGTCCGACTGTACTTTCACATTCGGTGGTCTTTTTCAAGGAGTGTTCGGGACGCCCGCGTCGATGACGTCTCGCTTAGCACTGAAACTATAGTCGGACCTATCCGATAAATATTACGTGAGTAATCCCGTATTTTTAATTAATAGTGAATGTAGCTTTCCAATTTTGAAAGAATTTTTGAAATCGGTCTAGTACTTTTTGAGCCAATTCGTTACAAACATACATACATACAAATCTTTGCTCTTTATAATATTATAGTATAGAGTATAGACATCGCACAACATAACATACAAGGATACGGCAAAGGCGTGAACCTGAGGCCAGTACTTCTGGCCAATAGCGTACACATAAGTATAAAATTAGGAAATATTGTTCACTAGCAATAGATTTATGTGTTTACAAAAGAAAAAAAAATGGACTCACTTTAGTTTTTAAGCAATTTCCACCATAGCTTAAGAATGTTTATTGTGATGTTTGGAGAACGAATCCTCCACGAAAATGTAATATTAAAAAAAACAAATACGGACCAAAGAGTCTGTAGTGTGGAAGAATAATAACTATAAAAAAACATACAAAGATACTGACAGAATAAGACAACCATCATAATAATGTTGCGTAATGCCATGAAAGAGCCCCGACTCAGCATACGCTAGGGTATATCATAAACCCAAGCACTGATTTTCAGTCAGCGCTCCTCACTGACATCACGAACGTTACTCGTGACACAACAGAAACAAATACAAAATAGAAAATAAATAAAGATACATAGCATTAAGAATCAAAGATAATTACAGTCAAAAAACAAAAACATACAAGATAGCTGGGTTACACAGTGCTAGCGAGCAAATTCGTACCTAATGGAATTTTTACTGTTTTTAAAAATGTATCATAAAAACGCATTTGTTTAAAGACGGAATTGACATAAATTTGGACTTTTATTGCATGTACTTACTGAATTAGTCTGTAACATCCATTAGAAAGTAATGTCGACTATGATCATCTAGGTATTACGAGATGGTCATAAAATCATAAGTAGGCGTGCATTTACGGATGATCAAGGGACACAAAGTCAAAGTCAAAATCATTTATTCAATTTAGGTATCAAAGACGCACTTATGAACGTCACCTTTTCATGATAATGTACCTTAAAGACTCTACCGCCGCGTTCCAAAATATATGGGGCCCACCGAGAAGAAGCGGCAAGAAACTCGGGGCCATTCTTTTTATATAGATGTTTACAATGTTTCTACTTAGGTACTACAAATATTACATTTTATGGTTGGCAGAGAGACAGCTTGCCAGAAGTGGAGTATTCCAAGCATCTTTATCTTCTATATAATGTCGAACTTTATAGTAAGCTTTTTTTATTAAAACGTTTTTTACAGTCAACTTTAATTTGCCCTCTGTGAGCCCAGTTATGTGTTTTGGGATTTTATTGTAAAAATGCACACAATTTCCTAGGAATTACTTATTAGTCTTAGCAAGTCTAAAACTAGGTACAGCTATCCTATTTGTATAAATTTTTACGAACATACATTATATTTTAAATACATATAAGGAGTCAAGCGCACAAAAGAGTCGATAGCCTACGATACCCAGGTAATATCTTCCTGGCGATCATCAAATGATCAATGGAATAGACCTATAAGAAAAACGTTAAATGCATCAAATTTTGAACCTTTCCATCTGCATTTCAGTTATGGAAGTTGCAACCGGCGAGCACGGCGACTGGGTCCACAAGCTCGTGATGGCGGTGAACAAAGGCAACTGTGGTCGAGGCCAGTCGTCTTCATCATCATCAGCATCGTCCACCGTGGCTCAAAACCTCAATTACAACAATCAGCAGAGCAAGAACAACGCGCAGAAGGCTGAGGCGCTCGCTATAGTAGTAGGTAAGTTAGAACCGAGGCTAGACTATGGATACATGGTCTATGTAACCAGTTTTATCAAATTGTGTATAAAGGTTTCTGTTGTATGTGCATATGGCCTATTATTTGTAGTTTAATACGATCAGGGTGTTATAGTAAAATCTATTAAAAAAGGCGCTCATGCTAGGGTCTAGGCGGGGATAGCGATAAAACCCTTTAGTAAAATCGCTAGAAGATCGTTATAGTAATTCGTTAGTAAGATTGCTAATTGATAATTTGCATCCAAATGCAACTCTAAACTGTCGAGATATCAAGCAAAATTGTTTATTTATTAGACACTAGCTAGAAAACGAGAAAATACTGCAGATACATAAGTAAAATAACAACTAGCTAACATACTCATTAAATTCCGACCTAACTAAAACAAACACGTAACTTGGCAATACATTGGCAAAATATATCTGCAATTACCAACAACATTGGAGCTCGTCTTATAATAAATACCCTTATAGTAAATACAGTACGGCCGAAGTAGATTTTAATATTGAGTAGGTAGACTATAGTTTATAGTACATTTATGACTAAAGGGGGATCCCAATAATCTATCTATCCACAGTTTACCTCACTACCGATAAAAATTTGACGTCCATACAAATAGTGTCAAATATCTATCTCTAGTAAGGTAAACCGACGATAGATGATTATTGGGACCGGCCGTTAATAAGATACAGAACACTGTAACGTAATAAAATGATCCACGTGTTGTATGTGAAACTGGTTTCCACGACATGATTATTATTATTATTATTACTATGTCTTCGCAGGATTAGTAGTTCGACTAGCTTATTATCTTCTCCAAGGGCATATCTATCTTTATACTGAAATGTCATAAAATTTGTACATGGTCAAACGCAATTGCTATAATAGTAAATAATATATGAGTAAATTTAGATACTTAGTATATCAATCAGTAAACATTATAATAAAATACAGGACTTACGTATATACAAATATAAAATACTCTTGACGGTCGCCGAGCACGTCTAGTGTATCGAGCTACCAAATTGACTTGGCTTTTTGGCTAAGCTATCAGAAACTGACACAAACTTTCACAGAACTGTCATCTTTACGATCTTGGAGTAGGCGGAGATCTTATTATTTTGTCTATGCTGTGGCCAAGCGTATTACGTTTTTTCACCCGCGTGGTGATGGATTATGATGATGATGAAAAGTATCCTATATGTAATCCTACCTAATCCAGCGCCTCATCTACTTCCATACCAAATTTTATCAAAGTTACTCCCGCCGTTTGAGCGTGACAGAGTAACAAAGATCCACACATCCATAATCACAAATTCCCCATAGCACTACTAGCTTGTAGTGCTGTGGAGAATTTAGACCAGTAGTGCAGTTTGTTAGTGCCAGGGGTGAAATACTGGTTCCAACTGGTTCTATACATTATGTGTTATAAATGACATCCAATACCCAAGAACAAACTCTTCTGCTTATCATTCAAACATTTATTCGAGCGTCGAACCCAAACTTCAACAAAATCGGTTACAAACCACGTCTTGCATACTTTCAGATAAACCCACCTGCACAGTAATAGACATGTCGGAGCCAGTGCTCAACACGGGGAAGCAGCTCGCTCTTCCCAACTCCTCAAATTTGGCTCCCGTCACCTGCACCACCTCACTCCTAGACTCCAGCGAAAGCTTCACAAAGAAACCAGTCAAAACCGGCTTCCCCACATCCGGGTGGAAGCAATTCTGGATCCTATTGAAACGGACGTTCAGGAGTATTTTAAGAGATCAGATGCTGACGCACTTGAGGCTATGTTCGCATACGGTCGTCGGGCTGCTGATTGGATTCCTGTACTATGACATTGGCAGGGACGCAGCGAAGGTGATGAGCAACGCAGGCTGTATATTCTTCACTGTGATGTTTACGATGTTTACTGCTATGATGCCCACTATTCTTACATGTGAGTATATTTTTATTACTACGTCATGTATAAGAGTAATAATAGTAATAGTTATATTGCTTTAAGCACATTTTTTCGGGACCAATAGTAGTTAATATGCTAATCCGCGTCGTAATATGCAACGTCGCGCTGTTCGTATTATTGGAGACACAGCTTCACTAAGCATATTTTACCGTTTGTTTCATGGTGAACGTTCTGAAGAGCTTTTTAATCTTATTCCTTCCATACTGGTTCCGGCCTAGCGTTGCATCCATATACTGTTTAAAATATCTTACCACGAACCAAAAAGTTTGGCAATTCCTACCTCTATCGTGTAAGTACATTTTGGAATGCTTTGCCGGTATACGTATTTCCTTGCAGCTATGACCCTGGGTCAAGCGGGGAGTGAAAAAGCATCTGTCAGGTCATCTTAAGGGTGACGATTAGCGAGAGGGAGTCACTTTGATGAACCATTATAAAAAAATCCTGGGTATCGTTGTCTATATTCCAAATTGCACTCAAACTTTTTGAGCCTTGCTTAGCTTTTTGTTTTTTTGAGCAGTACTTTCACTATAACCATTTCTACCATGAAGCACTACTGTTCGCATTACTGTATTGCGGTCTGATGCCGGTAATATTACAGGCACATGAGGATTAGCTCGTATCTTAGGGCGATGGGCGCAGTGTAGTTCGTAACCTTGTACCCGACGGAATGCATCTGTTCAATTCATTTGTTCATGGCAGAGGTTACCACTTAACACCAGGTGGGCCTCGTGCTTGTTCCGTTACCGAATGACATTAAACAACAAAGTCTCAAAGTCAAAATTATTTATTTGCCAGGAACATGGTAGGTATACAACATACAGAGAGGCATACAAGATCTTATGAATGAATCATATGTCCTTACCTGTTAAGCGTGCAAATTCAATTTCAAAATAGGTAATTGTATGTCATATATTGGTTATTGTTAAGAATAAGTCATATTTTATAATAGTTACACATGCATAATTTAGTATTTTTTAATATTCCAATTTTACTAAAAATTTATCAATGGATTTGTCTTCTAAGAGATCGGTAATACTATAATAACATTTTTCTGCAAGCAATTTCTTTAATTTACATTTAAACATACTATTGTTTAATCCTCTTATAGTTTTTGGTATCTTATTGAAAACAATATGGCTCCCCATACAGAAAACACTATTTTGCATTAAAGTAGTTTTACAAGCTCTCGAGCAGTGTCTAGTATCATCACGTCTGCTACGAGTGCTTAATTCAGAGATGCGACAAAAAAGGTCTGGATTAGTTTTTATAAAAGTAGCTATTTCTAAAATATACAGTGATGGTAACGTCAAAAGTTTATGTTCTAAAAAGTATGGTCTACAACTATCTGTCTTTTTTAGGTGATGCATTGCTCTAATACATCTTTTCTGGGCTTTGAAAACAATATTTTTATCAGTAGAGTTCCCCCAGAAAATAATACCATACCGTAAAACTGACACTGCCATCCCGTAGTATGCTGTTAATAGTGCGTCTCTGTTAATTATAAATGAAAATTTATATAAGGCATATGCCGAAGAGTTAATTCTTTTAGCCACAACCTCTATTTGTGCTTTCCAGTTGAGTTTTCTATCAATGGTTAGGCCAAGAAATCTCGTTGATTCTACTTCCTGCACAATGCTGCCGTTGTATTGTACCATTATACTTGGTTGAACCGCACGCTGTCGAAAATGCATTATGTTCGTTTTGAATATATTTATTTTTAAATTATTATCATCTAGCCATTCGATTATTGATTTTAAACTTTTATTTATTTCAGATTCATATGTTATTTTATCTTTTTTTATTATATGTCTTTGCTTCCTATTAGTACACATTTTATAAAAAACTTGCATGACAACAAGCCAATGGTAAATAATAACCCTTTGCGTATACCATTGTCATAAATTTACGTGAGTTGTATTCATACATCTTTTGTTTTAATTATCACGGTATAGGAATGACCACATACAAAATATTAGCACCATTGTCAGATCCAGAGAGAAAATCGAAGAATACGTTTGCATGGAAAAGACTCCAAAGGCGCAATAACTAGACAGTAAACTGTGGACCCTAATATTTCTCATTAACCATACGTTCATTATTGAATGCAAATAAATGAATGTAAATTATATATCCTCTTAATTACTTGGCTACAATACAACCGGAAGACCATTGTTATCCATTTGTAATCAGGTCTGGTTTTTATCAGTATGTTTATTACTTAAGCCTCTCTATCTAGTCTCCATGTAATCGTTCTTTTACCTTATAAACACTTAACGGAAGTCAATTAAATGCCGGTCTCAATAAGTCCATTATACGGTTTCTTTGTCTTTTGTCTATGAATAATATATTTTGAAGTGTATGTGTGTAATTCCAAAATAAACAGCTTTTCAGTAAACTTTGCACAGTGAAAGTACATACCTTACCTACGGTAGGTACTCACATAAGCATCAATTTTGAAATTTTCATCTCTCTGTCTGTCTGCTGATCTCAGAAACCAGACCAATTATAACGAGGCTTTCACTAGCAGATATCTGATGTTACAAGGAGTAACTTAGGATACTTTCTTTTCTACACGACTTCCAAAAAGGAGGAGGTACTCAATTCGACTGTATATTTTTTTTATGTTTGTTACCTCATAACTTTCGATAGGGTGAACCGATTCTCAAATTATTTTTGTTTGAAAGATGGTGCTTCCCGTGTGGTCCTATTTAAATTTCATCAAATTCGGTCCAGTAGTTTTTGAGTTACACTCCAATAACTGAATAGAATGGAAGTCGGTATTAAATTTTTCAATTTCCTTAAATAATAATCTGTATTAAAATAACAGACTGTTCAGCGAAGCTCGTGCAGCATCCTCTAAGTTGAGTGACCTGGCTGTCTGACCAGGCGTAGTAGATCTTCCCTATGTCTACCGTGGAGTCTACTTGTAGAAACATAAAAAATAAACTCTGTCTGCAAGTTTGTTACTTTATCACGCCTTAACAGGTTGAACGGATCATAATCAAGTTTGGCAAGGTTATAGATTATATCCCGGGAAGCACATATGATACTTTTCATCATCATCATGCATCACCACGCGGGTGAAACCGTGGGGCGTAGCTAGTTAATAAATACAATTATATGTCTGATTGTAATGCCAAGTTCTTAAGGCATAAAAGTATAATATACAGCCGTGCGATTCTCTAATGATTCGTCGACGCGCTCACCGATGTCAAATCCTTTATGAGATATCGCCCTTGTACATAAGGTTGTTTTTCCAACGTTTCTTGTCATCTCTTCATTTGATTCACGGATGTTGTCAAAGACGCAACGATGTTTGCTCTTAGAGAGTCGCACGGCAGCCGTGCCTGTTGCTGAAACGTAGGAAAAACAACCTTATATACAATAAGAGCGATATCTGATTCTGATTGAGTATTTGACATCGGTGAGCTCGTCGACGAGCGCATCGACGAATCATTAGAGAATCGCACAGCTGGTTAATCTCTGAAAAAGCTGAATTAATTTTGACAGGACTTAGACATAGCTAATCGTAGTAGTACCTTAGGCTTCTTTTATTTTAGCAGAAATAATATGAATCTAATGCATTTCTCTGACTTCGTGTTCCGTAGGCCACGCGAGCGTAGCCGCGGGTGGATCAGTTACCAGTTAATATAATAGAATGATGTTTGTTTCCAGTCCCAACCGAGATGAGCGTGTTCGTGAGAGAACATCTCAACTACTGGTACTCCCTGAAGGCGTTCTACTTCGCGAAGACAATGGCAGACTTACCGTTTCAGGTAATTTGCATTAATTGTAATTCATTAGCTGTAGAATTCTACATAAATGAGTTTTCCGGAGATGTAATGCCAGCATACCTATTTCTACCGCGAAGCCAGTAATATTCGCAATCCTACGTCCTTTGAAGGGTGTGGGTGCCGGGGAAATTATACTGAGGCCCATTAGACCTAACAACTTTATGTCTCACGGTGTTGGGCGCAGTGCAGTTCGCCACTTGTGATGAAATGCATTTGAAAGAAAGAAAAAAAAAATATTCAGGACATCACACAACATAACATACAAAGATACTTACAGAATAGGACAACCATCATAATAATGTTGCGTAATGCCATGAAAGAGCCCCGACTCAGCATACGCTAGGGTAAACCCAAGCACTGACTTTCAGTCGGCGCTCCTCACTGACATTGCCACGAGTTACGTGACACAACGGAAATAAATCAAAAATAGAAAATAAATAAAGATACAAAGATACAGTCAGAAATAAAAACAAACAAGATGGTGATTCCGAGACACTTCGCGCGTTGCCGACAGCCAAGCGTCGATTAACAGTTAGCACTATTGGCGTGTTTCGGGAGGCACCAAAAATATCACATAATTATTATGGTAACACCATGACGTGGCGCCATGCCACCAACAGATTCTAATTTATCTATGCGTGCCACGTACCGCCACGTAGACAAGCAACCGCTATGTAGTCTGAGTTTACTAGTTCAAAGCCTTGAATATATTACAAGTTTGTGTACAATACTGTAAAACTAGATTTTCTAATGATTTATATTTTTTTATTGTTTTCAAATTGACTGTGATAGTTTGACATTGTTTTTGTACCGACCGTCATCTACAACTTACTAAATACAATTCTTGTTTACCTTTGTTATAGGCATGGGTTACCGATTAGCACTATGTGGTTCTCGTGCTTGTACCGTCTCCTAATCACATACATTATGTTTTAATTATAAATACGGGATTACTTACGTAATATTTATCTGATAGGTCCGACTATAATTCGACCACATCCCGAGCGGGGGTCTTTTTCAAGAAGTGTTCGGAACGCCCGCGTCGATGACGTCTCGCTTAGCACTGGGTAGCTCACATATAAATGATGTAATGAAAAAAAAACAGTATGATGTAGGTATACTAACCTATAATTGAAGTAGTCCTCTCTTTAAATTGCGTGCCGACACGTTCTTGTAGTGATCATTTTTGTGCATTCTATCTGTACATTTACTACCTACAAAACGCAAAAAAGTATTGAGTAGGTGTTGAAAATAAATCAGCATTTTAAAATGTTATTTATGGTTTCCGTACAAGATTTCAGGGCTCTATTACTAAATGTAGTCTGCTGGTGTAAATTGAATTGATTTTTACGTGTCTCTACACTTAATAATGTTCTTGTTAATAGCATTTTAATTGGATAAGATAAATTCATCACATCAAATCATCATTGTTTTTCACTCTAGCAAAGGGACACAATGACACTGTGACAGTAACAGTTCATTTGTGATTGACGAGGAGAAGATAAACAAGTACAATTTGAAAAATTTAATACTGAGTCATTCTATTCAGTTATCAGAGTGTAACTCAAATAGTACTGGATCGAATTTGATGAAATTTAAATGGGACCACACGGGAAGCACCAGCTTTCAAATACAAAAATTTGAGAATCAGTTCACCCAATAAAAAGTTATGAGGTAACAAACATAAATAAAAATACAGTCGAATTGAGTACCTCCTCCTTTTTGGAATTCGGTAGGTACTTAAAACAAAATAATGATGATGTCGTCTGCGTCGTGTCCTACGATGGCTACACTGGCTATTTTCTGGCGTGTGCTCGTACATGGCTGGCAAATCCAAACTTAGTCTTGAATACTCGGTCACAAGCAGTAGAGCTGACCTGTTGTACGTGTAATTGTAGGAGGGTTTAGGTGTTGACAGTTTGGCGCTTTGAGCATAGATTAATCAGACTATATGGCTTTGAGCCCAACTCGGAAAGGCGAGTATTCCGAGAGTATTAAATCAAACTAATAAGTCGTCAAATGAAGAAATAAAAATGACGTGATATTTTTAACTGACCTACTGACCTGACTTTATAGTCTAAATTAATGTAAATGTTAGGTATTTGGTTTAATTATTGAAAACTTTAGAAATACCTACCTCTGATTGCGATCTAATCGCAAAGTGAAAGTCACCGGTCACAATGAAAAACCTTTAACTTTTTGATGTAGGTACATCACATACTCGCAAATATAATATACCTATATGTATAAGTACGTCACAGATGGAATATAAGTTTATACAAACCTAACTAACGTTAAGTAGCTTTTAAACATTTTGCAGTAAACATCGTGATAGAATGTGGCACTTAACGCTTTTTAACTACATACTTATACCTATTTAGTACATTTTACTCAACATTTGCTTCACAATGTGCCCATTTTGTGTTTCTTCACATAATTATATTCAAGGCCAGGCGTTTGTGTAGTTTCCAATATACTAGATTGTTCTTATTATATTATTACTTAGCATAATAGTTCTACTAAAGTGTTTCGCTGCTTTGAAATCATTCAGATAATATTTACTATCGTCAAAACAAACTCTACTCAAAAAACATATTAACCAATTTAACCTTTGATAGTTTTACAAAAGATGCGTTTGTTTTATAAAGACCTAAAATTGAAAATAAAATCTACGTTATTTTATAGTCATGATTCGACATGAACTCGTTGACTTTTCCCGAAGAAACAACCAAACTTAGTAAGTTATCATCATGATATTAAAAGAAATACTTCTGCTGGAAAAATGCTTATGCCAGAGATGCAGAGTGCGCCACCCTCCCCATATAATGCAAATAGGAAGTACTTATACAGAATACACAAAACAACCAAATTAACCATAAACGATATGACACGAATTTCACTTCCAGACAAGGCATCATCAGGAGATGTTGACTCGTCAAGCGCTAGACTGACAGATTAAATATTTCTTTTAATATGGATTTCCGCAAGATAATGCCTGAATCCTGAATGGCGTGGTGGATTATGGTCGAACTCCTCTCACTGAGAGGAAGGCTTGAGTCCTAGCAGTGGAAACATGAGCTGATTATGTAACGCCTGAATCAATAAATGATGATATCATCATTTTCTACTTCCATTTCAGATCGTGTTCAGCGGCGTGTACGTCATAATAGTGTACTTCATGACTGGCCAGCCTATGCAGACGGACAGGGTGTTGATGTTCACCACCATCAACATCCTAACGGCGCTGGTGGCACAGTCTCTAGGTCTGCTCATCGGAGCCGCCATGAAGATCGAAACCGGGGTATATTTGGGACCCGTCACGACGATTCCAGTGGTATTGTTCTCTGGATTCTTCGTCAACTTCAACGCGATCCCAGGCTACCTTCAATGGCTCACTTACTTAAGCTATGTCAGATACGGCTTTGAAGGTGCCATGCTATCTGTTTATGGGTTCGGGAGAGAAAAACTGCATTGTTCCGAAGCGTACTGTCATTTCCGAAATCCAGACCTGTTCCTCAAAGAAATGACCATGGATAAAGCTAATTTTTGGATAGATGTTGCCGCGTTGAGCGCGTTCTTCGTATTTATTCGAGTAATCTCCTATTTAGTGTTAAGATTCAAGTTGAAAATGATGCAGTAGTTTGCGAGCACAAAGCAGCTTAGTTTTAATTTTTTTAATGTTGATCAGATTTTTTGTGCATTAGGAACTGAGGGAGGGGCGCCATTGGAAATTTGAATTGTCAAACGATAAACGCAAGGACTTGGTTTTGAATTGTCTTATTTCCGTGTACCCGATACATTCCTCAATATTCAATTTTACAACCTGTTTATTTACCTAATTAAACTAATGTAAAAATACTATTAGACATATAAATATTATTTTGACGGTTTATCTTGCAGCTTGGTGCGCGAATGTTTTATGAAAATGTGACCCGGAAGGTCACGATCGGTCGAGATGCCCGACTTTACCGTGGAAGTTAAACCGCCAAATTAATATCAGTTCATTTCATAGATATGGATATATATACAAATGATCTGACCGATCTCTAGCTTGTCGAATTTGGCCTAAATAATTTCCCTGTGTCACTAGGTTATAGAAATGCGTGTTCGTGCGTATACAAAAAGATATTGAGCTGAAAAACATACAGAACGATCAATGAGTTTTGAAGATATTCTGCTTCCCAATGACGTTTCTCATAATGTAGGTATAAACCCTCCATTAACTAGAAGGGGTGTACAATCCCATATTAGCACTTAGCTGTGGTTCTAGCCACTTTGTAATTGTTAATTCGCTAGTTGCCTACGACAAATAATTACAATTCTAAATTATATTGCAGTAGACGTAAGTTAAATTAAGCTGAAAGATTTATGAAGCCATGTTGCGACGGCTGTGTAAAATAAATAGTGATTGAAGCTGTTTGTATGAGCATTTGTTCATGATGTACTTACAATGTGCTGTTTTAGATATTTTGTGTTATAAAAGTCGACGTATTTCATGTACGAATCAAATGTATGGTGATGTTGTAAGGTGGTGGATTAGTTTTGATTGAAAGATTGAAAATGATGGATCACGTTATGTGGATAATTGGTGTTCGAACTTGGTCAGGGGCGTTCCTTTCGGTTAGGATTAAATTAAACGCAGAATGATGTTCGGTAAAGGGTATAGCGAATTTGTATTATGTTATATCAGAATGGTATTTTTATAAGGTATGCTGGAATAAATGGTACGTTGGCTTTTATAGCCACGATACTGTCAATTTCGTAAGTGGTATTGCTCATTCGATAAGCAGAAAAGGGCCTTAATCTGTCCGACTCAGCAAGACTCATTCGAGTTAAGTTTCATTCATAAATCTATTGTTATTTTTTGCGCTGATGCGGACGGGTTAAATATTATGGACTAATTGTAGCTTACCTACTTACGAAGTCAACAGATGACTAGATTTAAGCTTTGTTCTCGATTGGGGTGTAGTCCCATGCCATTCCATAAGAATACTTAATTATGGATGATTTACATGGTGACAGTTACTTGTTAGCCAATTGATGTTGTACCACTCTACTAACCAGAATAAACACTAAATGTTATTCTGTTCAAAATTAAAACGAACTAAGTAAACGCATTGGCGATGACTGTGAAAAGCGATTCGTTTACACAAATTAACAGTCCATGTACTTAGTTAGTCAGTGTTAAATTTTTAGATGTATAGTCATGCTGCAATTCATAACTGCCTTGTGTAAAAATTGTTTATTTTATTTATAATTTTATCCATGATCACTGCCTTAAACTTTTATTAAGTACAGTATTAGATTCTGTTTTTTTACAGTAAATACTTGTAAGCATTTTCGTATTAAGTTCATCATTCAGTTACACTTCTTGATATTATGAACTCGCATTGTAACTGGCACCATGTAAACTTCACTTTATTATTATTTGTACAGGAAATCTGATCAGCGTGTTCAAGATTATCTGATGGAGCATTCGTAGTTTATACATAGTTTTCGAAATAACTAGCTTTGTAGTATGCAGGTCGACTTAATATAGATTGTTTATACGTACCCTTAGCGGTTAGTGGTTAAGGTTTTTTAGGAGATCGGGCCCATGACTTAATGTTAAGTTCCTTAAAACTTAATGATATTACCTTTTAATTTGACTATATTTATAAAACACAGTAGCCATTGTATGTACTCAATTCAATTTCTTACTTCCTAGAAATTAATTAGTATTTTAAAGTACCTTCATTATGCTAAAGATTTTTTGGTAAATCTCTATGTCTATTCTAATTATTATTACCAGTATTTATTACTAATAAACGACTGTGATTTTCATATAGTTTGTGCACGTTTCATTTTACCCTGAAGCACATTATTTTAGTTAGTATATTTTTAGTTTTCTAAATTTAATTTGAATAAAACATATATTCTTTAAACGATATTTTATTTATATATTACTAGAAATGTAACGTTTATTGCTTGAGCCTGCTACAGTAATTAACAAAAACGTTCTATCCTTCAGCAATGCTAGCACAAAAGTGTTGTAGGTACTTACATGTAACATGCTTTCTATCTGGGTATTTATAACTATAACTAGCCAGATTGAAGATAAAACATGAAACTAACGGTTTAAGATCTTTAGCTTAATAGGTATTCTGTGAAATCAAAATCATCTGTTACCTACTTACTTGAATTTTAGGCACATCACTTGCGATGTGAGTGGTATTCCTAATCTTCGCAATCCGAGTATATTCCTAAAAGTGACTACCCTATTTAGGTTAGGTTGAATAATATTTTTCCTATTAATTATTCTATGTTTTACCTACATATAAAAAGAGGCTGCAATACAGAGTGAAATATGGACTAGTAGTTTTGCGAACAGTAGACTTCGCGAGCAAATAGTCTTATCAGCGGCAATTTTTCGCAGTACTTCACAACCTATTAGATATCTCGAAAACCACTTGACCAATTTGTGCTCGTATTCGAAATTCCTCTTTAGAGTCACCTAATATATATTTAGAGTCACCTATATGTGCCAATTTTTATCAAAATCGGTAGGTTGCAGCAAACTTTCCCCCTTTTAAGGAAAAGTATCTTCCCCCTCAACCTTACACTCAAAATCGCCGAATACAAAAATAAATTACCTATTTGGTAGAATGTAGAAGATGCATTATTACCAAGTTTCGTCAAGATTAGTTAAAAATTCGACCTGTAGGTTACAGGAAGATTAGGGACAGGTGAAAGTCAATCTGGACAATTAAAGCAGAAACGCTTCGCTCGCTCATTCAAAAACAAAAATAAAATCAGAAATTTTATGGGCTTCCATTGGCCACTCCAGAAGCCCTTCAGTCTAGTGAACTAGATTCAGTAAGCCCTGAAAAATAAAATCCCTAAGCTATATCCTACATGAAAGAGATCGAATACTGACTATTCAAACAGTTGTTTCGTAAACCTTATTAAAACATAGGCCAATATTTTTATTTTATTTATTTAGTTATCCATACAGCGTTACAATTAGTATTTACATTATGTGACACTTCTTATCTACAGTATGGCCAAAATAGGATACAATTAATTAGCATACTAATATATCCGTACTAGTATCTAAATATTAAGTAACATTCAAATAATAAAGTAGTACCTACTTGTTTCAAATGAGTATGTACGAGTAAATGCCATTACCCGTACTGTATCAATAATTATGAAGTACTCATTGCCGCTTTATAAGTAATGGTTTTGTTTGTTTGTTTGTTTGTTTGTGTGTGTGTGTGTGTGTGTGTGTGTGTGTGTGTGTGTGTGTGTGTGTGTGTGTGTGTGTGTGTGTGTGTGTGTGTGTGTGAGTGTGAGTGTGAGTATGATACATTTAATTTAAGTATTCTTATGTATTTCCCTAATGTGGTATTTGAGAGAACTTTTCGATAAGTGAAACAGATCTAATTCCGAATAATATTTATTAAAATTGCGAGCTGCACGGCAAAGCACCGAGTTCTGGGCATAATTAGTACTGCGATGGGGTACATGCAGTAACGATGTATTCCTAGTGCGAATAGAAGGTTCCCGAAGCGAAACGTTAGCAAGTAGCTCTGTACAATCTATATTTGCATTCATAATATCATGTAACAATGTGACGTCATATTGCCTACGCCTCTGCTCTAATGTATCGATATTATAGTACCTACAAGCCTCATCATATGAATCAAATAACTTATTATTTTTAAAATTTAAATATTTAATGAATTTCTTCTGTATAGATTCTAACCTATTAATATGTACAACGTAGCGTGGGGACCAAATACAACACGCATATTCTAATATGCTCCGTACATACGCAAAATATAAAACTTTTATGCAAGAA
Source organism: Selenia dentaria (assembly GCA_917880725.1). Classification (NCBI taxonomy): domain Eukaryota; kingdom Metazoa; phylum Arthropoda; class Insecta; order Lepidoptera; family Geometridae; genus Selenia; species Selenia dentaria. The sequence continues at coordinate 34,648,394 of OU862886.1, forward strand.
ATACTTTTAAACGGAGCGCAGACTCTTTTTATAAAACCTAATTGTTTGAATGACTTATTTACAATTACATCTACATGTTCGGTAAGCATCATTTTAGAATCTAATATGACTCCTAAGTCTTTTATAGTGGTTACCTTCTTAATCGGTAAACAGTTAATTCTGTAAGGGAATTGGATAGGTTCAACCTTACGTGTAAATGTGATTTGTTGACATTTTGTAATGTTTACATTAATTCTATTCATTGCGTAATACTTGGCAAGATTATCTAAATCATTTTGAAGGTTTATGCAATCCTCAATACCTTTAATTTGTATATATACTTTTTTATCATCAGCAAACATTAGGTAATTTGAACGATCAAAACATGTCGATATGTCAAACAAATAGGCGTTGTAGAGTAACGGACCCAAAATTGACCCTTGTGGGACGCCTGAGCAGATTGTTGTATAGTTACTACGCGCACTACCAATTGACACAGCCTGCCTTCTATTAGATACATATGATGCAAGCCACCTTAGTAAGTCACCTCTTATTCCCAATGCTTGAAGCTTATGGAGCAAGATAATGTGGTCTACCCTATCAAATGCTTTTTCTATATCGGTATAGATCACATCCACCTGTATCTTATCATCCATGCTGCGAAGAATGTAATTTGAATAAACAGTTAGATTAGTTACTGTTGAACGTCTGTTAATAAAGCCGTGCTGCTGTTCCGGAATAGATGTTAATATAATAGGACCAATAAAGCGGTGTACCACCTTTTCAAATACTTTACTAAATATGTTGAGTATAGATATAGGCCTAAAGTGCTCGATTCTATTACGAGATCCCCCTTTGTGCACTGGGACTATTCTTGCCTCTTTCCAGATGCTTGGAAAAGTACCAAAAACATTGACTGAAAGCATGAAAATAGTAGTCAAAGGTCGAGCCAATGCTTCAGCACATCTTTGAACGAAGACTGGTGGTACCCCATCGTTACCAGGACCCTTATAGATATCTAACGATTTCATTATCTTCAAAACACAATCGACATTTATGTTTATATCATGAACATGATTTATAGACTCATCATAATTTGATAGTAACTTGTGATAGGACGTAGCTGGCGGCTGGAAAACACTTTCAAAAAATCTTTTAAATCCCTCGCATATATCACTTTCATTATTGTAGAAGGTGTTTGCCAATTGCATCGTGCTAGGGTATCCAGTACTAGAACTACGTAGAGACTTAACATATTTCCACAGATATTTAGGATCCCTCTTCATAAATGCCTGCATGCGATCTATAAACGCGTCTTTACATTTTTTTTGTATTTTCTTTTGCCTCATTCTAAACTCAGAAAACTCATCATAATCTCTAGGATTGCGATGTCTCTTCCCTTCTCTTGAAATAGTAGAAAGAGGAGTCTTTTCATGTGTTGCAAACAGACAAACATAAAAGTTAATGATCTCAATTGATGGCTTCGCCGTCTAGTAGCTTATTGGCGCATTACATAGTAATTAATATATTACAACCAAACGGTAAAGGTACTGTTATACTTCTGATTTCCACCGTAAACTTCCTAGAGGTTCACGTGTCTTCCGTTAGATGGTGTTATACAAAGTTAATTTTTTTGGTGCATAACACACTATATTATATTATTATTACACATTATATATTAATATTATACAATATATTTTATGTTGGATTTCTGACATACTTAAAATATTGTAATTGGTGTATTTACTACACCCAAACGGTATTACAGTTTTGACTTCCAATGTAAACTAACTCTAGAGGTTCACGTATCTTCCGCTAGATGGTGTTATACGAAGTTTTAATTTCTCGTGCTTATACATAAATTATTTTGGATTTCTGAAATACTTAAAAACTTACACGTTTTGACAGTTTTTAGAAAACCAAAAAAGTGTTAATATGCATCTAAAATGTTTTGTTTTATATTTTATTAATAAAGGAAAATAGAAACGTCTACATACGTCTATGTATTTTTTTGTATGAAATGTAAGATTTTTAAAGAAAAAGAAAGATTAACAACTGAAATTCCAATTCTAAAAGTACACCAAGCGTTCACAGGCTAAAACGTTCCATACAAACTATTCGTGCTTTGTGACGTCACATTGGTTGATTGAATGAATCGCACCGTGCAATGTATGAAACGCAAGGCAAAACAAATTATTACTTTTGTCTACAAATGCTTTTTCACGGGCATAGTTATTGTCTTAATTTAATAAACTCAAAAACTACTGGACGGATTTCCAAAACAAAAGCATTCTTATGGTGAAAGCACCATAATAATGCTAAATGATCCCTTTTAATACTTCCTATTAGACCGTGATAATTAAAACAAAAGATTTATGAATGACACTGACGTAGGTACCTACATTTAACGTTTCCGGGACGCGAGGGGTTAATAACATAGGCATATAATAGTAGTTTATGCAACTGTCATATATAATACCTAATTATATGCAGTTGCATACACTACTTTATTTAATCTCATGACATTTTTGCTACTAAAGTTTTATCCAACAAAATATTACTTACTCAAATTCGTCGTATGTACGAAATAGCGCCAAAATGGAAAAAGTCTTCTTCTTCTTGTTATGGCTTGTGCGGCGTAACCACAGTTTTACCAATATCAGTGGAAAATATCTGTTATATTATTATCTCTGTTAAAGTAAAAGTCTGTTATATTCTATCTGTTATATTAGCAACGCGCTGGTTCCTAGCCAATAGACCACTATTGGCTCGGAACCAGCGCGTTGCGCGCGCAGTGCGCTCACCACAGATAATGTGTACTTACATTGAATTGAAACCTCCTTGGTCGGGACACATTGTACTTTAATAATTAAATAATTGTTTTAAATCATTGTTTTGTTAGGAGAATAATGCTTTAATTTAATTTTTTAATTTTCTTAAATAAGTATGTCAAAAAATATGCCAATAAAAGTCTGTATTTCATTTCATAATTAGAATATTACCGAATTAGATTATACAGGGTATTTGGTGGAGGGACCGACAAAATAAAATCTGTTTTAGACCGGATGTTTAGACTCTATAAGGTCTAAATCAGTTAGTTAGCTCTGTTTTGTATCCAATTTTGCTTTGCGTGGCCTGAAGGTGTATTAGAGACCAAATTCAACTAAAAACATCCGGTCTAAAACAGATTTTACAAATGTTATGGTGGTAATAATAAGTACGATTTCGGAGAAAACGGGAAAATTCACAAAAAAAATTAAAAAAAAAAATTTGATTTTTTTTGGCCAACTTGTATTCTCCAAGTGGGCCCCCGAACACGCTCATTTGGTTTGTCGGTCCCTCTACCAAACATCCTGTATAAATAATATTTTGATTCATCATCATAATCATCCAATACCTGATTGTGCAACTCCAGAGCGCAGCTAAATAAGTAGGTACTTACTTACAATTATATATATACTTCTTTTCTTTTAATGAATGAATAAGTATTTTAAAATTTCTCATATTTATACCTAAGAAAAAATAGGTTCTGGATACATTGTGCTGAAATATATTTTTATATCTGTTTTTATGCATATAATTTCTAATAGAAAGACTTTTAAATCAAAAGTTCATACATATTAAATAACTTCCCTCGGCATCTTTCTAGCTCCTAGAAAGTACATAAATTAAGGAATAGCTATATTTTTCACTAAACGCTTATTAAATTGTTATGATTTACGTGGATAATATTTAATTAAAACTCCCTATTTGAAATTTTTTTTAATACCTACACTTTGTTGTACGAGCATGTTATGTGAAAATAATACCTTTAAAATTAGCTTTACCCATGAATAATGTTTATACCATTTCTACTCTAAAAAGTTTATTTTATTCACTGAAAACAGGGAATAAAAAGGCCTTTTAATCACTGTTTTGGTATTTGAACTTCGAACACACCAATATATTCGATCTTCATCTCAGTGATCATACATCTTCCTTACGCAAATAATAGTCGACATACAAACTCTATGTTCAAGTAACTCCTCGAGATTTGATTGGTCGATATTTGAGACAAGGAGTTTTGCATTAGAATAAAAACTGTATTGTGTTCTTTGCTGCGATTATAGAAAAAAAAATATAATAATAATAAATAAATTACTCTTATGTTTAGTAATTGTTCTAACTTGAATGTGCATTTTAATCAATTTAACATTCCTTTTTTCTTCATTAAATGTCTATTTTAGCTTAAGGCGCGCTCTTACCCTGATTATAGAAAAAGCAGAATTTTACACACCTAGTGTAACGAAACAGATCGATAGTATATTATGAAAAAAATACAAATGTTAGAAAAGGAATAGGAAGAGAGTAATAACCGAATAGAATTCATAAATATAACTCTCTTTCAGCAGAAAAAAATCCTGAATAGTTCCACAAAAATAAACTTTCACGTCCAAACTCTCAGAATTTTCAGCGATAACACTATTTTTTTTAAGTAATACTTAGCCAACGTATAGTACTAAAGTAATAACCAGCAGTTTTTTCAATTGTGTGAGTATATATCGAAAAATATAAAGAAAACGTACAAAATTAATGCATTTTCGCATTACATCATCCAATCTAACAAGCGATTTTCAACCTTACGTAAAGCATCGTAAATTATTTTAAAATTGGGTTGGACCGCGTGTTAAATTATTTCTTTTTCTCGTAGTCAAGGTATAAAGTATAGTATGCAACTCTTGAATAAAACTGATTTATATCGAGGGCCATGAATCACTCGCATCGCTCAGGATTCTAACACTTGAATAACTCGCTACGCTCGTGATTCAATCATCACGAATCACTCCCTGCGGTTGTGATTCAGTCGTTAGAATCCTTAACTTACTCGTGATTCATCTAGATATGGCCCTCGCATTAAATCCGTCTTTTATTCACTAGTTGCATAATATACTATTCTCAACGTATTTGAGACCGTATGTAAGGGTAGGTACTCTTCAGATAATCTCTACAGGTGGCTGCCTTCAGGGGCTCAAGGAATACCGATCAGCTGACATAATATCTACTACGATTTAGTGCTCTTCTTCACTCTAGTGCTCTCTAGGGCTAGTGCGGTGGTAGGGCCAGATGTACCTCAAAGCTGAAATACTAATGTATAGAGATGTGGATACTCCTATGTTTATAGTTGACCCAACTTTATCTGATTTATATATATGATTTGTATTGTCCAAACATTAACTTAATTACAATTTTAGTGTGATGTGTAACTGCTCTGAGATACGGGAGACGACTGACGGCGGAGGGGAACGCTCGGCTGTCGCTCTACAAACATGCATAATTGCAACTTGTGTCACCACAGAGATTTAATGTAGCAAGTAAAATAACTGGCCCGAGCTATGAAACTAGCGCTGTATATTGAATTAAAGGTCCTCTTGAAGATAAAATGCTTACTCCTTCGATATTATTATTGAAAACTTTATTACTATAATGTGGTTTTGATAGTATGTAGTAAATATAATTAAAATACAAGTTACTTATACAAAATATACTAGATGTTCTGTGAACAGTAGACCTCGCGAACACATAGTCTTATCTATTGTAGTTTGTATGTGTTTCACAACCTATTCCTCGGAAAACACTTGACCAATTATGCTCATATTCAAAATTCCTCTTTAAAGTCAGGTACTAATGAGTGTAGCTAGTTTTGTTAAAATCGGTCGGTAAATAGCGCCGCAGCAAACTTCCCTCCTTCTTAGGAAAAGTACACCCACAATCAAATATCGCCGACGACAAAACTCATTTAAATAGAACAATCAGACCAAGGTCCGTCTCAAATATCTAGGCGTAATCTTTGACAGGCGACTCACCTTCGCCAAACACATTGAAAGTGTTCGCAATAGGGCAGCTTTTATCCTAGGTCGCCTCAATCCCCTTATATGCAAGAGTAGTAAAATGTCCCTTAGAAATAAGGTGACACTTTACAAAACTTGCATTCGTCCGATCATGACCTACGCGTCTGTAACGTTCGGTCATGCTTCAGATAGGCACATTCATAGTGATTCAAAATCGCTTTACCCGCAAGGCAGTAGGCGCACCGTGGTACTTACGGATCGCTGACCTCCACTGCGACCTAGAACTCCCCTCTATCGTACAGTTCATGAAAGACTGTTCTCGCCGCTACTTCGATGCGGCCCCACACCATCCCAACCCACTAGTGGTGCAAACCGCTAACTACTCAACACACACATCAGATCCATACTTCACTCCGCCACGCCGCCGCCCACGACATCTCCTGGATGGCCCGGACGAACCCATCACGACAGCTCTGGCGTCGATCAGTCAGCCTCCTAGTAATATTAGTATTTCAGGTATCAGGGTCTACTCGCCGAGCCACGAGAGGTAATATGTCTGATTTTGGATTTCCAGTCTTCACAGTTAGACATCGAGGTCGTCGTAAGCGACCTCGAAATAATCCTAAATCAGACACAAGGTAATCTGTATTATATTTTGGTAATGTGTATTAAGGTAAAGGTAACGTATCGATTTTCGATTGAAAGTTTATAAGTATCATCAATATTAACCTGTGTTTTGTTTTCTTTCAGACAGTGCTGGCGGCTAACGGCACCTCTATTCCCTACTAGGCAAGGGTTCTCCCTTGTCATTGTCTAGCGCTTTATGCGCCCTGTTTGTCCCTCGGTTGAGTGCTGCGTGCACTCACCAACAGTCCTGTTTCGCTTTTAATGCCCGTAGTGGCAAAAAGCTCTATACCCTTCCTAAAAAAAAAACAAAAAAAAAGGCCCGTCAAAATTGGTTGAAAAATGCGACCTGTATAGGAAGACTAACGAACAACCTAACAAACATACGGACAGATGAAAGTCAATTAGGCCAGTTAAAGCATAGACGCTTCGCTCACTTTGCTCGCTCGGTCAATAATGGTCTTGTGTTTGTCCACTATCTCGCACATGCGCTAGGAGTATAGATTGTCTATAGGATAAGCGGTGCAAGCATGAATTGTCGATAGGATAAAAATATCGGTAAAAGACAGCCCGCGATATAGCTGTCGCAACTTTACTAGAGACAAGGTAAGGTAACTGATAAAAGTCAGTTTATCGACTCGACAAGATAATCGTGAGATCTATGCTCGCACGGCAGATAGAAAAAAAATTGACAGCAATTATTGATAAAAGACAGCCCACGGTAACGCTGTCGCATCTAGATTAATGCTAGCGACTAGATACGATTGATACAAATTAGATACCTACTCTCAAATTTTGTCCTATCTTGTTCTATCGACAGCCCATGCTCACATTAACGGACGATGCTGTCGATGATGAAGCACGCTCTTCTAGAAGATACTCACACTTATTTATATTATATTAACGGGGCTTAATCGTGTTAGTAATAGTATTTATTTACCTTGACGTTTCGATCAAGTTGCATTGATCGTGGTCACGAGCGGACTGAAGAGGCGGGTGTCACTGTCTTGAAGTATGGAGATACTTTTTAATATACCCCCAAAAGTTGTTATAAAAAGTCATTGTCCCGACACACAACACTAACGATATCGACAGATTTTTCTGAGGATAAATCGCGACGGGGATACTTTTTAATCACTGGATTCCATGTTGCCGCTAGTTTGAAACCATCCTCCCGGTTGAAGTTACGGTGTTTTTTAATCTCAACCGCTTCACGTACCATTCTCGAGTAATAGTGACGCTCCGTTGAGAGAATTTTGGGGTCGTGAAGTTCAATCCAGTGATTAGGTCCTGACTCGAGCAGATACTTTTCCAGGAACTGAAACATAGTCTGATTAATCTATACTACAACGTGTGTGATTAATCAATGTAACAATTGAAGACGTTTTAGAAACGTTCTAATTCTAAAATAACCGATATAAATCCCTCGGAACAATAACAGGGCATGGAATCCGGGCTAAAACAGAACCGAGTAGTCTATAGTTTATTCATTTATGTCGAATAGCATGTCCTAAGATGTGAGTGAAACAAAACATGGCTGTTTGTTTTAATTGTTTTTTAACGTGTCACAAGCAAAAAATGAGCAATATCAAATGGTTACCTTTGGTCATTTTATAATGCTAATAAATACAAAAGTCCTATCGAATACGTCAAAATACTTTAAGTCGGCTATCAACTTAATTTTGTAGTTTTATGTTAATCCCATAGTTCGAGAAAAGAAAATGAGGATAGATCGTCACTATCCAAAAATTTACTTGTGGCATGATAACGAAACAAAACAGTATGGTATGTCTATTTTTCAAGATTTCAATCAACATTTGTTAGCAACTAAGATACAAAATAGCCCTGCTGTTATTGTTCCGAGATAAATCCCGTCTCACAGAAGTTTGTTTTTATTTTACCCAAAATGTCAAATACTGCCATTTTGTGACGTAACACTTCTGCTGTCTACTCGTATTGTCGAACCAAATGTGATCCCGTTCCAATAAAAGTAAAGTAAAGTACTCACATCGAATTTAACGATCGTCAATATTTGTGCAACTCGTGACGTCATAGCTGCGTTATTTGATTCTGTTTTCAATTAGAATAGCTTTGAAGTATGTTTTGTTAAACTGTGAATTTTATAGCGATTATCAACAATTAGGGGGTTCTCAACCGAAACTTTTGTTTTAATGTGTGACAACGCAATATTTTTTACTAAAGCATCTTATTGCGTTTTTATTGTTGGATAGACTACCATGTTCAAGTTTGTCTCGTTCTAATTTCTGATATTATTATGTCAGTTGATAAACTTTCCCGTTATGCCCAATAATACAAGAAGAATTTGAAAAATTTAATACCGACTTCAATTCTATTCAGTTACTGGAGTGTATCTCAAAAAATAAGTGGACCGAATTTGATGAAATTTGAATGACCACACGGGAAGCACCAGCTAACAAAAAAATAATTTTGAGAATCGGTTAACCCAGTCGAAAGTTATGAGATAACAAAAAAAAAAAAATACAGTTGAATTGAGTACCTCTTCCTTTTTTGGAAGTCGGTAGAAATTAGGGGCTTGTCTAGGTAACCACTTAGATGATAATATTATTATAATACCAATCGTAGGTCCAATCTAATAGCACATATTGTACGGTAGGTACTAATAGTTCAAAAGCCAGTAAAATTTATTTCATGTATACCTAATTATAAATGGCATTGTTAGTTTGATTGGTTTCTTAAAAACCTCTAAAGCCAATCAGGATCGACAAGATTACAGGAAACTATATCACGTTATCCTGTTTTATCTGACGATTTAAATATTCCAACAAACAACATATATATAGCATCAAAGCTCCATATAGGGAGGTAGCGGCGGTCAGAGATCGGACTCGCGCGTAACTGAAAGCCGGCATAATTTAGAAAACACCCAACCTAGCTATAACTTGTGAAAACCCGTTTGTTTCTTATATCTATCAGTAGATCTATGTGTGTAGAAAGGTATGAATTGTTGTTGACGCACTCTCTAAGCAGTGCTAGGCGGATAGCTAAAACCCGAAGTTAAACATTTACAATGATCACCTGAAATTACACTTAGAATACAATATCCAAACATGTAGAATAACCGATTTCTGCAAAAGTTTTACAGATATACTCCTAAAAGTCTTATGCAGAACTAAATGTACTACTTTTTATCTGTTTATTTTGAAAAATTTAATGGAAGGCGAAAAATCGTTGACGATTCCGATTGCGAAACGCATACAAAATTCAACTAATCTCGTAATAAAAATGCTAAATTTATATATTTTATGTTTGTGAACAGCTTCACCCTAAGGATCTTGAGATTTTGTAGAGACATCTCTCTCTATTACATCTCAAACGTATTATGTATAAAATGTTTGCCATTACAAATTACGCATCATCTCTTATATTTTCAATTAAATAAAATCATGTTACCAGCAAATAATATTCACCGAAATACGCGAACTTCATAAGCACAACTAAGGCACAAAATAAATGAAAACATTTAAATGCATTTCCCTACTAAACTTAAGGTGAGAATATTCACCTTGAGTATATAATACATCTTGTTGAAATTAACAACATACCAGATTCCTATTTTTAACTGAAAACGATCTTGTGTATTATTGTAATATACCGTATATGTATATAAATTTGTCTGTTTGCGGCACTGTTGCTCCTGTGAGGGGCCGATTCCGAAGCTCGAAGTAATTATATTGAGTGTGGTAGGTTGTAGGCGGAATACTAGTTGTGTCCGTAGGTACGGTAATGGTGTCTATTTACCGTGCCGTAGTGCGAGCATGGATAAGCATATCTTTAGCTCTACCATGAGTTGGCAACATAGATGTCATCTATAGTCGATACTCGATCTCGCCTACCTATTGAACTTGTGATTGGCATACTCGCTGTCAATTTTAGTTCTACAATTGACCGCAAGGTGGCACTGTTCCTTTTTCATACACTTTTTAGCGACAGTCGATACCGAGCTTCGATTGGTGTCAATGTAGTTAACTCATTGTAGGCCTAGTGCCGATCGATTCTCTAAGAGCAAACATCGTTGCATCTTTGACCACATCCGTGAAACAAATGACGAGAGGACAAGAAAAGTTGGAAAAACAACCTTGTGTACAAGGGCGATATCTCATAAAGTATTTGATAGCGGTGAGCTCGCCGACGAGCGCATCGACAAATCATTACAGAATCGCACGGCTGGTCTCTAGCATTGATATATAGCCGCGATATGTAGGTATATATCACGGACTGTCTTTTATCTTGTAGTCTTTATCCTATTGATAATCCATGCTCGCTGTCGACATGTTTGATCGTTGAACAATATGCATTCCGTGAGGAGTCTTTAAATATATTACAATAACATTCATTCATACTCGCGTGCGCTACGCCCAGTATTTGTTCCACCCGGAATCTCACCCTAAAATACTATGACACATTAGTTTATACTGTATTAGGTATTTTGTAATGTTTATTTTATATTAGCAACATTGTCTTTGTAATCTATATATGATTACAAAGACAATATTGCTAATATAAAATAAATCTACCTAATTTGCTAAAATATCTCAAAATTACAGATATATTTTGCTTTGAATATATATAATTAAATTTAACATTAATTTCTATTAAATTAATGTTGAGACAAATTATTAATCAATAACTCTTAGATTATATACACCTCTATAGAATCTAAGCAATACCTATTAAAATATACATAAGATAACTTCGCCTATTAAACCATTTCCCTGTCTAATAATCCACGATTTGGTACACCACTTCCGAAGGTTTCAATTATTTGCAGCTAAGTATACTAACCTACGTACTACGTATATCTACAACCATGCGCATTAGAATTTCAAATCACTCCTGAGACGTCACCGTCAACTTGAGTTATAAGAAGTGTAGACAACTTTGCCCGTTTAGTCGCTGTACACCTTAGTTAAAATTCAAACAGGAACCTTCGAGTTTAATAAACGAGCTTCGTCTACCCTAAAATCCCGCAAAGGTCGGCGACGACCCTCACACTTTCGTTTTCATTAAGCAAAACACCTCTAATCCTAAGACACCCTCTTTTTCATTAGAGTCGACCACTCATTTGCGTTTTGATATCTATACGTAGTCGTTACGCCGTTCTTGTAACGACCGACACGGCGTCGTTATTAGGGATGTAACGATCTTTAAAAAATTAAATGCGCCTGTTGCTAAGCTTATTAGCGAAACAAATTTGGAAGCTTTTACTGGTCCTTAACCTAATCATAGACGACTAAATTGGGCATAATCTGTATGACGTGTTTTGCTACGCGTTTTGGGTAGAGATCGGTGGATTTGGGTTATTTTCAAAGTCAAAGTCAAAATCATTTATTCAATTTAGGCATCAAAGACGCACTTATGAACGTCAATTTTTCATTATAATGTACTTTAAAGACTACCGCCACGTTCCAAAATATAAAGAGCCTACCGAGAAGAAGCGGCAAGAAACTCGGGGCCATTATTTTTATATAGATGTTTTTACAATGCTTTTACTAAGGTACTACAAATATTAGCTCCAGTGTGTTGCCATAAAAAAGAGAACATAATAATGGTATCAGTAGGGCAAGCAAGACACGCTACACTTTGACATCTTAGTACACGAGTAGGTAGATCCTGGAGTGATCAGTTTCAAGCTATTTTTTCCTCAAAGTAATCCGAAATTTTGTAATAACCTTTTTGACAGAGTTTAGTTTTAATAGTAATTTTAAACTTATTAATAGGCAAATGTCGGATAACATTGGGAACTTTATTAAAGAATCGTATACATTGTCCCATAAAATAATGACTTATTCTGTGGAGACGCGTTACATGTACGGATAACTTGTGCTTTGTTGCTTTTTATCAAAACTGCTAATAAACTATAGTCGGACCTATCTGATAAATATTACGTGAGTAATCCCGTATTTTTAATTAATAAAAACTGCTAATATTTTTCTTTACATACATTAGATTTTCATAGATTAACTGAGAGACAACAGTTAGAATGTTTCTGTGTTTAAACTTCTGTCTAAGGGAAACTCTGGGAGCTAAACTGTAGATCGCTCGTATAGCCCTTTTTTGCAGTATAAAAATATAATTAGTATCTGCAGAACATTTCAGTGATGTGATATAATATTAGCAGGCGATGAGGCACAAGTAGAATGTTCCGGGGTTAATTTCAAAATCACTGATCGAATTTTCTACACTTTTCCAACAAAGGGAGGAAGTTGGCTGCGACGCTATGTACCGACCAATTTTGATAAAATTTGGTACAAACGTTTAGTGTGTGTCTGACTTTAAAGTGGAATTTCGAATATGAGCATAATTAGTCAAGTGGTAATAGGTTGTGAAGTACTGTGAAAAACTGCCGCTGATATAACTATGTGCTCGTGAGGTACTGTTCGCAAAACTACTAGAAATCAATATATAAAAAAAGACTAAAAATAAGGAAAGGTTAGTATCCAATTGATATCAAAGACGCATAAAAAACAACACTAGTGTCAAGATTGAAGGATACGTTTGTACGGAGAAGACGCCAAGGACGTACTTTTAGAATCTGTGGTCCCTGATGATTTCCCTCAGCATCTCATAGGTGGAAGCTATATGCTGTAGAGCAAGTTGTTTACCTGTGTGCAAACACTGAAGTTATTGTCCATTAGAATAATGGAATATTATTTTGGCAGTTGTATTTTATGTACAGTAAGCATCTGACGTAAGTATTTTAGAAATAAAAACCCTAAGGAGGTAAATCAAATGTATTTCTGTGGCTCCGTATCCCATAGGCCAAGCGAGCAAAGCCGCTAGCAGGTTAGCTGTAAAAATGTATTTTCATCATGCGCTTATTGAGTTTCACAACTACCTTCACAAAGATTATAGAACAACAGATGTAGATGATGTTATGTACCTAACCACATCAACTTACCGCACATTCATCTAACCTTCACGTTGTCGCCACAAGCTATATTATATATATTATGTACCTAACCCACATTGACCCATATTGTAGCCTGACACCTAAACAAGGCAATTGAATCGAGCCGGTCGTTTAAACAGTAACGTATCGTCTCCGATCCACATCAACTTGGTAACATATTGAGCTGGACCGGTATTCAATATTTGTATCAACGAAGGCTTCACATAAACATTACTTTATGGCAGTTTTTTTATTGTTTAACCTAGTAAAACGCGCTGGTACATCGGGTGCCAATTCCAAACTTGCATAAAGGCGCACTGGCACACCGAGAGCCGCATTCAAATCAAAACCCATATCCGTACTGAATATAAACGTTAACTATTCTAATATATAATACACAAGCTGCTCTCCGCGGTTTCACCCGCGCGGTGATGGATGATGATGAATTTTATACAACCTATGTGAATGTGAATGTAGCTTTCCAATGGTGAAATAATTTTTGAAATCGGTGCAGCACTTTTTGAGCCAATTCGTTACAAACATAGATACACATTTTTCCTCTTTATAATTATGTGTATCAGTATAGATGTCGGCTTATTAGATGCTTTTTCAATACTAATAAGCACCTAGAAATCATTTTTATATAGAAAATTGAAGCGATTGCTAGCGCTTGAACCACTATCTCACCTGACGTAATGCCAAAGCCATCGAAATGTCAAGAAATGGCGAGCGTGTCTTCCCAGATGTGCGTGGCGTATGCTAGAAGATCTCCTGTTGACCGAATCCGAGAAAAAGGCAGTTTGAAAAGATCTACCAAACATGTCTTGAACGGGACTAAATCGGATTTCATAAGAATGCACAACTGCAATCGTTTATTTCTTCAACTACCACAAAAGAGTTAAATTACGCTTTTAATTACAAAAAACAATGCATTATGTCTAGTAAAATTAATTGTTGTACACTTATCAAATGGAATAGCTTGAGTTGTGCCTTCATTGTTGAAATACTATAAAAATGATGTAGAATCTTAGTAAAATTCTGATTGTACTATGGTAGAAGGTAAACTACTATCATATCTATCATGTCACGCAGGCAGAAAAGTATCAATTCACAAATCTCTCAATACATGGCAAGATAGACGCTCCAGATCTTAGTGATCAGTTGTGTCGACTGTATGTTCCCGGCAACTATCTTTCGGCAAGGAAACATAAACTGTTTGCGGTTCCAAGCTGTAGGACAGTCGCTCACGCCGTGTCCCCGATACCGCGATCCCTTAACGCGCTCAATGATCTTGTAGACAACAATCGAGAGCGTGACGTCTTTAATGATGCCTTGAACGACATTTTAGCTGAATGTTTGACGCTCTGCGAAGCGATGGTATAATTATTGCATTATTCTGACATTGATATTTTAATTGACATTTGTTTTGTATTTTGACATTTTTGTAATGAGTATTAAGTTAGTTTTGTTTTATCATTAGTGTAAGTGGTGTACATAACCGTTCTAGTTGAAATAAATAAATAAACATCATTTTAAAAAAATGGGCCAATGTTCCACCGGCTCGTAAAGGACAATGAAATGGAATAAAGTACTGACTACAAATCAACTGTCAACAGACAAGTTACAGTCTGAATCCTTCAAATAAACACCCTTTACTATATAGTAAAAATCGCACGGATATTTCCTTCTATTTGTTTATTTATCTGACATATTGATTAGTTTATTTTTCAATATTTTTTCATTATAATTGGAAAATTTGCCTTTTTTAGCGATAGTGAACATTAGATGACGCTGCCAATTAAAAAAGACAACCACGGCAGTTTACTGAGAACCTGTTCCGTAAACCCAGTAATAAGTGCGTGAAAAGCGAGAAAAATACGTCGTATTTCCAAGTAATATTATTTCTGAGGACGTCTAATATAAAGTACTAAATATACCAAAAAATGGAACCGAATTCAACACCAGAAAATGCGAAATAACTTGTTGAAGTCGGTACCACAATAGTTAATAAGTACCTACTATCACAATATTGTGCGCACCATGCGCACCGACTTCGCCAGTTTTAGTGACCCTTGCTACTTACGGGATCGATTGTCATTCACCGTCAGTGATATCATCAAGGTAGGTGTAACATTTTTCAGTTATTGGAGCGTAACTCAAAACCTACTTGAGCAAATTTTATGAAATTTAAATGGGACCTCGGAAGCATACTATACCAAACAAAAAAATAATTTTGAGAAAACCAGCTAACATACACAAAAAATATATATAAAATTGAACATATAACCGCCTCCTTTTTTGAAGTCGGTTAAAAATCAACGTTCCCTTATTCATACTCCCGCACTAGGATTCTCTGTGTAGCTGGAGGCATGGAAACACACAATAACACATCTAAAATGAGAGGGATCGGGCCTCTGGCTGGAACCTTGAAACGCAATAGCAAGCTAATATGTTACTTCTCGTCTGTGTTATGTGGGAGTGTGGTACTTCCCCGGTCATGCCGGCCCATTCGGCTATAACCCATAGGGTTACAGCGTGGCACTGCCACCGTGTCTGTGCTACGGCCTCTGAGCCCTTGGCTTCACCTTGATGGGTTTTACGCTGGTAATCGATCACTTTCTCCTCTCAGTGTACCATGCATTATCAAACAACTGTTCATACAGTCATTCAGTAAAAAAACAGACATAGCTTGGTACTTGGTGGGCTGGCTCTTTTCCGCAACCAGGCCGCTGTGGCGCGGCCCATTTTGCGTGATAGCCGGGTGACGCTGATCAGTCCAGCCACCCGGTGTCGCCCAGGAAAGCCAGCAGCTCCTTCAGCTTGGCGCAGGCTTCCCACACAGTCCTCGGCGAGCCGAGGTTTGCTGCCCTTTGTGCCGCCACGCTCCTGCATTCAATGAGCAGATGCGCAGCTGTTTCTTCCGCCTCCATGCAGCCTCTGCATAGGGGGATGTCTGTAACACCTAGATTAAACAGGTGTTTGTTTAAGGAGCAATGACCGGTCATAATTATGACGATATGTCGTACAATATTTCTTTTAAGATTGAGGAGTTTTCTGGAGAATTTCAGATTTAGAATCGGAAAAGCCTCCTTCGACTGCCTACAACCCTCGATACTTGCCCAGTAGTCCTGATGCTGGTCCTTAGTTTTTTTGCGAATCCATGCACGAATTTGACTGAAAGGTAGGGGGATCATTGGTTCTGGTCCTGCACACGTCATTCCGGAACCTCTCCTAGCTAGCTCATCAGCCGCATCGTTACCTCTGGAATCGCTGTGCCCCTTTACCCATTGGAGTGTGACATTATTGTTATGGTTACTTACTTCCTCCAATAGTCGGTGACATTGTATGATCAGCCCCGAAGAGTGGTTGTATCTATTTAGGGCTCGTAGTACCGCAGTGCTGTCGCAGAGTATCCTAATATTACTATTGGTTACCTTTCTGCGAAGTACTGCTGCTGTGGCTTGGATGACACCCACACATTCTGCTTGGAATATAGCGTTGTGTTTACCTAGCCCTTTTGCTATGTGTATGTTTAGTTCCTCCGAGAACGCTCCCGCTCCGGTGCCTGTTGCCATCTTAGAGCCATCTGTGTAAATTCTGACTTCATGTATCTCTTTTGAGCAGTCGCTTGGCTCTTCGTTTAGTTGTACGCGGTAGCTCTTTGTAAAGAAGTGTTGCTTTTGTACTCTATCATAGATAGACTTTATTAGAGGGTTTCCAACTGCAAAGTCTTCTATGATTGTTGTATGGGGTGCTAATTGGTCCTGATACCAGAAGTTTAGTGCCTTTAGCCTGTACGCAGCCGCCGCGGCCTCTTGTTGTATGTATAGGTGTAGTGGGGCTAGGCCTATCAGGGCCTCAATCGCGGCGGTTGGTGCAGTGCGCATGCAGCCTGTTACGGCTACACAGGCAAGTCTCTGAAAGGTTTGTAGCTTGGTTTTGGTGGTGCTCAGGGTGGTTCTGGGCCACCACACAATTGCACCATATGTTAGTGAAGGTCTGATTACAGTTTTATATAACCACAGGGTGATCTTAGGTCTTAGTCCCCATATTTTACCTATCATCCTTCTGCATTGCCAGAACGAAATACTGGCCTTGATTAACTTGTTCTCTAAGTGCTTGGCCCAATTCAATTTGCTGTCTAGTGTGACTCCCAGATATTTCACTTCTTCTGACAGTTTCAGTTGCTTGTTAAATAGGCTAGGTAGTGTAAACCTGCCTAGGGTTCGTTTGTTAGTGAACATCACCAGTTCGGTTTTAGCTGGGTTTACGGAGAGTTCGTATTCTATGCACCATTTTTCGACAACCTTTAACGCATTTCTCATCAGGTCACATGCCACACTGGCAAAATGGCCTGATATTAGTATTGCGAGGTCGTCTGCATACCCTACCGTGAAGAAGCGACTTGTATTCAGCCTGGTGATTAGATCATTGACTACTAGATTCCATAGGAGCGGGGACAGGACACCTCCTTGGGGGCACCCCTTGGCCACCACTCCCCTGGTTGTGCCGTTTAAATCAATGCGTATCGCCCTTAATTCTAGCATGTTAATGATACAATCGATCAGGGTCAGGTCTACTTTATGTTTAAGCAATGCTGCTCTGATGCTGCTAAAGTTAGTTTTGTCAAAGGCTCCTTCTATATCGATGAAAGCTCCTAGACATAGATTACTACTTTCAATATCCCCCTCTACTTTGTGTATAACATTGTGTAGGGCGGATTCGGTAGACTTACCTGAGCTGTAAGCGTGCTGTTTTGGGTGAAGTGGCGCGGTAATGAGAACTGTGTCTCTGATGTACCTATCACAGAGCCTCTCCAGGGTTTTCAGGAGAAAAGACGTAAGACTTATCGGTCTATAAGCCTTAGCTTCTGTGTAGTCACTCTTACCCGGCTTTGGTATAAACAAGACCTTGACCTCTCTCCACCCTTTGGGCATGTATCTGTGCGCCAGACATGCCTTGAAGATAGCGCTCAATGTCTCGTTTATATGATGTTCACTCCATTGTAGGAGGCCTGGGAATATCCCGTCCAAACCTGGCGTTTTGTACGGTGTGAATGTGTTGATTGCCCAGTTTAGTCTCTCTCCTGTAACCACAGTCTGTGCAACAGCCCAGTCTGTCGCTGTAGGTGGTGCCATGAGGTGTTCTGTCCAAACATTCGAGTCTGATATTAGGCACCCAGGAAAGTGTGTTTCCAGGAGTATTTTGTGGGTTTCTGTTATAGTTCTTGTAAACGTATTGTCGCTTTTCTATATGGAGCCGATGTCGCGGTTCGGGTTACTAGCTAGTATTTTCCTAACCCTATTCGCTTGTTCATTCGACTTGATGCTGGTGTTGTAGTTTTTCCATGATCTGCGTGACCTGGACCGTATATTTTTCTTATATTTAGCCTTGGCTATTCTATAGTTATCCCAGTCCTCGTCCATGCAGGTATTCATGGCTCTATTGAACAGCTTGCGTACCTTCCGCCTCTGTCGTTCCAGCGCTTTGGTCCACCCTTGATTGCCTCCCCTGGCATTTGGCAAAGAGAGGGGGCATGCGCTCTCAAAATTCATAGTGAGACTATACGTGAGTTGTTCAACAGTTTGCTCTATTTCTTCTATGTTTACCAGTTGCGTGTTCGCCCTTACTTTGTTCATGTTTTGTTCAAGGGGCCTTGTAAAGATCGTCTTGTCAGTCCTGCGAGGGTTGCGGATTGGTGTTAGTATCTGTTTGCTTATTTTTAGTTCATACCTGATCCACCTGTGGTCGGAGCCGGAGTATTCGCCATAACGTAAATAGTAAACCGCCTAGTAGTATCGATACAATACATCGCTTTAAAAACCTCGTTAATAAAGAAAATCATAATATTTTACTATTGTATATGTATCTTACATTGCAACATAAAAGTTATAATGTCATTAAATGAACCGGCCAAGTGCGAACTGGAGTCGCAGACTAAGGGTACTGTAATTCCAGAACGACCGCAACTTCTAAGTCAATGTCACGTTGTGACGATCGCAGTGTAGTGCCACTGTAACTGCCATGGGCAATTGTTGCCCGCATAAAAAATCACTGCATGTAAATGTACTTCAACACTTTCCACTTTATTCGTACTAAGACGGATGTTTCAGTGTTGTTATGTTAAAGCAGCGTAACCCTAAAAAGGAACCCGCGTGTGTTTCGCATTCGTTGTTATTACACAGATTGAAGGAATGTTTACTATTTCATCTTATCTCTATTTTTAGGATGTAGAAACCTTGTAGTTCTTGAAAGACAAAGATTTAACAAGAGCTATATTTACTCTGAGTTGCTTTGACTTTAACCGATAAAATGATAAGCGTAAATCCGTGCTCCACTATAATGATGTGAATTTACCGGAATAATTCTACAACTTTATTTATATTTAAAACACGTTCTTTAAAGGACCTCCTAACCTTACAATCTTTTTTTATTGCCAAAAGTAGGCAGACAGGCACGCGGCCCATCTGATGGAAAGTGGTCACCGTCGCATGTACACTTTTGCAACACCAAGGGGTTGTCAACGTGCTGCCGACCTCTAAAAAGGATAAAAGGGGTGAGAAGAGAGGAGAGAAGGAGAGGGTAAGGGGGGACTGAAACGCAATAGCAAACTATATTAATTAAAGTCGGTGTTATGTCAGAGTGTGGTGCTTATCCAGTCGTGCTCGCCCATTCAGCTGTAACCCATGGGGCACAACCTGGCACTACCACCAGAAAATGAAAAATAATTATACAAAAATTCTGCTTGAAAAATTCGGATAATATAGACATAGACAGTTATATTTTCTATCTTGTTTCTCTTTTTGCACGAAGTCATACTAATTACGGATCCGTAATTAGTCCGTTCTTCGTGGAAAAAGAATCAGATTCAATGTCCCCAATTATAATAACAAGGACAAGAAGATAATGTGATTACTTACGTAAATTACCCTCGGGCTGTTGGCTTCCAAAGTTAGACAAGGAGATTTATGATTTATCATTGAATAATTTATTTTGCTACCATCTGTGGTGCTCAAAGCTTTGAAAGTTTCTTACTTTTGGCTTTCAGAATGTTCTGGAAAAATCTATGTGAGATATATATATATATATACCTACTATTTTGGTGGGAAATGTGTAAGTACTGGTTCAGAATTCTCATTCGTAAACTGCTGATATTAACAAATTGTGCGTGTGTATGTGTGTGTGTGTATGGGTGTGGCTGCAAACCTATTTCTAATTTCTAGCAATCTAGACAATAAACCATTTGAGGTATTTAATTTAACGAATTTATTTTCTGAGCTGTGGCGCATGACTATCAAAATCAAATGACAATGATAAAGCGCAATGACAAATGATCAAAACCATCAAGTGATGTCACGATATAGTGAAGTAACAGTAGATATATAATCAGCCTGATTACGAGGAAAAAAACAAGTTGTAACATAGTTATTTGCTAAAGGTTTGTACAAAATGTATTGAACTGTTCTATTGAAAGATGTTATTTTATATGAAAAATAAACAACACTAGCATAAAGTGCCTGATATGTGATTATTCATTCACTAGGAAGAAGCTTGAAGCTTTGAAAACAAACCTCTTCTAAATAATCGCTTCGGTCCCAGTATTGTCTGATTTTACTAAAACATAGTTTCCTTTCTTTGCAACTGTCAAAGCCTTTTGACAGTCCAACAATCCGATTATATCAATTACGGACGCGAGCTCTGGTTAATGCAACCGGGGCTGTTGTCCCAACCCTAGCGAAGCAGGATTCGCGTTCCCCAAGGTGCCTTCCACTTTATGCGGCATAAACTACAAAGTTTGTTTTGCTAAAAGAATTCGCAGATTACATTGTATTTTGTATTGCGCTGTTCCGTTTTACGTCTAACGATCATGGTTTTATTGCGAAGGAGCTGAGTACGAACATTTTATGTTCAGAGAAATTTAAGGGTATAGTGTAGTAGGTTGACTGAAATATACGAGGTTAGACTTCATGGCAAGTCAGTGTGCAGAAGCTGAGCATGCAACAATGTATGCGTAAACTGGATATGAATTCATACTACTTCTATTTTATTTTCAATTTTAAGAAGTCTGAAAGGCCACTTCTCACTACACGTCAAGAATAAAGGAAGAAAGAAGAAGTAGACGATAATTGCTAAAACTATGACGGCTCAGGAGCAGTGAGGGGTGAGCTGATCAGGTTCATGGTTCGTGGAATTCTCTGGACTAGAGTTTTCGTTTAAGGGAACATAATGGTCCACAACACAGACCTATTTTTTATGTTCTGAGGTCCACAACATTGTGGGCATATTTAGTGTCCGCCAGCTAGCTATCCTGTTGTAGATAGGTAATCTGTTGCTAAGCACCTACAGGTGCTGCTAAGTTTTCTACCTATGTCGTGAATATAAGTATATAAGGTAATAATTACGTGTTAGATAGTGGCCATAAGCTAGCCAATTACATAATTATGAATTAAAAACGTAAAGAATAAAACATGCTACATGAAATTATGTTAAAATTAATCTGAGAAATGTTATGTCGCATAGAATTCGAATCTACTAGATCTGTTACGGAGTCCCCGATTCAGAAATGTTCGAAAACAAACCCAATCTACTGACATTAATCACGATTTCTTAGTTTACTTTCAAGCTTTACAAAACGATATCCTATTCTGGTCTTGATATCGATTGTAATACTCGGTTAGGATTTGTTGGATATAGAAAACATGAATCGTATGATATAAACACAAACCAGTCTTGATTCACGGTGGATGAGATGAGGATGTCTCTTCACAAATCCTGTACCAAGCGCTTATTGAGTTTGCTCTATATTTTTATCCTATTTGAGTATATTGGAACAACATTGAGGAATAACCTCTCACCTGTCGTGAAATCAGACGAACGTTTCGTGTGCTAGTTTGAAGCCTAAGAGTTATAATGAGAACATTATTACTTTTGCTGGTGAAAAAGGATGACAATAGAATAAAAATCACGTAACCCTGCCCGTGGTCTCCGGGTTGACACACTAGATAATACATTATTGCTAGTGTTCATCTTAGGAGGTGCCAATGCATTTCTAGTGGGCCTAGCACGAATAACTGCGTAAGGCTGAGCGCAGACTTGAGTCACGATTTCTAGTGGGCCTAGCACGAATAACTGCGTAAGGCTGAGCGCAGACTTGAGTCACGATTTCTAGTGGGCCTAGCACGAATAACTGCGTAAGGCTGAGCGCAGACTTGAGTCACGATTTCTAGTGGGCCTAGCACGAATAACTGCGTAAGGCTGAGCGCAGACTTGAGTCACGATTTCTAGTGGGCCTAGCACGAATAACTGCGTAAGGCTGAGCGCAGACTTGAGTCACGATTTCTAGTGGGCCTAGCACGAATAACTGCGTAAGGCTGAGCGCAGACTTGAGTCACGATTTCTAGTGGGCCTAGCACGTATAGCTGCGTAAGGCTGAGCGCAGACTTGAGTCACGATTTCTAGTGGGCCTAGCACGAATAACTGCGTAAGGCTGAGCGCAGACTTGAGTCCCTATTTCTAGTGGGCCTAGCACGTATAGCTGCGTAAGGCTGAGCGCAGACTTGAGTCACGATATTTTTAAGATAGACTATTGCTTTACAATAATTATGAAGACGCGCACACTTCAAACAAAACGTCTCATAGACTTAATTGTCTCATAGTCAAAACAATTTGGTTTTACTTTTAAGACAGACTTGTCTATGTGAGGAAAGTCTGTCTTAAAACTGTCGTGACTCCAATGTGCGCTCAGCCTAAGTATAACGTAGAACGTGTCGTTTATGTGAAAAGTACAAACTGTCATGTATCTAGGGCACACGTGACACAGTTAATTCATTGTTTGTGGTCTGCCATGTGATTCTCTAAGAGCAAACATCGTTGCATCTTTGACAACATCCGTGAAACAAATGATGACAAGAAACCTTGGAAAAATAACCGTACAAAGGCGATATCTCATAATGTATTTGACATCGGTGAGCACACGGCTGAAGCGTGACGCGTTGACATTTGCGATACGAATACTTTTTCGCAAATTATTTGTGCTACGGCCTCAGACCTCTAGAGTAAAATTAATTGGGTAATTGGACTGACCAGCTTTACCTCTATATCTCTATAAATTATTTAGCATATAGTTAGTCAAAAAGCTTATCACAGTTCATATCCTCGCAGTATACACGTTTCAAATTGCATACAAATCATATGAAACGTTTCAGTGTACAGCTGTAGCAAACAGACACAGGACACACTCGAAAACATTTTAATTATGAATTAAACTAAATAACACTGTGGTTGTAAACTATGCAACCTAACTAGCTGCGCTCCGCGATTTCACCCGCGTGGTGATAAATGATAATGACGATAATAAGCATCATATGTCTGATTCCAGCGCCTCATCTATCATATCATCTATTCATCTATTATATCACATATCAAATTTCATATAAATCCATACAGCCGTTCAGGCGTGATTAAGTAACAAACATCCATCTCTCCATCCATCGAAACATTCGCAAATTAAAAGTTAGTACGATATAATATAATAATAGTAATATTATACTATATTATAGTGCGCAGATTATATATTATAGTATATAGTATATAATCTGCGCAAGCGGCTGGCAAAAACTGGATGCGAGAAGCCCGAGATAGACCTAAATGGCGTGCAATTGAAGAGGCCTATGGCCAGCAGTGGACTGCTACAGGCTGATGATGATGATGATGATGATGATGAATATTATACATTGTAGAAAAAAATCAGTGAATCCAACTCGGCTGGGCAGCGTTCCGGAAACTTCTTCTCGTCAATAATACCTCAGTGCCTCAAGACAAGAGTCTTCGACCAATGTGTGTTACCAGTGATGACTTATGGCACTGAAACGTGGTCTCTTACTATGGGCCTAATAACTAAGCTCAAAGTCGCACAACGAGCTATGGAGAAGGCTATGCTCTGGGTTTCTCTACGCGATCGAATCAGAAATGAGGAGATCCGTAGAAGAACGAAAGTCACCGACATAGCCCAGAAGATTAGCCAGTTGAAGTAGCAGTGGGCAGGCCACATAGCACGCAGAATAGATAGCCGATGGGGCTGAAAGGTTCTGGAGTGGAAACCACGGACCGGCAAGCGAAGCGTAGGTCGTCCACCGACACGGAGGACAGACGACCTGATAAAGGTCGCAGGACGACGTTGGATGCAGGCCGCTTCCAACCGTTCCTTTTGGAAAATTATGGGGGAGGCATATGTTTAGCAGTGGACGTCTTATGGCTGAGATGATGATGATGATGAAGATCTCAAAAAACTATAGCCATAGCTGTCTTATATGCTGTACAATGCGGTCACATTAACTCGACGCATCGCTGGAATGCGGGTCCCCGCCCGCTTCCCCCCGCATTCCCTTTTCTCGCCCGGCAAGTGTCAGTACGGTCAGCATCTTTGTTACCGATACACGCGTCGATAATTTGGCTTGTTTTCTGTTTTTGTTTTGATTATTGTTTTGTTAAGTTTTTTTGTTATTGCTGATTGTTGTGTATTAACTGTTGAACTGTTTTCAAACCAGAATAACATGGAGAAAGTTATACACAGTGAAGGGAAAAATCTCGTGTTAAAAGTGCTGCAGTTCTTCGAGAATGAGAAGAAAAATAAAAGTTTTTCCATACCGGTGGATCAGGTTGAAAAACGTACCTGTGCCGCAACTGTAATATCAAAAAGTACCCTTACTCGGATAAAAAAGAGGCTAAAATGGCTTCTTCTCGGTGGCTCTACATATTTTGGAACGCGGTGGTAGTCTTTAAAGTACATTATAATGAAAAATTGACGTTCATAAGTGCGTCTTTGATGCCTAAATTGAATAAATGATTTTGACTTTGACTTTGACTTTCACTTTGACTTTCACTTTGACTTTCACTTTGACTTTGACTTTGACTTTGACTTTGACTTTGACTTTGTGTATCATCGCCGCACACTTCTCCCGTAAAATTGACAGCTTAAATTTTCACATAATATGTAGTTGTATATTACGTTTCAAATAAATGAATATTTTCATTCATTTAACAAACTTAATTTTTAATAAATTTTTACTCGATCTTAATTAAAGCCACTTGGCCGGTTTTTTTGCACACCGTACTTGAGCGCCAAAATGACGTCACATGGTCAAGTGTCTAGTTAATGTGACCGCGTTCATAGCTATACTGTATTACATATTCTGTGGATATACTATACTTAAATAATATGACTTCTCTCTCTCATACTTACATATAAAAACAAGAAATGCACTTCTCATTAGTATGCAAAACGTACAACACAGTAAGGTCCTAATAACACTGTTTTGTCTCCTAGTTTTCTCTCAGGATACAAAGTTAGTTTACGTTTCAAAGCGGTAATTGTTTTAGCGACTAGCATCTGTCCTCGGTGTTCCTCGTAACATTGTTAGCGCTAAGTCTTTTGTCCGGGAATTTGCGAGCTTATCTTCTAAGCAGCGGCGGAAATTAAAGGCATTATCGCTAGTAAACAGTCTTTTTAGAAATCAATATTCACAGAATGCCGACGGGACTATATTAAGTACATTGTACTATTACTATATATTTCTGTATATTATTATTGTATAATGTCTGAAATTATTGAAAAAATTTAATATATATTTTAAATTATATAATATTGATTTATTACTTATTCCATATAGTACCTATAATATCCATATAAGGAATAGGCAGTTATATAGGATTTGTTATCTGTGTTATTTGCGCAGTAGTTAGGTCCCAATGGT
This sequence comes from Selenia dentaria, assembly GCA_917880725.1. Classification (NCBI taxonomy): domain Eukaryota; kingdom Metazoa; phylum Arthropoda; class Insecta; order Lepidoptera; family Geometridae; genus Selenia; species Selenia dentaria. The sequence goes on from OU862886.1 coordinate 34,674,508, forward strand.
ATGCAAGCTTTGCGCGTGTGTTTTTAGTATTACTTCCAACTGTTTGTTACACGCTGTATATAAAGGCAACGTTAACTTATGCGATTATTATGTTGATTTTCATTTTCATCGAAACTCCGTTTCCGATTCGAACGATGAAAATGCTTAAAAAAGAACATTATGTTTTTCTTTGTGAAATAGTGCAATATTTATTTATATGTTGTATTTTAATCACAATACTTGCAATAAGGTCGCAATATCATTGATTTTAGAATTCGCATTGACATACATATTACGAATAGGTAAAAATACTTATTTGTCGGTTCGTTGCTTTATCCCTTAGTTTATAGAGAGCAATGTCGTGGTGTGACGAGCGCAGTGCCGTATTGTGGAAATCATAAGTTCTGGGTGTCATAGCGACTGTCATAAACGAGTCCATGAGACACACGAATTCCCCGTTTCTTAAATGCGGTTGTAGGTTTCCACGTTCGATTTCTCCTTGAAATTCAGCTCAAGATTGTTACAAAGCTTTTCTGCGAATCGAAAACGTGTTGTCTGTTTAGTTAGTTAAGAAAAGTATTTGATATTATGGAAGAATTCCCTTAAAAGAGGCTTGCGCTTGAAATTATATTCTTGATAAAAACAAAGCCTTATAGCATTTGCATCAGAAAAGAGAAGATAATCAGGTAACGCAATAAACCGTTATCTATACTTAATATTATAAAGAGGAAAGATGTGTATGTATGTTTGTAACTGGCTCAAAAAGTACTGGACCGATTTCAAAAATTCTTTCAACATTGGAAAGCTACATTCACCCTGAGTAAGAACAGCTATATAATATTCATCATCATCATCATCACCCATCACCGCGTGAGTGAAACCACGGAGAGTAGCTAGTTGTGTTTAAAATCAACCTCAAACCGAATATCTGTTTACTTTGGCTAAGTAGACCATTATTGTCTAATAGAGCTTTATTACAGACCAGTAATTCATTAATTATGTAACCAGATAATTATATGATAATTGTTCTTGTAATATGTACGAATTTCGCCAAAAACAAAGAGTATACAAGTTCACACGATGTTATTCGAACCCTTATCATTATATACATGTATTTATAATAAAGGAGAAGAGGCCAAAAAATGTACTTGAAAGAACAAAAAAGGGGGGGTCGTAAAATTACAAACTGAACAAGAATATGACGTTTTTGAAAAAAAAAGTCTGTCTGTATGGTAACTCCTAACATAAAAACATCCCTACAGAGTTCGATGAAATTTGGTATATGGATAGAATAGAGCCCGGACCGCCCAACTATAAAAAAAAAATTCTTGATCCGTCAAATAATTCCAAGCTTGATCTCTCTTTGCTACATTACATGGTCTCTTATAAAATAGGGGTCTCCATTGACTGGTCGGAGCGCATGAACTTTTGTGGTACGGCTACGTACCTACGCCAGACTCCAGATTATTATTGAAAGTTTATTTGTCAGAAAAACCCAATAACTGTCCGACCAGGAAATTGAACCCAGGACCTGTAGATTCCAAAGCGGCGCTTTCCCCTCTATACCAAGGCCATGCGAGCCAAGCCGCTGGGGTCAGCTAGTGATTTAAATAAAAAGTCGTATTTGTCGAATTGAAATTAAACCATTTATTTAGATGGTATCAGGGATGCTTCCCTGAAAGTTTTTTATGTAATTTCTCGGTCATGTCATGTTTCTAAGAAATATTTTGCTACACGTGGTAGCGCCAACAAAACAATTTCAGGCGATCTACTAGTTAAGTACATTTAAAGTAACTTTTATGTTTGCCTGAGCGAGAACAGAGTTTATAAATAAGTAGGTATTTTAATAATGTGGGATTTTGTGCCCGCAATTAATAAGTTTTGTTTTGCAATTGGGGAAAGAAAACTACACATTTTGGGACGATATTTGAACCCGACTCTAGAAGACTCGGGTTCAAATTGACAATCCGTGTCAGACCCTATGACCGCTAGACCACCGAAGCATACCGTCCGAGCATCGACGGACACTGAGAATTTAAACTCTATCTGACTTTAACCGTCATAAAGAAAAATCGGTATTTTTCTCTCTAATATTCTACGAAGAAATAATATCAGGAAGAGTAACTGCCTTGAAAAACGACCCAATAAAAGTCGTGCTAAATCAATAACATCGTTCACGCCGCTATGACTCAGCTGTCATAGTAGACGTAGCAGCACGCGCGTGAACGAATCCCTGCTTTCCTTCTGAAATTTAAACCAATCACCGAACATGTCTATTTGTAACCTCGGAAAAAATCGTATTTGGAATCATACGTCGTTTTGGTTTGAAGACCACCTTTTGTGTGGAATTTGTTCTGAGTTATGCTTCCTGAAATTATTTCTTCGTAGCTAACAATGCAAAGTTTGGTTTTGTTAAGCAGTCGTTACTGCTTTATAAATTATACAGTTTACGTAAGTACATTTGTACATAAGTATTGGAAGTAATAGCTTTAAAATTAATTACTTCAAAGTGATTAACGATTAAATTAAAATAATAATTTTAAATATTCATTAAAAGAAATTAAAAAATTCGTTTTTAAACTGACATGGTCACTAATGCAAGAATTAACGTTAGAAACGGGATATATACCATGTATTGTATTTATAGTGAGCTCTCGATATATAGATAGAAACGTGTGCCGAAGAGGGTAGACCGTTTCGTCTGCTCATAACAATACCTACCCACAGATACTTCAGTTCACTCGTGAACATGGCGCATGCAACTGCATGACAGGCTGGTTGGCGCAGTTGGTAGCACCCCTGCCTCCTAATCAGTCTAATAGGTCAAATATTGGTGTGCATGAACATGTTTAAGTATGTATATCAGTCATCAGGTTATCATAGTACAGGCTCTGCCTAGTTTGGGACCTGAAGGCCTTTGTGTGGATGTTGTAAAAAAAACTGCCGAAATATCGAGAGCTCACTATAAATGAAATACATGGTAAATATCCCGTTTCTAACGTAAATTCTTAAAAAAATCGCACTTGACAAAATATAATATATCTATACTAATAAAAACATGTGTTGGGATCATAAATAAAACCGTATCTAAAGTATAAATCCAATGTTTACCAAAACTGCAAACTGCAAACTTGGTAGACGTAATATTCCCAGCTCCTAGTCTAAGCTAGAGATGCAATCTGCTTATTTGATTATCAATTCGAATCGATCTCGTACCGATGTTGCTTGCAGATTGAGTTCCGCACGCGTCAAAGGAGATACTGATATGTGCCGACTACTTACGTGTTATTGCTGATTACTGTGCGATTATAGTGAGTAATCAATTCTGCCGTGCGATTCTCTAATGATTCGTCGACGAGCTCACCGATTTCAAATACTTTAAGAGATATCGTCCTTGTACTCGAACTGCCGTGCGATTCTCTAAGAGCAAACATCGTTGCATCTTTGATAACATCCGTGAAACAAATGACGAGATGACAAGAAACTTTGTAAAAGCAACCCTATGTTCAAGGGCGATATCTCATAAAGTTTTTGAAATCGGCGAGCTCGTCGATGAATTCGTCGACGAATCATTAGAGAATCACACGGCTGATTGCCTGTCTGACATACGTTAATTTGGAGTCCAAATATATTGCACACTAGTCGACCCGCCTGCGGTTTCGCTCGCTTGGTCTTGGTGTAGTGGCGAGAGAGTTATTCTTTAAAATGCAATAACTTGCTTATTCAGGGACCGGTTGACATGAAACAAACACTAAGTCTTAAGTGAAGTTTACCACAATATAGGTATTAGTGAACCACATCTAAATCGGATAAGCCGTTTCTGAGATTAGCGTGCACAAACGCACTGACAAACATACAATCATCTTTTGCATTCTATTTTCGTTTATATAAGTCCAAATGACATTTTTTCTCACACATCTTCCATGTACAGACAGCGATCCGTTACATTTTTATTATATGTATAGATATACTGAGATTCTCTCTATTTGAGAAAAGTGTATACTAGGATAAATATAGTATGTAGCCTATTTTAAGTAGGGCCATGTACGCAGAATAATTTAGTTCTTACGGCGCCTTTCAAACCTTATCGTTTACTGCGCTATGATGCAGAATAGCTGGCCATGCTGGTGATAACCAAGATGATAGCTGGCCATGTTGGTGATAACCAAGATAATAGCTGGCCATGTTGGTGATAAACAAGATGAACTCTCTCACAAGAGGCCTTCATGAGTCATTGATGATCATAAGTACCTAAAAATGAAACTGCCATTAGGCCCTCGTCAGAACGCTTTTTCACTGTTTCCATCTTCACCTAAAAACTTAATGTAAAAAAACTGTAAGTCAAACAATGAAATGCATCCTTTTTTAACCAACTTCAGAAAAGAAGGAGGTTATATGTTCGTGTGTATGTATTTTTTTATGCGTATGTTAGGCGATTTCACCCCCATTTGTAAACCAATTCTCAAAATTCTTTTTCATGTTTAGTAGAGTATTATTTTGTTATTTAGTACTTCCGAGGTGGTCCCATTTAAATTAAATTAAATTCGGCCAAGCAGTTTTTGAGTTACACTCCAAAAACTGAAAAGTATTACGCCTTATATGATAATTTACAATCAACCCCGAAAGTAGCAGGGTCACTAAAAATAGTGAAAATATATTTTTTTACTAAATCTGGAACCGACTTCAACACCCAAAAGTGTGAAATAACTTGTCGTAGTCGGTACCATGCACGCAATATTGTGATAATCACATTTAAAGGTAGAGTACCTACTTTTTAACTATCATGGTACAGATTTCGACAAGTTATTTCACACTTTTTGGTGTTGAAGTCGGTTCTATTTTGGTATTTTTTTTCCAGTTTTATAAATTTCGTGTGAAAAAAGTTTCAAATTGAAATCTGATACTATGAAAGTTTTTCATAGATTCTAAGTGGTTAGTGCGATAAACCAGCAATTTCATATCTAAACCCCTATTAGGTACTTCAATTTTGCATCTTGGTATATAATACTCCTAATCAATATCCTATCAGTAGTTTACTCGTGATAAATTAATGAAATCAATCAAATTAAATCATTTATTCTGTATACGCCACTTACAAATTGTCAATTTACATTTATTTTTTCTTAAATCTACGACCGGATCGGAACACGACCACCACTGAGAAGATCCGTCAATAAAATCCGGTAATAATGATAGACAAAGATACATTGTGACGACAAAGCAAAACAAAAGTGCGAAACAGAAGAGTACGAGTATATAATTTAAAAGATTAAGTTAATTATAAAGGAAAATAATGCAGTGCTATTCGAGGAAATGAGAGATATGCATCTAAGATACTAAAATTAACCCAATTAGATTGCGAAACCTAAGTTTGCATTCCAACTTGGCGACAGTACACAAGTTTGCAAATAGAGATGCGACGTCGAGATCTGCAGAAATAGAACCTGCCAAGTTTCTCCAGGTAAAACGGAATTCAGCAGTTTCTTGTAAATATACCTCAAAGTTTTATAATGTAAAGAAAGGTGTGTGTGGGTACAATTTTTTGTCAATTTTTCATTATATTGTACTTTGAATACTCTACCGCCGCGTTCCAAATTATTATGACATGAAGGAAAAAGCTAATACAAGGTTATAAAAGTTTCAATGGCAATGACATAAAAATTACCACCCCATTCGACCTACGCGGTGGATTATTGCCCTTTCTTATTTTTTAAGGGGAGGCAATTTCAGCAATTCGGTATGTAAAGTTTTTTTTTGGTATTTTTTTTATATTTTTGTTCGTAGATTAGGTCATTATAAGAAACTAATTTCAATATTTTTGTTTTATATTCAGTAGTTATTTTATAATATTTTTTTGAAAATTTGAATCCTATGACGTCACTTTTTTGCACAAATATGTAGTTGCGTTGAGGAGCCAAGAAAAGCACGCGAGTAAAAAAAAATAAACTAGAACACTTGACAGTGACACCTACTAATTCGTAAGTCTCTATTCAATCAAAACAAAAGTGCAAAAAAGTGACGTCATTTAGAGGTCAATGAAAGTCGAATTATTTCATCGTTTTTTGTTAAAATAAATGGCATCTTATCGTTTTAAAAGGTCAGAGTAGAAAAATAAGGGTTTGTAACATAAAATCTCGAAATGGTTTCGGAATTGGCATAGGTTAATTTTTTTTAGCATACCGAATTGGGATGTAATGGACTGATTATTCATATATGTTACGATTTTGTAATGTCCGTTGTTGATTAAAACATTAATTATTATTAATATGCTTACCAACACACCTACATACACAAAAGCACCCTCAAACTTAAAATACCCTAGCATAATAACATCTTAGCTTTTGTATGATAATTGTATAAATATAAAATATGAAATAAATACCAACATTTATACCTCAATTATTGTAAACACGGAAGAGCAGGGAACTCTGGCACAGGCATTTTAATATGTCTAAAAGAGGACTCCTGCCTATTTTTGTAAACCTTAAGCTATATGTTGAAGAAAATAAGCATTGATTATTATTATTAAAAAAAAACGCGGATGTAATCCGGTCCTTTACAGAGGTATAAGTGGGGCTGTAGCCAACACTTAGAGGCCTGTTTGGTAAAGCAAATACAATGTAGTATAAAAACAGAAATATTTTGGATGGATGGTGACATGGTATATCTATTATAAAAATGGGCAAAATGGCAAGGCTATTGATATGAACTTATTAGTGACAAGGGAGATAGACATAGAGATAGATTGAAGAGACTACGGCACCTGCCAATTTTAGTCTCATTTTGAAATATTTAGGCAGGTAGTGACTTGCCACCCACTAAACGGACCCTCCATAAAGGCCACCATCAATGGTGACATAAGGGGCAACGTTTGTGTGGATGGGTAAAGGGTGTCGAGAGGTGTGCTGCGGTTTCACTAAAGCGCTACTACCGGCGTTATGCCCTTTAACACTTCCACCCTTGGAGCTTTTTGTTTATTGCTCTTGCGTCTCCACCCCCAGACGACCAATTAAGGCAAGCCAAAGGTCAGGGGTCTCATTTAGCCCCAGGGAGAATCAGGGTCCGCGGTGTCGCCACTCATCGACGGCTCGCCACAAAGCCGCCCCTGCGGTACTTGCTCTTGCGTCTCCACCCCCAGACGACCAATTAAGGCAAGCCGGGGGTCAGGGGTCTCATTTAGCCCCAGGGAGAATCAGGGTCCGCGGTGTCGCCACTCACCGACGGCTCGCCACAAAGCCGCCCCTGCGGTACTTGCTATTGCGTCTCCACCCCCAGACGACCAATTAAGGCAAGCCGGGGGTCAGGGGTCTCATTTAGCCCCAGGGAGAATCAGGGTCCGCGGTGTCACCACTCACCGACGGCTCGCCACAAAGCCTGCGGTAAAGTTAATTATTATTATTATTTTTATTTAAACAATTTCACGGGTTTCACCCGGTCCTTTACATAGGCATAAGTGGGGCTGTAGCCAACAGTTAGAGGCCCGTTTGGTATAAAAATACAATGTAGCATAAAACACAGACATTTTGGCTGAAGGGTAACATGGTATATCTATTACAAAAATGGGTAAAATGGCATGGCTATTGATATGAACTTATTAGTGGTACGGCAGATAGTGGGCTATGGACGAGACTACGGCACCTGCCAATTTCAGTCTCATTTAAAATATTTAGGCAGGTGGTGACTTGCCACCCACTAAACGGGCCCCCCATAAGAGCCACCATCAATGGTGACAAAAGGGGCAACGTTGGTGTGGATGGCTGAAGGGTGTTGAGAGGTGTGCTGCGGTTTCACTAGAGCGCTACTACCGGCGTTATGCCCTTTAACACTTCCACCCTTGGAGTTTTTTGTGTCTTGCTCTTTATTATTATTATTATTATTATTCCTTTTATTCAAAATAAATCACGGATTTCATCCGGTCCTTTACAAAGGCATAAGTGGGGCTGTAGCCAACACTTAGAGGCCTGTTTGGTATAAAAATATACAAAGCAGTATAAATAAAAGAATTTGGGATAACGGTGACATGGATTATTTATTTAAAATGGGTTAAATAACAAGGCTATTGATATGAACTTATACATGTTATATCATTATTATTATAAAAGTATGCACGTATATGAATATAGGTAGGGTACTTAGTTCAAATAATTCAGCAAGGTCGACAACTTGGTCAAATGCAAAAGTATAGGGCACCATTTGGGTTAGGAGTTGATTATATTAGTCGCCCTGACGTTAGGTTCTTTTATATGTACCTATAGAGTTTTAAATAGTATACAATTTAATGTTTAATCAAAGAAAATGAGCATGATTTGGCCCGTCGGTACACATCAGGAGCATCCCGCAGACGAATAATGAAATGTAACATGTAAAAAATATATAAGAATGTATGGATCGTGGAAAAGCCTTATTCCGCGTATATGCCCTGTTTAATCATAATTATTGTTACAATTCACTCACGTTAGCTCATCTTGGAGTATTATATGACATCACAACACTTTCCCAAAAGCATTTTATACGTTCACAAACACAACAATCAGAAAATTGTCGCGCGAAGATTTGGTTCGTTCATAAAGGCCTCGAGAATCGTTCCTATTTCGTTCCATATTTGAATACAGACCGCGCTCGTTCAACGTATTGTGGTTTGGATGAATTTTGCTAGAGATTGAAATGTTGAATTTACTTTTATATCGATGAATTCTGAATTTTTTGCAGGTAGTTTATAAGTAACCTTTATTATAAATAAGGTTTTAATTCATTGGCTCGAGGTTCGTGAAATTATTTAGATTTTTTGCGCGCAGGCTGCGGAGTGAGAACTCTTCGAAATGGAGTCCATGGTATTAATATGATTTTTTTAACTTTCGTGAATTAAATTCATGTTTTGAAGAGAATATCGGGACTTTTTCGCGCATATATTATTTATAAAAACAAAATGTTGACTAACCTCGACGTTTCGATTGAGTTGCATCGACCGTGGCCACGAGTAGATTCGGAGTCTACTCGTAATCTCTCCTAATATACTCTTAAAAACATATTAATAATCATCATCATCAATCTACAATGTTTTAATACTAGATACTTTAATACTGTTATACAAATGGCTATGCCACAGAGTTTGGCCTTGAGGCTTAACAGGGCCTCTCTCAATCCAGTTAGTACCAGCTGATTTACGCGAGCGTTCTGTTCTACTAGCAAGCTTACAATCTTATCTAAACTTACGCTGGACTCAAGGACACGTGTTTTCTTTAAATAGAGCAAAATATTCAGCCCGTTATCACTTCCGCTTGTTTATTATTAGAACTATATTAATAACTTTGTTTTCTTTAAGTTTACTGTGTATTAATAGGTACTCATTTCATAGTACACTGTACGAACTTTCTTATTCTACGTTTCGGATCACATCGATGAAAGCTAGCACTTAGTCATATTAACTATGTCAAGAAATAACAAGTAAACTCTTTGGATAGCTTTTCTCATGAGTTTTTCTAATTTTAAGACTTACTTTTGAAAAAACTTGCTAATGTTTCTGTCCTCCACATAGAAAAAATGTATCCTAACGGTCCTCCACCTGGGCATAGCACGCGTATTCCAATTGACTTTTATTGAATCGTGACTAGAACTGTCATAAGTCAATTCGCGTCCAAGTCCCCGTCTCCTCTGCGGTTTATGAGGAGGTTCTAATGAATCTTCTGACAGCCTGCATTTTACGTAGTATCGTATTCTGTTTGAGCCCGTTTAGATCTGTAGGATTCATATCTACATATGCCAGCTTCTCCACTACTAGATAACTCCATAATTAATTTGAAACGTTATTAATAGATAATTATTTTCAAGGTTCAACTTTTACTTTTATCTCATTATTTTCATTCATTTTATTTAATATTTATAAGGGTTCTTTTTCATATAGTATCTTCTACATATTTTGTTTTTCACAGACTGAAGAAATTTCCTGTAGGGACTTCTTTTGTCGTTGCAGCCTCAAGTGTACCGAATGAAATTCTTGGTTCTTTTTCATTTTAGACTCTAAAATTCTCTTTCTAAGCTCTTGGGATAGCGGCATTTTGTATCCCGGCATCTGAAACTATAGTTACTTTGAGCGTAGTTTAAAAAAAAAAAAAACGCAGAACTAGTCCTTTATCGTCACATGTATTTCAATTTCCATCTCTAATTGAATTTTTCAGGAATGGTTTTCGCCTTATTCAATGATGGGTGCTAAAGTTTTTCCATGTATCGACGAAAAATACGGAAAATGTAAAAAAATACGGAAATAGTTGGTAAACGCGTGAAGTGAATACTAAAGAGCTGATGTTGATTGTGCGTATTTACCTACAGTTATTCACAAATTTTTGTTAGCCGAAGTATGTGAGATGATTTTTTAGGTTCCGGGAAATAATATGGGACCTTATTACTAAACTTATCGTCTGTCATCTGTCTGTCCCACCTTAAAGTGGTTATATTTAACTGTCCTTTACAGGTAATGGTTTTTAACTTTCAAATAATATGTAACATTACGGCGTAATTTTAAATAAATTAAAAGGTGTAAGAATTCATCATCATCATCATCATCTCAGCCGTAGGACGTCCACTGCTGAACATAGGCCTCCACCATGATTTTCCAAAAGGACCGGTTGGAAGCGGCATGCATCCAACGTCGTCCTGCGACCTTAATCAGGTCGTCTGTCCACCGTGTCGGTGGACGACCTACGCTGCGCTTGCCGGTCCGTGGTCTCCACTCCAGAACCTTTCGGCCCCATCGGCCATATGTTCTGCGTGCTATGTGCCCTGCCCACTGCCACTTCAACTGGCTAATCTTCTGGGCTATGTCGGTGACTTTAGTTCTTCTACGGATCTCCTCATTTCTGATTCGATCACGTAGAAAAACCCCGAGCATAGCCCTCTCCATAGCTCGTTGTACAAGAGTTGTTGTTGTGTAAGAATTGTTTAAAATATAATAAATCCATTTATAATATGCCTAATTTTCATCATCATCATCATCATTATCAGCCGGAAGACGTCCACTGCTGAACATAGGCCTCCCCCATAGAACGCCACTTGGACCGGCTACTCGCTTCCTGCATCCAGCGATTCCCCGCGGTTTTTATGAGGTCGTCGGTCCACCTAGTGGGGGGCCTGCCTACACTACGCCTTCCGGTGCGTGGTCGCCACTCGAGAACCTTTCTTCCCCATCGGTTATCAGTTCTGCGAGCGATGTGGCCTGCCCATTGCCACTTCAACTTGCTAATTTTGAGAGCTATGTCGGTGACCTTAGTTCTCCTACGGATCTCCTCATTTCGAATCTTATCACGCAGGGAAACCCCAAGCATAGCCCTCTCCATTGCTCGTTGAGCGACTTCAAGCTTGTTAATGAGGCCCACAGTAAGGGACCATGTCTCAGTGCCATAAGTCATCACTGGCAACACACACTGGTTGAAAACCTTGGTTTTCAGGCTCTGAGGTATTGGGGACGAAAAGATGGATCGAAGCTTCCCGAACGCTGCCCATCCGAGCTGGATTCTTCGTGCGACCTCCTTGTCGAAGTTGGACCTACCTAATTGGACAGTCTGTCCCAGATAGACGTACTCGTCTACAACTTCGAGTGTATCGTTTCCAACAATTACCGGTATAGGTGGAACATGGACATTGGACATGATTTTCGTCTTATCCATGTTCATCTTAAGACCAACCTGTTGGGAAACTCTACTGAGGTCGTTGAGCATGGTGCCGATATCCTCGAGCGACTCCGCCATTATAACTATATCATCGGCAAAACGAAGGTTAGTGATGTATTCGCCATTAATGTTGATGCCACATCCTTTCCAGTCCAAAAGTTTGAAAACATCCTCCAATGCGTTAGTGAACAGTTTCGGAGAGATGACGTCTCCCTGTCTCACACCTCTCTGCAATGGAATTTGTTCCGTACTCTGGTCCTGTAATCGGACTGACATAGTGGCCTTGCTGTATAAACACTTCAACGCTTCGATATACCTATAGTCAATTTGGCATCGCTGCAAGGACTGCAGTATGGCCCACTTCTCGATAGAATCAAAGGCTTTCTCGTAATCCACAAACGCTAGACACAGTGGCTGATTATACTCTTCGGTCTTCTGTATAATCTGCCGTAGTGTATGAATATGGTCTACGGTGCTAAAGCCTCTTCGGAAACCGGCTTGTTCAGGAGGCTGGAACTCATCAAACCTGCGTGCGAGACGGTTCGTGATGACTCTCGAAAACAGCTTGTACACGTGGCTCAAGAGCGATATGGGCCTATAATTCTTCAATAAGGTTTTATCACCTTTTTTGAAGAACAGCACCACCACGCTCTTGTGCCACGTTTCCGGCGTTTTGCCTTCGAAGATGACAGAATTGAATAACTTCTGGAGGACTAAAAGTATCGGTCTACCACCCGCTCTCAGAAGTTCAGTCGTAATTCCGTCCTCTCCTGGCGCCTTGTTGTTCTTAAGCTGTTTGAGAGCCATTCTAATCTCGTACAGGCTGATGTCCGGGATGTCTTCGGTATAGTGTCGGACTAACTTTGCTCTGGTGTCCTGAGCTGCTTCAGTAACGGGTTCGCGCGTCGAGGTATATAACTGTCGATAGAAGCTCTCAATCTCTCTCAGAATCTCAGGCTTGGATGAAACGATACTGCCATTTTCGGTCTTCAGTTTTGTCATTTGGCTTTGCCCAATAGACGAATCCTTTGCAAACACTTTAGAGCCCTGGTTCCGCTCAATTGCTGCCGTAATACGCGCAGTATTATAAGCACGCAAGTCGTGTCGCATGGACTTCCAAATTCGTCTATTGAGTTTACCGTAATCCGACATATCAACTGCGGACTGCAGTCTCATTTCGCTCCGTTCTGCCATTAGTTTCAGAGTTTCTTTTGAGAGTTTTTGAGCTTTCCTGCGGCGTTTGGTCTCACAGAATTCGGACCCAACCGCTTGGACAGTTTCCACGAACCCGTTGTTCAACTCATCCACTGTGTCGCATTCAGCTAAGCACTGAAAACGGTTTTGAAGTTCAAGTTGAAACTTTTCGGGGTTTTGGATTTGGGCACGATTTGGACGGAGCGTAGACTTCACCAGACGTGACCTCTCAAGCTTGACATTGATATTCAATGCGCCTCTTACAATGCGGTGATCGCTGCCGGTTTTTACCTTGCTGATCACAGAGACGTCATTGAATATGCGCTTATTGGTCGTCATGATGAAGTCTATCTCGTTCGTAGTGGAACCGTCGGGACTCATCCACGTCCACTTCCTGGATGGCCGCTTCATGTAGAAGGAGTTCATCATAAAGAGTCCCTCCTTCTCCATGAAGTCAGCCAGCCTCTGTCCCCTCGAGTTCCGCTGCCCGTATCCAAATGGCCCTACTCTCAACTCATCACGTTTCCTTGTGCCTAGCTTTGCGTTGAAGTCTCCCATTACAACAGTGAAGTAGGTTTTAGAAGTATGCATGGCCCTGGATATATCCTCGTACATACTTTCTACTTCATTGTCTGAGTGTGCCGAGGTCGGTGCGTATACCTGTATAACCTTCAGCGAATACCGTTTGGTTATTCTGAGTATAAGGAACGCTACCCTAGCCGACACACTATCGACTTTCACTACGTTGTTAACGAGAGACTTGCGGACGAGGAACCCGACACCACCCTGGGATTGTTGGTCTCCCTCCCGGTGGAAGAACAAGTTGCCGGAATTTAGAATTATCGTGTCCTGTCCCTGTCTTCGGACTTCAGATAATCCCATGACATCCCAGCGTAACTTGAGCGTCTCTTCCTCCAATTCGACCATCTTTTCGTCGGTCCTGAGCGTGCGTGTATTGTATGTTGCCAGGGCCAGGGGTCGTTTTTGGGATTGGTAGCCGGATCTCTGCCGGAGATTCTTCGCACCCCCTGCTCCACCGTTACAATGGCCGCTACCGTAGCCACGGATAGCAGAGCTGCCGGGAACTGGGGGCCGTGGTTTAATGTTAATTGTCATGGGGGGGATTTGCCTTAATGCACCACGCTTGGCAGGCGTCTTGGTGATCGCAGTGGATGTTGACGCAGACTGCGGGAAATGCTGCTGCCCATTTCCCGGATATTCCCTTAGCCGCCTCTTACGGCACCCACGGGAAAAGTTAGGGGGGGTACAATTCGTAGCCGGTACCACCACGGCAAAATTAATAGAAACAAATTCTTTAAAACTGTCGTAAAAGGTATGTCGTGATAGTATAAAATAAGAAGATCTTTAGAACAATTTTAATGTTTGAATACACTCAATATTAATGACGCTGTTTTAAAAGTATTTCTTTCTTCTATTGTATACATTTTTATTAAATAGTAATATTATGTTACCATCGAACTAAGTGTGAATACATTACAAGCTGTAATATTAAATACAAAAAATAAAACTGGCCAGGTGCTAGACTAGATTTTCCTAAAAAGGAGAGGAAGTTTGCTGCAAATTTCAAGAATTTTGATAAAATTTAGTACAAACATAAAAAGTCCTCTGTCGTACAAACATTAGGTGAGTACCTGACGTTAAACAGGAATTTCGAATATGAGCATACTTGATCGAAAGGTTTCCGAGATACCTAATAGATTGTGAAGTACTGCGAAAAATTGCCGCTGATAAGCATATATGCTCGCAAGGTCTACTGTTCGCAGAACTAATAGTGATAATATTGGAATAATACGGAATACTATTAAGAAGTCCTTTAAATTCAGCAGACACCTTTCGTTTCCTGTATCAAGAGTCCGGCTTTGTATGGAATACAATGGCATGATCGCAGAGATGCATCTGTTTAATTAAAAACATAAAAATTATCTATGGTGTCATCTGTGTCCATAACTGCTGTGTTATATATGTACAATTCGGTGTTATCTATGCTGTTCGCTCTCTGTACAACTCTCTCTTGCTGTAGCGTAGCGTTATATTCTCTTTGCTTGCTGTATTGTTCTGCGTGTGCGTGCAATACATTTATTAAAACAACCAAAATCAATGGTTTTTAAGTTCTTCACGAACAGCATCTCTGGGATAGTTCGGCTAAATACCAGCTTGAAGCCTTGGTTTCCATACTTAATTGACCAATCTTTGGTGACAAAGTATTAGTGGAGGCTAGACTCCAAAGTCTCGAACAAAGGCGCAAAGTTGCCAGCTTATCGGTAGTTTACAGGAAGAATTTTCGATTGATTTGATCGAGCCTTGTTCCCCATCTCCTTTTTTCATCAGACAACAAGACGCAAAGAAACACGGCATCCGTACACGGTCGATGTTTTGAAAATACGCCCGAAGTAAATACAGCTTCTTAATGATTACACGACTGAATGGAACAACCTCCCAGAGGCAGTGTTCCTTTATTTGACATAATCTTTTTCTAAAGCCGTCTTAAGTACAGAGTGAATAGGTAGGTATCTTATAGGCAAGCATGACTGTGCCACCGTGGACCGCGTCGTCACTTTACATCAGGTGAGACTGAGGTGAAATAAATCAGGATTCCACATAAAAAAGTAAAAAAAAAACCTCATTGCTTATTGTTAGTAATAAAATACCCAAAGCAGTAAACTAGACAACAAATTGATTTACATGCTCCACCTTATAAACACGTACCAAACAAAGCAATAAAAATACCCTCAAGCCTAAATTCAAGACGTTATAAAAAACTTTCTTCTATAGATAAAAGGATGTAGCAGCAATATAATCCTGTGGAAACGAGCCGGTCCCTTTGTAGTCGTAATCAGGATGTTATTAAGTGGGCTAAACTGACAGGATGCCGATTTGGTCATTTTAAAGATGTATTGGACAATCTCTCTCTATCTATCTATATCTATCTCCCTATCTTTCTCTTTGTCAGTGTGCCTACCCTTTTCTCTGAATTCTGGAGTATCCAAGTTTAATAATAAATAACAATTGATAAGAAGGGATCAATTGGTCACTGTGTATATCTATATTATTTTTTGTACGTCTAGTAGCTTAAGAATAAATACATTTAACTAATAGTTAGGGTAATATTTTTTGTTTCAGCCCTGTCTTGGACATATGTTTAGTTTGGTTAGCTACCTGACCGGATGACTGACTTGGTGCAGTTTGCAGCAACCCTGTCTTTTGAGCCGCTGTCCCGGGTTCGATCCCCGGACAGGTCAAACATTTTGTGTGCATCCACATGTATGTCTGTTTGACCTGTACCAGTCATCAGATTACCATGGTACAGGCTCTGCCGCCTAGTTTGGGATCTGAAAACCTTGTGTAGATGTTGCCCTATATATATAAAAGAAGATAAATCATAATCACAGGTGAATCTCTTTATAATACTCGTTCATTGATAATCTAACTTTCTATGCGATTCTGGTAATAGTAATTGTGGTGGCGTAACAAAAGCCACAAGCTGCTGAAAGTACTGAAAGTATTTTCGCTGATTACGAATTATCATCTTAAAGTGACATAAAGCCAGCGAAGTAGTTGAATCTTTTAACGTCGATTTGAACTCTCGGGGCCAGGTCCCCCACTGTCTGACTGAGTACGCTCCACACCCCCTCATTGGGATTCGGCCGGAGTGTTGGCAACTCGTAAAGATTTCCAAAAGTTAAATTAGGGCCACTTGTTACTGTCACCGGCCTTTATCTGGCTCCCATTTGTTTTTCGATAACAATATTAAATGAATATTTTCAGAAAGTTTTGGGCACCTTGAACTTGTAGGTTTTAATTAGTTTTTTTTTTAAGTTGGAGATGGTTCAGTATCTCTTAGGTTTTTTATTAAGTTTTCATAAAGGACTTCTTCTCAGGTTTATTATTAAGTTTTAAAGGGGAATATATAAAATGTTTTCGGCCGTGTTCATATTAAATTGATATTAAAATTATTGTTATGTTTTTTCATTTGTAGTTATTAGTCACGTACGTTCATTTGTAAGTCAAGTTATTTATTGAGTGTTTATAATTGTATCAAGTTGGATTTTTATTTAATTAGTCAGAGTGAGGTTACAGTCATTTCACATAAATAAGTCACCGTCCGTTCTAGTCATAGAGATCTGTGATCTCTAGTAATGCGGTGGATACATTACTAAAATGTTCTTAGGTGAATGACGAGGAAAGCATAACGTTTCATGTTTTTGTTCACTTTGTCTACACTCATGCATCATTACGAACATTTAACAGTTAATAACCCACCACTGTTATTTTTTTTATGGGATAGGTTGGCAAACGAGCAAGCGGCTCACCGGATCGTAAGTGATACCGTCGCCCACGGACATCGGCAATACCAGAGGACTCAGTTCTGGTCTCAGGTACCAGAGGATGCGTTGCCGACCTTTGAGTAAGGATGATAGGAAGGAAGATATAGAAGAGGTAAAGGTTGGAGGGGGAGGGGGAAGGAGAAAAAGAAGGGGGAATCGGGCCTCCGGAACACACAAACCGACGAAACGCAATAGCAAACTATGCTACTTCACGTCGGTGTTATGTGGTAGTGTGGTACTTCTCCGGTCGTGCCGGCCTATTCGGCTGTGGGGTGGCACTACCACCGAAAAATTAATGTAGGTACTAAAAAAATACAAATGCAGAAGTAGAGGACGGTATTGCTACAAAAGTTATCAAGCATTGCAAAGAACAACTTGGTAACATACTGCCTATTTAATATGTCGATTTGTGTATGTATTATGGACAATTTGTACGTAAAATAGGTAGTATAGGTTTTCAAAGTCTATTATATCGTTGTGATTGTATGTATACTCTTTTAACATCTGCTTATTAATATTATTTTTACTGTTGGATTAAGTACGTAAACATACAAGAACATGACATTAGTGTGGTTGTAACTGGTCTGCAGTCTGGACGAAGACAGAGGCGAAAACCTCAGTTACCTCAGAAAGCCGATACACAACAATTCAACCGACTGTAGGGGGCACCCAATCCCCGCTTCAACCACCAAAAGCGGTTCGGAACGTCTCCAGGAAAAAGCAGAAGCAGAAAGAAACCAGGAGCGCAGCCCTACCAAGAGCAAGGGCCAAGTCACAACGTTCCTGGCATCCTTCAAAGCAGCAGCACAAAGCCTATTCCTGCAACCGTGCGAGCCAAAATTGCCCATGCCCGCAAAAAAGACTGCTCCCATTTCCATACGCCAAAAACGACCTCGGACCAGAGCTGACATGGGACAAGTCAGTCCGCCAAAGTATGTACCAGCACAGGAACCAGTGAGCCACGCAGCGAACGCCTTCTTCGAGTTTCTCGCTATAACGAGAGCGACAAGAGATGTCAATCTCAGGAACTGCAAGAACATCCTGCAGTCCTACAGGCGAGCAAACGAGGGCAGCATCATCGAATCTCGGCTGCTGCAGAAGAGACTCGAAAAGGCTGAAGCAGCCATATACAACAACGACACATCCTCGATCATCATGGGGGCAATGTCTGGTCAGTATATGGCTGCCTTCAACGCGACAAGTGGCTTTGTGTTTCTGGATGAGGATGATACCGAACGGACTGGTAGGCCAAAATACGCAACACCACCACACGACCCTATTGTTGTCACCGCCCGGTGCACCAAGATAATGTTGGATGACAGAGTCTTGCAAATGGCGAAAGCCATTTCGAGAGACTCTGAGATCGAGACATTCTGGAAACACTGGGAGGTACCCAAAATACAGTGGGTCAATGGAGTTCCCGGATGCGGAAAAACAACTTGGGTGGTAAGACACTTCGATGTTGACAAGGACGTTATCGCAACAACAACTACAGAGGCAGCAAAAGACCTGAGAGAGAAGTTGGCGCACCGAATCGGAGACCTGGTGAAAACCAAGGTGCGCACTATGGCCTCGGTTTTAGTAAATGGTTTTAAAAAGAATGAGAGCTACGTCCGCCTGATGGTGGACGAGGCTCTCATGAACCATTTCGGGGCCATAGTAATGGCTTCTAGGCTGTCTGGAGCTAGCGAACTTGTCCTCATCGGAGACGTCAACCAATTACCTTACATAGACAGGGAGAACCTGTTCGATCTAAGGTATAACCGCCCTAACCTGGTTGCGAACATCAGCCAGGAGTTGTTGTGCACGCACCGGAACCCAATGGATGTTGCGTATGCGCTGAAGGAAATATACTCCGGTATATATTCCGGTATATATGCCGTGGCGGTGCCGGCTTAGAATAGCACCCCCCCAACTCTACCCGTGGGTGCCGTAGAAGCCGGCTAAGGGATACCATATCAGAAGGTGGGCAGCAGCACCTTCCCAGTCAAACACACACAAACTGCGCTCGCCAACCCGCCTGCCAAGCGTGGCGAGTATTGGCAAAAACCCCTTATGGATTGGACAAAAAGAACCAGGCCCCCAGTCCCCGGCAGCCCCGCTATTCCTGGCTACGGTAGCGGCCACGGTAACGGTGGGGCAGGGGGTGCTAAGAATCCCCGGCAGACGCCCGGCTACCACCCCCAACGACGACGACTGGCCCTGGTAACACACAACATACGCACGATGAGGACAGACGAGAAGATATATGAGCTGGAAGAAGAAATGAGTAAGCTACGCTGGGACATTGTGGGGTTATCTGAAGTCCGTAGAGCGGGTGAGGACACGATAACCCTAAAATCAGGTAACCTACTCTACCACCGGGAGGGCGACCAACAGTCCCAAGGTGGTGTCGGGTTTCTCGTCCACAAGTCCCTTACTAACAACATAGTTAAGATCGATAGCGTTTCCAATAGGGTCGTATACCTAATACTCAGAGTATCCAAACGATATTCGCTGAAGGTCATTCAGGTATACGCACCGACGAAGTCGCACCCGGATGATGAGGTGGAGGATATGTATGAGGATATTAGTCGGGCCATACATACCTCTGAAACGCACTTTCTAGTTGTTATGGGGGACTTCAACGCGAAGTTGGGTAAGAGAAGCGAGGATGAGTCGAAAGTGGGGCAATTTGGCTATGGACAACGGAACCGTAGGGGACAGAGGTTGGCCGACTTCCTGGAGAAAGAGGGACTCTTTATGATGAACTCTTTCTTTCAGAAGCCACCTCATAGGAAATGGACCTGGCTGAGTCCCGATGGTTCCACGAGAAATGAGATTGACTTCATTATGACCACCAAAAGGCAAATATTCACTGATGTCTCCGTGATCAACAGGGTTAAAACCGGTAGTGATCACCGAATGGTCAGAGGCACGGTGAATATTAATGTCAAACTGGAGAGGTCTCGTCTGATGAAGTCTACGCTCCGACCTACTCGTGCCCATATTCAAGACCCCGAGAGCTTTCAACTTGAGCTATCCAATCGCTTCGATTGCCTTGAGAACATCGCTTCAGTGGACGAGATCAATAACAGGTTAGTAGAAACTGTCCATACAGTGGGTTCCAAGTACTTTAAACCCCACCGTACAGATAGGCCACAGAAACTCTCCAACGATACCCTCAACCTCATGGCTGAACGACGCTCATTGAAACTGCAGTCTTCGGATGATGCTGAAGCATATAGGCTGCTCAATAGACGAATATGGAAGTCCTTGCGACACGACATTCGGATCTTTAATACAAACCGTATTAAAGAGACGATAGAGCGGAAAAAAGGCTCCAAAGTGTTTGCAAGAGACATGTCTATTGGGCAAAGCCAGCTGACGAAGCTGAAGAGAGGAGACGGCAGTGTAGCGTCGACCAAAGCGGAAGTGTTAGGAGAGGTCGAGAGTTTCTACGGACAGTTATACACCTCGGTCGCTAAACCTGTTAGCAGCTTGGCCAAAGACCCAAGAGCCAAGCTGACCCGACATTATACCGAAGATATCCCGGACATCAGCCTGTACGAGATTAGAATGGCCTTGAAACAGCTTAAGAACAACAAGGCGCCTGGTGACGACGGTATCACATCTGAGCTTCTGAAAGCGGGTGGAACACCGGTACTTAAAGTCCTTCAGAAGCTCTTTAATACCGTCTTACTCGAAGGTTCAACGCCAGAAGCATGGAACAAAAGCGTGGTAGTGCTGTTCTTCAAGAAAG
Organism: Selenia dentaria; assembly: GCA_917880725.1. Classification (NCBI taxonomy): domain Eukaryota; kingdom Metazoa; phylum Arthropoda; class Insecta; order Lepidoptera; family Geometridae; genus Selenia; species Selenia dentaria. Next base: position 34,695,432 of record OU862886.1, read on the forward strand.
GTGACAACACTTTACTTAAAAATTACAGACCCATCTCGCTTTTGAGCCATGTTTATAAGCTGTTTTCGAAGGTCATAACGAACCGTCTTAGTCGCAGGTTTGATGAATTCCAGCCTCCGGAACAAGCCGGTTTCCGAAAAGGCTATAGTACCATAGACCACATCCACACGCTACGGCAAGTTATACAGAAGACCGAAGAGTATAACTTGCCTCTTTGTCTAGCGTTTGTGGACTATGAGAAAGCCTTTGATTCGATCGAGACGTGGGCAGTGCTTGAGTCTCTCCAGCGGTGCCGTATTGACTATCGGTATATTGAAGTGCTGAAGTGTTTGTACAAAAACGCCTACATGTCAGTCCGAGTACAGGAGCAGAGTTCGAAGGCAATTCCATTGCAAAGAGGCGTGAGACAGGGAGACGTTATATCTCCGAAACTGTTCACCGCTACATTGGAAGACGCCTTCAAGCTTCTGGAATGGCAAGGACTTGGCATAAATATTAACGGCGAATACATCACTCACCTTCGATTTGCCGACGATATTGTAGTCATGGCAGAATCCATGGAAGACCTCAGTACAATGCTCGAAGGCCTCCATCGAGTTTCCCAACGGGTAGGTCTTAAGATGAACATGGACAAGACGAAAATTATGTCTAATGCCCATGTTGTACCTACCCCAATATCAGTTGGGAACTCAGTTCTCGAAGTTGTTGACGAGTATATCTACCTGGGACAGACAGTCAAACTAGGCAGGTCCAACTTCGAGAAAGAGGTCAATCGTCGAATCCAACTCGGCTGGGCAGCGTTCCGGAAACTTCGCGAAGTCTTCTCGTCAAAAATACCTCAGTGCCTCAAGACAAGAGTCTTCGACCAATGTGTGTTACCAGTGATGACTTATGGCACTGAAACGTGGTCTCTTACTATGGGCCTCATAGATAAGCTCAAAGTCGCACAACGAGCTATGGAGAGGGCTATGCTCGGGGTTTCTCTACGTGATCGAATCAGAAATGAGGAGATCCGTAGAAGAACGAAAGTCACCGACATAGCTCAGAAGATTAGCCAGTTGAAGTGGCAGTGGGCAGGGCACATAGCACGCAGAACAGATGGCCGATGGGGCCGAAAGGTTCTGGAGTGGAGACCACGTACCGGCAAGCGCAGCGTAGGTCGTCCACCGACACGGTGGACAGACGACCTGAGAAAGGTCGCAGGACGACGTTGGATGCAGGCCGCTTCCAACCGGTCCTTTTGGAAAATCATGGGGGAGGCCTATGTTCAGCAGTGGACGTCCAACGGCTGAGATGATGATGATGATGATATATTCCTCGGCTCCCAGTATAAGGTCCCTGCGCCTCGAGAGCTACACGGGAGCGAAAATCCCCAAATCCCTTCCAAACACCCTCTTCCTGGTCCACACTCAGGAGGAAAAGGAGACCCTGACCATCCAGGGCTATGGTAAGGGCGAAGGATCACGCACCCTCACCATTCACGAGGCGCAGGGACTGACGTACGAGTCAGTCGCGGTGATTAAAACTAAAGGCAAAATGAAGCTGCACGAGAGCGTCCCGCACGCAGTCGTTGCGGTTTCCCGGCACACTAGGACCTTTGTCTACTACGCCGACGACGAGGATGATGCCATCGGACGGTTTGTGAGGCAAGCGACGGTTGCGAGCGAGCAAACCATCTACGGCTATAACCTGAAGATGGCAATCAGGGATCGAAACAGCGTGGTGATGGAGGCCCTGATTCAGCGCAAAGTGGGCAACGTGGGCTCACAATAAATGTACTATGTAGTTTTTCGAATTGTATGTAAGCTAGCGTTAAGAAATTATAACTGACAAAGAGATGGTGCGGGCATCCAGAGCAGACATGCTCACGGAAATGTGTTGGCAAGCGGTGGCGTGTGTGGCGGGTCGCCATCTTCCCTCAGAAATGGTTGAGGAAGGCGATGGCTGGCACATGCGTCAACTCGTGAACGGGTGCTGTTTGCGGGCACTGGTCTGCTGTGAATGCTTGCACCAACTCAGAATAAAATGTATCAATAACTTTAAGTGTATTATGTTATATGTATGTTGTATGAGTAATTTAAAAAAAAAAAAAAAAAAAAGGTTATATTCCTCATGTATGTATTTTGTTGTATGTTATAAATTTATAAGTAAGTTGTCAAAATTTGTAAGTTTAAAAAAGGCACGGACCCTGGAGTCTGTGGAGCGTAGTTTTATTAATAAAAAATAAAAAAAAACTGGTCTGCAATCAATATACTACTTTTTATACCGCGATTCAACGAGTACTTCCTAATGGATCGTGGTAACCTTATTTCACGCAGACAAAGTAAAAAAAAAGCAGTAGGTAGTTTGAAATATTTTTGGCCTTAAATGTGAACGTTTAATAGTTAAAAAAGTGATGTTTTTTAGTAGTTTTGGAGGAACTATTGAAATAAAACCGTTTCTGATAATTCCTCTCTTCTCTTTACATTGGGCCTAGCACAAATAACTGCGTAAGTGTATTGTAACGTGTTGTTCACGAGAAACAGTACAAACTGTCATGTATCTAGGGCAACTGTGACACAGTTAACTCATAGTTTGTTCCCCAAAGCGTGACGCATTGACGTTTGCGATACGAATACTTTTTCGCGAATTGTTTGTGCTACAGTCTCATTTCTATAACGTTTTTTTCTACGAGCTCGTAGCTCGTAGCTGCGCTCCGCAGTTAAACCCGCGCGGTGATGGATGATGATGATGAATCAAAATATATAGCCTACGTTCATCAGGGATAACGTAGGATTCTAATGGTTTGGCGTAAAACGTGGGCGCGACAGGAGGGTCTCCGCCCTGCCCCTCAGGAGTATGGCCAGTGGCGAACGGATGCCAAGGAGGCCGCTTTGGCATCCTGGAACAGACGCTTAGGCGTAGGTCCACGGAGGGGAGCCGGAGCAACCCGGTTCTTGGAAGCGGTCCGGCCCATCCTCAAGGAATGGGTCCATCGAGGGCATGGGTCTCTTACCTTCCGGATGACTCAGGTCCTCTCGGGGCACGGGTGCTTCGGGAGGTACTTGTGCAACGTTGTCCGGAGGGAGGCGACCCCTGTGTGCCACCAGTGCGGCTGCGCGGAAGAAACCGCGCAGCACGTGCTGGAAGTTTGCCCAGGGGCTGTCGAGGCGCGGCAGTCCCTGGTTGCAGTCGTGGGGGCCGACCTCTCCTTGTCAACCATCTTAACAAAGATGATCGACGACGAGAGGTCATGGGAGGCGATGGTCTCTTTCTGCGAGTACGTGATGTTACAGAGAGAGGCCGAGGAGCGAGAGAGGGAAATAGATCCCGTCTCTCTCCCGCTCCAGAGAGCGCAGACACGGAGGCGAGCCGATCGGGCTCGCACTCCGTCTCCGCTCAGAGAACCTGTGGTATCGGCTGTGGGGACGGCCGGTGCCCCCAATTAGGGTTAGGTCCTCACATGGTGTGGATGGCCCGCGTGTTCCGGGGCATCCCACGAGGTGGTAAAAGCCCTCCCCATTGGAGGGCTTTTTACACCCTCCCCATCGAGGCTGGGCCTGCGTAGGCGGGCAGCGACGTCGGTGGGGGCTGTGGTGAATACGAATGGTCCCACGGTTCCCGCCACCAGTCGATGACGATGGAACACCGCAGAGGTTTGGTGGGTATTCTGCCCTTCTGGCGGAGACTCTACCCCTTGGGCTGGTGATCAGGATATAAAACCTTCCTCTGCGTAAAAAAAAAAAGAGAAAGGATTCTAATGGTGAAATATTCCTTCAAGTCAGTCCTGTAGTTTCGGATACTGTTCAATTCATACAAACAAACAAATCTTTTCTCTTTTATGACTATAGATTTTAGAAGACATGTGCATGAGTATATTGCTCAAGTCATATACGAAGTTACTCTGTGGTAAAGTTCAGTTACTACGCTAGTACTCCACGTCATTTCCAAGTAATACTAGTATGTGATGAAATAGTTCCAGTTTCTGTCTTGATTGGGTAAGATTGAGGCTGCGTTTTGCATAAACTTTGTTGACTCTCGCCGGACGATGTCTGTTGTGTGTTTGTTGGTTATTTGCTAAGTACTTTGTCCTTCCTTGCGATTCTCTAAGGAATGATTCGTCAGTGCAATTGTTAACGAGATCATCGACTTTAAGTGACAGATATTGCGTTTGTTGACAAGGTTCAATCTTTGAGAGATTTATTTAAAGAAATCAATATATTAGCTTTGCTTTTCTTAAACGTATTTGCAAATATAAAGTATGTTCGTAAATTTTACATAATTACCCTTTTTAATACAAGGAATACGAATAGGATAGTTGTACCTAATTTTGGACTTGCGAAGACTAATAAGTTGTTTCTAGGAAATTGTTTGCGTTTTTACAATAATATCCCAAAAACACATAATTGAGCTCACAGAGGGAAATTTCAAGTTGAGTGTAAAAACTTTTTTATAAAAAAAAGCATGTAATGCAGTTCGACATTATATAGAAGACCAAGATGCTTGAAATACTCCACTTCTGGAATGTTGTCATCTGCCATCCATAACATGTAATAATAGTATCTATTACCTAAGTAGAAACGCTGCTGGGTAGAACGCTGCCCAGCAGAGTTGGATTCGATGATTGACCTCTTTTTCGAATTTGGATCTACCTAGTTTGACTGTCTGTCCCAGGTAGATGTATTCTTCAATAACTTCGAGAACGGCACAATATGGGCCTTAGACATAATTTTCGCCTTGTCTATGTTCATCTTAAGGCCTACCCGTTGGGAAACTCGATGGAGGCCTACGAGCATTGTACTCAGGTCCTCCATGGATTCTGCCATGACTACAATATCGTCGGCAAATCGAAGGTGAGTGATGTACTCGCCGTTGATATTGATGCCAAGTCCTTGCCATTTCAAGAGCTTCAAGGCGTCTTCCAATGCAGTGAACAGTTTCGGAGATATAACGTCTCCCCGCCTCACGCCTCTTTGCAATGGAACTCTGCTCCTGTACTCGGACTGACATTTTGGCGTTGTTGTACAAACACTTCAGCACTTCAATATACCGATAGTTTATACGGCGTCGCTGGAGAGACTCAAGCACTGCCCACGTCTGCATCGAATCAAAGGCCTTACAAACATAGTCCACAAACGCTAAACAAAGAGGCAAGTCATACTCTTCGGTCCTCTGTATAACTTGCCGTAGCGTGTGGATGTGGTCTATAATAATAATAATAATCTCATACAGTATATATGTAGTCAATAATAATCTCATACAGGCTGATGTCCGGGATATCTATAGATATATATAGTCAGAACCATGTACTATGGTAATCTAATGACTGATATAGGTTCTTATATACATATGCACAATCACACACGTATAGTTTCTGCAGTAGCCTAGTTCGTATCATGATCAGGTGAATCAGCCAATATAGAGTATTTGAAGCGATTGTTTTGAAGATCATTTTGAAAATAAGCACTTTATCTATATCTGACTTAGCTTGCTAGTGTATTCACAATAGAAATAGGTATCTAGTTTGAAAGACGCTTGAATAACTTTATATTATTCCTGATTTATTGAGCCAAATGAATACATTTCTAATAAATTTATTTCTAAAGGGGTTCTAAATAATATAAAATACGAGTTGCCAACAAAATTGGAAAGTTTGAAATTTATTGAAAGTTACCTTTGGAGTCTGCGATTCGATATTACTTATTATTTCGTAGCATTCGATTCAAATTTAATAAGTTTCATAAAACGTTTTATGTTTCACCTGTGCTACGGCTTACTTGGAGTACCTACTTGTCTAAATAAATTGAACTTAAGGGGGTATTAATACACGTAGGTATAAGAAAAGGGACTTGATATTTTTTTCAATATTTTTGTTCTACGATCGACTGCCATATCGATAAAAGTTCTCATCGTACTTTTTATAAGAATACGATTTTTTAAGATAGAGATTTTGTAAGATTACATTTATATTTGATGATTGAAGATTACATTATCATTTCATACATGTTATTTAGAGAATAGTACAGAGCCATTTTAATCCGTCTGCATGCAAATGTGCACATATTTAACAACCTGCAAATTCGTTGATATTGTAAAGACAATTTTTCATGCCTGTCTTATAATTTTTTTTTTTCATTTATTTGTCTTATTACAATGTTTGCATATACTTAATAAATACCCTATTAACCATAAGTGAAGTCGCACGCCGGACAGTGCGAGGATTACACGTTTACTAGTCCGCGTAGGTTTTTAATTGATCATAGTGCGATAAGCGCGGCTACGATGAGTGGGGAGTCCGGGAGTGAACGCGGGGGGTCTATGACCTCTGGAGACCTTCTATCTGATAGTCAGATGCAGCGGTTTAAGCGTCTAAGAAATGCAAGCGATGAAGAGGGTTTCGTAGAAGTAACGAGGAAGCCAAAGCGGATCCACAGGAGTGAGTCGAAAAATAGTTCGAATGAAGTATTGTTAACCGAGAAAATGGATGCCATTAGTCACCGTAAGAGCCCCGACATAACCAAACAACCTTTTGAAGTATGTGTCACGTCTTTGGAGCCACTTCCTAAACAATTTGCTTTTGCGAAACTTCTGAGAGACCTTAGTATCAAGAACATCATGAGAATTAAATATAAGAGCAGTTACAAGGCAGTAATTGCGTTTGATAACAACGAAAACGCTGATATGTTGGTGCGGTGTGAGAAATTAGCAGATAAGGGTTTTAGATGCCAGAAAACTGACGAAATGAATCTTTGCTATGGTATTGTTCGGCAAATTGATCTAGAATCAGAAAGTGAAGAGATCAAAAAAGTATTGGAATGTGAGTGTGAGATTGTGTCTGTACGACGTTTAAAGAGACAAACGAGTGAAGGCACCTGGATCGACAGTGAAACAGTTCGCTTGTGCTTCAGGGGCACCGCTATACCTACGTATGTATCAGCATACGGTTGCAGGTTTATAGTGGAGCCGTACACCTTCCCCGTCTCGCAATGTGCTGGGTGCTGGAAGTATGGGCATATAAAAAAGTACTGCCCGATTAAGAAAATAGTATGCCCTAAGTGTGGAGCGTATCACGATAACTGCGAGACAAACGAATTTAAGTGTGTAAATTGTAAAGGTGCGCATATGTCTATAGAAAAAGGTAAGTGTCCAACATTTAAAAAAGAAAAGGATATTAGACAACTTATGTGCCAAGAAACCTGTACTTATAAGAAAGCGTTGTCTTTATACTTAGAAAGGGAGAAAAATTACTGTTTTGGAAGTCAAAACACCATTACGCCATTGTTAAACAAAGGGCATGATAAGAATCAGCTGTCTAGTGAATTAAACGCAGGAACAGTTACTGGAAGTTATAGTGAGGTGTTAATGAATGGCGCCAAGAAACAGAAATGTGCAGTAGAAGTAAACGTAGATTGTCAAAATTCCAGTGATGAGTCGGGCTCAGATAACGTAAATAGTAATAAGAAGCAGAGAAAGAAGAAGAAGAAGAAGAGTTATCATAAGGAGGGTGTATCAGCAAAAGAAGAGAAGAAGAAGGAGAGTGCTTGTGAAAGTGAATTACCAAAGCGAGAGAAAAAGTTTAGTTTTATTAGGTTGTATAGTAGAATAAAGGACATAATGTTATCTCAGAAAATGCTCAGCGAAAAAATCACGGACTTTTTAAATGTAGTTGTGGAGGAGTGCTACATATGGGTAGCGGAAATATTTAGAAAGGGGGACTGTGTAACAAAACTCCTGTCTGTGCTCGGGCATGGATAGACCACAGAATAAACAACGTTTTGTCAACATAGTCCAGTGGAATTCGCAGAGCTTTAAACCAAAACTAACAGAGTTTGAGTGTATGCTATTTCAAAATAAAGTACATATAGCTATTGTGAGTGAAACATGGTTGAATGCAGATATTTTAATAAACATTAGTGATTATAATATACATAGGAAAGATAGATATGACTCATACGGAGGAGTAGCAATCATTACGCACAAGTCCATCAAAACGGAGGTGAGTCCAATTAATTTGAGCAATCCCGGTATAGAGGCGATCGCAATAAAAGTACTTAATTGTAAGCTTATCAGTAATGTGATAGGCATATACTGCTCGCAATCCGTTCGAACAGCGCATTCAGACTGGGATGATTTGTTCTCATTGTATGCGGCATTGCATTAGAATAGGCCAACACGAATTTAAGGGGGGGAGGGGGAGGGGGGAGGGAGGGGGGAGGGGGATGTCCTCCGACACTACTCTCGTGGCGAGGAAATGCCTAGTTTTTGCGAAAAACTACTTTGAATTTTCTTTGAACTTAACCTCAAATTTATAACGTTTATATATTGAATTTAACTATATTTACTTACAAATATGAATGGATTGGACATGGAGTACTGACTATTTTGGTGTGTTCTATGTTTGACTCTGGGTGGGCTCCCGCCAGAAGCTCTAGCGGTCGCCCCTGAGTGTCACTTCGCCAAACTCGGTCTTCGCTTCGCTACGGAGGTCGCCGGCTCGCTTCGCTCGCCACCTCCCCCCGTCGCTCCGCTCAACCTCGTCTGGCTCGCTCCTCTCAGGACCTCCCTTGAGCTTCTGGCTCCCGCACTTTTTATATACAATCTAGGGGTGTCAGCCACAAGACTAGGTGGAGTCGGGGTGCTCTGTGTCGGCTCTGTCTCTTATTTTGAACCTAACCAACTCAAGTTAGAGTGCCCTTGACTCGAATAAGAGTGCTAGCCCTGATGGTCACAGCTATTTTGAATTACATTAGAAATAAATCATATAGGTGCAAAACTAGGACAAAAATAAAACAAAATTTAGAAAGTATTTAACTTATATTTTGTATACATATTGCACAGCTTTTATCAGTTCGAAAAACTTATCCTTCTTACTGGCCTCCACAGATCTCCTCCATAAATACTCAACAATTGAGTCTGCAAAATTGCCCGGGTGGTTGTAATTATTCTTGTAGAAGAATCTTTTAACCACCCGCCATTGAGACTCAATTCGTTGAGTATGTGTCCCATCCTCGGCTATAAATGGACTGTCAGGGTCACTGTGGTTGACTTTTTTATGAATATATCCATGTTGGCTTAGGCAATCATAAGCCCTCCAGCAGTCAGTATGGATGGTTGTGCCCGGCTCTACATGTTTTTGAATTAGGGGAATTAGCACCTCTGCAGACCTAATGTTGTCCGGGCACACCTCCAACCGCAAGTCCTCTGAACCATCTTCTATGAGGCCAAGGACCCAATGTCCCTCAATGTGTCTCCCTGAAAAAAATTAAAAAACAGTTATTAAATTGAAAATACAAGTATAAAATAATGAAATTGATTAATGCCTTATATAAATACCTTTATTAAATTTCCTCTTCCCAAATTTGCTTTCGTCTACTTGCACAATTTTTCCAGGGCCTCCTATTTTGCCCCGGACTTCTTGTTTCTCCAGTTGGTAAATTACCACAACTTCCCGGCAGTAGTTATACCAATCGCTTATGGTTGGCCGGGACAAACAATGTTCTTCTCTAAATATATCTTCGTGTATTACCATGTCATGCGAGTAGTTGTATGCAAAACAGTACATTAAATAATAAATGTGTCCCAATTTTAGTTTTACGTTCTCAAACCATGTTCCTTGGGCTCTAGATACTCTAGTTTTATTATGACAGGAACCCTTGCTGCACACAAATGTGCCCATAGTTTTGTCGTTCTTGAAAACAAGTTTCATGGGATTTTTGTGTATTCTACACTTCTTAGTTTTCAAGATTAAGCCTTGCTCTTCGGCAAAAACCAGTCCTTGTTCATGTGTACTTAACATACGCGCCAGCTTTACAATATTCCACGTTTGTAAAACTTCACCCACGTATTTCCGCCTTTTAAATGCGGGTTCTTCTTCAAAATCATCTAAAATGAAAAACAAGCATTTGATTAACATATTTTGTGGTTTATCAAGCGAAATAATTTAGATTACAATAAATGAATAGTTAACTCACCTCTACTGGTAGAAGCTACTGGTACTGCATCTTCACGGCTTGTGGAAGCCGTTGGTTCATCTGCTGATGGAATATTAGCCATGTCGCTAGGCAGATCAATCGTGCAGAAATCGGAGTCCAGTAAGCAGGCAAAAGTCGTGGTTCAAGCAGAAATCGGAGTCCAGAAAGCAGGCAAGAGTCGTGGTTCAACAGAAATCGGAGTCCAGAAAGCAGGCAAAAGTCGTAGTTGAAGAAGAAATCGGAGTCCAGAGAGCAGGCAAAAGTCGTCGAAAAATTAACACAAAATACCACGCCAAAACAATGAAAAACACGGAGAGCGAACAGAGCACATTCACGTAACTCGAAGAGGAACGGAATGCGCGGCGCGGGCGGCGTAGTCGATCGTCTATGGAAAATAAAATGGCGGTCATACGTTCCATTCTTTAAAAAAAGTATTTGCAACAGAAGCTAATTTAATAAAATCGATGTCAAGTATTATAAACTATGTAATTAAGTATTGTAAATTAAATTAGCAATAAAATAATAGTTCAAATAATTAAAATATTTATTTTAATACCATTTTCATTGCACCAAGTCGTTTCGTTACACGCATTTATAGAGAATCGTCGAATCAAAAATCTGAAATTGAAATTAGTTTTTCTAGAAAACTAGACATTTCCTCGCTCTAAAATTGATACCAAAGCGTAGAGAAAATTATTATCTATAAGATCCAACTCTTAAAATCACCAAATTCGTGTTGGGCTATTCTAATGCCAACCCTTGTATGCTCGTAGCTATAAAACTATAATAGGCGGGGATTTTAATGCGCATCACTTAAACTGGTCGTACAAAAATGATACAAGAGGGTTTCAGATACTAGACTCATCCATCGATAATGGTTTCATTTCCTTGAACACAGGCTGTTCTACTAGAGTTAAACTAGTTAATAATAATTTACAAGAAACATCGCCCGATATAACTTTTGCCTCATCAGATATTTTTATTGACCTATCATGGAAAGTTCTAAACGAAAACTTGGGCAGTGATCATTTGTTAATTAAAATTTCCGTGAACTATACAGATGTATCACATTTTACTAGGAAACGTAATTATAAAAAAGCTAATTGGGCAGCCTTTAGAGATTCAATAGAAAATTCATTGTTGACTAATAATATATATAATTCTGATACGATTCAAAATCAATACAATATATTTATTAAAATTATTAATTCTGCTGCCGATCAAAATATTCCTTGGCTTACAATTAGTAATGACCCAGAGAGTAAATTCATACCTAAACCTTACTGGAACCCTACCTTATCCAAACGAGTGGCCCAACGAAGGTTAGCGTTAGCAGAGTTTCGTCGGAATCCTATTCCAGATAATCTCAATCTTTTGGAAGATAGGAATGCATTATTTAATTATGAACTGTCCAAGGCCAGATCAGTAAATTGGAGAAGTTTCTGCGATTCAACAAGTGAGGCCACATCTTTATCCGATATGTGGAGGAGGATGAGATGGATAAAGGGATATCGTCAGCGAAAATTCTATGCACCTGAAGACAAGGAACAAGAACTATTGTGTAACTTAGCTCCTGATTTTGTTAGTGTGCCTAAACCTACTTTTACTTCGAGTAATACTTTGCTAGATCACCTCTTTGAGTACCACGAGATGGACGCATGTATGAAGAAAAAAGATACTGCACCTGGGGATGACGAGATCACATACTCCATGTTATATAATCTTCCACACAGTGGCAAAATGTATTTACTTAGTTTATATAATAATATATATAGTTCAAGTTATATTCCACAACAATGGCGAAATGTTAGAATTATACCAATACCAAAATACAATTTAGGTTCTAATTCAGAAGCAAAATTAAGACCCATAGCGTTGATATCTTGTGTCTGTAAAATCTTACACAACATGATTGCGAAGCGGTTAGAATGGTTTGTGGAAAGAAATAACATCTTACCATGCAACACCACTGGGTTTAGAAAAGGTCAATCATGTTTAGATTCAGTAACACGTTTAGTAACGAACATCCAGATTGGTTTTACAAAAAACATACCCACTTTAGCGTGCTTTCTTGACATTGAAAATGCATATAATAATGTGTTACCTGATATCTTAACTAAAAAGTTAGATAGTCTAAAAGTGGGTAGCAAAATGTGTAGCTACCTCTTTGATTTTTTATGTGAACGACATCTTTTGATTAAAAATGATAATTTTGAGAGTTACACTAATAACATGGTCAGATGGACATCAAAAGGTCTAGCTCAGGGTGATCCTATCTCACCTTTACTCTTCAATATAGGGTGTTACGAAATCTGCAAATACCATTACACGAATATAGGACAATACGCGGACGATTTCGTAATATACACGAGCAACAAAAGTATTGACACATGTGTGGTAGAAGTTCAGAATACTTTAAATGTCATAGACAAATTCATTACCGACATTGGTTTGAAAATATCGCCAGATAAATCATGCTATTGCCTGTTTTCCAGAGGACGTAGACGTTTTAATGTAGAACTTAAGATAAATCAAACAGTTCTCAATGCTAGTGAAAATACGAGATACTTAGGTATTTGGTTAGATCGGTCACTTCGCTGGAGTAGGCACATTAATAAAACAGCTGAGAAAACTCAAAAATATCTGAATGTACTAAAAGTACTGGCAGGAAGCAGCTGGGGAGTACATCCCAAGCATCTAAGAAGGATATATATTAATTTAATAAGGAGTAGAATGGATTTCGGTAGCTTTCTTTATGATAATAGTGCCAAATGTCATACTGTAAAACTAGACAAAATTCAAAACCAGGCGCTAAGGATTATTGGCGGCTTTATAAAATCTACTCCCATACATGCTATGGAGAGTGAAGTGTGTTTACCTCCCTTAGTTATAAGGAGACAGTACTTAGCATACAAATTCTGTCTTAAATTAAGGTCATCGACTAATAGCCCAACAGCAGAACTTTTACATGCACTTGGTGCTCTCTGTACCCATAGCTATTGGAATAACAAGAAAAAACCTTTGTTGATGACAACTTTTAATGAGGTTAAGCTAGAAAAAATTACTACTTCTAATCCGCTCGAAATGTTCCGTCATGATGTGTGGATGACTTATATCAATTCGAAGGAATACATCAACGACAACTTGGATTGTATAAAATATGCAAAAAATATATATAATCAAGACATGTTAAAATATGAGGTTATACGTGAGTTAAATATAAAATACAAAGGTTGGCATAAAATATTTACTGATGGTTCAAAGAGCAAGGATGCAACGTCGTCAGGAGTAGCGTACTATGATACAACTCTCAAACAAGCGCAGAGTTATAGGAACACGTCATCGGTATGTATAATGACCTTGGAATTGTTTGCTATATCGGCGGCGCTGTCCTACACCGAAAATATCGGTTCATTTAAAAATATTGTAATACTGAGCGATAGTAAAAGTGCCTTGCAGCACATACTACACTGTACGACAGGGAACAGAGGCTTTTCTGTAGCATATAATATATTGCGTAAACTACATAAAATTAACGAACACTCCATTTGTGTGAAACTACAATGGATACCATCACATATTGGAATATTGGGGAACGAGGAGGTTGATCGCTTAGCTAAATCAGCTGTTACTGATGGATCTGACATTTTTATACTTCCCTCTCATTCGGAAATAATACCTAAATTTAAAGATAAATGTTTTGTTATTTGGAAAGAATATTTTGATGAACGTTCAAAAAGTAAAGGAGTCTGGTATAAAATAATGCAGAGTCAGCCTCACCGTTCACCATGGTTTGTTGGTAATGTGAATCGAAAGAGTGTTGTTGTTGCACACAGATTGCGTTCCGGACACATTCCACTTAGGAAATTTGCGTATATGATGGGTAAAGTGTCATCGCCTAATTGTGAGGTGTGTGATAAACCTGAAGACGTATATCACATACTGATGGAGTGTGCCCGGAACCAGGCTGAGAGGCAGAAAATGTTTCACTATCTTAATTTAAATAGAACACATTTGGGTGTGTTGTTTAATATTTTGTCATGTCCAACGTCAAGTGAAGCTGGAATGATTTATGAACTAGTGACTCCTTGTCTCAGTTCATGAATCATTTCACCCATCATCATAATTATATAGGTAGTTATGTATTTATAGTTTTGTTATCTTATTTTATTTAAATATTTTTGTAATGTATTAATATTGTGTAAAATGTGTATAAATTGTATATAAGGCTATGATGGGACTGTCATAAACACGATGTTTAAAAGTCCCTAAAATAAAAAATAGATTTAAAAAAAAAAAAAAAAAAAAAAAAAAAAAAAAAAAAAAAAAAAAAAAAACATAAGTGGTTTGTCGAGGGTATCTCGTCCTTTCCAACAAATCTACCAGGTACTCGTTAGTACCTACTTAGAGTCTACTGCCAAATTTTAAGGTTTTTACAATCTACATAAACTTAATCAAAGTACATTTAAAACATGAATTTTATAATCTAGAACGGCATTGTCCTCCCATCTCATTGAGCAATGTATACATTATTACAGATCAAGCTGTGAAACAGGTTATGCGTCTATGCAAAGAAATAGGTGATAGCTTACTATTATGTAATCTGTGTTGTACAATGCCTACACATTGCACAAAGAATGTACGTCAGTACTGCGCTACGAAACCGTGATGATATTAGGCATAATAAAATATTATAAGAGTTATAGCATATGATTATTTATATAATTTATGAAATCGTCGGTATTATTGTAGATATATATTTTTAGTATCCGTTTAATATTTATTAAATTAATTGTGTCCCGGGTTTCTTTCGGAATGTCATTTATTAGTCTAGGTAACATATAGTTGGTCGTCCTGGAGCCGTAAAAATTTGACGCGCTAATTGTTTTTAGTTTTTTATTTGCTACTTGTCTAGTGTTAAAGGAGTGCAATATATAATCGTCATATTTAAAGAAATTTTCAATTATTAAACATACTTTGACCCTATCGTGTATAGATATAACTTTACAAAACCTGAACAAGCCGTCTGTATCATTTTGATATTTTTCTTTTGTTTTTCTGGGTACGATGGTTTTTAAGAGTCATATAATTTAATATGAAGAATTTAATAAAACTAAATTTTTTAATGACCTTAAAACATTTGAAATATGAAATGTATTACTTACCAACACATACACCTGCTTCTAATCTTAAAAACTATGTACTTGCAACAGTTAACGGTGAAAAATATCGGATTGTCATTAAACCACGCAGTTGGCATTGGCTCCAACTGCTTTCCAACTTTGATGGATTGGAGCCAAAGCATTAATTATTAGTATATTAATATAGGAACCTAAATATATCAATATAATAATAATTAATAATAATTATAATATATATAATAAATAAATAATTATAAAAATAATAATTAATTAAATACATATTTTTTACAATTTGATCATACTTATCTATTATCCCACACTTTACATAGGTACCCAAATTATTTTATATCTTGTAAAGCAGCGGTGCCTATACTTTTTCTTAAGGAGATCGACCTATCAAAAATGTATGACTAAGAGTACCCTACGAAATATTTACCAAAAAAGAATTTCGCATAAGTAATACTGGGTACTTTTGGTGCCAGTGCAGTGTCAAATCTGTATAAAATTTTTAATCATCCAATATAAAAAAATATTTAAAAATTACTGATTGATAGATAGATAGATAGATAAAACATTTATTTGCATCTTCAATACACACGTACATTCGATTATACACAATATTTTTAACATAATAACTAGTTAATTAAGAAACAGTTAAGTACAAAATTACCTTAATATTAGCAACTTATTAAAAAGTACGTGTGTGTTGGAGCCTAAACAAATAGGTCATAGCTCAGCGAATAAAATTGCTCAAGGAGCAAACACTGATTTTCAGCTATAACCCTCGAGATGATGAGACGAAACGAGTCCATCATAAACAATGAGTGTACCCAAAATTTGTTAGAATTTACTAGATTAGTTATGAATATGAGTAACGAGAGTAGATACATGATTGTGTGTGGTGATTATAACAATTATTGCATAAGATTCTGAGAACCAGAAAAGCCTACTTATGTGAATTGTAAAGTATGGGGGTAAGTTTATGTGCGCGTAGCCCCAATAAAAAATAAAAATCAAAGTATAGACGGCATCTTACCTATTTCTGGCAAGCGAAGTATTTAGGAATGCCCTGTTTTTGTCTTTCTAAAATATGAATTTTTAATTTAGATTTGAAATTGTGTTTTGCATTGAGATTTCTTATAGGTGGGGGTATGTTATTCCAACACTTCGTCGCCAGATACCGGAAACTGCCAGTAAACGCCGCTGTTTTATGATTGTGATATAGAAGTGCTGACCTTATAGACCTTAGTAATTTTTTAGAGTTTCGATTTACAAACTTAATTTTGGCGTGCAAGTACTCTGGTTTCTCAAACTTTATAACGTCAAAGAGAAGTCCTGCTAAATGCAGCTCTCTACGAGAATCCATATTGAGCATGGAGGTACTGTTTAAAAAAGGAGTAATGTGACTTCTGGGAGGGACATTAAAACAAAACCGACAACAAGCGTTTTGCACGCGTACTGATAAAATAATAAAAAATATCATGATGCTGATGTGGTAGCGTGACATTTTATATAGTTATTTATGTAATTCAATACAGAATGGCTTACAGCTAATGCCAAGACACCACAATGTCATACGGTCACACACAGATATAAATACAGTTACACACAGAAAAAATAAAAACACATAGATATAAAATATAAAATGTCACAAAATAATTCTAGTAAACTAGATTTAAATATGCATATGCATTGTTTATAATTTTAATAAACTTGTCAGCAAATATGTCAACATCATTACACTGAACGAGCATGTCACCGAGTAAAATGCGAGCACGTACAGTTGGAGCGTTACGGGCGCGACGGGTACGCGCGGAAGGTCTCGTCAAAAGTCGCGGCATCCTTCTCGGTTAACATTAATTATTAACATTATTAACATTGGTGGTCTTCCGCAAAATATTTCATGTTTCATTATTATTATTATATTCACTTCATGTTTCTAGACATTGTTTTTTTCATTAGCAAAAAGCTAAAATTTAGAGGTCGATCACTGATAATTTTACCTTTCCTTGGCGATCGACCTTAAAACCTCTCGCGATCGACCGTATTCTCTTCTTCTAGTAGGGCACCTCTGTTGTAATGAGACTGGCAAGTCGTCGTAAAGTACTACGCTTGTCCATAACCCTAAGTGCCGTATTTATAATTATAAACAAGTAAAAGTAATTACTTAAAGCAACGATTTTAATTCTATAGACTGGTATTTTCCTGAAGTTAGAACTGCTCAGACAAAATAAAAAAGTCAAGACAAAATGTTGTGAACAGAGAAGTGAGGCCGGTTTTCCAAACTACATGTGCGTGACTCGGTACTATCATGGTAATTAAATTTATATTAAAGTTATTAAAAAAATAACAATAATTAATAAATTTAAATTAAATGTTAATTAAAGCTTTACGTGTTGCTTACACGCGCCGCGATAGTTCGACTGACGCGTCAAGGCGTAGTTTTGTTGTAGGGTCTGTATGTAAATATGTATGGACACGCCGAGGCGTAGTTTCACCTGGCCTCGCATCTCTGTTCACAACATTCTGTCTTGACTTTTTTATTTTGCCTGAGTAGAACTGTCAAATTCGTCATCTCCTTTACTTAAGCACATGTAATTTTTTCCTTTTTTTTTTTTTACAAAAGTATAGTTTTAGAAAAATTACATTCGCACACAAGTCTGTATTGCCGTGCGATTCTGTGTCTGTCGTGTGTCTGAACTGTAGTCGCATGGCACTGAACTACGCTCATCACCCTGATGCATTGTTTTTTTAGTATCTATCGCCCATGAATTTAATTTGGTACCTGCTCTATTGCTTCGCGGCAGAATATCTGACACAGCGGTGGTACCAACCAAGACAGATTTTAACACAAAAGGCCTACCACCTTGTAGGACGAGATTTCTTGCCTCTTACGATTCGCATCCAGAAGGAGCATCCCCTTATGGCGAAAATATCGTGTTGTGTTTGCGTAATAATGTGTCGTATTATGGCTAACGCGTGCAGGGGCCACGGGCAAAGGAATCAACAAATGAGGCTGATCAGCCATGCGATTCTGCAATGATTCGTCGACGAACTCGTCGAAGTTCGACGAGCTCACCGATTTCAAATACTTTATGAGATATCGCCCTTGTACATAAGGTTGTTTTTCCAACGTTTTTTGTCATCTCTTCATTTGTTTCACGGATATTGTCAAAGATACAACGATGATTGCTCTTAGAGAATCGCACGGCAGCATTCTTACAGTAACGTCAAAGTCAAAACCATTTATTCAATTAACCTAGTGAGCTGCCGACTATCGTCAAATTTGCAAACCAGAGTTGCAAAAACCCCGCAAAAAAACAAGTGACTGTCGCTTTTTCGTTGATATTACCGATCTGGTATCTTTCAAATGATAATTTGTTATGTAAAAAAAAATCCAGGTCCTTTACAGCATAAAAAACAAAACATTAGCTGAAATCTATTGTATATTTGAAGAGATAACATTTTTAATTGGATCCTTATTTGATTTGGCCTTGGCATACCTGTATGCCAAGGTGGCTTTACGGAATGTTTTTTGGCATACAGGTATGCCAAGGCAGCTTGACGGCTTTAAGGGATCAACGTCAATTATTCATTATAATGTACTCTAACTAACGTCATTTATGTTATTGGCTTCTTAAATAACGTCAACTGTGATATGAAGAAACTTCTTATCCATCGCAATAAATATCATCCGACGGGTGGGGTATTGAACGAATATTATATATTTAATTAAAAAATATCTATAATATATAACGCAAAAACACTTACAATCTTTTTCTATTAACACTTTGATATACAAGTCTATTCCACTCGAGCCGCCTTCATCCGAGAGGGAACGTTTTTATTGCAATGTTTTTGCATGAAGCTCGCATAAAACTTATTTATAGACCTGAATATATCTTAGCAAGCAAAGCCGAAGGCCGAAATGGGTCACGTTTAATAGAAGAATATTTTACTGATACATTTCGGTCCGTGCGAGATAAGGAAATTTGTCGTATCTCATGCAAAACAGGATGTTTCTATAGGTTTCGTTTACAAATCTATTTATGGTCTTATTATATATGAATTATAATTTAGGCTTCTTTGGCTGTACTGGAAAATGTCATGTAGGTATAATAAAATATCTCTATAAAATTACAAAGTTTGTGATCGTCAGGCGTTAGTACTATAAAAGTATACATTAAAATATTAATAATAAGTACAATTTGGAAAATTCTATACCGACTTCCATTCTATTCAGTTATTGAAGTGTATCTCAAAAACTACTAAACCGAATTTGATGAAATTTAAATTAAACTACACGGGAAGCACCAGCTTTCAAGTAAAAAAATAGTTTTGGACATCGGTTCACCCACTCGAAAGTTATAAGGTAACAAACATAAAAAAAAAAACAATCGTATTGAGTACCTCCTCCTCTTTGAAAGTCGGTAGAAAATACATCTTTCTGCACTAGATAAGTATGGAACCGCTACATTACATTTAAGTACTATTAAAATACTATTATTTGTAATTAGTATTACAACTATAATTATTTTGTTGTGGTAGTGCCATGCTGTAGCCCCACAGCCGAATGGGCCGGCACGACCGGGGAAGTTCCATACTCCCACATAACGCCGACGTGAAGTATACTTATGTATGAGTATATATTTTGTAGTATATAGGTATGTATAGTAGGTATAACAATATAAGTATAGTTTGTATGTATTACATAAATTATGTATTAGTAACTTTTCGAGCTCTATTCTTGAGTTTTGCTATATGTAGTGTTTAGTACACTTGTTTTATACACTACCGCCTTAAGACGCGGTCCAACCCCAATTTTAAAATAATTTACGATGCTTTACGTAAGTTTGAAATCGCTTGTTAGATTGGACGATGTAATGCGAAAATGCGTTAATTTTGTACGTTTTCTTTATATCTTTCGATATATATTAACACAATTGAAAAAACTGCTGGTTACTACTTTAACACTTTATGTTGGCTATGTATTACCTAAAAAGTAATATAGTGTTATCGCTGAAAATTCTGAGAGTTTGGACGTGAATGTTTATTTTTATGCACCTATTTAGGATTTTTTCTGCAGAGAGCGAGTAATATTTATGAATTCTGTTCGGTTATAACTCTTTGCCTGTTCCTTTTCTAACCTAAGTTTTATTTTCATAAATTATTATCGAACTGTTTCGTTACACTCGATGTTTAAAGATTGTGCTTTTTACTATTATCAGGGTACGACCGCGCCTTAATAAGTTTTTGCCTATTTCTTTCCGTGCATGGTTGTCTGGATGAGATTGCTGTGAGCGATAAAACCACCCATTGTGACACTTTTAATTTTAATTATTTAATTGTGAAATATTTTAGTTTGTATTTTTATTTTAATTTTAATTTGTTTATTTGTAACATATATTTGTATTGTGGTGTTTCAATAAATAGTAAATCTATCCTTCTATCTAAATCTAAAGCTATTGCTATTGCGTTTCATTCGGTTTGTTCGGGAGGTTCCGGAGGCCCAATTCCCCCCTCCTTCTCTCTTTCCTTATCCCATTCACTCTTATTCCTTCTATTTCTTTTAGAGGTCGGCAGCGCGTTGGCAACGCCCTTGATTTAGCAAACCTTTGACCTGATTTCATACGATACCCCATTAACTAATTTGTAATATTTTAAAAGGTTTATGTCACACATATTTCTAAGATACAGCAATCAAAAAACTGTTTGGAATTTCATTTTTTTTAAATGCATGCCATAACATTCTAATCTAATATATTGAACTTGGACGGAGACGTCATCGGCTTGATAATGGATTCAAGATTTTGAGTACAGAGTTCTAAAAATTAAATCTAGTACCCTCCTTATACTCAGGGCTGGCTAAATACATGCTTTGCTTTAATTGAAATACAAATTAAAAAATACTGTATCACAAGTAATTAAAATACGAAATACATTCAAGTACGGTATTTGAAATATGAAAACTAAAATACAATATTTTAGCTCTTTTAATTAAAATACGAAAATACATAATACAAAACAAGTAATCTAGACCATCACGGGCTTAAAAGTAGAGGAAAACAAGATTAATTAATCAGTAAAACCAGAGTTTCCTTTCATGAACACTAGATTTTTAAATGTACTGTCAGACAAGCAGTCTCTTTTTGGAGTGAATAAAACCTGCTAAAGAAAACAATCTTTCTACTGGTCACTCACAATCGCTAAATAAAGGTTAAGTGCATTTTAATGTTAAAATGTATTTTGAAGCCAAGTATTTGAAATACTATAGTAGATCCAACCGTTTATCCTCTTTTTGACAGATCTAATTTGTCAGTTAAAGTGTTGTGACCAAGTGATTATAGTGGACACGATTTCGATTCATTTTTCTATCGAGTCTGTGCGGAAAGAGAATAGTCCTAGGAATGGCGCCATGACCATGGCTATTGGCCATCTAGAAATACGTCAGCCAATGGGGAATGTTGAAAGGGCGTGGACAGGCCGTCATGGCATGGCCATCTAGAAACGCATCAGCCAATGGGAAATGCTGACGCATTTCTAGATGGCCATGCCCAGATGGCGAGGCCACGCCGTCCGGTTACACCCGTGTAGTTTCCAAGGTAAGCTATCAAATTCTGAGTTATAAGTTTTCACTTCTATCGGCAATTCCTATGACTGCCAATTTTTTTGTCTATGGGTAAGCAGTAGTATTTTATCAAGGTAGTAAAACTCAATGGTCCACCGCCGTTTTGTATTTGTCACTGTCACTCGCAACAAGACGCCCGTGCTAGTAATTATTTGCTGAGTTTTATATTGGAACTATAAAATGCCGAAAGGATCAGTGCTGAAAGGACAGACGAGAGAAATGGTGATCAAGCTTCGTAATTACTTTGAAGCAGAGTATCAAAATGGCGGCCCGCTTTTACCATTGTCGCAAGTGAGAGAGCGCGTTGCGGCCGCGTTAGGTATTAGTGCATCTACGATTACAAAAATTACTACCGAAGCCTACGGAACAAGCGGCATGCAGGAGAATAAGCTTCGTACGCCGAAGAAAAAACGCCAACCACGTCGTGTGACTTCGGTTGACAACTTTGACGCAGACGCTATACGCCGTCATATATATAACTATTACTTACGTAAAGAAGTTCCAACACTTAAAAAACTTGTTGCTTCTTTGCGTGAATGTGATTTGTTCCGAGGTCAAAAATCGTCATTGGTAAAGGTCTTGAATGAAATTGGATTTACTTATAAAAAATCGGACAAACGCAAAATATTGATGGAGCGTCGCGACGTAGCTTTTGCTCGTTGCGAATTTTTGAGCGAAGCCAAAAAAATTACAGATTGGTCAAATGTTGTTTTCACTGACGAAACTTGGCTGAATGCGAACCACACAGTGTCTAAGAGCTGGACTGATGACACCGCTGCTTCCACTACCTCAGTACCGATGGGAAAAGGAGAACGTCTAATCATTTGCCATGCAGGGTCTGTGAAAGGATTCATGCCAGATGCTTTGTTGGCCTTTAAATCCAAAAAAACAGTTGAGTACCACGAAGAAATGAATTCTGAGGTTTACGAAAGTTGGTTTAAGGAAATGGTACAATCATTGGAAGAACCGTCAGTTATTATTATGGATAACGCATCCTATCACTCACGCCAAATTGATAAAATGCCGACCCAGGCCGACAAAAAACAAGTAATCATTGACTGGCTTCAACGACATGGTGAAAATGTTGATAACTCCTTACTAAAAGTACAATTACTAAATATATTACGAACAAAAAAACACTTCCCAAAACGATATGTGATCGACGAAATAGCTGCAGAACATGGTCATTGGGTTCTTAGACTTCCACCCTATCATTGTCAATACAATGCCATTGAATTAATATGGGCTCAAGTTAAAGGACACGCTGCTAGAAATAACACAAAACCCCCATTCACGGCAAACAAAATGGTAAATTTATTAAAAAATGCATGTGTGAAAGTAACTGCGGAAAGCTGGCAAAATGTAATTCAAAAAACACAAGAAACTATAATGGCAGATTGGGATAAACACGTGGCGATAGATTATATGAGTCAACAATTAATTATAAATGTCGGCAATAGCTCGAGTGACAGCAACGATGAATCTGATTTTGATTAATAAATAAATAAAAATAAAAGATTAGATTTCGTTTGCTTAAATTGGAATTGGGGTTGCTCAAACTTTACTATTTTCTGGTACCAAACGGCAGACTTTAATGTCTGCCATCCCCAGCGAGCAACACGGAAGGGAGTAGCCTTAGCTAAAAAATATTGTTCAAATCTTTCTGTCATTTCTTGCGGGAGGGGAAGTTGCACACTAGCGCAAAGCCGCACTATTACATACAAAACATACCTGTACCGATCCATTGCCGATCATACTCACACAACCAAATCACTAACACATAAAAAATAAAGCACCATTCACAAATCTAGCCCCGCCCTCACCCCACAGTATATTATCAAACTCCATGGTCCATGCGGACTTGTACTTTGACAGAGGGGAAACGCTGTGTATGCCTACTCCCTTCCGTGTTGCTCGCTGGCCATCCCAGATTTAACCGGTAACAGCTTCGTCAAGTATGACTTGTACTTGTAATCATCATAGTCATCATAACCTTGTTCTTTTTTGGATATACACCAGGAGATAAACACGTCTTCAAATAATGCTGTATGTTTTCCTGAGGCGCATCAATATAACGGTTTTACATAAAAATAAATCCGATATTATGTGCCGAGAACGGAAAACACCCGTGTAAAAATAGTTCATAAACAATATCGATATCTCAATCGTAACTTCGTAACATCACTATGTTGATAGCCATAGAACGTAATTTTTTAAAAACGTTTGTTATTTTATGGAATTTATAAAAAAACTACTGCACTTATGGACTCATTTTGTGAAAGATGATTATTATACGGGATCAAGGAGCAAATTTAAGCAGTTGTCATATTTTTAAAACCTCGCATTTATAAGTTAACTTTTGCGTAACATCGTCATGTTACGTTCTATTGGTGCTGTCAAAAAGAGGATAAACGGTTGGATCTACTATAATTACAAAATACCTCCGCGACAGGTATTTGAAATACGAATTATAACTGACATTTAAATACGTATTTGTATTTCAATTACGTATTTTAATTACAAGTAGCTCAAATACTGCCCTGCTTATACTAATCAGATTAAAACACGTTAAAGCAATTTATTAACCGATAAGTGTAGTCAATTCATTCATACGGCATCTTCATCTCAAAAAACCGTTTATGGCTATATTTTGCATGAAGCGCACATAACTTAGATTTATAGGTGCGGTTTTATGATTTAAGTATTATGTTGGCATTGTGTTCAGAATGTGAAGTACAGTTGTTTTTGTTATACATGAAAGAGCTTGGAATTTATCCGTATCATCTGATGACATAGGACAGACTGAGATAGATACAGATGTGCGATTCTCTAAGAGCAAACATCGTTGCAACTCTGACAACATCCGTGAAACAAATGACGAGATGATAAGAAACGTTGGAAAACCAACCTTGCGTACATGAGCAATATCTCATAAAGTATTTGACATTGGTGAGCTCGTCGACGAGCGCATCGACGAATTATTACAGAATCGCACGGCAGGTTGACGGACAGAAGGACGGATAGACGGACAGGCGTACACATTGACAGATGAATAGATGGACATAGCACTACGAAGCCTATAGAGAGACAATAACATAGAGAAAACCAGCCCCTTTTTCTATGCATAATAATGATCAGAGTAGTGTCGGACAGGGCACCGTGATATTATTATATGGAGCTTTGGTATTTTTTCAAGAACATATAAGATACCGAGAATAATTTGAATTTCTACCTGATGAAGGTAACTACTGTTAAAAGTCGTTTTTTTTTAATTGTATCAGAATTATTACAACCCTTTTTAGCCACATCGTGAATTTTGCTCGAGTAGTTAGTCTAATTGACTAAGACGAATAAGACATAGTTTACGTACGTTTGAAACCTACGGCGAAATTCGGACATTGACCTAAGAGCATGCTGTAGGTATAACCAACATTTGTAGAAAAGTTTGATATATGTTAGGTACATTGTAATCTAAATTTTATAAATAAAAATTGTAATAAAATTGAACTTATAATTGCTATTATAATTTCAATATTATGGAGTACTAATCAAATCTTGTATTCTTTAATATTGTTTAGGTACCTATTGTAAGTCACGGTAAGTATGTTATTTTAGGAATAAAACCACTTCTATATAATGCATACTACATTTATTATATTGGTGTGGTTGTTCACCACACTATGATTCTTCTTCTGTGTTCGTTTCATCATCATCCGACGATGCAGCCGTGCGATTCTCTAAGAGCAAACATCGTTGCATCTTTGACAACATCCGTGAAACAAATGACGATATGACAAGAAACGTTGGAAAAACAACCTTGTGTACAAGGCGATATCTCATAAAGTATTTGACGTCGGTGAGCTCGTCGACGAGTGCATCGGCGAATCGTTAGAGAATCGCAAGGCAGTTGACTCTGCCACATTGATAATAAAACTTTCAATAGTTTTGTCGATCTGTAATCAATATCCATATATCAATAGAAAACCTAACCACAAAACAACTAAATAACAAATTAAATCAAACGTTTTTACTGCAAATATACACTATATAGCAAATATATTCATTCGCATTCACAGCGGAATGAAGACGGCAGCGGAACTTGTTGAAATCAGTTTGCGGCGGCCCTGGCTGGCGGCGGGTCGTGCGCATTCCCGTACTACGAAATATTAACGACAGAGAAATTCAGAGAATAAGTTAATGAATAATGGTAGCGACACTGTCGTTTTGTTTTTTTGCTAACACAATACTTAGGCGTCAATGTCCGTATTTCGCCGGAGGTTTGGATCGTACTATAGCAATAAATATTATAAACCACTTCAAGCCGCACAAACTCGTCAAGATCAATATTTCTTTACAGAATATTGGTGTTTACAAGCTTGATAATGAAAAAAAATAATGAGTGTGGTCTATCAATTATTGCGCAAACAAATAGCCTTTGCGGACATACTTTGTAAAAAAATAATATGTATATTTGGTCCGATAGTCCACAAAATTTTTACATTAATTTATTTGTACTATTGAACATGAGATTTTTTTAAGGATACAGCAACTCAATAAAAAAAACAATTCTATAACTCACTTGTGAAAAATAGCAACGAAAAGTCACAGTTTGATTACATGCATCATTATGTGCCTAATTGCGGTGAAATTAGAGCCACTTCATGAGCAAGTGTCTTAAAATTTTTAATAATGTTGATAATTAATAATGTTGATAAATATGATGGTTACTAAGTACCTACTAACTGCTTAGCGAATTAATTAAATTTCGAGGCCAACAATATTATTAGACCGCTGAACCCGAAGCCACTGAAAAGTGTACGGAACATTGGGATTAAAATAACATAAAATATACTGGATTTAATCAGTTTATGTTGTTTAATTTCAAATTGTAATTGTTTCGACCCTTGTAATTGTTTGAGATGGGTATAATAAAGTTAATATAATATAAGGCTTAATTTATCAAAGAGAAATAGTACAAGTACAATTAGAAAATTAATACCTTCTTTCATTCTATTCAGTTATTGGAGTGTAACTCAAAAACTACTGGACCGAATTTCATGAAATTCAAATGGGGTTACACGGGAAGCACCAGCTTTCAAACAAAAAAGAATTTGAGAATCCGTTCACTCTATCGAAAGTTATGAGGTAACAGGCATAAAAAAACAGTCGAATTGAGTACCGTAAGTCGGTAGAAAATCACCGAAAATGACAATTTATTGATTCAGGCGTTACTTTGCGGAAATCCATTATAAAAAAAACGATTTTAAAAAATATTTAGTGACACATCCGCTGAAAAGAAAACAATGATTTTGGCCTATTTGGGGGCGTGCACCACCCTCCCTCCCGCATAAAATGCTAATAGGAAGAATACAAAATAAAAAACACAAGAAACCCCGACAGTCTCTGTCGGTCTAGCGCTCGACGAGTCAACATCTCCTGAGGATGCCTCGTGTAGAGGCGAAACACGTGTTGAATATGTTTTGGTTTATTTGGGGTGTGTCACTAAATATTTTTTAATATTGTTTTTTTACCGAAAATGACATTTTCGATTAAAGTATTTTATTAATGACAATATCTTAAGGGTGCTATTATACACAGAGCGGTTAACGCGTTCACGCAGTCAGTTTCGTTGTTTAGTATCACAGGTAGACTGTGGGTATATCTTCGAGTATGCATACTCGTATAGATATACCCACACAGTTGACAGAGGTGGTCAGAGTGCCTCCTGTTTGGTTATATCTAATATATGTAACGTAATATAACACGACGAACGCAAAACTGACCGCTTGAACGCGTGAACGTGTGAACGCGTGACTGCTCTCTGTCTAGCACCCTACAGTCCAACTTTCTTCATGAAATACGGGAAAAAGCCTATCAATGGCTAGAAACCACTAGAAAGTTACAGAGTTTTCGATTGTGTGTACGCCTCGCAGGCGTAGATTAGGCTTCTAGGGTTAAGTAGAATTACTTAGTTTAATTTTACTAGATTTGTGTTTCTTTGGTTTTGACGTGGTTGAATAATAACCGTTATTAGTGAATAGTGTTTGTGCACGAGTGTATTAGGCAAAGTGTACACAATATAATAGGTATAACATATAAAATCATATATGCAGGTTTTATTCTGACTATAATGCATATTGAAATTAACCACACATGCCGCAATTCCTGCAAAAGTGGTATGATTTCCGAGAAATCTATTGTATTATTGGCCAAATATGGCGAATGGCGAGTCTACATGTAGACAGGGATTATCTTAAAAAGTAATAAAAAATGCTTGCTGGAACTTGCTTCATATTCATTCTGGAGAGGATATTATTCTGCGAAAACTAATACAAAAGAGTGTTTTCCAGGAAAGTACAAAAGATTATTTATTCCGAAGTTAAAAAGATTTCCGCAACAGCTAGCGACAATTTTATTCATTTCGCTTCGAAACGATTGCTTTAAACTATTGTAACTGTATCGATATTTATGGCAGCCATTCGTTTTTATGCAAAAGCGAAACAAACTGCACCTGTTCAGAAATAAACTGAAAATTTTAACCATCGCCTGTGGATATTTTGTTTTATAAATACCAATGATGTACTATCTTCATAATGAAAATGTTTAAAATTAACAGAATCACGTTTTTGAATACCGCGGCGCAGAGTTGCTAGTTGTTTTTTAACCGACTTCTCAGGGTTCAATGTACCGCCCGTGACGTAAGACACTGCTTTACTCCCTCGGTGCATAATCTACCTACCCTTGGAGTACCCTCTTGTAATGCACGCTGCCAAGAACTTGAATTTATTGCTTGATTCTGTATTCCCAAATAAACCTTATACTAGCTACGCCCCGCGGTTACACCCACGTGGTGATGAATGATGACGATGAAAGTATTTATTTATTTATCAAAGTTTCACATTGATAACTATATTATTACAAACACCATGAACTCTTATTTTTCTAACTTAACTAAATGTGTTACCTTTTGAAGGAAGCACAGCATGCATTAAATATAAACGAAGAAATGTTTAAATGTTTAATAGTGACGATGATGAAAGTATCGGGGTTATTACCTATTCAGCGCCTCTATGTCCATACTAAATTTTATCAAAATTGATCCTCCCGTTTTAGCGTGAAGAAGTAACAAACAAAATAAATACCTACACTCGCCTTTTTAATATTGAAGTGGTGTGATATGATAAGATTGCATAATGTTCAAAACCAAGCTTTCTGTCTAAACACGTTAACAATTGAATAACTATTCTTTTTGTACATATTACTCCTTAAATTCTTAAATTTATATACTAAACATATTTTTGTCAGGCAGTAATCGGGAAAAAAGTGAATAAATTTTACATCTAGTGTGGCTGTCTTCGTATGTATACTATAATATCGTGCGCGTCACCTATCCAGGTTTATATGTGCGCCCTTATTTCTTCCATATGCGTGTTCTGCCTGCCTACTGGAATAGGTAAATCCTTAATATTTCGGTGATCACCATTCATATTCTTGATTATTCAGAATTAGATATAAAACAAAAGGTTACACTATTTAGGTGTGCTGAAGACGGGCACTTTGGTTGAAGCGCTCGTAGCGGAGCTTGACTTGGCGACCTTAGTCGATCAACAAGTTAAGCAACACTTGCTGCGGTCAGGATGGGTGACTGCTAGTGGCATTACTGAGCGCTTTCGTGCTTTGGTGGACATGTTAAGCCGTCGGTCCCGGTTGTTTGTTTTAGGACAACAGCCGTTAGGCTATGTCGAAGGCCTTCGGGCGGCCTGAAAACTTCAACATGGGTTGGCCACTAAACTATCCACCAAGCCGCACTGGACCCGCTTGGTTGATTATGGCCCAACTTCACTCTCTGAGAGGAAGGCTCGGGTCCCAGCAGTGGGAACAAAATGGGCTGATTACGAAGACGGACACTCGGTACAAACGCGGTAACAGAGCGCATGGCGCGACTTTTGCAATAACAACAAATTGTGCTCACGTTGCATGGGACGTGCCCAGTGCCCCCCCCCCCCCCGTGTGCCGTGTACATGTGCCGTGTACATGTGCCGAACAAAAAAACTTTTCTTGCCTCAAAACTCGAATATTCATTGATGTTCTACTCTCTAATAACATGAAAATAACAGCTTATTTTGAAGAACCGATCAACACCGGTGCGTGGGAAGTAGAAATAAATTGTCAGAAAATTGTTTCTCTTTACACCTGTTGAACAACGTATTACGTATTCCACGTACACACCACGTGTTTATGGGACGTTGTCGATAAAAACTTAATGGAGGGGATATTTTTATGGAAAAACATGATATACCTAAGGTAATAAAGTTAAGTTATAAAACAATAAAGAAGTTTTACTACGCTTATGGTAGGCGGTGCGCGTATTTAGGCTCATGCAGTTCAATTTTAGTTAAATAATTTATATCTATATATTATAGTATTAAAATATTAAAGGAGCTGAATGTACTTCTTATATTTTAAGTACAATGACAGCGTGAAGTTACTTAACTAGAGTAGTAAACTTATTACAGCCGTTTTTAAGGATTTTTGGCTGTATAGGTTTGTCTGTATTTCTTCAATCGTTGCTAAACTAATTTGAATTTAGTTTTTAATGAGGCACTGATTACTCCCACCTCTTAATGTAATTATGTCGCACCTTACCATTAAATTTGGTACCACCACGTCAATATAGCAAGCTTAAAATAATAATGGATTAAGATAGACGTTTTGACGTATTTTGACGATGACGTAAGGTGCCTTCGTTTAGCTTATGAGGGCATTGATGGCGTTGTCATTGATGGCTCTTATGTTAAGGCGTTCGTAAAGCTTAAAAACGTTATTTTTGCCACTTTTGCCCACACCCTATTCGAACGCTCAACTGACCATAAGACCTAAAATCGCATGATTATGCTGTCAAATACATAGCTGTCAAATAACGATCACAAACAACTTTACTCCGGGTCAAAAATTGCACTTTTTTGGTGGCAAAAATTCCTCTTTTTTGGCTTTCCGAACGCTGAACAAAAAGAGGCATGAACGACATTTTCACCCACAAATTCCCAATTCGAACGCCCCTTGTGAGTGTTGTTAGCGTTATTTTCGCTAAAAACGATCTGGGGCCTTACTATGAGCTCTTAAAGCAGGCCTTATAGACAACTGCACGGTTTATTGGTACCATGATAACTTTAAAGCAGGCCTGCCCAGGCCTACTATTCAAGAACCGCAGAAAAACTGTTCACCTGTTTTTTTAGTATTGACTCTCGTTAACATGTCGCTCTAAATCCACTCAGTTTATTATCTTACAAACGTCTAGGCGTCTGCAATGTTGGTTATAGTAAATTATTAGAATGCCAGAGACAAAATATCCGTTCACCTTTGAGAAAACCATATTCAAACAGTTCACCTAAATAAGCGTCATGGTATGATTTCATTCAAAACTGTTTATGACAGGTTTAAGAACTGCACGGAACTTGCATGGTTTTTACGAAGCTGATAGTAAGGCCCCAGAAGTGACCTATTCGAACGACGCACTATTAGTATCAAATAATTCACTCAGTTCGCGTACTTTGACGTGACTTTTGAAGTTTTGACACTAGGTTTCATTGTTCCAATGTCATTTTTTTGCAGATCCGTACTTTCATTCTTAAATATTGCATACCACTTATATTGCTTACCATTAAATTTGGTTGACCGTTTCGTGTCCGTGGGAGTACGATAGTAAGTATGATTATTCTAAGCTTACTACAAAACGCTCCTGATATATGATAGTTTCGTAAATGGTGGAAGTAGGCCCCCTGATTAAACTTTGGCAAAAATTTACTCAACTCTAATACTTTACATTTATTTCATAAATCACTTGACAAACAAAAAAAGCAATTATCAACTTTAAGAAGAGGAGATTACATAACTCGTAACAAATTGAAAAATAAATTGCCAAATGCATGTCAGATTATGCTTACAATAAGGTTCCGTAGCTGTATTTACAAGACAAAACACAAGAACTCATGTATTCCTACTATGGCTGGCTTTATCTAACTGAACTTGCTGAACACTGCTAAATTTAAGACGTGTGTCAGTCCTTCTAATCTAATAGATACCGTTTGACAGTTTAGACAGATTGTAAAATAGGGGTGGGGTCAAAAAAGTCGGTTACAACAATATCCGATTCTTAAGAGATATCGAAATAAGATTTGGTTTGGGTTGAGGTTTGAACCTTATTGTATGGAATATCGCACGGCCGCAGTTTCAGTTTTTTTTTTAATCGTGGCGCACGATGCATGTGGTATGTATGGATAGAGGACACATAGACAAACAAACAACAATAATCAAAAATAGAGTTATTCCGTGTCTGTAATTACTATTTAAACGTGTTATTACTATTTATTGAATCAATCCTTGACTTGCAAGAGCTAAAATACATTCGCGACATCAAATCGCCTGCATTATTTATTATATCACCACCACCTATATTATCAATAAATATATACACCTATATTCATCAATAAATTCACGAGCCTGGGCGTTTAGAGTATGTCCTCTTTTTGACATTATTATCACTTAATTAGTATCGGAGTCCAGTATAAAGATTGCCAAAGTATACGAATTAAAAACACAAACGGAAAAAAATACGCACACAATCAATTTTTTTTATAATGGCGCGAGACTGCAAAGATTATATACAGTTGGCAGTGTAGCTAGATTTAAAAAATCTGCTTATTTTTAAGGATGTTTGGACACGAACAATTCTGCCTACAAATATTTATTTAAAATTACATCACCTTACTTTAAAATTAATACTCTTATTAGAAAAATAAATTTAATAAGTTAATAACTCTAATACTTTAAATTTTAATTATTAGTTTGAATTGAATAGCCTTCGAGACTACTAGACCAATTCAATAAATTCTTACACCATTAAAATCCTACCTTGTCCCTGATGAACATAGGCTCTAGAGCCCGCATGAAAACTTCGATAAAGTAACCCAAGGCGTGAAAAAAATACCTGAAGAATCCTTATATCGCGCATGCTGAGGAAATTATTGACAATAGAGCAAAGTGATGTACAGTTTTATTAAGACATTAAAATTTACAAAAAAGTTAGTGAACCTATATGTATAACGATTACAGTTATGTTACAATAAGTATTTTTGTATGTTAAAAAAGCAATAGTAACGCTGGTACAAACTAGGCCACATTACTCGTATCTCGATATTAATCCTTATCTACTCGAATAATAAAGAGGTAAGATTTGATTGTGTGTTTGTTTGTAATGTATAAACGCATAAAGTACTAAACCGATTCTAAAAAAATTTCACCAATAGAAAGCTACATTATGTCTGAGTAACGTACGTTATAAAATTTGATTCATCATTTCATCATCCGTGCGGGTAAAACTGCGGAGCACAGCTAGCTATCAATCATTATTTCTTAGGCTTTCTCAATAGTGATTGATAAATTCGATTATTCCATCCATCAATATTCCAATATTATCAGCCTGCATTCAACGTTGTCCTGCGACCTTTATTAGGTCGTCTGTCCATCATTTCGGTGGACAACCTACGCTGCGTTTGCCGGTCCGTGGTCTCCACTCCAGAACCTTCCGGCCCCATCGGCCATCTGTTCTGCGTGCTATGTGCCCTTCCCACTGCCACTTTAACTGGCTAATCTTCTGGGCTATTTCGGTGACTTTCGTTCTTCTACGGATCTCCTCATTTCTGATTCGATCACGTAGATAAACCCCGAGAATATCCCTCTCCACAGCTCGCTGTGCGACTTTGAGCTTACTTATGAGTCTCATAGTAAGAAACCACGTTTCAGTGCCATCACTGGTAACACACTTACTGGTACTCACTAGTCTATAAGCGTAATAAATACTGGGCTATCATAATCATAAATTTGTTATGCAAAAGCAAACAGCTATTGTGATTGTATATACTGACGAATGCGCCAGACAAGCTTTCCTGCTGTATGTAGTTGGTAGTACCCGTACAAACCCAAAGCGAATCACTAGCTATAAAAGAAGTTAAACAATCCAAGTTAAACTGAAAGTTACTCTATACATCGCATTATACTTACTAGAAGCACTAGGAGTTTGAAACTTTAAAAGTGGATTTTCCCCTGAAACTTACAACTTCGAAAGCAAACATTATCGAAAGCGGTTACATACTTTATAAGTTCAACAGTTTCACAAAATATATATTAATACCTACTACAGTATGCATGTATGGACGTTAGAGCCGGGATATTTACCATGTATTGTATTTATAGCGAGCTCGCGATATTTGGGCACAGTTGCATGCGCCATGTTCACGAGTAAACTGAAGTATCTGCGGGTAGGTATTGTTATGAGCACACGAAACGGTCTACCCTCTTCCTTTCACGTTTCTTGCGTTCCGGCTTATTACCAATGACACAAAAGTAATTTGGAACTCGATCTGGGTTTCGATACACATAACTCACGGTATCTGCTTGCGAGCTTTTTTCGGAACTTCTTCGGTTTTTGCAAAGATGAACCACTGGACTCCATGTTCTCGACAGTTGATACCCATCCTCTCTATTAAAACTCCTATATTTGGTAATTTCGATTTCCTCCCTTACCAATCTAGGTATATAGTGGCGTTCTGTCGATCGTATATAGTGATTATCTGAGGGTTATGTAACTCAATCCTGTGGTTCAATCCCGATTCCAAAAGGTGTTGGGCAATGGCCGATTTTTGAGAGTCATTGTTCTTCACGGCCCTTATATGCTTTAATAGGCCCTTATATGCAAATAATATAATAATCGAAATTATTTAATATGCATGTTTCACAATATTTAGAAATAATACCTACAGTTTGATTTTGTTGCAATATCATGTTTCAAAGCTCTTCTTCTACGTCGGTGTCTGAGGTAGTTGCCGTCATGGCTGAGGGTCGTGGTCATCACAAATGGTTATTCCCACTAAGATCTTTTAATGCGTGATTTACACGCCTGTTTTACAGTATCGGTCCATCGAGTCGGTGTTCTTCCTCTACTTCTCTTTCCTTCCACGGGCCGACCACTATCAGCTTTTCTAAATTGTCCGGCTTCCGCCGCGCCACGTGACTTGAGAACCCTACGCATACATCTAGTCGAGAGACGAGTTCGGATCTTGAGTTCATTCAGTATCGACACGTTGGTGCGATGCGCTGTCCATGGAATTCCCAACATTTTGCGCCAACTACCAATAGAGTCCATGTTTCGAAAGTATAGAGAAATATAGAGAAGGCAAGGGTAAGTATTTACCCTTGTTTGTCTATTTTATTTCATAGTATTTTATATTCTTGATTTATGACTTCTTTCTTACTTGAACGTCCGTGCTGATGCGATCATAGGTGATATAATGAAAAATTGACGTTCATAAGTGTGTCTTTGATGCCTAAATTGAATAAATGATTTTGACTTTCATCACAC
Organism: Selenia dentaria; assembly: GCA_917880725.1. Classification (NCBI taxonomy): domain Eukaryota; kingdom Metazoa; phylum Arthropoda; class Insecta; order Lepidoptera; family Geometridae; genus Selenia; species Selenia dentaria. Next base: position 34,730,568 of record OU862886.1, read on the forward strand.
TAGGTAGAGTGGTGACTAGCTCTCGAGGACAGGTGCAGTAATACAACGTTAAGTTTTTATTATATAATTTTAAACACTAGCTCCTGCTTAGCGAGACCAAACTTTGCAATTTTAGAGAGAAAAATACACATCATTGCACAGTATTCGAACTCGCTTCTTCTGAAATCCGCGTCAGACACCATGATCTCTAGGCCACCAGAGCTTGTCATCTGAGAAAACACAAAGTGTCAGTTCACGCATTAACCTTCTTAACATAATTACGATATCATATTTAAACTACTTCTGCGCAATTTTGTCAGCACTTAAGTTTAGAAGAGTTTAAGAAACTGTAGAAATTTTTAGTATTCTCACACTATAAAGAACAGACGGACGAATAAATGATTCCTCGCGGGTTCCTTGTAGTATAACGAAACACAAAAAATCAGCAATGCACTTTAAAATACTACATCAATTTTCTCTAGGTCAGTACCAACGTAACTAAGGCGGGTACACACGTCGTCGTAAGCTCTCAATAATGACATGTCATTAAGGCTCTCCATCTTGAGGCGATCCCTGCACTTGAGCAGAGTTCTACTCTGAAAAAGCTAAAATATTTAATATTTTATGACTACAAAAGCAGTTTTCGTATTCATTGAGCCCAACATTTCCTTACCGATTCAGGTAACCCTGAACGACGTTGACACACACTAGACTCAACAAAAAAATGTATAAGTTAATATATGTCTTACTCATTGCTAAACTGAGTTCAATGTAACCTGATGTGAAGGTGTAATGCTTACGATAAACATGAAAAACTTTATATTTAATTATCTGATGTAGGTAAATCTCTTTCCCCTTCCTCTTGCCTCTCCCTCTTGTTCTTACGTAAGGAATTATGCGCTGTGCATAACTGACAATTACATTAGCTCAGTCGGTATTGGCGTTGCTTATCATGTGTCCTCCTACGACACAAGGAACCACAGACTGGGGGAATGGCTGTGTAACCGTTAATATTGACCGAGCGAGGGAAGCGTCTCTGCTTTTATTGGCCAAATTGACTTTCATCTGTCCGTATGTTATGTAGTTTATATGTACGTCTTCCTGTACAGGTCGCATTTTTTAACCAATGTTGACAAAGTTTGGTATGCATGTTCTACTATTTAATTTTTTTGTCGTCGGCGATTTAGAGTGGTGGGGGTGGAGGGGATTTTTTTGTAAAAGGCGGGAAATTTGCTGTTACGCTATTTACCGACCAATTTTGATAAAATTTTATACATACATTAGGTACTTGAGTTCAGAGAGGAATTTCGATGAGCATAATTGATCAAGTGGTTTCCGAGACAGGCTCCGAAGTTTTAAAAATGTATGAACAGATTCGATAATTATATAGACTATATAGATTTTATTGTTTAGGTTTTGGATATTTAACAATTATTAAGTGTTAAGGAATTTGTTTTTTGGCTATTTATACAGTTTAACCCGTTGACTCGCGATTCGCCATATTTGGCCAATAATACAATAGATTTCGCAGAAATCAACCTACTTTCCAGAAACTGCAACGTGTGTGGTTAAATTAAAGACATACTCGTGAGGTCTACAGCTCATAGAGCCACTAGTTATAACTAGAAGAGTAAAATTGATATCTAGCAGCACAATGCAGCAGTAGAGTCTCTTTATTCAATACAAATAACACAGTAACAGGCATAAGTAACGTTTAACACCGGCGCAGTGTTAAAACTTTACACAGAAAAAAGAACTGATTTCAACAGAATACCGTTTGTGGGTTTGCCGTAGTCAACAAAAGACAATGATGTAATGTATCCTTCAAAAATGTATCAACATACTATTCATGGAAATAATGCGATTTTTTTAAGAAATGTATGTGTTGGAAATTCTATGACGAAAAAACTTTTTTTTGTGACAGAGGGGGCAAACGAGCAGATGGTTCAGCTGGTGTTAAGTGATCACTTCCGCCCACGGACATCCGCAGCACAAGAGATTTCGAGGATGCGATGCCACTCTTTAAGTATGCTAGCGCTGCTGCTCCTTATTTAAGGTCCCTAAGTCGTATCGATTCAGGAATACTTTTCATGGCAGCTGGTTCCATAAAGTGGCCGGGCGAGGCAGAAAATGTGAAAAGCGGACTGCTGGACGTCGACGTGAAATTGGTGGAGCATCATGTTCTGTCGGTTTTAAGTAGTATAGTTTTCATAGATTTTATACAAAATTGATTATATACTAGTTAATTCAGAGAATTTTATAGTACACCCCCAGAACGGAATCGGATGGAGCTGAACTTGCAACGACTAACTAGATTCTGGGTGGTGTAGGTACACTATGAAGTTTCTGAGGAAAGCAATTAGGCTAAACGAAGTTTAGTGAATTTGAAACTATGACGTATCAAATTCACGTATCAGGTGATTAAATGTTTACGATGAAACAGTAGTAAGTAAAAGCAAATTTGAAATGAAATTCCAGCAGTCTATGACGTAATGTTAAGATATAATAACTAATAGAACGATTGACGTATAACTTGACCTCATTTCATGGAACAAAACTATATATTTAATAGTTACTAGCTTACCCGGCGAACTTCGTATCGCCTAACAGTCGATTCATTAATATAATTTAATACTTGGGACGCCGCGCTGGGTCAGCTAGTAAGATAAAAAAAGAAAATGAAAGTTACTCAACAATTATTTTATGTCAAGAAATAAAAATGATAAACACCTACTTAGATTTAGTAATATTATAGATGCACAACAAAGATACGTTTACATTTCAAGTGACATTTTACCATATTGATAAATAGTGACATTAATATTTATACGATATTAACGCCACTCAATTGTTTTGCCTTCGCGGAAGCTCTCTACTAATACTTTAACTTTATGGTATGGTATTAAAGTTCAAATTGACTTTTAAGTATTAAAATATATTAAAAGTGTTGTTTTTAGACCATTTAAGGCGATTTTTAAATTTTTTCTCCCCGTAAGAACCATCCTCGTACTTCAAGGAATATTATAAAAAAAGAATTAGCAAAATCGGTTCAGCTGCTCTCGAGATTTGCGCTTAGCAAATAAGTATACTGTACATGGCAGTGGGCAGCCCACATAGCACGCAGAACAGATTTCTGATGGGTCCGGAAGGTTCTGGATTACGGACTGGTAAATGCAGCGTAGGTCGTCTACCGACAAGGTAGACTGACGACCTGATAAAGGTAGCAGGACGACGTTGGATGCCAGCCGATTCCAAACAGTTCTTTTGGAAAATATGTGGAGGCCTATGTTCGACTCTGAGAGCTGCTGATCGCACCGCATCGACGCTTTCGAGATGTGGTGTAGAAGAAAAATGTTAAAAATACCTTAGACAACACATCGGCCCAAAGTGTATATTTTGAAGCAACTTAAAATAACTACAAGACTGTCTTCCATTTGCTGGAAGAGAATTCTGCAATAATTTGGTCACATTGCTAGAAAGGAAGAAGATAACCTCGAGAAACTAGTGGTGCATGGTAAAGTCGATGGCAAAAGATCTCGAGGCCGCAGTCCAAAGCGTTGGTCCGATCAGCTCCGCACCACTTTTGATACATCCGTTTACGATGCTCTACACATAGCTGGTAACCGAGTACACTGGCGTAATATCTTAAAAGGAAGGACAATGGGTGGATGAGGTCACGACCCTAAGACATGAGGATTACAACTCAAGGAGGAGGAGGTTCAGCAGTGGACGTCCTACGGCTAAGGTCATGATGATGATGACGAAACTGTACATAGAGGATTCATTTTACTCAACTTACGAATTTAAATAATATTATCTCCACCGCCGGGATGCGAATTGTGAGAGGCGAGAAAATTTGTCATTTTAGATAATGAGCTTTAAGCGAAAGAGACCGTCTTACTTGGTAGCACCATATAGTACCAGATAGAAACCGGGAAGGATTTATGCACAAGCCATGAAGTGTGTAAGGGTACTGCACCTAGTTAATATAACATTATAAACATTAACTAACCATACTATAGTTATAAATGGGTACTGAAAAATTTCTCTAATGATTCGTCGACTAGCTCGACGACGAGCTCACGGATGTCAAATACTTTATGAGATATCATCCTTGTACATAAGGTTGTTTTTCCAACGTTTCTTGTCATCTGGTCATTTGTTTCACGAATGTTGTCAAAGATGCAACGATGTTTGCTCTTAGAGAATCACACGGCTGGCCAGAAAGTAAATGTGGGCGAGCAATTGACGCATCGTATGAAACTCCATCATTCGCACCTTCAATTGAAACGGTCAATGACGTAAAAATTGACAATTGCGAATGACCGTCTCCGGGGCACTTTAGTGTAATGGGTAGGTGTGGTGCTGACAATCTGCAATCAGGCATACGAATTTACAACAAAGTATATTTGCTACCGAAACTAACCCATATACAGTTAAATATCCAAAAGTCACAAGATTACTGTGGAAATTAAATTAAAATTGTTAATTTTTCTATCAATTTTTCCTTTTTTAGACTGTTAATGCTAATAGATATTGTTAAATGGACAAGTTTAATACCAATATTGACCACTTATTACTGTTTTAAAACACCCTTGCTAAAATTACAATATTTTTTATTAACATATCTTTTGACATACTTACTATTTAGTAGTAAGTACTCGTATGTCAAATTATTATTATATTATTAAGTATCTACTTTTTAGGCCTCCCAACATTAGGTTAAGTTTTATTGTAGGTGCAACAAAAAATAACCCTTCACTGAGGTTTAGTTAAATATTGTAATTTTATAGAGCATCGATTTAAAAAAAGTTTTACGCAAGTAATGAAATTTTTTTTTCAAAATGAAGACCGAATTCTACACTAGAAAAGTGTGAAAAAACTTGTTGAAGTTGGTACCTCGATAGTTCGAAAGCATATTAGATAGTTTATGGTTTAAGTAGGTACCGACTTTGACAAGTTATTTCACACTTTTTAGTGTAGAAGTCGGTTCTATTTAAAAAATACCATTTTTCACCCTTTTTAGTGACCACTACTTAGAGGATACACCGTCAATGATGATATCATCAAGATAAATCAACACTTTTCAGTTTTTGGAGTGGAACTAAAAAACTGCTCGACCGAATTTGATGAAATTTATATAGGACCACGGAAATATACTCTATCAAACAAAAAAGATTCATCCAAAATTAGTTCATAAAGGACGAAGTTATCCGCGAACACACATAATATAATATATATATACGGTCTGATTGAGAAACCTCCTCCTTTTTTTTTTGAAGTCGTTTAAAAATATGCTGTAAAATATTCATTTTACATCATACACAATATTCTATTTAAAAACCATAAGTTTAAAAATAAAACCTCTCTTATACCGAGCTTAAGGCCTCGGCCACACTGGCAACCCCCGCCGCTATATTTTTGTGAATTACGTCGTGCCGCAGACAAAGCCAAAGTGATTTATACGGTGTAGTATTTTAAAAGGATGTTTTACGTGTGTAAAATGTGGGAGTTCCGCTGTTTTAGAATGGCTTAATGCTTCTGATATTAAATAAAAATTAGGAGCTACAATTATATTTTTGTCGGTTTTGTTACTTATTTTTGTGTGAAAAGGCTGTTTATATTAGTATAACATTTTTTAGTTTTTGAATAAGACGTTAGTCGTTTTCAAATGACGCTAGCCTAGTAGTACTGTTCTTTGTATTGAAATTCTCGTGAGATTGACTCATATTAAACTATTACCATTAACCCGCAAAACACTCACTTTAGGGATCGAATACGTCGACCCGGGTTTAGAGCATGGCCGATGCTGATCTTCAGGGCGTCTGCGAGCTCCCAGCGGACACTGCTAATAGTAACAGTTATAATTGAATATTACTGTTTTACATTTTTTGTAGTTACCCCATGATATTAGTATTTTTTTATAAGTAAATAGGCTTGCGTTTGACTACCATCACGCCTGATGTTAAGCGATGATGCGGTTTACATTGGAGCACGCTTGCCTAGAAGGAACCGATTCACTCGTGATTTGAAGACACCCAGATTGTAACCTTCGGGGAACACCCATTCCGGCAGCTAATTCCACAGACTAGCAGTTCGAATAATAAATGTGGAATCAAAGCGCTTCGTACGGGTTTTCGGAATATCAACCATAAAGCGGTGACGATTTTTTGTGCCCGCTCTGGCAGTTTTTAGTTTTTTTAGTCCTAATCCCCCAGGAATTTGAATTGCTATAATACCCATCAAACCTTTCCACAGTCAACCTTACACAATTTTGCTTTAATTTTTCAAACCATTGGTACTAATTATGACAACACAAAAGGCGTACTTTCCACCTAGTAAGTTGAGTTTTCTCCCCTCTTACAATTCATAAAATATATGATATAATAAGTATGAGATATTTCATATATTATCATGTGTATGAGATATCTTACTTATATGTATGACATCATAGACGGTCGTGTGGGGCTGTTAAAAAACTACAGTAAAAACCATCCTCATAGTGGCACCCCCCCAATTTCACCAGTCATGTTTGGGTCCCGTCTAGTCAGAAATCGTGTAAGTAACCATTTTTTCCATGACTTTTACGACATCCTTGTGGGTGAATGCCGAACAACCCAATTCTGGAGCCAAGGACTTATCTGATTCTTATTCTGATTGGGGCCATAAATCCAGCACTGTCGTCCCCCTTGGGTTGTGTTCACATTTCCCCTGCCAGCCATTACCCAACCCATCGCAACTCCTTAATGTAACGGAGTATGACCCCAAGTCGCTGGCACAACTGTTCCAGTGACATTGATGGTATGTTGGCTGATGAAGTTCTAGAACAATGGTCATATTTAAGTAACTTATCTATAGCTGTACACTGCATCAGCACTGTCTTATCCAATATAAATATAATATAAATGACTGTACGTCAAGCAAAGTTTCCTATATTTTATATCAAATGCAACATAGTTGTGTCGTTGTCACTCGTAGGAGCAACATCACGTTTGTTCGCTCCTTAATATTTTTTTAATTTAAAGCCGTAAACAGTGTAACAATTTCAGTAAAACCTATATAGTCGTGTAGCTGGAAAGTCGAGGATTGCAGTGTTGTGACTCCTGAATTAATTGGACAAGTGGCTTCGGATATATAAGCGAAAACAGTTCGAAATTTTAAGATAACGGCCTTGCGCTTTTTGAATACGACCACCGCATAACAGAGCTAGTGCGTGCGCTGAGTCATTACATCGCTCCGACTGGCCGCCGTGCCGTGCGCATGCGCACCTCGCCGTCGACCGTTGGAAACCGAGTGAGTCATCGTTGCCGCGCTCGGCCGCCTCGTTCGCTTATCTATCGATATCAGCTGTGCCTTGTTTACTTATTTCGCACTTTCTGCACATTTACCGCTGTATGAAAATTACGTTGTTGGAAATATGAACTGCTCAGCGTGCCGTTGTAAGATAACTGCAAAAGTAGAAGAGTACTTAAGCTGTACAGTACCGAGCTGTGGTAAATGTTACCATCTCCTGTGTACCAGCGAAAAAAACCCAACTAAAGCAACCATTACGACATGGGTCTGCCCCGAGTGTCAATGTGTGTCTAAGAAAGGTGGAGACAACAGCTCAACCCCGGTAGGCATTTCCAAAAAACAACGAGATTGCAATGTAACTGTCCGGCAGAAGGTAGTGCATGTTCTGTCTGAAGAGGAAGTAAATGAAAATTATACACAAGGTTTAACACAAGAGGTACGTGAGCTACGTCACGAAATAATACTGATGAGAGAACAGCTTACTAAATCCAATATTTTAATAGCTAATTATGAAAGTAAACTCTGTCAAGCAGTCTCCACTATTTCTGACTACGAAAAAAATCTTGGTCAGGCCGTATCTGTCGTAGCAGGTTGCGAGACGAAGATGGATAATTACGCGTACCAAATAAATAATTTATTGGATAAGATGGAAAAAATTGAGTTCGGTTGCAATGCGCAATGCCTTGTTGCTACGAAACCACAAATTCTACCCTCTCAGGCGCCAACTATGGCGGTTCAGACTCAACCTTTACCAGCGGTCAGCCCAGTCGATCATTCGTCAAAATCAGTATCCCAACCGCAGCGTCAATCTCCAATAGGGGCTCGCACTAAACTACCAGTTAATGGGACACAGATGCAAAAACAGAAGAAGAATGAACTACAAGGTCGGCGTTCTCCAAATGCTAAGCCGCAATCTGGTCACCCAAGCCCAAACCGCTCTGCTGAAAATGTCCCGGAATCAAAATTAGTGGATGACCAACAATCTGACGCTCAACAGTGGTTTGATGTAAAGAAGCAGAAAACCCGACATCTTACTTCAATGTGTGGCACGGCAGGACCCTTAGTGACGTCATTGAAAGCTGTTGAAGTTCGTAAATATATACACCTGTGGAACATGGCATCGGGTATTGGAGATGTGCGTCAATATCTAAGTCAGTTATGTCCCAATGGATCTTGCACAGTAGAAGAACTCACTGCGAAGGGTGATTATAAATCGTATAAAATAGGAGTGCCAGCAGATTACTACGATACTTGCTTTTCGATCGACGTGTGGCCGATCAATGCCCGTATTATTCAAATTCAAATTCAAATTCAAATATTTTATTGGCCTTATAACTGAGATTGTTACATTGGGCAAGTCATGTTTACATTAATCAATTAATTTTACATTAAATCATTAAATTACAAATAATATTAAATAAAATATATAATAAAATAATAAAATAATATTAAAGCCTGGATTAACTGTAGGAGACCAGCAAAATACATAAATGCTAACTCCAGTGCTGGGTCTAATACCAACTCACGGCCCTTTCTCGAACGGCCCTCTGATAGGGCGTCATCAACACAATAATAATATTAGCTTGTTTGTATATTACCAAAATGTCCGTGGGCTCAAAGGTAAACTAAAAGACTGGCGGAATAACTTGATTTTAGTGGAAAACCACTTGGTGGCGGCAACAGAAACTTTTTTAGACAAGTCAGTTGCGGACTCAGAAGTAGTAAACGGCGACTGGAATATTTTGCGACGGCATAGAAATACTCCGTGCGGAGGGGTGCTATTAGCCGGGCGCGCACCTATTGCGCTGCGCCGGCACACCGAGTTGGAATCCGCCGGTGGAGGAGAAGACTTGTGGTCGAGTTTCGAGTGGCACGGGCATAAGGTTTATGTATGCGTCGTTTACATTAAATCAAACGCATCTGATGACTTTTACATGAGGTGGTTTTGTAAGGTAGAAAGTTGTATAAATGACCTAAAGGGAATTATATTAATATTTGGTGACTTGAATTTATATACTGCGTCGTCAAATGTAAACAATTACTTTTGCTATTTTATGTGTTTTTGTAATTTGTGTGAATATAATACTGTACCAAACATAAATGGTAGGATGTTAGATGTCGTACTGACGAGAAGCAGCACAAATGTTCTTGTAACTGTTACGACTACGGAACAGCTTGTGAAAATTGATCCTCATCACCCACCACTTGACATTTGCATCGAAACTGTTGCTTCTCGTCTCTCGGACAGTATTGAGCCCAGTAATATTGACTCGGACAAGGATTGGAATTTTAAAAAGAGTGATTCGATTTTATTACTTGATATGCTTGCTAATGTATCGTGGGATGAATTTTATAAAATTAATGATGTTTGTTTGAGTACGGAAAGCTTATACACAACACTCTACAACATTTTCGATGCTTGTGTTCCCAAGAAGCGCCGTAACCAGTATAAGGGGTCGCGATATCCGGTTTGGTTCAGTAAGGACATCATTGACGATATAAAACGCAAGCTTGAGCTTCATCGGAACTGGAAGCGTACCAACTCGAGTGGGGCCTATGAATTATTCTCTAACCTAAGGGCGGACCTGAAAACCCGTGTCTCGAATGCGTATGACTCGTACATGGTCAGTATTGAGCAGAACATCCAAACAAATCCTCCAGAGTTTTGGCACCACGTTTCAAATTTGCGATCGAAAGGTGGATTTGAGCCTACCGTCGTTTTCAATGGTGAAACCTTGAAGGGCAAACAGGCTTCTGACGCTTTTGCTGAATTTTTCTCCAGCGTTTTTTTAACCGAATTACCTAAGCTAGATGCAGAAAGTACCTCAAACAGCGACCAGTCTTCGTCGAGTAATTATGTGCACATACCGGAGATTTCACCTTGGGATGTGGCTGCTGGGATACAAAATCTAAAATCTAGTAGCTACATTGGGCCGGATAGCATACCTCCGTGGCTTCTTAAAGAAGGAAAGACACTTCTGACATATCCACTTTGTCATCTATTTAACCTTGCGCTACGGAATGGCGTCTATCCGCCCCAATGGAAGCTTTCGCGGGTCACTCCTATCCCGAAAAGCTCCAATAAAACGTCGGTAGAAGAATACCGACCTATAGCAATATTACCAACCGTGGCAAAAGTGTTCGAACATATACTCCATCTCAAGTTGTACAAGCAAATTGAGCCATATCTATGTGATGAGCAGCATGGGTTTAGAAGGAAAAGATCAGTTAACACTAACCTTTTGACACTAGTCGACTACATTTCCACCAGGCTCGATCATCGAGTACAAGTAGATGTACTATACTTTGACTTCCGGAAGGCGTTTGATAGAGTCAACAACGATATACTGCTGGAAAAGCTCAGTGCTCTGGGCTTTCCCCCAGGCCTTCTCAGATTTTTCGCTGATTACCTTCGCGATCGCCAGCAGTATGTTCGACTTGGCGTATACGATTCTCAACGCTATCATACGCGTTCCGGAGTGAGTCAGGGATCGATAATGGGGCCCCCACTCTTCAATTTCATGATCAACGATCTTCCCACAGTCATCAAGTATTCGAAGTGTCTCCTTTATGCCGATGACTTGAAACTGTACCGTGAAATAAAATCACCGGAGGACTGTTTATTGCTACAGAGAGACGTTGATTCGGTTTATAAATGGAGCGTGGAGAATAAGATGGAATTTAATTGCTCAAAATGTTGTCAGATGACTTTCGGTCGAATGCCATGCCCAATCGAATTTCACTACAAGCTAGACCAGAACGTGATATCACGTGCTACGTCGGTCAAAGATTTGGGTGTTTCATTCGACCGAGAGCTCACATTCCACGATCACATAGTCACGGTTGCTAAGGAGTCATACCAACGGCTGGGTTTTGTGCTAAGAAACTCTCGGGAATTCCACAATTTGGACGTTGTAAGACTCATCTACAGTGCTCTGGTTCGGAGCAAGCTTGAGGCCAGTGCTTGCGTGTGGCATCCGCATGAAGACAAATACACCCTTTTGTTGGAGAAGGTTCAAAAAGCCTTCCTCAGATATTTATACAAGCGTTTGTATGGGTACTACCCATATATGTATCCGACAAAGTTTTTGCTCGGTTCCCTGGGGTACAACTCTCTGCAAGTCAGGCGATCCTATGACCAGCTTATAACTATGTGTAAGATCCTTCGAGGAAGAGTAGATGCGCCGGTTCTTAATGATCAGTTATGTCGACTTTTTGTTCCTGACCGGTATCTTCGAGCCAGGAAGCATAAGCTTTTTGCAGTTCCGCGTTATAAGACAGTTGCCCACGAACAATTCCCGATACCGCGTTCACTTGCTGCGCTTAATAACCTCCTTGACGCTAAACAAGAGTGTGACGTGTTTGCGGATGACTGGAATGTGATAATGTCGGAATGTTTGCGGTACTGTGAGATGATTGCGTGATTGGGTAGGTATGATAGGTCCTGTTATATTTTGTTTATTTGTTTGTTTTAAGGTGTTTTAATTTTAATGCATGGTAGCTTTTTATTGTAATGTGTTATTTAATTTTTAATAGTTGTGACTTTTCTTTTAATTTTATTTATTTTTGACATTTTAGCATGATAATTATTTATTCTATAATGATAATTTATTTTGACTTTTAATTAATTATTGTATAACGACCATTTATTTATTTTGTATATAATATTATCATCACCTTTTATATTGTTACTATCTATTGTGACAAAAATGTATTATTCGACATGTAATTAATTAATCTGGTAGGTATTTAAATTTTATAATTATGTAATATTGTCTGTCATTAGTGTAATTGGTTTTTGAACCGTGCTAGTTGAATAAATAAATAAATAACATACCCAAAAATTGACGCAGTAACTTCATACGATAATCGTAGCTACACTAAAATTTAAGCACAACAAGCCTTCTAAAAATACAATATCTTTGTTGGTAAGTTCCGTGTAGAGGCGGCGGTAAGTCCTTGCAACATTCAGTAGGAATAAAGATAAGTGCCGAGCTGTGGGTTCCACGTTTCCGTCGGGCGTGTACACGCCGTCCCATTATGCACGTTCTTACCGGCGAGTATGTACTCGCCATTATAAGATCTCCCATCGGGTGTGTGCCATTATGCGATTTGAAATGGTGTGGTTTCTAAATGGGAATTGAGGTGAAATGGAACAGTGTGGAAATGTTTAAGTAAAAAGTATAATTTTACATGTAACTGAATTTGGGCAAAGAATTTACATCTGTGTTTTAGTGATAAGGTATGAACGTGTGTAACGTAGAATGTTATATCAGGAACTTTATTATTAAACAGAATACAAATTTAATAGGTATAACATTACACGAGAGTTAGACAGGCATTCAATTAACAATTAAAGATATCAAGCCCTTAACTTCGCTTTTAATCTTTCGCGTGTCTGTTGCGTGAGCTGACTGACTCTAGAGTGGCAAGGCACGCGGGTTCTAGGTACCGGGGCGGGTGCAACATGTGTGCAGCAGATGTAGTTTTGGCAGACACTATGAATAAAAGCTTGGGTGGTTAAGGGACGGGAAAACAGAAGCGCTCTAAGTTTTCAATACTGGGCGCGACTTACAAAAGTTATTATTGAATTTTTAAGAGTTTATATTAATCTAGATCAACCTTTATAGGATCATATTCCAGGTGGACTCTCCATAGTGAATCTACGCTTTAGAGTAAACTTCGTGTTGGATTTGTCGTCAAGTATCTGCTTAAGTTGAAATTGAGCTAACTTCTGGAATATGCATCTTAAAGAAGTTGGATAGGTATCCAACTTCTTTAAGATGTTCTTTGATATTCTCTTTTTATTTGTTTTCTTATAATATTAAATAACTACCTATTATTAAATAAGTACTATTTATACCAACAAAATATATGAACTTCCATTATACATTACCCGTTTAAAAACTACGACCGAAAATTACTGCTCAGATCTTAATTAAATTTAAATGGCCAACATCAGTTGAGATTACAAGTAAAAGAGAATAAAATCTATTAATTGAATATTTTTTAATATCGCCATACGCACACAAACATCCTGGACATCTCGCGGTACGTGGGGAAGTATTGTGCACCCGGCGTGTACTAGAACCTCGCACCCGCTTAGTTAGGGATTTGTCGGAGTCAAATCGAGTCAACTTCGCTATGTCATTAAATAGTCTTGATTGGCTTGGAATCATTGAGCGATGTACATCAGCAGAAACATTAGTAAAGTGTATTACAAACATTATTGTTAATAAAAAAGATATATGTTTCCCTATAAAACGAAAGCCTTGTAAACCACTTGACTCATCGTGGGTTACACCCGACGTAAAGAATATGAAATCAATTTTATTTGACATTGCTAAATTAAATACTTTATTTCCAAATGACGTTAAAATACAATTTATTATGAATGAGTTAATTAAGAAATATGACATACTTATTATTAATGAAAAATCACATTATTATACTAATTTAATTTGTAACAGCAAAAGCGCATCTAAAGGGATGTGGAGCGTTGTAAATAGGGAGAGGGATGAAAAAAAATGCTCCAAAAATTAACTTCGCTGATGTGATTGTTAATATTGACGGCAGACCATTCAATAGTCCCAGGGAAGCTCTAAACGCGATGAACAACCGATTTTTAAACGCAGCAATCGCATGCGGAGCGCCTAAAGCCGACATAACAGGAGTCCGCGGCGCCTTAACGGCAGCCAGTGTACCGGCCGACCGTTCGCTCAGAATGCGCCCTTTTACTGCGGATAAAGTGTTTCGCATAGTCACTGTGCGGATACCTTCGAAACAGTCGAAGGATGTGTACGGTGTCTCTATGGAGTTTATTAAAATGGCAATCGTACCACTTGCGCCAGTGTTGGCTGCGCTTTACAATACTTGTTTAAAAGAAGGAACATATCCGGGCCTACTGAAAGTTAGTAAGGTGACACCAATTTTCAAGGGCAAGGGGAAACGAGAAAATATTGATGGATACAGACCTGTTTCCATAATACCCACGATTGCCAAAGTATTTGAAAACGGAATCAGCTCTAGGCTATTATATATAATAATAATAATAATAATTTTATTGGCATATTGTACATATTGACATAAAGAATACAAATTTTAATTTTACATTACTGGATACTGGCATTCAAATAATATAAGATAGGCCTCAGAACTCTATAATAGGCTAGAAGCCTGTGTTATAGGGATCTGCGCTCCCCACATTACTGAACTTGATAAAGTTGGTAACATATATAATATGACACATTTTCAATAATCATGACCATATCATAATAATTCATCAACATTAAAACATCTTAAATATAATTATAGTACTTATTAGTTAAATTTAATGAACCTATACAACAGTTTAATCAAATTTCAATTTATAATATTATATTATTATAAGGTAACATATAAAATAGTTTTTATTATTAATATTCCAAATAGTTGATTTGGGTCTCTCTCTCTCTCTCTCTCTCTCTCTCTCTCTCTCTCTCTCTCTCTCTCTCTCTCTCTCTCTCTCTCTCTCTCTCTCTCTCTCTCTCTCTCTCTCTCTCTCTCTCTCTCTCTCTCTCTCTCTTTCTGTGTGTGTGTGTGTATGGGTGTGTATGTGTGCAAGGGTGTGTGTAGATGTGTAAGGGTGTACGTGTGTGTTTTATTTCCGGTTTTCACGAGAATGCAGAAATATACTTTATTACCTTGTAACCGATAATAAGTTCTCTACTTGGTAGTAAGAGTAGGAATGTAATAGTTGTGTTACCGTTTTGTTAAGTTTAAAGTTGTTTAAATGTTTAATTGTAGTAATTTTTGATATTTTATTATAAATATGTCCACCCAAAAAACACGGGAATTTTTGGGCAAAACGGGTTCTGAATCTAGGGATAGAAAAAACTCTGTCTATGCGTCTCTTTATGTCCTTGCCCCCTGTAAATTTACCTAGGAGACCTAATTTGTGATGTTGCAATACAACTCTCAGTATAAATAGCTGTCTGACCGAGAGTACGTAAGTTTCTTTGTAAAGAGCAGAAGTAGCGTACCTATAGGGCAGAAAGTTGCTAACTTTTAATATAGCTCTTTGAGCTCTTTCCAGAGGCAACAAGCGTGTTTTGACAGCACCACCCCATGTATCAATACAATACGCAAGCAACGATTGGCACAGTGCGAAATAAACGGTTCTTAAGGTGTTTTTAGTAGCAACGTGTCGTATGTTTTTGAAAACTGCGATGAGTTTACGAATCCTACCAGTAAGTGTTTTAATGTGGCTATCAAAATTCAGTTGGTTATCCAGAATAACACCCAAGTAACGCAACGACTCAACCCTTTCCAAAACAGCACAGTTACAATTATTACTAAGGCAACCCCGATCAGCATGCGAGTGAGCTATTACATTATAACAAATGTTTGATGGTGGTTGTGTGGTGTTATTAATAGAGAACGTCAGTACTTTGGTTTTTTCAGCATTCAAACTCAGCAAATTCTGATTTAGCCATAACCTCACTTTATTGAAACCCTTTTGAGCACAAGAGAAAACCTTATCCCAACTCTCGCCGTGGAATATTATGGCAGTATCATCTGCGAAAGTTATAATTTTACCATTTACAATGTTCAAATTGCACAATTGATTTATGTAAATAAGAAATAAAGTCGGGCCAAGAATGCTGCCTTGAGGGATTCCGTAATTAACGACCTCTGAATCACTGAGAGTATTACCCACTCTAACACGCTGTTTCCGATCACTTAGGTAATCCTTAAATAATAGAAGTTGAGAACCGCGAATTCCTAGAGCTTCCAGCTTTAGAATCAGAAGAGGAATGGACACGGTGTCAAATGCCTTTGCAATATCTAGAAAAATTGCAAGGCACCTTTCACCTGCATCCAGACTCATCACTACCTGTTCAGTAAGTTTAGCAACGGCCTCTGCCGCAGATATATTTTTCCGGAAACCAAATTGATTTTGTGACAACAATTTGCGTTCTTCGAGATAGTTGATTAGCCTTGTGTTAATGACTCGTTCCAAAACTTTAGAAAAAGATGGCAAAATAGAAATAGGTCGAAAATTACTAACAATGTTTTTAGGTCCGCTTTTATGTACAGGGATAATAACTGAGGTTTTAAAAGGTTTGGGAAAACAACTTGAATTAAGAAACAAATTGCAAATGTGAACCAGAAGTCCAGCCAAAATGTCTTCGTTCTCTTTAATTATTTTAGTTGATATAAGATCTAAGCCTGCAGTGCTACTCATTTTAAGAGAGTTTATTATTGAGATAATTTCTGTTATATCCGTCTCAAGTAATAAAAATGATTTGACCGAAAGTTGAGGAGACATTTCAGAATTTGTGGTAGGTATACCATTGTTAACGTTAGATAAAATATTTTGCGCCAAAGTCTCTCCTATGCTAGCGAAATATTTATTGATTTTATTTGTAGCCTCTATAGGAGTTGTAGCTATTTCCATTAATTCTTGAGAGCTAGCTTTATTTTGCTTTACATTTGTAACTTGGTTTATTACTTGCCATAACTGTTTGGGATTTTTAGCATTTTCCATGAGTGAGCGTTCGTGGTGAAGGTGACACCAATTTTCAAGGGCAAGGGGAAACGAGAAAATATTGACGGATACAGACCTGTTTCCATAATACCCACGATTGCCAAAGTATTTGAAAACGAATCAGCTCTAGGTTATTGGATTACTTATCATCAATAAGAGCGTTATCTGACCGTCAATATGCATATAGAAAGGGACGTTCTACAATTTGCTTAACCCGTGAGGTAATTGGTCGCGTGTTGAATGCTAGGGAGCGCAAACAACAAGTTGCTGTCTTATGTTGCGATTTATCGAAAGCGTTTGATGTGGCTGATCATAATGTACTTGCGGTCAAACTTGAGCACTACGGAATCGTCGGTCCAAATTATGGTTTACTTACTGACTTACTATTAGGAAGATCTCAGCTAGTGGATGCCGGTGATGGTACTAATAGGTCGAGCCCACTTGCATCAACGATGGGAGTGGCCCAAGGCTCGTCAGTTTCAAATATTTTATTTTCTCTCCTTTTGAACGATCTCCCGAGTGCTGTGAGAATGGCTGAGGTATTCATGTACGCTGATGATGTAGCTGCCATTGTCACTGCAACTTCACTAAATGCTCTTGAGAAGAAATTGAATGACACTGCTACTAGCCTCGCCGCGTGGTTTTCAACAAACGGCCTTGCACTCAACCTGAGTAAGACACACTTTGTGTGTTTTAACTTATCTGGGCGAGTGACTAGGGCACTCACAGTGACAGTAGACGGCAGTAATATTGAGCAGGCTGAACACACTACATTCCTGGGGTTTGATATTGACAGCGGGCTCACGTGGAAAAACCACATACATAAGTTGTGTGGGAAAGTAGGTAGTGCATGTTACGCACTGGGTCGGGTATCTCGAGTGGTGTCCGTGGACATCGCGCGGTCCTGCTACTTCGCGACGGTGCACTCGCTTCTGCAATACGGAGCGGAACTGTGGGGCCGCTGTGCAGAATGGGAACGCGTGTTTCGTATGCAGAAGCGAGCTCTCAGAGCAATGGTTCGGGTGCCACGTGATACCTCGGCAAGGCCTCTTTTTAAGAAACTTGGAATACTCACACTACCTTCAATAGTTATCTTTCAGGTGGCTGTCTATGTGAGAAATAATGCCGAAAAATATAAGGCGAATAGTGACATGCACTCGTATAGGACGCGCAACGCACACAAGCTCGCAACTATACCCCGCACTCTTGCCAAGTCCAGCAAGCTCACCCATGTGATGGGACCTGCGGTGTATAACAAGCTTCCCATTCATATCACTGCTGCATCGAGTTTAGCATGTTTTAAATTAAAATTAAAACGCTGGCTTATCGAGCAAACGTTCTATACTTTTGACGAATTTTTGACATTTAAATAATTGTTTATTGTATTAATTTATTCAATTGACATTATTCAACTGTATTATTCTAGTTTAATTTTATGTTGTGATTTATATTATTGATTAAAATGTTGACAAACAAAAGTATAACTGTACCTGCACAATATATAGGTACCTATTTATATTATTATAATTTAAAATGTTTACTATTGAGCATGTCTTTATTTGAGGACACTGTATATGTATACAGTTTCGTTATGTATTAAATTTACTCTACCTGATCCAAAATTATTTTGACGTGTAAACAAGTTTATGAATAAATGAGTATTTGAGTATTTGATCTGATAATATACACTCTTAGATACTACTTACTACTTTTGAAACAGTACTAGGCACGTCATTCGAGTGTCCCCAGAGACCCAGAGCATCTCAATATCACAATGACCAAATTTTAGACCAGCAGCCATACCACGGTAATTTTACCGTGGCCATACGACACAACATCTTGGAGCTGATTATAAACTAACTAACTACTTTTTAAACTATGCACGTGATTCGTTTGTACCCAGAGCGTCTCAATATCATAATGACAAATTTTCAGACTCGATACTCTCTACTTTATAACAAACAAGCGTAAAAATCAAATATACCAGCGAATGTTCTTAGAAGTTTTCACAAAGTGATACCCACGTAATCTTACTTAACAATCTCCTTATGTCTATTGTATTTCTGTTTTTGTGTACCGTTCTATTCTTGTTTATAAGTAGCACCTTGACAGCTATAATAATATGTATTTCAGTTAAAACTGTTTATTTTAAGACTATTGTAAACCGTTCGTGGCGTAATAATTTTTCAATAAAACATTAGCTTTAGCCGTGGAGTGTCAGCTATGAATAGGTATACGAGCTTTTAAACCATGACATTAGCTCGTGCAGACGGAGATACGACCAAAACTTATACTTTCTAAATCTTTTGCCGTTAGAAGCGTTCCTAGTGCAGGTAGCCTAGTTATACGTCTCTGGAAACTTTGCTGCGGTTCCGTTTGGATGGGTGACAGCTGTTTAGGCATTATTCTAAAGGTATATGCATAATGAAATATCTCTTTGATGCGTTGGACAAGTTAAGCCGTTGTTGGTATCTGGTGTTATCTATGGACAACAGTTAATTTCAAAGTCAAAGTGATTTATTGCATTCATGAGTATACAAGGTGACATAACAATACAGAAACATACATGAAACCCATTTGGGTATAGCAATATTACCATGAGCGGCATGATTTATAATATATGAACATATTTTTAATAATCCATAGTTGGAATTGAGCTTGCAACAGCCATTGATTTTCGTAGTGTTTGTCAAGAATGTATATTTTATTGTATATATTTATAAATTCCAATAAAATGAATTAATGAATTCATATTTTTATTAAAAATCGTATTAATCTAAATAAATTAAAAGTTACGTCATAATTATGTCAAGTTATCATTAAAATATTCATTCAAATTATAATAACATTTATCAATAAGCATACATTTAATTTTATTTATAAATCTTTTAAAATTTTCTTCACTTCTTATATCATTTGGAAGGTGATTATATACTTTAATTACAGAGCAGTAGGGACTTTTACCATATAGTTCTAAGCGAATTCTCGGTAAGGACATTTTGTTTGCACGGTTCGTTCTTGCAACGATTATGATAACTCGGTTTTGCGCTTTCAAATATTATTTGATTCTTTCGAACAAATTTGCATAACTCAAATATGTACATGCATGTAAGTTTTATTATTTTGTGTTTAGTAAAGTTTAAAAAAATATCACATTTCATCAACGTTCATGACCATTAGGCCGTGTCGGTGGCATTAGGTTTAGAGTTTAGTTTTCGAGAAGCACCCCGCAGGCTTTGATTCCCTTGTGACTATCGCAAAATATGCGAAAATATGTGACATATAAACGGTCATGCCATAAGATCGTGTCGACTTACAAATTTGGTTTTTTACAATTCAAAGAGTCCAAAGACCGTGAAGGGCGAAAAAGCATCTGTCAGGTCAACATAGCGGTGGCGATTAGTGCAGCTTCGGCTGCACTAATGGTCATTGGTTCTTGATTCCATCTTCGCTTTCCATCAGGGCAGAGGGAGTCACTTTGATGAACCACTAAAAAAAGGCCCGAGTACTTGCAAAATTCAACTTAATAAATCTACACGCTCCTGATAAAAAGAATCTTGACGGACAAACAGACAGACGTGCAGACGGACAACAAAGTAATCCTATAAGTGTTTCTTTTTCCTTTTGATGTTAAAATAAATTTTTGGTTCAGTTTGTAGTCCAACTAGCCTCCTTTTATGGAGGACGGTTAAAAACCACTGGTTATGGTAGCGAGCCGTAAATTTTTCACACAAAGATGGCCAAAGGCTACGTCTCAATAACCAACACGATCTGCTGGGCTGATATGTATCTAAGTCAGAATCAGAATCAGAAATTAATTCACCATTATAACAATTATTGTTACATTAGGTAAGTCACATTTCATATAAATTAAAAAGTTTTATAGTTATTAACAGTTGCAATCAAATTTTGATAGCAAACTAAAAAAATGGCGGCTTAAGTCACTTTTCAGTCTGCAATTTACTAACATTTCTGTAGGGCAATTACCTATCTCTGTAACAAAATTATGTTGAGACAGCTCCAGTAAGCAAAAATGTTACAAAGTTGTAGCCTGGAGCTGACTAAAATGACATGAAACCGCAATTTTTTTAGATTTCACTTAACATTTGATTGCAACTGAGATACAGTTAAAAGTGACATAAACCGCCGTTTTTAGATTTTAATCAACATTTGCTAGCCATTGATACAGGTAGTTATCCTTTTATGATAATTTGTATTTAAAATAGCTTTCTTTTCTAATATTTTTGGCAACCTATTGGAGTTGTTTCTTCGCGAGCTCTTTTTATGCCTTTCAGGGGTTATGTTATATACTTCTTATTTTGTAATCCAATAAGCCCAAGTTATATTTAGACTGTGCGTTGCTTAGGTAACGTAATAACTGTTACGTAGTGTGCGTAACGAAGTGGACGTAACTTGATACGTTGATAGCTTAATGCGGGAACAAGGAAAATGGTTTGTTTGGGAACAACGCAAGCGAGTTTCGTGTTTCTTGGTACCTTATGTTTGTGTGGCTGGCATTTAAATTTAATTTTTCAGTAGCTATCTAATTCCTAAGAGTTAAGCTGTCCTTATCAGTTAAACTGTAGTAATACGAATAAAATACTGCAAGGTATGCATAATATGTACCTAGTCAGGATTCACATGGCACATAATATGAAAAAAAAAATACTAATTGATGATGTGTTTTTTGTAATGTACTGTATACGCACATAAATGCTTATTTTTCGCACACTGTTCGTATATTTGCAATTGTTCAAATTGTATTTTTTCATGCAGTGAAATAGTTTTTTTTATTACATTTGAGAAAACACACTGTATAAATATAAATTTGTATAATTGTGTAGTTTCCTTGTATACGACCTATGTTTTGTCCCGCTCCCACCTATACCTATTTCTTACCTCTCACCCATCACTACTACCAATGAGTCTCTGCGTGTACGTCGACAACGGAGTGCTCGTGAAGTAAAATATTTTCCGCGGTCTCAACCTGTGATCAGCTATATGTGCGTCCGACTCAGTGCACGACATTGGATAATCATCCCATATCATTTGTGTTGCGCAAATCCCGAGTGATACATTCCCGGCCCAAATCTATGGAGGAATGACCGAACGCTTCACCTGCGAGAGGATAACGCTGGTACGTCCTAGTATTTAATTCCTAACCTAATAACTCGCGTATACAAAATATAATATAAGGTTAAACTTTACCCTTCTTTTTTCAAAAATCAAAATCATAAAACACTTTATCAACTGTCACTTTGACAGCTGTCACAGCAAAGACCTATATACGTGTTATTTTCAAGTGGAATGAAGTCAAAAGGTGAAATCGAAATCATAAAACATGTCATCTACTGTCACTTTGACAGCTATCACAGCTTAGACCTATTTACGTGTTATTTTCAAGACGAGTGATGTGTAATAGTGAAATCGAATAAAACACGTTATAAACTGTCACTTGGCAGCTGTCACATCTAAGACCTATATTTGTGTTATTTTTAAGACAAATTAAGTCTAAATGTCAAAATAAAATCAAATACGTCATCAAATGTCACTTTGGCAGCTGTCAAAGCTTAGACCTACATTGGTGTTATTTTCAAGCCGAATGAAGTCTAAGTGTGAAATAAAAATTATGAAAAACCTCATCAACTGTCACTTAGACAGATGTCACAACAAAGACCTACATCCGTGTCATTTTCTAGCCGAATGAAGTCTAAGAGTGAAATCAAAACCATAAAATACGTCATTAACTGTCAGTTTGACAGCTGTCACTTCACAATTATCTATGAGAAGCTACTGTATAATAAATACATAGCGTGTAACAAACATCAACACGGAACTCTATGAACGAGTTGAATATTTATGAAATAATGTTTGGTAGTGCAGCGGGGAACGGCAATGTATGCAGATTCTAAATTCTCCACTGCACTACCAGCTGCGAGTGTTGAGTTGAGTTGTGTGCGAGTGCAGTGGGGAATAAAAATTCCCTTCTGCACTACCAGTAGTGCAGCTTGGTAGTGCAGCGGGGAATGACTGTTTAATACTGCTTTTGACAACATTAACCTTAAATACTTTTTCCAATCGATAGCAATACCAACCGTATCTCATTCATTCACGATTATGGTACCAACGATTTCGAAATGGGCACAAGAGACATCACGTCTGAAGAGGTCTCGTTCCGCTACCCGGCTTCCTGAAGGACCCTTGGATCACCGTTTCGGCGATCTTAATTAATTTACCTTCCTATTAACCTTTGGTCGACTTGCCTTGTATTTGAATTACTCTCTTTGTTGCTAGTTTAATTGTAATTTAATTACGGATCTGTAGCACAATTACGTATCTCAGTTACAATCAAATGTTGCAAGAATTTTTAAGCTATTGCATAGCTTCTATCCAGAAATTCCGTAACGAAAATAACCTAACACCCCCCACTCCGACTCCATCTATCGATGAATAGCAGAACTTTTAATGACTTTTTGAAATATCGCGCTGGTCTCTTTAGTTCAGCAACTCGCCTTTAGATGGCATTGGTTAAATAATTATAATTGCATAAGTTGATTTGGCATCTATCGATGAATAGCAGAACTTTTAATGACTTTTAGAAATATCACGCTTGTCTCTTTAGTTCAGCAACTCGCCTCTAGATGGCATTGGTTAAATAATTATAATTGCATAAGTTGATAAAAAAAGTTATGCAATAGCTTTACCGTGGCAGTCTCCGAGTGCCTCACGTCTTTTTTTTTATTTTAGAAACGGGATATTTACTATGTGTTAATTTTTTTTATAATGGTTCATCAAAGTGACTCCCTCTCGCCTGATGGAAAGCGAAGATGGAATCAAGAAGCAATGACCATTAGTGCGGCCGTAAGCTGCACTAATCACCACCTCTATGATGACCTGACAGATGCTTTTGCACGTCCCGCTTGAAAGACCTAGGGTCATAGCTGCAAGGAAATACGTACGCCGGCAGTTATTATTATTATTTTAAGCTCCCAACATTTCGACACAGTTGCATGCGCCATATTCACGAGTAAACTTAAGTATCTGCGGGTAGGTGTTGTTATTAGCAGACGAAACGGTCTACCCTATTCCGCACACGTTTCTTGCGTTCCGTCTTATTTATTTACTCAATATTTATTTATTACCAATGACACAACATTCACTTGGAACTCGATCTGGGTCTCGACACACATAACTCACGGTATCTGCTCGCTAGCTTTTTGGGAACTTCTTCGGTTTTTGGAAAGATGAACCACTGGACTCCAGGTTACCGACAATTGAAACCTATACTCTTTATTAAAATTCCTATATTTGGTAATTTCGATGGCCTCCCTCACCAATATAAGTATATATTGGCGTTTTGTCTTCATTATCTGAGAGTTATGTAACTCAATCCAGTGATTCGATCCCGATTCCAAAATGTGTTGGACAATGGCCGATTTTTGAAGATTATTGTTCTTTCTGGCCTTAATGTGCTCCTTTGACATCCAAATATCCCGTTTCTAAAGTTATAATATTGTAAATTTGAAAGTGTGTATGTTGTTACTCATCCACGTAAACAACAGAACGGGTTTGGGTGTTATTATGGTCATTAACGCATAGGTTACTTTTTTCCATTCGTGGGCCATGCCCGACACGGCACGGGGATTCTTAGTGCGGTGACATGAGTGTGCAAACATTTAAATTAAGTTATTAACTATATACTTAGCTAATATATAAATACAAAAGGTTGATTAAACAAAATTTTATATTGATAGGGTTTTATAAGAGAATTCATATTTAAAACGCAAAGTTTTATAAAAAAACCCAATCAATAACATAATCAACCGTGCCCCATTCATTTGCGATAATGGCCTTAATGATTACTTTACAAAAGGATCACAACAGACATTGTGTCTGAAGAGGCCTATTCTGTCCCGATTCCCGAAGGATCTTTGGATCACCGTTGGAGTAATCTCAATTAATTTAGCTTCCTATTAATCTTTACTTGAATTACTTCGTATTTTGAGTCGGACCCTTTGTTACGATACAACTGTGATTCAATGAGAATGAACGAATGAAAGAATGAATGAAGGAAAGTTTATTCGCCAGAAAATCAAACAAATCTTAATAAACCAGATCTTATGTCTAATTATGTCTTACTCGTATCTACAACCTAAAATTACCATATGGTGCGTACCATAATCGCTGAAGAGAAAGAACAACTTGTGTTTACCTTGGATAGCGCGGATGACCATCTATGCACTCAGAAGGCCAGTAACTAGGTCAAGAGAGATAGCCGAGTGTCACGCGGCTCTACAAAACTTATCAAACAGATACAGGATTTTAGTAGCATGGACAAAAGGCCATTGCTCATGCCCAAGAAATAGGAAGGCAGATACTTTAGCTAAAACTGCAACAAAGAAACAAGTAAGTGAGGATTTAAATGATCTCTGCAAGCCCTCAGCGATGGAAGTACGGAATCTACTTTGTCGTTACACTGAAAAGGAACAACAAAATATGTGGGATAAAGGATTGTAAACAAGCAAAATCAATGTTTCCAAGCCTGAACCGAAACACAACCAATAATTTGTTAAAACTTCAACGACAGGACCTGCGCTTACTAGTAGGCCTTATCACAGGTCACTGCAACCTCAACTATCATCTGTTCAAGACTGGTGCAACGGACAGTCCACTGTGCAGAGGATGTTTGCAGGAGGACGGAACCGTGAGTCACGTGCTGTTGCAGTGCACAGCCACAGAAAGTATACGGAACACAACCGGACTACTAGAGGATCAATATAATTCTAGAACATCTTCGGCATGTACACCACGAATATCACTGGAGCAGTTGTGCCAGCGACCCAGGGTCATACTCTGTAACATGAAGGAGTTGGGATGGCTCGGGTGGAGGTGGCGGGGAAATGCACAATACACCCCAAGCGGGACGTCAGTGCAGGACTTAGCGCCCCCAATCAGAATAAGAATAAGAACCTAAAATTTCAGATTTACAAATATTTCTTTGTTATATTTTAAATATTTTTCAATATTACTCTATATTAGCTGTATACTTTTTTAAAGTATTTAAAATAAATAATTATATAATATATGCTACATTAATATGTTATTTAAATTTAGCTCTTTCATACACAAGACTTCCAAATAATAATCCGCCCGTGATTGTTAATGTATTAATTTTATTATCCAACAAGAATATTTTTGGGGATAAAAGGTGTCTCTTCTCAGCTACACATTATTGCTGTGCCAAGTTTCATTGAAATCGCTTCAGTAGTTTAATCTGTCCGAATCAGCAAGCCTCATTCGAGGCAAGTTTTATTCATAAACCTATTGTAATTTTTTGTCCTGATGCGGACATATTAAGTGAAAGAAAAATAACACGAAAAACTGATACTCTTTCCCATTTGTAATTATTGGATCAGAGATGCGGACAAGTGTAGACGAATACGGACGGACCCTTAGACCATTACAAACTTAATACCCAAGTAGCCTAAATGTGATTAAAATCGTCAGATCAATTCGCTAGACTTTATAATAATGCTAGACGTTCTCTACCCTAATATTATTAAAAAGTAGAACTTTGTGAGTGTGATCTAGTTAATTATTTTCAGCCGTGTGATTCTCTAATTATTTGTTGTCGACGAGCTCACCGATGTCAGGTACTTTATGAAATATCGCTTTAGTACATAAGGATGTTTTCCCAACGTTTCTTGTCATCTCTTCATTTGTCTCACGGATGTTGTTAAAGATGCAACGATGTTTCCTCTTAGAGAATTGCACGACAGAAACGGACCGGAGAGACTCCGAAAGTGACACAAAAAACAAAAGAAGCGCGTAGTCAAAGTTAGATATTCATCAAAATGTCACATCACTATTAGAATGTGCATGTTTAGATGGGTGTATGGGAGTTTGTTATTCTGCAACGCCAAATCTCTTCGACTGATTTCGATGAAGCTTCTAATGAACCTTAAAGACAACATTAACCATTTTTTTGTGTCTGGAAATACATTGTTACTGAATATACATTTAATGCGCGGGTGCAGTTGGGTGGTGCAACATCTATAAAAAAATATAACACGAAATGTTCTAAAGGTTTCAAAGAAATACCAACAAATTTAAAACCTTGAACTGAATAGAGAGAAAAATTCACATCCTCGGACGGGGTTCGAACCCGCGTCTTCTGACTATTAGACGCCATGTATCCGTGTAAGACGGTTAAATCAGATGTGTGTGATATATCCGTGTAAGAGAGTTAAAATTCGATGCTCGGACCTCGGTGGCCATTGCGTCTGACACGGATAGTCAGAAGACGCGGGTTCGAATCCCGTCCGAGGATATGAATTTTTCTCTTTATAAATTTTAATGTTTGAGATCGCTAAGCAGGCATTAGAGCTTTTAAAAGTAAAACTGTATAAAAATATTTGAACCTTTATAAGAGAAAACAGCAGAAAATGATGGTAGGCCCTATATATAAGTATAAGGATATATATAAGGTATAAGGATGGCCCCGTCCATTTTTACCATAACCCTCGTACATATTTCGGATTTTTGGCAGGTCCAAAAAAATAACTGATCATTACAGGAAAACGTTACAGGCAGAAGCTAGATATTTAAAGGAGACGCTATCTTATATTCACTATAATTAAGGCTCGTTGACTTCTTATGAGGTTCCAAGATTATTTAATTTCCCTCGAGACAAGGTTCTGTAGCTCGGCGTCGTCATTAGCAAGCTGGAACGGTCTGCGGCGTTACATGTAAAGCTCATATAAACTCATGAACAAGGATCTTTGTTTGAATAAAATTGAAATAGATGAGGGGTTCCTAGAAAATAGAAGAGTAAAACCAAATAACTTTAAAAATAATTAATACGACTTCCACTCCATTAAACCCTATTTTAATGATAAATTACTATAAAACCCGCTAGACAGATCTTGATCAAATTTAAAAAGAATCACATGAGAACGCCAACTTTCAAATAAAAAATAATCATTAAATCAAAAGTTATATGATTATTAACGGGATATTTACCGTGGTAAGGTTGTGGAATGAGCTCCATGAGATATTTCGGCGCAGTTACATGCACCATGTTCACGGGAAGACTGGACTATCATTAAATCAGTTCACTTAGAAAAAAGTTATGAGGTAACACGCATACAAAAATGTGTTGAGAACCTTCTCCCGTTTTGGATGTGGTTGATAATATTGCTGAATGATTTCACACGCCTATGCTGTTAACTCACGTGCGTTTATCAGAGTTAAAAAAGACAAATCATTTTTTTTTTAATTTGTGTATCAAAGGCGATCATAAAAACATCAATTTTTATATCACTTTTAAAGTACTAACGCCTGCTTAGCGATACCAAACATTGCAATTTTAGAGACAAAAATTGACTTCCTCTGACGGGATTCCAGCGTCAACGACAATCCGTGTCAAACGCCATGACCACTAAGCCACCGAGGCACGAGGTCCGAGCATCCAATTTTTACTGTCTATTTGATTTTTGGAGACGGAGCGACATCTATTGAACAGATCGAGAGCATTATTCAACCGAAAGGTTTTTTAAATACTTAACTTCATAGTTTTTATGATATGAGTTTTAAAGCTCTAACGCGTCAACTTAGCGATACCAACAATTGTAGAGAGCAAAATTCAACGAACGGTATTCAAACCCGCGTCTTAAGACAATCCGTGTGGTATTAGTTACATTATAATGCAGATACCCTACTAAAATGTGCGTGAAACGAGGTTTTGCGAGCGATTTATTTCATGACGAAAACAATTTAATAGATTTCATTCAACAGGATGTTTACTTTGTACTTAATACTTATTATAATTGTACAAGAAAATCGAATACATATTGAAATTGAAATACCATAGAGGTAATATTATAATTATTGTATATTTAAAAAAATAAAATATTATTATTGTTTGGTACAGCTATAATTTGGAGGGAGGTGGTTTGTACCCGGAACTCACACATAGGGTACTTTAATACCTATTTAACGGGTACTTTCCGAAGGATCCCGATAACGATATTCCACCGGGACGAAGTCGGATGCTAGTAGCTAGTCTAAATAGAAATTCAGAGCAGCTTATAATAATATTATTTATTGTCATTAATTATCTAACAAATAAATATTTGTTATAAAAACTAACGTGGTTTTTACTCATTATTAATTCCCCTCAATATTAATTAAATTAATACGGGATTACTCACGTAATATTTATCGGAAGTGTTTGAAACGCCCGCGTAGAAAGTAGCGTGATAAGCGAGATGTCATCGACGCGGGCGTCCCGAACACACCCTGAAAAAGACCACCGAATGTGGTCGAAACTACAGTCGGACCTATCCGATTAATATTACGTGAGTAATCCCGTATTTCTAAAATAAATATTTCTTTCACACCGGATATTTTTCTGTCTATCCACTTCGCATGCCACCCTGAGAAAACTTTACTTTACTAATTCTGGTCTTGAACAACTTAGACCAGTTAATTACATCAGATAACACTGGCCTCCTTAAACTTAACGAATGACGTAGTTCCCAAGCTACGAGCTTTATATATTTTATTTCTCGAGGACTAAATAAAAGTGGGAAAAGTAAGGCTCGGTTCACATTATGACAATTCTGTTTGATAGTATGACTTAACGGTTTTTATTGGGTGCTATAAAATATTATCTTTTTATATTACTTTTTAACGAGATAGGCAAGTCGTTCGCCGATGGTCAGCGTCATGCGTGCCATCCAAGGCAAGAAACTTCTTAGAAATATTTAATTTATTAATAAATTAAATATTTCTAAGAAGTGTAAAAAAAACGATATTAAAAATATTTAGTGACACTTCCGCTGAAAAAAAACCAATGATTTTGGCCTATTTGGGGGTGTGCACCACCCTCCCTCCCGCATAAAATGCTAATAGGAAGAATACAAAATAAAAAAAAACACACTAGAAACTCCAAATAAACCAAAACCGTTAACCGCAAAATATTTTTTAATATCGTTTTTTGATAATGGATTTCCGCAAAGTAACGCCTGAATCAATAAATTGTAAGATGCGTGTTTAAAGCATGGGTAAAGCTATTTTTTTATGGAATATTCCCTTAATCCACAGTCTAAGCACGGGACTATCCTTAGTTTACGTTTAAAAAGGCAAATAGTACCAAATAATTTAAAAGATCTATTGGTCAAAAGATGACGTAAACACAAGACATAACCGTCACTATCACTATTCTAATTTTTGAACTTTCGAGAACACTGTAAAGGAAATAAAATCCTATGTGAACATGGCCTAACTAGCGGGGACTATTACTGAAGCTGTGGAAGAATCCAGAAGTTGGCGGTACGGCAGCAACTTTAATATTTTCTATCTCGAATGAAAAACAAAATTGTAATATAAATATTTTTGCTTTCATTACTTGAGACAATACTTGATTTCATGATGAGAAGTTTTGTTCATTTGTAGGAAATAATACGAAGGTATTTAATAACACGAATTTAAATTCTTATAGTATTAGAATCAAATTATTGATGTATGATATTGACCTTATAACAGTATCCTTTATACTAGAGGACCGCCATAGTTACATACCTGTACAAGATAATGTTTATCTTGTATAGGTATGCATGAGGACAAAATTGTAGATCTTGCCCGTACCGTTCATATACAATCCATTATCAAATTAAGATAAGATTCTCAATTTGATTCCATTGCATTGAGAAATAAATTAAATCAGTCTCATTGAGATATTGGTAAATCTACACTTTTTTTTTTATAAAGAGGAAAGACTTGTTTGTTTGAATTGAAAAGGTTCCATACGTTCCACAATTTGAAAAATTCTTTCACCATTAGAATCCTACATTATCTGTGAGAAACATAGGCTACATAATATTTTCAAAAATGTTAAGAATCCGTATGAAAAATAAGAAATTGCAACCCAAGGTGTGAAATTACGTACGCTGCGGAAACTATTGACAATAGAGCAAAGTGATGTAGGTACTACAGTTTTATAACATAAACAATGGTGTCGATTCTGTTAGCATTCTCTTAACTAAAAATCTCTAAATTGTGATAGTACTTATTTTCTTTAGGCTAAAATCCAAATTGGTATAACACTTTCGAATGACAGCACTAAAATTAGATATTTCTCTTCAATTGTGGGCATATTTTAGACAGTTAAGTCGTCACGTAGTTTGGTGCTCGCTAAACTAACCTATATTAACCCAAAATTGAATAGAATAATCCTATTTTTAAAAGTGTTAAATGATTTTGGATTTTGTTGTTAACATAATAAGGAACACCATAAAAAAAATAATCGGGTAGTTTAATTTAGTTTTTTTGAACAAGTGAATCGCTACCATTATCTACGAAAAAGTTTACAGTACGATATGTCTAATTATATTTATGTCACAATAACTACTATTTCATGTTCAAATATGCAATAAGTAACGCCGGTAAAAACCCGGCCACATTAATCGTACTTTAAGGTATTATTCCTTATCAGATAAGGTTTACTCTATTTAAATCAATATAAGATTTGATTGTTTGTTTGTAATAGATAAACGTAAAATCTACTGAACCGATTGAATAAAATCTTTCACCATTATATCAAACCTACATTATGCCTGAGTAACATACGCTATATTGATATCATCATCATTCATCACCACGCGAGTGAAACCGCGGAGCGCAGCTAGTGTCAGATAATTTATAATAGACAGAAATATGCTGTATAATCACATTTCAAAAATTCA
The DNA here is from genome assembly GCA_917880725.1 of Selenia dentaria. Taxonomy (NCBI): domain Eukaryota; kingdom Metazoa; phylum Arthropoda; class Insecta; order Lepidoptera; family Geometridae; genus Selenia; species Selenia dentaria. The sequence goes on from OU862886.1 coordinate 34,762,116, forward strand.
TACTGTCACCAAAGTACTTGGAGCGCGCGGCCCACAGTCTGCGACAAATAGGCGACAAAAGTGGGAAGAGGCGGTGCGGTGGGGGTGGGGACGCTTGCCGGCAATCATTACGCGAGTGCCGGTAGAGCGGTTATGGTCGGCCGTTTTTAAATGTCATTGTTTCCTGTTGTGTACGTAGGCTATCATCAAAAAAGATCGATCAAAGATTTGTTCGTAGATGCGAGACGCGTGTAGGAATGTCCCTACAGGCGTCTTGCACCAAACCTGCGTGAATCAACGCTAGTAGGAAGATGTTCTACTTATCTATACTAATATTAAGAAGAGGAAAGATTTGTATGTAGATGCGAGACGCGTGTAGGGATGTCCCTACACGCGTCTTGCGCCAAACCTGCGTGAATCGACGCTAGTAGGAAGATGTTCTACTTATCTATACTAATATTAAGAAGAGAAAAGATTTGTATGTAGATGCGAGACGCGTGTAGGGATGTCCCTACACGCGTCTTGCGCTAAACCTGCGTGAATCGACGCTAGTAGGAAGATGTTCTACTTATCTATACTAATATTAAGAAGAGAAAAGATTTGTATGTAGATGCGAGACGCGTGTAGGGATGTCCCTACACGCATCTTGCGCTAAACCTACGTGAATCGACGCTAGTAGGAAGATGTTCTACTTATCTATACTAATATTAAGAAGAGAAAAGATTTGTATGTAGATGCGAGACGCGTGTAGGGATGTCCCTACACGCGTCTTGCGCTAAACCTGCGTGAATCGACGCTAGTAGGAAGATGTTCTACTTATCTATACTAATATTAAGAAGAGGAAAGATTTGTATGTAGATGCGAGACGCGTGTAGGGATGTCCCTACACGCGTCTTGCGCCAAACCTGCGTGAATCGACGCTAGTAGGAAGATGTTCTACTTATCTATACTAATATTAAGAAGAGAAAAGATTTGTATGTAGATGCGAGACGCGTGTAGGGATGTCCCTACACGCGTCTTGCGCTAAACCTGCGTGAATCGACGCTAGTAGGAAGATGTTCTACTTATCTATACTAATATTAAGAAGAGGAAAGATTTGTATGTAGATGCGAGACGCGTGTAGGGATGTCCCTACACGCGTCTTGCGCCAAACCTGCGTGAATCGACGCTAGTAGGAAGATGTTCTACTTATCTATACTAATATTAAGAAGAGAAAAGATTTGTATGTAGATGCGAGACGCGTGTAGGGATGTCCCTACACGCGTCTTGCGCTAAACCTGCGTGAATCGACGCTAGTAGGAAGATGTTCTACTTATCTATACTAATATTAAGAAGAGAAAAGATTTGTATGTAGATGCGAGACGCGTGTAGGGATGTCCCTACACGCGTCTTGCGCTAAACCTGCGTGAATCAACGCTAGTAGGAAGATGTTCTACTTATCTATACTAATATTAAGAAGAGGAAAGATTTGTATGTAGATGCGAGACGCGTGTAGGGATGTCCCTACACGCGTCTTGCGCTAAACCTGCGTGAATCGACGCTAGTAGGAAGATGTTCTACTTATCTATACTAATATTAAGAAGAGGAAAGATTTGTATGTAGATGCGAGACGCGTGTAGGGATGTCCCTACACGCGTCTTGCGCTAAACCTGCGTGAATCGACGCTAGTAGGAAGATGTTCTACTTATCTATACTAATATTAAGAAGAGGAAAGATTTGTATGTATGTTTGTAACGAATTGGTTCAAAAAGTACTGGACCGATTTCAAAAATTCTTTCACCATTGGAATGCTATATTCACCCTCAGTAACATAGGCTATATAAGATTCATTATCACCATCATCATCCAAACCGCGGAGAACAGCGGTAGGTATTAACTTACTTTGCTATCACACTAAGGGTGCTCTCAGACAGAGAGCGGACAACGCGTTCACGCGGTATCCACGTTGTATGGTTCTTACTTCTTTAAGCTCAAACGGCTAAACCCATTATGATGAAATTTGGTACGGAGGTAGATGAGGCGCTGTCTTTACACATGATGATGATCGTTTTTACATCATCAACATCGTCCATCACCACGCGGGTGTACCCGCGGGGGTAATATAGTCATAATCAATGTTACAAACACTGCAATATTGTTGTCTATAATTATTTTTTTTAACTTATTAATGTCAAATATGTAATGTTTTTCTCCATCCATAGATGGGATTCGGAAACCACGTTTTCTATCTGTATTCGAGACCATGCGAACGCTAGACCACTGACGCTATCACTTTTGTATAGAAGTATTTTTATTAAAATATTATCAGACGCGGATAGTAAGAACATATGGGTTCAAATCCCGTTTGCGAATACATATTTTTCCGCTTTAAAATTACATTAATTTCCCTCTAAAATTACGTAACTACATTTAGTTTAGTTCAGAAGTCAGTACCAAAAAAATCATGTAATAAATACACCTACTAATTTAGTTGCAATATATGATCCCGTAATCTGTACTGATAGCCACACAGATTGCTGCCAACGTCCCGTACATCAGCCATTATCACGGCACTCAATTTATTCGTCGACTCAGATTATTAGCAGGTAATCAGTGACGTCATCCGGTAACAATGACGTAGTAAATGATGCTCGCGTGTCAATGGGCTGGCAATAATTGTGTTTGCGAAGATGTCTATTAAGGAAATTATGGCTGTTTGATGTACCGCTTGTTGAGTTGCGATACAATAGAGACACAGTGAGACCTATAAATGTATTATGTGTAGATTACAATCAGAATTATCTTTATTTTTATTATTAAACTGTGTCACTTTAAAAAAATTATACATTCTTATAGTCCCAAGAGTTTGGTCCATCATATTGAACATAAGAATTATTAAAACTCTGATAAATAGCTATTTAATTTATGGTAACATTACCAAAATATTTTTTCCTTTGAGTACTTTATTATTTATACTACTTGTAGGGTTTCAGGTTATGTGACTCGTCACGTGGCGCACGTCACCTGTCTAGGCTTATATGTGCGCCCTGATCCTTCCATATGCGTGTTCTGTCTGCCTACTGGGATGGGTCAATAAAAGCATGACATTTCGGTGATCACCATTACTGTTCTTCATTATTCAGAATTACTATATATGTATATATATATATCAACAGGTTACATTATGTAGGTGGGCTGAAGTACGGACACTCGGTACAAACGCGGCAGAGCAACTGGGGCCTTACTATGAGCTCTTAAAGCAGGACTTCTAGACAACTGCCGGTTTATTCGTACCATAATAACTTTAAAGCAGGCCTGCCAAGGCCTACTATTCAAGAACCGCAGAAAAACCGTTCACCTGTTTTTTGTATGGGTATCTCCGAACATGTCGCTCTAAATCCACTCAGTTTATTAGCTTGCAAACGTCTAGGCGTCTGCAATGTTGGTAATAGTTAATTATTAGAATATCATGTACAAGATTATCCGTTTTCCTTTGAGAAAATAACATTTAAACAGTTCACCTAAATGAGCGTCATAGTATGATTTCATTCAAAACTGTTTAAGCCAGGTTTAAGAACTGCACGGAACTTTCATGGTTTTATGAAGCTGATAGTAAGGCCCCAGAGCGCATGGCACGACTTTTGCGATAACAGCAAATTGCGCTCACGTTGCATGTATCGTGCCCCTACACTACTTCCAGTAGTTTATTATGTCTCCAAGGGCATATCTATCTATATACCAAAATGTCTTAAAATATGTACATCGTCAAACTCAATTGCTATATTAGTATTTCTTGTTATCTCGTCATTTGTTTCACGGATGTTGTCAAAGACGCAACGATATTTGCTCTTTGAAAATCGCACAGCAGATACTGAGATAACGCTCTTGTACATAAGGTTGTTTTTCCAACGTTTCTTGTCATCTCTTCATTTGTTTCACGGATGTTGTCAAAGATGGAAAGATGTTTGCTCTTAGATAATCGCACGGCTGTAGTTTTTTGATTGTATCGTACTTAATTTGACAGTTCAGTTTAGTATTACATGTGCGGTGAAGAGAAACCATTTAACGCTTAGAACAAAAGCTTTTTGAATAAAACTAACGTCGACATATGTGTAAGGGTTACATATATATAAACATACATAAGCACCCCATTATGTTCTCAGTGCTGGGATTTGAGCCTTCTTCTCAGAGAGAGAAGTTGAGCTATAATCCACCACGCAGGCCCAGTTGCAGCTTGGTGGATAGGCTAGTGGCCAAACGACATAGCCTAACGACTTTGTCCTCAGATAAACAACCAGCAGGCCTAGACAAAAGATGTTTCTGTTAACGGTAACGCCAAACGACAACTTCCAAATGTATGGCGTTGACATTACCTGTGGAAAAGTCACGTGACGTCGCGCTAAGTTTGTAGACACAATTTTGTCTGTAGCGTGTGCGGAAACGCCTGTTTGAATTTTGTCTAGGCTGCTGAACCGCTCAGTTTATAAACTTAATTCGACGAAGCAATCCACACCTTTTACCTACGAATCCTGTATACTGTTATAAAGCGATGCGACTCTTTCCTGTTTTAAAACTTTTATCACGATAGACCTTCTGTCCTTGAAATAAGATTTATTTTTCGACAGTTATAATTTCGTCTGTACGACAGTCCCATATATTTTGTCATGCACTCAAAACTAGACTATAACGCCCTAGCAAAAGACTATGAACTCGTATATTGACGTAAGCTACTTTCCTTGGATTCAAAACTATAAAATGCTCGAAAATCGACTTTATTCTGTCTCAAGAGGCATCATTTTTCAAATTTACAATACTGTCTTTTTGAGTGCTAACACAGACTGACGACAGAGCTAAATTGATTGATTGATTGATCATCCCGGAATGATTGAACGCGCGTTCCGTCGCTGCACACGATTGAAACGCGAATCGTGTTTAATTTCAATCATTTCAGTCTGTAGTCGGGAGTGATAAGAGCTATGTGTTCGTTCTGATAATGATAACGCGGTAACTTAGCAATACTCTTTTTCGTAACATGCATCTCCTGATTAAAAAAGTAATTATTAATCTCATTATAAAGTACATAATGTTTTACTTTATTAGTTAAATATAAAAAATCTAATACTTTGTCACAAGATCATAGTTACTAATATAAAATAAATGTACCTATTACAATCAATATATCATTATCATCATCATCATCATCTCAGCCGTAAGACGTTCACTGCTGAACATAGATCTCCCCCATAATTTTCCAAAAGGACCGGTTGGAAGCGGCTTGCACCAACGTCGTCCTGCGAACTTTATCAGATCGTCTATCCACCGTGTCGGTGGACGACCTACGCTGCGCTTGCCGATCCGTGGTCTCCATTCCAGAACCTTTCGGCCCCATCGGCCACTTTAACTGGCTAATCTTCAGGACTATGTCGGCAACTTTCGTTCTTCTACGGATCTCCCCATTTCTGATTCGATCACGTAGATAAACCCCGAGCATAGCTCTCTCTCTATAGCTATAGCTCGTTGTGCGACTTTGAGACTTGACTTTGAAATCTCATGTGCCATTAGCAAATCAATATGATCAGGGTGATCACTGTCTCTCAGGGTGATGGGCGCAGTTCACTTTGTCACTTGTGAGGGAATGCGTCTGTTAAGGCCTATTTAGATGGAGAGAGTTCCTCGACTCGAAGATATGATTATCGAAAGAAAGATAAAAAGTTGCTTTCTGTAAATATTCACGATAGTCGCCCTTTCCCTTGGGCGATAATTTCCTCGATATAGAATATGTCTGTCTCTGTGTAAACAGAGCAGATCGAGAATTGAATTGCGAGGTTATGTGCCAGTCGCTACTATGAGTGCAGTGCGCAAGGGTGTTTTAATTAAGACAATAATTATTAAAACGAAAATAAACTATTTCATATATTTTTATTTTTTCCTGTAATTTCTTACTATTTTTATAATGTGCATTTTCTGTATTCTAAAAGCACTCTGTATCAAATTTGAATGCTTTTTGTATGAATTTGAGAATAATTCAGTAGTAATCTCTAAACTCAAAGGCAAACTCCGCACTCAGAATATGTCAAACCGATTTGAACGATACTCATACGAACATGAAAAGATGTCAAACGAGATCGTATTTATAATAGTCGAGAAAACGTAAGGACTTTTTGTCATATATTTTGGTGAGTAAACAGTTGCAGTAAATTATCGCCTAAAGATAAGTTATTTGCGAATCTCGTATAACATAATCGTAAGCGAGAATTAAGTTCATACCTCATACCATAATCCTATGGCAATTATAATTGCGTACGATTTCTCGCCAAGAAACGTTCGAGAAACTCTCTCCATCTAAATGGTCCTTAATACGCAGAGGTTACCGCTATTCTCGTGCTTGTTCTATAACTTAATAATATAATAAGTGCGATTGGAAAAAAAATATACCGACTTCCATTCTATTACTTTGGTAAAAATCGGTTATTGGAGTGTAATTTAAAAAGTACTAGACCGACACACGGGAAGCACCTGCTTTCAAACGAACAATGAATTTTGGAAATCTGTTCACTCAGTCGAAAGTATTGAGGTAACAAACATAAAAAATACAGTTGAATTGAGTACCTCCTTCTTTTTGGAAGTCGGTAGGAAATATATCACAGTATTTTATAATAAAAACTGTAAAGAGTTGGGAAAACATATAAACACCGTACCACTTGTAAGTATCTTCGTACCAAGACTATGGTACCATTAAATGTGTTTTATTTAACTTTTCAGAATTTTTAATGTAAGTAGTAGGTACTTACCGGATTTATTATTTCGTTATGGAGTATTTACCTTTTATACCTAGTTCGAAACTTGTGCCTATGTAATTATTGGTAGGCTCAGATGCATTGGAAACTATATTTCTGAACAGTAGCCACTTGTCACTTATATATTTATTTAAATTGGTACAAAATGCAGCGGGCAATTAACTTGCATTATTTTCAATAAGTTGAAGTGGCAATGGGCAGGGCACATAGCACGCAGAACAGATGGCCGATGGGGCCGAAAGGTTCTGGAGTGGAGACCACGGTCCGGCAAGCGCAGCGTAAGTCGTCCACCGACACGGTGGACAGACGACCTGAGGATGGTCGCAGGACGACGTTGGATGCAGGCCGCTTCCAACCGGTCCTTTTGGAAAATGATGCGGGAGGCCTATGTTCAGCAGTGGACGTCCTACGGCTGCGATGATGATGATGATGATGATTTTCAATCGACTTCCAATAAGACTCACTAAATAAAATATACTTATACGATATATGAGAGAGATATGCGAAAATCGAGCAAGATATTTCTGTGTACCTCTGCAGGAAACAACATGAAATTTAAAAATGCAATTTTAGAGAGAAAATACTCATTCTCAGACGGGATTTGAACCCGCATCTTCAGATAATCCGTGTCAGACGCCATAACCACTAGGCCACCGAGGTAGGCCATCCGAGCATCGGCTTTAAACTATATTGAATTTAAACCGTCGTAGGGGGAACTCGTATGAGTTTGTGGGTGCGTGTGTGTGGGTGCGTGTGTGTTTGAGTTTTCTCGTATTTACCAGAAACACGAAAAAAATTTCGTGTACGCGCATAGCTTAACTACTCCACAAGTCATTTAAGGTTCGTTCCAATTCCTCGAAACTTTGTTTCGCTAAGTACCTATGCAAGTTACCCGCAAAGCATGCAGTCAGTCTCTCAAATGTCCCGAACGGGGCTTCCTCAATTCCCATAAACAAGGTGGGGTAATGCGGGACATTGAGACACTCGGCAACTTAAGCGATTAAAGTGAAATTGCAGGTCCGGAAAGACAATTTCGGATGGTTTTGCAAACGGGCTTCTGCTAAGTCCTAAATAGTGGTTCCGAACGTAAATTAGATCTAAGTCGTGGAACTGAGCACCAGCTTTGAAGGTGTGTTGCAATGGACAAAAGTACTTTAAAATATAAAATGTAAATCCTTTATTGGCCGTAAGATAGTTAATTAATAAATTGTTATATTATAATAAGGACTGTGGATTTTGTTTATTAAATAAAATAAAAATAAAAATACTCCGCACGTTTTATAATTATATTGTACAAGCTGGTGCCGGCGACTTCGTCTGTGCAGGATAATTATTTCGTGTACCTTATTATCTTCTCTAAGGCCATAACTATCTCTATACCAAAATGTTATAAAATATTTCCATCGTCAAACGCAATTGCTATAATAGTATTAGTAAATTCAAATACTTAGTAAATCAATCAGTAAACACTAATAATAAAATACAGTATCGACGTACATACAAATATAAAATTAGTCACAATGGAAAAAACTGTCATTACATTTCTTCACCCTTCCCAAGGTATTGTATCGAGCTGTCAAAATGATAGCGTGATTTTGACTAAACTATCAGAAACTGACACAAACTTTGACAGAACTGTTATCATTTTGATCTTTTAGGCGGAGATTTTTTTTTCTATGCTGTGCCCAAGTATAACATGCTTTTTCTCTCGCGTGGTGATGGACGATGATGATGATGATGAAAAGTAGTTCATGTGCTGTTCCAGACTATAATCTATCCCTGTGCCAAATTTCATGCAGTTCCATTCAGCCGTTCTGCCGTTTTTGAGTAACAAACATCCATCCATCCATCCATCCATCCAAACTTTCACATTTATAATATTATAATTATAATAAATAATAATATAATATACGGGGATGGCCTATGTTCAGCAGTGGACGTCCTACAGCTGAGATAATGATGAGATGATGAATATAATATAGTGGTATTATTTTTATGATGATAAACCTAGAATAAATAAAAGATGATATTTTACGTACTTAAATTTTTTTTTTATTTATTTACCAAATTAAAAGTACATACATATTTGAAGGAATATAACATAGCATTCATAAACCACATAGGTTTAAATGTGTTTAAATGTGTTTATAGGTAAATGTGTTTTGGATGTTGGACAGTCTAATGTATGAACTGAAAATTAATCTATAACATAATCAAATCTCGCAATTAATTTATGCTGTACAACTATTGAATCAATGATTACAATGTTAAAAAAACAAAGTAGATCGAAATCGCCAGGAATGCAAAGAAGATGGAGATGTTCTAAAATATATACAGTTTTTGTTACAGCTTTTTATACAGTAAATAATAAAAAAACACGTACGTTCATACTTGCCTTTCGGCAGCGACAGAAAAATATTTTTCCCTGTGACAATTGCTAGCTTTTCAGTGAATATGGAATACTCAGGAATGATTTGAATAAAACTCATCAACTCTAAATAAACTCATATAACTCCTGTACCTACTACAAGTGTGCGCAATCAAACGCGACGTCTTTGCTATACATATACATAATGTAGGTTAGACATCTTTTACATTTAACAATACACTATATACCTACGCAATCAACTGTGCTATATACAGGAAGTCCCGAAACTCAACGATACCAGCAGCCGTGCGATTCTGTAATAATTTGTCGATGCGCTCGTTGACGAGCTCACCGATGTCGCCTTTGTACTAAAGGCTGTTTTTCCAACATTTCTTGTCATCTCGTCATTTGTTTCACGGATGTTGTCAAAGATGCAACGATGTTTGCTCTTAGAGAATCGCACGGCAGACAAGAGGCCAAGGTATACCAGTTATGAAAAAAATCTAAAAAAAAAATTTTTGTCGTACCTGGAGTGTCAAACAAAGTTAACTGAAAATAGTTTTGTAAAACATAATTCGTCAAAACTTAGTTTATTTTACTTAGTTAACAATGTTTAATACTTTGACTTGTGGTTGAGATCAATAGAACTGTTATTTGAGATTACATTTGTCTTTATTAAAACATCATTACAATTTTTTTTAACTTTTTCGTATATTATGTATTATCGCTTGTTTATGAGACAGGAGTTTTTTTCCTTATATTTTTCATAACTGGTATAACTTGGCCTCTCGCCCGGTACTAAGTTATCGTTGAGTTTCGGGATAACCGATATATTACATCACTTACGATGTATAAGTAGATAATCATACATATTATCACAATTACTGCATAATGCCCTGACTGACTGAGTCATCAACGCAGATACGAAACCGTCAGGGTTAAGAATCTGAAATTTATTTGATGCCTTTTACGTTGTAAGCACTCAAAAAGAAGAAAGACTCTTAATAAGAAAGAGTTTTTGGAAATGTTAACCCTAAGGTGGTGAAACGAACGAAGCCACTGGCAGGTCATCTAGTACACATAGGCACCTCACATAGTCACGTAATATCACTATTTGTGAAAGTTTGTGAGTGAGTAGTGTGTATGTTTTTCTCCCTTCCACGTCTCAACGGATTCGGATGAAATTCAACATCAAAATAGCTCATACCTAAGAACAACACCAAGGATAAAAATACGACATAAACGGTCTTATCTTTTGATGACGTTGAAGTTTGAGTTTTCAACAGCTTAAAGATACCATAGACCCAAATATTTGCTATAAATTTCAACTTTAAACCTTTGCGCGTTCCTGAGAAAAAGGGTCTTGACAGACAGATGGAGAGACGGACAACAAAGTGATCAATTTAAAATCAAAATGAGGTATGGAACCCTAAAAAGGAATAAACAGTTCCGTACGACTAAGCTGCCTCTGTTTCAACCCTGCCCTTAAATACGAAGGTAATTCTTTACCCTCTCAAGGTTACATATAACGTACGTAATTCCCTCATTGAAGCGTACATCGCAATGCGACGTTTTGAAGTATCTCTCGTTTACTTCAGTTAAAATGAGCCTTATCACAATCTTTGAAATGTGTGAACTGCCTACGACCTCTGTTATATATATGTAGTTATGTGATGGGTGAGTTTTAACCAAAAGAGATAGAAAATAGTAGTTGAAGTATATTCCAGCTGATGATGATGACAACTTTAATGACAATGTATGATAAATGTGCTAATGGTAGTTACCGGTATATACGAGAACCTCTCGAACTTGAATATCTCGAACTCGGATGGAGAAGACTTGAGTCTATTATTAGGCTGCTTGAAATTACAGCGGCTGAGATAATGTGGACAGATGAAGCAGAGGCTAGAAGAGAGGTGAATAAAAGAGAGTTATCACGAAGTAGGCCTCACAACACAAAAGATCCAGAAGAGAAAGAGAAAGAAGAAATAGAAATACTAGTACATCGAAGCAGATTCGACACAAGAAAAATAATGAACTAGTATAAAGCTGCAAAAGCCATGCAATATTTTTTTTGCAAAAGCAAAGACCACGGTGGTAGCGTCACAGGAAATCAGTATGAAGTGACACAACATAGTATTTAGTCAAAACCATTTATGTTATAAAAAGAGGCATTTATTTATTAGTCCTAACCCGTCCGCAGCTTCGCTCGCACGGCCTTGCGGTATATCGATTCAACGCATTTTAATTACTGTAGATATAAACATATATAAAGTTCCATAGCAATGTTTACTGCTTATGACCTAAATAAAATAAATGATTGTTTTTTCTTCAATATGACCAGGTTCGATTTCTGAACTGAGTATAAGTTTTTTTTTCATATGAACGAGCTTTTTCTTGTCACAGTCGATGACATGGTTCCTAAAAGAAGATATTTGTATGTCTTATAGTTTCAGACTTGCCCATACTGAATGAGTTATTTAAATGGCCAATCCTGTATATGCTGCGTGATGGATGTTGATGATGATGACTAAAAGTATCCTAAATGTTATTCTAGCGCCTTATCCACACATCAAATTGAATTCAAAACCGTTTAAGTCGTTCTTACAATATTGAGTAACAGACATTCACATTCATAATATTGAAATTTGTTCACTTAGACTTAAAATAGTTTAATTATAAAAACTGACGTGATTTTCATTCATTTTTAATTAGAAATACGGAATTACTGACGTAATATTTATCGGATAGGTCCGACTATACTCGTATAATAGTTTCGACCAGATGCGGTGGTCTTTTTTTTCAAGGAGTGTTCGGGACCTATCCGATAAATATTACGTGAGTAATCCCGTATTTCTAATTTAAAATTAAAATAGTTTTGTGTACATTAAGAAGATGTAAGGAGTAATTCGCTTGTTCAGAACACCAAACTAAACTAGCATACTAAAATATATTTTGAGTAAATTATGGTAGTTCTTATTGTCCAAATACGTATAATGCTTGCAAGTGACAACTCTTAAATTAGCCGTTTTTGCTTAATTGTGGGTATGTTTAGTGCAAATTTAATCGTCATGTTGTTCGTGCTCTCTAAACTAGTCTAAACTAATGTAAAAACTACCCACATTTGGATAGAATAATCACATGTATAAACATAATAAGAACTACTTTAGTTTAGAGAATTTTAGTTTAGTGCACGCACAAGCAAATCAATACCGTTGTATGTCTATATATATGGTGTCGTTCCTCATCCTCCCTTTAAATAGGTGAGTATACTGAAGTACCGAGACTTGGATTACTGCGGTAACTCCGTACTCAAGATTACGACGTAGGTAATTCTCTCATTGAGGGCGTCATGTCGCAATGAGATTTACTGAAACATCTGTCGTATTATTTAGTGAAATGTGACTCATCAGATTCAATGATATGTATGAAGTACTCGTGTCTGTGATTAATTTGTATTGAATTAAATCATAGCAAGGAAATTATATTGGTAAAAGAAAACAACATCACGCATATGGGTCGATAGGATAGCTATCTGTTTGATTTTTACATAATATAAACTTATGTTAGAAGCTACAAATTAATAAAATAAAATCAGAACGTATATGCAAAGGTGTTAGTTTGTCTTTCTTCGCACATCATTATGCTAAATTATAGTAAGTATAATAAATTACAAAATAATGAATTATACATTAGATCTGTAAAACTACCCTGGTATTAGCATATTTTTAATGTTTTTTTTTCACTCATCAAGTCACCACTCTACCTTTTTAAAACTTAAGGAGATATACTCACTTTGAGCGTCATGTTCCCCATGCGAATGCTCTCCATGAGCGCGGAGCGTGCGTCCGGCTCCACTGCAGTGTCCGCGGGCAGCGGAGGTGCGGCTATTAATTTGACTATTTTATTTTATTAATTACTGTTAAAACACTACTTTTGAAACGCATCGCGGACAAGTGCATTGTTTGTTTGTAATTTGGGCGAAAAATTGTTGAGTACATAATATATTTGTTATTGAGTGAAGTGGCAACTTGTTGATATCGTGACACGTAACCTGCCCCGAATCCCATGGAAGTTGGAAATCCTTCCGAAGGAACAGGAACCCGAAAAACCCTTCGGGAGGGTTATGTAGCTTATACCTTCAACCCGTTAGTGTCGTTAGGTGTTAGGTTAGTGTCTATTTTGCTGCTTAATTCGTCCCGATTTGAAGCTATCGAGAATTGTGAGTAAGAGTGTATTTCTATACTTAACCTAGCCCGGTGCTATTGCCGGCAGTTAGGACCCCTTTTGCAGGCCTGTGCCTTGGCTTGGAAGACTCTGCTTTTATATACCCACTGAGGCGAAGTCACGGGCCCCAACAGCTTCTGTTTTAAACCTACTACCATGTATTATAATCGTAACCGCAAAAAAAACAACGCGCTTTCCTTAAAGTATGAGGAAATGTTAAGTAATTCTTCCACACCGCAGCGACAAGGAAGTGTTCAAAGTATTCCGGAACCATTACATATTCAAAGACTTAGAACGGAATGGAAAGAACTGATCGATACACAGGGTTTGATAAAGATAGAACGGCCGTGTTTTTTTGCACTTGAGAGACTACTGCGTGTGCAGCTCGCATGGACATATAAGCTCAGTGCTACGTCGTTTTTATCAATTCTATGGCAGCCCTTTACGGGGTTTTACAAATCTCGTTTTCATCAGAACCATAGATAAAATATTGTAGAATAACACATACTGTGACTGGTTCTAATGATTACGTGTCGGTCTAATCTAGATACTACAAAAATCAAAAAAGTCTATCTAAATAAAAATGAATATTGCTAAGCGCAAAACTCGAGAAAGGCTCAACCAATTAGGCTATTTTTTCGTATAGCATATGGGAAGCTTTAATAAATAAACGTTGAGAAATACTATATTGGTGAGACATAAATAACGGTACCACTAAAAATACGTTTTATTTATTTAATTTTTAAACGCCAAAGTTGTTATTTATTGAATTTTTTATATTCAAATCCAGTAGTTATATAATAAATCAAGTTTATTTATTGCGCTACATAAAAATAGCCTAAACATCACAACTTTAATATTATAATAATTGTAAAGTATGAAAATGAGTGTAAGTATTTGTTAGTTCTTTGCGCTGAAGAAGCTCCTCGTATTTGGTTTAATTTGGGACGTATACTGAACATTTTCTTTCCTGATCTTATAATATTTTCTATATAGGCTGTGGAACATCCTATGTTTATTGATTTCCACGAAATCGACCCACATAGTAATGAATAGTCGATAGGAATCTTGAACTTGTCGCCTAACGATGTCGGACGAACTGCTTCTAAAGATTGAATAATTAGTTTCCTGATAAAAGGAATTTTTAAAGCGAGATTTTAAAATCAAAGTTCGCTGGAACGGTAGTAAAGTGACTGTAATTAACATCTTTTTTCAATCTTGAAAGAAAAAGTGATTTTTAGTAGAATAAAGACCGTAGCTTTTATTTAATATCTCATTACCCACTTACTTAAGTTTTGTTTTTTGTAGAAGACAACTGTGAATTTCTTATTTATGTATGCAGTGATTTCAATTGAGCGCTTTTTCGGAATGAACTAAACATTTGAACCCTACTCGATGATTTTATCCTGTACATACTTGCTGCACCCACGGTCTCTTCTACTGACCCTGAAAGCAACAGCTATCCCAAAGGAATGGTTTCCTGGTTAAAAAACCTAATTTATTATTCCATATTATCGGTTGTCTACCTTTGAATTTCAGCCTAATCAATACTATATTTTTGGCTCGAAATACTAAAAAATATATCCATTTGTTCTAACCAATATTCATTATGTTTGTACTTATGTCAAAAACTTAGTGGGGCTATATCAAAAAACCATGTCTTCAATATAATGTTTATATTCTCATTACACATCATTTGAAACGCCAGCAAAGAGAGCAATATTCACATACTATAAATAAAATTAGGATAAACATCAACGTCACAAATAACATAACCATTATGACAAATTAAGGATTTTTCTCGAAATGAGAAGTGTTCCGTTGCGATACCGCAAAAACAAGCAGTAAAGTTAATATGCCCGTAACGTACGAACCGTCGTAAACATTCACAACAACACCTATTCGGTTAGCTTATTATATTTAGGAAGGATTTAAGGAGTTTTGCGAGGGAATTTATTTACGCAAAACGTCAAAAAAGGGTTGGAGCTGACGTTTTTAAATGAGGCACGGGTTTTTATATTCCGTGAACATCAAGTACCTTCCTTTAGCTTTTTTATAAGACGACAAGCCGGGGAAGTTGTTTGCTTGATGGTAAGAATAACGCCTGTCTGTAACACTCACATTAACGTTATTAATCAAAATATTATGAGGGTATATTATAAACCACAGTGAGCACTGTAATTTCTGCTTTCAAACGTGTTTCACCCTATTTTCAATATTACCCTCGTGGAGTCGGGTTGAAGATATTCCTTTCACACTTCTGTTTGGATACAAATCTTGAAAAAAACTCGATCCGGGGCAAAAGGCTTCTTGTGGGACAATGTGCCTAGCACGAACATTTAAGTAAATGTAACGTTATCGTATCGTTGACGTATACAGTACAAACTATCATTTATCTAGTACAACTGTGGTAACAGATAACTAATAGTTTAGTCACGTCAACGATAACGTTACTCTTACGCAAATGTTCATGCCACTGGTAGCTGCCACCGCTATGCCTTACTGCCTCGAAACGGTAATGTGCACGCTACTGAAGGTAAGGAAGATGAAAGCAATGGTAACAAGTGAAACTGGGACTCAGAAATAGTCTCGGTATGACTACCCTACTCGGTATGTCCAGTTTCTGAGTCTCAGTTCCACAACTGACAGCACAGAGAGGAACAGCAATAATTGTTATGTACTGATTTTACCATAAGACCCCTATACTCTCGGCTCGCCTATTAGCAGCTGCCCGTACCATGGCAGACGGATCAAATATGCACGCCTTGCCTCTTTTACTTTGATAATTAAAAATAATATGAAAAACTCAGCACTACACGGGCTTGTTCATCCCATAAAGAGTTAATCAATGAGGCATTGCTCCCGACACATTGACACATAAAACTGACTAGTATCTTACCAGTACGTCTAGTATCTCTGTTGCTAACAAACGTTGATTGAAATCTAAAAAAATGGCCGCTCTATTTCACTTTTGTCAGCTCCAGTCATCAACTTACAACCCGGTCAGAATATCTGTGCACCTCGCTGGTATGCGGCGCCTCTCCCGCTTCCCCTGTCACCTCTCCGCGCACTCCCCGGTGCGACAGTACGGTTAGCATCTTCGTTGCCGATACACGTCCCGGTAATTTTGATATTTTCGCTTTGTTGTTGTTTTGTTTTTTAATATTTATTGTTAAGTTTAGACTGATTACTGTTAAGTTTGGACTGGTTTGGTTGTTATTAAAATTGTTGTAGCTGTTAAACTGAAGTCATGGGAAAAACAATACACAGCGAATCAAGAAATTTAACCTTGAAAGTGATCAAGTTTTTTGAATCGGAGAAAGCAAATAAACAGTACACCCTACCTGTAGACCAAGTGGTGAAACGAACCTGTGCTGCAACTGGGATATTAAAGAGGACTCTAATGAAAATTAAAAATGAAGCCAAAGTACAACCACCTACTTCGCCGGGAGCTAGTCCGACTCCAAGTACTAGTAATAATTTAGAAACCCACCCAGAACCAAAATTATCGACACCGGGTAAGAAGCGTAAACAGTACAAAAAACGTTTTCGTCACACCGTACCTACGAAGAAATAATAGTCTATTATTTCTTCGTAGCACCGTACCCAGACCGCCGATATGACGTCACGAGGTCAGGTGCACAGATATTGTGACCGGGTTGTACTAACATTTATGCTTACTGGAGTTGTCGAAACAGACATAAAGCCGCTTTAAATTTTTCAAGATTTCAATCAGCATTTGTTAGCAACTGTGATACATAATAGCCCTGCTGATGTCGTGCCTGTATTTCACCAGCCTTCAAACCGGCTGTGCGATTCTCTATGAACAAACATCGTTGCATCTTTGACAACATCCGTGAAACGAAGACGAGATGAAGAGATAAAGAACGTTGGAAAAACAACCTTGTGTACAAGATAAGGAGGGCGATATCTCATAAGTACGAGTATTTGACATCGGTGAGCTCGTCGACGAGCGCAACGACGAATTATTAGGGAATCGCACGGCGGGTCATTGCAATGTTTTTTTTTATAAGTAAATAGGCTTGCGTTTGACTACCATCACGCCTGATATTAAGCGATGATGCGGTCTACGTTGGAGCACGCTTGCCTAGAAGGAACTGATTCACTCGTGATTTGAAGACACCCAGATTGTAACCTTCGGGGAACAATTAATTTATTATAGCCAGGCGGCTGTAAGTGGTAGTGGTGGTCTGGACAATTTCTATCACATGGTGTTCTACGGCTACACTCGATGATCTCAGCACAATCTACGATGTCGTCGTATACTCAATGGATATATTTTGATGCCAAATTCGAAACAAAAAAACTTATATTCCTCTCCTTTTTTATGGAGATAAGTAAATGATTTAGTTACTAGCTGCATTGTGCTAACTCACATTGAAAAACCAGTCATGAAATAATTCAACAAGAATTAAATTTAATGGAAAGAAGCAGAAGATATATACATTTAATTTACATGTATGTTTATTGTCGTCTTTAGTTTTCAGGGCATATCATTAAAGTTATTGCGATTTTAGAGAGCAAAATACACATTTTCGGACGGGACTGGAACCCACGTCTTCCGACAATACGTGTCAGACACCATAACCGCTAGGCCACCGAGGCGTACCGTCCGAGCATCAAATTTTAACTCCCTATCAGTTTTTTTTTTTTTTTTATAATGTTAATTTATTTATAATGGTAACACCCTCAAGTCAAAGTAAAAATAAATAAATCATTTATTAAATTTAGACATCAAAGACGCACTTATGAACGTCAATTTTCCATTATAATGTACTTTAAAGACTCTACCGCCGCGTTCCAAAATATATAGAGTCTACCGAGAAGAAGCGGCAAGAAACTCGGGGTCAAGTCATTCGTATAAACAACATGCAGCCTACAGCAATGGTTCACTTAGCTACAGTGACGCCTTCGCGCGAGCACTGCTAGCATGCTGTTAGCACTCCCTCGCACTCGCCCTCTACCTCTGTTGTATTATACCTATTGCAAAAAGAAAATTGCGGATGGATGTTTTCAATGGTTTGAATTCGTTCAACCTGATAATGACCAACGAAATGTTTATTCCGGTAATTAATAGTTTAATAAATAAATTGTATCTTTGCACAATATTGAATTCCCTTCTATTTTAATCATACATTATGCTAAATTCACGCTTGTCGACCAAGCGGGCGAAACGAGCGAAGCGTCTATGCTTTAACTGGCCAAATTGACTTTCATATGTCCGTATGTTTGTTAGGTTGTATGTTGGTACTCCTGAACAGGTCGCATTTTTGAATCAATCTTGATTATTAATTAGAAATACGGGATTACTCACGTTATATTTATCGGATAGATCCGAGTTTAGTTTCGACCACATTCGGTGGTCTTTTTCAAGGAATTGTTTTTAATCAAGATTCGGGACGCCCGCGTCGATCCGCGACGCGGGCGTCCCGAATCTTGATTAAACTTGGTATGCATATTCTACTGTTCAATATAATTTTTAGTCGTCGTCGGTGGTTATTGAGTGCGAGTGAAGTTTTCTGCGGCGCTACCTATATACCGATTTTGATAAAATTTGGTCCACATATTAGATGACCTGACTTTAGCGAGGTATTTAGAATATGAGCATAATTGTTTACCCCCTCATGTGTCGATGTCATTATAACAATGAAATTTCTTTTGTGTCTGACCTTTGGTGGATTATGTAGTCGCCGAGATAATAGGCCTTTAAATTTAAAAACTGTGCGATTTTGGTAATATTTAGTAAGACTAAAATTTGCTAACTACAACATTTATACAATTTTAGCAAAATTGGTCAAGGTATTGTCGAAATAAATATTTGATGTCCTGCAGATAGTGCAGACTGCGAAATATTGCAGATGTGCTCTCGATATCTACTGTTCGCAGAACTACTAGGTACGAATAAGGTTCTCATCGAATTACTGAAATTAACTTAAAACGTTGAAGACTCATACTAGGATTATTTGTGTCGCGGGAGGCATATATACACACACAAGAACACATCACAACATCCAAGACTCGCGAACACACATTTTTAGACACACAAAAAAGTTGCCTCAGCCAGGGATCGATCCTGAGACCTACTAACTGAGATAGTAACGAAAGTAAGCGAAGTTTTAGAAATAAATTTAACCAGTTTATACTGGAATCACAAATAAAAAACTGCGGACTATAACCATTTTTTACCATAATTTATTTACAATGTCATATTAATAAATGTATAAATAATTAATATGGTTGTATTTGTTTTACTGGCTGAAACCAGTTTTATCTCGAAAGGTCCAGAAAAGCCACAAAGTCCTCTAATAAAAGCAAATACACATTTATCCGAACCCCCGACTTGAACACTAATTGAGATGATGAATGCTTGCGGGACGGGACAAACGATAGGGCTAATTATAAATAATGAATGGATGGGCTTGTGACGCAGAACTACGAATAATGGAGGTATTCATTAAACTCGAAAGAAATACGGTCGGATGGCATTAGAACAACTTTACTTCAAGATTTATGTTCTCTTGGTAACATGATTATACACATATATATATATATATATATATATAACATCGATATATATATATCGTATATATCATAATGAACCCATTTTGTTCCCACTGTTGGGACTCAAGCCTTCCACTCAGAGGAGTTGGGCCATAATCAACCACGCGGGCCCGGTGCGTCTTGGTGGATAGGTTAGTGGCCAACCCATGTCGAAGTTTTCAGGCCGCCCGAAGGCCTTCGACATAGCCTAATGACTGTTGTCCTAAGACAAACAAACGGGACCGACGGCTTAACGTGCCCTCCGTAACAAAGAAGTTCTCATTTGAATAATGCCACTAGCACACACCCATCCAAGTCCTGACCGCAGTAAGCGTTGCTTAACTTGTTGATCGTTTAAGATCTCCAAGTCAAGCTCCGAGCGTTTCATTTTTGTATATATGTATATATAATCTAAATCTCGGAAATGGCTTTAATGATTTTCATGAAATTTAGTATAGACAAGGTTTCGGGGGTGATAAATCGATCTAACTAGGTCTCATTTTTAGGAAACGTTTTTTTATCCGTGTTTTCACCCAAAGAAAAACTGCTACAATATCATTATGGTATTTAGACCATTCAGCATAAACAACAACTGAACTCTTTTACCGACACAGTAATACTTAAGCTACTTGGCAATAGACGGCGTTGTTATACAATTTTATCACTACATATATAAAACTGTAGAGGTCGAATTTCTGTACAGTGAAAAAACTGCTAAAAAGCGAGCCAGGGGGATGTAAGGAGTGAAATCGGACTAATTTAGATTTTATAAAAAAAAATTGTCCCTGTTTGTCTGTTTGTACGGGCTAATCTCCGAAACGACTAGACCGATTTAAACGAAATTTATGGTGGTAGCTTATATCCCTGGTCAACAAATAGAATACATTTGATTCCGGTAAATTAAAGAGCTCCCGTGGGATAGTTAAAAAACTGTAATTAACTGTATCCCGCGAGGCCACGCGAGCGAAGGCACTGTTGGGTCCGCTGGTCTAAATAAAATTTCTAAAATTCACGATTTACCTAAAAAAGCTGGTCATAAAGTTGACATAAACGTCTGCAGAAGGTCTTCAGGCCCCAAACTGAACAGAGCCTGTACTATGGTAACCTTTGGACTGATATACATACTTATATACATATACATACCCAGTCAAGTCAACCAGACAAATTCATACACACAAACGTTTGACCTGTCCGGGAATTGTACCCAGAACAAGCGGCCCAAAAGAGGTTGCTACTTACAAAGCCAATCGGTGAGACTATTATTGGATGGAATGTTCAAAGTAGATTGAAAGTAGTTCGGGATCACATTTGATTTTGTACATCCCAAGTTTGGTGTTTTCTCATTAACCTGTATTATCTTCTAACATGTAAAGCTAAATAAAACCGTGTCTGTACCTATACAAGATTGTTAGGAAAATTAGTTTTTGTAACTCTGAAGGGTCTGTTAGTGAGAACGGGAAAGCAAACTTAACCCCAGTGGTGGTGGTGGTCCCCACAATAGGACTACTTTTGAACTATCATGGTAGCGACTTCAACAACTTTCTAACTTTTGGTGTTGTATTCGGTTCCAAAATTCTTGTTATTTTTTAAAGGGATTTTAAAGTAATCTTATTGAACTTTTAGAATGTGAGAAAAGGGCAGGCATCTGGGTCTCAGTTATGGGAAAGACCGTAATTTTGACATTAATTAACCCTTCATATACCGTGATATTTAAAACAAAAGATTTGTGAATGAAACGAAAGTACATTTACGTCAATGGTACTCAAAGGATTAAAGAATACGCCAGTATGTTACATATTGGCGTATTCTCCAAGATCTGAACCCTTTAGGATCTGCAGATACTTTATAAATACCTTAAAACGGTTTGATGCCAATATCTCTCTCTGCCCACATTTCAAAGTGTTCTCTTTTAAAGGTTTTTGTACTATCATTAACATATGTTTGTATTTCCGTCTATTATGAAATATGTTTTTTTCTTGATGTTATGATTAACGTGAGTATTAAAAATAAATATCCATTAGTTATTGCTAATTACCCAATTTGTTGAAGTACAGAGCACAACATGAGCGAAACCGCGGGCGGGTTAGTTAGCCTATACTATAATATTATAAAGAGGAAAGATTTGTATGTATGTTTGTAACGAATTGGCTCAAAAAGTACTGGACCGATTTAAAAAATTCTTTCACCATTGGAAAGCTACATTCACCCTGAGTAACATAGGCTATATAAGATTCATCATCATTATCAACATCCATCACCGTGCGGGTGAAACCGCGGAGAGCAGCAGTCTTCAATAAAATCAGTAAGAACGAAGATGATGGTTCCTTTCTAATCTTCGTACGATTTCCTCGTACTAAATCAAACAACACAGTTCAAATGTTTCCGACAAAGTTAGCTCGTAAGCAGGCGCGCCGATCGCAAACTTCCTTGTATGGGTGTCATCTTCAACATGAAGGATGCCCCACTGTGCAAGACGTTTATTGACTTGCTCACCCTAGTTTCGTCTTTCTATTACTTTCGTATATAGTTGAGTATGACATCTAGTCGTAAGATATCTCTTCTAACTTTTGTAATGGATATTTTCTGCTGGACGAGTTGCTCTGGCATTTTGTTTCGCAGTTGTTTTTGTAACTTACATCTTATAAAAATGATTAAACTAAGAATTACTTTTCTACCGACTTCCAAAAAAACGAGGAGGTACTCAATTAGTGTGTATTTCTTTTAATGTTTGTTACCTCATAACTTTCGACTAAGTGAACCGATTCTTAAAATTATCTCTCTCTCTTTTTGCTTGAAAGCTGGTGCTTCTCGTGTGGTCTCATTTAAGTTTCATCAAATTTGGTCTAGTAGTTTTTGAGTTACACTCCAATAACTGAATAGAATGGAAGTAGGTTTCAAATTTTTCAAAATGTACTTGCTTATTATATATTTTTATAGTCTGCTAAGCGAGACCAAACATTACAATTTAAGAACGAAAATATTTTCATCCTCGGAAGGGGTTTAAACCTGCGTCTTCTGACAATCCGTGTAAGACGCTTGACCACTAGGCCACCGAGGCTGGCCGGCCGAGCGTCGAATTATATTAATTATATGTTTTTAAACGTCGTATGGGGATGGAGCGACATCTATTGAATATCTTTACAGAATTCTGCGACCGAAAGACTTTTTTCAAGTATACTTAACTTAAGACGCGGGCTCAAATTCCACCCATGGATGCGAATTATTTATCTCTAACATTGTAATGTATGAATGATTTGTTATAAAAACTATCGCGATCTTAACTAATTTGACTGTGATATACGAGATGGATAGGACTCGCTTAGTTCTGTTCTGATGCCATCAACGCGTGCGTCACGAACACTTCTTTAAAAAAATCACTGGATGTGGTCAAAGGTATAGTGGGATCTATCCGACAATCATTACGAAAGTACTCATTTTACTGCACAAATACGGGAAAATTATTGAAAACCACATTGATTTTTGTAAGTGCACTAAGCGAGAGGTCATCGACGCGGGCATACCGAACTCTGCTTGAATAAGACCACCTATGTGATCGAAATTATTACTTATAACAAGACCAATCCCGTAATTTTCAGGAAATTATGAAATACCTTAAGCCCTTTATGTGCATCCCTGTCTTTACAATTTTAAGTACTAAGTTAGATCTAAAATTAGTTTGCGGTACTGAAATAAACGATCCTTTAAAAGAGGAATTGGCAACATACCCAATTTTGAAACATAATGACTCTTTGCAACAAAAAACGTGGAATGTATATTCTTTTCGTACCTACAAAACTTCTTGAATCTTCGTGAATTCACGACCAAAAATCGTTATTTAATTATACCCGCGTATCCGCGATCCATCCTCATTTGTCACCGTCTTTCGCGGCCGAGAGGAAGTGCTTTCGGAGCTTCTCAAGGTACTGAGGTTCGAGAATGTAAGTGGTTTTTCAAGGTTTATTCAGAACAATATCATTTTAAGGCGCGCTCGTACCCTGATTACAGAAAAAGCAGAGTTTTTAAACACTTAGTGTAACGAAACAGATTAATAGTATATTATGAAAAAAATACTAAGGCTAGAAAAGGAATAGGAAAAGAGTAAGAACCGAATAGAATTCATAAATATAACTCTCTTTCAGCAGAAAAAAATGCTGAATAGGTCCACAAAAATAAACTTTCACGTCCAAACTCTCAGAATTTTCAGCGATGACACTATATTTTTTTTTAGGTAATACATAACCAACGTATAGTACTAAAGTAAAACCAGCAGTTTTTTCAATTGTGTTATTATATATCGAAAAATATAAAGAAACCGTACAAAATCAACGCATTTTCGCATTACGTCGTCCAATCTAACAAGCTATTTTCAACCTTACGTAAAGCATCTTCAATTATTTTAAAATTGGGGTTGGACCGCGCCCTAAGACTGAGAATAATACTCTTTTTAACCGATATCAAAAAAGCGGGAGGTTTCTCAATTCGACCGTATATAATATTTATTATGCGTGTTCGCGGATAAATTCGTCGTTTCTGGACCGATTTTGAAGATTCTTTTTTTTCATAAAGTATACTTACGTGGTGGTCATATATATTTCATCAAATTCGGTCAAGCAGTTTTTGAGTAACACTCCAAAAACTGAAAAGTGTTGATTTATCTTGATGATAGCATTCAAAAGGGTGATTTTTTTTTATCAAACAATAGAACCGACTTCTACACTAAAAAGTGTGTAATAACTTGTCGAAGTCGGTACCATGCACGCGATATTGTGATAATAGGTAATTTGAACTATCATAATACTCCTACAGACTTCAACAAGTTATTTCACACTTTTTTAGTGTAGAAGTCGGTTCTATTTTTTGATAATGTTTTTTTTTTTTTTTTTAATGGATATTCTCTTTGGACGTATTAGAGTTAGACTATAGACATTTTTTTAGTCCGTAGTTAGCTTTAGTTTGACGTGTGAGTCTATATGTATGTTTGTCTGTAGCACATATCGGCACTTAAATAGTAGCAAGTGGTTTAATTATAATTTAGTATCATGTTGATTGAAATTGCTTGATTGTTATTTTTATTGTATGTTTTTAAAAGCACTAACGTCTGTTTGGCGGGACTAAATTTGAAATTTACGAGAGAAACATTCATATCGACAGACGGAATTGGAACCTGCCTCTTGGATTTTTGATTGTAGATTGCTTTAAGCGATCTTCTTGAGGCAGAGTTTACTTATATTGCTAATCTGCACAAGTATTTGCGATACGACTGCATTTGAGACTATTTTAGTCCATCAAGTGACAAGAGCAAGTCGTGCACCTGATAGTAAGCGCTACGCTTACCCAAGACAGTTGCAGTGCCACCGAGAATCTAAAACTAAAGTTAAGCTGCAATTGTGCTCGATTCGCGTCCGGACGGGAGAGAATATTCATTAATTCCGTCCCCTCGTGGAGTAAACTTCGAAGTTTTAGAGCCGTGAGTTTATAGCTAGTAAGTAGAAATAAATTAGCGGGACTTTTAATAAAATGATTATCCAAACTAAAGAAAGTTATAATCAATCAAGTACCACTGCAGAGATATGGAATCCATAACATTAATTATAAACTATATTAGCTTTAAACTATCATCATTATGTAGATATAGTTTTTATGCAAAAGACTGTTTCATATTATTGAGCATAACTCAAGCTCTTATGTATAAAGGAATGAAATTATATTGAAATTAACCTACAGATACAGCCTATAAAAAATATATCAAGTCAAGACCCACGCAATTAGGATTCGCATAAGACGTATAATAAAACCGTAGACTTCGAATTTCTGTAGAATGAAAAAAAAAATGCTAAAAACCGAGTCAGAGGGATGTAAGGAGTGAAATCGAACTAATCTACCGACTTCCAAAAAAAAGAGGAGGTACTCAATTCGACTGTATTTTTTATATTTTTTATGTTTGTTACCTCGAACTTTCGATAGGGTGAACCGATTCTCAAAATTCTTTTTTTAAAGTAGGTGTTTCCCGTGTGGTCCCATTTTAATTTCATCACATTCGGTCCAGTTTTTGAGTTACACTCCAATAACGGAAGTAGTCGGTGAGAAGTCGGTATTTAATTTTTCAAATTGTACTTGGTTAATTTTTTATAAAAATTTTTTGCTTCTCAAGTTGTCTGTTTGTCTGGGCTAATCTCCAAAACGACTAGACTGATTTAAATGAAATTTTGTATGGTGGTAGCGCATATCCCTGGTAGGTATATAGGATACTTTTGATCCCGGTAAATTATAGAGTTACCGTGGGATATTTAAAAAACTGTAATTAACCGCACCCGCGAGGCTACGCGAGCGTAGCCGCTGGCGGGTCAGCTGCAGTAGTAGTAGTAGTAGTAGTGACATAATATCAGACGAAGGTATTACTAGGACTTGTTACATTTACATGACATTACATAACATTGACATTACGATTAATGTGGACCATTAGCTATTGAACTATACTGTAGGCAAATTTCATATTATACCAATAACTTACTTCCTTATAATATCCTAAAGGTAGGATCACACGATAGTCTTCTTTTAACAAACAAGATCGATTTTAGAACCTCTCTACTCCATAAATTTACGATCAATAACTTCCAACCATAATGTTCTGAAAACGGATATTCAACACTTACGGGATGTTGGCCCCAAGATAATAAAGTTCTTACACTTTAAAAACTTAAAATGCCTTTATATAACTAGTTCAATCCGGTACAAACTTGCTGTACGGGGTTGTAGGGTTGCGTCATTGTATTCAACGATTATTTTGTAAATTTGTCCAAATCTTACAGAAAGAGGTCAATAGTCGAATCCAACTCGGCTGGGCAGCTTTCCAAAACTTCGCGCATTCATTTCGTTCAAAATAACTCAGTGCCTCAAGACAAAAGCCTTTGGCCAATGTGTGTTACCTGTGATGACATAATGGCACTGAAAAGTGGTCTCTTACTATGATATAAGCAAACTCAAAGTCGCACAACGAGCTATGGAGAGGGCTATGCTCGGGGTTTTTTAACGTGATCGAATCAGAAATGAGAAGATACGTAAACGAACTACGACATAGTTCAGAAGATAAGCCAGTGGGCAGTGGGCAGGCCACATAGCACGCAGAACAGGCGGCAGATGGGGTGGGAAGGTTCTGGAGTGGAGACCACGGACTGGCCAGCGCAGCGTAAGTCGTCCACCGACAAGATTGACTGAGGACCTGATAAAGGTACAGGCCGCTTCCAACTAGTTCCAACCGGTCCCTTTGGGAATTGGGGAAGGTATATGTACAACAGTGGACCTCATACGACTGAGATAATGAAACACAATTCCGTATTGCTTTCTTATTCGTACAAAGTATCAAAGGAAATAAATTAAAACTGCACTATAAGCAAGAATTTGTGTTTTCCGCAAGAAATATGCTTGAAAAATGGTAAAAATATCACAGAAAATATGAAATATGATACAAATCCCTTGAGACCCATAATAACCTTGAAAACTAAATAACGAAAAAGTTTCCAAGAAAAATGTATTACCCGGAATTTGCAGAGGCAACCCTGGACTGCGGCTAACTTGTATAAGCAAAGTTCATTTTACGGAACTATGGAGATAGAATAAATTTTTCATAAAACTGACGGGGAAATTAAGTGGTGCCGTACTTTGATGAGGGTGCGAAAACTGGCAGACGGAACCTCAAACTGGCAATAATTTATCGTGGCGGAATCTTCTACGCCGTGGCAGTATTAAGGCGAGAGAATTGACGAAGGAATGTTTTGGACTAGGGATCAAAATAAAGGTCACGATTGCGTAGTGTCGCAATGATGTAGATCTGACACCTAGGCTATCTCATCTGCCTACACTAATATTAAAAAGCTAAAAGATTTGATTCTATGTAATGAATATAATAAAATCTACTGAACTGAATAAAATATTAGATTTTTTGACTAGAAAGCAAACAACTATTTTTAATGCGAGAGTGTTTTGAAAAGGATTGAAATTTAGTATTTTTAACCGACTTCAAAACAGAGGGTTTCTCAATTCGACCGTATATATGATATCGTCATTGGCGGTGTATCCCGTAAAAGCAGGTCACTAAAAAGGGTAAAAACAATTTTTTTTTCAAATATAACCGATTTCTACAATAAAAAGTGTGAAATATCTTGTCGAAGTCGGTACCATGCACGCAATATTGTGATAATAAGGACTTTCGAACTATCATGGTAGGTATCAACCTCGACAAGTTATTTCACACTTTTTGGTGTAGAAGTCGGTTTTAATTTTTGATAAAAAAATTTGCTAGCGTATATCCCGATCATAGCGAGGGATTCTAAAGTAGAATCTTGAGCGAAGCGAGGGGTTCAAAGTACGTCACTCGACATTAAAAAAGTGTTGCCTCCGAGGTGGAACTCTAATCACCGCTCTATGATTTAAATACTTACTCTTACATACAAAGTAAAGTATACTTTATGCAACTGAGTGACGAGACGGGCCTGTCGTGTGCCAGTGTGTGTGACACTTGCAGGTCCACCCATAGCTTAGAACTATAGTTTTGATTAGCACTGCCGTCATCATCATCATCATCATCTCAGCCGTAGGACATCCACTGCTGAACATATGCCTCCCCCTTGATTTTCCAAAAGGACCGGTTGGAAGCGGCCTGCATCCAACGTCGTCCTGCGACCTTCATCAGGTCGTCTGTCCGTCGTGTCGGTGGACGACCTACGCAGCACTGCCGTGCGATTCTCTAATGATTCGTCCATGCGCTCGTCAACGAGCTCACCGATGTCAAATACATTATAAGATATCGCCCTTGTACACAAGGTTGTTTTGCCAACGTTTCATGTCATCCCGTCATTTGTTTCACAGATGTTGTCCAAGATGCAACGATGTTTGCTCTTAGAGAATCGCACGGCTGTGCTTCTTACCGCGAGACCTTCGTTTTTTGAGTCTGTATCGCCTTGTAAGTATTCTCTTAATAATTTTAATACTAGACTCGGCACTCAACATTGATTGCACTAGTTAGTGATAGGTGTGCGTCACAAAAGTTTTTGGTTTTTTCAGGGGTTCTAATCCTGCTATGGGTTTCTTTTTCTTTAAAGGTACCCCCTTTAAAAGAAAAACCTTAGCAGGATCACATCGTTGTCTGTCTGTCTGCCTCCCTCTTATGCCTTTGTTTAGTTGCTGTTTATTAGTTAACCATGTACAACAAGGATATCTGAATCCTGTCAGATTCATGTACGTATACACTTTATACATTTTAACTATATTTTTAAATAAAAAAATTAAAATGTTTTTCAATATTTTTTTATGACTTAACCATGTGTTCCTTGTGTTCATATGGTAAAAATATATGCATATCACTTATATTATTAGGTTTACATAATAATCATCATCATCATCATCATCATTATCAGCCTGAAGACGTCCACTGCTGAACATATGCCTCCCCCATAATAATAGTCGTATTTAATAAAGTTAAATAACTTAGTACTTGATGGGCGGGCTGTGCGACTTGTTTTGTGTCATGGTGCGTGTTGTTCATCAGTTCAACTACCCAAAGTCACCCGGGAAGGTTTGGATGGTGCTTGAATGACCTGATGGCCTTGAATGTCCTTGACGTTGAGGTAGGCTGTATACCCTTGCATCGTCAAGTACAAAGCATTAAGTTTAACAACTTAAAGCTAGGGCTTATCTATATTATTAGAGGTAGAACGAAGTAATCTTTATAGGCACTTGAGATCCAATATATGTGCTAGGAACATTGAACCGCGCTCGACGTTGCGCTCCAATAATGCTGCATGACGAGGCAATATTCTGTTAATATAAAAGAAGGCCCCGCAGTATTTTATCATAACGAGAAAAACATTTTTGGACCTTACTAATTTGTCTTTACTTTATAGTGGTTGGATACAGTGATAGTTGATAGAGATAGTTGCAGTGCCCTACACAGTTTTTGAAGTTGAAGGTTAACAATGCGCTAGTCTCCACGAAAATAGGTATTCCATTTAATTCACCCAGTCATTACACTTTGATTATTATCTTTCACGCTCCCAGTGAATGTAAACTTCAATATTTTTAGGAAGCCTTACACTCAAAAATAATACCTGGTTAATAATACCACCGTCACGATAATACGATGGCTTCAGGTCTTAAGGCAAACTCACACCTTGGAAACCGTTCCAACAGACGACGAAAAGATCAATGAATTAACGATGATTAAATAAAAACATATCAATTGTTTAATAAGACAAATTATATAAGTGATATCGACAACGCGTAAGTTTCACGTTAATCCCGTTTTATTACTACAAATATTATAATGAACCTGAGTTTCCATAACATTCAGAATATCAGTAGGCTACGGATTAGAAAAAATACGTGCGTAATTTTTTTTGAGTTAAAATCCAAAATACAATATTATATGTACTGGTACATTATACATATAAATATACATGTGATACATTATCTGATTGCGTTTATTTAACAGCAATGCTTTGTTGTCCCTTTCAGCCAATGGGAAGACAAACGTAGGCGCACCTGGAAAAAGTTGTCTATAACGCTTGAAGTGGAAGACACTAAACAAAGAAAAACTGACAACTGTCCCTGTCTGTGGTGAGCGCTTCGATCTTCACTTTACTCGCTCTTGTCAGAAATATAGACGCAAATTACCTCAACAATTGCGGTCTGCGATAAGGTCATTCATGTACTCCAGTTCACTTAGCAAAACTAAGGATCAGGAATCACTCAATGTGTGAGTGCGGCCTGGATGAGGGAAGCGAGGATCACATTTTCTTTAGCTGTCCTAAACTTCGTTTCTCTTTATATGATATTCTTCCACCTAATATCCCCCCTCCAACTTCCTTCAAATGCCTGCTATCCCTTACATTTTCTTCTGATATTAATTATATACTCTGTAAATTTGTGGATATACGAGTAAATAAAATTAAACTGTAAATGTTTTTTATAGCATGCATACTCAAACAGTCATATAATTATTGTGATATAACGTGTGTTAGCCTATATGGTATAATTCCTTTTTGTGTTGTATTTTGTTTTAGATAGTCACTAGGGGGGTTCCTTTTTTTTTATTCTGTTTGATTTCCTTTTTTATTTAATCACCGATCATATTCTTAGATTACACCCTACAAACTCCTCACGGTTTATGACACTAGCATATACGAACACTGGCAGAATTGTGACAATTTAGTCACAGAAGCCATCCAATAAGAAGAAGAAGAAGAAGAAGAAGATAGACCCAAACGTTTGATCTTAGTTTAAAGTGGGTGGATTTAAAGATCGTGAACTTACTCGGATCGACGTCGGTGACACACGTGATGCTTACTCTCTCTGTATGGCGATGTCGTCGGCAGAAAAAGCTTTGTGTTTTTAAGGAATTATATTGTATTACATTATAAAAACTAAATACATGATTTTTCTTGACGTTGTCAATTGTAACATCTCTGTCCACCTTACGTATAATTTCGAATAAATTATTGTAGGTAACTTCTGTTATTTAGAAACGCTTCTATTAATTCGCTTAGCAGTTCATGCAAATAAGTTCGGAAATCGCTAATTTTGAGTAATTTCTGATTCAAATTTACAAAAATTACAATAACCTTAAATACTTGGCTAATAATGGCGGCTTGCGGCTCGCAGTGCTGCCACACGTACAAGAGGAGGCGGGTTACGAGCAAAATTTCAAACTTGTCGGATTGCCACATTGCGAACGAACTTACTCGGCGGTTTTAAAGCACGTGTACATAGGGTGACACACCATCGTCAAGCCACAAGTTCGCGAACTTATTCGCACGTCTATCACCCCTTTAAGAATTTTGTTTTGGTGACTCAACGATCGCCTGTGATTCCTAATAAAATAACTAAAGAAAGAAATCTGCGACTTGAAGCAAAAAAGATAACAAGGTTGCCATTCAAGAATCTGCTGCCGGCCAACGCATATGGACTAAGGGGGGAGACGCGTATAGCTTTTGAAATCTGACTAGTGGCATGACAATTTGCTCGTTACTGTCGATAAAATTCTTCTTTGAAAAGCCTTAGAATAAGCAATGAATACCAATGGTCAAATTAAATTTATTGTTTTATGTCCTTAAAGAAAATATTGTTACGGTACATACGGTACATAGGTACGGTACAAGTGTGTAATGTTGGTGATTACCGCTGAGGCGCCTTTGAGAGCTTAACTCGTCCGCATCAGGACAAAAAATAACAATAGATTTATGAATGAAACTTGCCTGGAATGAGAGTTGCTGATTCGGACGGGTTAAGAGAGCCGAAGGCGGTTATCATCAATACACACGCGTATGATACGACGTTTTCAACACAAAATACTACTAAAATAATTTTATTTAGTAGCGGGAAAAACTAATCAGTTTACCTATGCGCGCGCATCTTAGAATGGCGATCGGCCATAGACTAAAAGAAAGGGGTTTAATTTGTTTGGCTTTTCGCAGATAGCGTTTTAACTACATACAAAATGGGGAATTTCAAGTTGTCTTTATTACAAAGAAAACAAAAGTTATATTTGAGTAAAAACTTTATTTATTAAACACGTACAGTCGCCTGCAATAAGATGTATACATATCACAATTTTCAACTTAACAATTTTAACTTGTACATTACAAGTTAAAATTGTCTATTAAAATACGAAGTCGCAAATGAGCAAGCAATAGAAATCTTGTGAATAATAGTGAAAAAGCCTATTTTTTATTAAAATTGCGATTAAATTAGAGGCACTTTATGAGCAAGTGTGTTGAAAATTTTATTTATAGTACTTACGTACGATAAATTTGGTAGCTTTGCAATGCTTTGACCATCGATTGGCGCGCGGTTTGACTGGTTAAGTACGAGTACCACATCACAGCCCACATGTATAAATGGTACGCAGATTTGTGGTTTCGCTTTATACAATTGTATTTTCGAAATGTGGCACAGAGCTTTAACGTAGGAAAAAATAACAAGTATAAATTACTAATTATACATTGTTTTAATTGCGGGGGAACGAAATATTTAACTTTGTTTGATCTAGAATCTCAGTGTGTGTTGTGTTGTGGCTTGGATGAAAACACAAACCTATAGCTGTGAATTGAAACGAATTGTTTGGACATTGGCAAATTAATTCGATTCCATTCTTAGAATACTTTATTGTAATAAATTGTCGCTTGATACCAATTATTATAATAAATAAGCTGATAAGTATCGATCATCGCAATTCTTTGGATATCTAACTTTACAAAACATGTGAACTGGAAAATGCATATCGACATAATGTGTAAGAGATGCCTGAACGCTTTGTATTGATGATGATGATGAAACCAAAATACATACCTATGCTACTGAATGATATAATATTTTACTGGAGAAATATTGTTTTAATCGATCTAGTATTTTTGGAGCTTATTCGAAAAAAATATTGTTGTATATTTGTAACATGCAAAATATAAATTTTTCGTCTTCGTAATATTAGTATAGAAGTACAGATAAGCTACATACATACAATTCACACACCTCGGTATGTTATTTCTAAAACTCCGATGCTATGAGTAAAAAATATAATAAAATTACATCTTCGTGTTATTTTAATTAGGTAGTAATTAAAATAACATATAGTTGAAAATCTAAATCATATTTTTCGTATTGTTTTACCTCCTACTTGTAAATCAAAGAGCCAAAATCGCTACTCAGGTTAATAGAGCCCCTTAAAGTTACAGCTACAAGCAACTGTGTAGATTTGAAGTTCCCTCTCTGTTATAATTTATCTGTGCCTCTCACCTAAAGAGGTTTAGATGCTGGCCCGTCACAACTCGAATGTAATGTCATTTTTATGTGTGGAAACGTCAAAAGCTTAGTACGTGGTATAATACGAGTCTCTTTATAACACAGAGTGCCGCCACATTCATACATAATAAAAACATTACTTTATATTACACACGCAGTTTTTTCATATTTCTGCCCTAATTGAGTGGGTGCTGGTTTGTGGTGAATATTTCATGGGTTTTTTGCCGTTTGTGTGTTTTTTTCATAAAAGTAGATTAAGCTCCTTTTAATTGCATTTCTTTGTCCATGTTTTTATTATCTCGCTTTATCGTTTGTCTGTTTAATACAGTTGCAACGAATACAATTTTAATGGTGATAGCTTCTCTTTTTTCGACCGTGGGGTGCCGGCTTAGAATAGTACCTCCCCAACTCTTTCTGCAGGTGCCGTAGAAGGCGGCTAAGAGATATCAAACGAGTAGGTGGGCAGCAACACCATTTGAGCGAAACACCCGGAAACTGTGCGCGCCAACCCGCCTGGTAAGCGTGGCGAGAATTGGTAAAAAACCCCCATGAAAATTACAAATGGAAACAGGTCCCCAGTCCCCGGCAGTCCCGCTACTTCTGGCTACGGTAGAAGCCACGGTAATAGTGGGGCAGGGGGTGCTATGAATCCCCGGCAGATGCCCGGCTACCACCCTCAACAACGACGACTGGTCCTGGTAACACATAACACACGGTGGGCGAGGCATATGTTCAGCAGTGATGATGAGGGCTTTTCTGGTGTCCGCCCGGCTAGATACCACCCTCAAGTTTGAAAATTTGTCATTA
Organism: Selenia dentaria; assembly: GCA_917880725.1. Classification (NCBI taxonomy): domain Eukaryota; kingdom Metazoa; phylum Arthropoda; class Insecta; order Lepidoptera; family Geometridae; genus Selenia; species Selenia dentaria. The sequence continues at coordinate 34,796,625 of OU862886.1, forward strand.
AACACCTAACAGTGTGTACAAGTAGCTATCTTTAAGATCCTGTCTATATTCTAGATCTAGTGTGAGACCGCACCATCACTTACCATCAAGTGATAGTATGAAAACACTAGCCTTTAAATTAAAAAATAAACTACCAACCATAAGAATAGTGTTCTTCTGTGCTTCTGTTACTTTGTGTCACCTTTTGATAATAACAATAAGTAGTACCGTCGATAGCCCACTATATCCCTTATCATATAAGTTCTAATAAGTTCATATAAATAACATTTACCCCTTTTTGCAATAGATATAAGTACCATGTTACCCTTCATCCAAAACGTTTGTTTTTTATACTACATTGTATATTTTATACCAAACAGGCCTCTAAGTGTTGGCCACAGCCCCACCTATGCCTTTGTAAAGAACCGGATGTAATCCGTAAAATAAATGGATTAAGGTAATAACAATAAAAACCTTAAAGACAGTAAAGACACATGTAGAAACTATTTATGATTTCAATAAGTGCATTTTATAGTGTTATTTTATTTAAGGAGTTTATTATTGTGTTTGTATTGTATATATCTTGTGTGTTTTGCTTGCCATTGCACGATAATTAATGAAAGTTAAACCAGTATTAAAGTATTCGCTAAGGAGAGTTATTATCCATAAATACTACGAACGAACCTACTAATGCTGACAGATAAAGTTCGAATCCGACTAAACGATAATGATTTTAACCTAGGAAAAATAAAAAAGCAAAAGAGAAGAATCTTTAATAAGTTGGTGGATAATCATAATTTTATGTTATACCTAACAAAAACGTATAATGTAAAAAGCCATTAGACGCATCAAACTGAAAAGATAAAAGTTATTTGCTTAACTTTTAAAAACATTCAAGTTCCTACAATCTCATTCCCTAATGAATTTCGGCTAAAGCCATTTGAAAAGAAGAAATTTATTTCAATTAGGTTAATAAAAAGCATCTGTGCCAAGCCGTAAATAGCAAGAAAACTTGAAAACCCTATTAGCCTTTATGACGAAAAAGGAAAAGTGACATAGGCGTCCCAGAGACTTCATTTTCCTTATGAATGTGAAATATTACCTATCAAATGAAGAAAACGAACGTTGAATTAAATTAAAATTCGACAACGATGTATTCATAATAATACAAGCAGAAGTCAACCATGTGATGTTGTAATAAAGTTTCAAATAAATGGCGTTGTGATATTACACTTGCGATAAGCTAGAGATGAAAGTTGAAATCTTAGAATCTTCATTTTTCTTTGAAATTGTAAATGTTAGATAGTCAGGATCGTAAAGTTGATTTTGTCTTGTTTTTGGATATTTATCTTTTTAATTAAAGCTCTTTGGTTACGCAGTAAATTGGTATTACGACTCTAAAGAAGGAATAAAAAAATATCTAAAAGTTAATGAACATTTAGTTCTTTAAACGAGCAAATCTTGTGTATATTAAATATTATATAATCTGGATATCGAAAATGGCTCATGCGATTTTCATGAAATCTAGTATGTAGAGGGTTTCGGGGGCGATACATCGATCTAGCTAGGTTAAATTTTTAGAAAATGTCGTCTTATCCGTGTTTCAGGCAATGAAAAACAACAGTTTGTTGGTTGCGTTCAAACTAGATGGCGTAACAGTCGCATTATAAAATCCTGAATCGCGGTGACATGATTCTCATGGAACATAATAATATGTTTCTATTTCAATGTGTAGTAGTAATTACAAGAATATCTAGAAATAAGCACGTGAAAACTACGGGAAGTTTCCGGAACTCTGCCGAGCTGAGTTGGATTCGACGAGTTTGTTGGACCTGGCTAGTACAGCCTATAATCTATAGTCTTGGTGTAGGGGTAGAAGTGCTGTTTTGGAACCTTGAGGTCCTGGGTTCGATCTCCGGGTTGGAAAGTTACTAGCTTTTTCTGATAAAGAAATTTTCAAAAAGGGTGCCTCGTAGTTTGCAACAGACTCGCCTCTTATAAAATAAGACTAAAAACATGTCGAGCGAAACGTAGGCGTCTCTTATCCTCATCAACTTCAACTCATCATTATACTCAAAATCAAAATGGCGGATTTCGCTTTTTTTTCGCAACCACTACAGAAATACCGATTGTTTCAAAACGGTTTATTACTTATATGTGATATAAAAAGAGATAAACAGAATAAACTATGTTTTACATTATTATCCTGCACTATTTGTATGTTTTATAAGATAGCATATTGAATTTCTAGCACTAAGTTATGTTTACGAACAAAACCGTTATGTTTCATATTTGAATATCATGTCTGAGAATAAACGAAATTCTTTATAAAAGATATTGAAATTGTAAAAGTTCATATTTTATAATGATAAAAATAACAATTAGCTAACCTCCTCATTACTTTTCCACTTCCTTTATTTTTTATTCAATTTATGTCAAACAATCATCTTCGCACACTGACAAGCTGCACATACTTAGGTACTCTATAGGCCGACTTGGAACACAAAATATTTTTTTTTTCATGGTCCGGTTTGTGATTTTGGATTTTATAGGAAGAACATATATCTAGCTTTCTTCGCCTCATACATTTTACCGATCGAAAAAGCAAGACAACAACAATATAATGCAAAAACGAACCACAAGTCCTCGAGAACAGATTAGTTCACCTTATGAGCTTACTAGTACAATGTAAAATTGGACAGTATTGTTGACCTCACATCTCAGGCGGTGACACCGCTGCTTCCCCCTTCGAGGATATATAGGCGAAACTATTTGGTATGTTGTGTTTAAAAATAAAATGTAAGTATTGCAGGCGATTCACTCAAGACCGCTCGACTGATTTTCCACCTCCATCATGATGATGAGGATGAACCAAATATAGCGTAATTTACTCAGGCATAATCTACTTAGCTCTAAACTCGTGAAAGAATTCCTTGAATCATTAAGCCTGCAGCTGTAGTTTTACATTTACCTATTACAAACAAACAAACAATTATATACTCTTTATTATTCCGACTAAGAAGAATAATTCTTCTTAGTCGGGCACTCTAGGCAGAGTGGTCGTGGTCATAGTGACGGTAAAAGGCGGATCCGCGCAAGTTTCCGTTTTCAGGGCTGTCGATCTCCTCGCGATGTCTCTCCATTTCTGACGGTCATTGCCATTGTGAGCACATTGCACAATGGTGGAATTCGTGACCTTTTTAATAGGTGCCTTAAAAAAGTAATACTATAACTGTAATAGTTCACATAAAATAAATAAAAACTAAATAAAAAGCCTTTATTCTACTTAAAATCTAACATATGGGCTTATGTAATTAACTAATCAATTTTACACCATAATGAATCGCCTCTCCAGCGTAGACTTCCCCTATTTCCACTCTACTCTTTCTCATGCCTTCCTCATCCAGTCAGGACCTATTATCTTAGAGAATATCTCCCTCCATCTTTTCCACTGCCCTCCTTGGTTTCTTTTTCCGTCCAGAGGTATCCACTGAGTAACCCTTTTTGTCCATCTTTCATTATTTAGTCTGCAGACATGGCCTGCCCATGCCTATGCCTATGCCTATATCAATAGTCTTATCCTTTGTGTTACATCTGGTGCTTTCAGAAGTTTTTCAATTCAAATTGCAATTTGCTCTCCGTCTTTTCTCCTAAGCGACCATGCGTAGCAACCGTATGTTAAGCACAGTAATAGTTGACATAATAGCACTGCAGTCTTTTTGGTAGATATTAATGTCTTCTGTAATACCTACATCATTTCGCACTATTATCATACATTTTCGCATCGTTAGCGATTTAACCCTTGGGGTGCCTGGTGGGCAAAAATCACACGGCGTTTTTTATATTACTCAATGTGTTAAAATACCAAATAACAAGTATATGTTAATTTTAAATACTGTATTGTATGATATAATCAATAAAAAATAATATAAGTTGACATAAAAAGTTTTACTATCTAAATAAAAAACACTCTACTTTTAGGTACCAAAAGTCCACTGTTTGTGTTTAAATCAATAATATCAAACTTGTTTCATCAATATTAAGAATCAGTATTTACAATAATTTAAAGCACAGTTGAATTAACTTACAAACTTATGATCTTTAGATACAAATTCAGAATATAACTTATAACTACTTAGTCAGTTATTGTGCGATTATTTTCGCAAATTAAATTTTCGTATTCCAGGCAAATGTGACTCGTGTAATAGGCACATGTGCGCTTAGACTTGCTATGTTTTTTCTAGGACATAAATAACAACACCTTTTTATAGCAGCTAAGTCTTTTCGGTGCTAGCTCTGAGGGTTCACCTATATGAGAGCCAATTCTCTTGCGTGTCAATTTCATCAAAAACTACATCGTCATCGTCATTTCATCCAAATCTATTACTTACTTGGTACTTGGTGGGCTGGCTCTTTTCCGCAACTAGGCCGCTGTGGCGCGGCCCATTCTGCGTGATAGCCGGGTGACGCTGATCAGTCCAGCCACCCGGTGTCGCCCAGGAAAGCCAGCAGCTCCTTCAGCTTGGCGCAGGCTTCCCACACTGTCCTCGGCGAGCCGAGGTTTGCTGCCCTTTGTGCCGCCACGCTCCTGCATTCGATGAGCAGATGCGCAGCTGTTTCTTCCGCCTCCATGCTGCCTCTGCATAGGGGGCTGTCTGTAACATCTATATTAAACAGGTGTTTGTTTAAGGAGCAATGACCGGTCATAATTCCGACGATATGTCGTACATTATTTCTTTTAAGATTGAGGAGTTTTCTGGAGAATTTCAGATTTAGAATCGAAAAAGCCTCCTTCGACTGCCTACAACCCTCGATACTTGCCCAGTAGTCCTGATGCTGGTCCTTAGTTTTTTTGCGAATCCATGCACGAATTTGACTGAAAGGTAGGGGGATCATTGGTTCTGGTCCTGCACACGTCATTCCGGAACCTCTCCTAGCTAGCTCATCAGCCGCATCGTTACCTCTGGAATCGCTGTGCCCCTTTATCCATTGGAGTGTGACATTATTGTTATGGTTACTTACTTCGTCCAATAGTCGGTGACATTGTATGATCAGCCCCGAAGAGTGGTCGTATCTATTTAGGGCTCGTAGTACCGCAGTGCTGTCGCAGAGTATCCTAATATTACTATTGGTTACCTTTCTGCGAAGTACTGCTGTGGCTTGGATGACACCCACACATTCTGCTTGGAACATAGAGTTGTATTTACCTAGCCCTGTTGCTATGTGTATGTTTAGTTCCTATGAGAACGCTCCCGCTCCGGTGCCTGTTGCCATCTTAGAGCCATCTGTGTAAATTCTGACTTCATGTATACCTACGCAGTCGCTTGGCTCTTCATTTAGTTGTACGCGGTAGCTCTTTGTAAAGAAGTGTTGCTTTTGTACTCTATCATAGATAAACTTTATTAGGGGGTTTCCAACTGCAAAGTCTTCTATGATTGTTGTATGGGGTGCTAATTGGTCCTGATACCAGAGGTTTAGTGCCTTTAGCCTGTACGCAGCCACCGCGGCCTCTTGCTGTATGTATAGGTGTAGTGGGGTTAGGCCTATCAGGGCCTTAATCGCGGCGGTTGGTGCAGTGCGCATGCAGCCTGTTACGGCTACACAGGCAAGTCTCTGAAAGATTTGTAGCTTGGTTTTGGTGGTGCTCAGGATGGTTCTGGGCCACCACACAATTGCACCATATGTTAGTGAAGGTCTGATTACAGTTTTTTATAACCACAGGGTGATCTTAGGGCTTAGTCCCCATGTTTTACCTATCATCCTTCTGTATTGCCAGAACGAAATACTGGCCTTAATTAACTTGTTCTCTAAGTGCTTGGCCCAATTCAACTTGCTGTCTAGTGTGACTCCCAGATATTTCACTTCTTCTGACAGTTTCAGTTGCTTGTTAAATAGGCTAGGTAGTGTAAACCTGCCTAGGGTTCGTATGTTAGTGAACATCACCAGTTCGGTTTTAGCTGGGTTTACGGAGAGTTCGTATTCTATGCACCATTTTTCGACAACCTTTAACGCATTTCTCATCAGGTTACATGCCACACTGGCAAAATGGCCTGATATTAGTATTGCGAGGTCGTCTGCATACCCTACCGTGAAGAAGCGACTTGTATTCAGCCTGGTGATTAGATCATTGACTACTAGATTCTATAGGAGCGGGGACAGGACACCTCCTTGGGGGCACCCTTTGGCCACCACTCCCCTGGTTGTGCCGTTTAAATCAATGATCCAATCGATCAGGGTCAGGTCTACTTTATGTTTAAGCAATGCTGCTCTGATGCTGCTAAAATTAGTTTTGTCAAAGGCTCCTTCTATATCGATGAAAGCTCCTAGAAATAGATTTCTACTTTTTATATCTGTCTCTACTTTATGTATAACATTGTGTAGGGCGGATTCGGTAGACTTACCTGAGCTGTAAGCGTGCTGTTTTGGGTGAAGTGGCGCGGTAATGAGAACTGTGTCTCAGATGTACCTATCACAGAGCCTCTCCAGGGTTTTCAGGAGAAAAGACGTAAGACTTATCGGTCTATAAGCCTTAGCTTCTGTGTAGTCACTCTTACCCGGCTTTGGTATAAACAAGACCTTGACCTCCCTCCACCCTTTGGGCATGTATCTGTGCGCCAGACATGCCTTGAAGATAGCGCTCAATGTCTCGTTTATATGATGTTCACTCCATTGTAGGAGTCCTGGGAATATCCCGTCCAAACCTGGCGTTTTGTACGGTGTGAATGTGTTGATTGCCCAGTTTAGTCTCTCTCCTGTAACAACAGTCTGTGCAACAGCCCAGTCTGTCGCTGTAGGTGGTGCCATGAGGTGTTCTGTCCAAACATTTGAGTCTGATATTAGGCACCCAGGAAAGTGTGTTTCCAGGAGTATTGTGTAGGTTTCTGTTATAGTTTTTGTAAACAAATAAAAAAAAAGAAATCTATTTATAATAGTTGTCTTTTTTCGGTATCAATTAATTGTCTGGTCATTTTAAACTGCAACAATATTATTTACACAATTGATGTACGATTATAAACACATTTAAACATAAAACACAAGAATAATCACTTACCGATTAAAAGTTACGCCGCTCGCATGGTCGGGTCTCACGGACCCGTGCGCGCAGAAAACGTGTGTTACTTTAACAGGTGCGAGTTGCGGATTGCGGGGGTGGTGGCAAAATTGCTGCTGGTCTATATTGTGAAGCTACTCAAAAGCGCAGCTGGCTTGGTTGCGAATTCGAAGAAATATTTTAAATTTTTCGAAGTAACGGGTCTGTCAGACTCACCAGGCACAATACACTCCAAGGGTTTAAGGATTTTTCGGCGATACAATTGCATATGTAAACATGAAAAAGTATTTATTTTGACATAACTTTAAAAGTCAGGCTATGGTATTGTTGATACGCGTCGACTTGAGAATCTCCTCTTGTTCTGGAAGTCGGTTGAAATGGTATTTAACCTTCTGACTGGCTAATAACTAAAGTCATATCTTGGCGATCCCCACCGGTTTCCCGCCACATACATTCGAAAAGGCGACAGTTCGCGCTTTTTTAATGTCGTCTAATTCATCTCCTCACATAACTAAATTATATTTTTCTCTATTTCGCAAAAATAAAATAAAACGCAAAAAATATTAGCAAACTAAACCTTATTTGAGATAATCAAATACGAGTACTATTTGTCTGTGGCTAGAGGCGAACTCGATGCATGGAGTTTACTATCGTACTCAAATGTGAATTTCAAAACGCCGAGTATACTTGCCATGATTGGAGTTCAAACTCATGCGAGACAGGTCAGAGTAAACTCGCTAACTGTGAATTTCAGCCTGTGAGTTACCTATGTCACAGTTGCCCCAGATACATGACAGTTTGTAGGTGTCACGTGAACGGCACGTTACGTACACTTAGGCAGTTATACGTGCTAGGCTCGCTGTTACCCTTCAAAGTAGGTTAACAGTTGACGCATATTGCCGCTAACTTGTCACGTACAAGCGAAGCTACCGACAGATTTGTTTCATATGCGTGGGATCTGAAGGTCCTCACGCAGCTTACTGCGTACAAAATGCTACACTATTGTTACTGAAATAAGCTTGTATTTCTATTGTGTCGATTGCAACTACAACAATACGCTACCATTTCAACTTTGCCTCGACAATTAAAATAGATTATAAAAACATTTAGGACTCGAAATGGTCCTAGGATACTAAATGTCAATAAAAAACGATTTCGCACGGATGCGAAAGCGATGCATCATTTTCCTTTACAAGAGTAGGTTTCGTATGATTTAATTCATAAAAAATAGTGGGTCTAAAACGTACATATTCGTAAGTGTATCGTAATCGTATAGTTGACGAATTCAGTAGAAACTGTGAGCTATCTGTGTCACATTTGTAATAAATAAATGACAGTTTGCACTGAACGTGTGAACATTTTAGTATTGAAGTTAGACTTATTGCACTAAATAAAGTACAAATAGACCACTTAATATCAAAGCATTTTCTACCAGTCATATAAGAGGAATACCTGTCCTCTTGTGTGACAAATAGACAAACAAAAATTACAAATAATATATAAGGTCATTGTTAATAAGTGCACAATATCGAATGGGGTGGTTTGGAATCATTATGGTCATTATTAGTGAAGGAAATAATCATGTTTTCATTATTATGAATTCATATTCATTGCTCCGCAGCTAATAACCATTGCGCGAATGAATGCACGCCGCTACATCACAGAATAGACCACAGTGACTACAAACAATCAACAGCAACAATAACAGTAACAATCTCGCTAATTCTTCTTTTGTTGTGTTGATTATTGTCAGGAGAAGGTTCTTATGAAAGAAAAACAAGAAAAGATGTGTGGTTATGGTGAGGCCGAAGGCCGAACCTACTACGCGATCGAAGTCGCGGGTCGTCGCTAGTCTAATATATAAAAATGAACCCTTATTTTTCCTGGTCACGCTTTATCTTGAGAACGTCTTTACCCACTTAATTTATCTTTTTTTAAATGTTTTCTAATACGAGTACTTCGAAAAAGGTTCTTACATAAAAAAATAAATGGTAGGAGGTAATGGTGAGGCCGAAGGCCGAGCATACTACGCGTTCGTAGTCGCGGGACGTCGCTAGTCTAATATATATAAATGAACCCCTATTTTTCCTGGTCACGCTTTATGTTAAAAACGTCTTTACCCACTTAATTTATCTTTTTTAAAATGTTTTCTAATACGAGTACTTCGAAAAAGGTTCTTACATAAAAAAAAAAATGGTAGGAGGTAATGGTGAGGCCGAAGGCCGAGCATACTACGCGTTCGTAGTCGCGGGACGTCGCTAGTCTAATATATATAAATGAACCCCTATTTTTCCTGGTCACGCTTTATGTTAAAAACGTCTTTACCCACTTAATTTATCTTTTTTAAAATGTTTTCTAATACGAGTACTTCGAAAAAGGTTCTTACATAAAAAAAAATGGTAGGAGGTAATGGTGAGGCCGAAGGCCGAGCATACTACGCGTTCGTAGTCGCGGGACGTCGCTAGTCTAATATATATAAATGAACCCCTATTTTTCCTGGTCACGCTTTATGTTAAAAACGTCTTTACCCACTTAATTTATCTTTTTTAAAATGTTTTCTAATACGAGTACTTCGAAAAAGGTTCTTACATAAAAAAAAAATGGTAGGAGGTAATGGTGAGGCCGAAGGCCGAGCATACTACGCGTTCGTAGTCGCGGGACGTCGCTAGTCTAATATATAAAAATGAACCCCTATTTTTCCTGGTCACGCTTTATGTTAAAAACGTCTTTACCCACTTAATTTATCTTTTTTAAAATGTTTTCTAATACGAGTACTTCGAAAAAGGTTCTTACATAAAAAAAAAATGGTAGGAGGTAATGGTGAGGCCGAAGGCCGAGCATACTACGCGTTCGTAGTCGCGGGACGTCGCTAGTCTAATATATATAAATGAACCCCTATTTTTCCTGGTCACGCTTTATCTTGAGAACGTCTTTACCCACTTAATTTATCTTTTTTTAAATGTTTTCTAATACTTCGAAAAAGGTTCTTGCATAAAAAAATTAAGAAAAGGTAATAAAAGGTAAGAGAGGTAATGTTGAGGCCGAAGGCCGAGCCAACTACGCGAACGAAGTCGCGGACAGTCGCTAGTGGTTTTATAATTATTGTCTTTGTACATTTTGCAAACAGTCTTAAAGCTAAATACATGCAATAATATAATTAGTTATAAGCTTTTATTTTAAATACGTTTTAATCATTCTTCGCTGAATTTTTTGAAAAATATCTGGCATAGCAGTGGTTTCAAACGAGAAGCTGATTAATAAACGAAATGATGTTAAAACCATGAAATAAAAATTGAGTTTTTTAGTAGAGTTAGAGTTTGTTTAGTAGAAAGACAATTTTAGTACTTTGCCTAATTATGAGACTTAATCATAATATTTTTTATTTAAAGACATATTATTTTTATATATTTAAGTTTACTCAAGTAATGAATGGAGCACAGGCACGCTTAGATCTCTTATATTTGATGTGCTTCTAATTAAGTTTTTTACGTATTATTACCATAATTATACGAAACTTCAAGTTTTTGTAAGAAAAATAAATTTAATACATAACCATCTATATTAATAAAAAAAAATTTACTGACATGGTCACCAATGCAAGAATTAACGTTAGAAACTGGATATTTACCATGTATTATATTTATTGTAAGCTCTCGATATTTCGGCACAGTTGCATGCGCCATTTTCACTAGTAAACTGAAGTATCTGCGGGTAGGTGTTGTTATGAGCAGACGAAACGGTCTACCCTCTTCCGCGCACGTTTCTTAGATTTTTTTCTTTTAAGTACAATACATGGTAAATATCCCGTTTCTAACGTTAATTCTTATATTAATAAATTATAAAATGTTTCATATAGTACACTGACATATTTAGTAAAGAAACTTATTAACTAGTACAAACACTTTTAATTATTAATATAGTGGTATACGTTATATGACCCAGAAGATAAGCCAGTTGAAGTGGCAGTGGGCAGGCCACATAGCACGCAGAACAGATGGCCAATGGGGCCGGAAGGTTCTAGAGTGGAGACCACGGACCGGCAAGCGCAGCGTAGGTCGGCCACTGATGAGGTGGACTGACGACCTGATAAAGGTAGCAGGACGACGTTGGATGCAGGCCGCTTCCAACCGGTCCTTTTGGAAATTTGTGGGGGAGACCTATGTTCAGCAGTGGACGTCCTACGGCTGAGATGATGATTATAAACTAATATTACCAAGTAATATTTTTAATCTTGACTCGAATGATTAAAAAGTGAAGTGCGACCTTTATCAGTTCCTTTAACCACCGTGTCGGTGGATACATACACTGCGCTTGCCGGTCGGCCTATGTGGCCTGCCACTGCCACTTTATCATCTGGGCTATATCGGTGACTTTAGTCCGTCTACGTATCTCCTAATTTCTGATTCGATCACGTAGAGAAAACCCGAGCATAGCCCTCTCTATAGCTCGTTTTCTCAATTTATATATTTATTACTATTAATTATTTGAAATATACGATGCATAACTTGAAATTGGCAGAAGTTAACCCTAAAAGCCGGCATAAAAAGAGTTTTGCGTTCATCTCTAATTTATTCCATTTCTGCAGGTCACGTAATATAAGTCACAGCGCTAACACCAAAGTGCCCCGCAACTTTGTGTCATATACAAACTAAATAAAGGAAACCTCAATTGAGTCGACACTCCATGAATAATAAATGTTGTGATATCCAAATAAAGTTGATGTATAAATGCCAGTGTATGTAAATGCGAGTGAATATTTGAATATGTACAAAATATTATGCAGATGATCAATTTTAAAACGCCACTGGTTGTTTTGTACGACTCATCAATCACTCGTTGTTTCGTGCATTAATGATAGTTCAATTATGTATTCATGTGTGAAAACACGATTGTTTTCGTGTCAGTGGTGTATCGCAGATACTATTTAATTTTTTTTTTCAATAGCTTGATTCCTGGCTGTTCAAAGAATTAATTAATTTATATACGACCTGATGCCCGCGACGTCGTCTGCGCTGGATAAGTACTTCAAGTAGCCTATTATCTTCTCCAAAACCATATCTATCTTTATACCAAAATGTCATAAAATATTTACATGGTCATATGATTAAATTTAAGTACTAATTAAATCAATCAGTAAACACTCATAATAATATAATTGTACTTACGTACATACTACTGTACTTACGTACATAGAAATAATTTCCTCACCCTTGACAGTATTTGTGTTACATTTCATCACCCTTGACGGTCGCCGAGCACGTCTAGTGTATTGAGCTGTCAAATGATAAGCACGTATCACAAACTGACTGATTAATCTTATATAGCCTATGTTACTCAGGGTGAATGTAGCTTTGCAATGATGAAATAATTATTGAAATCGGTCAAGTACTTTTTGAGCCAATTTGTTACAAACATATTTACATACAATTCCTGTTTATAATATTAATTACGTAAATAAGTTGGCAACTGCCTGGTTTAATCAGGTTATTCTTGTTTTTAGTGCAGTTAATCTCGCGGTATTTACTGGAAGTTGTTTTCGACTAGTTTCGTACTTATTCGAAAATCTTGGCCTGGGAGTATAATTATGATCAACACTTGCGTAATTGTAATTCTTGAGTAGGACTGGTACAGCCCGACACTCACCCCTATTACACCTGATAGTGATTAAAAGCCAATGAATAATGGTAAAGCAATTAAAATTAAAAAGACCGTTTATGCGGGCGTCTTAATAGGGACAATAGGATAGGTGTTATTGGGACACATTCTTAGTATTCTATTTTTATTACTTAAGGTTAAATTTTAATTACGTATTAGCGTTTTATGCTCGATTGTTTTTTGTTGCTAAATTGAGGTGCTATTAAAATTGGACTTATAGTAAAAAAATGCAGACCAAGTTATTTTCAGTACTTCAGAAGATAATACAACTCTCAATCCCTTTACAGTCAAAACATAAAAATGAGCTCGTTTTAGTACACGAAAGTCGAAAAGGCCTATACAGTTACGAGAGGCTATATAGATATCGAGACAATGGATGCATTAGTGGCCCGATTTCTGCCTCCGAAAACAATGGATATCAGCAATGTCCCACATATTCGGGGAAATGGCGACTCTTTTTCGTTTTCGTTGATTACTTCGAGAAATGAGGCGAATGGTCTTTTAAGTCAATGGGAATGCTTGAGTGTTTCGATCTTTTAGAGAAAAACGATATCTATTGTTTCGAATTGATTTTGATAGTAAAAAACGTAACACAGATTCAGTCTATATCGTCAAATTCATTACAAAATGTAAATATATATACAGATAAAACTTAGTCGTCGTCGTTTACTTTTCCTTTGTAAGTTTTGTGTTGTTTAAAGTAAGTATAGAAAAATTATGCCAGGTTTACAACTATAGTCTTATAAGAAGTATATAATAACCTTGAACTTAAAAAACATATATTACCTGCACTTTGAAAACGTCGAACCAAAATGGTACAAAATAAAAATGATACAAGATATATCTTCCTTCTAAATCTAATCCCAAAAGACCACTTTTGTTTACCCTGTTTCTGGGTTAACTGGGGAAAATCCGAAACCTTTTGACTATCTAGTTCGTGATGTTCACGCAGGTCCAATTTGACGATCTCGCTTGACTTTTTAATTTGCAAACAGGGCCTGATATAAAATGAAGTTAAAAGTAATATGATACAATAGTTATGCTCAATTAAATCTCGACCACCTGATATTAGGTTACAAAGTTACAAGTGCCGGATCCGAGTTGTAAGATCTAAAAGCAAAGTTCCTCAGTTGCAAGTATCCGTAAAGTTTCAAGTAACACCAGATAAAGACCAACTTAGATACTTCTACCTTTATCTCTTGATATTCTAACGATTCTCAGTTGTAATAGTTTTATAATTTTCATGTTTAAATACGGGTGTATAGGGAACTAAATTGTTATCATTAATCAAAGTCAAAGTCAAAATCATTTATTCAATTTAGGCATCAAAGACGCACTTATGAACGTCAACTTTTCATTATAATGTACTTTAAAGACTCTACCGCCGCGTTCCAAAATATATAGAACCCACCGAGAAGAAGCGGCAAGAAACTCGGGGCCATTCTTTTTATATGGATGTTTACAATGTTTCTACTTCGGTACTACAAATATTACATTTTATGGGTGGCAGAGAGACAGCTTGCCAGAAGTGGAGTATTCCAAGCATTTTATCTTCTATATAATGTCGAATTTTATAGTAAGCTTTTTTTATTAAAAAGTTTTTTACAGTCAACTTGAATTTGCCCTCTGTGAGCTCAGTTATGTGCTTTGGGATTTTATTGTAAAAACGCATACAATTTCCTAGGAATGACTTATTAGTCTTCGCAAGTCTAAAACTAGGTACAGCTATCCTATTTGTATTTCTGGTATTAAAAGTGTGGTGATCACTATTCAACTTATATTTATATAAATTTTTACGAACATACATTATATTTTCAAATACATATAACGAAGGCAACGTTAATATATTGATTTCTTTAAATAAATCTCTCAAAGATTCACGGGGACCCATTTCGTATATAGCTTTAATAACACGTTTCTGAAGGATAAATATGGTCTCCATATCAGCCGCTAAACCCCATAGCAATATCCCATATGACATTACGCTGTGGAAATATGCAAAATACACTAACCGCGCCGTAGAAGCATCTGTTAGCTCTCTTATTTTACGTACTGCATATGCAGCAGAACTGAGTCTCCCAGACAAGGCATTTATATGAGGACCCCATTGTAATTTTGCGTCAATTTTAATGCCTAGGAAGACTGTTGCCTTGTCCATTACGAGTTTAACTCCATCAAGCGTAACGTTGGACTCCAAATATGGAACAGTAGGCAAAGAAAACTTCAAACATTTTGTCTTTTTTGAATTCAGAAGTAAATTATTAGTTGAGAACCATTTAGAGATACTAGATAGAGCGTTGTTTACTTGAATTAGTGTGCTATCTTTTCTATCTACTTTAAAAATCAGAGATGTGTCATCCGCAAATAAAACAATATCACAAAGATCCTTGGCCATAAGTGGCAAGTCGTTAATGTAAACTAAGAACAAAAAAGGCCCTAAGATGGACCCTTGTGGAACACCCATTTTAATTATAGATCCTGAAGATGTTACACCATTTATGCCAACCTTTTGCATCCTGTCAGATAATTAACTTATTACACTTGATAGGCAGTGATGATGCGGTCGTAGGTAGTATCACACTAGACCTAGAATAGCGCCTGGCTCTCAAGGACAGCTGCCGGAACATATACTGTTAGATGCTTAGCAAAAGATTTTCACTTGAGGGTGGCAGCTAGTGTGCTCTACCATTATGCTGTGGATCTAATCACGATGTTATCTTCACCGAAAGCTCAAGCCTGAAGTGGAAATCGAACCCGTGACCGCCTGATCAAAGGTCAAAACTTGTTACCCCTGGGATATCATCATAATAAGCCCATTATTTTCCCATTGCTGTAGCTCGAGCTTTTCTCTCAGAGAGAGGAGTTGAGCTATAATCCACCACGCGGGCCTAGCTAGCTAGGCTCGGTCAGCCTGAAACTCAGCCACGCTGGTGTGGCATGAGGCCCATTTAAATTTCATCAAATTCGGGCAAGTAGTTTTTGAGTTATACTACAATAACTGAATAGAATGGAAGTCAGTTTCAAATTGTACTTTTTTTTTATAAAAACTCAATACAAAGAACCATTATCAAAATAAATTAACTGTTAGAAATGGAAGCTGAAGTATTAAGATATTGAGATAAGTTATAAAAATGTCATGGAAGTTGCGATCTTCTGATTGCGGCAATTTACTTAATATACTTAAGGGATCGTCCTATCTTCGACATCTTAATAAATGTTTATGGTAAATTACGAGTAGGTATAAGAAAAGCGTATGACATTGTTCGGTAACACGTCAACACATCCTACAGATAGGCGCAGTCATAAGACGCAAAACTACCAGCCAGTATATATAAACAAAGTTAAGCCATAAACTTACAAACATGTATAGTTAAAACACCACGGTAAAATTATTCTAATTCATAATTTAAAGATTATTAAACTTTCTTCATATTCTTAAACCGTAACGAGTTGAAATATAAAAATCACTACATAATATTTTATTAGGTAATAAAACTGCAAAGGTCGAATTACTGTACCTACATTGAAAAAAATATTCTAAAAACTTAGTCAAGGGGGTGTAAGGAGTGAAATCGAACTAATTTAAATATTTAAATATTTTTTTGTTTCTGATTGTCTGTCTGTTTGTACGGGCTAATTTTTGAAACGATTGGACTGTTTTAAATGAAATTTTGTACGGTGGTAGCTTATATCCCTGGTCAACATATAGGATACTTTTGATCCCGGTGAAATAAAGAGTTCTCGTGGAATAGTTAAAAAAACTGTAACACGCGAGCGAAGCCGCTGGCGGGTCAGCTAGTAAATAATAAATCACTGTTTTAGACTTTCGCGGTTGTTAACTACATTATAATTAGTACTCACGGGATGTACACCACGATTAGGCGGGTTTTGGTGTTCCCGATATTTCGGCGCAGCACCATGTTCACGGGTAGAGTCTACCCGTGAACTACTGTAGTAATGTAAATAATTTTTGTCATACATGCGATGAAATCGTTATAATCTGACTTTTACTATTAGTAGGTATAAATAAATTGAATAAATTGCAATAAATGAAACTTAATATGATGTCTTGAATAATAGTCAAAAAATGTGATTTATTTTCATTCGTAATTGTACATATTATTATCTACTTTAATTTGTGAACCGCTCGTTTATATTAGTGCGTGTAGTCGGTACCTATGATTGTGTTAGCAGTCAGAGTGTGTAGTGAATTGTATTTATTATAATTGTCTTAATGTATAACATGTTGGTACTCAATAAATAAATAAATAGACACCAGAAATTTGCCAATCTTCACAGTATAAGCTTTCAGTAGAACTTAAACTATCATGGACAATTGTGCGATAACCATGAGGCATCGTCACATTGTTTCATCAAGCAGATAAATCAAGACAAACATTCAACAAACTTTACAAGTATCTAGCTTTGATTGCAAGCTCCGATTTTTATAACCGTAATAAAGAGCCACTTTACCTGCTAGAACTTGCATGAACTTTGTCGTACAACCTATAAAAATATTACTTAGTTGGAGAAACTGCTTGCAATCAACTTTGTGAAGCAGGAATAAGGAAGCTTAGTTCGTGTGCTCATTAATTTAATGTGGAGCTTTCCTGGGTTTCTTATAAACTTCTTAGATATTCTATTTGTTTTAAGGCGCGTCCACACTAGCGACTAGCTAATTATTCTTTCTGTCTTCAGAATATATTATGTATATAGCATATATATATAACATATATATAACGCTAAATAAGGATTAATCCTTCCTATACCGAGAAGCGAGTGATAATTAAAACAAAAGATTTATGAAGAAAACTGACGTATATTTACGTCTCTGGGACGCAAAGAGTTAAGACGTCCTCATGGGCTTCTAATAGATCGTACGAACGAACTATGCAAATTCATTGCATGACACACAAACAACCTCACGATTAAACATAACTTTTAGCCGGTGCTCGTAATACAGATATACAGAAATACAGATATACAGAAATACAGAAATACGAATATAAAGAAATACAGAAATACAGAAATACAGAAATACAGAAATACAGAAATACAGAAATACAGAAATACGGAAAAACAGAAATACAGAAATATTTATTTGTGGCAAAATACAGGTGTACAAATGAAGAAAATCAAGACAGTAGGTAATTCAAACTAACAACAATAACACATCTATAATTTTGTCACAAAATCGATCTCAACTCAACATAATGCTGATTGTAAACAATCGGCGCTGGTATTCTGTTGGGACCGGCTGGTGACGTCACGTACGATACCACGTGAATAGAGGGTAGACGTACCACGGAGTTAATAACAAGGGCAATTAATGAAATAAACATGTATACTTTACACGGCTCAAAGTTATAGTTTCTTAATAATTATATTATAACTATAATAATAATAATAATAACTTTATTCCAAAAAAGTTACATGAGTACCTTACATACAAATTAACATCTGAATAGTTTCTAATGCTAACTAGGTAAAACTCAATAGGTTATCAGTGTACTGGTGGCCTTGCACTAGGAGAATCCTGTTTCGCAAGGACCACTTAAGTCACGTTTGCTGAGTGTAGGTTATACGGTACGGTAGGTTTTCTAATAACTTTTATACAATTATATTTCAAAGAAAACTTAGGTGCATATAGTTATTTTAAAAGGAGCAGTTAGAGCGTTTGAGTCAAACGAGTGCCTGTATGAGGGAGTGTGAGTGTGCTGAAAAGTGTGTATGTATGAGAGCTTTACTTGCCGTGTGTGGGTGTGTATGGGTGCACGTGTCAATGGGAGAGCTACAATGTGAGAGTGAGGATGTGATGATGTACATATTATAAATAGAATGAGGACGTTTTGTATAAGGGTTATGCAATAGTTTTAAGGATGTCTTCTGTTTCCGAATAAGTGAGTGATTGCAAGTATTTTGTTATTATTGTTTTGGTATCTCTTACTGTTTTGTCATAAATGTCACATTTTTTAAGTATTCTATTGTAAATAAACGGGTGATTAAAATCGGGTAAACGTTTGGCAAAAGTTGTTTTAACTTTAGGCACAAAGACAGCACGAGGACATCTTTGTCTCCGTGGGGCGTTGGTGATTTTTGGGTGACATATAATTTTACGTTGCATTTTTAGGATAACCTTCTGAATATATAACTGGCGAACGTTTAAAACTTTTGCTTCTTCGTAGAGTTTGCTGGTAGGATACCGGTAGGGCCGTTTTAACATTACTTTGAGTACTGAACGCTGAGCCCTTTCTAGGCTGACCATAAGTGTGACTCCTGCTGCACCCCATGAGGTCAAGCAGTAACATAGGATGGATTCGCATAAGGCGACATACACAAGATGGAGAACTGTTTTGTTTGCAGAATTACGAAGGGCTCTCATTATGTGTATCAATTTGCGTACTCGTTTTGACAAAACAGCAATGTGTTCTCTAAAAGAGAGCTGCTCATCGATTACCACCCCTAAGTATTTAATTGATGATGCACGACTGATCTTTCCACAGGCGTATGATGTGGCTATGGAACAGGAAGAGTGAATCCTGATGTCAGGTAATTGAGAATTTGGTTCAGAAGCCCGCGTTTTGTGGAAGCACAGGTATTTAGTTTTCGACAAGTTTAATGTCAGGAGATTATTTTCTAGCCACTGTATAATATTTGTCATGCCCGCTTCCGCCTTTTTCATAACTGAGTCCCATGTATCGTCGTGGAAGAGAGCTACTGTATCGTCGGCATAACAGATTAAGTCAGCATTCAAAGAGATGGTAGAAAATATGTCATTCATGTATAGGATGAAAAATGTGGGCCCAAGCACGCTGCCTTGGGGTACACCATAATAAATGGGTAGCACATCGCTCTTATGGTTACATATTTTCACGCATTGGCTTCTTTCGCTTAGGTAGCTCTGAAACCATTTCAGCGGCAGCCCTCTGACTCCGTACGATTCGAGTTTTTTTATAAGTATCGCCACCGAAATGGTGTCAAAGGCCTTGGCCAGATCGAGAAATACTCCCACCGATTTTCGGCCTTTATCAAGGCTGCGCGCCAATTTTCTAGTGAGAAGTTCCACTGCGTCTTCAGTCGATTTACCGCGGCTAAAGCCAAACTGATTATCCGAGATAAGGTTGAATTTTTTTAAGTAAGCTACGAGGCGACTGTTTACTATTTTTTCTAGTAGTTTGGAGAAAGTAGCTAAAAGTGATATTGGTCTATAACTTTCCGGAAGGGTTTTCTGGCCGTTTTTAAAGATTGGAACCACTTGTGCAAGTTTCCATTGATGGGGAAAAACACCCGTTGATAGACTGGCATTAAAAATATGAGTGAGAGGACTCAAAATGTTTTGCTTAACTACTTTGATCAAAGCTGGCATAATCCCATCCATACCCGGTGCGCTATTCGTTTTCAGTTTTTCAATGAATTTACTAACTTCAAATTCATCCGTCGGATGCATGAAAAATGACTGAGAGGACGACAACTGTTTGATATTTAATTCTGAAACAAGTTTCGTTTCGGATGTATTAAGTGATTTCAAACATGCATCAGCAAGTTGAGAACCGACATTTGCAAAATACTCGTTACAGTGATTTGTAGAGTCGTGAATACTAGATTTGCTTTTAAGTAACTCAGTGGCTGTTGATTGATTGTTTGTACTAGCGGTGATGGTTTTAATGGACTTCCATAGTTTTTTAGGGTCGCGTTGATTAGATTCTAACTCTCGAGATTCGTATTCGTGTTTCAGTCTATGAAGTAGATCATTAAAGAAATTTCTATAACGGAGATAAACTTTTTTACGCGTAGCGTCATCAGGGTGTTTTCGTAAGTCTAAGTGAAGCATATCACGATGTTTCATGCATCGTAAAAGGCCCGGAGTGATCCATGGCTTTTTAACAAATTGGGATCGAGGAATACGCTCTTCTGTAGTGTATTTTAGGATAGCAGGAATAAGTATGTTATGAAATGCTTCTAGGGCTGTATTAACATCTGTAGCTTTATATACAGTGGACCAGTCAGTTTGATCTAATTCATGAGCTACGGCCATATAGTTAGTTTTAGTTCTGAATCTGCTTTGCTGTTTGTTATTCATCTGAGCTGATAGACACAATCCCAGAAAGGCCATATCATGATCAGTTACGTCAGTCTTACAGATAACGCCGATTGACTTTTGCGATTTAGCTTTTAAAAATATATGATCTAGACAGGAATCGAACCTCGTGGCCTTAGTTATTGCAGGTTGTAGTCCATGTTCAGCCATTGTGCAAAGATATTCATTGGTTCTGCTATCTAATGGGCTTAGAATATTAATGTTAATGTCCCCAGCAACGATAACTGGAATATCACCTTTCAGTGGTTTAAGTGTATTAATGAGTGACATGAGAAAACTATTAGTACATGCAAATGACGGAGAGCGGTATATTTCAAGGATTGAAACTGTTTTAGGTATGTCAACTCTCAGGCATTCAGCTTCCTCGAACTTTGGTTCGGTTACTGTGGCGTTCCATTTATTTTTAACATACGTCACTATTCCTCCAGCCTTGTTAATATTGTTTTTAGTATAGTAATGATTATACCCAGGAATTTGTCCTATTATTGGATCGTTAGCTAGCCAGCATTCTGTTAGGACTACTACGTCGATAGCTAAGTTCAGGCGCTGGAATGCAACGAGAAAAGAGTTAAAGTTTTGCTGTATGCTTCTTATGTTGAATGTAAGTAGTTTAAAGTTGTAATCTGAAGTAATTACTTCTTTGCAGTTTTCCAGTAAATCACAGGTCCGGCAATCTATATTAAAGATATTATCAATCTCGTTTACAGTATTTGCATCAATATTAGCCATCAATATAATTTAAGTACTGATTTTTATTAATGGATAAGTGATTGTCGAACCTGCGACCTGGAATGTCAGATACATAAAATGCTGCAAATGGTATGATAAATACATTTTTCCTGGGAGAGTGGAGGATTAGGTATTTGAATGGCAATGATGTTGGATGATTTTCTAATGTAGTGATATTTTTATCTGTTTGAAACTTGTGTATCTCTGTCTGATGCTGTGAATGTGTTTTGTGTGTGAGGTTTTCATATGTAGTATTGTCAAATGTGTCGGTGCTCTCTATTACAATTTTTGGGTAAATATTAAAGAAAAAATAATAAAAGCAGAAGTGGAGTATTAACATTTGTGGTAGAGAAGGTAAAGCTACGAAATAACAGTTTACTCGCGTTTTTTTATATCTCCTTGTGAACGGATTCTGTTGGAAGGACTGGTCCCGGTACAGCTCCAACCCGCTGATCGAGGTCTTGGGTGGATTGGATAAGTAACGCTGGTCTCTTGTCAGATTGCCGGACGTATATAGCTCCATTTCGTATCCAGCAGTAGCGAAAGCTATGTTGCTTTGCCCGCTCTCTTGACTCTTTGAACAGGATTCGATTATACTTTGTCAGCCTTTCATTTATATAAATTTTGCATGAATTGTTGGTTGATCCAGTAGCAGAATCCTCCCAGGTTAGATTTCGTCGGGATTTCGCTGCCTGAATTATTTCATCACGTTTCGATCGGCGCAGCAGTTTTACGATGATTGGTCGAGGCAATCGATTCTTAGTCGCGTCGCTGGTTTGAGAGCGCTTAGGACCCGCTCTAGTCACGCAGTCAACATCAGAAGCATGAAGTTCGACACCAACTTTTGTAGCAGTTACTTGCACTATATGTAGGAGATTGTCACAGTTAGATTCAGGGATTCCAGCAATTTCCAACTCATTTATAAGGTAGTTCTGCTCTTGAATGTTCAGAGTTGATTGCAGACTAGAAAAAGATTCGTTGAGGACTGCTATTTTTACGTCCTGATCTGCAATTCTTTTTTCGTAGGCGTCCAGGTTCGAGGTGAATGTGGCTGAAAGCGATGATAGCTGTTCCTTCATGGAATGGACATCTTGCCTTAATAAAGGGATGTCCTTATTATGTTCCTTAAGATCAAATACTTCTTGCCTTAGTTGCTTTATTTCGGATATGAGTTGTGACATTTCGGAATTCCATGTAATTGGTGTTGTCATCTGATTGCGGCTTCCGCGTTGAATATTAACGCTACCCAGAGAAGTGTAAGTGCTATTTAAGTGACCAGCTGGGCTGCTTACCGGAGTATGTGTGTTGTCTCCTTTTGGCCGCGAACTAGTACAAAGTGGGCAAAGCCATTTGGATTTAGCATCCTGAGTTAGTTTTTTAAAGGCATCAGCTTCCATCCCAAGGCATTGCAGGTCATATAATTCTTCACAATTGCTGCATTCCATAAAATCTAGGGATTGAATGGGTTTACTGCAACCACTGCACTTCGTTGACATTTTTTATTAAAAATATGTATACAAAAAGTGAAGCCGCTGGTAGGGTTTGAACTCGTGGTACTTTGTTCGCTCGGTCGGAACTCGCTAACTCAACCCTCCAGCCGACGGATCGCTGAGTGAGGCACCGAAATTAGAGTACCAATGTCACAAATAATAGCTTTGTACTCAACGTGCAATGTATTTTTGTTGATCAACAAACCGGGTAGTTCTGTGCGAAGTAAACTTATTTTGGACACTTTATTTTTATTTTACACTGAGATGGCACATATTTTGTCGTCACAAACACATCATTAGAAACAATTACTAGTTACGGAAACTTTAGATACAACTTTCAGTAGGATATTACAAGTTTAACTGGTAGAAAAGTATTAAATATATGCTGACTGATTTGTAGTACGTGTTTGCTAGTCACCGCACCGAGATAGAATGAACTATGATATTAGACACTTATTCTAGAAATACTTAATAACAATTAACTTAGTAAATAATATATATACAATAATTTTAGTAATTCATTAAATTATACGCACACAAAACACATACAACATATTATTACAATGCACTGGTGTCAATCCTCAAGCATTCCTCACTTTTTGTTAAGGTACTGTCAATTCGTGACCTCGATAAAAATTAGGGTTTTTGGAACCAGTTTATCTCATCCACAGCGATTTACTTAAAATTTAAAAATATATATGATATTTCTAAGACTTTTAAGTACACATTGACGGATTTAAAAACATAATCTTAAAGTACTACATTACGTAAAAAAAATTCAATCATACCACTTAATTTCACTTTAAAAACAGTTTTGCTCTTTATTCACAATTGTATTTGTCATGAAACACATATTGATAAAATAGCAATTTTTAATACACTAACAATGCCGGATACTGTTTTTATTGACCAGTGAATATTTATATTATGAATTTTTGTAAGTTATTACGAGATACGCTGTAATCTAAACTAAGATGAGAGAAAATATTGTTTTCGAAAAAAACAATAATACAAAACAGATTCCGCTCGTCGCTTTTCTGTTCACGGCCTAATACGAAACTTTGTAAACAGAGTTCAAGATCCGTTCAATCTCCTTTCCTTGGCCTCTAACGCGAAACCTTTCATATTGCACTTTGTTTGTATAACCCAAGCTTGGACTTTGCAACGTGAAACTATGTACACTTTTACAACAATACACATTTGTAACAGTAACATGCATTACAACATTTTATGAAGCTAGTTTATCATTTTGTAAAATACCTTAATTTTACTTACATGATTATTTTGCAGTTAACAAGCTTTTAAACATGCGTAACCGTTAACAAACTAGCTGCTCTCCGCGGTTTCACCCGCGCGGTGATGGATGATGATGAATCTCATATAGCTTATGTTACTCAGGGTGAATGTTGCTTTCCAATAAAGAAGGAATTTGTGAAATCGGTCCAGTACTTTTTGAGCCAATTCGTTACAAACGTACATACAAATCTTTCCTCTTTATTATATTAGTATAGAAGATATAGATATAGATGTAATAACAGCTCGGTGGAAATATAAAACATGTTAAAAATACTTGTTTGATATCGTAATACCTTTTTATATTTTGCGTAAAAAGTTTGCCAGTTTGGGAGCAAAAACTTTTACTCCTTTCTTTAACTTATGGCACTATTATAACCGATCCGCTTTCTTTGCGATCCTGTCTATCTCACTTGATGGTTACGTTGTCGGAGGTGTTCCAAACAACAAAAACGGTTGGTTCTCAGGTACAGCTGCCGGAAGACACAGTCAGGTTTTTAGGAATTGGTTTCCAATCCTGAGGGTGGTAGGTAGCAAAGCGGGCACTAAACAATACCTTACAACAACGAGAACATAGCCATTTACCATTTGGCGTATGACCGTCTTCAAATAAAAGTAATACACAATTTATATAGTCTGTGCTTCGACGTCTGCCACGGACAACTGATTTTATCGTATCAGGCAATCGGACTTCAACACCCAAAGTATTTAATCGGCTACAGTCAGTCAATTCAAAGAAAAAAAAATATATACATACATAACGTCACGCCCGTTTTCCGGACGGGGTCACGGGGTAGGCAAAGATCACAGATTTCTACTTGCTATGATCCTGGCATACCTCTTTTGCTTTACTGCTCATATATTTACGTGACAGTCAGATGTTCAGCAGTGTCACTACTTCGGAACAATCATCTCTCTAAATATGTGCCAAAAATTAACGGTTTTGGTTTGAAACTTATTATGTTCGTATTTTTACCAAAGAGCCACTTTACACACTACCAAGAAAGGAAAGCGTGTATTGAAATGAAAGTAGTCGTGTGCTCAAATAGCAATCTCGTTGGGATAATTCTAATGCTGGCCTTTTGCTGATCTGCAACGCCTTTATGATCTATATACACTATGATACTAGACACTATGGGCACTCAGTGTATACATTGAGTGTCTACGTGTATCCACGGTGGAGTCACCGAGTAACAGATGTAAAGCTGACGTTATATCGGAGACCTGAGAGCAACAGGGTTGTTATATATCGCAGTTGAAATAAAATGTTGATTGAACAAGTATAATTTGAAAAATTTAATACCGACTTCCATTCTATTCATTTTTTGGAGTGTAACTCAAAAAGAACTGGACTGAATTTGATGAAATTTAAATGGGACTACCAGCACAAGCTTTAAAACAAAAAAATAATTTTGAGAATCGGTTCACCCAATCGAAAGTTGAAGTAACCAACATAAAAAAAGTCGAATTGAGTACCTCCTCCATTTTGGAAGTCGGTAGAAATAAAGTGGCGGTTTTATGTCACTTTTGTCAGTAATTGTAGTCATCAACTTAACATATTTGCATACTGGATTTGTTGAAACTGACATAACCACAATTTTTTAAGATTTCAATCAACATTTGTAACTGTGATTTGTTATCGCCCTGCAGTTCTTATATAAACAATTTAATAATACAAACTACACTAAACGTAAATTTAGACTAAACTTAGAAAATAAACTTACATTACACTTAGATGTTGACTTAAAATAAACTTAATATATTAAAGGCAGTTAAACAGGTTAAGCTTTGTAAAAGTCAAATCAAAATTTGCGATACTGTGTTTACTGTTGCAAGAGTGGAACACGAAACTTTGCATATACTTCTTGAGAAATAAAACTCTGTGCAGACTTTCAATATTGGCTCGCGGGTCTTTGATATGGTTTGTTGGCACAGCCTTATAGGCTTTTGCTTGACTTAAATTGTTACTTGAAATTATAGGTAACTTTGTTTTCTTAAGGGAGGCAAATTTGAGAAACGTTGGTATGCCTGAGTTATTTCACGAAGTAAAAATTAAAATAGCTATTTCTGACTAATATTGCTATTATTTGACACTAACTGGTGCCCGCGACGTCGTCTGCGCAGGATTACTACTTCGAGTAGCTTATTATCTTCTCCAACGTCATATCTATCTGTATACGAAAATGTCATAAAATATTTACAATAATATATGAGTAACTTTAAGTACTTAGCAAAACAATCAGTAAGCACTTATAATAAATAAAAATAAAAAATACTGTACCTACGTACATACAAATATAAAATTAATCACCATGGAAAAACAAGTCATTACATTTCATCACCCTTGACGGTATTTGTGTTACATCCGAGCACGTCTAATATATCGAGCTGTCAAAATGATAGGGTGCCTCTTACTTAGCTCTCAGAAACTGACAAAAATTGACAGAACTGTCATCATTACGATCTTAACGTAGGCCGAGATCTTGTTATTTTGTGTATGCTGTGCCCAAGAATATTACGCTTTTTCATCCACGTGGTGATGGATGATGATGATGATGAGATGTATCCTATGTGTTATTCCAGCGCCTCATCTACCTTCATACCAAATTTCATCTAAATTGGCCCCGCCGTTTGAGCATGAAAGAATATCAAACATCCACACATCCGCATACATCCATACATCCATACTCACAAACTTTCGCGTTTATAATATTGTAATAAAATAATAAATAATAAATAATAATAATAATATATAGTAGGATTCATTAAGCAACTATTGTTTATCAGGACTTTGCCAGTACTTTTAACTTTTCTTGAACAGATTTAATCTCCAAGGGTTTGAATACTTTGTTACAACTTTTGGAAGTAATACAGATTCAATATAAAAATAAAATAAATAAATGTATGTTTTTTCAGCAGCACAGCTTAATCTATTTCTGATGTTCCACATTACTCACCTTCCTTCGTACAGCATCGTAATATGCGCGTCAAAGGTTAATGTTCTGGAAACCAAGAATGGAGTATCTAGACCACCTATCCGGGTCAGGCCTATCTCCGAATAGGTAATTTATATCTGGATTATATATTTTACCTATTTTGTGGATTCAACGGATAACCTTTTCGTATCTTCTATATTGAAAAAATAGTTTCTTTGAAGTAAATAATACATTATGATAATATAATAATAGGTATGTAGTTGAAATTCCTTTCTTCCAGGTAAAATAAAAGCTCATTTTATTTAAACT
Organism: Selenia dentaria; assembly: GCA_917880725.1. Lineage (NCBI taxonomy): Eukaryota > Metazoa > Arthropoda > Insecta > Lepidoptera > Geometridae > Selenia > Selenia dentaria. The sequence goes on from OU862886.1 coordinate 34,824,165, forward strand.
CGTAAAATACGTGTCACAAAAGTTTTCAAACAAGACTAGTTATTTACATTGTAGATATATCCGGTAAATTCAATAAATTATATTATAGTTAGCTACAAGTACAATGTGAAAAAATTAATACCGACTTCCATTCTATTCAGTTATTGGGGTGTATCTCAAAAACTACTCGACCGAATTGGATGACATTTAAATGGGACCACAAGGGAAGCACTAGCTTTCAAACAGATTTTTTGAGAGTGAGAGAAAAAGAATTTTGAGAATCGGTTCACCCTATCGAAAGTTATGAGGTAACAAACATAAAACAAAAAAGAAAGATACAGTCGAATTGAGTACCTCTTCCTTTTTTAGGAAGTCGGTAGAAATGTGCTCAAATCCGACAAATGTCAAAGATACAGTGTGATCTCAACCCGAACGATAGTCTTCATTAGGGTGGTATAGTATTTTTAATAGTTAGAAAGTTGCTGTTAGATTACCTACCTTGTGATGGCATGAAATCCTCTTTCGTGAAAAACTCTTGGCTTTGTTAAGTTGTATGAGGCATCGCATAAGCGTGATTCTGCCCCAGCAGAATCTAAACACTATTATTATACTGACCGTGTAAGGAATCGAACATAATTTTATAACATAATTTTAATTATACCGTTGGCTTTACTTATTCTGCGCTTATGATATTAGATTTACGCCACCGCCGCGTGGAACGTTGATGTTTTAGGTGACGCCTGAAAACGCCAAATCAATTATACCTATGGTTTGTAACTAATTTTATGGGATCAAATGCACTCCATCGGTATAAACTTGCTTTTAGTTGGTCGAACTATTCAAGTGTAGTATTTTTATCTGAACTTTTAAGAGTAGTTTGGAAAGACACCGAAAGTTGTGGACACTGGACGGGTTAAGAAAGATTAAAACATTGCATGCCACTTCGCATGTTTGGAAACGCGATAAAACGCTGGCTCTTTTGATTGTAATGTGACTTCTAATTGTTGATGGTTAATGTTAACTAGGGTCCAATAAAGTTTAGTGTATTGTGTGTGTTTATTAAAATGTAGCTCATGTAACTTCCTCCACTCACAAACAAGCACCGTAAACCGTCCATCGTGTTACCATAGTAATTATATATTACCATTATTTATGGTAATATATTTAATTTTATTATTTATTACCAGATTTCATGAAAACCTGCGAAACCATTACAGGTTTGAATTGTGGTAGTAAATATAGCGTAAGCGTAGCCAGGCGTCACACAAATCTTAGCTCTTAGGTATAATGTAAGAGGAAGTATTTTTGGAATTAGATCAACATTTCTGATAGGAGATAACCTTTTACATCCAAACTCACAAACTTTGCCTCTTTATATTAATAATCAATTATTTTGAGTTTAATTCTACCTCTTTATATAATTAATCAGTTATTTTTAGTTCAAGTTTGCCTCTTTGTATAACTTATCAGTTATTTTTAGTTTAACTTTGCCTCTTTATGTAACTTATCAGTTATTTTTAGTTTAACTTTACCTCTTTATATAACTAATCAGTTATTTTGAGTTTAACTTTACCTCTTTATAAAACTAATCAGTTATTAAGAGTTTAACTTTACCTCTTTATAAAACTAATCAGTTATTAAGAGTTTAACTTTACGTCTTTATATAACTTATCAGTTATTTAGAGTTTAACTTTACCTCTTTAAATAACTTATCAGTTATTTAGAGTTTAACTTTACCTCTTTATAAAACTAATCAGTTATTAAGAGTTTAACTTTACCTCTTTATAAAACTAATCAGTTATTAAGAGTTTAACTTTACCTCTTTATAAAACTAATCAGTTATTTAGAGTTTAACCCTACCTCTTTATATTACTAATCAGTTATTTTGAGTTTAACTCTTCCTTTTTATATTACTAATCAGTTATTTTGAGTTTAACTCTACCTCTTTATATTACTAATCAGTTATTTTGAGTTTAACTCTACCTCTTTATATTACTAATCAGTTATTTTGAGTTTAACTCTACCTCTTTATATTACTAATCAGTTATTTAGAGTTAACCTTTACCTCTTTATAAAACTAATCAGTTATTTAGAGTTCAACTTTACCTCTTTATAAAACTTATCAATTATTTAGAGTTTAACTTTACCTCTTTATATAACTTATCAATTATTTTGAGTTTAACTTTACCTCTTAATAAAACTAATCAGTTATTTAGAGTTTAACATTACCTTTTTATAAAACTAATCAGTTATTTAGAGTTTAACACTACCTCTTTATATTACTAATCAGTTATTTTGAGTTTTACTCTTCCTTTTTATATTACTAATCAGTTATTTTGAGTTTAACTCTACCTCTTTATATAACTTATCAGTTATTTTGAGTTTAACTTTACCTCTTTATAAAACTAATCAGTTATTAAGAGTTTAACTTTACCTCTTTATAAAACTAATCAGTTATTAAGAGTTTAACTTTACGTCTTTATATAACTTATTAGTTATTTAGAGTTTAACTTTACCTCTTTAAATAACTTATCAGTTATTTAGAGTTTAACTTTACCTCTTTATAAAACTAATCAGTTATTAAGAGTTTAACTTTACCTCTTTATAAAACTAATCAGTTATTAAGAGTTTAATTTTACCTCTTTATAAAACTAATCAGTTATTAAGAGTTTAACTTTACCTCTTTATAAAACTAATCAGTTATTAAGAGTTTAACTTTACGTCTTTATATAACTTATCAGTTATTTAGAGTTTAACTTTACCTCTTTATATAACTTATCAGTTATTTAAAGTTTAACTCTACCTCTTTATATTACTAATCAGTTATTTTGAGTTTAACTCTTCCTTTTTATATTACTAATCAGTTATTTAGAGTTTAACCCTACATCTTTATATTACTAATCAGTTATTTTGAGTTTTACTATACCTCTTTACATTACTAATCAGTTATTTTGAGTATAACTCTACCTCTTTATATTACTAATCAGTCATTTTGAGTTTAACGCTACCTCTTTATATTACTAATCAGTTATTTTGAGTTTAACTATACCTCTTTATATTACTAATAAGTTATTTTGAGTTTAACTCTACCTCTTTATATTACTAATCAGTTATTTTGAGTTTAACTCTTCCTTTTCATATTACTAATTAGTTATTTTGAGTTTAACTCTACCTCTTTATATTACTAATCAGTTATTTTGAGTTTAACTATACCTCTTTATATTACTAATCAGTTATTTTGAGTTTAACTATACCTCTTTATATTACTAATCAGTTATTTTGAGTTAAACTCTACCTCTTTATATTACTAATCAGTTATTTTGAGTTTAACTATACCTCTTTAATGAACTGCTTATTTGCCTCGAAAGGACTTTTTCCACATGTAGGTCTAACCGGGCGACACCGGATTATTCCTCAAATAGGGGCGCTTTCGCACCACACCTCGTTAACTATACCTCTTTATATTACTAATCAGTTGTTTTTAATTTCACCTTTGCCTCTTTATATTACGAATCAGTTATTTTATTTATCCAGTAAATGTTACGAAAAAATCGAGATCTTAGAAATATAACGAAATATTGAAGTATATTTATTTCATACTGCGTAAACAAGATCATAAAGTTGTCTAAGAAGCTTGATTAGCTTGTATTTGCATCCACCGGGCTTAGCACAAACAACGTAACGTCGTAACGTAACGAATCGTTCACGTGAAGTAGTACAAACTGACATGTATCTAGGGCCACTGTGACACAGATAACTCATAGTTTATACACCGCAGCGTGACGCGTACGATATGAATACTTTTTCGCAAATAGTTTGTACTATTAGATTAGTTAGATGTTAGAAGACTGACGTCAAAAAACCTTTATTGTATTGTTAAGGGGACGGCTTGATTAGCTGATTTTTTCGACTCTAGCGTGTCTTTTCGCGCATAAACATCAAAATAACAGTAATTTTAGCTAACCTCGGCGTTTCGGCCAAATCGCATCGGCCGTGCGGTCACAAGCAGCCGTGCGATTTTCTAATAATTCGTCGACGAGCTCACCGATGTCAAATACTTTATGAGATATCGCCCTTGTACACAAGTTATTTTTCCAACGTATCTTGCCATCTCGTCATTTGTTTTACGGATGTTTTCGAAGATGCAACAATGATTGCTCTTAGAGAATCGCACGGCTGATCACAGAAACTTTTCCGTTATAGATTAGAATCTACTCATAGGGTGGAGCAGACTGAAGAAGCTGGTATCAGTGTCCTTACGAGCGACAAGTGCTGTTGTCTTTATGACTGTCATCTCGAAAAACAATAACAATATATTTGAAATCACTCACGGATTTCTGTTACTTCAATGAGTTGAGACCCTTACTTAAAAGTGCAATTAAATATATATATATCTATCTATATCTATATATATAAAAGCAAAAGGTCACTCACTCCTCACGAAATCTCAGAAACTACAAGTGCTAGGAGTTTCAAATTTTAAATGCGGGTTCTTTTTAGGACGTAGGTGCTCACTAAGACGGGATTTTATGAAATTCAACCCATAAGGGGTTTTTATTGGGGTTGATACTCGTAGTTTGTATGAAATTTCATTACTGCGAGTGCTTAAATTTTAAAATTCTGCATGGGATGCTTTTTAGGACGTAGGTGCTCACTAAGACGGGATTTTGTGAAATTCGACCCCTTCTTCGAAATCTGACCTATTGAAATCTGTAATTACCGTATTCCGCGAGGCCACGCAAGCGAAGTCGCTGGCGGGTCAGCTAGTTATGAGTATAGGTATTTGCTACTATTACATAATTACCAGACACCTGAGCGCTGTAGGTACGTATGTTACCAGAAAGAAGTTTAGCACGTTGTGAAGCCACGCAATTAATTCAATTAATGTTCAGTTGTACGTATAAAAGTGCCAGCTCCAAACGTAAGCCGACGCGGAAACGTACCTACGTTCTCTACGCAAAACGAAGGAATCAATCAAACGGGGAAGGTCTTGAGGGGTTTTAAGGACATTTTCGTGTCAGCACCGCTGCGTCGGCTCGTGGAAAATCCTGATTACATTATATTTTAAATCCTATTGATTCGTTCGTAGGGTCGCGCACTCTTTATATCAATATGTGTTTTCTTTTAATATTTTCTCTATTACGTAGCAAGATGCTCAAGTCATGTGCTTGATGGGCAGAGTAAGAAACGTTATTAGTTGCAGAAAAATCAAATTTACTTTAGAACAGTGTTTGCTCTCTCTGCACTGCGTGGTAATGACATAATTGTTTAAGTCTCGTGTGGTACTTAAGTTTAATTGATAGGATACTCAATAATCAATATATTATTATATAACTTTATATAAATGAAAGGTCTGTTGATAATTTGATTGAAAGTTTCGAAAGTACACATTTTCATATTATTTTGATGGTTTATTATAGGTAGGTATATACAAGTGGCTCGACCGGTTTCGTGACCGTCCTGGCCACTTTTTCATGTAGTACTTGCGCACCCGGCTGCGTTCGCGCTAGTACAGATACTCGACTATACCTACCGCGTAAGTTAAACCGTCAAAATAATATTAAAAGGTCTGTTTATGTCTGGGTTTGTAAGTATGTATATCAGGGATCTGGTTACCATAATACAGACTCTGCCTCGTTGCGACCTGGTTACCTAAAACAAGTGCAATTTGAAAAATTTTAAACCGAATTCCAATCTATTTAGTTATTGGAGTGTAACCCAAAAACTACTAGACCGAATTTGATGAAATTTAAATGGGACTACATGTGAAGCACCAACTATCAAACAAATAAAAAAAACAACAAAAATTTTGCGAATCGGTTAACCCAGTCGAAAGTTGTGAGGTAACAAACATAAAAACACAGTCGAATTGAGTACCTCCTCCTTTTTTTTCGGAAGTCGGTAGAAAATAAAACAAGCAGGTCTGATTTGCACTTGTAGGTTTTGAGCCTAAGTTGTGTAATTCGTTATGCTGTTCACAGCACATATATACACATGTTTTATTTTTAAAGATGCGCAATTCTAGAAATGTTCTATCACATAATTATTTCAGTTTGCGATTATACAAGCCGATTTCGTCTTGCCTACGCTGGGCTCCCATTTGCAGCACTATACTAATCAAGATGTGATAGAACGTGATAAAACTAAAATCCAGTTATTACTTAGCAACCCTATTCTGGCGGGAAAATGAGTCTTCGCTTCGACCGATGTTCAATCAATCATGTATGCCATTGCGCGGAGTGTGTTTGTTCGTGAGGATATCGCGAATTCTACCCATTAAAATGGATTTGTAATAACAATTCACATAATGGTGTTTATCAATTAATCACTACCGAACGGCTGAATTGACCTTGATACAATTTGGCATTAAGACGGTCTTAGGAATCGAAATTATTAAGCAGTTATTGCGAGCGTAAGATATGACAAACACCTCAAGCTCACCTCACACGCTGGATGTAGGCCGCTTCTAACTGGTCCTTGTGGAAATCTATGTAGGACTATGTTCAGCAGTGGACGGTCTAGAGATGCTCTAGAGATCTAGTGACAGTGTAAAAGCATTGCATTGTCTAGACTTAAGGAGTACTGTAATAAGTAAAAAAATAAGAGGATGATTTTTAACAGCGTTTTGGAGTTACGTGAGCAGTGCTCTGAACTTCGGGTGGCAACAACAAGCATGACTCTCAGCTGAATAAGTTTTTTTTTATGAGATAGCAGGGCAAACGGGCAGGCGGCTTACTACGGGTAAGTGATCACCATAACTCACGAACATCCGCGGTACCAGAGGTTTCGCATTGCAAGCCTATGAGGAAGCCTGGAAAGGAAGAAGAAACAAGAGAACTTGCCATTCCAGTCACATTCACGTATTAAAAATGTGATCAACCACTGGCTACTGCCTCCTACCAGCACCTCTTAATTTAATGCTACAGACGACGGAATTAAAATGGCGAAATTCTATTCAAACTTGAATTAAAGTGGTAGACTTCTGCAGTTCTGCAACTCTAAATCAAGCTTTAATCAATGTGATACCATTGACACGAAATAAAAACCTCATGATAACATCTGAATACTTGTTAAGAACTAAAACGCAATACTTTCAAAACTAAGTTTGCCCATCCTCACCCAAAATAATCTGCGTTGAGATTCCTGAGAAGATCACAATTAGCTCCATCATAAAACTCATCCCAACTTAAACCATTTTGTCTTCACTTTTAGTCTAGACTACAAATTAGGGCGAATAAACAATAAATGCAATTACAGACTGGGAGCTCTGTGTTGTTTTGAAACAGATTAGTAAACACAGTATATTGTATTGCCTATATTTTGTTTAATAAGTTGCGAATTTATTGGAGTGTATTCGATTGTGTTTGAAACAACGGAAAACTGCACAGTCATGTTTCCGTGCAAATGAACAGTGATCTATCGAAAATATATATATCGATACCACGCGCATAATAATGGTTCAAATTTGCAGTTTCATAATATTTTTTATTAGTTATTAATTTCCGTTTTACATCATCATCATCATCATCTCAGCCGTAGGATGTCCACTGCTGAACTTACATAACATAGTTTTACATACATAACATTTATTGTATGATTACACGGGTAACATGTGTTACTATTTATTAAACTAATTTGACATTAAAAAAATAATACATTCAGCGTCGAAAATTTTTAGGATATTTATTAAAAATCAGAGTTAAAATTTGCCAAAAATGTGCCGTGATAAACAGAACTCTTAAGGATAGCTACTGGAACACACCTTTAGGTTCTTGCAACAATGTTTTAACTAAGAAAACCAAGCGAGCAGTAGAAAGTGCCCTACCACCATTCTGTGGATTTTCTCACGATGTTAAATTACTGAAAGTGCAAGTCCGAGTTAGGGATCGAATTACCGACTGCTGGATGCTGTCCTGAGCTATCACCACTTCAAAATTAGTTGTATCTGGTCTTTCTCTGTAATAAAATAAGAAGTCTTTGTTTAGACGGTCACAACGACCCAGTTAGCCTGGTTGGCGGTGACGCTGTCTTCAAAGCTAAGGGTCCCAGGTTCAATCCCTAGTCGGGGCACTAGTAGTGCTGATGAGCAGATTTTTTTGTTTTCGGGTCTTGAATGATACAGCAAATCCTAATGCGGGGGGTGTACATTTGAGAACGTTATCTGTATGTATAAAAATTAACCTCTATTTCTCCTGATCACGCTATAACTTGATAACGGACGGAACAGTCTCGATAATTCTTTTTTGTTGTATTTTAGTTATTGTCAGGAAAAGGGTTGTCAGGAAGGAAAAACCAAGAAAAGATGGGAGGTTTTGGCGAGGCCGAAGGCCGAGCCTACTACGCGAACAAAGTCGCGGGCAGTTCTAGTCTATATAATTATATACAAATTAACTCTATTTCTCCTGGTCACGGTATAACTTGAGAATGGCTTTACCGTTTTCATTCATCTTTTTTTCAAATGTTTTCTAATAAGTACTTCAAAGAAGGTTCTTACATAAAAAAAAATAAGAAAAGATGGGAGGTTATGGCAAGGCGAGCCTACTACACGAACTAAATCACGGGCAGTCGATGGTCTATTCGATATATATTACATATATATAAATTAACCCATTTTTTCTCCTGGTCACGCCTTAACGGTAGAACGGATGGAACAATCTCGCAATTTGTTTTTGGTTTGTTAGATAGTGTCAGGAGAAGGATATATGAAAGAAAATTCAAAATCAAGAAAAAAAGAGGTTATGGTAAAGCCGAAGGCTGAGCTTACTACGCCAACGAAGTTGCAGGCAGTCGCTAATAATAGCGATATAAAAATGAATCTCTATTTCCCTTAGTCATCGCATCACGCGTGAACGGATTGAACAATATTTTGCTAATTCTTTTTTTTATGTTAATTATTGTCAAGTGAAGGTTCTTATGATAGAAAAACCAAGAAAAAATGGGAGGCTATTGTGAGGTCGAAGGTCAAGCCTAGAACGCGAACGAAGTCGCGGGCAGTCGCTAGTATTAATACAAATATATACTAACAACAGACTAAGCGTTATTTGACCGGTAAATAAGTGTAACTACAAAATGTTGAAATTCAATGAGGAATAGCATTTTTTGTATGGGACCCGCTATTTATAATAAAATACCGAATTCAATAAAGGACTTAAGTACAAATTTATTTAAAACTAAACTTAAAAAAATATTACTGACAAAATGTTATTATAGTGTAAGTGATTTTTTAGCTGATAAGAATTTTAACTGAGCACCTATAGTATAGTATTTGTGAAATTATGACATTCCATGAATTGAAATGACACTATTCTATGAATTATGACTGTTTTTACTTCCTGACATTCTAATGCATTATTATTTAATTATTCAACTATTATTTGACTTGTATTTATAGATTAATTTTCTTGTATTGTTTTATTTGCCATCTCTCAACACATTTGTACGCCTATACTCGTATGGGCAACACATGACGAGCTTTAATGTTATGACAAACTACATCTTTATACAAACTATGTGTGTGTATATAACTCATGTTTTCTGCAAATAAATGATTATCTTATCTTATCAACTAGAAATTGGTACTGCCATAACACAGGCGCACGTAATACAACAATTCGTTCTACTACCGTAAAGCTAATATATTAACTAATGGATTCTAACCTATCCCACAAAATTATGATATAAATAATAAATTTTAATTACGGTTATAACGTAAACCAAAGTTTAGGTACAACCATGATACCGGTGGGCTGACATAATTGAGTTGTAATAGTAATTCGTTTGTGGTATTGTGAATTTGGTGGATTTTATGCTGATTGGTCACGAGATTGTGTAAACAATTTAATATTCGGCGTGGAATCTCGAATAAAACTACACGTACATTTTTAGTCATGCATGCATTACTGAAACTTACAAAGGTAATTGATACGGAAAATACACAAAAATTACATGATATCGTACCCTTTGCCGATACACGTCGTCATATTACGTTCGTTGAGACCCCTAGTAAGACCCTACCATCAACAATATTGGGGTGCGAGACTGGTGTTCGAAATTCATTTTACGGATTTTTATTTTTATTCCCTTCTTTGGATATAAAAGACTTTTGCCATAAAGGACAGATGATATAATTTTATTTGATATACGTTATAGTTGTTATATAATTTAGAATCTATGCCAGCACTTGATATATCGGTACTGTAATACTATAATTTTATATACTACTAATATTACATACTGTTCAAGTATAATTTTTTTGATATAGCGATGATTTGACATACTATACCTATATTTTGGTATAATTCCGTTAACAAAATGATGTAAGTCTGTTTAATAGTATTCAGTTTTCATGACTAGTCTAAGGCGATGTCACGATAGGTGCGACGACGAGCGAAGCGAGGAGGAGCGTTAGGTTGAATGGTGAGCACACGACGCGCGAGCCGAGCGAGCGCAGCGAGCGTGCCGCGGTAGCAGCCGGCGCCAGAATTAGGGTAATCTACACTTCAATAAAGATATATCGCACCATTTTTGGGAAAAAATTCTAAGATAATAATTTTATGTCCTGTCGAAGCAATGACTTTTCTTAGTATGTTTTTTCGAAGTAAGCGACTTGTCGAAGTATTGATCTTGTCGAAATTCAGGAGTACCTATACCCAGCAGTCTTATATATGTGCGACGACTAGCGAACCTACCTTCAATAGTGAGAAGTACAAAATACTGATCAGCGTATTGCAATTCGTGTATAGTATTGCTCTTTCGTCTTAACCAGGCATTTTTGTTTACTTTTGAAATATATTTATAGGTTTCCACGTTTTATTATATATGCTTATTAAAATTCAACTAAAACGTAAGTATATGTAGTGATTTTATTTTTTATAATAGTTATTTCATTTGCTAAGTATATCACATGGATGTCTAGTTTATGAATGGTTTTCATATGAAGTTATTTGTTTTGAATTTCAATCAAAGGTTTATTATATTATATATTGTATGGTACACGAAATGAATGGTATATCATAAGTTGTAATTTTTATGTCTATATATATTTTTATAATCGAACATATATTGCGTACTCTAAATAAGAACAAGTACAATTTGAAAAATTTTGTAAGTGACTTGCATTCTATTCAGTTATTGGAGTGTAACTACAAAACTACTGGACTGAATTTGGTGAAAAAAATTTACCACACGAGAAGCACCAGCTTTAAAAAAAAAGAATTTTGGGAATCGGTTTACCCAGTCGAATGTTATGAGGTAACGTACGGTACGTACTGTTATAGGATCCCAGAGAGATTGGTTTAAAAAAAAGGATATATTTAAGGACACTAACTTTATTAGGATTTTACTCTAAGGGACCCTTTGGCAACCGTTCCCGACTGTGGTTCAAAACAGACTGACTTTATTCTACAAGCCAAGTTCCAACTAACTATTATATTGCATGTTTAGCAATATATGGGATGTCACTGCATTAGAGGGTGCATTGATGGGGTATAACAGTACGAAGGAGGTTTTTCCTCCTAAACTCCTAAGTATCTACATACGCAAAAGTTTCGTGACTAGTCACGAAACTTTTAGATGAACTAACTGCAAGGAAAATAAACACATTTAACTCTAACACAAAATGTTAATGATTATACCTCCGTTGATGTAGCGTCAATATCAATTTGCTTTTTCAATAATGTGAACCCATAAAAACGTGAAGCGCAAATGTGTAGTAATAAAATATTAAAATATTTTGAGCACAGCTTCCCAGTGGATGTGTTCCATTTTCCTGATACCATGCGATAAAGTACACGCTTCGGCCAATGTTCGGCCAACATTGTATTTATTTTTGATAACTTCAAAATTACTTAGGTCCATTTAGGTACTGCACTGTTTATCAATTTTATTTTTAGTTAAAATTAAGAAGAAATATGTTACCAAAGAAAGAAGTAGACTTTGAATGTTTCGATTATTTCTTTTTATGGGTACTTTGTCACTCAGTGACCTCAACCCCGTAAGGTCAACCGAGGCAAGTGTGACATAAAATCATTACCACAAAAGTTTGACTTTGAATATTTCTACGCCGTAATGGTTTTATTACAACTTAAATGGCGGTGGACTGGTCATATGCTCCGCTGCAAGAAGGAAAAGTGTAGTAAGCTGGTGACAGTATGGTACCCAAGGGGCAGCACTAGGAGCCGAGGTCGTAAAGCAATAAGATGGGAGGATGACCTAAAATGACCGTAGGGCCACTTTGGATGAGAGTAGCGGCAGACAGAAAACAATGGAGAGAGTTGGAGGAGGTATTTACCGTAAGGCAAACCGAATTAAGAGACATTTTATGATATAAGTGCAGTTTTAGTCTTTAAAATGTATAACTTTGCCCTTTTCAATTACTTCTATATAGTTTTATTTTTATCTTAAAAATAACATTTGAGACACATAATGTAAAAAAAACGAATATTTTGGAAATAAATTCTTTATTATATAATGGTTTTATGGGAAGATTTTTGTTTCAGGAGATTAATTATTGTTTTTTATATGATTTACCGAACATTTAATAACGCTCGTTGTAGTATTTGGTGACGATAAGTAAGTTAAACGAATGAAGGTCGGTGATTGACGCACTTGCCCCAACAATGAGGCAAGTGTAACAGTGAACAATTTTGTTTCATTTGTTCAGACATAATACAAATAAATACAGCGAACATAATAAAGTGTTTACTTTTTTTGTAGTGTGATATACAGGTTGTTTGGTAGAGGGACCGACAAACCAAATGAGCGTTTTCGGGGAACCACTTGGAGAATACAAGTTGGCCAAAAAAATCCCCGACACCCCAATTTTTTTTAACTAAATCAGTTAGTTAGCTCTGTTTTGTATCCAATTTTTGCGTGGCCTGAAGGTGTATTAGATACCAAATTCAACTAAAAACATCCGGTCTAAAACAGATTTTACAAATGTTATGGTGGGAAATAGGTACAATTTCGGAGAAAAAGGGAAAAATCACAAAAAAAAGTTAAACATATTGGGGGGTCAGGGATTTTTTTTTGCCAACTTGTATTCTCCAAGTGGTCCCCCGAACACGCTCATTTGGTTTGTCGGTCCCTCTACCAAACACCCTGTATATACATTATACACATAATTTACTATTATCTTACCATTGCCTCAAAAACATGTTCCCTCTAAACCTAAATATTGTTTGAAACCGCTGTAAGCGAAAATATCGCTTTTTATTTGAACTGAATACTTTTGTTTTAATCTTAAACGTTATACTGCGAAATCTATAGAGAGATATCTTGGTCGTAATATAGAAATACACAGAAAACTGTATAACACTACACAATTGTATTAAACTTGATATTCCAGCTGTTTGAATTGGCATGATCACGAACAAACTATCGGATCGGGAATTTCAACGAAAGGAAATACGCGTTATTATTCTGTTTCAAACGTTGAATTCTGCGGGTTTAATAACTTTGGTCGTTTTAAACTTACTTGTTTACCTTTTACCCGACTGCGAAAAAGGACGTTTGTGAAAAAGGTGTTCAACCTGTATGTGTATATATCCGTTGCAATGTCCGCCTGTAATTAGTCAACGGATGAACAGATTTTGATAAATGCTACGTCATTAGAAGGATTGTCTGGAAGAGATCGCTCAGACCGCCTTTTGTGCATACTTTTTTATTATATATATTTTTCTATAATTTCTATTTTTGGTGTCAATAAAGTGTTTTTGTATTATATTGTAGATTAATCTTGATAGCGCCAGTGTCACGGTGTACATATATAAGACTTACAAACGCTTTCTTATAAACACTACATAACTATAAATAACGTTACTTCGTAGTGCGCACAGCAAAATTGTTCTGTGGCGTACTAAATGAGTAATTTAAATTTAAGCAGCGTTTGGTAGTAATGCCCACAATGTTTATAAACAATTTTAACAAAAAACTGAAACGGAATTCATCGCTAAAGAGTGTGAAATAACTTGTTGAACCTCCTCGGTACCGTGATAGTTCAAAAGTACCTATTATTTATCACAATATTGTGTGCATGGTACCGACTTCGACAAGTTATTTCACGCTTTTTAGTTTAGAAGTCCGTTTCTATTTTTGTTAAAAATTGTTTTTAATCATTGTCGGCATTATTTATATTATGTTAAATTTTATACTAGAAAAATATGTTTGTTCCTTTTTAGTGACCTTGACTTTAGTGATTTAGGGAATCGATTGTCTATAACCCTCAATTACGATATCGCCAAGATAGGCGAATCACATTTAATTTTTGGATTGTAACACTTAGAAACAGTTTTTTTGACAACCGAATTTAATTACATTTAAATGAGACCACCTCGGAAGTACACTCTACCAACCAAAAAAAACTACTTTGTAAAAGGTTATGCGTGATCATACATAACAAAATATACGCGTCGACTTGAGAACCCTCACCTTTTTTTGGAAGTCGGTTGAAATTTTAGACTAAGTAGTCGGCTTTATTAAAGTTTTGGTTTATTTTCTTGTTTGAAAACGTGGGCATATTTTCATTGTAAACGTTTATGAAAATTATAATACAACACTGAGATATTTTGATTCTATAAGTATACATAAAAGTATGTAATTACTAGCTGGTGGCCGCGACTACGTCTGCGCAGGATTAGTACTTCGAGTAGCTTATTATTTCTCCAAGGGCATAACTATCTTAATACCAAAATGTCGAAAAATATGTAGGTACATGGTCAAACGCAATTGCTATGATAGTATTATTTGAGTACATTTAAATACTAAGTATATCAATCAGTAAACAATGGTACACAGTAGTTTGTGCGTTAATGCGTAAAAAAGATTCACACATCCACTCATCAACACATCCATGCATCCATACTCCCAAACTTTCGCGTTTATAATATTAGTAGGATTTAGCTGTTGCAAACGAAGAATCGCGGCCAGCAGCAGAATTTGAAATCGCTTCAGGCTTCTAACTGGGACACGTCAAATATTGGTTTTAATATTCAATACATGTGTGGCCAATGCTTGGCCCAACATTGGAGTTTATCGTCATATTACATTAGAATTTAGCAGGTGAGAACGAGGGCGGACGTGAACCTAATGCTAAGTGATATCTGCGAATTTTACTGAGTAACATTGTACACGTGTATGTAGGTGTGTACATTTACATCTTTAAATTATATCAGATGTAGATATGGTCAGAACTGAAGCGCTCGCAGCGGAGCTTGACTTGGCGATCTACAAGTTAAGCAATACTTTTTGTTAGATGGGTGTGTGCTAATGGCATTATTCAGCTGAGCGCTTCCGTGCTTCGGAGGGCACGTTAAACCGTCGATCCTGGTTGTTTGTTTTAGGACAACAATCGTTAGGCTGTGTCAAAGGTCTAAAATAAAGATGGTCTCTATATTAGCCGCTGAACCCCATAGCAGGGGCTTTGCTTGACGGTATCATCACTTGAGAACAAAAAACCTGCATCTTAGTAGACAGGTTCATTGTTATGAGTTATCTGCTGTCGGGATATGGACACTTCCAGTTATCCTAACTCGTACCATTTCCGAAAAAGAGTTGGTATCATCAATTTAACTCAACCACGCTTATACAAGATAAGTTTGTATTAAATTTCACTGTTGTACGTATACTACGAGTACTTATTATATTACTTATTATTATTTCCTTTTCCATGTTATTATTTTTTTTCCAGTCAGAGAAATAAATAAGCAGACTTGTACTGGTTAAGAATAGGCGAGAGTAAAGTCACGAGCACCAATATGTTTACATTTTCTAAATTTAAAAGCAATTTTCTCGAGAAATAACTATTGTAACATTAAGATAGGATTTCTTGAATAAAAACTTTGTGTTCCAGAATACTGTGCTCGATGGAACATGTTCCATGTTATTAATTTTTTCCATGTTATTCATTTTTTTCCAGTCAGAGAAATAAATAAGCAGATTTGTACTGGTTAAGAATAGGCAAGAGTAAAGTCACGAGCACCAATATGTTTACATTTTCTAAATTTAAAAGCAATTTTCTCGAGAAATAACGATTGTAACATTAAGATAGGATTTTTGAATAAAAACTTTGTGTTCCAGAATACTGTGCTCGATGGAACATGTTCCATGTTATTAATTTTAATACTGTGCTCGATGGAACATGTTCCATGTTATTAATTTTTTCCATGTTATTCATTTTTTTCCAGTCAGATAAATAAATAAGCAGATTTGTACTGGTTAAGAATAGGCAAGAGTAAAGTCACGAGCACCAATATGTTTACATTTTCTAAATTTAAAAGCAATTTTCTCGAGAAATAACGATTGTAACATTAAGATAGGATTTTTGAATAAAAACTTTGTGTTCCAGAATACTGTGCTCGATGGAACATGTTCCATGTTATTAATTTTTTCCATGTTATTAATTTTTTTCTAGTCAGAGAAATAAATAAGCAGACTTGTACTGGTTAAGAATAGGCAAGAGTAAAGTCACGAGAACCAATATGTTCACATTTTCTAAATTTAAAAGCAATTTTCTCGAGAAATAACGATTGTAACATTAAGATAGGATTTTTGAATAAAAAAATTGTGTTCCAGAATACTGTGTTCGATGGAACATGTTCCATGTTATTATTTTTTCCATGTTATAATTTTTTTTCCAGTCAGAGAAATAAATAAGCAGACTTGTACTGGTTAAGAATAGGCAAGAGTAAAGTCACGAGCACCAATATGTTTACATTATCTAAATTTAAAAGCAAATTTCTCGAGAAATAACGATTGTAACATTAAGATATTTATATATGTAAGGATTTTTTGAATAAAAATTTTGGGTTCCTGAATACTGTACTCGATGGAACATGAAATTAAAATCAGCACATTAGAAGAAAACAGTTTCATAAATTGTTAAGTGTTTAGACATTGGTGGTTGTGACTGTACCTAAGTCGAACAAAACAAATCAATCGTTTGCAGCGCATATTGTACAGAACTGTATGCTCAAATTAATGAAATTGCGAACAATGTTGAATGGGATGAGAAACAATAGGCTTCTGAATTTGACACGAGTTGTAACCTTCTGTTGTTTCCAGTCGAACAATATTAGTTTGTTGTTTATTGAAAATTGTTTACTGGAACTCTAAAATTGAATTGTCAATTTTAAACATTGTTATTTTTGACAAGTTACCATTATGTCAAAATTAACTAAACATAAAGTAAACAAATTGTTTAAACCAATGTTTATAGACTGACACGTGCGCACGAGGATTTCCTGTGTCGCGGGAGGCATGGATAGACGCAATAACTAACGCAACATCCAATGCCCGACAACAAACATTAATTCATTTTATTGAACTAAATAAATTGATTGAGAACACATAGTTGATTTACACTTAAGAATTTGAGACATATACTATAAGGCTTAGGCTGGTTACAAACGATTACATTTCATTGTTAGACTTTTTTTTATTATTGCTTTTGTTCACAGACTCAATAGGTCCGTGGCATTGTTTACATTTATATTTTAAACTTATAATTTTTTTATAGTTACTAACGGAATACAGGAGGACATTTTTTTTTCTTAACTAAACTTACATAATACATTTTTTTTGTACACAAATAGACTTTTAACTAATTTCTAAATATCGTACATACCGAGAGCATACCGGCTCCTGCAAGCAGCGCCCGTTCACGAGCTTGACACGTGTGCCAGCCATCGCCCTCCTCAACCATATTTGAGGGAAGAGGACGACCCGCCACACGACGCCGCCGCGAGAAGAAGCCTTTTAGTGAGCGTGAATGCTCAAGGTATACACGCATACATAATACAAAAGCCTAAGCTTGTCAATTTTTTTTTTATAACTAATTTTTATATAAGTCGGCTTTCTCCACCCGGCCCAGGGCCTCCGTCACATCCACATTCCGATCTTTTATGGCCATCTGCAAGTTGTAGTCGCAGATAGCATTTGGTGACGCAGACACCGCACGTCGCACGAAACGGCTGATGGCGTCTTCTTCGTCGTCGGTGTAGTAGGTGAAGGTCCTGGTGTGCCGCGAGACTGCAACCACTGCGTGCGGGACGCTCTCGTGCAGACTCATGTTGCCCTTGGTTTTAATGGCGATGACCGACTCGTATGTCAGTCCCTGTGCTTCATGGATGGTAAGGATGCGCGACCCCGTGCCTTCACCATAACCCTGGTTGGTCAGGGTCTCCTTTTCTTCCTGAGTGTGTACTAGGAAGAGGGTGTTGGGAAGGGTGCTGGGTATATGCGCATCTCTGTACCTTCTCTGCTCCAGGGACCTAATACGTATTAGGTCATTGTTAGACTCAAATCTTAACGTAATAATTCTGCATGATTATTTTGTTATTGGTCTTTAGTTTGCTAAGTCTTTATAATTATCATGTTTTATTGGACTAAAAATATATTAAGAGCACAAAGATAGTGATTTACACTTAATAATTTGAGACATACTAAGAGGGTTAGGCTAGTTACAAACAATTACATTTCATTATTAGACTCAAGTGTTAACTTATACGTATTGTTTCTGCATGGTTACTTTACTGTAGGTATTTCGCTAAGACTTAATAATATAATATATAATGTTTTGCTGAAATAAATAAACGTATTTAGAGCAAATAGATAGTGATTTACACTTAAGAAATTGATACAAAAACTATGAGAACTAAGCTAATTATAAAATGGGCCGCGCCACTACGGCCTGGTTGCGGAAAAGAGCCAGCCCACCAAGTAAGTACCAAGCTACTTATAAACTATTTCATGTCATTTTCATTGTTAGACTCAAGTCTTAACGTATTATACGAGTATCTGCATGATTATTTTAAAGCTCTGGATACATTGCAACTATCAATATGTAGATGCATTGTATCCCGAGCTCTGAACTAAAGATTTGCGTAGCACTGTACTTAGTGCGTTCGTTACACCGTTCCTTACTTCGTAGTACGTCGCTTTGTGCAAGTGATGCTACATTAGAATAAAGGAAAACAAATTATTGTTTAAAATTATTAAATTATTAAAATATAAAAACGGACGGCATACGCAACACCTTTTTTCAAACGTCTTCCAAAAGATCGTTTGATTATAGTAAAATTATAGGTATTAGAACTTATGTCCCCTAAACTATGTCAAACGACTTGTACCTCATGAGATGTGGTTAATGTAATTTACAGCCATATTATTATTTCTGTAGGTTAAACTATTATCGCTCTAATCATCGGCCCGTGGAACACCCATTATAGTGCACAAGTATTTTTTTTTGTTCTTAGATTTGTTTTAAGTCACAGATATAGTGATAGTCAAACTCCTTACTTCCTAATTGTAAACTGTTACACCACGTATATGGCTGACCTAGGGGCAAACCCCCATCGACTTCATTCAAACACTGTCGCATTATATGTTCCTATATAATCCGCGCTTTCCAAATTAAATTGCCTTTTGTTTTGTGTTCTACAGTGTATCTTCTAATCGTTCTTAAATCCGCCTTGCTGCCAGTTGAGTATTGTAAAGTGAAGTGCAGGAATTTATTAATTTGTGTGTAAAATCGTGTTAAATAAAATTAAAAAAAATGTGCTCGTGAATGGTTGTTTTTTTTAAGAGAACAAGGAAGAATCGAGAACGAAAATAAGGTAGATTCCTTTTCACGAAAGACGTCCCTCAGCTGTGGCGCTAGTGTCTTTGCAAAACAGCTGGAGTTGTATGTGGCTCAGTTAGTTCCACTAAAAACCGCGGGTCATCTTTCGTGAAACGGACTCTAAACAATATCTTGTAGCCCTATAGAGTTATACTCCTACCACTACATAGATTACATGACGAAGTCGAGTAAAGTTACTCATGTTATGGGTCCGATGGTGTATAACGACGTGGCCCGAGCACGAACATTTGCTAAAGTGTAATGTAATCATGTCGTTGACGTATTCAGTACAAACTATCATTTATCTAGTACAACTGTGACACAGATAACTCATAGTTTGTACTGTATACGTCAACGATACGAAAACGTTACACTTTAGTAAATGTTCGTACTCGGGCCACTGGTAGCGTGTTATCAGTGCACTTACACAAAGCTGCTTCAAAACTAGATTGAAACGCTGGCTTATCGAGCAGACGAACTTTGACGAATTTATAATATTTAAAATGTTATTTGGATTTATGATTCAATTATATATTGTTGCCTTATTTAATTTGATGTGTATATTGTAATTTAAAAACAAATTTTGTAAATATTATTTTTTTAGGTATAAGATTATTACATTTTTATTACGAAAGTACCTTGAACTTTATAATAATTGAATACATTATGTAAAATCTACATTTGTTTGACATGTAATTGTACTGTTGCCAATACAATTGTTTATGATTTATTTACAATAAAATATCAACATTGAAGTATTTATTACGTATGGTTGACAATTACATTTCAATTGAATGTACAAAAGAGTCAAGGAAAGGTTTCGTCGGCTCAATTAGCGGTTGGGATCCAATCCCATACTCCGCCCGACTTTCTCTTTCAAGTTTGACTTCATCAAGCGAGTAGGTAAACGATAATTGATGCGATGAATTATTATGCGGAATACAGGTTATTTTTCATTGAAAAGAATCTGTAATCAATTGATTTTATTCAAACAAGACAACATAATTTTACGTTATTGTGTAAGAGACACTATTACTACGTATAGTACTATTATTACTAGGTACGCATATTTTATTTTGTGCTATTACTAGAAACATGTATGAATAAATAAAAGAAAAGGAAGTATAAAAGATATCTATGCTAGAATCGTAGCAAGTAGCAATGTTCCTAACGCTCCGTGAAACTGACTTCATATCAAGTTTGTGTTTCAATAATTTTTATTTTCATGCTTGATAATCAAGTGTTTAACTACAATGAGTTGATGGTGATGATGTGGTTGAAGGTGGTTTCACACTAGATCTATAATGGGGAGTGATTCTTATGGAAAACTGCCGAAGCAAACTGTTTAGTGTTTTTTAATACAGTTGCTCAAAAAGTGGCGTATTGCAGGGACGTATAGAGTTCGGGGGGCGTTGTGGGGTTATCTGAAGTCCGTAGAGCGGGTGAGGACACGATAACCCTAAAATCAGGTAACTTACTCTACCACCGGGAGGGCGACCAACAGTCCCAAGGTGGTGTCGGGTTTCTCGTCCACAAGTCCCTTACTAACAACATAGTTAAGATCGATAGCGTTTCCAATAGGGTCGTATACCTAATACTCAGAGTATCCAAACGATATTCGCTGAAGGTCATTCAGGTATACGCACCGACGAAGTCGCACCCGGATGATTAGTTGGAGGATATGTATGAGGACATTAGTCGGGCCATACATACCTCTGAAACGCACTTCCTAGTTGTTATGGGGGACTTCAACGCGAAGTTGGGTAAGAGAAGCGAGGATGAGTCGAAAGTGGGGCAATTTGGCTATGGACATCGGAACTGTAGGGGACAGAGGTTGGCCGACTTCCTGGAGAAAGATGTACTCTTTATGATGAACTCTTTCTTTCAAAAGCCACCTCACAGGAAATGGACCTGGCTGAGTCCCAATGGTTCCACGAGAAATGAGATTGACTTCATTATGACCACAAAAAGGCAAATATTCACTGATGTCTCCGTGATCAACAGGGTTAAAACCGGTAGTGATCACCGAATGGTAAGAGGCACGGTGAATATTAATGTCAAACTGGAGAGGTCTCGTCTGATGAAGTCTACGCTCCGACCTACTCGTGCCCATATTCAAGACCCCGAGAGCTTTCAACTTGAGCTATCCAATCGCTTCGATTGCCTTGAGAACATCGTTTCAGTGGACGAGATCAATAACAGGTTAGTAGAAACTGTCCATACAGTGGGTTCCAAGTACTTTAAACCCCACCGTACAGATAGGCCACAGAAACTCTCCAACGATACCCTCAACCTCATGGCTGAACGACGCTCATTGAAACTGCAGCCTTCGGATGATGCTGAAGCATATAGGCTGCTCAATAGACGAATATGGAAGTCCTTGCGACACGACATCCGGATCTTTAATACAAAGCGTATTAAAGAGACGATAGAGCGGAAAAAAGGCTCCAAAGTGTTTGCAAGAGACATGTCTATTGGGCAAAGTCAGTTGACGAAGCTGAAGAGAGGAGACGGCAGTGTAGCGTCGACCAAAGCGGTGTTAGAAGTGTTAGAAGAGGTCGAGAGTTTCTACGGACAGTTATACACCTCGGTCGCTAAATCTGTTAGCAGCTCGGTCAAAGACCCAAGAGCCAAGCTGAACCGACATTATACAGAAGATATCCCGGACATCAGCCTGTACGAGATTAGAATGGCCTTGAAACAGCTTAAGAACAACAAGGCGCCTGGTGACGACGGTATCACATCTGAGCTTCTGAAAGCGGGTGGAACACCGGTACTTAAAGTCCTTCAGAAGCTCTTTAATACCGTCTTACTCGAAGGTTCAACGCCAGAAGCATGGAACAAAAGCGTGGTGGTGCTGTTCTTCAAGAAAGGTGACAACACTTTACTTAAAAATTACAGACCCACCTCGCTTTTGAGCCATGTTTATAAGCTGTTTTCGAAGGTCATAACGAACCGTCTCAGTCGCAGGTTTGATGAATTCCAGCCTCCGGAACAAGCCGGTTTCCGAAAAGGCTATAGTACCATAGACCACATACACACGCTACGGCAAGTTATAAAGAAGACCGAAGAGTATGACTTGCCTCTTTGTCTAGCGTTTGTGGACTATGAGAAAGCCTTTGATTCGATCGAGACGTGGGCAGTGCTTGAGTCTCTCCAGCGGTGCCGTATTGACTATCGGTATATTGAAGTGCTGAAGTGTTTGTACAAAAACGCCTACATGTCAGTCCGAGTACAGGAGCAGAGTTCGAAGGCAATTCCATTGCAAAGAGGCGTGAGACAGGGAGACGTTATATCTCCGAAACTGTTCACCGCTACATTGGAAGACGCCTTCAAGCTCCTGGAATGGCAAGGACTTGGCATCAATATTAACGGCGATTACATCACTCACCTTCGATTCGCCGACGATATTGTATTCATGGCAGAATCCATGGAAGACCTCAGTCCAATGCTCGAAGGCCTCCATCGAGTTTCCCAACGGGTAGGTCTTAAGATGAACATGGACAAGACGAAAATTATGTCTAATGCCCATGTTGTACCTACCCCAATATCAGTTGGGAACTCAGTTCTCGAAGTTGTTGACGATTACATCTACCTGGGACAGACAGTCAAACTAGGAAGGTCCAACTTCGAGAAAGAGGTCAATCGTCGAATCCAACTCGGCTGGGCAGCGTTCCGGAAACTTCACGAAGTCTTCTCGTCAAAAATACCTCAGTGCCTCAAGACAAGAGTCTTCGACCAATGTGTGTTACCAGTGATGACTTATGGCACTGAAACGTGGTCTCTTACTATGGGCCTCATAGATAAGCTCAAAGTCGCACAACGAGCTATGGAGAGGGCTATGCTCGGGGTTTCTCTACGTGATCGAATCAGAAATGAGGAGATCCGTAGAAGAACGAAAGTCACCGACATAGCTCAGAAGATTAGCCAGTTGAAGTGGCAATGGGCAGGGCACATAGCACGCAGAACAGATGGCCGATGGGGCCGAAAGGTTCTGGAGTGGAGACCACGTACCGGCAAGCGCAGCGTAGGTCGTCCACCGACACGGTGGACAGACGACCTGAGGAAGGTCGCAGGACGACGTTGGATGCAGGCCGCTTCCAACCGGTCCTTTTGGAAAGTCATGGGGGAGGCCTATGTTCAGCAGTGGACGTCCTACGGCTGAGATGATGATGAGATGATGATAGCGTTCGGGATGTGGGCTATCACATACTCGTGCTTATTTTTACCTTTCCCGAACTCGTGCGTTCTCTTTCCCTGTCAAACTGTCAAAATAATGTCTATTAAAAAGAAAAACCAACCACGAAGTTTATATAAAAAAAAATGCATAGAAGTTTTTATGATTCATTCAAATACGTATATATCTAAAAAGAAGCTACTAATTTGTTTCAATATCAGATTTAATGATTTGATTGTATGAGTTAGGTTAGGTTTCATTTCATTTCATCCCATTAAATTTCATTATCATTTCATATCAATAAAAAAAATATACTGAAGACTTGGCTGTATGGGCATAGTTCCCTTTGTCTACCAGAATGGGTGAAGAAAAAAAATCTCTGCTTATACTCTACGGTTGGCGCCATTTTCCAGAAATTTTCTTTGCGAGTTTATTTTATTAAATTGCTTCATTTTTTCGCAACTGTATTAAAAATAGTCGTTCTGTACACGTGCGGAACCATCATTGCAACTTGTTCCGACTGTCAACCCTCGCCTTCGGCTGCGCCTCGGCTCGGGTAGACATTTGTCGGAACTCTTTGCAATGACAGCCTTTCCCCACTTGTAATGAAATATACTATAACGACAGGTTTTCAAACTTAAAAGCGTTTGCTAGGCACCAACCAGAAAAATATTACCGACATGGGGTCAATTTCATCACAATATTACCGAAAGCCCGAGAAAGGTATCGATTTACCGGAGGTTGGATTGGCGTTTGATCTTCATTACCCATTGCCAATCATCGTTTAAAGATCAAAACGAAGAAGTGAAATACATAGCCTTGATTTTGTTTCCAGTCCCACAATTTTGATACTTATAATCACGTGGTGTACAAGATAAATATTTCATACTGCTCTTTGATGTTTCCACCATCTTCCAAACTCTCGCCAAACAACATGGAACACGAGTGCATATATCCATAAAACAAAAGAATCGCGAACAAAATCCCCCTCGGCTTATTTCAAAGTTTCCACCATCCAAACAATGTTCATGCATCCAAGTTACCGTTGCAAACTTAAGTTGTTACTTCGTCATATATAACGTAACGCGTCCGTAGCTTAACAAATGGCATGACGTATGACGTGAACGTGGGTAGAATACAGTTTTCGTTTGCGTTACCTATCGACTTTTATGACGAACGCTTTAAACCGACCGAAAAAGGTTTTGATTAATGTCCTTGTACGGAAAAATGGGTCTATTTTGTGGTATTTTTGCGGATGGTTGAACTGGCAACATTTATCTTAAGCCAAGGATTAGTTAAGTTGGTTGGGTTACTAGGAACATAAAGCTTTCACTGTACAAGTACAATTTGTAAAATTTAATACCGACTTCCAATACTATTCTATACAGTTTTTGGAGTGTAACTCAAAAACTACTGGATCGAGTTTGATGAAATTTAAAAAGGACCACACAGGAAGCTTTCTAACCAAAATTTTGAGAATCGGTTCACCCAATCAAAAGTTATAAGGTAACAAACATTAAAAAAATACAGTCGAATTGAGTACCTCCTCCTTTTTGAAAGTCAGTAGAAAAGTGTGTCACGGATGTATATAGCGTATTCTGAATAGCTTTGGTGACCTTGGTGCTGGAGTCTGTCCAGCGCTTGTGGCACCACTGCCATTGTACTCGTATATATAAATGTATAATTATATACAGGTTGGGCTATTTAGATGCATCAGTATGAGCAAGTATCAACTATAGGACATACAAAGATGTCTTGAGGGCCATGTCATAGATTTAACTGACAAGAAAAACTGTATTCTCTATATACGAGTATACTTTGAAAAAAAAAACAGCGACTAAGTTCAGGATTCGAACCCGGTCGTATGTAAAAACAAAATTACGTTATTTATATATCAATATCAATTTTGTAAGTCATAAGCAGTAATTAACACATTAATTAATCATCTTCATCATCCTTCACCACGCGGATAGTTCATAGTTCATTTATTCGTAACAATGTTACATGTCAATTTTCTAAATAATAATGCGTTACGTAAAACAAAAAATAGTAGATTGTTAGATTGGACGATGTAATGCGAAAATGCGTTCATTTTGTACGTTTTCATTATATTTTTCGAAATATACTAACACAATTGAAAAAACTGCTGGTTATAACTTTAGTACCATACGTTGGCTAAGTATTACCTAAAAAAAAGTATAGTGTTATCGCTGAAAATTATGAGAGTTTGGACGTGAAACTTTATTTTTGTGGACCTATTCAGGATTTTCTTTCTGCTGAAAGAGAGTTATATTTATGAATTCTATTCGGTTATTACTCTTTTCCTATTCCTTTTCTAACCTTTGCATTTTTTTCATAATATACTATCGATCTGTTTTGTTACACTAGGTGTTCAAAAATTCTGCTTTTTCTGTAATCAGGGTACGACCGCGCCTTAAATAACTTATTTGCTTCTCGTATCTCAGCAGGAATGCAGGAATACATGTACCAGCTTAGCAGTTTTGGCCAGTCGCCGCGGCACAGCTCTCAACCTATGCCCATTTCTAGTATTATATAAATGACCGTCGCCTAACCTCGACTAGTCTGCTAGGTTTTTTCTGGCATACAACGCTGCTTGCAAGACTACAAGAGAGGGGACAGTCATAATTTTTAGGAAGCGAAATAAAGCGATACAACTGCAGGTTGCAGCTTATTGGATATATTTTTATTAGATAAGAAACATATTCCTTCGTTATGTATGGGATGGCTACATTCCCTGTTAGAGTACTAATTTGGATATAACAATAATATCGTTAGCGGTAATTTAATATATTAACCTACATAAAACCTGTTCCATAAAAGCCTTGTGTCCTTAAAAATACTTCTAAATGTGTCGATCAAATAAGATTTTATCCACCCACCAGGAAAAGCCTACAGCGCGTTTCTTGACGAAATGGGCTTTCAGATTCTCAACACAGTCAATCTCAGGAACTGGAACAACATCCTGCAGTCCTACAGGCGAGCAAACGAGGGCAGCATCGTCGAATCTCGACTGCTGCAGAAGAGACTCGAAGAGGCTGAAGCAGCCATATACAACAACGACACATCCTCGATCATCATGGGGGCAATGTCTGGTCAGTATATGGCTGCCTACAACGCGACAAGTGGTTTTGTGTTTCTGGATGAGGAAGATACCGAACGGACTGGTAGGCCAAAATACGCAACACCACCACACGACCCTATTGTTGTCACCGCCCGGTGCACCAAGATAATGTTGGATGACAGAGTCTTGCAAATGGCGAAAGCCATTTCGGGAGACTCTGAGATCAAGACATTTTGGAAAAACTGGGAGGTACCCAAAATACCGTGGGTCAATGGAGTTCCCGGATGCGGAAAAACAAATTGGGTGGTAAGACACTTCAATGTGGACAAGGACGTTATCGCAACAACAACTACAGAGGCAGCAAAAGACCTGAGAGAGAAGTTAGCGCACCAAATCGGAGACCTGGTGAAAACCAAGGTGCGCACTATGGCCTCGGTCTTAGTAAATGGTTTTAAAAAGAATGAGAGCTACGTCCGCCTGATGATAGACGAGGCTCTCATGAACCATTTTGGGACCATAGAAATGGCTTCTAGGCTGTCTGGAGCTAGCGAACTTGTCCTCATCGGAGACGTCAACCAATTACCTTACATATACAGGGAGAACCTGTTCAATCTAAGGTATAACCGCCCTAGCCTGGTTACGAACATCAGCCAGGAGTTGTTGTGCACGCACCGGAACCCAATGGATGTTGCGTATGCGCTGAGGGAAATATACTCCGGTATATATTTCTCGGCTCCCAGTATAAGGTCCCTGCACCTCGAGAGTTACACAGGAGCGAAAATCCCCAAAATCCTTCCAAACACCCTCTTCCTGGTCCACACTCAGGAGACCCTGACCAGCCAGGGCTATGGAAAGGGCGAAGGATCACGCATCCTTACCATTCACGAGGCGCAGGTACTGACGTACGAGTAAGTTGCGGTAATAAAAACGAAATGCAACATGAAGCTGCACGAGAGCGTCCCGCACGCAGTCGTCGCGGTTTCTCGGCACACGAGGACCTTTGTCTACTACGCCGACGACGAGGATGACGCCATCGGACGGTTTGTGAGGCAAGCGATGGTTGCGAGCGAACAAACCATCTATAGATACAACCTGAAGATGGCAATCAGGGATCGAAACAGCGTGGTGATGGAGGCCCTGCTTCAGCGCAAAGTGGGCAATGTGGGCTCACAATAACCTGTAACTAGCGTTAAGTTCTCATATCTCATATTTACACCACTTGGTGTAAAAACTGTAACTGACAAAGAGACGGTGTGGGCATTCAGAGCGGACATGCTCACGGAAATGTGTTGGCAAGCGGTGGCGTGTGTGGCGGGTCGCCATCTTCCCTCAGAAATGGTTGAGGAAGGCGATGGCTGGCACATGCGTCAACTCGTGAACGGGTGCTGTTTGTGGACACTGGTCTGCTGTGAATGCTTACACCAACTCAGAATAATCTTAATAGTAATAATAAAATTTAGTTATATGTATTAGTTAATAAATTAAGTATATAATATAGTAAATAATTAGTTAGTTTAATATGTTCCCCGTTCATGTATATTTGTTGAATGTAAAAAATTAATCGTAAGTTTTGGAAATCAACACCCTGGAGTATGTGGAGTAAAGTATAAAAAAATAAATAATGAGTGCAAGTTTAGAAGTAACAAATACTCACTGACATCCATTCTAACTCAAAAAAAAATAGTTTTTATGATATTAATAACATGTCTCATAGAAATATTGGTTTATATTAGTTTATTTGGGGTTTCTTGTGTTTTTTATTTTGTATTCTTACTATTAGCATTTTATGCGGGAGGGAGGGTGGTGCACGCCCCCAAATAGGCCAAAATCATTGTTTTCTTTTCAGCGGAAGTGTCACTAAATATTTTGTTATATCGTTTTTTTTATAATTTTTGACTAAGCACCGTGTATATAGCAGACTTTTATTTAAGTTTTCTCTGGGTTTTGTGCCACTACTAACTAAGCAGATTGTAAATTTTCTTACTTGTACAGAAAATATAAACTGTACATCTATACAAGTAACAAAATTGAAGTGTCACATATGGAAGTACCTACTCATTCTTGTCTTTCTGTCTATTTGTTCGGGCTTATCTCTGATACAGCTGTCAATTTTGTCGGGACTCTCACTAGGATAAATTCCAGTCCTTATCTTTTCTGCGCATACAGTGAGAATATTGGAGTCCTTTCACAGCTCAATGAATATTCTGCATCCTGTAATTGTTCTTTCCATCTGGGGCCTTACTACAAGCTCTTAAAGCAGAACTTCTAGAAAACTGCCCGGCTTCATCGTGACAACATTATAGCAGGCCTGCCAGGCCTACTATTCATGAACCGCAGAAAAACCATTCATCTGTTTATTGTATGGACTGACGTTACCATGACGCTCTAAATCCACCAAGTGTACCAGCTTACAAACGGCTAGGCGTCTGCAATGTTGGTTATAATAAATTGTTAGAATGCCAGATACATTATCTGTTCACCTTTGAGGTAAACAATGTTGGAACTGTTCACCTATATGAGCGTTATGGTACGATTTCATTCAAAACTGTTTAAGTCAGGTTTAAGAACTGCTAGGAACTTGCATGGTTTTTACAAAGCTGATAGTAAGACCCCTGATAATGTACCGCGTTAGTGGTTATACAAGATACCCAAAGAATATTCTGCGACAGATAGATTATCGACATTCTTGAGATTACTAGAGAATGTCTCTCTGGAGACATTTTGCGAACCATCAATGAGTGTTTGCTGTCACTTTGCTACTGCTGTTACCTTTGCAAAGTTAAACGTAAGCAAAAATTAAAATTACAAACATATGTGTTTAAATGCTCTACTTAAGTGTGTAATGTTGCAGCTTGCGGGGATCGAACCTGCAAGGGCAATGCTTATATTACGGATCCCACGCGCCGGCTGCGCGTGAGATTGGGTGTGCTCGGCTAGCTATGGTCGGAGGCTTCATAGCGGTGGAGGTAAAATAAATACGGATCACTTTCCACTGGCCGTGTGCTTTATTTACTTACAATGGTACTTTATACATAAAGGGGGTTTTACCCCAGGTTACGGTCGGAACGCGGGGAGGGCTCCCTCTGACGGGGCTGTCCGTATTCTAGTCTATCGTGATTTTTTATTATCTGGCGAGGGGTCGTGCTGCTCGGTAACCCCCGAGCCGCGCCAACGTCCCCGCTGATACGCGGATCCCTATTTAGAATACAACCGTGCTGCCCGGTAACCCCCAGGCCGCAACAGTGGTTTCCCTACCGGACCGCGGAACCCTGAGTGCTGCTCGGTAACCCTTGAGCCGCAGCTGCAAAGCTCCACGGGAGCGACTTCGTCTGCGTGCCTTCTCACTGGTAAGGGTGCGAGTCGGTACCCCAGTCCGCACAACCTTTCAGTTCGAGCGCTCGCAGACGAGTTTTTTATTTTTAGGAAGGACATAGAGCTTTTTGCCACTACGGGCATTAAAAGCGACACAGGACTGTTGGTGAGTGCACGCAGCACTCAACCGAGGGACAACAAGGGCGCATAAAGCACTAGACAACGACAAGGGCGAACCCTTGCCTAGTCCCTACTAGGCAAGGGTTCGCCCTTGCTCTATTCCCTAATAGAGAAGCCGTTAGCCGCCAGCACTGTCTGAAAGAAAACAAAACACAGGTTAATGAAATAAAACACAGGTTAATATTGATGATACTTATAAACTTTCAATCGAAAATTGATACGTTACCTTTACCTTAATACACATTACCAAAATATAATACAGATTACCTTGTGTCTGATTTAGGATTATTTCGAAGTCGCTTACGACGACCTCGATGTCTAACTGTGAAGACTGGAAATCCAAAATCAGACATATTACCTCTCGTGGCTCGGCGAGTAGACCCTGAAATACCTGAAATACCAATATTACCAGGAGGCTGACTGATCGACGCCAGAGCTCTCGTGATGGGGTCGTCCGGGTCATCCAGGAGGTGTCGTGGGCGGCGGCGTGGCGGGGTGAAGTATGGATCTGATGTGTGTGTTGTGGTATAGATGTATGTACCACGGTGCGCCTACTGCCTTGCGGGTAAAGCGATTTTGAATCACTTGAAGTCTATGAATGTGCCTATCTGAAGCGTGACCGAACGTTACAGACGCGTAGGTCATGATCGGACGAATGCAAGTTTTGTAAAGTGTCACCTTATTTCTAAGGGACATTTTACTACTCTTGCATATAAGGGGATTGAGGCGACCT
This sequence comes from Selenia dentaria, assembly GCA_917880725.1. Taxonomy (NCBI): domain Eukaryota; kingdom Metazoa; phylum Arthropoda; class Insecta; order Lepidoptera; family Geometridae; genus Selenia; species Selenia dentaria. The sequence goes on from OU862886.1 coordinate 34,855,243, forward strand.
AGGATAAAAGCTGCCCTATTGCGAACACTTTCAATGTGTTTGGCGAAGGTGAGTCGCCTGTCAAGGATTACGCCTAGATATTTGGCGGACGTAGCCCATGGTATCGGTTCGAAAAAATACATAATGGGTTCTGGCGGTTTCCGTGGACCAGCACTCTCGTGAAAGTACACTGCTGTACTTTTCTCTGGGTTGATAGCGATACGCCATTTGCGGAACCATGTTCCTACATGGTGCAGGGCGTTTGTGACTGACTTTCTCTGCCCTGTCTTGAACCAGCCAGTGCAGTAAAGTGCAGTGTCGTCTGCAAACTGAGCAATCTGAACATTGGGTTCGGATCGTGGGATGTCGCTGGTGTACAGCGAGAATAGGACGGGTGAGTGTACAGAGCCCTGAGGGACTCCTGCGTGAATGGGGTGAGGGGAGAAGAGCTGTCCCTCTACGCGGTATTGAAAGCTACGATCCCTGAGAAAGTCTTGTATTATGAGTATAAGACGGTCTGGCACACCAAATTGGTACAGCTTGTAGATCAAGCCGTTGTGCCAGACTTTATCGAAGGCTTTTGCTACATCGAAGAAGACAGCTACTGTCCCTTGAGGCTTTGGCTTCTTATTGAAGCCCTCGAGTATGTGCTCCTGATGCGGTGCACCTGTTGGACGCATGAGTGTCTGGCGAGTGCTGCCATTTTTGCCTCTACCGGCATTTACAGTGTCACCGGACGGTTGGCGAGCGCAGATGGCACTCAGCCAGATGCGGGCGCAGAGGGCGCACCGCCTAAGGCGAGCGTTGAAGACGCTTCGCCGCAAGGAGAGGAGTAGGCGACTTGCTCAAGGCCACCACTAGGGTACGGACCTCGGCTTGGGCCGTCGCCAGGAGAGAGGGGAGTAGGAGAGAATCACCCCAGTACATAAGTGTACCGTTGAAAGTGGGCCCTATGAATTTTAACTCTACGACTATTTGGAGAGAATCTAACCAAGACATAACTTTTGCCTCGAGCTCGCCGGCGAGCTCGGTGTTTGACTGTGTTTACCACTAAATCATAACCTTGTGTACCTCGCCTCCCCCCATTTCCGCGACATGGGTCCACACCGCGACCAGGATCGTCGCGTTGTGCACTCATGACTGTACTTTGGGTGGGGCTACAATAAGAATGTGTAGTACCTCGCCCACAGCCATGGTGGCTGGGACTACATAGAAAACCAGTGTTACCTCGTCCACAGCCATTTGCTGGGCCGGAGGATACATCGCGACCGGGGCCGCGGTGTATACTCCCACCCGCACCGTGGCTGGGACTACAATCGTGTGTGTGTGGATTACCTCGACTGCGACTGGGGCTGCGAAGAAGATCTCGGCCGGAGCCTACAATGCGATCGGGATCACAGCCCTGGTCGGGTCTACAACCCTTACCGGGGTTCCCTTGAGACGACGCTAAAGCTGCCGAAGTAACGGCTGCGATGGGGTCGTCCGGGTCACCCAAAATATGCCTTGGACGGCGACGGGGGGGAAGGAAGTGGGGATCGGTTATGTCAGTGGAGTAGTTCGCCGCTTCGACCACGAGGGGATTCGAGTGATGGGGAGCTTTGTCGAAGCGGCGGCGGGAGCAGTCTTTCATATACTGCGTAATAGAGGGGAGGGTGAAATCGCAGTGCAGTTCGGCGTTCCGCAAGTACCACGGAGCGCCCACTGCCCTGCGCATAAAGCGATTCTGAATCACTTGAAGTTTGTGGAGGTCGTGTTTCTGAGCATGGGCGAACGCTACAGATGCGTAAGTCATGATTGGGCGGATGCAAAGTTTGTAAAGAGTCGTCTTATTTCTAAGAGACATTTTACTGTTTTTGCCTATGAGGGGATTAAGACGACCCATAATGAAGGCCGCCCTATTGCGAACAATCTGGATGTGTTTCGCGAAAGTGAGTTGACGATCAAGGGTGACGCCCAGGTATTTGGCAGATTTAGCCCAAGGGATGGGTTCGCCGAATAGGACTATGGGTCGGACGGCATGAGATTTCGCCGGGTCTCAGTGAAGTACACTGCTGCACTTTTGCTAGGATTTACTGCAATCCGCCATTTACGAAACCATGCACCGATTACGGTGATGGCTCGTTGGATGGCGCATCTCTGCCTGACCTTGAACCAGCCAGTAGAGTAGATTGCAGTATCATCCGCAAACTGAGCTATCTGAACATTAGGTTCAGATCGTGGGATGTCGCTGGTGTACAGCGAGAAGAGAATGGGTGAGAGTACAGAGCCCTGAGGGACACCTGCGTGAATGGGATGCGGGAAGGAGAGCGTTCCCTCGGTGCGATAGCTAAACGTTCGATCCCTGAGAAAGTCTTGTAAGATGAGTACAAGACGGTCTGGCACACCCAGTTGGTACAGCTTGAATATCAAGCCGTTGTGCCAGACTTTGTCGAACGCTTTCGCTACGTCGAGGAAGACAGCTATGGTCCCTTGGGGCTTTGGTTTCTTATTGAAACCGCCTAGGATGTGCTCCGTTACGCGGTGCACTTGTTGGACGCAAGAGTGTTTGGCTCTAAAGCCAAATTGCTCATCGGGAAGGAGGTTATTGGACCTAACGTGGGACCAGAGTCGGTTCACAATGAGCCGCTCGTAAATCTTCCCCAGAGAGCTGAGGAGACTTATGGGACGGTAGCTGGAGGGCTCGGCTGCCGGTTTGCCTGGTTTGTGAATACCAATGACAATGGCATGCTTCCAAGTGTCTGGGAAGGAGCAGTTGCTCATAGCCGCATTGAAGATGCTAACTAAGAGATGGACTAGTGGGACTGAGAAGTGTTTAATCACCTTGTTGCTGATACCATCAGCACCAGGGGATTTACGGGTCTTGAGGCTCTTGATCAGAGACACAACCTCGGATGATTTTACCGGTGGGAGGAGTGGGAGGTCAGAGATGGACATAGAGCTTTTACGTTCGACTTCAGATTCCACCGAATCGAGGTGTTTCTGGTCGACGTGATCTACATTTAGAGTACACTGAGCCTCAAGGCTATCAGCTAAACACTCGGCTTTGTCTTCGTCAAGGAACGCTATGGAGAGGGGGGGTGGCCTAATGAGTGGAGGCATTGTCTGTTGTCCGTCAGATTTCAGAGTTCGAGCCAACTGCCAGTATGCCTGGTGAGTTGGCTCAATCTCTGACAGTTTGTCGTCCCACCTTTGATCACGCAGCTCACTCATGCGTTTCCTTACAGCACGCTGTAAATAGCGCATGGTGGCTTTGTTCTCTGGGGTTGGCATCGAGTCATACGCCCTAGTGGCGGCGTTCTTAGCTGTCAGTAACCTCCTCGCACCCTCGGGCAGTTCAAAGCGGCGACCATCCGCCACTTGGACCTGCTTTGAGGATTCACCTACTGCGGTGCGGAGGTGGTCACTGAGAGCCTCGATCGCAATTGACACGTCTTCTACTGTCTGTATGTCATCGGGGATTCTATCGAGAGCGGGTGAACTGATAGCTTGGAGGGATTCCCCCAGTTGCTTCCAGTTCACTACCGTTCTAGTGATAGGGGTTATGTCCGTCGGGTCGGGGCCTAATTTCAACAATACAGGGCGGTGGTCTGAAGTCAGTTCGTGTAACACTTCTATTGAGCGCAACCGGAGGGTGACGTTCTTAAGAAGTGCTATGTCAAGTATGTCTGGTCGTTGGTTGTCAACATAGGGATATCTTGTGGGCTCCAGAGGGGAGAGAATATCAAAGTTTAAGTGGCTGACCAAGCCTTCAAGGATTTTACCATTACTATTGTTACTAGTACAGTTCCATATGACATGTTTACTGTTGAAGTCACCGATCAGAAGGACGGAGCTTCCCAGAGAGAAGAGGGCTTCCAAGTCTGTCTGTAATAGTTCTTTACCAGAGGGGAGGTAACATGAGGCTATGATGACAGGTTGATGACCTGACATCGCTAGAAAGCAAACAGAGGCTTCTAGTATTCTAAGTGGTGGAGTAACAATTGGGATACAGTGCAGAGCTCTTTTGTAATAGATGAGAGTGCCACCTTTTGGGGTGGCCACTCTATCATTACGAACCAAACGGTAATTTGCAAACCTAGGGTTCGCTGTACCTGGTTTCAGAAAGGTCTCCTGCACGCATAGGATATCGACCTGATGGGTCTTACAAAATTCGTGAACTTCGTCCTTTTGACTAGAGAGGCCGTCAGCGTTGAAAGTCGCTACGGTGACTGAGTGGGGCTTAATTCGTTTCGGTGTACTATCCATATTGGATGATACCTAAGAAACGCTGGGGAGGGCGTAGCGCCTCACTGCGCTGATTAAACCCGCGTGTGTGAGCGTGGCTCGCAAGCGGTCTTGGTCGTTTGTGGCAGTACGAAGTTTGTGCGCGAATGCACGTACTTCGTCCACGTCTATGACCATCGCGTAGTCCATGACAAGGGCTATGTCGGCCGCCAGGTCAGATTGACCTGGGGCGTCCATGAGCCCAGCCATTGGGGGCCTAGAGAGCGGCGGTTTGGGTTTAGGAGCCGGCGCGCTGGCAGAGGCCTGCGGGCGGGCGGGGGTGAGGGGGGCGCTTGCTTGTACCATGCTCAAGGGCTTGGACCAAGCGTTGCGCGCGGGCGCGGGCGCGGGTACAACAGGTGTTGCCTGCGGTGCGGGTGAAAGGTTAGGCTTAGGGCCGTTCCCTTGTGAGCGGGTAGTGACCGGGCGAGGAGGGGGAATAGGCCTCCTAGCCGGCCCACTGGGTGCGCGGGGTGCCTTAGGGCAACCGCGGTAGTTGGCGGTATGTCCCTGTGTGCCGCAGAGGACACAACTAGGCGGGTCTGATGAGTCCCTAGTGCGAGAGCACTGGGCTGTCCCGTGATCCCCTAGGCACTTGACGCACCTCGGGCGGGCGAAACAGAATCGGGCGGCATGCCCGTACAATTGGCAGTTATGACACTGGCCAGGCGCTCGGTTTCGGAATGGGGGTTGAACGGTGATCCCCGAGAGGTTCACTACCGTTTTGACATTAAAAATCGCTTTGCCCTCTGGCGTGCGATTGAGGATGACCAATAGTAGGTCGTAGGGCCTGCGATCTTTGCCACTGTACATCCGGTGGCATTCGCGGACGGGGTAGCCTTGCGCCTTCAAGTCGGCGAGGACACTATCAGTTTGTACCTCCTTAGGTACACCGCGTATGACGACGCGTAGGACTTTCTCTTCTTCGAGAGCATAGGTATGAAAACTTATGCTCTCGTTTTTGAGAATCCTGGTTAATGCCCTATGGTCGCTTGGGGTAGGCACCTGGACTTTAATACCCAGTTGGGTTGAGCGGGCGCTAGTATATTGGATCTTACGATCCGTCAAAAGTCGTGAGACCATGTCCCACTTCGCCTTGTCCTGAAGGAACAGAGGCGGCGGCGGTTTCTCGCGTCTAACTGACGCTCCTTGAGAGGAGACGTCGCGTTGAGACGCGGCGATGCTTGCGGGAGCATCGGAGTGAGCGAGAGGGTCGCGGGAGGTGGGAGCGAGAGAGCCTGATGGCTTCGCTCCCGGGGCGGTGCAGGCCGCTTTGGGTGGCGGGGAGGGAGCCTCTGAGGCGGCTTTGGGGACGCGCTTTCTCTTTCCGACGGTAGTGAACCCGTCGTTGGAGATGTTGCCAACAGAGTTAGCGCGGGAGCGGGAGAACTCTACATCCATCTCATTCTCCGAGTTGGATGCCGAATCGTAGGCGCGTTCGTACTCAGTCCGAAGGACTGGAGAGCGATCGCGGGGTGGTAAAGGTGCGCGGGGAGCGCGGGGCGCATAGGGCGCAGGGTCGGGGGAGAGAGGGCTATCTAACGGCTTGAACGCCGAAGAACCGAAGGGCGCCCTCGGAGGGAGGGAGCCGGAGGAGGGAATTTGGGAGTCCGTGAAGCGGGGTCTCTCTTTAAAGTCCCTATTGGACTGGAGATACTCGGACAGCATGTCCGGGTAGCAATTGGACACCCACGAGGCGAACGCCTGAGGCGAAACGCCTTGCGGGAGGCTCATAGCGGGGGAGGGAGATAGTAGAGACATCTCGAGGGGAATACTCGAGATGCGAGTGAGGGGTGAGTGACACTCCCGCCGGGTACAGGCGGGAGAGTGAGTGCCTAGGTGTCCCTACTGTGTGCCCTCTGCCAGTCTTATTGTGCAGAGGGATGTGTGCCTAAACGCGAGGCCCTAGCTGCTCCGGGGGCGAGGAGAGAAGACCGAGTAAAACCCGGCTTCCAACCAAACACTTGCCCAGAGAATAGGAGAGTAGGATAGGGTAGGGTGGGAAGGAGATACCTGCCGTCGGCGAGGGGAGACCCCAAGGCCGGTGAAGGCAGGCCCGTCCGGTTTTAGCCGTTCCCTCCCACGCTCAGGAGGGAAAGGCTTGACGCACCGGGTCCGCGCCCAACTGGGTGGCGTTAACACCGCAAGGATCGTCCAGAAGACCACGTGAAGCGTGGATTTGTTTGACTCGACTTTGAAAATTGAAAAATTAAAAATCGAAACTAGAGTTCGCTCTGAGAAGAGCGGTTTTGATAAGACAATGAACAATAGGCGATTGATGTGTCGAAGCGCTCTTAAAAGAGCGCGCTTCTTCCGCGACGCGAGCCGAGCCGAGCCGAACGCCTCCGTGCGCCGAACGGTACACGAAGCGGTGGCTTGACGTCGAATCTGCACACAGAAAATCCACTATTAGCGAAGTCCAACACTGAATCCTCTTCAATCGAAACGATACAGGTAACCGGCACTAAAAGCGCAAGCACTTTTAGGCCGATCGGAATATTCTCGGGGAGCACTTGAGCGCACGTCCGTCCCACTCGAGCGCGCTGACCGGAATCAGCAGTGCTGCCATTTACTGTCGCGAGTGGCTTATATAGCTCCGCGGCGAGTCGACGCGCGGCGTGGGTGGCCGCGGTGTGCCTGTGTGCGTGCGGCCATACGTCATCATGTGTCGCTGTGTGCCGCCCCATCGGAATGCCTGGAATGCACTGCGTGGTGGCTCGTTACAAATGTTTGTTACAATTTAAGTGAGGTTCTGACTTTTGACTAGGCTTGTGGCCTGTACATCGGAACTTAAGTCCTTCCAGACTAGATCCAGTTAATATCAATTCATTTTGTTCATAAGAAGTAAATTGAAATTTGTCACCGATATTTAGATTATATTTATGGTCACGTCCATATACTTAGGATCGACAATAGATTTCATTAGCTTTTCGAGGTGTGAGTATTGCTATTGTGTGATGGGTGATGTGTGTATATGCGCTTGAATGTGTGTGTTTTGTAGTTTTGTATGTTCTATTGTAATCAGTTTTATCAGCCCGGATGTGAGTCGATATTTGTCAGCTTTCTTTTGGTGGATACTATGTAATATCAGTGTAAATGAAACTAAACTTTGTATAGACAGGGCAGATAAAACACTTAACCCTTACCAAAAGGTCACCGACGCGGGGAAGACAAAGGGATATCTATAAAAGTTCCAAGTTAGAGGAAGATTGAACGCAACATTTGTTAGGAGCGGAGACGGAGATGTCAATCGTATACATTTGTCTGTTTGGCTGCGATGGGGGAAATGTCGCTCAAGGGAGGCTGACAGAAAGGGTGTTAAAAGTGAATGTTAAAAAAAATCTAATTGAAAACAAAAGTGAATTATATTTTTAAAAAGCATTACCACTACCTGCCAAAATCTGCCATTTTTTTATCTATATATATAAAAGCGAAAGGTCACTCATCACGAAATCTCAGAAACTACAAGTGCTAGGAGTTTCAAATTTTGCATGCGGGTTCTTTTTAGGAGGTAGGTGCTCACTAAGACGAGATTTTATGAAATTCAACCCTTAAGGGGTTTTTTTGGGGTTGATAGTTTGTATGAAACTTCGTTAGTGCGAGTGCTAAAAGTTTAACATTTTGCATGGGGGTTCTTTTTTGCACCTATGTACTCACTAAGACGGGATTTTGTGAAATTCGACCCCTTCTTTGAAATCTGACCCATGGAAATCTGTAATTACCGTATCCCGCGTGGCCACGCGAGCGAAGCCGCTGGCGGGTCAGCTAGTATAAGTATACATTTATAAATACTTCGTTTGGCCATCTAAATCTTATCAAGGTATTCGAGAACATAACGTCAAGATGGCTTTAAAATATAGAAACGAAGAGGTCGTGTAGGTCGTGCAGAGCAAAGGCAGGAGTCTGTGGTCGAATTCTCTAGCTAATATAAATGAAATGAGGAAAATAGTTTACTAGAATTCGCAATATAAAGTATTCATTTTTGTTATGTAAAGTTTATCAAACGAAATCTCTATTCAAATGTACTCGTAGCATACATTTGATGTGCATGTGAAGTGATTCAAATTAATTCATAGTTTTAAAACGGACCATAGTGTATGTAGTGTGTAGAGTATTTAATTAAAAAAAGTATTTAATAGATATTGCCCCATGTCTAAAGAGATGATTTAAATGCTCGAATGGGTACGTCGGTGGACTAGCGGCCATGGCGACGGATTGTCCGAAGACGCGGGTTCAAATCCTAGCCGAGGATATGTTATTGTACTCTTTAAATTGCAACAATTACCTACGTAAAGATATTTAAATATCTTGGTTGGGCAATGTTATATTAAAGTCAGGCGGGATAATTTCATTTTGAAGTAAATTGATGATGGATGATGAGTACCACTGATATTTCGCAATGCTTCGTATGAATAAGTAGAGAATGTAATGTATGTTTACGACTCTTAAGTTTTGTTCGTATGTGCGTAGTAAGCTTGTCATTATGTGTTACTTCTTCATCTAATTTATATGAACTTTAGTACAGAGCTAGCTTGGACCCAGGATTAAAATGACGTGCCATCACTTATTAAACATGTCGTTTTCGAGGGATCACGAATAATCATACTCCACGCGCACGTGGCTAATAACTACAATATTATTTTGGAATAGTTTTTACGTACTGTTATTTATTAATAAGTGTCACATTGTTTCTTGTAAAAGCCTTAAAAAAGCTTTGCTTGTTAATCGTAAAGATTAACAAGCAAAGGCTTAGGCTTTACCTTAGGCTTTTTATAATCGAAACCCTTAAAATTAACCCTTTTTAAGACATTGGCTTAGTTTTTCAATCAGAATGTTTCGATAATGATGTATTTTCCACTAATAATAAAATGTTTACATAATATCATTTTATTGAGATTATCTGTATAGTTTTTATATATTTAAAGTATGGAATATATATTTATATATTATATATATATATATTAATAAACATTTTTTCGTAGAATTAAATATATTATATTAATCAAAGTATTTACCCTCGTTTTCTATAAATTTCTGCCATGTAACCGGAAGATTAGAAAATTACGGTAGACCTCTGGGGACCTGGACTCGACAAACTGTGTAAAGGTATTTTGTACTGTTCCCCGAAAAAAAAATTTTTTTCGTGCAAATAATCTTCCAAATCGCGGCAAAAATGCAAGTCGGTTGGGGCGAGATCCGGCGAGTACGGCGATGGATTCTAACTGCAAGTCGTGAAGTGTTAAAAGTGATTGTGGAGAAGTGTGAAGTCTTGCGTTACCATGATGCTATAATGATGAAGACTAGTTGACAAGTCGGGGTGTTTATTGCAAGTTTCGACATTATTGTTCGTAATTCTGCACAGTAGACATCTGCTGTTATTGCCTGACCGAATCTGAGAAGGCTATAGTTATAATAACACCATGAAGTGGCCACCAAACCGTTACCAAAACCTTTCTATGGGTAAGCTCCTCCTTCAATTCATCGTTATTTACCTTAGTGTCTGGTCTTCCCCGTGGTTCATTCTTTAAGTCGAACTTTCCACTACGAATCTGCAACGAAATGCATCGTGATCCAAACACAGTAGTTACAGTTTCTGCTGCATTAAAAACGAAAACAGTAAAACAAATGTAAATTATTTTTTACCAAAAATAGAACCTAATTCAAACCAAAATGTGAAAAAATAACTTAATGACGTTGGTACTCCATTTAGTATCTCAATTTTTACTACTTTGCTTACTACTACGGGATCAATTACCATCAATGATGATATCATCAAGGTAGGCGTAACACTTTTCAGTTTTGGAGTGTAACTCATAAAGTGCTTGACCAAATTTGATAAAATTTAAATGGGACCACCTAGAAAGTATACTCTACCAAACTTTACGTTTTGTGAATCGGTCCTCAAATGGGGAGAAATCGGCTAACATACACTCAAAATAATATATACATACGAACATATATAACATCTTCCTTTTTTGAAGTCAGTTAATAACAAAAAAAGTTAAACAAACACACGCAATTATATATAATATTAATAATATTTTTAAAAAAATACGTTATAGTATTCGTGTGAGAAATGTTTGACTAAAAAACTTTGAAATCTTACAATGAAGGTTAAATTGTAATTCTAAGTGCGATAAATCGGCAATTTCACATTTTGAAACAAATTATTAAAGTTTCTTTTTATCTTTTGTAATTAAAACTTCAAAGACATCTTATCAATCAAAATTAAAGAAACTTCTTTTAACGTACTCATGAGCCATGTACCATGTAACATAACATAATCTTGGGGCAGTCAGTAGGATACAATTGATATCTTTACAGCTCATAAGTATATTGCTCTCAATAACTGTAGAGAAAATTCTCAAACTATACCTTTCTAATAAATAACGACTACTATTCCTTAACAAAAACCAATGATCCCAATACTTTCGCAAAGCCAAACAAATTCTCACATTCGAACAACAAACAACTGCAACAAAAAACCTTAAGTGAGACAAAGTCGCGTACTTAAGACAAATACGTTCTCAATCCGGCTCTCAAGCATTCCGGTTACGTAGGCTGTGAGTGATCGGTGCCATTACCGGGGGGAAGGGTGAGAAGGGACTGGAGGGGGGAGGTGCTGGAGAAAGGGCTTTGTTTCGGTGCTCAATTATTGTTATCCTGAACTGACTTAGACTCGGATATCCAACCGGACTTTAACAGAACCAAGAGGCCAACAGTACAGAGTTTTAAGATATGTCAAGGTAAAGTTACTTGTAAGTAAAACGCTTACAGGAGGGACTGCTTTCTTGTAAACAATGAAGTTTTTCGAAGCAAGCATTTCTCTGCACTCGACACCATAGGTTTGTGAAACTCTTTCGCCAAGTAATTATAGTTTCCGATGGCAGGAAGGAAGATAATATGTGCAAACGTAATAAATGTACCTATAGTCCTCGCTAGAATTACATCTAAATCGTTATAAAATAAAAATATAAAGACTCAAACGTATATTCTTCCTATTTAAAAAAAAAATTGTCTTAATCAAAACAGTTTTAAAATTAATCGTACTTACGGTTTTAAACGAGTTTTAATACATTAAATATTTCACCAATCCTTAACCTTATACGAATATAAGAACGCTTCACTTTTATACGAGTAGGTACATACTAAATGAACATGAATAATTCGTGATCACTGAACAGACCAATGAAATATAATATATTAATATGAGACGACATCCACGCAGTCTTCAGGTCCCAAACTAGGCAGAGCCTGTAAGCCTTTATTTTTTAGAGCCTTTAATTTTAATTTTCGTTAAATCATGTCTTATACTTGAGATTGTATTTAGTCCACGTTTTATAATAATAAGAGAAGAGTCATATGATTAACCATGTTCACGGGAAGACTGAGTCAGTCTTCCCGTGAACATGGTGCATGTAACTGCGCCGAAATATCGGGAGCTCATTCCACAACCTTACCACGGTAAATATCCCGTTAATAATCATATAACTTTAGTGAACAACCGTGATAGTTTAAAACAGTGTTTTAAGAGAAGAGTGTTTATTTATTTTATCTGTACCCGTGCTATAAATCCTGTATAGTTTCTGAGAAAGTTAGCTTATTGCCAACATTAAAACAATCAGTCTCATAATAAACATATCATCCAAATGAAAAATGAATGTTATAATGTACTAACTAAATTTAAGCATAATGCACCTCCTTCGCTTTTGATCCCTTCCGCGTAAAGAGGTTTACTCATCAAACTATATACTCAGCCACATTCTCACTGCTTAATTCGACCGTGTTATGTCAAAATGTTCCAGCCCTCAGACAAGCCAAACATCAGCCGTGCGATTCTCTGATGATTCGTCGACGAGCTCACCGATGTCAAATACTTTATAAGATATCGCCCTTGTACACAAGGTTATTTTTTCAACGTTTCTTGTGATCTCGTCATTTGTTTCACGGATGTTGTCAAAGATGCAACGATGTTTGCTCTTAGAGAATCGCACGGCAATATGGTTTGTCTGAGATAGAAAGATATTACGCGGTAAAGTTGTGGATGTGATTTTTTAATTATTCTATCAAGATATAAACTTATTGTATTAATGTGAAGATTATTGGATTGGATTGTGAGTATTTTGCTCTTAAACAATTTGGAACTAATTTTATAGTTAAAGGCAAAACATTAGTATTATAGATTATTATATTAGATCATTTCTCCCTCCTCCAAGAGCATTGACCATAATTTATTCATCTATAGCCACATTATCACTACTCAATTCGAGGTGTTTTTATGAATTTCAAAAAGACAATATTGGTTATTCGAATTCACGTCGTATCCCGCCATTCTTGCTATATGTTACTATTTCACAAATGTATTACTTACTTGTTTATTTCGGTAATTTTATGAGTGTAGATATAGTACATTATGCAACAAGTGCGCGAAGTTGTTTATTACAATCGAGACGGGTTTAAGCAATAATCCGTATGACATAACGCTGTGAAAGTAAGCGAAGACTATCAGAGTAGAAACGTCTGTGAAGTATCTTATCTTATTTTACAAACCGTATGTGCAGCAGAACTAAGTGTACTAGACAATGCTTTCAATTGGGGCTTCTTTGTAAAATCCAAAGTACAGCTGTTTTAGAGATTAGCCTGAGCAAACATACAGACAAACATAAAAAAAGGTTTTTAAGTTCCTACTGTATTTACTGTATTTTTGTCTACTCTCTATCGGTCTTCCCCCTATACTGTCCGTGCTACTGGAGCACGAGCCTGAACCCGTGCTGCTTTACCCTGACCCTGAGTCTAAGCGTCCGTCCACCACTGCACTGCGGCACTTGTGGACGGATTCCACTGCGCAACGTTGCCAGTTAATTACTACTACCTAATACAATTTCGATGATGTTGGCGAAGGTTGCTACGTACATCTTGGACTGCTATGAGAACCAACGATTCCATACTAAAAGAGCTTAAAATCACCACACGGCTCTTCACTATCGGCCGACAAAGAGCCTTCAGCTTCTTTGGACATATTATGTCTTTAAAGCATTGTCTGGAGAAATCTATTATTTTAGGAAAAATTTACGGTCGACATGGTCAAGGAAGGGCACCTGTAAGATGGTCTGACACAATCAAGAAGGCGGTGGGAGGCGGCATACACCGTGCGTTTCACACAGCCTATGACCGCACCCAATAGAGACTGATTGTACGTGGTTGCGATCCTCAGCAGTGAGGAAACGAGGAGAAGAGAGAGGACATTATCGCAAACTCGCACCTCGTACCAAGAGTTGGCATCATAAATATCATCTATAGTCGATACTCAATCTCGCCTACAGCCCGCGGCACGTAACTCTAGCGCTGACCATTATTGCGCAGAACTCAAAAATTGGGTATCACAGGGGGGCTAGAGGGACGAAGGACTCTTGTCTCTCTCTGGCACATCAAAGACGAGGGACTCTTGTCTCTCTCTGTCACATGTGCGCGACTGTACCCATGCGCAGTTATCCCCTCCACATTTCGCTCAGCGCTAGAGTTACGTGCCGCGGGTTATACCTATTAAGCTTATGATTGGCGTACTAGCTGTCAATTTTAGTTGTACAATTGACCGCGAGGTGGCACTGTTATTTTTTCATATTTTTTTTCGCGGCAGTCGATACCGAGCATCGATTGGTGACAATGTTGTAAACTCATGGTAGACCTACTGACCTTAACTCATGACTGAAAATGGATATATATAAGAATTAACTCCTATTTCTCCTGTCACACAACTTGAGAACGGATGAAACAATCTCGCTAATTCTTTTTTTGTTGTGTTAGTTATTGTCAGAAGAAGGTTCTTATGTAAGAAACCCCAAAAAAATACTGGAGGTCATGTCGAGGCCGAAGGCCAAGCCTACTACGCGAACGAAATCGCAGGCAGTCGCTAGTATATTATAAAATAGAAGTGTCAATTTAATGTTTTCAACCAACTTCCAAAAGGAGGAGGTTCTCAAATGATCAAGTATGATCATGCGTAACTTTTTATAGATTAGTCCGATTTTTATCCTCCGTCCTTTTTTGTGAGGTAGTGTATAATTATATTCGAGGTGGTCCCATTTAAATTTCACAAAATTCGGTCGAGCAGTTTTTTAGTTACATTCTATTAACTGAAAACTGTTTCGCCAATCTTGATGATATCCTTATTGAAGGTGAATGACAATCGATCCCGTAAATAGCAAGTGGCACTACACCCAACTTCGACAAGTTATTTCACACTGTTTAGTGTTGAAGTCAGTTCCGTTTTTTTGGTATTTTTTTTATTCTATTGATTTGTATAGATACTCGTAAGTAAAACACTAAATAATTTACTTATCAATCTACTTTAACAATTAAATCGTTATTTTTTGTAAGACGGTGTCACGGAAAATGGCTAAAAGATATGTTCTCGTTTAGAGCCATTCGCTGCAAAGTCAACCCTGTCACAGTAACAGTTTCGATTTGCAAGTCAATAAATAGGTTGAAGAGGAATTCAGCAATATTCGTGAGCGGACACCGAAATAAATGAGTTTAAATGTTTTCATTTCTGTGAGTAGATTCACCCATTTCGTACGTAACACAGTTAAACTGTGGGTGGCTGCTCGAATGATGCACGAGCGTTAAAGCGCAGTTACTCGCTGAAATACGGGACATATTCAGTTAAAACTGCCGTTTGTTACTGACTGTAACTTCATTTAAAGTTCTTGTTTTATGTTTTTGTAGAGTTGGAATATTTGAAATCTATTTAAATTGCGCAGTCTATTTATTGATTAACTGACTGAATTTAGATATCACAGGTGTTGTCAAATACACTGGGTCATAAAGAAAGTGGGTCTGGTATTATACATGCGATAACTTTTAAAATGAAAAGAAACATGAAAAGTCAAACTTCGATCAAAAGTTACACCTAGATCTGTTGTGTATAGGAAGTAGGTATCTATGCACACATAGCAGTCGATTGGCATTTCTAAGTTTATTGAGTGCAATTCGAAGTGTTGTTATCTTGTTTTCGTTCATCAGGATTGTTCATCATTTGATTATATTCTATGCAGCGTTCCGTGGTACGTAATAATTGAAAAGTAGATATGAAAATCAAATATAAGTGCGAGGGCAAAACGTTTTCATTCTTGTAAAAGTATTTCTTCATAGTTGATTAATTAACTTAAGTCATAGTGTAAACTTATGTAAGATTGACACTTAAGAGATTTTGTAATAGCTTAACTTGCCAGTTTGAAGTCTCTTCAAGTTATACCAAGTTTTAAAATTAAATGTAACTACAATTTACTTCAACGTTTATAATGTCCTTGTTCCCCTCATCATTCTTAATAAGCTGCTAGAGAAATGTTATGAATTGTAGGCACGAGGTAAATTGCTATGTCGATAGTAATTATATACAATACAATACAATACAATACAATACAATACAATACAATACAATACAATACAATACAATACAATACAATACAATACAATACAATACAATACAATACAATACAATACAATACAATACAATACAATACAATACAATACAATACAATACAATACAATACAATACAATACAATACAATACAATACAATACAATACATTACAATACAATACAATACAATACAATACAATACAATACAATACAATACAATACAATACAATACAATACAATACAATACAATACAATACAATACAATACAATACAATACAATACAATACAATACAATACAATACAATACAATACAATACAATACAATACAATACAATACAATACAATACAATACAATACAATACAATACAATACAATACAATACAATACAATACAATACAATACAATACAATACAATACAATACAATACAATACAATACAATACAATACAATACAATACAATACAATACAATGCAATACAATACAATACAATACAATACAATACAATACAATACAATACAATACAATACAATACAATACAATACAATACAATACAATACAATACAATACAATACAATACAATACAATACAATACAATACAATACAATACAATACAATACAATACAATACATTACAATACAATACAATACAATACAATACAATACAATACAATACAATACAATACAATACAATACAATACAATACAATACAATACAATACAATACAATACAATACAATACAATACAATACAATACAATACAATTCAATACAATACAATACAATACAATACAATACAATACAATACAATACAATACAATACAATACAATACAATACAATACAATACAATACAATACAATACAATACAATACAATACAATACAATACAATACAATACAATACAATACAATACAATACAATACAATACAATACAATACAATACAATACAATACAATACAATACAATACAATACAATACAATACAATACAATAATACTTTATTGAACACCAAGATTACAAATAATAATTTACAAAACAGGCTATACAATGGGCGGCCTAATCGCTATAAGCAATTTCTTACAGACATCCTTGGGATGGATAGTAATTTATTTAAATTAGAATTGGCGCATGGTGGTGTAAAACGGTAATAGTTGAACAATATAACTTAGTTTTAATACTTCGTTACCATAGAACTCTTTAAAATATATTAAATAACACATACATAAACAAAATAGGTACATATATATATATAATATATATATATATATAATTATATATATATATCAACGGGTTCCGGGCTATTTGTATTAACCGACATTTTTGAAACTTTACACCAGAGCAGTTTAAAGTTTCGATTTTTAGAAAAAAAATATGACATTAGCAAATAGCATTATTAATTTAAAAAGAAGGATATTACTGTTTTTATAACATATTCCCCATAATTGTATTCATTCTTTTTTTAACATTCCTATTTATAACAAAGATAAATGTCGCTTAATACAAAATGACCAATATTTTACTTATATTTGTTCCAGGCTCAATGAATTAACCGCCTAGGCATGCAAATAATGCCTCTTAGCTAAGTTCTTTATCCAAAGAATTGGTTATATTTCATATCTAAGCTAATTGATTTAAATACCATATCTCATACTTATTAATGTATGGCTAATTAGTTTATGCAACTGTTTTTTTTTTTTAATAAGTGGTTTGGAATTCTACTTGAATAATAAAGTAAAGCTAATTGTATGTGACACTGGATAAGAATTTTAAAAAGAGGCTAATTGTTTGAAGCGACTATTTTATATGTTTATAAGGTCAGGCTAAATGCTTAGACGTACGTTGCCTGTAAATTGTTGGTCCAGGAAAAATAGTTTAAACAACTGTCTGGTATTTGGTAGTGAGCTTAAGTACACAGTTCCTAAATTTGTCAATATTTCGTGTCACTTCATACATTGGTTGTATTAAGTGACAAATAAGTGCTCCGATCGTCACCAAACCCAGCTCAAACGATGCGGAAAAATTCGCTGATTCCAAATATGCATAAAAGTCTATATCGCCCAGAGTATCGCTTAGTACAATTAGCCCGGAACTCGTCGATATCTATATATATACAATACAATATAAAGAACTTATATTTACAATGTTATACACAAATTAAAAAGTAATGACTAGCAACCTTCACACATGTAATGCTTCTTTACCATATTCTTGAATACATTAATTAATTGAGCGTGTCTTATATCAAAGGGCAGCTCAAACAGTTAATACATTTTGATAGAATGTTGTCGAGGAAGTAGGGTATATATATCTGAAGGTATCATTATTATGCTTGCGATTTTCAGACTTATTATCAGTACGGAGACAGGTAGTACCGGTAAGTACTACGCTAGACCATGACAGTTGCGACGTCACCCAGAGCTTAGTGCTGAAGTTTGTGTGGCACTACATTGTGGTCGTCACCATAATAGAACTGGTTTTTGAGTTTCATTCGTCATGTCATTTCTCTTGCTACAGTAGGTAGTACCTTTCTCACTCTGACACAGCTTGCACACTACTGCTTCGAGGGAAGCTATGTGGCACTCTGGTGCTGCCACCTATTAAGTAAGTCGGGTTCCCTCGCTTTTTATGATGCGCTACGGTGCTAAGGTAATAAATCTTAATTAACTCCATCCATTCACGGAGTGAAATGCGTATATCGTAGGTACGGCACTCAGAATCATACTTTACATATACTGGTTTAACTCTGTCAATTAAATGTATATAAAACAGATTTACTTCGAGAACATATTTTTTTTAATAATAAAAAAATATTATAATCTCAATCGATGATCAGTGATGATATCGAGTCGATGAACTTGAAGGCACGTTAATCTGTCCGAATCAGCAAGCCTCATTAGAGGCAAGTTTCATTCATAAATCTACTGTTGTTTTTTTTCCTGATGCGGACAGATTTATTAAAGGAGACTTACTAGTTCTCTAGCTAGTACGTCGGAAAGTAGAAAGTGCCCCACATACTATGGGGTTTGCATTTCTTCATGTACAGGTTCCTCCTTACCGGAGCTTATAAGTGTCTCTTCACTGTTTTAATAATAATAATAATAAAGTTTATTTAAAACTAGCTGCGCTCCGCGGTTTCACCTACGTGGTGATGGATAATGTTGAAGATGAATCAAATATAGCGTAGGTATGTTATTCAGTCATAATGTAGCTCTAAGCTCGTGAAAGAATTGTTTAAATCGGTTAAGTAGTTTGACGTGCATCCATTACAAACAAAAAAACAATCATATATCTTTCCTCTTTATTATTAGAGTAGATAAGGATTCAAACCAAGGTACGAATAATGTGGCCTGGGTTGTACCTGCGTTACTATTCATTCTATATTCTAAAATGAATAACTATTTATTGTGATATAACTGTAATAGTTAGACATTATGGTAATGTGGATTATTTGTAGATATTGACGTCTTATATAAAACTGTACTAAGTCACTTTGCTTTATTGTCAATAGCATAGACTAAATGGTCAATAGTTTATGCATCGTACGCGATATAAATACTTTTTTGGATTTTTTTCACACCTTGGGTTACATTATCGAAGTTTTCATACGGATCCTTTATTTTTTTAAACATAATACAGGGTGTTTGGTAGAGGGACCGACAAACCAAATGAGCGTGTTCGGGGGCCCACTTGGAGAATACAAGTTGGCCAAAAAAAAAACCATTTTTTTTTAACTTTTTTTGTGAATTTTCTCGTGTTCTTCAATATTGTACCTATTTACCACCATAACATTTGTAAAGTATGTTTTAGTCCGGATGTTTTTAGTTTTTACAAATTTTACAAATGTTATGGTGGTAAATAGGTACAATTTCGGAGAAAAAGGGAAAAAACACAAAAAAAGTTAAACATATTGGGGGGTCGGGGATTTTTTTTTGGCCAACTTGTATTCTCCAAGTGGTCCCCCGAACACGCTCATTTGGTTTGTCGGTCCCTCTACCAAACACCCTATATATGCCTATGTTTATCACGGAAAATGTAGGATTCTAATGGTGAAAGATTTTTTCTAATCGGTCCAGTAGTTTGGGAGCCTATTCAATACAAACATACAAACAAACAAATCTTTGTTCTTTATAATATTATATAGAGTGTAGAAAATACGCAGAATATAGAGATACTCGTAACTTTTGTTTTAGTAAAAAAGTGATTATTATTATGGTTAAAAACAGTGTATCCTTATTAAGTACGAATGCACCAGAACTTATGTGGAGTCTTCACCCACACTACACCAATAATTTTAATATCGTTAGTTTCATCGATAGTTTTCAAACTTTCAAATGTACATCACTAAGAAACAACAGAAGCCGCAGAAGGTCATAATCTCTCAGTAATGCTGCCATAATTCACCAAACTTAACCTTTAGCTGGTTTAAATTCTGCCGAGGATTAACACAAAGATGCTTTTACCAGATCCTTAGTAAGAACCTTTCCGATTTAAATTTATTACGAATAAGACACAGTACGGAGGAACTAGCAGTAAATAATATTCGTGCGTACCATCGACGTTTCACATGCCTTTTTTTTTTTTTTTTTTTTTTTTTTGTCCCGGGGAAATCCTTTATGGATACCACCTACTACGGGGAGGGAGGTGGTTATGTGGGAGTCCGTATACCCACCAAAACCCCGGGGTGTTCCGTCACTGCCGTCTTCGGCGGCAACGCGGGACAGATTTTCCACACGACCGCGAACCCGCCGTGGCTGTCCGTTGCCGGACCCTTCTCTTCGCGGCACGCCAGAACACAGGGCGCGCCGCAACTACCTCGGAGACCAAACCCGCCAACAATGAGCGCCAGACTTCCCCGTGTCTGGACGCCCAAGGTCTCCCTGCGGTGGGTCGGATACGTAGCCCCACCGCCTGCTACGTCAGCCACAGGGGATAATCCCCAGCGACCCCACCTCCTCGAGTCTGCGTCGAGCACCCGGACCCCACCTCCTCGGGCCTGCACCAAAGTGCCCGGGCCCCCCTCCTCGAGCCTGCGCCAAAGCGCCCGGGCCCCACCTCCTCGAGCCTGCGCCAAAGCGCCCGGGCCCCACCTCCTCGAGCCTGCGCCAAAGCGCCCGGGCCCCACCTCCTCGAGTCTGCGCCAAAGCGCCCGGACCCCGCCACTCCTATATGGACTTTGCGGCCAAAGCCCATAGGAGCGGCCCGCCTGAGCCGGCCAGCGCACCCCAACGCCAGCGCGGCCCCTGGGTTCCTCTTGGCTTCACCGTGGTGTACCTAGCCACGGTTACTGAGCCCCCCCGCCACGTCAATGCGAGAACCCTTCGGGGGGGGACGTTTCACATGCCTGAAGTAAGTAAGGGCAAGGGGGTTTCACTCCGCAGTTTAGGTATGTTCGGCAGGCTATTAATGTATATCAGTTGCAATTAAATCCGCTCCAGTCATCAATTTACTAACATTTTAGATTACTGGAGTTGTTAAAACTGTGACAAAGCCGCCATTTTGCAAGATTTCAATGAACATTTGATTGTAACTGAGAAACCTAATTACCCTGCTGCGTAGTAAAAATATTTGTAATGTGGTAAGGACTTAGTTTTAGGTGACTTCGGTGATTATGAAATTAAAATGGCCTGTATACTTTGCTTCTCTATTTACCATTCACAATGATTTTCTAAAGGCATGCGTTTGATGTAGTTTCCTTAGATGCAAGTTTTTCGATAAATGGTGGTGAACGCGGCAGTAGAATCTTTTTATGTATTTTTTTAAGTAAGGAAAGTTTTTATTTGGTTTTTCGTCAAAATTAGTATCGTAATTAAAACGGTGCTACAAAATAATATTAAATTTTGTATTGCAAATGTAAATAGTACCTATATAATTGGATTGGACGAATGTTCCTTGCACAATCACGTTTTGACGAATTAAGATTTATGAAATGCGATATGTAAGTATTTTAGGTTCTTTAATAACACAAACAATACTCATACTCAATTGTTTATTGCATTCATAATGTTAATTGTATAGATGGTAAAGTTATGGTATGAAACATTTTGACGTTATTATTTGTGTGTAGCAATATTTTGATACAATAATATGAGCGCGCCGGCAATCTCCTTCATAACTCAAAATTCATTAAATTTTAATGAATTTTGAGTTATGAAGGAATTAATTTTATGTATAAATCATTAAATGTATAAATCATGTATTCATCCGAGTTATAGTAGCATTTTTTAGTAGTAAGTCTTTTATACGCTTTGTAAAAATATTATCCCTTTATTCAGCCTTTTAGTCGTTTGGTCGTAGATAATTTTCGTCATCATCATCATTATCCATTACCACGGGTGCTAAACAGTGAGGTGCAGCTAGTCAATAATATATTTGAGATCATTTAAATCTAATCGGCCAATCTGCCGTGCGATTTCTCGATTCGAGCAAACATCGTTGCATCTTTGACAACAAAACAAATGAACAGATGACAAGAAACGTTGGAAAAACCACCTTGTGTATAAGGGCGATATCTCATAAAGCATTTAGCATAAAGCATTTGACATCGACGAGCTTGTCGACGAGCTCGTCGACGAATCATTATAGAATAGCACAGTTTTTGTGATAAGCTTCCTTACTGTTTACTAAATGACAGCTGTCTCTCGGGAAGGTTCCCGGTTTCAAACAAACAGGAGTTGAGGTTTATATTTGAAAGTCAATAAATACACGTTGACAAGCCTGCGGGTAATGAAATGGTGGAATCGTTAGGTTTGAATCACGACCTAAGTAAACCTTGTTACATTGTTTTACGAAAATCTTTTTATTCGATATTTGAACTTGTCTGACGTTCAGACAATGTTCTTTCAGTAGTATTATTTGAAAAAGATAAATTTAATGACTATTTGTTCAGATATAAAAGCAATTATGTAATAACAACATAATATATAACGCAATAACTTCATTGAAGCTTTCAAAAGTGTTAGACATTTTATTATATTATTTTAACATTAAAAATATAACTTCATTACTGGCTTTTTTATCAAAAGTTGATATTTTATGAGCCTAACCTACCTTCCCCTCACGACTTCGTCCGCGTAGACATTAGTTATGTCGCTATTCCTCGGGAGCTATGCAGTAAATCGGAATATCCTGTCTAATCGAAGACAGAATAGCACCTATCGAAATCGTATCAGCCGTTCGGAAGTAAATGGCATTAAACACACGCTCACCCACACTCACACAAACACACAAACTTTAATGTATATAACTGCGGGATGTTATTCCAAAACTGTACAGTGGAACGAGATATTAACATGTTTTAAAACGGTTTTAAATAGATCTGATCAAACCACGTTGCAATTATAATT
The DNA here is from genome assembly GCA_917880725.1 of Selenia dentaria. Taxonomy (NCBI): domain Eukaryota; kingdom Metazoa; phylum Arthropoda; class Insecta; order Lepidoptera; family Geometridae; genus Selenia; species Selenia dentaria. The sequence goes on from OU862886.1 coordinate 34,878,241, forward strand.
ATATAATATGTTGAGTCATAGCACGCAGAACTGGCAGTAATGAGGTTAACACATTCTGGAGTGCAGCCCGTGGACCGGCAAGCGCAGCGTAGGTTGTCCATAGACAAGGTAGACAGACGACCTAATATAGGTCTAAGGACGACGTTGGGGCCAGGCCGCTTTCAACCGGTTCTTTTGGAAGTCTATGACTATGTTTAGCTGTAAACGTCCTACGGCTGAAATAATGACATTTGATATAAATTCCATTTAATTTCTTAAGTTATTCCCTATACACGGATTTAAGTAGAAATTAATGAAATTATTTATTTATTCATTATTGCAATCAGCCAGAGTATAGGACATTCAGAGAGTTTTTTACTTTCCTCTTTTTACTTTACCTTCTACATTTTTTATCTATTTTTCCTCATTACCTTCTCTTTGATGTTACAGAGAGGACGTATGAAGGGCCCCATGAGGGTCCTTAATTAAAGGAGGTGCTTTATTAAGCAAAATTCTGCTTAATTCATATAAAATTGTCCTTTGTTTGTTATAAGAGGTATAATAGCTGGTTGCGGGAAGTGTTTATCAGGTCATTTTAAAATTATGAGGGCCCGGGTGTTTAATTTTGAATATTATTACGGTTTGAGAAGGTATTTTATATAAATGCAATATTGAAATGAAATACTTTACACCAAAATGTTTGTGTTTTTCTTTAACACTATAACTACGCTAATACCATAAAATACTATAACTAATACTAATACGGAAGGGATAGGAAGACGGAATTTAGGTATGTTAACAAAGATATTTTTATATGATTTATAAGATTTTTTTACTCGGAAAATCGCTGGAAACTGAAAAATTTATGGCAATATATCTGCCACTGCCCATACATATAGTAAGCTATAGATATATATTTAAATAAAAAAAATATATTTATATTTTTATATTGTTATATTTAGGGAGCCTAGAAAATGATTATAAACAAGAAATCTTACCATTTTAGCATAAACCTAACAAGATCTAACTAAATTTTAATCTAACTTAATATTCATCTGAAAACGCCACTTTCGCGCAATAATGGCTGACATTCACAGATTCCAACTATCTGTCAATGTCACACTTGTCTTTCGCGTTAAAAAGTATGAGTGCAGCCATCAGTGAAAATAAACAGTATCGCACACAAAACAGACATGAATAAAAAATCATTTTTATGGTGGCGTGTATATTGCCACTGCCTTCAAAAGGAATAAAGTGTTTACTAGGTCTTGCACCTGATAATAAGCATTAATTATGCCCATGATATCACCAAGAGCTTAGAACTAAAGTATCACGTGTCCTTCGTGCGCTCGTCACATAGAGGCATGGCTCTCTTGAGTCTAATTACTCCAGTAATCTCAATTGCTGTAACCCTCTCACAGTAACGCTTGCGCACTACTGCTTTACGGCATCAAAGACACTGCATTGTCTAGTGTCCAAACTCACCCTATTTCTTGCAAAAGTGGCCTATTTTCCAGTTAGTCAGATTTCCTTGCCGCATACGTAAAATAATTAATGTTGCTTCTTTGCGCAGTTATTACTGTATATTGATTTTCTATTTGATTCCCGGTTTAAACATTTGCTGCTCCATAACCTTTGAAATGAATATCGTAAAAGCCGATTAAAAGGTAGGATGGCAAAAGTCTTATCTATACTAATATTATAAAGAGGAAAGATTTGTATGTATGTTTGTAACAAATTGACTCAAAAAGTACTGAACCGATTCCAAAAATTCTTTAACCATTAGAAAGCTACATTCATCTTGAGTAACATAAGCATATATATGAAGATTCATCATCATCATCATCATCCATCTTATCAGTGATGAATTTGGCAAAATGTTTGTACCAAAACAATATCTGTTGGTAATCGTGCTAGGTTTAGGGAATGGGCAACTCCAGGAATTTATAAAAGTAGGCAAAAGTAAAAAAATTGTACCATGAAAAATCGCATAATCATAATCCTGTATTTTTGGAAAATGTCGAACGTTATTCTTAGTTATTTAAACGAGCCTGTTCCTCAGCTAAATCCAATTATTTAAGAAATAAGATCAAAAATTCTGTTAATAAAATAAAAATGACGTGGAATATTATAAACAGTGAAACTGGTAGAAATACAGTGCGTAATCGAGACTTTCATTTAAAAATTAATAATAAAGATGTAAGAGCAGATTTGGAGGTAGCGGCCGAGTTTGAGAATTTCTTCACTAATATTCCTTCTATAACAACCAACACTCTAAAATCTTCCTCCATTTCTGCTGAGATCTTACTTAAACAAAGTGTAACTGAATGTGACACAACTTTTAAATTTTCAGTAGTTAATTGCAAAGATATTGTAAGCAGTTTCAAAAGTCTAGATGCAAAAAAAACGGCAGACCTATGGGGTCTTTCTGTGAAAACCGTTTCTTCAATTATAAATGTCATTGCACCCAATCTAGCAGCTGTGTTTAATAGTTGTGTTGCAAGTGGTGTATTTCCTGACCCAATGAAGCACAGTAAAGTGGTTCCTTTATTCAAATCTGGTAGTACTACTGATCCAACAAATTTTCGGCCTATTTCTGTACTACCTACGCTAAGTAAGATTTTCGAAAAAAATATATTACATCAATTAGAAACTCATTTTAGTGCAAACATAATTTTCCATAAAAATCAATTTGGGTTTACAAGGAATCGCTCTACTATAGACGCAGGTAAAGAACTTATAAAAGATGTGTTTGATGCCTGGGAGAACTCTCAAGATGCCTTAGGTGTTTTTGTGACTTATCTAAGGCATTTGACTGCGTCCGACTGATATACTTGTCCGGAAATTACAACACTATGGTATTAGGAACATGGCTCTCAACCTTGACTTCATATTTAAATGATAGAATTCAAAGGGTATGACATAAATGGTAAAAAATCGCCCGGCTCTATAATCTTAATGGGCGTTCCACAAGGTTCAATACTAGGGCCGTTCTTGTTTATAATCTATATTAATAATTTACCTTATTATGAAGAGAAGAATCACGAGATTGTATTGTTTGCAGATGACACTTCACTGTTATTTAAAATAAGTATAATAATATAATAATATTATTTATTTTATATAATAATATATATGTAATAATAAAAAGCAGTTATTAAACTATGACGATGTTAACAATGCATTAGCTAAAGTTGTGAATTGGTTCAATACAAATAACCTTCTCCTCAATGAGAAGAAAACTAATTGTATAAAGTTCTCGACACCAAATGTGAGACAAATAGAATCCAATACACAATTGAATGGAACAGGGTTGGACCTTGTGGAGTCAACAGTCTTTTTAGGAATTACTATAGACGCTAAATTGCAATATCCCCACATAAAAAAAAATTCTAATATTCTCAGTTCAGCGGCTTATGCTGTTAAAAAAATTAGACTATTAACTGATGTAGACCCAGCTAGAATAGTTTATTTTAATTATTTCCATAGCGTTATGACTTATGGCATACTGCTCTGGAGATGTTCTGCATATCTTAAATCTTTTTTTATACTGCAAAAAAGGGCTATACAAACGATCTACAGTTTAGCTCCCATAGTTTCCTTTAGACAGAAGTTTAAAGACATAAACATTCTAACTGTTGTCTCTCAGTTTATCTATGAAAATCTAATGTATGTAAAGAAGAACATTAGCAGTTTTGATAAAAGGAGTGATGCTCATTCCATCAACACGTGAAATAAGCACAAGCTATCCGTACATGTAACGCGTCTCCACAGAATAAGTTATTTTATATAAGTTCTTTTATGGGACAATGTATACAATTCTATAATAAAGTTCCCAATGTTATCCGAGATTTGCCTATTAATAAGTTTAAAATTACTATTACGGTTAGTTAGTTTAAATTACGGATTACTTGGAGGATAAAACAGCTTGGGACGGATCACTCCAGGATCTATCTACTCGTGTACTAAGATGTCAAAGTGTAGCGTGTCTTGCCCTACTGATACCATTATTATGTTCTCTTTTGTAAGGCAACACACTGGAGCTTATATTTGTTGTACCTATGTAAAAACATTATAAAAACATCTATATAAAAAGAATGGCCCCGAGTTTCTTGCCGCTTCTTCTCGGTTCTTCTCTATATATTTTGGAACGCGGCGGTAGTCTTTAAAGAACATTATAATGAAAAATTGACGTTCATAAGTGTGTCTTTGATGCCTAAATTGAATTAATCATTTTGACTTTGACTTTGACATCACCGCGCAGGTTAAACCGCGGAGAGCGGCTAGTTTCTTATATTACATAATAGTTTTCATATTCTGTGATGAGGCCAAAGAAAGGCCTGACAAAATGTGTACATCATGCCCTTCAGGGCATGTATGAATGTGGTAGAAATACGTACCTAGACCCATATAAAATACGCACTTTAATAAGCGTACGTGCTACTTTTATTTTTAGGGACACGTGTTTATTTTGTAGCGTAAAATTTAAGTAATATAGCTGAACAGTGAACGGCTATTGTAAGGTTTTTAATTATATTGTACTCTTTTATCTTAATTAAAACTTACTTTACATTTAAATCCACGGCGAAGCATATATTACTATCATAAAAAAAGCTCTATTTTATATGAATAAATTTATTTAGTAAAAATAGCTGAACACGTGGCATGTGCCGCGTGAAATTAATATCCTACCCTCAGTGCTGAGTGGATAGTTTGTGAGCGGAATGGCGGAACTTCTTATCCTGCTTGGCGGCTCTGGTTCATGGTCAAAGTCAAAGTCAAAATTATTTATTAAATTTAGGTATCAAAGGCACACTTATGAATATTTTTTATTCATCATAATGTACTTTAAAGACTACCGCCACGTTCCAACATATATGTTTGTAAAGAGCCTACCAAGAAAAATCGGCAAGAAACTCGGGGCTATTCTTTTCATATAGATCTTTACAATGTTTCTACGTAGGTACTAATATTATTACATTTTATGGGTGGCAGAGTGACAACTTGCCAGAAGTGAAGTATTATTATATAATGTTCTATGTATATATAGGGGGAAGTAGAGGGAGAACGGGGAAGGGGGGAATCGGACCTCTGGAACATCCCACAAACCGTCGAAACGCAATAGCAAGCTACTTCACGTCGGTGTTATGTGGGAGTGTGGTACTTCTCTAGTCGTGCCGGCCCATTCGGCTGTGGGGTTGCAGCATTGCACTACCACAAAAGAATTGTAAGTTAGTGTAAGTTCTGTGAAAAAAAGTATGTCAATAACAAGCCAATATAACGGTAATAATATATACAGGCTTTATAAAATGATTTTTTTATTATAATGTTTTTACATTCAACTTGAATTATCGACTTATTAGTCGTTGCTAGTCTAAAACTAGGTACAGCTATCGTAATCGTATTTCTAGTATTAAAAAGGTGTACATTTTACAAACATACATTCTATTTGCAAATACATATATGGAAGGCAAAGTTAATATATTGATTTCTTTAAACAAGTCTCTCAAACATTCACATTTCGTATATAGATCGAATAGCACGGTTTTGTAGGATAAAGATGGTCTCTATATTAGCCTCTAGTTATAGTAAAGCCCTGTCAACTGATGTTTTCCACTCAAGGATTAGGTATCATCATCATCATCATAGTAGGACATCCACTGCTGAACATATGCCTCCCCCATAGTTTTCAAAAGGATCAGGTCGTCTGTCCACCGTGTCGGAGGACGACCTACGCTGCGCTTGCCGGTCCGTGGTCTCCATTTCAGAACCTTCCGGGCCTATCGGCCATCTGCGTGCTATGTGCCATGCATACTGCCACTTTAACTAGCTAATCTTCTGGGCTATGTCGGTGACTTTCGTTCTTCTACGGATCTCCTCATTTCTGATTCGATCACGTAAAGAAACCCCAAGCATAGCCCTCTCCATAGCTCGTTGTGCGACTTTGAGCTTATCTATGAGGCCTATAGTAAAAGATCATTAGGAGAGGATTAGGTATAGTAAGAATTAAATGCTTTGGTTCAACTGTTCAAGGATTTAGACCATAATTTTGTTAAAGAAAATAATGTTACCAACGTTTTCACACATACCCCTGCACTAAGTGCAGAGTTTCCTGTGTCGCGGTACACACAATCATCACAACATAGAATAACTGATCACAAACATTTTTCCTTATCACACAAATATTTACCTCGACCAGGGAACGAACCTGGGCACTTCGAAGGCCTACCTACTATCGATTGAGCTAACGGAGCCGTCAAAATTAAGAAAAAAATCAAAAGATACGTCTGCGGTGCTACGTCCCTCTACGACGGTTAAATTTGCCCAGAGAAATAAAATTGATGCTCGTTAGTGTGCCTTGATGATACATCGGTCAAAACGTTTGACACGGATAGTCAGAGGACGCAGGATCGAATTCTGTCTGATGATGTAATTTTTGTTCAATAGATTCTGTACTACTGATCGCTGCAATCACCAGTGGTCGTCGTCTTGCAGCGTAAACAACCTAAGGTTGGGCATCGGACATGTCCGAAACATACGGCGATAACGTCGGCTAATTATATGAGTAAAGTCGGTTTTGGTATTGAATAAATGGTATTTATTATATTTAATTATAATTTAAAGTTTTTATATACAAATATTAAAAAGTAATCTATAAGCCCCATGGTGGGGCGAAAAGAGACCAAAATGCTGCCAGCATTGCCACGCTAGATGACAATACTATATTTTTGCTCAAAGTAGGCGCCAGCATTTCCGCCACACATCGCCTCTAATAAATATGTGTCAAACTCACGAGACATAATTTTCCTTTATAAAATTGCATCATTTAGTTTCGCTAAACATACATGAGCTCAAACCCTTAAACATATATTGTTGAGTTTGTGAAACCGGCGTTTATTCTGAGATTAAACATAGCATAAGATCAAAATGTAACATAATGACACTATCTTGAAACGTTAACTAGACTTCAAACTTCCTACATCTCATCGCACTTGTAAACACGTATTATTTGATCATGAGGTTGCACACGTCTCAAATTCAATTTAAATCCCCGTCAAATCTCGTGCTTGGTAAGTAGATTAGGAGAACATGATATCAGGTGACCCTCGTCATGCCACACGTGCCCAGATACGCACGGGGTACCGTATTTATAGCAGGGCAAATAAATGGCGGAAATGATAGCTACGATTTTTGATATAGGTAATGTGGAGTCTTCTAAACTAGATGTTGATTTCATCTGATTGGCATCACTGAGAGTCGTGTGAGGGTTCAGATAGGGTAGCGTATTAATATATATATATACATATACATAAGTACAACTATGTTATATTTTTTCTATCGTATGTTTTTCTCTTTTATATTTTATTATTGTGTACAAATAAGGAGTTTTCTATCTATCTATCTATAGGGTAGTGTATTCGTATTAGCTTCCCTAAACATTCGATATTTTCTAAAAATATCGAATTTCCGCGGAAGTATTCTCATTAGAATCGAATTGACGGAATGACAGAAGTGGGTGACATGTCCTTTGCGTAAGTGAGATGTCTGAAGACGTTGAGGAGGGAAACGATATCTCATACTCATATAATAAACAAATATAATGATTCGGTGACTTAAGATGAAGGTATTTTATTAATTTAATTTACGGCGGTAAATTTGTTTAAAGTGCAATGAAATTAATTTAAAAACGTCATTATGATATCCTGTTTTTTATTGTTTTCTAATATAGTTGCATAACGCGCTGTGATCACTCCGTTCTTCTGATCTAAAGAGTCGCACCTTTTATAATGAAACTGGTTTCTGACCATTAACTTCGCCCGCGTGAAAAAGTACTTAAGACGCGCTCGTACCCTGAATAAAGAAAAAGCAGAATTTTTAAACACCTAGTGTAACGAAACAGATCGATAGTATGTTATGAAAAAAATACCAAGGTTAGAAAACGAATAGGAAAAGAGTAATAACCGAATAGAATTCATAAATATAACTCTCTTTCAGCAGAAAAAAATCCTGAATAGATCCACATAAATAAACTTTCACGTCCAAACTCTCAGAATTTTCAGCGACAACACTATATTTTTTTAAAGTAATACTTAGCAAACGTATAGTACTAAAGTAATAACCAGCAGTTTTTTCGATTGTGTTAGTATATATCGAAAAATATAAAGAAAACGTACAAAATTAACGCATTTTCGCATTACATCGTCCAATCTAACAAGCGATTTTCAACCTTACGTAAAGCATCGTAAATTATTTTAAAATTGGGGTTAGACCGCGTCTTCATTATTTATTATGTAGGAGATATACAATATTTATAATCTATTTGGTGTGTAGAAAAACATTACACGTGTACACCAATATTACACGGCGCGGTACAGTCCACCACAGATTAACGTTGTATAAAAATGCAAGCAAAAATACATCGATAGGCTGATATTACGGAGACACGGTTGATATCATCAGACTTTCAATATCATGCAATAAAATTCCGTGGAGTATTTCGATATTGCATTGGGATTGGAGTTGTACGACCCTGAATCTATTACAGCCGCTTCAAGTCCGCTCCAGACGATGCATATTCTTAAAAAGTTTCTGCAAAAGGATCTGCAATCTAATAAAATATTATTTGAGTGAAAAATCAGAACGGGCGAGATTTTTGCATAAAACTCTGGCAGATCTTGCCATTTTTATTTTACGCTCTTGGAGCTTTGTGAATGAATTTAGCAAAATTATTAAACAATTTTCCGTGAGCCTAGCATTAAAATTTGCGTAAGTTTAACGTAACCTTATCTGTGACATATACAGAACAAACTATGAGGTATCTGTGCTATTATTGCACTTGATAAGTCATAGTTTGTACTGTGTACGTCAACGATACGATTAGATTACGTTATGTTTACATACAATTTTCGTGGTGGCACTGTTCATCCGTGACCATGGCGCTTCTTGCATCTACCTCGCAGTATCTACCGAAATATCGATCCCTCAATTGATACACAAGGTAGTTACCTATCCCGTTAATAATGTAGTATTTAATGTATATGACCATTAAAGTTTAAACACTTATAATTATGTGGTAACCGAACATAAATATTTATGTTGAAAAATATCTTATATTCAGTCGCTAACTCGACGGAGACTATATCTATCCCTTTTTGAGCTATCTATAAAGTTAACATTGTGATAAAATTCTATATAGATTATTTATCCGTGACGGGTTGGAAGGAAGTCTTTTGAAGAAACTAAACGATATTTGGTGATTTGTAATAGAATGAGACCAAAGTGATCGTCCTTTTGGTGATATCGAGAGATCCTTTCGACTTCTCGTGCTTGGCCATACTTTGCAATTTTATAGAGAGACTTTGCATCCTCGGATGGGATATAACCCCACGTCCCCCGATAATATGTTCCAAACACAATACTTGTAGACCAGCCGTGAATCAAGTCGTTTGATTTGATGCACGGACACGACTCTACTCTCTAGTTGATCTTATTCGTCGTGTGGGGACCAAGCGCCATCTATTCACCATCAACTGTAAAACACAAAGTTAGTAGCCCAAGTGATTTAGGCTCTACGTCGATGAATGAGTCAGTCAGTCATCTCTTCTCAGTCGTTACGCTCTTGACAGAGCGGTCGTGGTCGTCATGTAGTTTTGTGGTGGAGGCAGATGTAATGCGCCTCACGATTTCGTGCAGTCAGTCATAGACTCACATATATACTAGGAAAGTTAGTCAGTCGAGCGCGAGCAAAGACGCAGGGTTTTGCTTCTCAAAACATCCACACACCCTTTGACTTTGTCACAACGTAGCTTAAATCTATCTAATAGCGTCGGACTCACCCTTATCCCAAAGGAATTAAGGGTACATATAAGCAAAAAGAGATTTTCCACTTGAGTTATATTCGGGACAGAGCATTTGTATTCGTTGGGAAAATAAAGATACACCTTTATCTCCCCGATTTAAGAAGGATGGGGTGGATTTTATTTTTAGATGGCCTCGATTATTGATAAAAAGTATTTTGCATGAAACGATTTCCGGGCCTATGCCGCTATCAACCTGTGTTAAAGTTTGGAAATATCTTTGGAATTGGGACAATATGTAACCTATGTGACAATAGACAATTCATTGGTAAATAAAACATTTACAAGTCGGTTTGAGCTAGCGTATACGCTAAATTTGGTACTTCATTAATAAGTGGTATCTTTGCTCTAAAATTTACTGAAATCTGTTGAACTGTTTCAGCGTGAAGAAGTAACACACAAACTCATCCATTAACTCACTAATCACTCTTAAAGTTAGATGTTTAAAGACAGAGTGAGTGAAGCGAATGAATCCTCTGCAACAACTCGACAAATTTACGTTCAAACGTCCGGGTGTTGGTACTCGCGTACAGGGCGTATTTGTTAACTAAGCTGGACGATATTTGCTATACAGGTTCTACGATTCCGTAAACTTTTTTAGTGCACAGCGTTTATTGTTTGGAGCGGCATTAGCCTTAAATAGAGATGTTTTATAATTACAGCTTTAGTCACAAGCTGGTTCTTTTAAGTTCAATACACAGAGACTTTCGTAAGGTACTTTACTGCACCTGTAAAGCGTCAATAAATATTACAAGATTTTAAAACAAGCAATACTTATTATCGCTTAGCGTGTAATAACTCTTAACATTCCGTTGAACACGCTTTCTCTCGAAGGAGACCCCAGACCATCGTGACGTCATTAAAATTTATAAGTTTAGGTACAGTCGCCTGCAATAAGACGTTTTATTATAACTTTCAAAAGTTATTGTAATCTAGTTTTTTTTAATTCATAGAAAAATATTCTAAATACTTAGAGGCCTGTTTGGTATACATTAAACATATGTGTAACAAGTGCAATTTGAAAAATTTTAAACCGACTTCCATATTATCACTTTGGTAAAAATCAGTTATTGGAGTGTAACTCAAAAACAACTGGACCGAATTTGATGAAATTTAAATGGGACCGCACAGGAAGGACCAGCTTTCAAACAAAAAGATTTGACAATCTGTTTACCCTATCGAAATTATGAGGTAACAAACATTAAAAAAAAAACAGTCGAATTGAGTACCTCCCACTTTTTTGGAAGTCGGTAGAAAGTAAAATATGTATTTAAATAACGTAGATTAAGTGTTATTAAAACTTACGTTCATAATAATATTTTTTTATTTATCTATTTAAATAAAAACTAACTCTTAATTCTCCCGGTCACGCTATAACTGAGAAAAGCTTTAAAAATTTTATTCATCTTTTTAATACTTTTTAGAAGGTTTTTACATAAAAAATACACAAGAAAAAATGGGAGGTTATGGCGAGGCCGAAGGCTGAACCTACTACGCGAACGAATTCGCGGGCAGTCGCTAGTTTCTAATGAAATTGATTGACGTTGAATTAATACAATCATAAAAAAATAAGACAATTGTTTTGACGTCGCCCACAAGTCTTCTTCAGAATGGGTGACATTGCGTCCCGCCTCAAACACACAGTTTAAATTTAATGATAATAGATTTGTACGAAATTTAATAATGTGAGATTGTTATGCAAATTATGTAGGTATAGTAAAGGAACATTTTAAACTACGAGTATTATTATTAACCGGCAAAACACTCACGTTAGGAATCGAATACGTCTCGCTGGGTTTCGAGCATGTCCGATGCTCATCTTCAGGGCGAGTGCGCAGCGGCGTCTGCGAGCTCCCGGCGGGCAGTAAAGGAACATGTAATTGCAGCTAACTGAACATACTTTTCAATGTTTAAATTACTCAGGAGATTGAAGAAGATTGCCTATTTTAACGGCGCCTTTAGCACCTTGAAGGTTTAATTGTGTTACATCGTTTTGGGTTATGATGGCGTGGGCAGGCGTAAGACATGTCTCTTGCAAACACTTTGGAGCCTTTTTTCCGCTCTATCGTCTCTTTAATACGGTTTGTATTAAAGATCCGGATGTCATGTCGCAAGGACTTCCATATTCGTCTATTGAGCAGCCTATATGCTTCAGCATCATCCGAAGACTGCAGTTTCAGTGAGCGTCGTTCAGCCATGAGGTTGAGGATATTGTTGGAGAGTTTCTGTGGCCTATCTGTACGGTGGGGTTTAAAGTATTTGGTACCTACTGTATGGACAGTTTCTACTAACCTGTTATTGATCTCGTTCACTGAAGCGATGTTCTCAAGGCAATCGAAGCGATTGGATAGCTCAAGTTGAAAGCTCTCGGGGTCTTGGATACGGGCACGAGTGGGTCGGAGCGTAGACTTCATCAGATGAGACCTCTCCAGTTTGACATTAATATTCACCGTGCCTCTTACCATTCGGTGATCACTACCGGTTTTAACCCTGTTGATCACGGAGACATCAGTGAATATTTGCCTTTTGGTGGTCATAATGAAGTCAATCTCATTTCTCGTGGAACCATCGGGACTCAGCCAGGTCTATTTCCTGTGAGGTGGCTTCTGAAAGAAAGTTCATCATAAAGAGTCCCTCTTTCTCCAGGAAGTCGGCCAACCTCTGTCCCCTACGGTTCCGTTGTCCATAGCTAAATTGCCCCACTTTCAACTCATCCTCGCTTCTCTTACCCAAGTTCGCGTTGAAGTCCCCCATAACAACTAGAAAGTGCGTTTCAGAGGTATGTATGGCCCGACTAATGTCCTCATACATATCCTCCACCTCATCATCCGGGTGCGACTTCGTCGGTGCGTATACCTGAATGACCTTCAGCGAATATCGTTTGGATACTCTGAGTATTAGGTATACGACCCTATTGAAAACGCTATCGATCGTAACTATGTTGTTAGTAAGGGACTTGTGGACGAGAAAACCGACACCACCTTGGGACTGTTGGTCGCCCTCCCGGTAGTAGAGTAGGTTACCTGATTTTAGGGTTATCGTGTCCTCACCCGCTCTACGGACTTCAGATAACCCCACAATGTCCCAGTGTAACTTACTTATTTCTTCTTCCAGCTCATATATCTTCTCGTCTGTCCTCATCGTGCGTATGTTGTGTGTCACCAGGGCCAGTCATCGTCGTTGGGGGTGATAGCCGGGCGTCTGCCGGGGATTCTTAGCACCCCCTGCCCCACCGTTACCGTGGCCCCTACCGTAGCCAGGAATAGCGGAGCTGCCGGGGACTGGGGGCCTGGTTCTTTTTATCAAATCCATAGTGGAATTTTGCCAATACTCGCCACGCTTGGCAGGCAGTTTGGGGTTTTAATACTAGGAAGGTGCTGCTGCCCACCTTCCGATTGTTATACCTTAGCAGATTTCTACGCACCTTCGGGTAAAGTTGTGGGGGGTACTATTCTAAGCCGGTACCCCACGGCAATAAAATTTGTAGTATTAGAGAATTTTTTTTTGTTATTTTTTGTCGCGTGTCATTTTTTTATGTATTTTTTCGGTTGACTTTACCTCTATAATTTGACTAAAAAGAAACAGATAACATATTACTAGATAGAGTTAAGGAAGAAGTACTGGGTAACCAGTGTAAATTAATGCCGTTTACAGATATAAAATAGAACAAATAGCTGTATTACTACGATGTAACTCCTGCAAACGAGCGCGGCACGCGCAATTTTTTAAATGGTGAATTTTTTCCGCGCTTTTTCCTTCGTTTTGGCGCCATATTTATTTTATTTATAAGCTACTTCAAGAGTTAAATATTAGACAGTAAAATATGTTAAGTAAATTACAAAAACTATTCATTGTACAAAACCAAGTGATAGTTACGTTCCTTGCGGTCGCGTGTTTACAAAACAAGTTTCCAACGGGCTCCAAAAAAAATGCTACTTCCCGGAAAAACTTAATCTCGTTTTCTATTCTCCACGATGAATAGCACACGGGTTCCAGGATTACCCAAACCTACTCACATGCTGATTTTAATCCTACCTTTTAAAGCATTTGCAAGGTGAGGCTGGATCACTATTACGTGCCGGGCTTTTTATTAGGGAGATTAGTATTGTGTCCTGGGACAGGCTCTTTATCTACATTTACTTAATTATTATGCACATTTACAACATATAAGGTGAGATGTGAAGATGTACCTCAATATTTTTTTCCGTGACGAGACAGAAAAGTTTTCCATCTGATGGTATGTACTACTCGTATATTTCCCCATAAAAGTTCCAGTTCCATCTAGAGCTAAGAACTGCAGATTTGCGTGACGATACAAGTACAATAATATTTACATTAGTACACGTTTCTGAAACATAGTCTTATTAGTCACTACATACCAAGACTCGTCAGAGAAGCGATTGAAATCACGAAGTTTAAAGATTTCAATCGTGAGGATGGTTTTCAACTGTCGAATATCTGGAATCTAGTGGTACGATTGTGTTAAAACAAAAACAGTACCAAAGTTCGAGCTCATACGCTTAGTGTTGTGTGTAATAATACAAAAACTAACAGTGCGAACAATAGTAGTGTTGCCTCGCATAACAAACGATTACGGAAGAGGGTAGACCGTTTCGTCTGCTTGTAAACATTCACCCACCCGCAATTCCTTAGTTCATCCGTGATCATGGCGCTTGCAACAGTGCCGAAATATCGGAAACTCATAGAAAATATATTATCCCGTTGATAATTTGAATACCTCTCATAGTGTTATTATTCAATTAGTCAATTCATTTTCAATCGTCGTATTTCTTTGTTATTATTATTTATTATTTTTATTTAACCAATTTCACGGGTTTCACCCGGTCCTTTGCTAAGGCATAAGTGGGGCTGTAGCCAATATTTAGAGGCCTGTTTGGTATAAAAAATACAAAGTAGTATAAAAACAGAATTTGGGATGACGGTGACATGGATTATCTATTACAAAAATGGGTTGAATAACAAGGCTATTTATATGAACTTATACATGTAAGGAAAATAGATGGCTATGGATGAGACTACGGCACCTGCCAATTTCAGTCACATCAATTTTTTTTTCCTTTTTTATTTTATTTGACATATTTTTTTGACAGGTTTCACCCGGTCCTTTACATAGGCATAAGTGGGGCTATAGCCAACATTTAGAGGCCTGTTTGGTATAAAAAAATACAAAGTAGTATAAAAACAGAATTTGGGATGACGGTGACATGGATTATCTATTACAAAAATGGGTAAAACAGCATGGCTATTGATATGTACTTATTAGTGGTACGGGAGATAGTGGGCTATGGACGAGACTACGGCACCTGCCAATTTCAGTCTCATCTTAAAATATTTAGGAAGGTGGTGACTTGCCACCACAGACCATATATATGGTCTGTGTTTGCCACCCACTAAACGGGCCCCCCATAAGTCAAAGTCAAAGTCAAAGTCAAAATCATTTATTCAATTTAGGCATCAAAGACGCACTTATGAACGTCAATTTTTCATTATAATGAACTTTAAAGACTACCACCGCGTTCCAAAATATATAGAGCCTACCGAGAAGAAGCGGCAAGAAACTCGGGGCCATTCTTTTTATATAGATGTTTTACAATGTTTTTTCTTAGGTACTACAAATATTAGCTCCAGTGTGTTGCCTTACAAAAGAGAACATAATAATGGTATCAGTAGGGCAAGACACGCTACACTTGACACTGAATCAGAGTGTGGCAACACTGGGGCTAACAGCTGATTTGAATTTGTTATTACTATTTTATTGTTAAAATATATTTATAATTTATTTCTGGATCTAAAAACCAATTGGTCATTAAGTAAAATAAGTGTTATTATGAAATAAGTGTTATACTCAACGTTTTTGTGCATAATTTCTATACAAAACGAAATTCGAAAAGTGATAGTGACAGTTCTACTCGAGTAACCGGCATAATTTAGAAAAAACTGTAAACGTTTAGGTGTTACTTACGTGTTGTTCTGTCGTGTACAGGTATGTTATTTTAACTTTGTTTATCATACTTTATTAACCGTCTGAATACAATATAATTAGAAACCTACATAGAATTCGGACATAACCTAACATACCTGTTTACAACAAGCTACACGACTTTACCTGGTTTCCTTATTTTATTATCTTCACACAACTCATATTAGTAGGTACTTATTATATATTAGATTAAAATGATGACTCGCAGTGCTTTGGCTCGCCAGGAGGCGTCCAAACTCCAAATGGCTTTGAGGGAATTGCAATCTGCGAAAAAGTTGTGTGATGAAATGAATAAGGAACGAGATGATAATGAACGGGAACTTCTTGAATTAATAAGTAGAAATAAGACCCAAAAAATTGAAATGGCTGAGTTACACACTCAACTGTTGGTTGTAACTGATGCTCGGGACAGGCTCCAGCTTGTTGTGGACGGGTTCAAAAACTGTAGCTTAGAGTATGAAAACGCTCTCACTCGAATTAATTCACTAGAACATCAGCTACAGGAGGCATATACTATTATCAATAACATTGAGACAGCTAAACTTAACATCACTGCCTCTTTGAACCAAAGTTTATTTGACGAGTTGGTATGCAGTGCCCCGGGCATGGTTTCTGCTGCAGTTAATACTAAACCAATGGATACAATTGACCTAACCAATGACAGTGTAGTAACACCTAGCACTATCCCGAAGTCTAACTGCAGCAAAAACAAACTAAAAAAATATGTAAAAATTAACAATTATATTAAAAAAACTCAAAAACTTGTAAAAAAACACAAATTTTTCATCAAAAATGTTAAATTAAATGGAGAGCGTCTTCGTCTGTTAGATACGTTGGAAATGTATGCTTCTAAATTAGAAAATAATACATTGCAATATGAAAGTGACACACATAACTTGAAATGTGAGATTGACTCTCTAGAGGAAAAGTTAAAATCAATTAAAAATAAGTATGAACGCTCAGAAAAACAGCTAAAAGAGTACATATTGGCAATGAATGAGATGATTAAATGTCATTCTACTGGCAATCCTGTATACAATGATAACATAAAGAACCAATTATCGCTGGATCATTCATTGCCATCATGTAGTTCTAAAATAGTGCGAACATGTAAAAATGTATGTCAAGATACAACTTTAACAAGTAGTTCCCAAAATACAAATAGTATACCATCAACTATAGACAAACCAAAAATTGTAATATTTAGTGATGAAATTGGCAAAGACATGGGTCACTTATTGTCAAATACATCCAAGGGACATAATGTAATAAATTACTGTACACCTGGTCTATCATATCAGGAAATTATGAATAGAATTTTTACTTATAGCTTTAGCCCCAACACAACATTATTAATTTTAATAGGAAATAGGGGGAATGTAAACAAAAAACAAATAATTGATTTCAACAACCGTCTATCTAATCTTACAGTAGATAATGTCATAATGTTTACATTTCCCTATAGTAATAGTTTGCCACAGGTGGAAAATGATATTAGATATAAGCTTAATTTGACATTATACACTATATGTAATAATAATTTTAATGGAGATAAATTTAATTTAATTGACATTAATAATTATATAAAAAAATTCTTCTTGACAAAAGATAATTACTATCTTTCTAATTATTATAAAAGACAGATAGCTGTGTCGCTATCATATTTATTTGATATTACAGCCAAAAATTTGGCTAACAAGGTTGCTTCTATTGAGCAATCCAATTGTATTGACAATGCTTCTATTGAGCAATTTGACATTTTTAATTCAGCCAATTGCTTGGCTACTAATGACATTGTACATAATTTAAATTAGTGCCTAAGACAATAGAGACAACCCCTTGCATTAAATCAATCAATATTGTTCATCAGAACATTCAAGGTATGATGGGCAAAGAGTTGGAACTGGAATTGTTTATAGATGATAGCAAAATAGATATTCTTTGTATTACTGAGCACTGGCTTAAAAAGAACCAACTCTTATTTAATTTTAATAATCATCTAGTTGCTAGCTCCTTCAACAGAGAAAAATCTATACGTGGTGGCTCTTTAATTATTACAAATAAAAATATAAAACTCAAAGAACGAAAAGACATTGTGAGCCTATCTGTTGAACGAGTAATAGAAATGTCCTGTATTGAGTTTGAGCAGTTCCTTGTTCTATGTGTATACAGACCTCCATGCTCACCATATGATGATTTTGAAAAGTGCATGGAGGAAACATTAATTAAGCTTTCTAATACAAATAAATCAATGATTATCTGTGGAGACTTTAATATTAATTTGCTAGAAAATAATCAGACAGTGGATAAATTTTTGTTACTGTTTAAATCTTATAATATGTACAATATTTTCTTGGAACCAACTAGGATAACAGCCACAAGTTCCACCTGCATAGACAATATATTTACTAATCTAAAACCTATTAAAAATTTCATTATAAATAATCTAGAATCAGACCACTGTGGTCAACTAGCAGTGTTTCCAAGAAAAACAAACAAACCCCAAAGCAAATATGTTAGCTTTGTTCCAATAAATGCAAGCCGCCTAGAATTGTTAAGAAGTAATATATCCCAGAAAGTGCCAGAGTTGACCAGTCACAATGACCCAAATATATTATATAACTCACTGTTCCATCTTATCAGCGATGAATTTGGCAAAGTGTTTGTACCAAAAACAATATCTGTTGGTAATCGTGCTAAGTTTAGTGAATGGGCAACTCCAGGAATTTATAAAAGTAGGCAAAAGTTATATGAATTGTACCATGAAAAATCGCATAATCATAATCCTGTATTTTTGGAATATGTCAAACGTTATTCTAAGTTATTTAAACGAGCCTGTTCCTCAGCAAAATCTATTTATTTAAGAAATAAGATCAAAAATTCTGTTAATAAAATAAAAATGACGTGGAACATTATAAACAGTGAAACTGGTAGAAATACAGTGCGTAATCGAGACTTTAATTTAAAAATTAATAATAAAGATGTAAGAGCAGATTTGGAGGTAGCGGCCGAGTTTGAGAAATTTTTCACTAATATTCCTTCTTTAACAACCAAAACTCTAAAATCTTCCTCCATTTCTGCTGAGATCTTACTTAAACAAAGTGTAACTGAATGTGACACAACTTTTAAATTTTCAGTAGTTAATTGCAAAGATATTGTAAGCAGTTTCAAAAGTCTAGATGCAAAAAAAACGGCAGACCTATGGGGTCTTTCTGTGAAGACCGTTTCTTCAATTATAGATGTCATTGCACCCAATCTAGCAGCTGTGTTTAATAGTTGTGTTGCAAGTGGTGTATTTCCTGACCTAATGAAGCACAGTAAAGTGGTTCCTTTATTCAAATCTGGTAGTACTACTGATCCAACAAATTTTCGGCCTATTTCTGTACTACCTACGCTAAGTAAGATTTTCGAAAAAATCATATTACATCAATTAGAAACTCATTTTAGTGCAAACAAAATTTTCCATAAAAATCAATTTGGGTTTACAAGGAATCGCTCTACTATAGACGCAGGTATAGAACTAATAAAAGATGTGTTTGATGCCTGGGAGAACTCTCAAGATGCCTTAGGTGTTTTTTGTGACTTATCTAAGGCATTTGACTGCGTCCGACATGATATACTTGTCAGGAAATTACAACACTACGGTATTAGGGACATGGCTCTCAACCTTTTGACTTCATATTTAAATGGTAGAATTCAAAGGGTTGACATAAATGGTAAAAAATCGCCCGGCTCTATAATCTCAATGGGCGTTCCACAAGGTTCAATACTAGGGCCGTTCTTGTTTTTAATCTATATTAATGACTTACCTTATTATGTAGAGAAGAATAACGAGATTGTATTGTTTGCAGATGACACTTCACTGTTATTTAAAATTAAAAGGCAGTTACTAAACTATGACGATGTTAACAATGCATTAGCTAAAGTTGTGAATTGGTTCAATACAAATAATCTTCTCCTCAATGAGAAGAAAACTAATTGTATAAAATTTTCGACACCAAATGTGAGACAAGTAGAATCCAATATACAATTGAATGGAACAGGGTTGGACCTTGTGGAGTCAACAGTCTTTTTAGGAATTACTATAGACGCTAAATTGCAATGGGGTCCCCACATTAAAAAATTGTCTAGTAGGCTCAGTTCAGCAGCTTATGCTGTTAAAAAAATTAGACTATTAACTGATGTAGACACAGCTAGAATAGTTTATTTTAGTTATTTCCATAGCGTTATGACTTATGGCATACTGCTCTGGGGATGTTCTGCAGATATTAATTCTATTTTTATACTGCAAAAAAGGGCTATACGAGCAATCTACAGTTTGGCTCCCAGAGTTTCCCTTAGACAGAAATTTAAAGACATAAACATTCTAACTGTTGTCTCTCAGTTTATCTATGAAAATCTAATGTATGTAAAGAAAAACATAAGCAGTTTTGATAAAAGGAGTGATGCTCATTCCATCAACACGCGAAATAAGCACAAGCTATCCGTACATGTAACGCGTCTCCACAGAATAAGTCATTCTTTTATGGGACAATGTATACGATTTTATAATAAAGTTCCCAATGTTATCCGAGATTTGCCTATTAATAAGTTTAAAATTGCTATTAAAACTAAACTCTGTCAAAAAGGTTTTTACAAAATTTCGGATTACTTGGAGGATAAAACAGCTTGGGACTGATCACTCCAGGATCTATCTACTCGTGTACTAAGATGTCAAAGTGTAGCGTGTCTTGCCCTACTGATACCATTATTATGTTCTCTTTTGTAAGGCAACACACTGGAGCTAATATTTGTAGTACCTAAGTAAAAACATTGTAAAAACATCTATATAAAAAGAATGGCCCCGAGTTTCTTGCCGCTTCTTCTCGGTTGGCTCTATGTATTTTGGAACGCGGCGGTAGGCTTTAAAGTACATTTTAATGAAAAATTGACGTTCATAAGTGCGTCTTTGATGCCTAAATTGAATAAATGATTTTGACTTTGACTTTGACTTTGACATCTTAGTACACGAGTAGATAGATCCTGGAGTGATCAGTCCCAAGCTGTTTTATCCTCCAAGTAATCCGAAATTTTGTAATAACCTTTTTGACAGAGTTTAGTTTTAATAGTAATTTTAAACTTATTAATAGGCAAATCTCGGATAACATTGGGAACTTTATTATAGAATCGTATACATTGTCCCATAAAAGAATGACTTATTCTGTGGAGACGCGTTACATGTACGGATAGCTTGTGCTTATTTCGCGTGTTGATGGAATGAGCATCTCTCCTTTTATCAAAACTGCTAATGTTTTTCTTTACATACATTAGATTTTCATAGATAAACTGAGAGACAACAGTTAGAATGTTTATGTCTTTAAATTTCTGTCTAAGGGAAGAGCCACCATGAATGGTGACAAAAGGGAAAGGGCAACGTTGGTGTGGATGGCTAAAGGGTGTTGAGAGGCCAATTAAGGCAAGCCGGGGGTCAGGGGTCTCATTTAGCCCCAGGGAGAATCAGGTTCCACGGTGTCGCCACTTACCGACGGCTTGTCACAAAGCCACCCCTGTGGTATTATTATTATTATTTATTATTTTTTTAGACAGTAATTTAAATACAATATTATGATTAAAAAAAAACACAATGCAATATAAACATAGATCGGAGCATCTGGCTTGCAACCTATGTTTTTGACGTGTTGGCCTTCATTCGAAGCCCAGACCTTCAATTGATGAAGTCCGCAGAGGCAAACTCCTTAACAATGCGTGTCTTCTCAAACGTTAATTAATAGCATATTATTAACTCCTCAATACATTATTAAAAATACACTGAAGAAATGTGAAAGTACATAAATAAAAAGTGAGGGTATGCATGTCAGTAACGTGACGTTTACGTGAAACAGTACAAACTGTTATGTATCTAGAGCATCTGTGACACAGATAACTCATATTTTGAACGCCAAAGCGTGACGCGGTGATGCTTATGAGACGAATTAAAAAAAAATGTTTTAAGAAAAAAAAAAAGTCAAGTTAAAAATAAAGTTTAGTTAAAATAAATATTTAGCTGTCAGGGCTAGACCAGTTATGTAATCGTTATTAAGCACGCCGGCCGGGCTTATAGTATAAAAAAAATACGTCACGTTACGTTATACTTACGCAGTTATTCGTGCTAGGCACACTGATTTCATTCCAAAATCCAGAATTACCCTGAGTACAGCCAGTCCCGTTCCGAACACATTTACTAATTATTCTGATTCTCCGTGTGTCACTTTTCAAAGCGAAATGTACTATTTTCATTTTATGCCTTTCCACTTATAATTTTTTAACTGAAATATAGGCCATATAAACAGTACGAATTTTTTCACCAAAACACGGAACCGACTTCAACACCAATAAGTGTGAAATAACTTGTCAGACAAGTTATTTCACACTTATTGGTCTTATTGGTCAAGTACTGCACATGCACACAATATCGTGATAATAGGTACCTACTTTTATATTATCACGGTACCAACTTCAACAAGTTCTCTTCTCTTCTCTCTGAGAGGAAAGCTCAAGCCCCAGCAGTGGGAACAAAATGGGCTGATTATGATTATGATTATGATTATGATGAATTCAACAAGTTATTTTTAGTTATATATAAAAGTAAAAACAAAAGTTTCATCTCTTTTATTGATCCTTGCTAATTACATTGTTTTTCACCGTCAATGATGATATCATCAAAAGAGGCGAAACGCTTTTCAGTTATTGGAGTGTAACTCAAAAACTTATGGACCGAATTTGATGAAATTTGAGTGATACCACCTCTAAAGTATACTCTATCAAACAAAAAATAATTTTGATTATCGGTTCACAAATGGTGGAAAAATCGGTGAATAAAGACAAGAAAATTGTAAAATGTACAAAAAGCTACGATACTGAAGCGATAAAATAATATTATACTGTGGGAATTGCACATATTCCACTTAATAGGTTCGTAGTTGATAATTCGCGCTTCGTTATTGAACGAAACAGTCAGGCGAGATTTCCGATATCATATCGCTTCACGTGTATACATTCTATTTATACCGCATTGTATTTATATCGGGTCCTATTTGGTGATCGCGTTTTAGTGCCACATTGGTTTGATGTTGTATCGTTATCAGTTTGTTATATTTTTAAAATTTCAGTATCAGAGGAAATAATAGGGATCAGATTAATGTCCTGTAACCTTAGAGGCCGTGCCGTGGCCGTGCTTAGAGATTGCCGTGGGGTACCGGCTTAGAATAGTACCCCCCCAACTCTACCCGTGGGTGCGTAAAAATCTGCTAAGGGATAACAATCGGAAGGTGGGAAGCAGCACCTTCCCAGTACTAAAACCCCAAAACTGAGCTCGCCAACCCGCCTGCCAAGCGTGGCGAGTATTGGCAAAATCCCCCCAATGACGGACACATTAGGAACCAGGCCCCCAGTCCCCGGCAGCCCCGCTATTCCTGGCTACGGTAGCGGCCACGGTAACGGTGGGGCAGGGGGTGCTAAGAATCCCCGGCAGACGCCCGGCTACCACCCCCAACGACGACGACTGGCCCTGGTGACACACAACATACGCACGATGAGGACAGACGAGAAGATATATGACCTGGAAGAAGAAATGAGTAAGTTACACTGGGACATTGTGGGGTTATCTGAAGTCCGTAGAGCGGGTGAGGACACGATAACCCTAAAATCAGGTAACCTACTCTACTACCGGGAGGGCGACCAACAGTCCCAAGGTGGTGTCGGTTTAGTCGTCCACAAGTCCCTTACTAACAACATAGTTAAGATCGATAGCGTTTCCAATAGGGTCGTATACCTAATACTCAGAGTTTCCAAACGATATTCGCTGAAGGTCATTCAGGTATACGCACCGACGAAGTCGCACCCGGATGATGAGGTGGAAAATATGTATGAGGACATTAGTTGGGCCATACATACCTCTGAAACGCACTTTCTAGTTGTTATGGGGGACTTCAACGCGAAGTTGGGTAAGAGAAGCGAGGATGAGTTGAAAGTGGGGCAATTTGGATATGGACAACGGAACCGTAGGGGACAGAGGTTGGCCGACTTCCTGGAGAAAGAGGGACTCTTTATGATGAACTCTTTCTTTTAGAAGCCACCTCACAGGAAATGGACCTTGCTGAGTCCCGATGGTTCCACGAGAAATGAGATTGACTTCATTATGACCACCAAAAGGCAAATATTCACTGATGTCTCCGTGATCAACAGGGTTAAAACCGGTAGTGGTCACCGAATGGTAAGAGGCACGGTGAATATTAATGTCAAACTGGAGAGGTCTCGTCTGATGAAGTCTACGCTCCGACCCACTCGTGCCCATATACAAGAACCCGAGAGCTTTCAACTTGAGCTATCTAATCGCTTCGATTGCCTTGAGAACATCGCTTCAGTGGACGAGATCAATAACAGGTTAGTAGAAACTGTCCATACAGTGGGTTCCAAATACTTTAAACCCCACCGTACAGATAGGCCACAGAAACTCTCCAACGATACCCTCAACCTCATGGCTGAACGACGCTCATTTAAACTGCAGTCTTCGCATGATGCTGAAGCATATAGGCTGCTCAATAGACGAATATGGAAGTCCTTGCGACACGACATCCGGATCTTTAATACAAACCGTATTAAAGAGACGATAAAGCGGAAAAAAGGCTCCAAAGTGTTTGCAAGAGACATATCTATTGGGCAAAGCCAGTTGACGAAGCTGAAGAGAGAAGACGGCAGTGTAGCGCCGACCAACGCAGAAGTATTAGGAAAGGTAGAGAGTTTCTACGGACAGTTATACACCTTTGTTGCTAAACCTGTTAGCAGCTCAGTCAAAGACCCAAGAGCCAAGCTGACCCGACATTATACCGAAGATATCCCGGACATCAGCCTGTACGAGATTAGAATGGCCTTGAAACAGCTTAAGAACAACAAGGCGCCTGGTGACGACGGTATCACATCTGAACTTCTGAAAGCGGGTGGAACACCAGTACTTAAAGTCCTTCAAAAGCTCTTAAGCTAATACCATCTTACTCGAAGGTTCAACGCCAGAAGCATGAAACAAAAGCGTGGTGGTGCTGTTCTTCAAGAAAGGTGACAACACTTTACTTAAAAATTACAGACCCATCTCGCTTTTGAGCCATGTTTATAAGCTGTTTTCGAAGGTCATAACGAACCGTCTCAGTCGCAGGTTTGATGAATTCCAGCCTCCGGAACAAGCCGGTTTCCGAAAAGGCTATAGTACCATAGACCACATCCACACGCTACGGCAAGTTATACAGAAGACCGAAGAGTATAACTTGCCTCTTTGTTTAGCGTTTGTGGACTATGAGAAAGCCTTTGATTCGATCGAGACGTGGGCAGTGCTTGAGTCTCTCCAGCGGTGCCGTATTGACTATCGGTATATTGAAGTGCTGAAGTGTTTGTACAAAAACGCCTACATGTCAGTCCGAGTACAGGAGCAGAGTTCGAAGGCAATTCCATTGCAAAGAGGCGTGAGACAGGGAGACGTTGTATCTCCGAAACTGTTCACCGCTACATTGGAAGACGCCTTCAAGCTTCTGGAATGGCAAGGACTTGGCATTAATATTAACGGCGAATACATCACTCACCTTCGATTTGCCGACGATATTGTAGTCATGGCAGAATCCATGGAAGACCTCAGTACAATGCTCGAAGGCCTCCATCGAGTTTCCCAACGGGTAGGTCTTAAGATGAACATGGATAAGACGAAAATTATGTCTAATGCCCATGTTGTACCTACCCCAATATCAGTTGGGAACTCAGTTCTCGAAGTTGTTGACGAGTACATCTACCTGGGACAGACAGTCAAACTAGGCAGGTCCAACTTCGAGAAAGAGGTCAATCGTCGAATCCAACTCGGCTGGGCAGCGTTCCGGAAACTTCGAGAAGTCTTCTCGTCAAAAATACCCAGTGCCTCAAGACAAAAGTCTTCGACCAATGTGTGTTACCAGTGATGACTTATGGCACTGAAACGTGGTCTCTTACTACTCACCGACATAGCTCAGAAGATTAGCCAGTTGAAGTGGCAGTGGGCAGGGCACATAGCACGCAGAACAGATGGCCGATGGGGCCGAAAGGTTCTGGAGTGGAGACCACGAACCGGCAAGCGCAGCGTAGGTCGTCCACCGACACGGTGGACAGACGACCTGATCAAGGTCGCAGGACGACGTTGGATGCAGGGCGCTTCCAACCGGTACTTTTGGAAAATCATGGGGGAGGCCTATGTTCAGCAGTGGACGTCCTACGGCTGAGATGATGATGATGATATTTGAACCAATATTTTATTGTGACATATGTATACATTGACTAATACATGATGAATTTTGATTCTACTAGACTACATTTCTGAACGGGCGGAAAATATTTTTTTATATTTTTTATTTCATAAAAATTCTGTATTTTGAAAAATGTTCAGTTTCTATTGTCGGGTGTATATATTTTGTACTAACGTACTTTATTTTATTGCAGGGTCATCGAGAACCGCCGCGGGCGCAAGTAACGACGTATCAATGTTGAAACTGAGTACAGAACTCAGAAAGTTATATGTGACTATGTACTGGTTTAGTGATTGCTAAGAGTACTTATTTGTGAAGAATTTCAACAAATTGATCAAGTTTCTTGGCGCTTTCACAAGGATAATAGATAACTTATATGCTTTATGTTTAAATAACTTTATTCATAAGAACTATTGTTTACTTACAATTAGATTAGTTGAAATATAATTACACTGAAAGTTCTTGCGTGGTCACCATAATAACATCTATTTATCTGCATCACGCTCACCAGTCAGGAAAGTAGTTAAGTCTAGTTCGACTTTTAACTACAATTGACTTCTGAAACACAAGTTACTTCTGTTCGAGGTAAAAAAAAACTGGTATACTATTTATGAAAAGGTTGACTACCTGGTAAAATAGGCAAGCGAGGCAACAGTAAATATCTACGTCAATATCGAATGCTCTATTATTGGCTTCACTTGAAGGGTTAACAGCGATAAATAACAAACTTACTAGCCAGTTCATCGGGTCGAGCAATTTGTTCCAAAATAAATAGAAAGATCGCAGCCAGGCATTCAGTTATGACTACAGTGCTACTACTATGACTCTTTTTCGGATATATCTTACGATTTCCAAATACATCAACAAATGATCTGTTTCTTTATAAATTACCCTTGTCACTCACTCAGTCCAACTGTGTCGGTCTTATTAACAAACGTAGTCTTTTTGTCCCTAAATATGTGGACTCAATGTGTTATGTAATACACCTAAAAGTTTTATATATTGCATTTAAGTCAAAATGTAAGTGTGACAAATGTGTTGTGATAAAGTAGTTACAGAAAAAGAAGTAAAACACCTGATTTTGAGTTTACATTTACAGTATTTTATAGTAACAAAATTATAAATGCTATTGATGTAACCCACATATAACAGATTAAAGTAATTTTAGTGAATTTTACGAATTGATCTTGATAGAAGATCTGGAATACATATTAGTTAAGAATCACAATCCTGGATTTAATACTCGTAGTTAAGGAAATATTTTTTAATTCTCTTATCTGTAAAAGTTTCTTAGCACTGGTAAACATTCACCATTTTGTAGCTTACAACGTTTCTGCTTTTATGTGTCAATATGTAAAGAAATCAACAAAAATGCAAAATATAATAGTTTTGACGGAATAAACAGTTAAATAAGTAAGTACGCATGTAGATATGTATTTTCCCTAAGAAATGTCGCAGGCACGAAATTATTCAAATTCAACATAGAAGCCCTACTTAAGGGCTCTTCGCTGAATATTTAAGACGAGAGACGTAAAACCGGCGCTGACTCATCGTTTTGTATTTTGCTAAAGGGATAAACGGAAACCTTCCGATTTGAAATTCTAACTCGAATAATGCTGTAAAAGAAACCAATGTAAATACGTTTTACGTTACGAAATAAGATTGTATGTGTTTTATGTGTATGTCGCTCGGATATTCTTTTAGTATGGGGTTTAGTACTGCATATATTAAGTAGCTTGGTGCACAAGAGTGATATATTCAAAGATTTTTTTTTTAGTTTTCACACATTGAATCAAGATGTAAAATTTTTACCTGTACAGGAAGACATACATACAACCTACGAAGAAATAATAGTCAGGAAGCATAATTCAGAACAAATTCCACACAAAAAGTGGCCCTTCAAATAAAAACAACGTATGATTCCAAATACAAATTACTTCCGAGGTTACAAATAGACATGTTCGGTGATTGGTTTAAATTAAGAAGGAAAGCAGGGGTTGGTTTACGCGCGTACTGCAACGTCTACAATGACAGCAGAGTCATAGCGGCGTGGACGATGTTACGCAACAAGTGGACTGGACCAACTCAATAATAAATAAATCGTAAATCTCGTATGTCTCGCGAAACATGATTAATTTATTAAGTTTTTGTCTAGAAGACATTAGAAGAGATTCATCGCAATGTAGTGAAGAAAGATTATGAAACATTTTAGGCTTATACATTTTACCAAAAAAGTAAGTCGTTATTTGCAAGCTGGATGTTTGTCAGTGGTCACAGAATACCTCCATTATCAATTCAGAAAATTCGATCAATTTATAGAATTACTTTAGAAAAGCACTGTGTTGATATTACTGACAAATTAATTAGCAACTCAGCTAAACCACTTTAAAACTTGCAGAGGATGTATTTTCATTAGCTTGAAAAATAAAACGTGCTTTAATTTGAACAAACACTGAACTGTTTTTAATGCTATATAGTTACCTATATTACATACCAACTGTAGGCAAACGTTTATTGTTCATTGTCTGTAGTATCTCTTTAGAGCGTAAACGCTTTGGAAGCGCCAATTCGCGTTTTTGCTGAGTATTGGAAGGGTCACATAATAATGATTGATATAGTATATTATGTCAATTATTCTTACTTTAGAAATTGTTTATTAGTTTGTTATTGCCGAGCGGTTTCTACACACACGTTTTTAAAATCAATCATAAAACCGGTCGCGCCAGTCACGAATCGTAAGACGCGGCTAAGGCCTCTTAGAGAGAGGTCAGAGGACGTATCGCTCTGACGCCCGCGCTTACACAACAAAATATTAGTGCGCTCAAAACTTCCTGATACTTATTGAGGTAACATTTCTAAGTGGGATTCTAACAAATAATTTTATATGACATCTAGTGCATCAACAATAGAAATTTCATTGTTATAATGACATCGACCTTTGACATTGATAGTATTTTGCTATTAACCAAATTTCTTATGCTTATACTTGGTATCCAGGAATCCATGCTGGAGTCGGAAAATGGTAGCAGGAACTATGTGATGTTTAATAGTAGACACACCGTGTTTGGGATCGTATGAATCGTCTTCGCGTTACCTTTTTTCTAGCTGGTGACCAGGACCTGATGCTCGATCCACAAACTGGTAGCAGCAACTATTTGATGGTTGTTTTATTTGCTATTCTCATCTCTTTTTGGTAGGTACATGAGTTAAATCTTACTTTTTTCTAGTCTATGCTCTTGTAGATAACATGTACTTGATTAATAATTATCATTTTATGTTAATTAATGTCGATATTAAAAATAAAATGTGTCCTGCGTGATATTTTATTTCACCTTTGACCTACGTCTATTTGTGACATAAAAACCAAAGTAGATAAAAAAAGACCCAAATATTAATGCGCGCTATTTTGGTCAAGCGGTAAGGCCACTGCCGCAGGGCGCGCTAGCAAGTAACTCGCTAATGTAAAATACCTAAACTCGCACAGCGCTGCGCAGAATATAGGTTCTTAAAGATGTTGATGTTTCTTCGGGACAAATCATCAGCATAAAAAGATAAATATGATAATTTACAAAAGAAACAGTAGGTACTTACTGTACCAACTGGTAGGTACTGCAGTTTTGTGTAACATGGTCCTTATTTTTTTTATTATCTATAATTTTATTGTTTTCAGTCAAAATTAACGTAGTATAACTATGCTGGTTTTCACAGGCAGTCATACTCTTGTTTTTCTAGATTAAGTGCAGCTAGGCACTTATTTTGCCGCATTGAATCGGCAAGCAAGCGAGAATAAAACATAACAAGCAAAACCATTGCACATTACATACATTTCAATATTTAGTCCTGAAGAAAAAAATACATCCTAAATTGCATAAAAATTGACTGACTTTATTTTGCATAGTATGGTCCATCTCGATTTGTTAACGTATTTGAACATCTTTGAATAATTATATTTTTTTTATTATTTACTAGTAAAAGTGATCCCTGGACATTTTAATCGTATATTGCTCCTGCACCACTTCACAATGAATGCTGGCATGATGATCCACAACTGAAGTTCACAATGATAAAAATGAAAATATACGCGAAGATTTGAAGTGTGCTCGCTTGCATGTAAAATGTCCGACTGATGACGTACTGAACACGACTTTTAAGCCCCGCCTACTTGAACACGACTTTTGTTGGGTCATTTTTTTAACGCAGTTACGGTTCCTGACTATTATTTCTTCGTAGCATACAACCTAACAAATATACGGACAGATGAAAGTTGATTTGGCTAGTTAAAGCGGAGACGCTTCGCTTACTCAATTATGTATATAAGGGAATATGAGCTCATATATTAACTTCTTTCTGTCGTCATATGTTAAGTTCAGGGGCTTGTAATTATACATTGTTAAAAAGAACAGGTGTAATTACTATATCTCTGTGTGTTACTGCAAAAACATTTTAGAGAAAAATATATACATTTTCGGGCGGGATATAAACCCGCCATCTTTCGACAACCCGTGTCAGACTTCACGACCACTAGGCCATCGAGCAACCATCCGAGCACTACATGAACTGAACCGTCGAATAGGGATGGACCGACGTCTATCCAATAGCTTTAGAAGCTTTTTTTATAATAGTTCTTCAAAGTGACTCCCTCTCGCCTGATGGAAAGCGGAGATAGAATCATGAAAAGAAGCGATGACCATTAGTGCAGCCATAAGCTGCACTACTCGCCACCCCTATGATGACCTGAGAGATACTTTCTCACGCCCCGCTTGAAAGACCCAGGGTCATAGCTGCAAGGAAGGCAACATTAATAACACGCCAACAACAACACGGTAGGCATTGCCAAACGTTTTGGTTCGTGCTAAGAAATTTTGAACAGTATATGGATGCAATGCTAGGCCGGAACGAGTAGTTCAGGATCGGAATGGTGAGAAGGGAATAAGACTAAAGAGCTCTTCAGAATATTCACAATAAAACAAACGGTAGAAAGCGCTTAGTGAAGCTATAGTTCTAAGCTATATTCAAGCGAAAAAAGAGTTTTCTACCAACTTCCAAAAAAAGGAGGAGGTACTCAATTCGACTGTATTTTTTTTATAATTTTTACCTCATAACTTTCGACTGCGTGAACCGATTCTCAAAACTCCTTTTTTGTTTGAAAGCTGGTGCTTCCCGTGTGGTCCCATTAACATTTTTTTAATTGTACTTGTTAACAATTTAATATTTTTTAAATTACTTTCGTATTGATGTTGTAACCCTTTATAAGGGAATCTGGGAATTCAAAAGGGACGCCGGTTCGAATCCCGTCCGCGGATGTATATTTTTTTCCTCAAAAAGAAATGTTTATGTTTTACTAGGCGTAAGTGCTAAAATCATGTAAATAAAATACCTATTCTAGCTTTAGTTTAGTGCCAGTTTCTTCCCATACATACAGAAGGGCGAGAATATAAAACATGCTTACATGAGGCATGAAATATGAGGTCATCCCTCAACACGAGTGAGGAATGTTATTATTCTTATGAGTTGCCGCATACAAGTAACTCTCATATAGCTTTCTGTGCCTAGTTCTTTGCGTTGCTTGAATGTTTCATACCTCATTTTCTGCAGTTTTCAAAGGAAATGCACACCATGTTTGTTGAGGAGTCTCTAGTTCCTATCTATCAAGATTATCAGCTACTTTTTTATATTACAATTGTGTTAGATATGTTGATATATGAAAATCTATTCATTGGATTATGAGTAGTTAGAGAAAAAAATACACAACTTTTAACCGACTTCAAAAATGGAAGTTCTATGTTCACTAGACCTATGTATTTTTCATGTATGTTCACCGATAAAAGCTGTTAATTTATTTACAAGGAATAGGAATTACAAACAGACACTTCAATTTCATTTAATTGTATAGATAAACACACAAAGATACGGACATATAAATTTCCGTTAAAGACAGACAAAAATCACGTTGGACGCCCAAAGTTATATCATAATTTACATCAATAATAAGTGTTATGCTCCTCACGTTTCCATCCAAAACTACTATCACGTAGAACGTTATCCAAATGTTATGTCACCACCAATCCCTCACACAGAAAAGGCGAAAGTTTATTCATAAGTCACAGAATAACTTACAGCTACTATTTGTCTAATCCTTGTAGAATGTGTAGTAGTTACTATGGTATTGTCATAGACTAGAGACCAGTGACAACACTCGCAAGTGAAGATTAGTATTCTTTCCCATTCGCGTAGAGATGGAAGTTAGAATTTAAACTCTCCCGAAGGATTAAGTAGGTTATCAGGCTTTCAGAGTAAAGCTGCAGAGGTGATATACGGACATCTTTAAATCGCGAGCTTACAAAAATCATATCTAAGTAGCTGAAGTTAATCAGTTTGGATATTAATGTGTGGTGAATTAAAGGTACTGTAAATTTGAAGTAGGTATTTTTTTCCCGGCAACACACTTATCCCCTCCGCTGTTGTTAACCAGGATAACAATAAATTATCTATTGTGTCTCGTTCCGCGACAGCTGGAACACTTCTAGGCCTTGCGGCTCAGCCATAAGGGATCGTAGTTGTTTTCTCGGCCTTGCGGCTCGGCCATGCGGGATCGTAGTTGTTTTCTCGGCCTTGCGGCTTGGCCATGCGGGATCGTAGTTGTTTTCTCGGCCTTGCGGGTCGGCCATGCGGGATCGTAGTTGTTTTCTCGGCCTTGCGGCTCGGCCATGCGGGATCGTAGTTGTTTTCTCGGCCTTGCGGGTCGGCCATGCGGGATCGTAGTTGTTTTCTCGACCTTGTGGGTCGGCTATACGGGGTCGTAGTTGTTGATTGTATAATTATTAGCATAATATAAGGTATCATCAGCCCATTGTGTGTCAATACTGAAGGACTTCTTTTAAAGGTTACCATAATCTACTATGTGGTTACGAAAATTTAAAATATTCCTTCAAATCTCGTATGATATTGACTGTAGTAGTTTGCTTTTATTGATAAAAAATATGAAATTACTATATAACGGGCAAAAATCTCGCATAAGGATGCAATTTAAGAGCAGTAGAACTCTTTGTGATTGAGTTCGTCGGGGAAGAACTGCCATCGCATATTTTTTCCTTTCGTGAAGCAGTAAGGTTCGCAATACTGTGTGTTCTGCCGTGCTTTTCTCTAATGATTCGTCGATGCGCTCGTCAAAGAGCTCGCTGATGTCAAATACTTGTTGAGCTATCGCCCTTGTACATAAGGCTGTTTTTGTAACGCTTCTTCTCATCTCGTCATTTGTTTGACGGATGTGGTCAAAGTTGCAAGTATGTTTGTAAGAGAATCACACGGCTGGTATAAAAGTCATGGATTGCGGCAAATACTACAGTTACGGGCGCATTGCAGTTCGTGCAGTTGGGTCTCGTGCTTGTACGGTCTACTAACAATAGACCGTACAAGCGATTACTACATACAACCTATTGCGTTTACTTGATCTTTTATGCAGACACCAGTCCCTGGACCTATTCCACTGCAGCCCACGGAAATTTCACAGAGCGGCAATGGATTTCGTTACTGGACAGGACCTTATTTTAATGTAGTTTTGTAAATTAGTTGTTTATCATGGATTGGAAATATAAATGTATTTGTTTTCTGTATAAATGTTTTACTAAAGTATCTAGTTTAATCTCTCTTTTAGTTATCTTTAAGTTTTTAATTAGTATTTAAATGGGTTTTATAGAATAGATAGTAAGTTTTATGTATTTTTTTGAGCCTTGGGTAAGCGAATTGGGTAACTGTCATGCATACCCATGTATATAATACAAGTAAATAAATAAATAAATAAAAATAAAAAACAAGATTAATTATTATACCTACAATTAAAAACATTCAGCTTATCTTGTAATAATAATATAGGTACCTATTGGAATCAGGCGTACGGCACTATACGTAGTGTTAACGGATTAATAAAGGAAGCTCAACAATCTAAAGGTCTGTATGTCCCCCTACTCCAAGTTAGACGGAATTCTCAGAAGAGGTGTTCCCGTAGATTAGAGAATGCAGGTGTGCTGACGCCGAGATGTGATGTTACTTGTTACGCCTGTTTATCTTCTGGAGTAGTGAAGTTATTAACGGTTATATAACACTTTGTAACTAAGTTGGTTAATTCTTATGAGTGGAGTACACGGTCTAGATGTTAGGTCTTAGTGGGGGAAAGTATGTTGCAAGTATACCGAAATAAATATTAAGAAGTAAGTAAATAAGTTTCAGACATTGAAATTTATAGAGAGAAAAATTTACATCCTCGGACGGGATTCAAACCCGCGTCTTCTGACTCTCCGTGTCAGACGCCATTGACCGACTAGGCTACCGAGGTTTGGGTCCGAGCATCGAATTTTAACTCTCTATTTGACTAACCGTCTTGCGGGGACGGAGCGACATCTATTGGAGAGTTTTTATTTGAGATCGCTAAAGCAGGCGTTAGTGCTTTGAAAAGTAATACTATAAAAATTATAAGGGCTGCAAAATTATAATTGCTTAAAAATTATAAGTATCAAGACGAAAGTTTAAGTATTTCTAAATAATGCTTCTTTCGGTTGGATGGTACTGTTAAACTGTCCAATAGATGTCGCTCCGTCCCCGCAAGACGGTTAGTCAAATAGAGAGTTAAAATTCGATGCTCGGACCCGAACCTCGGTGAACTAGTTGGTCAATGGCGTCTGACACAGAAGACGCGGGTTCGAATCCCGTCCGAGGATGTGAATTTTTCTCTTTATAAATTTCAATATTTGAGATCGCTAAAGCAGGCGTTAGTGCTTTAAAAATTAATACTAAGTTTCAGACGTTCATACATTTTTCATTCGTTCAGGACGCAAAGGTGATCTTTTTATTTTAACATTATTTTGACGGCTTAACTTACGCAGTCGGCATTGTGGAGTATCTCGAACGCGGTTAATGTTTTGGTTAGTACTAGCACTGCTACTAACTATGCCGGATACGCGAGCGCTTCATGAAGATGTGGCCCGAATGGTCACGAAATCGTTCGAGATCCTCGACTATACCTACCGCGTATGTTAAACGACAAAATTATATTACTGTACTGTTCTCACCTATGGGCGGCTCTCTAGTACCAGCTCCTTCCATTTGACCGCATTCAACGCAGAGCGGCTCCAATCGTCAACGACCAAGCTCTCTCCGATCGGCTCGACTTTTCGGCACTCCGTAGAGATGTTGGATCACTCTGCATCTTCTACCGCATATATCATGGGCAGTGTTCCGAAGAACTGTTCGGTCTAATACCTGCAGCTGAATTTCGCCATCAGACGTCATGACGGAAAGTTTGTAGAGGTCATGTTGACGTCTGGGAGTCCACAACCGTGCGATTCCGACGGCACTTTCTGCCTCACACTACTACTATGTGGAACCAGCTGCCAATTGAGGTGTTTCCGAAGAGATACGCCTTAGGAGTCTTTAAGAAAAGAGCCTATTCCTTCCGCAAAGGCCGGCAGCGCATCCTCCAGACCTCTGGTATTGTGGATGTCCGTGGGCGACATTGATCACTTACCATCGGGTGAGCCGCCTACTCGTTTGCCAACCTATCCCATAAAACAACGTTCGTACAATTTAAATAATTAATGTATCATCGTGGGCGCTTACTACGAATATGTTTGGCAATTGAGAAGGTTCATGCAGGCCGACATAATTATGAAAGGAAGCAATATTGAAATAATTTTCATGCTCACGAGCTTTTGGTTGGTTTGGCTCTAAAGGTTGAACCTTTAGAGAGAAATATTCACATCGTTGGACGAGATTCGAACACGCATTTTCCGACAATCAAATCATTGTCAGTCGCCATGACCACTAGGCCGCCGAGGCTTAGCAACCGAGGATGTAAATTATTCTCTCTAAATTTGCAATGTTCGCTAAAAATATGTTATTATTTTGATTTTAGACTACTCCCCGTTAATCCACACTATAAACATTATGCTTACGTTCATGCATTCAGATGGACAGCCGTGCGATTCTGAGCGAACATCGTAGCATCTTTGACAACATCCGTGAAACAAATGACGAGATGACAAGAAACGCCGGAAAAACAACCTTATGTACAAGAGTGGTATCTCATTGACATCGGTGAGCTCGTCGATGAATCATTAGAGAATTACATGGCAGGACTAAGACAGGGTGGGTAGACAGACGGACAATAAAGGTACTATGGTAAAAAAGTACGTATAATAACGTATAATTAAGTACGGCGTCCCGCAAGGGAGTGTACTGGGCCCGTTGCTTTTCATAGCTTATATAAACGACCTGCCCAAAGCTACTACACAACCTATGTCATTATTTGCAGATGACAGTACTGTGACTATAACATGCAATAATATTAACACATATGTAAATGACATTAATCTAGCATTGACATCGGTTATAGAATGG
This sequence comes from Selenia dentaria, assembly GCA_917880725.1. Taxonomy (NCBI): domain Eukaryota; kingdom Metazoa; phylum Arthropoda; class Insecta; order Lepidoptera; family Geometridae; genus Selenia; species Selenia dentaria. The sequence continues at coordinate 34,914,765 of OU862886.1, forward strand.
TTAAATAATAATAATTTGAAAATTAACATAAATAAAACAAAAGTAATTCATTTTAGACAACGCGATAATGCTGCTTTACCAAATCTTGACATAAAATACGAAAATAATGCCATTGATGAAGTTGATAATACAAAATTTTTAGGAGTTAATATTGACAAAAAATTGAACTGGAAGCAACATGTAGAAAATCTGTGTAAAAAATTAAATAGCCTGGTTTATGTCCTATATAAGCTGGCCCCAGTAGTCAATGAGGAAACTATACTTATAGCATATCACGGCCTAATTGCATCAAATATCAGGTACGGTGTAATGTTTTGGGGGAACTCTACCGATGTCGACAATCTTTTTAAATGTCAAAAAAGATGTATCAGGGCAATGTTTCACCTCCGCATGACCGATACTTGTAAACCTTTATTCTATAAATATAAAATTTTAACTCTACCTTCGCTGTATATCTTAGAAACGGCTATGTTTGTCAGATACAATCCTGATCTATTCTGTCGGCTGTCTGATGTCGTCAGTCGTAATAGACGAGATAAATATAAAGTTTGCGTTCGTAACCCTAAGACAACATTGATGCGCAAGAGCATCTTCAGCATGGCTCCATTTATTTACAATAAAATACCTCTTTCATTGAGAGAATTGCCAACCTCATTGTTTCAGAGAAAGCTACGAACGATATTATTAAACAAAAGTTATTACAAAATTAATGAATTTATGAACGATAATTCTGTTGATAAATAAATTTAATTAATTATTATATATTTTTAGGAAAAATTTCAATCTATATATGTCATAGATTATAATTAGGTAGGTAATGGTAATTTTAATATATCCTCATAATGACCAATTTTATATTTCACTGTAATTTAATTTGAATCCTAATTTGACATTTTTATTTCTTATTTTATTGTGTATTTTAATTATATAATTCAATTATTTGTTATTATATGTACCTAAGATAAATATTGCACGCCCTTAAAAGGCAGATTACATTGAAACAATTATAGTTTATAATATCATTTTACACATGTAATTCAGCAATAAATATACTTTGACTTTGACTTTGACTTTGAAAGAACTTTCATGAGAGCGGTCTGTGTAATCGAAACTTTATAACGATCGCAGCTCTTTGTGTCTTAAACCAAAAATACCAGTTTTGTTACCCATCACAGTACTCGTGTAAATCCAAAGATTATAAATATTTCAGCAGGGCGGGTCTCAATTTAAAGTGCATGTTCCTACTATGGCGGACGGATTTGTGTTTTGTACCGACTTTCAAAAAAAAGGTACTCAATTCGACTGTTTTTTTATGTTTTTGTTACCTCATAACTTACGACTGGGTGAACAGATTCTCGAAATTCTTTCTTGTTTAAAAGCTGGTGCTTCCCGTTCCCATTTTAATTTCAGTAAATTCGGTCAAGTAGTTTTTGATACACTTCAATAACTGAATAGAATGGAAGTCGGTATTAAATTTTTCAAATTGTACTTGTGTTAAATATTTGCCTACATGATTTTAGTTGTAGGTCAAAACCATATTACTTAACTTACTTAACGTAAAGTAGAGTTTTTATAGACTATACACTATTAGTAACACAGAAAAATTTATGATTGACAAATTAGCAAGTCGCGCTAAAAAATTGGTAAAACAACAAAAGGTACAAAACTAACTACAAAGTACTTCTACTTCTCCATACGTACTGCATGTAGTTTATGCGAGAGGCCCGCTTTTACAAGTTTTTTTCACACAGCGGAATTTACACAAAATATTTACATTAAATACCATATTATCCGATATTATCGAATAATCGAATTCGGATATCGAAATCTTACCTGCCTGAGACAATAAATTATTTTAAAATGCGCGTGCTCGAAAAGAGCGTTTTTCAAGTAGCCAAATGGATCGGAAAGTGCCCCTTTCCTGCACTTTTTTCCTTTTCAGTTGTTTATTTAAATATTTTACTCCTCTCAGCCGGAACCAATGAGAAAAGTTTTAATCACACACGTTGCAGTTCCTGGAAAAGTAGGTTGATTTCTGCGAAATCTATTGTATTATTGGCCAAATATGGCGAATCGCGAGTCAACGGGTGCATAGTTAAATATTGTATTATACATGCGCATAAAGATGAATTCCGCACTCGTAGCAAAAATAACTATCACAGCAAAATGGAGTAAAATTTACGCGTTCTCGATATCAATAGCTACTTGCAGCTGAACCTTCGGGAAGAGACTAGCCTCCCACAACACAGGGAATCCTAGTGTGGGAGCTAGTGCTCATAACTTAGCTTAAAAGTATTTTATACATTTTTACTTAGTATAGCTACGTAATTTTAAGCTACATATTGTACACCTATATCCTGAAATAAACATGATTTGATTTGATTGATTTGAGCTATGACCCTGGGTCTTACAAGCGGGGCGTGAAAAAGCATCTGACAGGTCATCATAGGGGTGGCGATTAGTGCAGTTTACGGCTGCACTAATGGTCATTGCTTCTAGATTCCATCTTCGCTTTCCATCAGGGGAGAGGGAGTCACTTTGATGAACCATTATAAAAAAAAACAGCTTAACATAAATTAAATATTACAATGCATACAAATACAAAAGTAAAAAGTAAAGATAAATAGAAACACCATACAATAAATACTTAGATCACTGTCATGCACAGTCCTGTCTAAAATAGTCTAAGCTCAGCATGATGCTGCAAGAAGACTTACAGCGCTGACTTTCAGCCTACACCTTGGTGACGCACAACGTTGTTATAATATAATATTAAATCAAAGTGGACATGTTTTACACAAGTATATTGAAATATTGTTAAAATTAAAACAAATCACAAGATACATTTTCCGACAAAGTAGGAAAAGTCTGTAAAGAAGCGTCCAAAAATAATACGCTTCCTTCGGGAACTAATAAAATCTCTATAAGGGTGCAGAAGGTTGTAGGGGGTTGCTAGGCGAAATCAAAAGTGCATAAAGAAGCGGGATGAGGGACGAGGTCATCAATAATTTTGTAGGCTTGGAATTGATCACTGAGGGTGGCGGGCGTGCTTTGTATATGTTTTATATTTTAGGGATAATAAAAAAAAATACGTGCAAAATCACCGCTGAAAGTGGATGGTGTAATTAGGATATTTTTATATGTTTAAGCGCCATGATAGATCCGTAGGGTAGTATACCGTTACTTTTACCCAAAATAGGTGTGGTGCCGACCAGAGATGTATGTCATGTAGATACTATTTCTTATGAGATGACTTCGGAGAAAACTGTATCGTTAATTATTTTTACTATATGTACCTAGACCTTTATTAAAAATAAGTAATGGTGGTGCGCATGTCTACGGAATGCGCTCGGTATAAAAAAAAAAAACCTTAAAAACGTGTGTTAGGATCATAACAGAGTCTTCCACTTCGGCAAGGTCTACTATATGGGTGCTAACGCCCTCGATGACACGAGTCAAAGTTTATTAATCAAATGTTACTCATAACTCTTTGATGGCTTCAAGTTATGACGAAGTAAGCAGCAAAATTAACCTACCTAAACCTATCTAACTGTGCACTGAGGGGTTAAAGGCAACAATTGTGCCACTTTACTTCAATTATAAATACTAGCACTAGTCCGTCAGTACGGTTCAAAAATAGTGTTTAAACAACAGTTAATGTTTAAATCAAACATTACATCGTCATTTTTACAAGACTTAAATGAGAAGAGGGGTTCACAAACTGTTATGGGAGATCCCAATAATCTATCTATCCACTGTTTTCCTTACTACCGATAGAAATTTGACATAACGTCCATACAAATAGTGTCAAATATCTAACTCTAGTAAGGTAAACCGGCGATAAATAGATTATTGGGACGGGCTGTTAGGGTAAAGATCAAGTGTGCCATATACATAGAAATAATGTATCCTAAGCCATATATGGCATTGGTCTATAGACCACTCGAATTGCTACAGACTAGCAATGCATCTGGGCTCAAAATATAATGCCGGGAAGGTGCTCAAAATGGATGTTCTATTCCGAACAACGTTATATCAACGTTATTGGATTGACATTTTCTCATATTAATAGTATCTAATAAACAATCTACCTCCAAACTATATTTATCTAATACCTATAAACGAACAATTCTTGTACATAATATATGTATTTTATATAATCCGAATCTCGGAAACGGCTGTTACAATTTTAATGAAATTTAGTACGCAGGGGGTATCGGTAAATACTAACATTATTCTTATAACTAATACAGCTAAATAACGATAGGCTCCACGTTCTTTTGAAACACATTATTCTAGACCATTTCAATATGAAATTGCAATTTCCAGCGTCGCATTACAGAATTTTATATATTCTATTTCATTCCATTTGATGTATTTCCGAACCGATACGACTTGGAGACCTTCAAGAAGATAACTTATTCCTCTCTCAAAGGTCGGCAACGCATCCGCGAGACCTCTGGTATTGCGGACGTCGGTGGACGGCGGTGATCACTTACCATCATTACCGCCTTCTCGTTTGCCAAACTATTTTATAAAAAATCTCTGCTAGGCACATGTTTTGTGATTACATTAAGTTTACAAACTAAACATATACTTAACAAGGTAATTACGTCTTTGTGAATTATCCACACTAATCAAGTTAATAAAACTCACGATAACTATATTTTTGTTGTGATAAAACAGAATGAACGTAAGACTTACGCAATGTCGACATCTCGATTGACACCCTCGATCGTTTTGTTACGCTAATTAAAAATACCACTCACCTCTCCGTGTATTTACTTTATTTTTATTGGGTCACGTAATCGCACGTACAGTTTGTACTTCTAGCAAAAAAAGCAATTTAGGTCGCCAAATAATTAACACCAACGTTAAAACACGAGGTCAGCTCAAATATTAAAATACCTGGGAAATCGTTTTTCGATAAACAAGAATGATAAGAGGGTGACGCCGCGCACAGGTCAGCTACTAAAATTATAAAACAATGAATTCAACTGCCATGTTTCTGCAGTAATTTACAATTAATAAACATTTATTAATCCTTCCTATACCGTGATAATTAAAACAATAGATTTATGAATAAAACTGACGTATATGTACGTCACTGGGACGCAAAGTGTTAATCATCATCATCTCAGCCATAGGCTTTCCACTGGTCAAAGTCAAAATCATTAATTCAATTTAGGCATCAAAGGCACTTATGAACGTCAATTATTCCTTATAATTTACTTTAAAGACTTTACCGCCGCGTTCCAAAATATATAGAGCCTACGGAGAAGAAGCGGCAAGAAACTCGGGGCCATTCTTTTTATATAGATTTTTACAATGTTTCTACTTAGGTACTACAAGTACTATAATTACATTATACATAGATTATGGGTGGCCGATGACAACTTGCCCGAAAGTGGAGTATTCCAAGCACCTTTGTCTTCTATATAATGTTGGTTATATTATGTGGTTATAATATGCTTAGTTTTGGGATTTTATTATAAAACACACACAATTTTCCTAGGAACGACTTATTAGTCTTCGCAAGCTTAAAACTAGATATAGCTATAGTATTCCTAGCGTATTAAAAGGGTGGTGATCACTATTTTACTTATATTTATGTATATTTTAAGAACATACGTTATATTTGCAAATACGTATAAGGAAGGCAAAGTCAATATATTGATTTCCTTAAATAAATCTCTCAAAGATTCGCGGGACCCATTTCGTTTATAGCTCGAGTAGCAAGTTTTTGTAGGATAAAGATGTTCTCTATATTAGCCGCTGAACCCCATAGCAATATCCTGTATGACATTACGTTGTGGAAATATGCAAAATATACTAACCGCGCCGTAGAAACGTCTGTTAGCTCTTTTATTTTACGTACCGCATATTCAGGAGAACTGAGTCTCCCAGACAGTGCATTTATATGAGGACCCCATTGTAATTTTGCGTCAATTTTAATGACTATGAAGACTGTTTCCTTGTATTTGTATCAAGCGTAACGTTGGACTCCAAATATGGAACAGACGGCAAAGAAAACTTCAAACATTTTGTCTTTCTTAAACACAGAAGTGAATTATTAGTTGAGAACCATTTAGAGATATAGAGCGTTGTTTACTTGAATTGGTGTGCTATCTTTCCTATCTACTTTGAAAATCAGAGATGTGTCATCCGCAAATAAAACAATATCACAAAGAACCTTAGCCATAAGTGGCAAGTCGTTAATGTATACTAAGATTAAAAAAGGCCCTAAAATGCCCCCCCCCTATTGGAACTCCCATTCTAATTATAGACCCCGAAGATGTTACACCATTTATGCCAACCTTTTGCATCCTGTCGGGTAATTATGAATCGATGACATTAAGTGCAGCTCCGCGAATACCATAATAGAAAAGCTTCCGAATCAGTATTCGGTGTATATGCCTCCCCTATGGATTACTAAAAGAGATGATGGAAGCGGTTTGCATCCAACATCTTTCTTCTACTTAAACTCGCTCATCCTCTGTGATATGTTAGTAACTTTCGCTCGTCTACGGATTTCACCATTTCTGATTCAATCACGTAGAGAAACCCAGAGCATAGCCCTCTTCGTAGGTCGTTGTGCGATTTTAAGCTTACTTATTTGTATTTTGTATTTTGTATTTATTTATTCAACTAGCACGGTTCAAAAACCAATTACACTAATGACAGACAATATTACATAATTATAAAATTTAAATACCTACCAGATTAATTAATTACATGTCGAATAATACATTTTTGTCACAATAGATAGTAACAATATAAAAGGTGATGATAATATTATATACAAAATAAATAAATGGTCGTTATACAATAATTAATTAAAAGTCAAAATAAATTATCATTATAGAATAAATAATTATCACGCTAAAAAGTCAAAAATAAAAAATTAAAAAAAAAATTTACAAAAATTAAAAATTTAATAACACATTACAATAAAAAGTTACCATGTATTAAAATTAAAACACCTTAAAACAAACAAATAAAACAAAATATAACAAGACCTATCATACCTACCCAATCACGCAATCATCTCACAGTACCGCAAACATTCCGACATTATCACCTTCCAGTCATCCGCAAACACGTCACACTCTTGTTTAGCGTCAAGGAGGTTATTAAGCGCAGCAAGTGAACGCGGTATCGGGGATTGTTCGTGGGCAACTGTCTTATAACGCGGAACTGCAAAAAGCTTATGCTTCCTGGCTCGAAGATACCGGTCAGGAACAAAAAGTCGACATAACTGATCATTAAGAACCGGCGCATCTACTCTTCCTCGAAGGATCTTACACATAGTTATAAGCTGGTCATAGGATCGCCTGACTTGCAGAGAGTTGTACCCCAGGGAACCGAGCAAAAACTTTGTCGGATACATATATGGGTCGTACCCATACAAACGCTTGTATAAATATCTGAGGAAGGCTTTTTGAACCTTCTCCATCAAAAGGGTGTATTTGTCTTCATGCGGATGCCACACGCAAGCACTGGCCTCAAGCTTGCTCCGAACCAGAGCACTGAAGATGAGTCTTACAACGTCCAAATTGTGGAATTCCCGAGAGTTTCTTAGCACAAAACCCAGCCGTTGGTATGACTCCTTAGCAACCGTGACTATGTGATCGTAGAATGTGAGCTCTTGGTCGAATGAAACACCCAAATCTTTGACCGACGTAGCACGTGATATCACGTTCTGGTCTAGCTTGTAGTGAAATTCGATTGGGCATCGCATTCGACCGAAAGTCATCTGGCAACATTTTGAGCAATTAAATTCCATCTTATTCTCCACGCTCCATTTATAAACCGAATCAACGTCTCTCTGTAGCAATAAACAGTCCTCCGGTGATTTTATTTCACGGTACAGTTTCAAGTCATCGGCATAAAGGAGACACTTCGAATACTTGATGACTGTGGGAAGATCGTTGATCATGAAATTGAAGAGTGGGGGCCCCATTATCGATCCCTGACTCACTCCGGAACGCGTATGATAGCGTTGAGAATCGTATACGCCAAGTCGAACATACTGCTGGCGATCGCGAAGGTAATCAGCGAAAAATCTGAGAAGGCCTGGGGCAAAGCCCAGAGCACTGAGCTTTTCCAGCAGTATATCGTTGTTGACTCTATCAAACGCCTTCCGGAAGTCAAAGTATAGTACATCTACTTGTACTCGATGATCGAGCCTGGTGGAAATGTAGTCGACTAGTGTCAAAAGGTTAGTGTTAACTGATCTTTTCCTTCTAAACCCATGCTGCTCATCACATAGATATGGCTCAATCTGCTTGTACAACTTGAGATGGAGTATATGTTCGAACACTTTTGCCACGGTTGGTAATATTGCTATAGGTCGGTATTCTTCTACTGACGTTTTATTGGAGCTTTTCGGGATAGGAGTGACCCGCGAAAGCTTCCATTGGGGCGGATAGACGCCATTCCGTAGCGCAAGGTTAAATAGATGACAAAGTGGATATGTCAGAAGTGTCTTTCCTTCTTTAAGAAGCCACGGAGGTATGCTATCCGGCCCAATGGAGCTACTAGATTTTAGATTTTGTATCCCAGCAGCCACATCCCAAGGTGAAATCTCCGGTATGTGCACATAATTACTCGACGAAGACTGGTCGCTGTTTGAGGTACTTTCTGCATCTAGCTTAGGTAATTCGGTTAAAAAAACGCTGGAGAAAAAATCAGCAAAAGCGTCAGAAGCCTGTTTGCCCTTCAAGGTTTCTCCATTGAAAACGACGGTAGGCTCAAATCCACCTTTCGATCGCAAATTTGAAACGTGGTGCCAAAACTCTTGAGGATTTGTTTGGATGTTCTGCTCAATACTGACCATGTACGAGTCATACGCATTCGAGACACGGATTTTCAGGTCCGCCCTTAGGTTAGAGAATAATTCATAGGCCCCACTCGAGTTGGTACGCTTCCAGTTCCGATGAAGCTCAAGCTTGCGTTTTATATCGTCAATGATGTCCTTACTGAACCAAACCAGATATCGCGACCCCTTATACTGGTTACGGCGCTTCTTGGGAACACAAGCATCAAAAATGTTGTAGAGTGTTGTGTATAAGCTTTCCGTACTCAAACAAACATCATTAATTTTATAAAATTCATCCCACGATACATTAGCAAGCATATCAAGTAATAAAATCGAATCACTCTTTTTAAAATTCCAGTCCTTGTCCGAGTCAATATTACCGGGCTCAATACTGTCCGAGAGACGAGAAGCAACAGTTTCGATGCAAATGTCAAGTGGTGGGTGATGAGGATCAATTTTCACAAGCTGTTCCGTAGTCGTAACAGTTACACGAACATTTGTGCTGCTTCTCGTAAGTACGACATCTAACATCCTACCATTTATGTTTGGTACAGTATTATATTCACACAAATTACAAAAACACATAAAATAGCAAAAGTAATTGTTTACATTTGACGACGCAGTATATAAATTCAAGTCATAGTCAAGTCTTATGAGGCACATATTAAGAAAAATATTAATAAACACATTTAAATAACAAATGTAATGATTTTATTTCTATTTTGGTATTTCAAATAAATAGAAAACGTAGTAGTAATTCATGTACCGTACTGATTCCAAGTTAAATATTGATCAGTTCAATCTATTCCACAAACAAGATCAATTCCAGCCTCACTAATGAAGTTCTAGAAACTCACTGAAGACTAAGATGGCGATTGCGTAGCGGTCATATCGATTGCCATGCAAGTGACCGGAAAACATTACTGTAGAAATATAGGATATAGGATCACACTAATCTCGTGACCCCTTTGCGGAGTGCAAAGGCGTGGTCGTGTGTACTTATTTCAAAACGATTATTTTTTGTTTAGGTAATGGAACGCGCCCGAGGCCCACGTGGTTTCAAGCGGTAGGATTTACGTGTAACAGATGCATTTCGTCACAAGTGACGATACTAATTACTATTAAATACTATTCGAACCCAATTACATGAATACGAACGTTACTGAATATATACCTCAAGTACCTCAGAGCCTGAAAATCAAGGTTTTCAACCCGCCAGTGATGACTTATGGCACTGAGACGTGGTCCCTTACTGAGGGTCTCATTAACAAGCTTAAAGTTACTCAACGAGCAATGGAGAGGGCTATGCTTGGGGTTTCCCTGCGTTATAAGATCCGAAATGAGCAAATCCGCAGGAGAACTAAGGTTACCGACATAGCTCTCAAAATTAGCAAGTTGAAAGCAATGGGCAGGCCACATCGCTTGCAGAACAGATAACCGATGGGGACGAAAGGTTCTCGAGTGGCGACCACGCACCGGAAGACGAAGTGTAGGCCCCCGTTAGGTGTCCACCTAGCGGGGGGCCGGCCTACACTACACACACACGCACACACACACCTACACGAAGACCTTGTCAAAACAGCGGGGAATCACTGGATACAGGAAACAAGTAACCGGTCCATGTGGCGTTCTATGGGGGAGGCATATGTTCAGCAGTGGACGTCTTCCGGATGATGATGATGATGATGAACGTTACTGCTTCATGGTAGAAATAGAAAGTGTCAGTTCCCCAGACGTACTCGTTCACAAGAAGTGCTACTAAACTTATACCAAGTCATATTACGTTTGCAGAATTAACAATTTTATTTTTCTTCGAGAAAGGCATTTGGGTACACCCAAAGGCTATTTTCCGCAGTAAAATTTCGCGACAAACAAAAGCTCGGAATCCCGTGATTTATAATATCGCCGGGAGAGCGCGACATGTTACTTATCTCTGCTTGTCACTCAGGGCTGGAAACTCTTGGTATTCACGAAAACTTTACAAGAAATTGTAAAGGACACAATTGTTGAGTATACAGTAAAGTTTGTTGATTATAGTTTTTGGTATAAACTAGAACTGCATTTCGTGGCAGAATAAAACAAAATATGCAAGTTGTTCAAGGCAAATCATTTGCATTTTGCTAGAACACATTAATGGTTATGATGACGATCTTATAATAAATACAGGACACAATGTTTTCAGCTTGCTGGCAAACATGCAAATGTTCTATTAATTAATATACTATTTATACATTCTAAACTGTGAAAATTACACAACGATAATTTCATTGAAATTTATAGAGAGTAAAATTCACATCCTCCGACGGGATTCGAACCCGCGTCTTCTGACTCTCCGTGTCAGACGCCATTGACCAACTAGGCCACCGAGAATCCGGTCCGAGCATCGAATTTTAACTCTCTATTTGACTAACCGTCTTGCGGGGACGGAGCGACATCTAGTGGACAGTTAACAGTACCATCCAACCGAAAGAAGCATTATTTAGAAATACTTGAACTTTCGCAATGACATCGCAACCCTTGTGATTTTTATAGTATTACTTTTCAAAGCACTAACGCCTGCTTTAGCGATCTCAAACATTGAAATTTATAGAGAGAAATTTTACTTTACATCATAACAAAAATTTCTAAGAATGTACTTTAAAACATATTTCCATCCAAGATCCTAATGTCATCTTGTATATAAAGAGATATACACATATTCTCTATATTTTTTTGTGATTCATACAATAGATGTACAACTTTGCACTTTTGTGGCGGATCGGTTGGCGGCATATTGGTTATTATTTGTTTGATTTATCTTGATGTCATCAAGATGAATCGACACTTTTCAGTATTTATAGTGTAACTCAAGAACTGCCTGACTGAATTTGATAAAACTTTAATGGGACCACCTCGGAGGTATACTCTACCAAACAAAAAAAAATGTGAATCAGTGCACTAATGGTGGAGAAATCAGAACATATACATAAAAAAACAAATAGCATATAACCTCCTCCTTTTTGAAGTCGATTAAAAAGATGTATGCAGCTGTCATCTGTTTGATATTTCAGTCCTGGTCTTGACTGTTATAACCCTGGTTAAATGCATTGTTTTATAGTAGATCCAACCGTTTATCCTCTTTTTGACAGCACCAATAGAACGTAACATGACGATGTTACGCAAAAGTTAACTTATAAATGCGAGGTTTTAAAAATATGACAACTGCTTAAATTTGCTCCTTGATCCCGTATAATAATCATCTTTCACAAAATGAGTCCATAAGTGCAGTAGTTTTTTTATAAATTCCATAAAATAACAAACGTTTTTAAAAAATTACGTTCTATGGCTATCAACATAGTGATGTTACGAAGTTACGATTGAGATATCGATATTGTTTATGAACTATTTTTACACGGGTGTTTTCCGTTCTCGGCACATAATATCGGATTTATTTTTATGTAAAACCGTTATATTGATGCGCCTCAGGAAAACATACAGCATTATTTGAAGACGTGTTTATCTCCTGGTGTATATCCAAAAAAGAACAAGGTTATGATGACTATGATGATTACAAGTACAAGTCATACTTGACGAAGCTGTTACCGGTTAAATCTGGGATGGCCAGCGAGCAACACGGAAGGGAGTAGGCATACACAGCGTTTCCCCTCTGTCAAAGTACAAGTCCGCATGGACCATGGAGTTTGATAATATACTGTGGGGTGAGGGCGGGGCTAGATTTGTGAATGGTGCTTTATTTTTTATGTGTTAGTGATTTGGTTGTGTGAGTATGATCGGCAATGGATCGGTACAGGTATGTTTTGTATGTAATAGTGCGGCTTTGCGCTAGTGTGCAACTTCCCCTCCCGCAAGAAATGACAGAAAGATTTGAACAATATTTTTTAGCTAAGGCTACTCCCTTCCGTGTTGCTCGCTGGGGATGGCAGACATTAAAGTCTGCCGTTTGGTACCAGAAAATAGTAAAGTTTGAGCAACCCCAATTCCAATTTAAGCAAACGAAATCTAATCTTTTATTTTTATTTATTTATTAATCAAAATCAGATTCATCGTTGCTGTCACTCGAGCTATTGCCGACATTTATAATTAATTGTTGACTCATATAATCTATCGCCACGTGTTTATCCCAATCTGCCATTATAGTTTCTTGTGTTTTTTGAATTACATTTTGCCAGCTTTCCGCAGTTACTTTCACACATGCATTTTTTAATAAATTTACCATTTTGTTTGCCGTGAATGGGGGTTTTGTGTTATTTCTAGCAGCGTGTCCTTTAACTTGAGCCCATATTAATTCAATGGCATTGTATTGACAATGATAGGGTGGAAGTCTAAGAACCCAATGACCATGTTCTGCAGCTATTTCGTCGATCACATATCGTTTTGGGAAGTGTTTTTTTGTTCGTAATATATTTAGTAATTGTACTTTTAGTAAGGAGTTATCAACATTTTCACCATGTCGTTGAAGCCAGTCAATGATTACTTGTTTTTTGTCGGCCTGGGTCGGCATTTTATCAATTTGGCGTGAGTGATAGGATGCGTTATCCATAATAATAACTGACGGTTCTTCCAATGATTGTACCATTTCCTTAAACCAACTTTCGTAAACCTCAGAATTCATTTCTTCGTGGTACTCAACTGTTTTTTTGGATTTAAAGGCCAACAAAGCATCTGGCATGAATCCTTTCACAGACCCTGCATGGCAAATGATTAGACGTTCTCCTTTTCCCATCGGTACTGAGGTAGTGGAAGCAGCGGTGTCATCAGTCCAGCTCTTAGACACTGTGTGGTTCGCATTCAGCCAAGTTTCGTCAGTGAAAACAACATTTGACCAATCTGTAATTTTTTTGGCTTCGCTCAAAAATTCGCAACGAGCAAAAGCTACGTCGCGACGCTCCATCAATATTTTGCGTTTGTCCGATTTTTTATAAGTAAATCCAATTTCATTCAAGACCTTTACCAATGACGATTTTTGACCTCGGAACAAATCACATTCACGCAAAGAAGCAACAAGTTTTTTAAGTGTTGGAACTTCTTTACGTAAGTAATAGTTATATATATGACGGCGTATAGCGTCTGCGTCAAAGTTGTCAACCGAAGTCACACGACGTGGTTGGCGTTTTTTCTTCGGCGTACGAAGCTTATTCTCCTGCATGCCGCTTGTTCCGTAGGCTTCGGTAGTAATTTTTGTAATCGTAGATGCACTAATACCTAACGCGGCCGCAACGCGCTCTCTCACTTGCGACAATGGTAAAAGCGGGCCGCCATTTTGATACTCTGCTTCAAAGTAATTACGAAGCTTGATCACCATTTCTCTCGTCTGTCCTTTCAGCACTGATCCTTTCGGCATTTTATAGTTCCAATATAAAACTCAGCAAATAATTACTAGCACGGGCGTCTTGTTGCGAGTGACAGTGACAAATACAAAACGGCGGTGGACCATTGAGTTTTACTACCTTGATAAAATACTACTGCTTACCCATAGACAAAAAAATTGGCAGTCATAGGAATTGCCGATAGAAGTGAAAACTTATAACTCAGAATTTGATAGCTTACCTTGGAAACTACACGGGTGTAACCGGACGGCGTGGCCTCGCCATCTGGGCATGGCCATCTAGAAATGCGTCAGCATTTCCCATTGGCTGATGCGTTTCTAGATGGCCATGCCATGACGGCCTGTCCACGCCCTTTCAACATTCCCCATTGGCTGACGTATTTCTAGATGGCCAATAGCCATGGTCATGGCGCCATTCCTAGGACTATTCTCTTTCCGCACAGACTCGATAGAAAAATGAATCGAAATCGTGTCCACTATAATCACTTGGTCACAACACTTTAACTGACAAATTAGATCTGTCAAAAAGAGGATAAACGGTTGGATCTACTATAGTGGTAAACATTTTGTAAAACTCGCCTGGGGAAATACTGGACCTTTATTCAACCGTGAAGCAGTAGTGTGCAAAAATAACTGATATTCTTTGAAGGGCTATGTATTTTTACTGAAATTACAGCCGTGCGATTCTCTAATGATGCTCTCGTCGACGAGCTCACTGATGTCAAATACTTTATGAGATATCGCCCTTTTGCACAAGGTTACTTTTCCATCGTTTCTTGTCATCTCGTTATTTGTTTCACGGATGTTGTCAAAGATGCAACGTATTTGCTCTTAGAGAATCGCACGGCTGTCGTAGTTTAAAATTTTGGATGGCACTGGACTTGGCAAGCGTGACGCTTCATCAGGTGAGCGATTTAGTCGTTTCATCACCGATTGATATAATAACAAGTGAAATTCGAAAAATTTAATACCGACATTCCATTATTACTTTGATAAAAATGAGTTATTGGAGTGTAACTCTAAAACTACTCGACCGAATTTGATGAAATTTAAATAAGAAGCACGAGCTTTCAAACAAAAAAGGAATTTTGATAATCGGTCCACCCAATCGAAATTTATGAGGTAACAAAACATAAAAAAAATACAGTCGGAGTGAGTACCTCCTCCTTTTTTTGGAAGTCGGTAGAAAATAATTTAAAAACAGAGCTCCAAGTTTTGAAAGTCGATAAACGCAGTGTTGTAACGCATATAACTAGCTTTAAGCTTTGGGTGGCATTGCAGCTACCATGGGCAAGCGAGGTGGTTGTGCACTAACTTCGATTTTACACGAATGCACAATTCCTTAGATTATTTTAAAGAAGCCTTAATAGATAAGAACTTTTGCTTGACGTAATTGTGACCTCACCTTGAGACATTGGGTTTTGAGTCCTATATGCTAACTTCTTTTACTTACTAAATGCTTCAAACGCTCACTCGGTAGTAGGTACTTGTTTACTGTAGTAATTCTGACCCAGACAAACTCCTGTACTATTATCCTGTAATACCAGAGCTAGAATACCTAGAATGTGAGTTTCCTCACCACTTACGTTTGTATTTTGATTATGGAGGGATATTGTTTAACTCTATCGGATAAAACACGAAACACCCTCAAAATTTCCCAATTTATTAAGTTGCTATAAAACTCTGTATCGAGGCAGGGTAATAACTCAATATTCAAGGGTTGCCCTTATCGCGAGCCTGCTGTCGCCGACACCCTTATTTTGGGCAGTTAATTAATTTTGAATTCTTGGTCAGATGCTGGCATACTTCGAAAGATATGAATTTAGGAGAGGAGAATCCGTCTACATTCTATTTAGAAGATGGTTAATGAAGGTCTTTTTAAGCAAGATATTTTATTATGTCGTTGGAATTTTAGGCATTCATTGCGAAGATGTTTGTTTGATTTCCAGCACAACACCTTATATCCTTAATGCTTGCAGTCTCATCCAGAGCAATCTGATTTCTCAGCACCACTATTTAGCTGTCATAATGACAGATGTTGGTCTCATGTGTCCAGATTGACACTTATTAAAACCATTTTATGCTTTTCATATGCATTTTAATTATATTAAAATGTATAAATATTATATGGGGCGGACCTTAAGCTTTATTATTTTTGGATTACTTATTTTGTTGTTATTCAAGAGTCGTGCCGGCAAAGTCGTGCGTCGTGTGTTTTAAGTATTTATTGCTTTAGTTTAAAATAAGCACTATAATCACCAAGTTTGAAGCTTGCATGTAGATACTATAATTCGTACGTATTTGAACGTATGCTATATGTAATATACATGTACGTATATGTACGTAATACACAGCAAAAACGAAAAGTTAAAAAAGCCCGTTTATTTATAGAGACTTTACTGACAAATTTCACTTTTAGTCCTCGGTTTTTTGATACTTTTCTTTTTTTTATCAGTCGTTGACGAGACGAGTGAGTCACCCACATAATGTTAAGCATCACTCTTCTTCCGCCCATACAGCTCAGTGCCATTGAGGAGATTAAATTACGAGAGTTCAAAATAGCTGCATGGCCATGCGCTGCGCTCGCACCCTGACATATATGATGTTAAACCTCTTGCCCGGTAATGTCGCTGGAAACATTGTCCTTCAACGAAACACAGTAATGTTTGCACACTACTACTTCACGGTCGAATATCTGGCAAAGGTGTGGTACTTCCCCAGGCGGACTTTGCAAAAGTCCTATTAACTACTACAAAAGTATATGTATATATAAGTATGTATATCAGGTTACCATAGTACAGGCTCTGTCTAGTTTGGGACCTGAAGATCTTTGTGCGGATGTTGAAAAGAGAAAAAAAATTAAAATAATATTTAATTCGCATTGAAAAGCAAAAACGTTCAGCGTATATGCATCACATTGTATGCAAGTTTGAAATAGCTACTTAGGTTTAAAAAATATAGCTATAGCTACATGTAGGATATCGCTAGAAGTTATGAAAACACAGGGCTTGCTGATCATCATGACAATAATGATGAGCAAGGGTCAGCCGTCGATTAGACGACCAGGGGATCGATCCCCACTTCGAACTTGAGCTTTTGGTTAAGGTAAGAAAAAAACAATAAAAAATATGGTAGGGCACTTCTGGAGTTCGCCTAGCTAGCCACCACCCTCATGTTTGAAGTAATGGTCAAACAAGCGTAAAAAAGGATGAACAGACAGACATACCAACAGACAGACAGAGACAGGAGTACATACTTACAGAAATATTATAAATTTGGCTCCCTAGTACCTATATAGTACGTAACCTTAATAAACCCTATTATTTTTGTTAGTTTTCATTAACAAATTATAACCTTAAGCCGAGTTTTTATTAATTTACACAAATGTATCAATAAAAATAATATTGTATGGGACACGTATGTGTTGCAAATTGTATCTTGATTTATATAAATGCATGAGAGATTTCGTTTTTGTGAGATCATTGAAGTATTTTTATTAAGTCAAAAAGATCTGCTCCATAGAAATCCAAAACCTAACAAATTTTGGCTAGGAAAACAGTTACATGAACGAGATAATTAAAATTTCATGTATATCTTTGTTAAACTGCTGATAAGTCATCAGGTACCTTGTTTAAACTAATTCTAATAACCATTTACAAGATATACCATGTACTATTTATATTACTGTAAAACTTTTTATTGAAAGTTACATAAAAACGTATAAGTTATTCAAAACCATTAAAAGAGTTTCGTGAACACAGTTCCAAGCGCACACACCAGACTGGAATATAAACTCAATTTGAATTTTAATTACAATTATACACACAACCAGCCTGGTTCAATTAACCTGCAGGGGGGAAACCGATAGGGGTGAATACTGGAATAGTACTTTTAGTATCAAAGCTTCGCTGTGTCAGGGACCACTCTGCTTGTATAGCTGTTCGGCTTAAAGTTATAAATAGAGATATTATGCATACTAAATAAATATCACACATACGACTGCATAAAATGACTATTAATTAAATTAGTTTGCTTGATAAATTAGTTACAGATTATTAAAAATACAACATTTTAAAATAACGACAACAAAGAAACTGTACTAACTTTAATACTAATTACCTACCTACTTATTAGTTAGTATACCAAACTTTATACTCATATTAACTTAGT
Source organism: Selenia dentaria (assembly GCA_917880725.1). Taxonomy (NCBI): domain Eukaryota; kingdom Metazoa; phylum Arthropoda; class Insecta; order Lepidoptera; family Geometridae; genus Selenia; species Selenia dentaria. The sequence continues at coordinate 34,933,082 of OU862886.1, forward strand.
CTGACAGTTATCTACATGTGGGAAAGAATCGTAAAATGCTGGTAGCTGTCAAAATTGTCATTCAACGTGGCAACGCAAAGTAAGTTTTCGTCGAGTATCGCCTCGACTAATCCATATGAAATAATAATAATAATAATAATATGGGACAACATCCACACAAAGGTCTTCAGGTCCCAAACTAGGCATAGTTATTATATATATATATATAAATATTATATAATATAAAGTACCTCTGATTAGCAAATCTATAGCATCCCAACCACCATTGTATTTGCGCTTCTCTGATTAAAGTATTGCCAAAATTAATCATTCCAAAATGTTCCCAGTAATCTAAATATAGCTGGTGCTCCGTAGCACTAGATGAGAAGCATGGATGTCAACAGAAATAGCTTCTCAATTGCCGCTCGCTCCATCTGACATGGAATGAGAATAATTTCTTCGAGTATTTAACCTTCGTTACGGACTAGAGAATTCAGTTTCAAAACCAAGTTGTCACGGCAAACACACCCAGTGTTGGCCGTGGTAAAATTTCAATGTACACTGCCGTGGCGAGGAACACTATATACTATTTTTTCGTGCAGAACAGACCGTAGGTGAGCCAGTAAGCAACCACTGGGTTCAAAACAGTCTCTGTGACGACTCAGCAACAGGGAGATGGACGTGTAAGTAAGCTAAAGAAGTGTGGACATACTACGTATTTCTAGCCTCTTTTGTATAGGGTGTAAGTATCTTGTACATAAGAGCGCCAGCGAGATTTTGTTTCATTAATTTAAACGCACTATGAACGGAAGATTGGAGAGGCCTATGTCCAGCAGTGGACTGCTACAGGCTGATGATGATGATGATGATGATGATGAACGGAAGGCAAGAATGCGACGGGAGCAATACCCGAAATCGATTAAGTGCAATACTTAGCACGGTCTGTCTACCAGTTATATTTCCAACACTAAAGCTAAAGCGTTTGTTAAGATGTATAAAACGTTAGTACCTTCCAGAGCTGACAACGCTGTGTCAGTTACTTCTTTTGTTCCCTTCCGGAGTAAACCTAATCTGTAGTGTGGAAATGTTATAATTTCAGAGAAGGTATCAGGGGTACTAAGTGCAATTACTGAGTAAATGAGACTATCCAACTATAAAAACGATGTGACGACCGCATGCAGTGCCAGTGAAGATTAAAACTCTGTTGTATTCACAAAGGTCCCACAGCAACTGTCATGGGTACGAACAACGTTTCGCATAAAGTGACCCACTAGCCTGAAATACTTTAAAAATGTTGCTGTGTCCCAGGAAACAGTATAACAGTCAAAGATACTAAATGAAAAAAAAATACTGACTATTCAACCGACTTCAAAAAGAGAAGGTTCTTACGTCGCCGCGTAGATTTTCTTATGTATGATCACGCGTAAATTTTTGCAGAGTAGTCTTACTTTGATAATTCTTTTTTTATTTAGTTATTTAATTAGTATACTTCCGAGGTTGTCCCTTTTAAATTTCATCGATGACATCGTAATTGGGTCAGTAAAAGATTTGAAAAAGTTTTATCAAAAAATAAAACCATTCCATTTATCGGTTAATTTTTTTTAGGTTAGCACAGACTAACTGAATTTTCGATAATGACGCAGGGGAAGTGAACTGTAGAGGAAATTTACTTTTTAGACCCTTGTAGCTGAAGTTATCAGAGTCTTAGCAGACAGAATGGGGAAACATTTTATGTAAGTGATCATTACATTTTTTTTTTATATAATAGTGTTATCTGTTGAAAAAGAACACACATAACGAATACAAGAAAAAGTAGTTGTGTAGCTGTCTATATAAAGCCGGAGGCCGTATGACTTGAAACACCATGAGCTGAGGTTTGCCATAAAACTAGTTTTTAATAACTAGTTAATAATATTAATAAATTATATGTTTTAAATAGCGAACCATGAATTCTAATCAAGTATATTTTGTCAAGTTGGTATATATATTTTTTCAATGATCTATTAGAAATTATACTAATAATAATAAGTAATTGACCTTTTTCAATTAAATATGATACGATTACTGACTCATATTATATTAAGAAATGATTTAAAATAAATCGTTATAACACTAGTTAACGTTCGCGAAAGTTCTTGTTCAAACACTCACTATACTGTCACGCCTTCGTATCCCCGAAGGAGTCAGCAGAGAGGTAAACCCACGCATATGACCTGTTAAGTTTTTGGTATCTCTTCTGGCATCTAATTTTTAAGTAAATAATTGTATTCTTACATGTTTAATTTATATAATGACTACGTCAATTTATGCACAAAACTTTAACATTTGTCCATCTAATATATATGCAACAATATTTATTATACTATTATAAAAAAACCCAAGCCATTTACTGCCTTGAAAAGCCAAGTTCGTGTCCCAATAACATCGACCTAAAAACTAGATGTTGATAAACTGTCTGAACTGCCTAAACTACCTATCGGCCGACAAGCTAGACAATCAAAATTAATGCTTACGACCCGTCTCAATGCTGACAAGGTTGATAGTTTGCCGGCTCTAGTAGAGATATTGGCAGTTGGACTTCTTTGGAGTAATCTGTTTTGAAATCGAAGTGAACAGGGTCTGTAGTTTAGTCGCAGTTTGATTAATGTTGGACATGTGTACCTAAATCTTGAACAACATTTACAAAGTTAGCGTATATTTTATTCTTCGCTTACATGATTTGTTACTTTGAGTTTTGCAGCTCCTGATTCATCATGATCGTCTCAGCCACAGAACGTCTATTTCTGAATATAGGTCTCTTCTATAGATTTTCAAAAGAATTGCTTATGGAAATGCCTTACTGCCAGCTTCATCGGGTCGTCTATGCACCTAGTGAACTACCCACCACATAAACTTTGCTAGCCAGTCCGTGGTTTCCACTCCAGAACCTTCCGACCCTATCTGTAATTAGTTCTACTTGCCATGTGCCCTGCCCATTGCCACTTCAACTTCCTTATCCTATGGGCTATATCGTTGACTTTCGTTCGTCTCCGGATCTTGTCGTTCGATCACGAAAATAAATTCCGAGCATGGTCCTCTCCAATTCCTTTAACCTGCTGACGGTTGATCTAAACCGCTACACTGCTTTTATACCTTTATGTAACCCATGTAGCCTATCTGTGAATTCCCTGCCCGAGATCAATCCTGGGGGCTCCCAGCGGATTGCAAATCTGTATAAGATGCCGTCTTTCTTTGAGTGTTTTACTAGGTAATCTCTTCTGGCTTCATTTCTGTTGATTGGCTTAGTAGTGACGGGTGTGTAACTAAAGTCAGTGGCAATTTTTCACAGCGATGCAGCAAAATTACCTTTTTTCCCCATTTTAGAAAAAGTTGAAATCACCGTAAAATTGTATATTTATAAAATTATAGTTAATGCGTACTAAGTTTCGTCAAGATTGTTTGAAATATGCGAAGACGTATATACAAGCTAACAAACATACGCTCAGATGAAAGTCAATTTGGCCAGTTAAAGCAGAGACGCTTCGATCGCTCGGTCAGTTAGTATATGTATTTACACTTTTATGGTATCATAAAAGTGTATATACATATACTAACTGACTTGTATATACGTCTTCGCATATTTCAAACAATCTTGACGAAACTTAGTACGCATTAACTATAATTTTATAAATATAAAATTTTACGTTGCAAAGTGTTTGTAGGACGAAGTGCAGTATTTTATTCAATTGTTTACATTGATGATACGAAAACACTTTCAGATGTTATTCGTACTTATATTTGGTAAATTCATGGATTTACAAAGTCTATTTATAAAAAGCTAGTATACACTGTGTACTTTGAATAATATTTGACGTTGTCTCCTCCACTTGCTTTAACGGTAAGTATTAATGTTTAATTCGTCCTTAAATGAGTAAGCTTCTACTTAAAGGTTGTGCTGACTTGAGGTGGAAGATGTAAAACCTTTATTAGCAAACTAAAGTAGTCGTAAAGCCTTTTTATTAAAACCCTTAGCGTATTTTAGGAGCTGAGCATGGTCCGCGTACTGTGATTTTAAATCTTATTATGTATCTATTATACTACTGTATTTAATAACAAATAATTATTGTTATATAATGTGATTATGCCGTTCCCACTAGCTCTACTTTAAGTACTTATAAAAATATTTTTAGAGGGTATCTTTGTGGTAACCATGTCAGGTCATGTCGGAGTATCGAAGTTTTTTAATAGACTCCAAAAAAGGACAATATTATAATTATGTTCGTCTGTCTATATATTTTTTTCTATGTATATTAACCGATTTCTTCCCTTGTGGACCGATTCTCAAAATTATTTCGGTCCAGTAGTTTTTGAGTTACACTCCAATAACTGAAAAGTATTCGGCCTATTTTTATGATATCATCATTGACGGCGAATGAAATCGATCCTGTAATTAGCAAGGGTCGCCAAAACAAAGAGATTTTTTTTAATTAAAAACAGAACCAACCTCGATACCAAATAGTGTGAAATAACTTGTAGAAATTGGTACCATGTGCACAATATTGTGATAATAGGTACTTATGAACTATCACGGTAGCGACTTCAACAAGTTATTTCACACTTTTTGGTATCGAGTTTGGTTCCGTGTTGCAGTCGGTTCCATTATTGTCTTTTTTATTGTAAACGTCTTTACTAGGTAAAGGATTAAGTGGAAGAGTAAGTTTTGGTTGGTATCCCTGCAGTGTTGCATTTTTTATACCTAACAGACTTGCGCTCTCATCTGCCATGCAATTCTGTAATCATTCGTCGACGAGCTCACCGATGTCAAATATTTTATGAGATATCGCCCTTGTACCTAAGATTGTTTTATCAACGTTTCTTGTCATCTCATCATTTGTTTGACGGATGTTGTCAAAAATGCAACGAGTTTTACCCATAGAGAATCGCACGGCTGTTACTAAGACAAGGACTGCTGCTTCTTTCTTTGACTGACTGTTAGCAAAGTCGCCACTCTAACTTCGAAGCTTCAGGTTCGACCCCTGTCCAGGATATATTTTGTGCGATAAGGTGAATGCTTGTACTCGGGGCTTGGATGATTGTGATGTGTAACCATGCCTCTCGTGGCACAGGGCATCGTAGTGGTTTGGATGTGTAATAAGCGTGTGAACGTTTTATAATTATTTAGTCTTAAGTAGAATACAATTTCAAATTTAAACAAATTAATTATTTTTTTTCCAAAAAAATTAACCGGATTCAACACCAAAAAGTTAAATAACTTATTGAAGTCGGTACCATTTATAGTTCAAAAGTACCTATTATCAGTCGGTAAAATTTTTGGTCATCGTTTTTTTACCCTTTACAGTAATCCTTGCTACTTACAGCATCTATTGTCATTCACCGTCAATGACGATATCATCAAACCATCAAAATAGGCGAAACACTTTTCAGCTATGTAATGGAGTGTAACTTAAAAACTATTAGACAAAACTTTATGAAATTTAAATCGAAATTTAATTCTAACTAAACTTAAAAACTATTAGACAAAACTTTATGAAATTTAAATCGAAATTTAATTCTAACTAAACTTAAAAACTATTAGACAAAACTTGATGAAATTTAAATCGAAATTTAGTTCTAACTAAACTTAAAAACTATTAGACAAAACTTGATGAAATTTAAATCGAAATTTAATTCTAACTAAACTTAAAAACTATTAGACATAACTTGATGAAATTTAAATCGAAATTTAATTCTAACTAAACTTAAAACTTATTAGACAAAACTTGATGAAATTTAAATCGAAATTTAATTCTACCATTTAAAAGTCATCTAAATCGGTTCATAAAAATGAGAGAAGTTATCCGCGAACACACATAAAAATAGATTTTACTGAACTTAAACTTTAATTTTTGTCCAGTCCATTCAAAGTTTGTCTATAAGAGATTGCATTAGCGATAAGACCGACATTTATATTATCCAGCATAGATCTAAGATCCTTACTTGTAGGTAGATTAGTTAGTTAATTATTAACCTACTGTATTTGTTTAGTGTGATAAGCAATAAACAGTTATTGTATTGCATTGTAATGTTGTATTTAAATGGCCGAATGGAGAAACCTCGTCCTTTTTTATAGTCGGTTAAAAATGACACACAATTCATGTTTAGAACACAGTTACCAATCGACCGACGAAAATAACTCAGCCAGTATTTCTGACACTATTCGTGATTTGAAACGAGAGCAAAAGGAATTCCTTTGTGGAAACATTACGTTTCACATCAAAGGGAAAACCATACAATTTATGCGACGTATTACCATGTTGACTATTCGAACAGCAAAACGGGAAAATATGGTGAAGGAACTTGGAACACTTGTGATAAATACGCACCGATTTGTTATATGTTGTTGACAACGAAACAAATAACATTTGGTGAGCGCTCAGTGATTTGTTAAATAAGGATGTAGTAATGGGAAATATAGACAGAGTATGTGCAAAATGAGAACCCTCGAGCCGTTACGATGAACTAACATTCAGTTTTTTAAAGCAGCCCAATCCATTTATTATATTCTGTCAGTCACGCAACTGTCTAATGTAAACTTCCACTCTATAAAACTATAAAACAGTAAACTACCAGCAATTCAATTCAACCTTTATTTACTAGCATTTAAATAGTAAATTTGGTAAAACACGCAAACTCAATTCCTAGGACTATTTTCATTTTGCACACGCTGTATTTGAACATTTTGCCCTATCGTTAAGTATGCAGGACGCTTTCTACCGGCCCCGTTGGAAATCGATGGGGAGGTGTATGTTTTTTTTTACTTAGTAGCTGCTTGACCTACAGACAAAATTATAAGTAGAAAGTAAAAAAGTTAAAAGTAAATTTACGTACAAACGCAACTTAAGTGTTTTTTTTTTAATTTTATAAGTTCTAACAATTTTGAGAAAACAAGTCCCAAATATGGTAAAATAAGCATTAAGTTACTACTAAATTTTGTTTATTTACAGAGATCTGGATTCTAGATTCCAGACCCAACCTTTTCAGGCCAAATTTTGGGCATTCGAGAGGTGTATGTTTAGCAATAGACGTAATACGGCTGAGATGATGATAATGATGGCAAAGGTCATATACTTTTTCTTGACCGTGGGATGCTTGGGTTATTAGTAATGGACTATGCACGAAGAGTCTTACGTCAGGTTGCGATGTCTGACGTCACGGGTGACATGTTTAGTCACGAGTGCATTGAAGGTTTCTAGCGTTAAGACTAGATTCCTGAGTGCAGTAGGGGATTCAAACTTGCCAAGACGGCAATTGCTTTATTCCCGAGGTGAACACTCTACTTTTAACTTTTATTGCGACACAATTAAAGTTTTTAGATAGTAAGGATTTTATTAGAGTTCTTAACTCCATACTTCTGCGAGTAGAGAGATACTAAAAGAAGTCTTAACAACAATTAATTAAAAAGTGCAATTGCTACCTTGTTTTATTTACCCAAATTTTTGTACATTCACGGACATTTAACGGTAAATCAAATCGATAGTAACACCCGATAAACAGTCGCATTTTCGGAATAAAAAACAAACACACATCAGCGTCTGAATTCTCGTCAAATAATCTTCTATATATAAGTGTCTTATTCATAGTAAGGGACGTATTAAACGTACAATTGAATCTAATATTCAAACATAATACGCTCAACACCCACGCTATAATAATCTCAGTATATTTATATTTCTTACAAAACAAATATTCAATGTCTTGTTTCTGACAGGGAACATCATTTTTCAATTAAGAATTTTACGCCAAAGGATTTAATCCAATGGGATCTCCCCTTCATCTCTAAAATAACGGACAAAATGACGGAATGGGGTACTTAATGGAAGGAATTAAAAGTTATTAAACTAAGCGAGCTCTCAGTGAGTTTGGAGGCCGAATAATGGGTTAGGAGGGAACTCAAGATGGACATAATTGAGCTTCCAAAATATTTAATGTAAATTTATCGATTGGTTACATTTCGGTTTGTTATTATAGCTAGTTATCGTTACTGTGTACTATCATCAAATATCATCAGTCAGCATGTACATTGTCTCTCACCATCATTTTCATATGTGAACGAAAGTCACTGACATGGCCCACAAGATATGCCAGTTGAATTAGCAGTGGGCAGGCCACATAGCACTCTGAACAGATAGCCGATGGGGCGGAAGGTTCTGTAGTGAAGACCACGGACCAGCAAGTGCAGTTATCCTACGGCTGAGGCGGTAGACGTCCTACGGATGAGATGATGATGATGATGTGACTATCTCACTTTATGGTCTGTGCGGTGGAAGTTGCGATATCACACTAGATCTGGAGGCAGCTGTCCTTAAGAGCCAGTTGCTATAGTCTAGGTCTAGCAGTTGATGGTGGTCTATTTACTGCATCATCACTGACCATCAAGTAAGATAGAGGTCAAACACTAGTCTAGCATGGGTTAAATGGGCGTATTAGTATTTGGCCTTATTTATCAAATTAGCAAATAACGCCAATACTTTGTCAAGTAAACTATCCACAAATGGTAATTGTTTGCCAAATACACAAATACAAATAGACATACGAAGTGCCAGCATTAGATTAACCGGTTTTCCGCTTGGTAATAGGAGTATTATAGAAACACAGAACAATGGGTACCTATATGGTATAGGCAACATTAGTAGTTTGGCTATAAAGGCCAATTGCGTTTTAAACACTGTACAACTTAGGTAAACTGAGTTTAAAGTATATTGACATTCACCCATTTTGCGTCTTGCATATCAATCTATAGACATTCGTGTTAGGCATTTTGCTACAAAGGCTAAAAGCGTTTAAGATGACTCGCTCATGAGGGTTAAAATTTACAAGTGACGGAGCGTTCGGAGTGTGGTTTTATAATGGAAAAGCTTTTTAAAAAAAGTACGTATTACGGGGTATATTTCAGTCATTTTAGTATCTACACGATCAAAATAAACATACAGGTAGTGCAAAATACTAACCTAACTACTATTACTTAAGCGTTACATTTAATTTTACCATAATACGTACTCGCATTCTAAAATGATTTTTGTTTATTACTAACCACTATATTTATCCCGCATATTTTTACTCGTGAAATATGCGTATTGGAATCCCCCAGCAACGCCCGTGGAATTGGAATACGTTTTTTGTGCTAATACTGGTTATAAGTAATCTACATGCTAAATTTCATCCAAATCAACTAGTCATACGCGTCGAATAAAACGCGTAACACCATCCCACGGGAACTACACGTTGGGAAGGGTAAAAAAGTAGTGTATGTACGAGTACTTATATATGATATACGCTATCTCCGCCTTAACTCCATTAACTTCCTGTGACTGAGGGAAAGATACTTTGGAAAATACTGGGACAAGTTAGACAGGATTATGACGGGAGCTAAAGAGTTCGCAAGAATCGTGAAATAGAAGAGTTGTTCGCGGAGCCTAACATCATTGGCGAAATTAAAGAGCAAAGGCTTCGGTGGATAGGCCACGTCGTGCGAATGGGAGACAATCGAGCGGTGAAGCGAGCATACCTCGGCCATAAACAAGACGATGGCCAGCTGGACACCCCAGATACCATTGGCCAGATGAGGTGGAGAAGGACCTACGCTGCTTTACGTGCCTAACTGGAAAGAAACCGCACAGTACAGGGAAAATGGCGTCTTTTGCTGTCGGGGCCAAGGCCCACTTTGGGGTCACCGCGCCTTTTAGTAAGTAGGTAAGTACTCGTATGTATTGAAATTCCAAACAAATCTGTTGAGCAATTTCTACGTGAAAAAAATAACAAACATCTCACTCACACACATCCTCGCTTATATCAACTTATCATGGTTGCCTAGAAGTATTCTCTGTGAGCGATAAAACCACCACTCTGGGGATGTTCTGCAGATATTAATTATATATGATTTTCATAGATAAACTGAGAGACAACAGTTAGAATGTTTATGTCTTTAAACTTCTGTCTAAGGAAAACTCTAGGAGCTAAACTGTAGATCGCTCGTATAGCCCTTTTTTGCAGGATAAAAATAGATCCTGCAAAAAAGGGCTATACGAGCGATCTACAGTTTAGCTCCTAGAGTTTTCCTTAGACAGAAGTTTAAAGACATAAACATTCTAACTGTTGTCTCTCAGTTTATCTATGAAAATCTAATGTATGTAAAGAAAAACATTAGCAGTTTTGATAAAAGGCACAAGCTATCCGTACATGTAACGCGTCTCCACAGAATAAGTCATTCTTTTATGGGACATGTATACGATTCTATAATAAAGTTCCCAATGTTATCCGAGATTTGCTTATTAATAAGTTTAAAATTACTATTAAAACTAAACTCTGTCAAAAAGATTATTACAAAATTTTGGATTACTTTGAGGATAAAACTGCTTGAGACTGATCACTCCAGGATCTATCTACTCGTGTACTAAAATGTCAAACTGTAGCGTGTCTTGCCCTACTGATGCCATTATTATGTTCTCTTTTGTAAGGCAACACACTGAAAATAATAATTGTAGTACCTAAGTAAAAACATCTATATAAAAAGAATGGCCCCGAGTTTCTTGCCGCTTCTTCTCGGTAGGCTCCATTTATTTTGGAACGCGGCGGTAGGCTTTAAAGTACATTATAATGAAAAGTTGACGTTCATAAGTGCGTTTTTGGTGCCTACATTGAATAAATGATTTTGACTTTGACTTTGACTTTGACCCACTGTGAATTATAATCATTGTTACCTATTAGATACGTATTACCAAGGATGATACTCATCGATAATTGTAGATATGTTTTTTGTATAATTAAGTTGGTGTTTTTGTATTATTGTGATTTATAATAAGAAAATAAAGATGTATTGCTTTGTGGAAAAGCTGGTCGCGAATGGCTTCGCTAGGATGAAAGCCATGGTACATGAGTGGTGTATTTTGGTAAACCAATCCACAACAAGCATTTGCAAATAGCTCCTAATTTTAGATATCACATTTGAAGACTACGTCAGAAAAGTAGTATTTGCATTTAGCGTGCGTGACTGCTATCAAAAAGCAATTTAATAAATAAGTTAAAATTTCAATTTTACTGTTTTCAGAATTGATCTAAGCCAGTTAACCCTATATATATGGCGCGGCATTTTCAGTGAACTTTATTTTACCGTTTTTTTCTTGTTTCATGATCCCTTTGCCGTGTACGGAATAATTACTTGTGGTTTTTGCATAATATCAAAAGCAATCCTTTCGTCACAAATTATACAAGCAGTAGAGCATTTGGTAAATTGGCTATGTATGTATCGGGATGTAATGACCATATTATGAGAGATCTCCTCGTATACATTAAGGAGTTTGGAAAAGTCACACCTCGCTTTAATAGTGAACAAGTGACCCAGATAAGCATTGCGGTTCTGTGTAACGCTGCATTATGCTCTTCATTTACACATAGCTACACAAACACTTTGTAACTTTTTTCAACTCTATTATTGGAAGACTGCAATTTTAATCAGTGTTCTTCATCCATAAGGTTAAGGGTATGGTTGGAGAGTTTCTATGTTATATGTACGGTGCAGCTTAAAGAACTTAGAAACCACTGTATGTAGTACATAGTTTTTACTGACCCGTTGTTCATGTTGTCCACTGAAGCGATGTTCTTAAGAATATCTAACCGATAGTTCAAGCTGTCAACAGAAAATTTTCGGGGTATTGAATATATGCATGAGCTTACGATTTGGTGTTCACTACTCAGTGAATATTTGTCACGCTCTTTACCTTTACAAAGCTGTTTAGTACCATTTCTGCCTGTGTTTCACTTACTATAATGCTCTGCCATAATTAATCTACACTTCTACGACAGTACTTTATTAAGTAAGAAAAGTATGGGAAAGATGCTGAGAAAGATCCACTGAAAAAAATCTAAATCTGAACATTTGCGCAAAACTGGAAGTACTATTATGTAGAATCTTCAAATAAAAGAAACTTCATACACAAATATAACCTGCCCTTACTGCACTCTTTATCGTATGGACATTTCAACGACAACGTTTCATTTTATATTTTTGACCGACCTATTTTCGGGAGCAGTTTTTCAAAGCGAGGACATGAGGAACGTATTTTCATTTGTTTCCAACAAATGGGTAGTCGTTTTACTAATGTCTGTCATGATATTGTTTCAAAAATGGCTCTCGGAGTCAATGTTTACATTGGGAGAAGCCCCGCGAAAATGCATTTAATTTACTAAACGTAATGTACTATTAAGTTTATTTATTTATATATTTACTGTTCTAATTAATTATATTTATTTATTAAGTGTCAAGGCGGGTGAACTTTCCATACCATTAACATTTACAACTCCCCTTTAACTGATGTGTTACAGAAGCTATCACTAACATTTAAGCCCAACCTGGTGACAAAATTATCAGCCTTTCATAATGCAATCTATGTCCTATGCCACTGCTAATGCAGGATACTGATCTGAACGGTCGCCAAATTTTGATTTACTTTTTTCTGCGGTTGATTTTACGAAAACTAATTTCGTTTATATGCATATATTAATATGATACACATATTCACAGTTTTTGCAATTTGAGTTTATTAACTGTAGTTATATTTTTTGTTATACATAAATACAAACGATTTTATATGAATTTTTGCGTTGAAGTCCATAGTTAGATAAAAAAAATATTTCAAGGATTGGTAGAAAAAAAATACATCCGAAATGGATAACCTGTCGTTAGCACCTACCGGTGTGTGTTCTAGCAGCTGTCCTTGATAACCAGTCACCAATATAGATAGCGTGAAAGCAATCAGTCACTTGTCGATCAAGCACATAATATAACAACATATGTTCATAAATTGTCATATTGGTCATATACATTGGAAACCTAATAAATAAACCTTACACTTAGCCAGATTTTTTATTAATAACTAGCAGCTCTCCGTGGTTTTACCCGCGCGGTGATAGATGATGATGATGAATCTTATTTAGCCTATGTTACTCAGGGTGAATGTAGCTTTCCAAAGATGAAAGAATTTTTGAAATCGGTCTATTGCTTTTTGAGCCTATTCGTTACAAAAATACATACAAATCTTTCCTCCTTATAATATTATATGTATATATTAGTATAGATATGATTTATCTACCCGCAATACCCTTGTACGTTATGTAGCTATGAATAAAAGAGAATAATTTAAAACTTTCTAGACTGTTTTAAAAGGTTTTGGGTTATATTCCTTGGCCTCTCTGATACTTAATATCCTTTATAAATTATATATAATAGAAAATATGTAACTATTTTCAAAGAAAACTTCAAAGAGGTTACATAACAACATACATAATCGTAACGAAACCAACCAACCGCTGAATGTTAAAGCTCGACTTGGCTTGAAGACCTTCAAAGTAAGGTTGTAGATACACTAGTAAACAAGGTCAATGGTAGCAATAATTCACAAGAACATGCCCAACAAAGTATTTAATTGCATCACTACAAAAAGTCCGTAGCAAGTCATAATAAAAACGCTCGTAAATTTCGACTAGGTATTGTTATACGCATTCAAACTCTGAGGGTGAGAGCACTCAGCCTTAAATTTAAATTTATTACTATTACACTATACAATTTCCCACTTAATTATTTAAAGCTAAAAGGGGAACGAAATGTGCCCTGCTAATGAAATGTTTGGGAAAAAATACCCACTTAGAAGTTACGGCGCCAGTACAAATGAACCGTTTTATGACTGAGGTCTTTTTGCCGAAAATGGGTTCGCCTTTCATTATGAGTTACGTAAATAAATGACAGTTACGAAATACGGCCTACCTCTTTCCGCACTGTTATTTACTCAAGTCTTTTTCTACCGACTGCCAAAAAGGAGGAGGTACTCAATTCGACTGTATATATATTGTTTTTGTGTTTGTTACCTTAATCTTCTAACTTTCGATAGTGTGAACCGATTCTCAAAATTCTTTTTTTTTTGTTTGAAAGCTCATGCTTCCCGTGTGGTCCCGTTTAAATTTCATCAAATTCGGTTTAGTTGTTTTTGAGTTACACTCCAATATCTGAATAGAATGGAAGTCAGTATTACATTTTCCAAATTGTACTTGTTAAACGATCATGTGATGTGACGGCCAAGCATGCACCTGATGGTAAGCACCACACAGGTTACTTTACCACACAAAGTAAAGGCTAAAGTTTTGCCTGGCATGGCACTGCGCTCCTCACTCCCGAGACACATACTTTTTTGAGTCCAACTCACTCACTGCTTATGTGAAACATGCAGGGCACTCTACACACTGACATTTAAAAGCATTTTAAACCCACTTGCCTGCATATGCAAATGCATGCTGGGAGTATAAAGAATATCGTCACCTGCTACTTCGTCAACCAAACCTTTTCAACAATTCTTACGCCTTCTGATTCAATATTGTATTGATATGTATTTCCCCAATAATAATTCTGGTAGTTTATATTTGTAACAGCACGAGTCGTTGTTGTCTTTTTTCATATATATTCATTTTCAAGCACGCGCTTATTATTCTTTGACAAGAAAATTAAACTTTTTTATTACAAGGAAAACAAACGGCTGCTGAAATTATAATGAAGTAAACAAAGATTGGATACGTAAAAGCCTAATCGTTTTTAACTTATAGGAACAGTTACATGTGTCATAGATAAAAAAAAACTTTATTTAATGTAACACTATTTATGATCTAACTTAAAAAAATTGTTTAAAGGTAAACAAAAGATTTCGAAGATAATAAATTGTTACAAGCCATATAAAATAAATCAATATCATATAAATAATTTAGCCAGCATAGAAAATAGTTAATTATAAACTTAAAAGTATATTGCTTCATCGAAAAGAGACCAACATATTTTGAGTATTTTGAATTAAAAATATTATTGACAGTTCGCGGGAAGAAAGAATTTTGACGGTACTTTGAGATGAAGGGAGGAGTATACAACTGTTAATAATTCCTACGACTGAGTGATCTATAGGGTGCTATTAGTTTAACCTCCGAAAGTAATGTAATGTTTTTACATACAATCCTCGTTATGTCGACTTCTTTTTATAGCGTAATTCTAAATTTCAATGTTTTCTATATATACATATATTAGTTTTCAGTACGTAAATGTCCAGTTGTGCCATGCACAGGCATTTCAAACAGTTAAAATATTCAAATATATATATTAAGCTTACAGTGAAATTGGTCTATCTATAGTACCAGGCAATCATGAACTAGTAAACAGTTGCTGAGTAGGAAAGTAATCTTGTATTGGACATAATTCAAATATGTTATGGTTTATAATATTACTATCCAAACTATATCCAACACAAACTTACTTTCCTTAAAGGTTTCCAGGCGAAGCCGAAACAATTGTCGACCGTGATATCGACAACGCGTAAGTTTCACGCTAATCCCCTTGTACTCGTATAATACGAGTTAATAAACAAAATTAAAATGTAGTATATTACATTATATACCTTATTTTTTATGATTAGTTAGAACTCTCATATTCTCTAATAAATAATATAACAAAGAATAGCTTTTTAAAAAGTGATTAAGATGAAAAGGAAACGATAAAAGCTACATCTTACAATTTTGTAAGCTTTCCTTAATTTTCTAAGAAAACGTTTCTTAAAAACTTCGTATCTGGAAAGTTTAGGGGCATTTGTTAGAGAGCAAACTGTGTTTTAAGTAAAGGGAGTTAAAATCTTATCCTGAATTTAATATTAGGCAGTAAATTTCACAATCGTTTATGAGAATTTTGAAACTTTTGTTCGTTATACTAAATCGATACAGATAAATAAAATGTGTCTGTTTATAATTCGAATTTAACAAAGTAAAGTAATAGTTAACAAGATAAAGTTTATACGGTAATTGTTTTTTATTTTATTTATGTCTCTTTTTGTGTTCCTGATAATCTCTGAAACGGCTGGGTCGAATTTATTTGGATTTAAACTAACAGATAGCTGATGTTATGAGGAGTAACTAAGGGTACTTTTATTTTAGAAAAAATATATACAAAACTCTGTCTGCCTGTTTGTTACCTAATCACACACAAACAGCGTATGCGAATGTAATCAAATTTAGCAAAGTTATAGATTACATCCCGGGAAAGCACGTATGATACTTTTCATCATCAAACGTCACCGAGCGGGTGAAACCATAGTATAGTGATTACATGGGTACCACGTGAGTGTGCCTAATAGCTACAGAAGGTTAGCTCAGTTGTTATTAACCCTATGGCCTTTGAAGAGTGAGGTCCAAACAGGGGGTTTGTGTGATGAACAGAAACATTTGCTGTCGGGCTTTGGATTCTGTGATATGTTTATACTTCCCACGATGCAAGGAATACTTGTGCGAGGGTATAAGTGTGAAATAGTTACGTTCACCTCTGCAGCACGAAAAGGGTTCTTTTGGTTCGGAAAATCTCGAAGCATTATCGCTTTTTGTTGCGAGCATGAGAAGTGTAATTTTATAGTGATGAAAAACAAGTACAATTTGAAAAATATATACCGACTTCCATTCTATTCAGTCATTGGAGTGTAACTCAAAAATTACTGGTCTGAATTTTATGAAATTTAAATGGTTATACACGAAAAGCACCAGCTTTCAAACAAAAAAAAAGAGAATTTTGAGAATCAGTGCACCCAGTAGAAAGTTATGAGGTAACAAACAAAAAAAACAGTTGATTTAAGTACCTCCTCCTTTTTGGAAGTCGGTAGAAAATAAACTTTAGGCAATGGTGCGTTCAAATACTGATTTTGACTTAGCAATTTAACTCATATGGACGTTTAGATTAATTTAATTAATATAGGACTATAATAAACTAGCGTGGTAATTATTGAAACAACTCTTGCCATAGTTTAAATTTCGCCTAAAATAACTTATACTGAAACCATTACTTAATATCTAACCCCATAAAAACATTCGGTAAATAAAATATTACATTCCGTCAACAAAAAGGCGGCAAAGAAATCGTGTAGATCCGTACATTTCTCACATATTCGCTTTTGCATCGGGTGGTATAATTTATCTGGAGATAGCCGCTTCTGGTCACGTAAATCACGGGAGTTTTTCATGCGGGGATGCGTTGGAAAAACGCTGGATAATATCGTGGACGTGACCGACGGCTTTTTTGGTTTGCTTCGTTATGTGACCGTGAGTTTTTCAAACAAGAATACTGTGCGTAAAACTATAGGGGAAGCTCTTTCACCCAACAGTAAACATGTGATGAATACGAAGTATCGTACACCATACTCGTATATACTCCATAAAGAGACGGAGTTAAAGAATCGTCTTTTATCGGGTGGCGATTCGTAAGATTCAAACAAATCTGACTTATTAAGTGGTAGCTTCTTGTGCAGGAAACCGTCCTGGTTGGTACCATCGCGGTGCTAGATATCCTACCGCAAAGAAATACTAAGTGATACAATAGTAAGTGAAATAACTGGGCGAAAGAGACACTTAAACCAATGTCGCGGTTTTATCACGGCACTAGATTATTTATGCTATAAAGCTAATCTACATAATATGGTAAACCTGTGTATTCTCATACTGTGCAGTTTGCGCAATACTTTTTGCCCCACACCAGCAAAATGCGGAGGAAGATTTCTCCTTCGGTAGTCTTCAATGTCTTCTTCAAGGTCGGCAACGTATTCGTGATGCTCCGAGTGTTACACTTATCCATAGATGATAGGATCGCTTTCTATCAGGCGGCCCGTCTCGTCACTTAATGCATAAAAAGAAAGTAAGAAAGGAAATAAGTTTACACCAATGATGTTATATATAAACGGAGGTAGATACGCCTTACTGCGCTCAGCTTGGCGACATCAGCACAAGCTAGTTGTCTTGAGTCAACTTAGTTCGATCCTGTTTGACAGCGACGCAGCGCGTATTCAACATTTAGGAAAATAATGCCTTGTGTGTACAGAAACTGCAAAACATATACTGGGACGAGTGTAAACAACAAGAATGATGTATCGTTTCATTTGTAAGTATTGTTTTTCTATTTGAAAAAAAAAAAAAATTTCAATAATTTATTTAACTCTTGCGACGTTGCCGCTTCGCCACCCACGCGAATGAGACAACGCTGTCACGCTGTCAGGCGAGGCTGTCATTGGCGGTCGAATGGTCGGCCATATAGGCGAACGTCGTTAATAATATTATTGATCCCTTTCTGACATCTAGGATTCATATATCTCAGTGTGCTTTTAATCTTGTCAGTGTAGTTAATGTCGTTGTGCGAGTAGTGTACTCTAGCTATAGGTAAGTGAAGCATAAAATTTGCCATGTTTAAACTTCATATTCAAGGAGTAAAACGTCTCTATAGTTAGTTTCATTGTATACTACAATGTTAAGATGGAATGCAGGATTGTAATTGCTATTGTTATTTAATAAAAATTAACACAAAAAAGTGGTTGTGGTGGTGTGGTGGTTGGTAAAGTTGGTTTACGGACGATAATTTTACGTAATAATGTCATAAGACAAGCCGAATGTTAAGGCCGATTGTGCCTCTCTCTCTCTCTTGTATCGTCCCTGTCACTTGTTCCGCGCTCTCGCTTGCACGTTCGGCTCAGGCGGAACGTGACAATGGGTGTAATATAGCTCCTGCATGCAGCCGACGCTCACTGATTTATAAGACGTTATCACGTAAAAAATAAGCTACTTTATCGATATCCACAGTCCACGTCGATTATTAAGTCCCAAACATGATTTATATTTTTCAACAAACCATATATTGCGGGTCGAGCTACTCCTATTAACATTCCAAAACTTTCTTACGCTTCTTCTTCTTTTCACCGCATCATATTGGTTGAGTCTTAAACTGCATTATTATCCCGTGTGTTGCAAAAGGGTCGACCACGTCTCGCATCACACTCCAGCGAACGAAGAAAAAGGCATACGTTTATAACTGCCTCGCAAATCTCGGAATGGAGGGTGTTGGGATGATTGACGCTGCCTTTTATAGTTGTAAATATAAAGTAGATACTAGGGAACTTGCTACATATATGAACAACTAGCTAAGTTAACGTAAGTGTTATTTCAGAGCATGTTCTCAGTTCTGAAATGAGTCTGTACTGAATGCTCAGTAAAAAAAAAAAGTTTTATTAAAAAGCACATTATAAAGTCCGACATCATATAGAACACGAAGATTATGGAAGGAATCATTTAAAAAATTTAATATTTATTTTTAAATAATAAATACTTATTTATACATATTTATTACATATTTATTTATTACTTATTCCATAAATATATATATCTATACAATCTATCAATATCCATATAAGGAATACCAGTTATATAGAATTTGTTATTCCGTTGATTTATAAGTAAGGCAGCTGCTATTTCAGCTATTTTATTTGTAGTATTATTATTATAAGTTCTTTTTTGTTATTAAAGGTACTTTCCTATGTAACGGTGCCTACTTTAAAATATTTTCTTTTATGTATATGAGATACAGTTTATTTTTGTAATAAGAGGTCAAAGTCGTGTTGAACAATCGTTCCAGATCCCCGAGATACAGGCTTTGCCTAGTTCGGAGATCACGGTAAATAATTTTGTAAGTTAAATAATGTTGTCCTTAAGCGCTACACTGTAACTTATAATTACTCGTATATGCATATTTTTGATACTTTTATTATGTAGTGTTTGCGGACTTAATAAAACATTTTTCATTTTCATTTTCATTTTTCATTTTCATTCATGGAATACTCCACTTCTGACAAGTTGTTATCCGTCACTTATAAAATGTAATAATAATAGTACCTAAATCGAAACATTGTAAAAATCTATATGAAAAGAATTGCCCCGAGTTTCTTGCTACTTCTTCTCAGTAGGCTCTTATATTTTAGAACGCGGCGTTAGTGTCTTTTAAGTATATTATGATAAATAATTGACGTCCATAAGTGCGTCTTTGATGGCTAAATTGAATAAATGATTCTGACATTTGACTTTGACTTTGATTCGTAGTCACTGGAAGTGTCATATCTACATGTCTGTATGACGACGTCGATCAGTCAGCAAAGACTTGTAAAGTCGACAAGCAGTGCGGAAACGCGGTATAAGTTCACATTCTGAGCTATGCACGGGTAAGACTAACCGCTACATGCGAGGAAGGGAAAAGGAAACGTGTTCCGTCTATACTGCGTAAGAGCTAGCGCGCACTGCCTTGCGATGGCATGCGCCGCGCACTGCGGCGAAAAAAAGCACGTTTTGGTATACAAGTCACATCCGTGGGCCCCATACCACATCGTTATAGCCTACCATTCAAGAGTCGCTATCTGCATGTATTTATTATTACGTAAAAAAGAGTACTTAAACGGTATTAGATGCATCTCTTCTACATACACATATGCGATACAAAATTTCGAGCGGTGACTTGTTTATTTCACTGCACACTTCTATGATCGACTCTCCGTACTTCACAGAATATGCGTTATAAAAACGCATAGCAGTGCGCGCTAGGCGTAAGTGCTTTACTGCTCCACATCTACGGCCTTACTTATAGACGCTGCTTAACTTTAAATGGCGTTATTTAGTAATGCTTAAAAGGAACATTTTTCTGCGCCGCACTAAGTGACGTTATGTAAATTTAAGCAACGTTTATAAGTGAGACTGCTAGTCTTTACCTCTTCCACTGTATCCCTGCAAAGATTCGATTCATCAGGTTTTTCTCTAAGATAACTATAAGGTTATAAAATAATGACATTTAAATGCAAATTTTTATCAATGTGTTTGATTAATCAAAGCACTTCTATTAGTTATTTGTTTAATTATTGTAACTATATAAGCCCTAACTATACAAAGGTTTGTATGATTTGCCTTTGTTTAAAATGTAAAAAACAAAACTTATCCTGTAGTAGTTTTTGATTTTAATTGACTAAAATGTGGTTCAATTACACGAGTTCAATTCAAAGTACAAGCGTGCTCTATTGGGCTTAAGTCAGGCGAGCCGGCAGGCCAGTCTAACCTTGTGATGTCGTATTCTCGGAGACCAGCAATCCAGCCTGGTGCAAGCAATTCTGAATGATCTGAGTGCTAATTTCAAGCCCAGAGTCGGCCTGACTTATTTATATATAAAGAAACTAAAAAGACAAAGAAAACATAATATAATCTACCATCTCAAAAAAGGTTTTGATATTTCAATGTGATCGCAAAATTTTTTGGTGTGTGTACATCCTCCTCGTTGTACCTCCTTTGCATCTAAGCATCTTCGCGTGCAAATCTGACTTTGCTTTAAAACATGAAATCACCTACAATCCATTCTTTTTTATTGTTTTAACTACCCGTTACAACTTAACCATACGATAATAAAGAAATAAATAAGGGGTCCGATTCGGCAAAAGGAACGACTGTACTAAAACATCTGAAGAACTTCAGAAATATATCAAGACGGCTCTTCGGGAACGTCGCTTGAGTTATCGTACTTAGTTAAGAATAGCTGAGAGGATCCGCATTTTCTGGGACAACTTTTTATGACCTCGAGTAACAAGATATGAAAGTTTTTACCCGATAATGAAATAAAAAAAAAACATAAATAAAAAACAAGAAAACAAATTAAAAGTTTAATAAACTGACAACGTAAATAATTGGCCCGCACATCAAAGAGCACAAAATATGTCATTTAGGTCCATGAGCATTTTATAACTTGACTTGAGTTCTTTTAGATTAGTGTATAATGGCTTCTGTGACTTATTATCACAATTCTGATAGTATTTGTACATTCTAGTGTCGTTAGAGTTTGCAGATCTATCTAATAAGATCGTCGGTGATTAGATAAATAAAAAGAAAATCAAACATAATATAAATTTCACTTTATAGATTAACATATATTTAGTATATCACAATTATAAAATTGTTTTAGTATGCTGCTTTAAAAAAAATAAAGTTTTATCTTATTTATATCCACAAATTTAGACTGTACATTATATATATATATATATATATATATATATATATATATATATATATATATATATATATATATATATATATATAATATAATGAATAATATAATGTTACGAAGAGGCTTAGGCTGCCTTGAAGCTGCTTTGCCATTTGTGCACGTGGCTGTAGAGACCATGGGCATTTGGGGGCTGAGGTTAAGAGCTTTGTGGGGGAGTTAGGTCGTAGACTCTGTGACATCACCGGTGACTCCCGATCCAGTTCATTCCTGGTGCAAAGGCTGGCCATAGCTATTCAGTGCGGGAACGCATCGTGTGTAATAAGCACCTTTCCACCGGGAGCGGACAGGGGTGGGTTATTTAATATTGACTAGAAGGGTAATTTATTCTTTGTAATTTATTTAATATGTGTAATTGCTATTTGCCTGAATAAAATTCTAAATAAATATATATATATATATGTGTGTAATATATATATATTAATTAATATAATAGAAGGCATTAGTTTTATAACGATATATTTACCTCCCTACTATTACCCCTCACTGGTGCAAGCAACCTTTTTTTTTCCGCTGCTGGACTGGTAGACAATTTCCTAGCATTAAATCATCCTTTTGTACATTTTACTGTGCAATAAAGAATTAAATAAATATCAGTGGAGAAGGTAAGGGAAAGCAGTCATTTAAAGGAAGTTTCACGGGGGATGTTAGGTGGAAGAATATCATAAGAAAGACAAAGTTTAGGACAGCTAAGCATCCTTAAGAAAATGTGATCCACGATTCCCTCACCCACCACCCTTAAGAAAATGTGATCCACGCTTCCCTCACTAACCACACCTCACTCACTCAGGCCACACCCACACATTGAGTGATGCCTGATCCTTACTTTTGCTAAGTGAACTGGAGTACACGAATGACCTAATCGAAGACGGCCAATTGTTGAGGTAGTATCTTTATTGGATGAAGCATTTTATGTACTCTCACATAGAGAGGTGACACTTACTCTATCACGAAGAATCTAATGACTTATCATTTATCAAAATCGGTGATATCGTTGAGTAGATACGAGCCGAGATAGTATCGGACATACTTTCATACATATCCTTCTTTTGGGTGACGCCACAATCGGCTAAAAATAATGACATACACATTGATTTGTACTGTTAATTTAGGATACGCCGCATTTCAGTAAACAGAAACTAACAAAGCTTGGTGCCACCACACCCAGACACAAAACAACTACTTCTGCTTGTATTGTATCTACAAACATTTGTTTTTAGCTGGGGACTGAACCGAACCCACCGACAAATAGAAATAATAATAATAATGTTGTTTTATCTATGAAGTTACGATGTGTTAGCTAAGTAGTTCGTTTTTATCGTTATAGATATATGCTGATTTATTCATCCTATACCGTGATAATTAAAACAAAATATATATGAAATATATATGAAACTGACGTGTATGAACGTCTCTGGGACAGGCACAGAATGACATATTAATCAAACTGTGACTTTTTCATTGCTATAGCTCACTAGTGAGTTATAGATTATTTTTTAAATTTTATTAGTTGAGGTGCTTTGTTCTTAAAAATGTTTTTATTCAAAAAAAGATCGTGTTCAATAGAACAAATAAATTAATGTTCCTATTGCTTGCTCATTTCATGCAACTTCTTATTTAAAGATAATTTTAACTCGTACGTGTTTAATAAATTAAACTTTCACTCAAATATAACTTTTGTTTTCTCTGTAATAAAAGAAAACTTTAAATTCCCCATTTTGTAGGTAGCAGAATAGGCGCAAACCCTATGCGCGGAAAATAAAAAAAACCTCATCCCTTTAGTCTGTGGCTGATCGCAATGCGCGCGCATAGGAAAACTGATTAACTTTTCCTGCCATGGCGAAACATTTTTCACATCTCGTTTTCACTGATGAAATTATAGTTATTTACTAATTAAAATACACCGCCCGATATAAGATGTGAAGCCCTTAACGTTATGGAAA
The DNA here is from genome assembly GCA_917880725.1 of Selenia dentaria. Lineage (NCBI taxonomy): Eukaryota > Metazoa > Arthropoda > Insecta > Lepidoptera > Geometridae > Selenia > Selenia dentaria. The sequence goes on from OU862886.1 coordinate 34,956,953, forward strand.
GTTTACTACCTGAAAACTCCAAGGAAAAATATCTATTAGCGTACCAAAAATTTAAAAAAGGCAAAACAGCAAGAATACCCAGTCTTTTTCAGAAAATGTGTTCATGGCGTACTTTAAAGAATTATCTTCTAAGTACAAACCTAGCTCTTTGTGGTGTTTATACTCAATGTTAAAAAGTACAGTCCGAACAAAGAATGGAGTGGGCTTAAAAACATACTCTAATTTGTCAGCTTATCTAAAGAGACTATCCGATGGATTTAGAAGCAAGAAATCAAAAAAAGGTTTTATCGTCTGCCGATATTGAAATATTTATAAAAGATGCTCCAGATAACCAATATCTGGCTGCTAAAGTTATTTAAATAAATTTTAAATATCGACGTGACTTCGACAGCCGGTGTTGTGTGTTGAGCTTAATTTTTTTTCATGTATTTTAATATTTGGTGTAACTGGTGCCTGTAGGATACAAGAATTAACAAATATAACCGAAAAAAACTTAGAGAACCATGGCCAGATGCTTTAAGTGAAGAAACCTATCACGAAAAATAAAATACTGAGATCATTCACCATACACAGTCCATTCTATGAAATTGTTAAGTATGAAAGTTTGCGGTCACCAAAAGCAAAAACTGACCGTTTCTTTCTAAATTACCAGAATGGTAAATGTACCTGTCAGTCTATAGGTATAAACAAATTTGGTTCAATGCCTAAAGAAATCGCTAAGTTTTTAGGTTTAGCAGATGCTGAGAGCTACACTGGACATAGTTTCAGAAGAACTTCAGCTACATTGCTGGCTAATTCAGGAGCTGATATAATGACTTTTGAAGCGTCATGGTGGGCGGCGATCTAGCAATGTAGCAGAATCATACGTAGAAGATTCCATACAACAAGAAGAAAATTGTGCAAAAATCACAAAAAGAATTAAACTTGATGAGGCGCTTCCTACTGACGAAACACCAAGTACATCCAATGATTGGATTTCACTTACCTACACGAATAATGAGCCATCTCAAATTACAATAGAACATGAAAGTATTTCAATAAATATTCTATCTGATGACACCGCTAAGCCATAAAAAACAAACCCTCGCCTACGGCTCGGGTCTCAATGGCGTCTCGGCGGTAATCACCAATGTTACACACTAGTACCATAATGTAATATTACTTTAAGACCGCCTAATACTGATGTGATATTTACCGGATATTGTTTCCTATATGTATATGTATACTATACTCACCATTCATTCATAATATATTTTGTTTATTTATTGTCATAGAACCAACAGCACTTAAGACAAACAATCTTACAATATTGTTTAATTAACGCTTACTTTATTAATCACAGGTTCATTAATTTTATACATGAAGATAATATCGCCTATTAAAATAACTACTAAATTTAAACACACCTAAGTCGCTGACTAGAGTGGTCGTTCGTACCGCGACCGCTCCAATGCTGACCCAGAATTCACACGTGTTTATAAAATAGCGCGCTGACATGGACACTAAGCGTTCCGATCGTGTTATAATCCATGAGCTACTCGCCTTCGTGTAACAGAAGCTGGATGTAATGGATGAGCTCTGTCTTGCGCAAATCTGCACGTCCAGCTACACGGAGGATGACATTGTAGCTGCCAAGAAGACGCTAGCTGACGCTGCCATGACCACAATCCGTCTCATCACAAGGCAGAGGAACGGGCACGGCCGCAAGGACCTGCAGGACATCTTCCGGGTGTTCAAGGAGACCGATCCAGATGACGTCCCAACATTCGTGGCACGTGACCTACACCGCTTGCCTTGCGCCACTTTCGACTATGTTGACGTCAGCAAACTCCTAAAGGACATCACGCTCCTGAGGAATGACGTAACTGAAATACGCTCCAAATTGAATATATCGGAGCAAACAGTGGAGAAACTTAAGTTGGAGTTAGCAGAATTGCGCAACAAAAATGCTGCGCCGACAATTTCGCGGCTGTCCGCACATAATATTAATATGCGTCGATGCGGCGAAAACCCAAACTACAACAACAGCAATATAGTGACTCCGACATCTGACCCCGATACATCGCTGCAGGTTGATGACCGTAGTATTCCTTCGGTCGAGGTCGGACCTACTTAGCCTATTACATCAGCACCTCATTTACCTGCAGCACCCGTATCCGTCCGTCACCGGAACACTTTCGCCCAGGTGGTGCGACCTGCACGTGTGCCAGTTACTGATTCCACTGCGATTCCTGCCAGTACCCTAACCGTAAAAGGATTGAAAAAAGTCGACAAGGAGGGCTTCACCCTTGTGGAGAAGAAGAAGCGTCGACCTAGACCAGTCCGAAACTACCGCGGCACCGCTCCGGCTGCAGCGACGGCCATCCGTGCTGCAGAGCTTATAGAGCTTATAGAGCTTATAGAGAAGAGATATCAGCTTTATACCTCTCCCGATTTGAAAGAGCACGTCAGGAGACGAGATCGTGCGGTATCTACACGACAAATGTGACGGAGGAAGAATCCCGGTTCAGGCCCCACCGGAGGTAAAGATAACGAGGCTGGAATCAAAACGCGAGACGTACTTCAAGTCATATGTGTTCAGATTTCCAGCCAAGTTGAGAAAAACATTCCTGGCACCAGACTTTTCGCCTGAAGGGATTGATTTCCGTCGGTATAGGGAGCCGAGACTGAACATGAATCCCTAACTGTACAGTTTTGTAATATTATTCAACCCTTTAAAATATATATGTTAGTCTGTAAGGTATGTGTTTTCGATATGGGCCGCTGGTATTTTTACAATGTGTAACTGTGCTATTGCCTGAAATAAAGATTATTATTATTATATTAAAGTATTTAATTATTAAAAAGTACTTAGTTAAAAAGAAGGTACGCACGTAAATTCGAATTTAGGTAGGGGATGAAGGTATGTGTGAAAATGTATAAATATACCTAAAGTAAGGGTGACTGCATGTAGATGTATGTGTGTGTGTATGTGTTAGTGAGGGTTTGTGTATGTGTGTTTGTATGTGAGATGAGATTAACAAGATATGTTGTTAATTAATGAAACTATTTGGTTCTTAATCTAATCTAAGTTTAATTCTTATTCTATTCTCGTTCTCGATATATGACAACTGACACGGATTTTCAGTAGACGTGGCTTCGATTCCGAAGACTTTCTCTCTAAAATTGCAAAGTTTTCTACAAATTTTATTACTTAATTTTTTATGAATGCGAAAGTGTATCGTTTGGATTTTACTACTTTTTCAGGCAAAATACTAAAAGAATTTAGCTGACATTTTTAACATCGAAAGATGACCAAGGCTTGGATTAATATATAGGCTATCTTTATTGATATTACGGAAAAAAATACTTCAGGGCAGTCATCTTCCGCATTGACAGAGTCAAGGAGCACTTAAGTTTAAAAAAAACAATTGGCTGTCTGACGAAAGATTTAAACTTTCATTAATACTGTTAAAAAGTCATCATGTTTGAAATAGCAAAATTAAGACTGTAACGTAACAGGTACTTAGACTTAGAAGATTACCTAGAAGAAGGCCTAGCTAGTTAACTAGAAAATAAAAAGGAACATTAGAAATAAATAAAATTATAATAATAAAGAATACATGACCTGGCCGAATAACACTTCACTCTAAGTCCATACACAAACCTTCCACCAAAGGTTCCAGTTAGCTTCTGGCTTTGAGGGGAGGCATCAGCTCTGGGTTAAGAGCGTGTGGGACCCTTTCATAGTCTTGTTCTATATTAGAAATCCATTGTATACCTTACGCGCTTTGATTTGACTTTAGAAAAATCATATCCCGGATTGACTACAGGAATATAATAGACTGTAAGTTTGTTGGGCGATTCCTTCGGTCCAAATCCACTATTCTCTCTTTTTATCAATTTTTAGATTTCAAATTGAAATCTCTGTTACTAGATTAGAAGTCGGAATCCCTCTCTGGAATACATCTTCTCTCCTCCAAATCCATAATTGTCCGTCTCTACGTCTCCCGTGTTTTATTTTTCCCTTATTTTATTTTTTAAATTTCCCATATTGCTGGTCAATATCGAAACAACCCTTTCATAGTCTTGTTCTATATTAGAATCCATTGTATACCTTACGCGCTTTGATTTGACTTTAGAAAAATCATATCCCGGATTGACTACAGGAATATAATAGACTGTAAGTTTGGTGGGCGATTCCTTCGGTCCAAATCCACAATTATCTCTTTTTATCAATTTTTAGATTTCAAATTGAAATCTCTGTTACTAGATCAGAAGTCGGAATCCCTCTCTGGAATACATCATCTCTCCTCCAAATCCATAATTGTCCGTCTCTACGTCTTCCGTGTTTTATTTTTCCCTTATTTTATTTTTTACAATTCCCATATTGCTGGTCAATATCGAAACAGTATTTAAATATACAATACAAATAAGGAGACATGAAATGGGATATGATGTCATATGAAAATATATTACAAGACGGATTACGATTCGGAGGTGTCCATGAAATATGCGTTTAATCAAAGTTTGGTGGATTTAAATTGACTTTCTACAAAATTAACTATTATGAAAGATACCTTGTTTGACCTTTAATAGTTAATAAAGCCGAAAATAAATCAAACTTAAACCTTTTTGCTCGTACAACAGTTATTGTGTAAACGTAATTTAATCAAAGGGAATAAGTTTCGGGAGGGTAAAGGTAAACAGTTTTGATACTTGGACGTTATAAAGTAGTATTATTATTTAATAATTAATTAACGTAACATTTCTTTAGGCTACCACCACCAATCAAGTTTTTGTTGAAACAGCCTACACTGAGTAAAACGTTCGAAAAGTAATTCAATTCAATTCAATTCAATTTATTTATTTCAGACAAAGTCCATATGGTTACTAACTAGCACAATACAATTAATATTAATAATGTCAATCAAATGGATGAATGTCAATATGAATAACAATTACAGATTTAAAAATAATAATAATAGTAATAATTATAATAAAACAAACACATACAATTACCTAACTATAGGAATGTAATGCACACAAAAAAAGCTAAGCACTTGCTTTACCCCCGTAGGAGAGAAATATTTATCCAATAATACTAACGAGTATTTCGTAGATGCTTACAACGAAATAGAAAAAAAAAATGGTTTTTAAATTCTTAAAACATCAAAGGCATCAAGTCTTTTATTAAGTTGAAGTTCTGTGTATATCACGTTCTAATTAAGCGGTGGATTGATTAATAAAACTTTCTAGATCGATTGATGAAGAAATCACAAAGAAAATGAATTATTATGTTAATATATTGAATAATTTTATTATTATATTCATCATTAAGATCTCAGGTATAGGATGGCCACTGCTGAACATATGCCCCATATTATTATATTATTATTGTTCTATTCGATTTGACCACTTTTCCGCACTTTAATACGTACACTTTAATCCAATATTAATTACTGTATTACACCACACCATTATAACACAATTAATCACATAATTAATGATGTTTTTTTCTTCCAATCTTAATTATACGTGTTATATTACTGTAAAACCTAACACAGGTATTTGGGCGGCTTAAAGCTCCTTCATGTGCATGTCTTTAGGGTGTCCCAAACGTACATTGCACTAAGGGTCAAACCGGGCTACACAGTATTACATTTTCATCCCCTCGTTGTTAATCTCAACATAAAGAAGGTACACATGGAGACATATTACGAACGTTAGAAAAGAAGCCGACGTGGGGGAAAGAATTGACTATTGTGTCGCAGAAAGCTAATAGAAAATATTACAATACTGCTAACAAAGGGACAGAAATGAAAGGAAATTAAGCCGCTGGATAATGTCCTCTCTTACATAACAATCTATTTGTGAAGCGTCTTCTTGCGGAGTTTGCGTAGATATTCTTAACTGTAGAACTACGTTAAGCAAACATCACTGCTGTTAGTACTTAGAGGGGTGACCGCAAGTTTCATTTTCCACTGAGCGCATTTGCAGAAACAGCTGAGTCTTCATGGGTACCTTATGATATAGTTCTCGGTTATTATCTTAGAACAGTGCTTGGGACATGTCTAAAAACTCGCCGAAACTGTGGCTACCAATTTATTACAGATTACAGAATTACTTTTATGTTTCCTTTATAATGAAATACCAGAAAATTTATGAGGTGTAAGGTTGGAATAAGAGAAGAAGTTGGAAGTAAGAAGTCAACCCTCAGGAATTGCGAAAACATCATGCAGTCCTGGAAAGTAAGCACTTTACTACTATTTCACTCTAAGTTTGTAGCCGCAGAAGTAAAATTTTAATACCTCAGTGGATAATGAACTTATTGAAGCTAACGAGATTCGTTGTACTGCTTGCGATACCAGTAGTTTGTCGCGCGGATTGGCAAATCTCTAGACCTCCATGATATCAATACATGCGGCATGCGGTAACAGTAAAGTACTGCTAACGCAAGATTGACAAGCTATCAGCAAAAGTATAAACAAGGAACTCAATAAACACTTCTTGAGGACCTGAGTAACATGTGCTCGTGTAAGATCTCCCTCCAGCTGTATGATGACGGTTGAAAAAGACTTGAAAGTATCTGAACTCAGCACAAACATATCATTTATCAATGCTTATTGGAAAACAAGGCTGAGCTGTAATAAGAGGTTTAAAATAAGACAACGCATAAAATCGAAGAAGAATATAAAAGAAAACCGACCTGAACAGTATAAAATATTATGGAAACAAACTTAAGTAGGGTGACAAACAAGATGTAATAATTAACGTTGTAATAAAAACTCTGTCTTGGTTAATTACAAAACAGAGAGAAATGACAAAACACGAATTTAACTCTTTGCGTGGTGAGAAGAACGGTTGTCAAGAAATTTTGAAGAAGGAGTTTATTATTTTTATTTAGATTAATGAAATTATTCATATTAAATTACTTTGTTAATGAATAAGATGTCATAAAAAATCATGATCAAATTCTCTATGATTTTGATATGATTGTTTAAATTTTGATGTTTTACTAGCTACTACTACTAGTTTAAGTAGCTGTGACATCTCCTGTGTTTTACGGGACAAAAAAGCCCGTATGCAGCCTTATACTATGTATATTGTATTATACTATTCCACATGAGTCTGGATATCAAATACAAAAAAAATATTTCAAATCGAACTGCCGTGCGATCCTCAAAGAGCAAACATCTTATTCTTATTCGTTTTGGGGTCGATGAGGCCTGCACTGACGTCCCGCTTGGGGTGTTTTGTGCATTCCCCCCTGCCAGCATTTACTCAAGCCAACCTAACTCCTTCACATAGCGGAGTATGGCCTTGGGTCGCTGGCACAACTGCTCCAGTGTAGTTTGGGGTGTTGTATGAACAAACGTCGACGATGCTGATGCATCTTGCGTTCTGGAGTGGACCTCCAGTAATCCTGTTTTGAGCAAACATCGTTGGATCCTTGATTAAATCCGTGAAACAAAATGACGAGATGACAAGAACCGTTGGAAAAACAACCTTATGTCCAAGGGTGATAGCTCGTTGACAAACGCATCGACGAACCATTAGAGAATCGTTCGAGATCACGTTTAAATACACAAAAAAAATGCCGCATTATTTATATTTTAATAAATGTCAATGTAGTGCAGCACAGTTTATTTGAAATTATATAAATATTCGAAATACGATTATTGCTAACTCAATATAAAAATTCTCTTAAGGCGCAGCGGTGACGCTGTACGGGTAGCCGTGGCGTTTACCATCCAACGATGGACTTCATTACTTTGTAGTTCATGTCGTCACTCTTTTAGGGTTCCGTAAACATGTCCAATATTTGGTTTTAAATAACTATAATGTTTGAATTCACCATTAAAGTCCCTTTATATTTGACATTGGTAAAACAAACAGACAAAGCGAATCCAAACCATAATCCGAAAACAGGTTTAGATTGAAAACTAACTCAGTTTAACGTGTAATGCACGCGCATTTGTTAAATGTACATAATAAAGTATAACATAGTTTGTGATGTACCTATTCATATAATTTAAAATGTAACTGTAATGTAAATAAAATTGAAACGTTCAAAAACTAAAATAGAATTGTAAAAAATATGAAACAAAAATACCATAATAAGTAATTCATTTATCATAAACATACAAAATTCATCCATCACAAACATACAAATACAAATTTGTTCATAAAGCGCTTGGAAGTCGACTGATCTATTCCGAAGTCAGTTTATACATAAATTTGTGTCAACGCTCATTCTCAAACGTTTTGAGAATAATATCCGGCCGGGTGAGTAATAGACATCGCAATTTTTATGAACGCCCGATATTATAGCCTATAATAAAAAATGTTATATTGCGAAAACAAAAGACAAGTGGCATGGGATGTTTTCTCGCTGTGGAGCTGTGAATATTTAATATTAATAGTGAAGGGAATAGCTGTAGGAAAGAGATGGAGATATTCTGTCGCGTCGTTTGTAGTAGGAGCCGCGCTTGTACTAATACGCCATTTATGTTCCCTTACGGCTAACGATTAGAGAAATATTTAATAGGTATATTGATATACGGAAGAGAGAGTCTTCAAAGAGAGAGTTTTGCATGGTTTTTTTAACAATATCATGTGAAGAGTTGGCAAGTCAAACGCTAGATAAGCACTATATACGCCTGCCTTTGACAGTTGCATTGTAAACCCAAGCTGAGAATTGTAGTTTTGTGAGGTACTGAGCACCCGAGATAGTAGTTTTAAATCTCAATTCGTCTAGTATTTACATTTCCTATAGCGACACGTTGACACATTATTGCTTGCGCAGTACAAGTGGCAAAAAAGCACTGCATTGACATCAACCATTCTATTAACACAGGTCTATTAAATAACATAATACAATATAACAAAGAATAAAATTTGCTTCAAGCTCTAAACTAGGCGAAACCTGTATCTTGGGCAGCCTTATTCCATTTGTTTGTCTGATTGGTTATATAGCGCAAAACTGTATTAATTTACAAATCGATTAATTACTAACTAAAAAGTTGATTTTTAGTCTCTGTCCATTCGCATCCCGATGTTGAAGGAATATTGTTTTTTTTTTACTTTGTTCTTTTATGAAATAAATACGAGCTATGCACTAATATACACTGTATTCGTCCCAAAGATAAGGTCTCTTCAGCAAGAGGTCTATCCGTGTTACTATCCGTATATTTAGTACCTAAGGTAATGTACTCCTTTACCGAAGTTACGGATAAAACCAGAGTCTTATGACGAGGGAGATCGAGCTCGTTAAGAAACGAGTCACCTGGCGTAAAAAAGTAGTATCCTCCACCGCAGGTCATTGTCGGAACAGTCTGCCACTCTGCCCAATCCTTCGAGAGATGTAGGTACATTAACGTATATAAAAGGAGTGAATGAAGTAAAACAGGTATTCGAAATTCCGTAGCTAGTGGAAATCCCTAGCCTCTGCTTTCCGCTTCAGTGAACAGGCATGATTAATTCATGTGTAAAACAAGCATAAACAACAGCTATATAAACTAACAAGCAAAACTATAAACAAGCGAAATAACAGTAAAATAGAGTTGTTTGTTGTTTTCTAATACACTAGTGTTCCATTTCTGGAGAGTTGCAGCTGATGTGAACAACTCGTGAAACATTCGATGTTTGTTAACTTTTAAACATGAAGTGGAATATCGTAAAAGCTGATGCCGCAGCACGAACAATTTTCGAAAAAGCGTATCGTAAGCGTCAACGCGTCACGCTTCTACGTACAAACTATGAATTATCTGTGTCATAGTTGCCCTAGACAAATAACAGTTTGTACTGTTTCACGTGAACGACATGGTACGTTACACTTACGCAGTTATTCGTGCTAGACCTCCTGGTCACAGATTCGCATAAACATAAAAAAATTACCAAAAAATGAAACCGACTTCAATACCAAAAAGTGTGAAATAACTTATTGAAGTCGATACCATGATAGTTCAAAAGTAGGCAGTACCTTTTATCACAATATTGTGCGCATGACTTTGACAAGTTATTTCACACTTTTTGGTATTGAAATTAGTAAAATTTATTGGTAAACATTTTTTTCACCATTTTTAGTGACCGTACGGAATCGATTGTCATTCACTGTCAATTAAGATATCATCAAGATAGGCGTAACAAGTTTCAGGTTTTGAAATATAACTCAAAAACTGCTTGACCGAATTTGATGACATTTAAACGGGACCACCTCTACCAAACAAAAAGAATTTTAGTAATCGGTCCACAAATAGGGGAGACATCGATTAACATACACATAAAAAAATACATACAAATATTTATATAAAAATAATTTTGAGAACCGGTTTACCCAATCAAAAGTTATGAGGTAGCAAACAAAAAAACCCAGTAGATTTGAGTACCTCCTCCTTTTTGGAAGTCGGTAAAAAAACATGGCAAACAGTTGCTGCTGAAAAAAACACTTTCAAACTTATTGCGTACTTTTAATTTGTTTGTGTGTGAAATAAAAATCTAGGGAATATCCTAAACAAGTTCTGCAAAGTAACAACACTTTTATTTGCTCCGAAGAATCCAAAGTCCCTTCGTGGCATCACGCAAAGCTCACCCAAAATACGCGTCTTAGTCGTAGAAATAAATAAGTACGTAAGGACACGGCCATTAATATATATACATATATTTTTTATCATTAAATGTAAGCTAATGAAGTTGATCGCATGCTTTGTTGTTTATGTCTGCATACCATTCATTGTGCCTACCAAAGCTTTTAATTTTGTAATTGCTAGGAATGCCTTTCATTATTACAGCTGTTTAGTCTTAAAGGCATATTTTTTTGGAAAGGCTATGGATCAAGAGTAATATATTCTTGATAATTATGAATCCGTAAGCACCTGCTTATAACAATTTTATTGTATTAGATCACAAGTCCTATATGACGCGATGATGCATTAATCCTTCCTATACCGTGATAATTAAAACAAAAGATTTATGAATGAAGCTGACGTTGATGAATTAACGTCACACGTGCCTTAATTTCTCCAGCACCCTTACCTATCGAAGGAATTCGAGTATTCCTGCTTTATGACAGAATTAATGTCAACTATAAACATTTATGTAATGACTAGCTTTTGTCTACGAATTCGTCCGTGTAGAGTATTTTTTCTATAAATAAGTTATTGTAACAATATAGAGCTAGGTTAATAATATTAAGAAACACTTTTTTTAATTACCTTATACAAATTTTCACACCAAAAAGTTCAAAAACAAAAACATAAAAGTTTCATCCTCAATTTCACCCCCTAGCTCATCCCTGTCAAATTTTATTAAAGAGCAACATTTTTTTTTCAAATGAACAATCTATATACATATTTTCACACCTTGTTCGAAAGGAAATAAATTTCATACACAAACGTTTTCAGTCATTTTCCCCCTTAGGGGTTGAATTTAAAAGTCAAAGTCAAAGTCAAACTCCAAAATAAAAAAGTAATAAAAATATTAAAGTAGTAGTTATAATAAAGTAGTCCAAAGTAAAAAAAAACCCTCTCTAAGTATACCTGTATTCACAAAGACAAAATTAACCTCCAAATTTCAAGTCTCAAAGACCAGCGGTTTAGGCTGTGCGTTCTCTGTCAGTCAGTGAATCAGGACTTAGATTCTTATATATATTGATTATAAATCCTACTATACTACTATCTACTATCTACACACAACCTTGCACACACACACACTCACACACACACACACACACACACACACACACACACACACAGAGAGAGAGAGAGAGAGAGAGAGAGAGAGAGAGAGAGAGAGAGAGACCCAAATCAACTAGTTGGAATATTAATAATAAAAACTATTTTATATGTTACCTTATAATAATATAATATTATAAATTGAAATTTGATTAAACTGTTGTATAGGTTCATTAAATTTAACTAATAAGTACTATAATTATATTTAAGATGTTTTAATGTTGATGAATTATTATGATATAGTCATGATTATTGAAAATGTGTCATATTATATATGTTACCAACTTTATCAAGTTCAGTAATGTGGGGAGCGCAGATCCCTATAACACAGGCTTCTAGCCTAGTATAGAGTTCTGAGGCCTATCTTATATTATTTGAATGCCAGTATCCAGTAATGTAAAATTAAAATTTGTATTCTTTAAGTCATTATGTCAATATGTACAATATGCCAATAAATTATTATTATTATTATTATACAAAATACGAAATAGCATAATAAAAAAATAATACAGACTTTGGTTTTGATTGCTGATTATTAGTTTTATATCCATGCTCCACGTAACACTGAATTTTAAGTACCAGAGGTTTTTTACCATACTTTATTTTGAAAACGCAATAGTATGTATACAACATCTTTATTTATTGTCTAACTATCGGGAGGAAGGTTATGTTTTGTAAGGTAAGTTTTAAAATTGTTAACATCGAATAAACTTAAAAGGTTTGTATCATAGAATTTATAAAGAAGGCTAACATGACGGTTGTGAACTGCCATATCATATTATATACAAATAAAACGATAATCCTATGGTATACACACCGGAAATATATCAAACGCATTCCTAAAAAAAATAATGACGAAATATCACCAGTAAACTTATTTAAAGAAAACATTTAGTGACAAGAGCCACGATTCTTTAAAGAAGTTGAAATAAACCCCAAACGGCCTTATTAATAAACTTGTAGTAAACCCGGAGTAGTTACAACATCTATCTGTCAATTTTTCGCTTGCAGTAAATGTCACGCGTGGAAGCAAGACAAAGCATGATACGCCTAATCTATGTTTACGCAACGTTTATTAATAAAAGCCAAAGTGTTATCCGCCACTGTACTCTCCAGTTCGATATATTGGTTGTATAGTTTATTCCATCAAGCATTTTCATATTTGTAGTCGGATTTATCCATATAAAGAATAATATAATTAATATGATGCCTTTTTTATACCTAAAAAATAGTTGTGTACCCAAGAGCTTATCCACAGGAAATATTATATCGCATATCGTAGCGTAATCGTAGCAAGCGTGCATGTCGTAGGACCTCGTAGTACTTCGTAGACAGTGTAACGCTGTACCTGGCAGATTTAGGGTGAAGGCTTCACATGGATTTAGACTGTACTAGTTTGGAAAAAAGATGGTTTTCGATAGTTACATACGTAAACATAACGTTAAATAAATACTACTCGATTTTCGTCTTTATGCGATGGTAACAAAGGTAGTTTTTATTTGTTAAACAGTTCGATTATTTATAGGTAAACAGTGAAGTTCGTGATTCTACCAATTGGGCTATACCGTAAACGTGTTTACTGACTTTCTTTTAAATCACGGCTATAAAACTAGGTTTATGCTGATAGTATCTGGCGTAAAATGAGCCATTACTAAAGTGAATAAAATCTTTATGAAAAATAAGCATAAGATAACTTTTTACTTATACTTTTACATAAAAGTCGGTTGAGGTTTTAACTTCTTATAATTTATTCTGCTCTGATTGCAACTGTGTGGGACAAGATTGAAAGCATTATAGTATTATATTTTGAAGGGTGCTGTAGATACTAAAGAAACTTTGGGATTGGTAGAAAACAGGTATGGCTCAGGGTTAAGAGTGCAGTGTAATCAAAGTCAAAGTCAAAATCATTTATTCAATTTAGGCATCAAAGACGCACTTGTGAACGTCAATTTTTCATTATAATGTACTTTAAAGACTACCGCCGCGTTCCAAAATTTATAGAGCCTACCGAGAAGAAGCGGCAAGAAACTCGGGGCCATTCTTTTTACATAGATGCTTTTACAATATTTTTACTTAGGTACTACAGATATTAGCTCCAGTGTGTTGCCTTACAAAAGAGAACATAATAATGGTATCAGTAGGGCAAGACACGCTACACTTTGACATCTTAGTACACGAGTAGATAGATCCTGGAGTGATCAGTCCCAAGCTGTTTTATCCTCCAAGTAATCCGAAATTTTGTAATAACCTCTTTGACAGAGTTTAGTTTTAATAGTAATTTTAAACTTATTAATAGGCAAATCTCGGATAACATTGGGAACTTTATTATAGAATCGTATACATTGTCCCATAAAAGAATGACTTATTCTGTGGAGACGCGTTACATGTACGGATAGCTTGTGATTGTTTCGCGTGTTGATGGAATGAGCATCACTCCTTTTATCAAAACTGCTAATGTTTTTCTTTCTTTAATGCTTTGCAGACCTAGCAATTAATGTCTAATTTGCACTTAACTGTGTTACGAGTATATAAGCAAAATAGGTAAACGACCTGCTTGTTTTGGAATCACGGCTTAAGTAAATAGGTTGTTCATGTATCATAGAAGTCACAAAATCCAAGCAAGATCTTGGGTGATCATAGACTCGCTACCCGTGGGATTAAAAATAATTGTCGTGAAATAGAGTGTATCGTGAGATAGTTTGTGTGAAACTATATCATTTGCGCTTGATTTAACTTGTAGCGGATTAATTTAATTAATTAAAGTTGATTTAATTAATTATTATGTTAATTTATTTAATTAATTCGCCTTCAGTTAATTTCCTTCTAAGTGTTATTGTTACAAAAACTGATTATTTTAAATCAAGCTCTAACATATTTTTGACTAGCAGACCCGCCAGCGGTTTTGCTCAATTGGTCTTGATGTATTGGTGGCAGCGTCGTTTTGGAATCTCGGAATCCTGGGGCCGGGTTAGACAGATATTATAATTGTCTGACAAAGTAATTCTCAATAGCAGTCAGGAGGCTGGAACGGTACTCCGTAGATGGTAACAGGCTCGCAACCTATAACCCATAGAACCAAAAAATGTATTCGGCAAACCGCAGGTGTTTTAAACTCCGCTGCTTACCCCTTAGAGGATTTAAAGGTGGGACGATTTGTTATGATGTGTTTATAAATTAAATGTGGTGCCTTATATTCGTTAAAGCTTATTTTTACCATGTTTTGAGTGAATACATCAGAAATATTTTAATTCTTATACTTATATATATATATATCATTTCTGATCTTTTCTTTACACTTTATATGGGTATATTTGAAAAAAGTATGCAATGTTAGTTCTTAATTATAACGGTTTTTAGCCGTACCATACGATATAAATTAATGCGCACCGACCAGTCAATCCATACTCCAGTTTTATATGATACCATGTAGCGTAGATAAATCAATCTGCTATCTCTGATTTAAGTGGATCAAGATACAAAGTTTATAGTTACCGGGCTCTATTCTATTCAAGACAAGGGTCTTCGACCAATGTGTGTTACCAGTCATGACTACTGAGTCACTTACTATGGGCCTCATAGATAAGCTCAAAGTCGCACAACGAGCTATGGAGAGGGCTATGCTCGGGGTTTCTCTACGTGATTGAATCAGAATTGAGGAGATCCGTAGAAGAATGAAAGTCACCGACATAGCCCAGAAGATTAGCCAGTTAAAGTGGCAGTGGGCAGGGCACATAGCACGCAGAACAGATGGCCGATGGGGCCGGAAGGTTCTGGAATGGAGAACCACGGACCGGCAAGCGCAGCGTAGGTCGTCCACTGACACGGTGGACCTGATAAAGGTCGCTGGACGACGTTGGATGCAGGCCGCTTCCAACCGGTCCTTTTGGAAAATTATGGGGAAGGCATATGTTCAGCAGTGGACGTTATACGGCTGAGATGATAATAACCAAATTTCATCGAAATCGGTGGGGTAGATTTTATGTTATGCGTGAGCATACAGACAGACAGGCATATTTTTTTTAAAAACGTCTATGCTTGTTCAGTAAGTAATTTTACGTCTTCTAACTCACATTATTTATCTTTATTCCAAGTACAGACTTCGGTCTCCACTCCTTTATTATAAGTATAGTAATTCGTAAATATGTAACAAACAACCACATATTAGTCACATAAACGTGTTTGTAATAGACATACAAAGTTTTGACATTTTTAAATAACAAAAATGGTCATACTTATAAACGCTGCAAATTTTTTTAACCATTATTTAGTACGGCGGTAAACAGTTTTGCAGTGAGCAGTATAAAAAGACTTTATTTAAACATACGCAGCGTATATAAGTAAGGCGGTATATTTTTACAAACATTTTATAATAAATAAACATATAAAATAATAACTAGTTAATTTCTAGGGGAAGACTCAGTCTTCCCGTGAACATGGTGCATGTAACTGCGCCGAAATATCGGGAGCTCATTCCACAACCTTACCACGGTAAATATCCCGTTAATAATCATATAACTTTAGTGAACAACCGTGATAGTTTAAAACAGTGTTTTAGTTATTTTTAACCTGCATTGTACTACAAGTAGACCAATATTATAAAGACTACAGTCAAAAATAACCTTACATCTCTATCTATATATTTGTAATCTATTCATACTTAAACAAACTTTTATGATAATTATTATTTTTGACCACAGGGCTAGGCCCTTAGGATCCAGCTAGTACACACACACACCCACTTTATATTATAGTACCTACTACCTATAAGTAAGCATGGAAGCCAATGTTCTTCTACAACTCAAAACTTGTTCGAAGTTCAACGACATTTCACGTTGTTCCAAAGTTACGCGTGTGTTTGATATAAGTTCCGGATGACAGGAATAACTCTGAAAACGATACACTTGTGGCGCCATCTGTGACGAAACATACATACTCACAGATCAGATATAAGCATCTGTTATGTACGTCAACTATTCAAATGTAGGACAAAACTTAAATAACACCAATTTCTATGGAAATCAAGACTACTACACTCGAGAGCAATGAATCCGGGTCACTTAAAGAATGTTAAAAATCTCGGAAACTAAAAATGATAGGTTAATGCAATAAATTGTATTTAATAGACAATGTAATACTCCTTAAATGAAAGTTAAAAAAATATGAGTCACCATACATTTTATTAACACAAAATTACATAAAGAAAAAAACTGCTGATCTCTCCTTAAAACAAAAATAGGAAACATGAAATTTTTGAACTTTATTACGATTTTCTTGAATTTTAATACTTCGTATTGCCTCCTCGTGCTTCCATTACTGCGTTTACGCGGTTTGGCATGCTGTACACCAAGTTCCTTATACGATTTTGGGGAATATTCTCCCATTCCTCTGTGAGAGCAATTTTGAGCTCACGAAGCGTGATTGGGGGAGGGTTTCGTTGTTTTACGCATCTGCCTAGCTCGTCCCAAGCATGCTCGATCGGGTTGATATCCGAGCTGCGCGCTGGCCACTCCATACGAGTAATGTTCATCTCTTGAAGGTAGTCATTCACAATCCTACCTGTATGAGGTCGGGCATTGTCATGCATAAATATAGCATCCTCACCTAAATTGACCATAAATGGACCAACGTGATCATTGAGGATTTCTTCTACATATCTTTCGCTAGTTAAAGAGCCGTTTTCTATGATCACCAGCTCTGTGCGACTTTCAGAAGAAATTCCGGCCCACACAAGTACAGACCCACCACCGTAGGCTACTTTTTCTTCGATGCATGCTTGCTTGAATCTTTCCCCTGGTCTTCGATACACTCTGTGTCTTCCATCGTGCTTGTAGAGCATAAATTTTGATTCGTCGGAGAACATAACTTTTGACCAATCTTCAATACTCCAATTTACGTGGCTCTGGGCATATCTTAGTCTTGAAATACGATGCCCACGCTCCAGTTTAGGGCCGTTTGCAGGTCTAAGGGGTTTTAAGTTAGATTCAGCAAGCCGACGTCTTACTGTCCATGCACTTGGGTTACTTCCTCCGAGGCGTCGAAACTGATTTGTGAGTTAAGTTCCTGTGAGAAAGCGATTTAGAAGCATGGTGTTCACCAAGTATCGGTCTTCTCGTGCTGAGGTACACCTGGTTCTGCCCGTTCCTGGTCTGCGTAGGTTAGAACCAGTTTCTTCGTAACGTCGGAGAACTCTTTGTACTGTTGACAGCGACACACCGACAGTCCTGGCTGTATCGCGCTGACTCCGGCCGGTTTCCAGCATTGTAAGTATTCTGGTGCATTCTTCAGGCATAAGCGACATAATTTCAGCTTGAATAATGAATATAGAGCACTATCAACATGGTTTATGTACCCACATAAATGACAGATTACAAACAAAAGCAAAACCAAATGCTGTAATTTCGTAGTTCCATCTTCGAAAGTGGCCCTTTTTAAAATTTGATTTTTTTATGATATAACTTTACAATAACTAAGAAGTTTTAATACCTTCATTTAAGGAGTATTACATTGTCTATTAAATACAATTTATTGCATTAACCTATCATTTTTAATTTCCGAGATTTTTAGGATTCTTTAAGTGACCCGGATTCATTGCTCTCGAGTGTAGTTGTGCGTCAAACCAAGATTCTGAAGCCGAACTGCGCTACGTACAACCTTGTGTATACATGAAATCTATTACATATTTTTTTAATGTAATTCATCAATTAAGGCTCTTTTGATTACCAAGATTGATTATCTTTGGTGGTAGTGCCACGCTGTTCCCTATTGGTTACAACGAAATGTGCCGGCACGACCGGGGAAGTACCACACACCCACATAACACCGACGTGAAGTAACATAGCTTGCTATTACGTTTCGTCGGCCTGTAGGAGGTTCCAGAGGCCCGAACGTCACATGAATATAAGTCACCGTCGTATAAATAAGTCTGCAATTAAGTCGCTGTCTGTTTAAATCACCTTCTAGTAAAGCGGTGGATATATTACTAAAACTCTCATAAGCGATTGACGAAGAAACACTATTACAAGTGTTATCTTCGAATAAATTGAAGTATTTGTTTAATTTCAACAAGTGTCTAGATGATAGTTATTGCACCAAACACCCAATTATTGGGATGTGTTCAAAACATGTATTAAGTTTTAAAATAAAACATAATGAAACTCACAGTTCATCGGTTTATTACCATTCCAAATAACACTCGGCATAGTGAACCACTTCACTGAACGTCGGAGCCGAACTGCCAGTCAGAGGTTGGCTTCGCCGACATAGACAAATACCCCCTCTACTTTCAACCTCCGCCATTAGACTCTCTGATTGGTCGGTGAGCGAACCCCGCAGGAAGTTGGTACCGCGCTAGTCAAAATAACAATTAATAAATACATTATATTTAACATTTTACAAACTTGAGGTTATCTAAAATTGCGAACACAAGTTAAAGCTTGAACAAACAAAAACAGTCGCACTCACGAAAGCTATTGTTACTTGCATTTTTAATGTCTAGAAATAGATAAGTAATTCCGAAATAAGCAGAGCACTAACGCCTTAGCGAGACTGAACTTTGCAAATTTAGAGAGAAAAATTCTCATCCATGAACGGAATTCAAAGCCGCCTCTTCCTACAATCCTTGTTAGACGCCTTGACCACTAGGCCACCGAAGCTTACCGTCCAACCATTGCATTTAACTGTATTTTATCTGTATTTTCTAATCTCGTCGGAGTTTGTGAATTTTTCTCTCTAAAATTGCAAAGTTTTGTCTCGCTAAGCTGGCGTTAATGCAAAAAATTGTATAAAGGCAGCATAGGTTTTATTGTGATATAGCTACCACCCGCAGTTATGGCCGGTTCTGTTTCATTCATCTCAATTTTATAACAGTTATTTGGATTTCGTCCAAATTCCATACAAAGAACAAAGGGTTTAATCAAAATATGCACGGGCTCATACGGGCAAAGCTAAGTGCAGAAGCTGCTAATAATTATTGATGTTAAGGCGCGGTCGTACCCTGATAATAGTAAAAAGCAGAATCTTTAAACATCGAGTGTAATGAAACAGTTCGATAATAATCTATGAAAAAAACTTAGGTTAGAAAAGGAACAGGCAAAGAGTAATAACCGAACAGAATTCATAAATATTACTCGCTCTCTGCAGAAAAAAATCCTAAATAGTTGCATAAAAATAACTTTCACGTCCAAACTCTCAGAATTTTTTAGCGATAACACTATATTATTTTTTAGGTAATACATAGCCAACATATAGTACTAAAGTAACCAGTAGTAACCAGCAGTTTTTTTAATTGTGTTAGTATATATCGAAAGATATAAAGAAAACGTACAAAATTTACGCATTTTCGCATTACATCGTCAATTCTAACAAGCGATTTGCAACCTTACGTAAAGCATCGTAAATTATTTTAAAATTGGGGTTGGACCGCGTCTTAAGTAATAATGTAAGTAATGAAAATTGATAGAAATATTAACTATTGTATCGCTACTAGGTAATTAATATATTTAAATGTTTCTTTTTCTAAGTTTATATTGAACCAGCTCCAAATAAGCCTTTTTTTCTTCCATATTCTTCACAAAAACTTTAACAAAAGATTTAAGCACAAAAGCTCATTCTGTACAGCTCCTAATAACCTGCCGAAGCACCACCTAGCTCCAGCACTGTGATCATCGAATCTGAGTTCTACATCGAAACAAAACCACTAAGCCCCAGAGACTAAGCGGCATGCGGCCGGAAGTGATCCGGTGACGATCCGGTAAGGCTGTCAACGGGACAAACCGGGCTACTTAGAAATATCGACAAAATATTCATGATTTAAAGTGCTGGTTATTTGATACATATAGTACTTTGTGGGGGGGAGGAGTTTAATTCTCTACACAATCGGGGTCAGAATCATAACGACTTAGGTACTAGGTTGTAGGCTTATTAAACTAGATGCCGTCTTGGTTGGTACCAACATTACTGTGTTGGGGTGTGAAAGATTCAGTATTAACTGGATTCTGACTTCCAAATTAATCGGGGAAAATGCAGTGCAGTGATACGCAAACCTTCAGTTGTATGCTTTGGGGGTGCCTCAAACTGTCATCCACATGCTTAAATGTTGCCATTTCACGACTTGCCCATCTCAAGAAAAATAAAAGTTTCGAAATACTAATCGCATGGTCACGTGAAATTAGAATGGACAAAGCAGATCAGTCTTGCTTCCAAACGTTGCCGACAGTCCGTTAAACCGTTTGTCTTAGGACAACAGTCGTAAGGCTATGTCGAAGGTCTTCAGGCAGCCTAAAAACTTGGGACATAAGTTGGCCACAAGCCTATCCACCAAGCCGCATTGGGCCCGCGTGGTGGGTTATGCCCCAACTCCTCTCTCTGAAAGGAAGGCTCGATTCCCAGCAGTGGGTAAATAATGGACTGATAATGATACGGGACAACCATGAATAGGCTTTTATTGTACGTGTGAGAGATTCAAGATATTTAATTGAAAATTAAGTCAAACTTAAGCTAGACATAGCCTTAAGTTTCAGCACCACAGTGTATGAGCAACTTTACTCGCTAATCCACCCTCCCCGATCGGATCAGCCCGATCCGGTTGGAGTCGGTCCCGACATTGACATCTATCAGCGTCGGCCCAAGGTCAGATCCGGCTTTTAGATACATGGCTCTGCGGGAAAGGATATCGATTTTTTACGTCCGCAGTGAAGTCAGATAAGGTTCGAGTTATGCAGAAGGTTTCAGTTAATCTCCCTTTGAACCGTGACGTTCGTACTGCCGTACGATTCTCTAAAGATTCGTCGATGCGCTCGTCGACGAGCTCACCGATGTCAAATACTTTATGAGATATCACCCTTCTACATAAGGTTGTTTTCTCAACGTTCCTTGTCATCTCGTCATGTGTTTCACGGATGTTGTCAAAGATGCAACGATGTATGCTCTTAGAGAATTGCGTGGCTGGATTTTCCATGTACACTACAAGTAAATTCTTTGGAAAACATTTGAATATTTTATATCTGACATCACTGCACTACCGTACGTTCTTTATGAAACCAGTCAGTTATAAGAATTTAAGGAGCCTTCTATGAGACGTAACTAATCAAAAAAAATTAACATATACCGGCTTATTAAAAATCGTGAGCTAAAGATTGCCTCAAGTTTAATTTATGGTTGAGATATAGGAGAATAGGGTTCAGGGGATGCAGGTAGGGGATCTAGAGAGGAAATTGGTGAATACTTTTATACGGAAAAAATCTGAAATATTAGAGTCCTAGTTCTCACGGGACCCAGACGATACTTATTTTCTCAGAAATAAAATGTACAGAATAACATAGTGTTAGAACATACTATGAGTGTATGCGTACTTGCTAACTTGGGGCGACGGCCAGCTTACAAGTACCAGGTGCTAAAGGTTAACAAGTACAATTTGAAAAATTTAATACCGACTTCCATTCAATTCAGTTATTGGAGTGTAACTCAAAAAGTACTGGACTGAATTTGATGCAATTAAATAAAGAAAGTTATGAGTTAAAAAAACATTAAAAAAGAACAATCTAATTGAGTACCTCTTCCTTTTTGAAAGTCGGTAGAAAATAGTACTTACAGTTCTTAAAGTCTCAGTGTCGCTGCTTACAAAATAATTTTTGTGAGTAGCCATACCAAATGGAGAGGCCTAACACCCCCAGACACACACAAAAGCTCTCTATATGTATGAACGCAAGCGTAATTGTCTGGTAGTTTTATAACATAGTTTTGTCCAATTTGTTATTAACATCCTAATGGGTCTTCAGCAATAATGAAGTAAAATGTTCACGCTTAACTATACCAATAGTTACTGTATAATTTAATATATATACACATATTAACTGAACTGCAAAACTATGAAAAACCGTTGTTGAGTTATAAAAATGTACTCTATGGATTTAACTTTGGAAATTAATTATTTAAACAGCAATCAATTTAATAAAACAGTAGTTACTTTACGTTTTGTTATATGCAAAAAAAAATTTATCAATAGCAAATTTCGAAGTATTTATTTTTAAATTCACATAGGTCACCCTGACGTTCGTGACGTCCGTAGGACATATACACATATAAAGGACGTCGTAACGTTTTAAATTCACATAATCATAATAATTGATTTCTAATAAGTGATTCATCATCATCTTCAGCATCTTTAGAATCTTCTGTAAAAAATAATATAATCAAGAGTCAAATAGTAACAACTTATTGTAAGTTATTCAGTGATAGTAGATTACCTGATTCGTCCTGAAGAGATTCACTAACAAAGCTCGGTATTTGGTCCCCATCGAACCAGTTAAAATGAAATTAAGTGTTTTCCAATGTCTATCCATTAGTTTCAGGACTGAAAATACAATAATAATCATTGTGGTTTTTCAAGTATTTTTTTTAGTGGCACGTATTATACTAAGTCGATGGGTGAGACGAGTTCTTGAGTAGATACTTAGGGCCGACACAAGAGGACGAGGCCGCCCACCGCAGCGCTGGGTTGACGACATCAGGCGACACGCAGGCCGGGACTTGATGCACCGGGCACAAGGTATGAAAAAAAAAGGAAGAGACCTACATCCTACAATGGAACATAACGAGCCCTCTATGATGATGATGATTATACTAAACACCAAGTCACTCACACATATAGTGTAGGCCAAATAGGCGTACGTACTTGCGGATATACACGATGCAGGAGAAAAATCGATGCTCATAGATTTCACTCTCACGCTCAAGCGGACAAATAATGACCTTGCGCTCATACACATAGTGAGCCTTTGTGTGTATCTAGGGGGATGTTAGGCCTCTCTGATTAGTCTGGCTGCTTACAAAATATTGAATTAGTTCCCATATCATACATAAAGAATTAATTTAATAATTTTTTTAAGCAGCCAGACCCATCGTAGTGGTAGTATAGTAGAGGTCTAAAATCCCCCCAGAATGTGTGTTGGAATACATTTACATTATTTTTTTGAAAGCTTTATAGCGTCTGGTAAAAATCACCACCGCCAAAATAAGTCTGGCAGTATTAATTATTAATTTTTAATATTTTCTAAAACATACGTAAATATCAGCACTGATACACTCATAGTATGTACTAACACTACGTTAAGCATTACATTTTATTTTTGAGAAAATAAGTAACGTTGTGGGGATCTTGTCTTTGATCACTGCTCGCAGTGCCAGCAAGTCAACAGCTCATCAGCATCTTTCCATCTCTACTTGAAATGTTCAATTGGGCCTCATCAGGAATTACAAAGTGACTGCCTCTCTTGTTCGATCCAACTTCAATCAAATTTAGATCAATATTAATATAATAAATATTAATTATAATTATAAATTATAATCAAATTAATCGTTTGGGTAACTCTGTATATAAAATTATGTAATAATAATAATCATAATAATAATCATTTATTCATGCATTAAAATTTGTATACATAGTTAACCTATTAGATTACAAATGAGCTTGATTAGGAAATAATTATTTTATTAACCATAAGTATACTAGTTAAAGTAATGATTTGTGGGTAGCTGCTAGTTTACTAAAGAAAATAAAATAAAATAAATAAAACAAAAGCACATTCTAAATCACAAGCGTGCGGAAGAGACCACAAAATACTGGCAGCATTGCCTCGTTGAATTGCAAGGCTCAACTTTTGGACAAAGAACACAACCGCCTCTCAAATTCCCCGAGGCAAGGACCAGTATCTCCTTGAAACACCTTATAATATACCTTATTCATTAACTTTACTTTTATACAATACAATACAAAAATTCTTTATTGCACTTTAACCAATATAGAAAAATATTAGTTACAAATTATAATCTTAAATTAGGAAAGTACAATGGGTGGTCTTATCGCTTATAATAGCGATTTCTTCCAGACAACCTTTGTATGGACATTATCATAAGAAATAGTAGACGGTGGTGCAAAATATGTTCCTTTAACTCTATGTTATATTATTAAAACTCCAATACATAAATACTAATAATTATATACTAATACATACAAAAAATTACAAGGATAAAAATAATAACAGTATTTCATACTTGATAGATAGTGATTCTTAACCATGTTTTTGATAATTGCCAGAGATTTAGCACTTCTGATATCAAGGGGCAGTGCATTCCATAGCTGTACAGCCTGAACTGTGAACGATTTGTCATAGTACCGGGAAGTATGAGCAGGTGTTCGAAGTTGAAGGGTATTAGAGGAACGTAAAGACAAGGTGTGTGAAAGATTTAAAAATAAAAATCGAGTTGTAGGAACAAAGAGGATACTATAGAAAAGGGATAAAATATGAGCATTACGGCGCAGACGGATAGGTAACCACTTCAGCTTTTTTCGAAATTCAGAAATGTGGTCATATTTCCGTAAGCCAAATATGAACCTGATACAGAAGTTTTGCAAGCGTTCTAACTTATTTAGCTGGTCTTGGGTTATATCTAGATATGAAACGAATAGTCGAAGAAAAGAAGTAAAAGTGATTGTACAAGCGCAATATTAGTAGTAATAGGTAAAAAATATTGTAACCTTCTAAGTGAAGAAGCCGCAGCAACGATTTTACGACTAGTTTCAGCTATCTGCGGCACCCAGGATAATTGTTGGTCCATAATAATACCCAAATTCTTGCTTGTGTCGCTAAATTGAATTACTTGGCCATCAAAGATGACTTGCCGAAGGCGAAACCAATCAATGAGAGAGATCATTCTAGAACTTCCAATGACGATAATTTGTGTTTTCTCTGAATTCACTTTGATACCGTAGGAATTACTCCAATTAGAAATCCGTTGAAGATCAGAATTCATACTTTCAATCGCCGCTGGTAATTTTGTTAGACGAACCTGGGTGTAGATTTGTAAATCATCTGCATAAAGGTGGTAGAAAGAAGAGATTTCATTAGAAATTAAATTTATAAAAATTCAAAACAAAAGGGGTGATAGAACGCCGCCCTGAGGAACACTTGCAGTCGTATTACACCATGATGAGAATGACTCATCAACTCGTACACGCTGTCGGCGTCCATACAGGTAACTACGAAACCAAGCAAGAACTGTTGGAGATATGTTAAGAGAGCAAAGTATACCCATTAGTATGTCAAAATCTACGTTGTTGAACGTATTGCTGAAGTCAAGTAAGGCTAGAACGGACAGTTGTCCATCAGCCATACCTTGCCTTATGTCGTCTGTGACCTTGATTAATGCTCAGACAGTGCTGTGTCCTGGACGGAACCCAGATTGAAGTAATAATAATAATAATAATAATAATAATTCTTTATTTCGACCAACTCAGATCATACAATATTCACAATTCAGATCAACAATATTTTTAATAATTTATATAAGAAGATATAATAGAAGGCACATAAGATTGTCAATAAATAAACCAGCATTAGACATTGCATTGATACTAATTGTTGAAATAATAATATGTCAAATTGTAAGTCCGAATACATTAAATTAAATTCAAAATATGTAGGTACATTCATAAAATGTCAATAAAAATAATAATTAAAGATAAAATAAAATAAAAATGTATAAAAAAAAAAAAAAAAATATCAATTCAATGTCAATATAGTTCAAAGTCAATTATGTTTTATTTATAGTCAATAAGTGAATCCTAGAGCACTGGTTCAAGTACTGGCAATCAAACCTTTCACCAAATACCTTCAGGATACTATTAGGGCTGGCCCGGATCCTGCGCACCAGTGATGTGCACCGTTTCCGCATGGTTGCATAGAAACAATCCACACGCGATTCGGCAAACATCCCTGATGCGCTACAGAACCGTGGCAGCCGTAACAAAACCCTGAAAGCATTATTATATTGAACGCGTAGGGCGCTGTACTGCTTCTGAGAATAGTTTAGCCACAGGCTGCTCGTGTAGAAAGAGGTACAAAAAGCTCTGAAAAGAGTGATTTTAACCTCACTCGAACAACGAGCAAACCTGCGGGCAATCATGTTAGCTCTTACAGACAGCGCCCTACGTTCTCTCTCTATATCCGCATTGTCTTTCAGGTCAGAGGTTATCAAGTGACCAAGATATTTTACTTGTTCAACTTTTTCAAGCGGTGTGCCGTATAATTTGATAGGTGGTATTCTATCTAGATACTTCCCTCCCACCTGAAAGACCATGCATTCGGATTTTCTTATATTATAGACCAAACCGTGACTCAGTACATATCTTTCACAGATGCCTAATAACTTCGACAGCCCACAGACCGAGGCACTCAGCAGCACCATATCGTCTGCGTAACTAATGTTATTGAGACACACTCCGTCGATGTGACATCCCACATGAGTGCTACTGAGCTCCTCAATCAGTGCGTTCACGTACAGGTTGAAGAGCTTTGGCGAGGTCAACCCACCTTGTCTCACTCCACACTCCAACCTGTACGGATCCGAATACGCGCTCGACCATCGAACGACGTTGACCTGGTTTTTATACCAATATTTGAAGATCTCAACTAGTTCACATGGCACTGAGATACTGTTTAGTTTCTGCCACAGGATATCATAAGAAACCAGGTCAAAGGCCCTCGACAAATCAAGAAAACAGGCGTAAATGGGTGTCTGTCTATTAGTATAGTACTTGACAGTTTGCTTTAGACATAAAATTGCGGTTTCTGTGGATAGTCCTGCCTTGAAACCAAACTAGTGGGTTGAAAAGGTTGTTTTTAATGAGGAAGGAAGTAAGTTGTTGGTGCACAATACGTTCGAGGATTTTTGAAAGGAAAGGTAGAATTGAAATAGAACGATAATCGGAAAACGATAAAGGATTACATTTTTTAGGAAGCGGAGTGATCTGAGCTTTTTTCCAAATAGCATGAAACGTACTACAAGAAATAGAATGATTAAGAATGAACAGAAGCACAAGCAAAATCTCATCAAGTATCAATATTACCATTTTACGTGTGATGCAGTCACTTCCGACTGCGTTTGATGTACTGGTCTCTATGCTCTTCCTGACATCACAATCGGTAAATTGCTTAAAAACAAAAGAAGGGTGATCAGGAGTCGGAATAGGTGAAAGATTACACAAGGTGGCTGCTTTTGTTGCAAAGTTGGCCGAAAAGGAGAAATACTGATTTAATGCATTGATATTCAGATCGTTAGTCATATCGTTCTGACGTGACTTACCAACTCCCAATATTCGGAGAAACCTCCATACTTTTGAAGGATCTATATTTTGGACGGAACTGTGTATGTGCTGGCATTGAGCATTTCTACACACCTTATTGCAATGATTTCGACGTTTTTTATATTTATCTTTATTCTCGTCGGTAGGTCTATATTTAAATCTGGCCTTTGCTGCTAGCTTTTTATGCATAATTAACTTAATTTCGGGTGTTAGCCAAGGTGCAGGCAGATGCTTCATTTTGACTGGCCTTAAAGGAGCATGTTTATCATAGAGGTGTGTTATAGTTCTGTTAAAAACAACCACTTGCTCATCAATAGTGCTTGCATTTAGAACATCAGACCAGTATATGTCTCGAACGTAATTTTTCAGATTTCCATATTAATATTACGAAACTTGCGCTGCAGAAGAATTTTGGGTGAAGTTTTTGGTGGACGTATTTTATAAGAGAAATAAATCAAGTCATGACATGAGAATGCATCTGCCACACACTGGCCGTATTTTTTGACATGACTCGAAGATGAGACAAGCATCAAATCTAGAAGAATAGGGGTGCAGCTAGAAAATGTATGCGTAGCATTTAATGGAAGTATGGTCAAGTTGCTAGACCTGATAATAGATTCAAAAGTAAGACTCCGTGAATCCCGTTTTAGTAAACAAATGTTAAAGTCACCCATTATTATAGTGTGGGAATAAGAAAGGCTAAAATCTTCTAGAAGCTTTTCAAAAGAAGAAAAATAGTTAACACGAAGTGAAGGACAATAATAAACACAAAGAAAATTTTTGGTGTGTGAGTGAGTTATTTCAAGAAATAAGTGCTCTCCTGCATTAGAACTGGGTGACTGTGTGGACATAGTTAAATAACGTGGAAGGAATATGAGAACGAAGATAAATGGCAACACCGCCACCGACAGTACCAGTACGGTCATTGCGAATAAGTTTGAAACCGTGTAACGAGTATAAAGTAGAGGGGAGGCATGGTTTTAACCAAGTCTCGGAAACCAGGATAGCGTGAATATTGCGATGCTCAAACGACGTTAACATATCGAAAAGTGCGCCGGAATGCTCTGAGCGTTTATGTAAAAACATTAAAGTTTTTCGGGACATCAGTTACAATTGAATCAATATTATTCGTAAAGTTAGGAATACTACAGAAGCTATCAGGACTCTCAGAATTGCTTAAGGAATAAAAATCACCACTATCATCGTCACTATCTAACAAAGACATTTGCTAAGTCTTATACATTTTATACATATAAATAAAATAGAAACAAAAAAACATACAAATACAACAACTAGAATCAATAACTATCCACCCGCCAGCTGTGTTTTAAAATAAATGACAATAGTTTTGCATCCATAGGCACAACATGGAACTTTAAAAAAATATGTTCTACATTGTATTTGATAGTCCATATAAGATTAGATTAGATTCTTTGTTTATGGCCCCTGCGACTTGTTTGAGTGCCGCAACTTTGCAAAATGGAAAATAAGGTCATGATGACACAAGTGACAGTTGAATGTCAGTGTTATGGTAACATCACCAATCACAAAAAGCTACGAAGAAGAAGAAGAATCACGATAAATAATATCTGAGTCTGGGCGGTGATTTAGACATAAAATACATAAAAAAGAAAGGGTAGCTTAGTTCTCTACCAAAATCAGTCAGGTGTACTGATAACTACCTACCTACCTAAAGGAAAGTTCTCGTATGTTTCGCCCTGCCTGCTTGCAAGCTGCAAATCACTACACTACACTACAACGCAAAACATTATTTCCTGGTGCGTTTGGGTTTGGCTGGAGCCATCACATCCTTCACCGACGTGGTCTCCTTTGCAAGTGTTGGTTTTGGAGCCTTTATCGCAATTCCATCGAAGTCTCCCTGGCAGCTAACGCGATGACGAGCTTCATCAGGGCCAAGGACGAAGATGTTGCCCTCCCGCGTCCAGCACTTCAGGATTCCATATAGTTGACGTGTAGCCATGAAAATGCTATGCCGTGTTCTCGTCAGGAATTCGGAGATCGTTACACCGGTTCCCTTGAGACTAGCTGACCTGATATTGACTGACCATATTTTGTCACGAATGGTGACATCCCGGAATTTACACAGAATAGGTCTGGGTTTCTCGGGGCTACCTGTGCGCCCCATCCTGTGGCATCGGCTGATCTCATTCACTGAGAATGTTGCTTGATTCAGCTGCTCCACAACTGCCTTCATCACCACTTCACCAGTTACTTCCTTTGGATCTTCAACAAGGCCATGAATGACAAGGATTTAACGCCTAGTGCGCGTCTCTTGCCGATCTGACTCCTGAGCGAGACACTGAATTTGCTCCTGCAGTGCCCGTAATGACCCAATTACAAAACTCTTGAATGCACTATATTCAACAGATAATGCTTCAATGCCTGAAGACGGTTGTGACTTTTGAAGCTTTTCCTCGAAACTATTCATTTGTTTATGAAACATAGTCATAAGCTCTTGGATCGACTCATTGTAGGTTGTGGCATCCATTTTGAAAGTGTGCAGTGCAACAAAATCTTGAGAATAAGTGACCACTTGTAAAGTTCAGTTCTTTGGTGAAAGATAACATGGCAGGTGGTTGATGTTATACTATAATTCTATTCATAATTTGGTGTCCAAAACACTTGTTTTATAATTTAATTTAATAATAAAAGTCAGAGTGTTCTAAAGTACTTGTGCTAACTTAGTCTACCCCCGAAGAAAAAATATATCCCTACTGCCAAGATAATTTTATAAAAATTGTATATATATATTTTTTATTTTTTATATATTCCTTACACTCACTGAAAAAAACCTACTCAAATGCTTCACAAAGGAGGTGCCTTTCAATGAGTATGATCGCGCGTCGACTAAGTTGTTAATCTAAGCCTGAGTGTTATATTTCTACTTCTTTATATTTCTAGCGTATTCAATATATCACATATCATTGCTCCAATGAAAAAAAGAAGCAAACGTCAATTCAAGTAGAGAACGCCGCCAAACAAGTAACATGGCGTGTGTATAGAAACATAAAGTCATTGAGCTTGTTTCGTCATCATACTCACATCTTATTCACTCTCATCGTTTGTTTTCTCTACAAAAAAAGATGAGAAAAAGCCAAAGTTAATTTCAAATTTCGTACGATGTCGAGGCGCAAAATAGAATTCTATTTTCGCTTCATTTAGTGGTAGCAGTTTTCAGATCAGATAGATCCACTTAGCCTAAATTGGTCTGGTTCAGTTATAATATCGAATAACAACTCGATAGCGAGAGCTCACCGGTATTGGAATATCGATACCGAACATTATCGATAACGCTTCGAGTTAGCACAACTTTTAACAACTGCAGTTTGCTGGACTTCAGAACTCAACATAGTTTAGAATCTGCCGGGGAATAGAGAAGGGAAGTAAATATTTTGTATTTTGTTATTTTAGTCTGGCTGGTCATATTATTTTATTTATGATAATAGTTATGAGAGTCGGCTGCAATTCTGAGGAACACTGTGTCAATCCCTACCTCAGGCTTGACCCTTCCGTGAAGCTAGAATCGTGATGAATACTACAGCATGTTGGCGTACTCTTCTTTTTTCTGGTGTCCTCCTAGCTCGCTACTGACCTCGATATAAAAAACTGGTATCTAAGCACCTAACGGTGTTTTCTCTAGATCTAGTGAGGTACTACCTTCGACCGCACCATTACTGACCATCAAGCGAGGTAGTAGTCAAACACTAGTCCATCAAGGACATCCATAGGGAGAGTCCGTGTCTACACAGGGAAATGGTGAGGCTGGGGCTTAGAGAGCCATTCTAATTCTTAAACCTAATGTTGAAGCATTGAGCTATTGAGGAATAAGCAATTGTGAATTCGAGGTGTGGCGCATCAGCGTTATTTGAGGAATAACTCGGTGTCGCCCGGTTAGACCTACATGTGGAAAAAGTCCTTTTGAGTCAATTAAGCAATTCAAGTATAAAAAGTATTCATCCATACAATAACTAAATATTATTAAAGTATCTATAATATCTATCTTTAAAAGTAATCTACCAAGCTGACGCGCCCAATTGACTTTCACGACTAGCATGCTAGTTTTACTCTTTATACCTAACACATACGGGTATGCGATGAAACGATACGTACATGTTGAATTTTCGAAAAGTATTTTCGTAAAAAGTAGTATAACATATGTAAACTATTATTACCTTAACGGACTAAGTTCAAATAGTTACCGCACGCAACCGTAACCGTAAACGGGCAATGGTAAAATTATTATTACAGAAATTTCGCGTACTTGTAATTATATATTTTAAGATTTTCATAAAAAAAGAGTTTAAAAGGGTCCTTATAAATATTTAAATAAGACCTAGTTTTTATAATTTTCACCTCAACCTTATTAACTTATTTGAGTTAGTTGCTGGGCTTGGTTGCACATCGTAGGTTGCACAAGATAAGTATA
The DNA here is from genome assembly GCA_917880725.1 of Selenia dentaria. Lineage (NCBI taxonomy): Eukaryota > Metazoa > Arthropoda > Insecta > Lepidoptera > Geometridae > Selenia > Selenia dentaria. The sequence continues at coordinate 34,989,255 of OU862886.1, forward strand.
ATGTCATCTGTGCAACAGTTGAACTAGACGAATGATAGTGATACTGGAGCCGATTCTACTATTTCAGCTGTCTATCCCACTGCAATTGCAGCTCTACTCCGGTTGTCGGTCGATAATTATCCAAATAGTCATTGTACTATTTATATAGACAAATTGAAACGTAACGTCACTTCAAACACTAATATATCTATATATACACTATATATATATATATAATATATATTTGTTTTGTTACACCTAGCTGTAAGTTTTCCTAAAATTGTAAAATAAAATAAAAAATAAAATAAAACAAAATATGTTTTATATACATTAAAGGCTACCTATTTATACTATTATGAGTTTATATCGCGTCGCGTTTATGATCTATCAAGATACGAGTAGCAGAGTATAGCGTTTTAATGGATCGCTGGCGCCAATTTAAACGTAACTGGAGCTGGACTGTTTTTCAATACTAAAATAAGAAAACTTATTAAGCCCTGTTTTAAACTATCACGGTTGTTCACTAAAGTTATATGATTATTAACGGGATATTTATAATATCCCGTTAATAATCATATAACTTATAAAGCCATCGTTCAGCTACGGTTCGTTTGTAATTTAGTTAGTAGAATCGGACCTTGAACTCAACTAATTTACGCTCACTTATATACATGTAATTATAGAAAGGCTTTTAAATAACATTATGTAATAATAACAGGTATAACGTAGAATGTTATATTGGGCACTTTATTATCAAACAGATTACAAATTTAACAGGTATAACATTATACAAGAGTTAGACAGGAATAAAATTAACAACCAAAGTTATCTAGTCTTTAGCTTCGCCTTCAACTTTTGTCGTGATGGTTGCGTGGGTTGACTGACTCTAGAGCGGCAAGGCACGCGGGCTCTTGGTAACGGGGCGGGAGCAACATGTGTGCAGCAGATGTAGTTTGGCAGACGCAATGAACAAAGGCTTGGGTGGTTAAGAGACGCGGTGACGGAAGCGCTCTAAGTTTTAAATACTGGTCGCGCGTTACCTAGACTAGTAAATGAAGAGCTGAAAATTTACCATTTACCAACACTGTGAAGCCCTAGATCATAATTCGATATTAATAAGTTTAAATAATTAAATCGTCGATTATTCCACCATTCTGTTCTCATTTAAATTTGTCAAAATGTTCATGAACGAATTAATTTATTTGGATTGAAAAAATACCCTATGAAGTAGCAACTAAATTAGGAATAATAAAATAGTACAAATATTGATAAAACGATGATTCCTTACGTTATACATAAATTACATACAAAAGTTCAATCAAATAGCAAAAGGTCCGCAGCTCGGCGAAACTTTACTAATGAAAATATCAGAAAAAAAACAAAGTATCATTACCGTCTCCAAGTTTTATCTCAACTCCGTGACAAATTAAGAAAGCGGGTATCGTGCGACTTAATGGAAAGTACGGTCGATGATAAAAACTTTGCGGGACTCGGGGTTTTTAGAACGCGCCCTGGCTGTGTGTACGTGCGCTCGTATTCGCTTCAAGTGCTCTTATCGAGGTATGTTTTGACGCTTTTATATGTACTTGGAGCGGCTTGACTCGAAATTAATCAATACAGATCAGATTTTGTAGCTGACATTTTTAATGTGAAAACTTCTTTAGGCGCGTATAGTTTTTGGGTAAGCAAAAGTCATGGAATTCGCGTCATCGTCACCGAACGCTTTAGGCGCGTTGAGCACCTTTTGCGTGAACAAAAATCATGGAACTTGCGTCATCATCACCGAACACCTCAAGTTACTTAGTTTTCACTTTATCGGCAGTCCCGGAAGACTGCCCCGCATATATTATTAAAATCAAATCTGATTTTCAATTTTTTCTTTGTATAGGGCCATCACTTAAAACTGGGTGAGCTTGGAGCTTGAACCATTTCCTAATCATATAAAATCTCACATAAGTAAAAAATGAACACAATATAACTGACACGTGTTATACAGGCATATACACGAAACACATGCAATTAGCCAGAGACCACAGATTTCCACTTGCTATGATCCTGGTACACCGGTTTTGCTTCATCAACATTCATCAACCCACCCATACATGAGAGTCGGCTTAAGTAAAAAAAAAGACGTGTGGCACTCGGAGACTGCCGCGGTAAAGCTATTGCATAGCTGTTTTTATCAACTTATGCAATTATAATTATTTAACCAATGCCATCTAGAGGCGAGTTGCTGAACTAAAGAGACAATCGAGCTATTTCAAAAAGTCATTAAAAGTCCTGCTATTCATCGATAGATGCCAAATCAACTTATGCAATTAAAATTATTTAACCAATGCCATATAGAGGCGAGTTGCTGAACTAAAGAGACAAGCGTGATATTTCAAAAAGTCATTAAAAGTTCTGCTGTTCATCGATAGATGCCAAATCAACTTATGCAATTAAAATTATTTAACCAATGCCATATAGAGGTGAGTTGCTGAACTAAAGAGACAAGCGTGATATTTCAAAAAGTCATTAAAAGTTCTGCTATTCATCGGTCGGAGTGGGGTGTGTTAGGTTATTAAAAGTCCTGCTATTCATCGATAGATGCCAAATCAACTTATGCAATTAAAATTATTTAACCAATGCCATATAGAGGCGAGTTGCTGAACTAAAGAGACAAGCGTGATATTTCAAAAAGTCATTAAAAGTTCTGCTATTCATCGGTCGGAGTGGGGGGTGTTAGGTTATTTTCGTCACGGAATTTCTGGATTCGGTCTCCACGCTCAAGGCAAGCGATAGAAGCTATGCAATAGCTTAAAAATCTTTTAATAAAAAAGCATAATCATAAAATCCGATATTATATAGAAGACAAAAAATACTCCACTTCTGGTAAGTTGTCATCTGCCACTCATAAAATGTAACAGTAGTTGTACTTATGTAGAAACATTGTCAAAATGTATATGAAAAGAGTTTTTCGTTACTTCTTCTCAGTAGGCTCTATATATCTTGGTACGTGGCGGTAGAGTACATTATAATGAATAATTGACGTTCATAAGTAGCTTTTGATGTTTATAAGCGTCTTTGATGTTAACATTGAACAAATAATTTTGACTTTGACCTTGAATTTAAGGTAGTCTTGACCTGGCCCATCTTCAGATCGTCATCATTCTGAAGGTTCGCCTTAGGATTTTCCTTCCACCGATTCCATTCGCTTGATGTTTTTATGATATTTAATTAATATCTTTATATCTCTTATATCTAGCTTCAATATACAACTTAGAGTCTAATTTGCACAAAAAAAAATATTAACACTAAGCTGTTTATGTAATATTTCATTTGAAATGTTGTGCCCAAACTAGACTCAAAATTTCAATCTGTATATTCGCAAAAGCAAGGATTCCTTCATACTTGGACACAAAGGTACAACTTTCACTTAATAATATATAACAGCGTTTACATAATTATATAGGACAGGGTTAATATAATAATATAATACAGGGTTTACATAATGTACCTGACACGCATATACTGACATAATAAAAACATAAACGAGTAGCTCCATGCAGTTGTGACGAGTATTTGGTTATGTTTTAGGAAAAAACGATCTAAATGTCGTTTTAAAGCATCAAAGTTCCATTTCGCCTTATCTAACAAAATACTTGTGTCACGTATCAGTGCAGTGCAATTCAGACATCCAGCAGCATGTTATTGACAGATAAGATTCATGCGATTCAACGATATCTTCTTAGGACATCGCTACAACTTTATTTCACACGAAGCAAGTTGCGGCCAGTAGATAGTATACAAATAAAGCGAGAATTATTGAAATTTATAATCGTTCTAGTTCAGGGTATTGAAATTCAGAGCGTGCCGATATTCAATTTAATGCTTTACATCCTATTATGGTAATTTAGTATTATGTCTACGCACAACACGTCTGCAGATGAGAAATGTTCCACGTAGATCAATGCCAATATTGCCCTAGAAAGATGTTCGGTATTTTCAAAGACGTGACTATAAATTGAAAAGATATTCATTACACAATTCTGCTCCTACGTTTATTATTTACAATTGATATACTGTTATTTGAAAAGCAATAGAAAGGCGACTGTTAGGCACCTAGCACGCAGTTAGGTGCTTAGTAACCGCTTTCCATCTTGAGGGTGGTGACTAGCCAGGCCAGCACCAGAAGCGACCAACAGAGTTAACGAAAGAACTTGTTAATAACGTATCTCTGTTACAATCAAATGTTGTTTGAAATTCTAAAAAATGGCGCTTCTATGTCAAATGTGAAAATTACAGTAAGCAAACATGTTAGTAAGTTGATCTAACTTACTACGTGGCATTGGTGAAATCGAAATTAGGAAGAGTTGAGTTGATGACTGGAGCTGGCAAAATTAACTAAAGCCTGCATTTTTTTCTATATTTTAATCCACATTTGATTGCATCTGAGATACATAATAGCCCTGCTGATCTCTCTGAAATTGCATGTGACATAGAGATATATACCATTAATTGTATGTTTTCTACCGACTTCCAAAAAGGAATTCTTCGAATTGAGTACCTCCTACTCAATTCGACTGTATGTTTTTTATGTTTGTTACCTCGTAACTTTCGATAGGGTAAACCGATTCTCAAAATTATTTTTTTGTTTGAAAGCTGGTGCTTTCCATGTGGTCTTTTATCAAATTCGGTCCAGTAGTTTTTGAGTTACACTCCAGTAACTGATTTTTACCAAAGTAATAGAATGGAAGTCGGTATTAAATTTTTCAAATTGCACTTCTGTTCTTACAATTTTATGACGCATCCAAACAATGAATTCACTATAAGATTATATTTACAGGAGTTGTAACTTTCATAGGCGGATAACGAAACCAATAAATACTGGAATTACATACCTAATAAGGTATTCACTGGTAAAGTGTTTCAAAAATTCTCAATTACTAATGTATCTTATATTTCTTGTATCTTCCATCTTTTTCGATCCAGTTGCCCTCATAATTCGTGAGGTTCCAATATTGTGCGGGTCGGAATACCCTCCCGATACGTCTCGAGCACACTAATAGCTTCATACATACTTAATCCACTTTTACCTTTAAGGGTCGGTTCATACTTTACTGAGCCGTGACCGGAAACGAGCCGGACGATAGGAAATAAACGAATTTACGTTTTAGCTAATTAAGCTTGTGTGTATTGACGACTGTCACATTGACAATTAACAGGGTGTTAGCCTAGTTATTATTGGCCCTGTCTTGGAAGCGAACCTCGTCTACGGATCTCTTCATTTCTGATTTAATCACGTAGAGAAACCCCGAGCATAGCCCTCTCCATAGCTCTTCAAAGTAACCTAGTGCGGGAGTACGTGCTTGTAAAGATTGTCTATTTATTTATTAACTATTATGACTACTCATCTAGAAGAAAGTTTATCAGTTTTGTTTTAAAGAGGGAATTGGTGTTGTAGCATTTGATCAGAGTCAACACCGCAGTTTGTAAATAAGAATTCATGGATAGGGATAAGTCAGCTGACAATATTAATCTTATTTAGTGACACTTTATTCATTGTACCTAGAGATTTCATTTTTATAGCAATTTTATATTCTAATTGTATAGATAAAACTAAATTATATTGATGATTATTGACATATTCTTCCTTTAAAGTTCCTATCTATGTAATAATTCTAAAATCTTTTCATGTTTTATGCTAAGTTATTAATTAATTGTGAAATTTGTTATTATTTGTTGTACTATTCCTTACCAAAATTGTAAAACACTCGATGAGGGTAAACTGATATTTACTAAATTGCAATAACACCTAAAAGCATAAGATATTGTGTCAGTTATTTCAATAAAATTTTCTGATTCTGATTGTTGAAATATTTTCTACTCATCATTGGTCAATATGTTGAGAAAAAGACTGTAATTAATTAATTAAGCTGCTTTACATACCTCTCTTTTGAATTGTCAATATTATATTTTTCAAGCTGATTCTAATCCAAGCGCCAAATTGAAAAACTGAAGCTGTACTGCACCACCCGGCCCGTTCCGGTCCAAGATCCGTATTATGTAAACTTTCCTTAAACAGCAAAAAAAAAAAATCGTCCTACCTATTTTACTTTCTATATTTTCTGAAAACAAAAAAATATCAGCGTTCTTTCATGTTGTATTTAATTTTTCTGATGAACATTAAAGGTTGAGAAGCAATTTAAATTTTAAAGCAGATTGAAATATTAATGAATTAGATTTATTTCGTAACGCTTTTAGGCGTTATTGGATGCGAAACATTTTGTCGCGTTTGTTCCGGTTCCCACGCAAAGAAATTAAATTCGAGGTAAAGATTTTGCTTTTTGTTATTTTCTGAGTGCTGGGAATTAGACGAGGTAATCTTACTTGACTTCAACATTATCTTTTATGATTCCAGTTTACCTATATCGGATAGGATTAGGAGCAGTACAACTCTTTGTGAATCAGTTCGTCCGAGGTGGTACTGGCACCATACCTATTTCTACCGTGAAGCGGTAATGTTCGCAATACTGTGTTTTGTTTTGAAACTATGGTTGCCGGCTAAATTACTGTTACGCATGAGACTTACCAACTCAATCGGTTGGAATCAGAAAGCCTCCAGTTCATTAATAAATATTTTGTTATAGCGTAAGCCTGATGCGGACAGATTAATATCTCAGGGTTAAGGGCGCAGAGCAATTCGTCACTTGTGAGGAAATGCAGCTCTTCTGGGCAGAAGTCACCACTTAGGTCAGCCTTGTATTTGTGTAGTTTCCTAATAAACTAAAAAAAGGATTTAGCGCATCGAGACCGCCAGACAATAATACCAAATATGCGATTACACGTTATACGTGCACTGGCTTTAATTACTTTGTTACTAGTTAAACTTACTGTTTAGAATATTTGTTGTAGCTTAATGTATTGAAACTTAGATTATTGTTGTAAGTTCAATAATAACTTATTCTCAAAAAGACTACAGTCACTTATATGACAACATATTTTTTAATTACATAATATATGTAAAATATTTACACTGTCGTTCGTTTTGTTAGATATGTACCTACTTACTTACTCATCTAACGTATTTACTTTAGATAGCGGCATCATTCATCATAAGGATTAACCCCTCGTTTATCGAAGGTTGCTTAAAAGAGCATGTTGAGCAAGTTTAGATTTAAATACGTTAAATGAGCTTACATTTTAATGGTCGATGGTATTTTGATATACATCTGTGTGCCTGCAAAAGTATTATTTCTTTCTACACTTGGATAGTACTAGAAAACTTGCTCGACTTGTACGTAAACTTCGTTTCGTTAAATGTTTTAAATGATTAAAGGGTATATTAGTATGGATGGAGCTACTTAATATTTAGTAAGTTGTGTGTAAAAAAAACAGTCTAAAACCCCCGCGCGTTGTGTAATAGAAAAATGATACATTACTATATAATAATGTATAATAATACTTCTATTAAATTATGTATATTGAGCAACTTTTAAGCTTGATTCGCGAGATTCAAAGAATGTAGTCTTCGTTATCTTTATCTGAACAGATAAATTATATTGAAGTGTCTGCTTGATTTCAAAATAATAGCTTGTCACTCAACGCATATAAAACTTATGCCTTACATACATTCAATAATCATTTCTTTATATGTATGTCTGTCTGTTTGTTACGGTTAATTTCTAAAACGGCTAGATTAATTTTACCGGAATTTCACTGGAAGCAAGCTGATATTATAAGGTTTAACTTAGGCTATTTTGATTCATCATCATCATCATCATCATCATAATCATCACCACGCGGGTGAAATAACGGGGTGCAACTAGTCTAGTAATATTTAAAACACTAACAGCCAATAGTTACAATCGTCTAGGGGGTACCACGAGTAACTATTACTATAAGGCAGGAGGCATACAATTAGAGCGAAGGCAACGGAGCTCGACGTGGGCCGAACACAGTCTCTTACTTTTTGATAGCTGTCGAAGCGGACGCGGCAGCAGTATTCGGCGAGGGCTGGCACCAGACTAAGGTATCATGTGCGGAGCAGACACGGCAGCAGCGTTTGTTGACCTGCTGCAAATTGAAGCATGCGGCGTACAACCAGCTCTGCCCGATGTCGCGTGACACAATCATCAACGATAGGAACGGTGTGAAATATACAATAATTACCCAACTTAGCTACAAATAATAAAAAGGTTTAACTTGGATGTTCCGCTAAAACTATTTCTCTACTATATTTCTTATACTAGCAGCCGTGCGATTCTTCGTCGACGAGCTCACCGATGTCAAATACTTTGAGATATCGCCCTTGTACATAAGGTTGCTTTTACAACGTTTATTGTCATCTCTTCATTTGTTTGACGGATGTTGTCAAAGATGCAACGATGTTTGCTCTTAGAGAATCGCATGGCTGAACAGTCAGAGTTTTAAGGTAAACTGACCGTTACGGGGTGTACCATTCGCAGCGAGCATGTTACATTACGCCGTGTCCGTTTTTATCCGTGTAACATGCTCGTTGCTCGCCCGTACTCCACAATTCTCCAAGTCTCATAAAACAGGTTCTTATCTATATTTGTCTATGAAATACAGAGTTTTCTCTTTGTACCATTCCATTTTTTTTCAATTCCAATTACAAATAGGTACAACTAATGAACTATCTAAGTCGAAGTAGGTACGTAAAATGGATACTTGCGCCACGTACGTTAGAGACGACTCGCTGCGACGTACTGTACTGACTGAGGCGGTGGAGCACTCGCGATACGCTCATTGCTCGTAGCGAGCGCCTGCTGTGCGATTTTCTAAGAGCAAACATCGTTGCATCTTTGATAACATCCGTGAAGCAAATGATAAGACAACAAGAAACGTTGGAACAGCAACCTTGCGTACAAGGGCGATATCTCATAAAGTATTTGACATCGGTGAGCTCGTCGACGAGCACATTGACGAATTATTACAGAATCGCATAGCTGACAGCACAAATGCTCGCTGTGTAAAGGCCTATTCAAACCTGAGCATTATTCGCTACCGCTGTGGGTAGCGAAAAATACCACTCGGAACTCGATGGGTAAATAGAATGAAGTTCCATAACTGCAGCGAAACTTTTACCGCCTAGTGAGGCGGTATATTCTCTCGCTTGGCGAAACTAGTTCCGCCGGGCGACGCGGGAGCAGGTAGCAGCGACATGCTTCCTGCCGTCGCTCCGCTAACCGTTTCCAACGGATATCTCTACCACGCGCGGTAGCGATATCCACTTTGGTGTGAACAGGGAAATTAACGCATATCCTTTCGGATTTCTCTATCGCTCGCGGTAGCGAATAACACCCAGGTCTGAATAGGCCTTAACACGTAACAGCCCCGTTACGTCGGTCACTACGCACCTTTAGGATAGATAGATAGTAACCTGACACTTTTTTCGAATATCTGTAGGTAATATAAAACAAAGTCCTGTTAGTTACACCATTTATAACTCAAGAACTGGGCCATCTTTTATAATTTTCGTGGTTTTAGATTTCTTACATCTAGAGGAAGGACATAGGATACTTTTGATCATTATCATCATCATCCATCACCACGCGGATGAAACAGCGGCACGCAGCTAGTTGTTTTATATAAATTGTTAGACGTCATCGCACTCTTTCTTAACATTCGGTTAGAGGATGTTCAAACGAGAGGCTATAAAGTATACAACAGAACCTAATACTATGTTTTTTTATATTTTTACCGACTTCCAAAAGGGAGGAAGTACTCAATTCGACTGTAATTTTTTTTTTGTGTACCTCACAACTTTCGATAGGGTAAACCGATTTTCAAAATTCTTTTATTATTTGAAAGCTGGTGCTTCCATCTAAATTTGATTTGGTCCAGTAATTTTTGAGTTTCACTCCAATAACTGAATAGAATGGAAGTCGGTATTAAATTTTTCAAATTGTACTTTTACATTAAACAGATATTTTTCGAAGGGCCAGATCAATATTTGCCTTTTTATATATTTACCAATGTTTCTAATTTCCACGAAAGGTTATTCTGGGGCATCCGGATTTTAATAACTTTCATTCGCAAAGTAAAATGCACTTAAATAAGACATTGGCTATATTGATTTGCGAATATTTGAGGGTAAAAGACCAAGAGAACCCCTAAGCAATGGACGGATCAGGTCTCGGAACAGCTGGAGATACCTTTCAGCACAGCTCTACATCAGGACAGCAACAGAACTCGATGGAGAGAAACAGTAAACAAACTGCAACAGAGGAGTCACAATCCTCAGTAATGAGGGAACGATTAAGGAAGAAGATATTGATTTGTATGTCGTAGTGTAAGTGTTCGTGGCGCTTCGCCGGTGTTGCCAACATACTTACCAATATTTAAGCGCACCATCCTACAGTCGTGGATTATTCCACCCTCAAAGTATGATGTATCAATACCGCTCCTAATATTAATACATCATACTTTGGCAACAATGTCATCAATTTTGGGATCACAATGAAAATGCCCATTATTAACAATAAACTTTTATTACAATGTCATGCACATCTACAGTTGTCTAGTGAGTAAAGTAATGATATCGTCAATATAGTGACTGTCGGTACGCGAAGAACTAGCCTGCCTTTATTCTTACTCAAGTCTATCAGTTGGTGATCCTCAATGCAAGTAATTTTAATTTGATGTATGCAAGAACACTCTTCAGAGATAGAAAAGTTAATCAAAAATGTTTGGATATATGTCATTAAAATAGCTTAAAATATTCACGGTATTGCTCGTAACACGTTGAATACATTGTCATCGATATTAAGTACACGGTTGTAACAATACTTTTTTATTATTATACTAGCCCCTGCCCGCGATTTCGTTCGCGTAGTAGGCTCGGCCTTCAGACTCGCCATAACCTCCCATCTTTTCTTAGTTTTTCTTTCATAAGAGCCTTATTCTTACAATAAGTCATCATTATCATCATCTCAGTTGTAGGACGTTCACTGCTGTATATAGCTTATGGAGACGCATATGTTCAACAGTAGACAGCTGAGATGATGATGATGACTACTAATTAGTATTCTTTATTCACCAAGGTGAATATTAGCGCAGGTGAATTAGGCACCGAGTAGGCTGACACCAGAAGTGCACCACCATCAAGCTGTGGATACCAAGACGTTCTTCCGTCACATCGGCTAATCTGTCAAGCACGAGATAGGGATCGAACCCGTGACCGTCTAACCAACAGCCTACCCTATTGTTACTTCTGGGATATCATCGTTTCGAAATGTATCAAAGCTGTCTACAGCGCTGTGAGTGTTCGCTGCCACAACATTCGCAAGAGGTTTCTTGTTCTTATTGTTGTTCTTGTCATGTTGTCAAATTCGGTTTACTTTCCAATGCATCGATTTGTAATCGTTTACATTATCACTCAACATGTCGAGCTACAGTTTCAGTTGAGTTAGATAGTACAGAGTCCAATACATTATAGTCGTGGATCTCACAAAGATTCATGCAGAAATGTAAACTTATTTATCGCAATGTAACAACATTACAGTATGTACAGACACGAGCACCAATACCTTTCTAAATTTAAAAGCATTGTTCTCGAGAAATAACAATTGTAACATAAAGATAGGACTTTCAATAATAATCTTGAGTTCCAGAATACTATGTCCGTAAAAACATGAAATTTTAATCAGCACAGTAGGAGAGAAACAATTTGAAAAGTTGTTTTGTGTTTACATGTTGGTGCAATTTGGTGGAACAATTCTTAGTAAGTGACATTATATACAGTGGAAAATTACAGTTACAGAGCATTGTGAGTACTAAAAATAACTATTGGAGTGGATCGTGATTATGTTGAAAGAGTATATTTAATATTTAAAACAAGTACAATTTGAAAAATTGAAAACCGACTTCCATTCTATTCAGTTATTGGAGTGTAACTTAAAAACTACTGGACCGGACTTAATGAAATTTAAATGGGACCAGAAGGGAAGCACCAGCTTTCAAACAAAAAAAATTAACAAACATAAAAAATTAAAAAAAACATTTGGTCGAATTGAGTACCTCCTCCTTTTTGGAATTCGGTAGAAAATCCTAACGACCTCTGTTCTTGACATGTATTTTGATCTATTTTACATTTAATCAAACATTCCCGACAGCCTCTCTACATGACCTTGTAAACGTAATGGTACCTTAGGGAGAAAGACCCTCAGAAAGTTCTGAAGCTTACAAATTAAATTATTTGCATTGATAACATTTTGTAAATGTTTAACCTTATGTTACTCATAATTAAATTATTAGGTACAAGGAACTCGTATTTATTTATTGCTATAATTTAAAATTTTCAAACTTTATTATTATTATTATTCCTTTTATTTGACATATTTCATGGGTTTCACCCGGTCCTTTACATAGGCATAAGTGGGGCTGTAGCCAACACTTAGAGGCCCGTTTGGTATAAAAATACAATTTAGTCTAAAAACAGAAACATTTTGGATAGATGTTTTCATGGTATATCTAGTAAAATGGCATGGCTCTTGATATGTACTTATTAGTGGTACGGGAGATAGTGGGCTATGGACGAGACTACGGCACCTGCCAATTTCAGTCTCATTTAAAATATTTAGGCAGGTGGTGACTTGCTACCCACTAAACGCCACTATACAGCTTGATTGAGATACATAATAGCACTGCCGGTGCTATTATGTATCAATCAAATCAAATCAAATGATCGCAATGACGAAGCACTCCTTAGAGAAACAAATGGCAGCATATCTTGAAGTTACATACTTATTCATAAATTAAAATAACCATTACACAGGAAAACTTGTAAAAATTTGGAATAAACGTGTTTTCGTAAATCTCTTTGATGTGCCAAAAATACCGTCATCTGATCCATCGCCCAACGTCACCAGAAATGTTAATGCAGTTGTTAAATTATCGCGATAAGTGGTGGCTACATTAACGGTTAACGATTATCATCGCGATCAATCAACGGCGTATCACGTTGATGTAGACGATCCATAAAAGACAGACCACCTTCACGTTATCCATATTCAGAGTAATGCTTAGAAAGAAACAAAAATATTGGTCAGTACATACTACTTACTTCGTACGTACTTAATTCTGTGTCTATAGCAAGGTTTATATTATGGTCGGGTTGGTATACATTTGACAGTAATTAATTGATATCGACGCTATCCCGCCTTCGGCTTATTACTCGTTAATTAGTATTGAATTTGACTATTCCAACGTTATAGTAAGTTATGAGTTTATTAGAAACGCTGAAACAATGCAGATATACGAAAAAAATATATCACTATCGTCACAGAACACACATGCAATTTTGAATTTAAGTTTTTGCCCATCAACTTAAATGCAGATGGTTAAAAAGTAAACAGATTTGTTTGCTCAATCAATTAGCTAGTTAACAGTTTACAGGTACTGCTCGTGGGTTGAGTGTTTACATAAACATGCGATTATTGTATTCAACAATTCCTGGATGTGTCATAATAATACAAGTAACCTGTTAACTATTAAGTAGTAACACCCTCTTATTATAATTATTAACTCAACAATACTATTAATATAAATTAGATAGTGGACTCAGTTATATAATTATACAATTGACCATTGACCGATTAAATGTGCCCTTGCATTCTATCCTTCCCTCGGCTTTCAACCCATTGCCCGGCCTCTAACTGGACTTCGTTGCGTTGTGTCCACTTAGAATTTATATATTTTGTAATATTTTATTGTGATCGTCCTAACTCTTACAAAGAAAACTCGCAAATGATGTCAAAGTCAAAGTCAAAATCATTTATTCAATTTAGGCATCAAAGATGCACTTATGAACGTCAACTTTTCATTATAATGTACTTTAAAGACTACCGCCGTGTTCCAAAATATATAGAACCCACCGAGAAGAAGCGGCAAGAAACTCGGGGCCATTCTTTTTATATGGATGTTTACAATGTTTCTACTTAGGTACTACAAATATTACATTTTATGGGTGGCAGCGAGACAGCTTGCCAGAAGTGGAGTATTCCAAGCATCTTTATCTTCTATATAATGTCGAACTTTATAGTAAGCTTTTTTTATTAAAACGTTTTTTACAGTCAACTTGAATTTGCCCTCTGTGAGCTCAGTTATGTGCTTTGGGATTTTATTGTAAAAACGCACACAATTTCCTAGGAATGACTTATTAGTCTTCGCAAGTCTAAAACTAGGTACAGCTATCCTATTTGTATTTCTGGTATTAAAAGTGTGGTGATCACTATTTAACTTATATTTATGTAAATTTTTACGAACATACATTATATTTTCAAATACATATAAGGAAGGCAACGTTAATATATTGATTTCTTTAAATAAATCTGTCAAAGATTCACGGGGACCCATTTCGTATATAGCTCTAATAGCACGTTTCTGAAGGATAAATATGGTCTCTCGCATGTCGCATTATAGTAAATTATAACCTCATGTTATCACAGTTTGAATACCGAAAAATAGATAAGTTTTGTGGAATAAAGATAACTCCGAGTTTAAACCATGGTTAAAGGGAATTTCGTATATGATGTTTTCTGAAAACACTCTGGTTCTTTTTTCATATTAATTTTATTCTTTAGGTGCTTTTAATTTGATAACACTTAAACAATAATATCAACTTTCTGAGCGATACAAATTATGCTATGTGTGTTTAGTTATGAGCAGCGAGTAGGTACATAACGCACCTTCGCTTTGCCGACCTTAGCAGAATACATAGAATACGCACAATGCTCAAAGGCTCCAATCGAGTCTCCCAACGGGTAGGCTTCAAGATGAATATAGATAGACCAAGAGAGAACTACTGAACATAAAACAAGATTATGTAAAGTGGCCATGTTGTACCTACGAGTACCCCTAGGATCCGATGGAACTCAGTTCTCGAAGTCGTTGATGTCTACCTAGCACAAATAATCTACCTAGGTAACAAATACGAGTATAAACAACTTCGAGAAAAAGGCCAGTACGTCGAATCCAACTCAGCTGAGATGTGCTTTGAAAACTTCGCGAAGTGTCTCTTCCAAAATACGTTGCGTCAAGACAAGTATATTTGATCAGTGCGTGTTTTACCAGTACTTACTAGTTATGGTATTGAAACGGAGTTTCTTACTACGGGCCACATCCTCCTTCTTGCGTCGTATATACTCAATGCTGAGGGTTGTGACCTCTACAGAGTATTTTCTGGTGGACCACATCACGACACGTTGATCTATCCTCGGCAGCGTGAATGGGTTCACATACGTTGGTGTTGAGTACGGTGCGATTTTGCGCTGGCCATCCCATGGGGGATCGACCCCTCGATCTTCAATCACACAACCAGCTATAGCTATGTTCGGGTTTTCTCTAAGTAATCGAATCAGCAATTAGGAGATGTGTGGACGAACTAAGGTCAGAAGATAAACCAGTTCATGTGTCAGTTGTTAGATTACATGGCACGTAGAAATAATGATCAATGAGGCTGAAAACTTCTGAAGTCCAGCAACAAAGTGGATAGATGACCCGTTGTTTTAATATTATTACATACACTTCAAAAGTTAAACAAAATCTCCAGTACATTACATCGAACTCAATTTTTTATTCATTATATGCCAAATTTAGTTCAGCATCAAATTAGGTAGCATTGAAAATATCGTCATTTCTGATGAATGCCAGTTTGAAGATTTTATTAGAAATTACTACCATTACCTACTTTCTGGTGTCCGGTTTCCTACTGGAATTAAAATTTTGGATTTCATGCGGATTAAAGGAAAAGCTATTTCAAGTGAACATCAATTCTGTCACAAGCAGAAAACGCGATCGCACCGCTATTGTAGTAGCGTGACCAAATCATATTAATAACGCGTGATATTGTTTTCAGAAGGAGAAAAATGTTAACAAATAAGCTTGGAATGAAAATGATTCAAACTATTTATGTTATATTACATAATGTTTTTCATACTTACATTATTTCTAAATCAATGGAAAAAATACCTACTTAATATTCCTTTAATTATACGAGGAATTACGATTATTACAACTCTTGAAATGTGCCTGTCAACGTACTACGTGTATTTTGTGTTCATCATCATCATCTCAGCTGTAGGATGTCCACTGCTGAACATAGGCCTCCCCCATGATTTTCCAAAAGGATCGGTTGGAAGCGGCCTGCATCCAACGTCGTCCTGCGACCTTCCTTAGGTCGTCTGTCCACCGTGTCGGTGGACGACCTACGCTGCGCTTGCCGGTCCGTGGTCTCCACTCTAGAACCTTTCGGCCCCATCAGCCATCTGTTCTGCGTGCTATGTGCCCTGCCCACTGCCACTTCAACTGGCTAATCTTCTGAGCTATGATTCGATCACGTAGAGAAACTCCGAGCATAGCCCTCTCCATAGCTCGTTGTGCGACTTTGAGCTTATTTATAAGGCTCATAGTAAGAGACCACGTTTCAGTGCTATAAGTCATCACTGGTAACACACATTGGTCGAACACTCTTGTCTTGAGGCACCGAGGTATTTAAAAAAAAAAAAAAAAATTGTGTTTACGTTTAATTAAATAAATGAAAACAGTTTTCAGTCTAATTTTTTAAAGTTTAATTTAACATGAATTCTCAGACTCTTTTCTCAATGGCTGTGCATTTCAAGCAAGTACCCATATATTGATATCTATTACTTCTTAAATAATAAATAAAGCACGTTAGTATGCGATGGATTCTAATCCATTGTTATTAGATTAGAGCAACTTTAGATGTTAAATAACAGTTTATTTTTTAATAACACATACATTACAGAGCAGTCAAACGTGTCTAACGTCAAGATATATCAAGCATATACAATAATACAAGAAATATACCAGAATAATACTAATATTGATGCCCCTCTGATGATTACTTTAGACGAAAACCTTTCTTGCGCGTAAACCCGCGCTATATCAAAATGTCTATTGAGATTGATAGGCACCAGAATTTTAGTGGAGATGAAGGATGGTGCCAGCAATCAATAATATTTGAGTGCATCAATCAAGTTTATTCTAATATCCGTTATATCCGGTTCATTGTGGTAATATATCTTTATTTTATGGGTAATTAATATCTCTATTTCGTATTTCCTTCAAATCCATTGGCCGTATCAGTGTGAAGAAGTAATTACTCAGAAACTGTCGCATCTATAATAATAGCGTGATTCACTAATCGTGAAGCACTGACAAACTGACTACTTCTTTTGTCCACAGACTATGCTAGTATCGCGTACTTCATTCCAGTTTACTTTATGTAAACTTTCGTAAGTATTAGATATTTTAAATATTGTTTTGACAGTTTAACTTGGTTGACGGCGAGCCGCAGATGCAGCTGAATGCGCGTATGTTCCCTAAAGAGTGTGGCCCAGAAGGTCACGAAACCGTCAAAATAATATTAATAATAGTATTAGTATTATAAGAGGTATTCAAATTATCAACGGGATAATTACCATGTACATTTTCCATGAGTTTCCGCTATTTCGGCACTGTTGCAAGCGCCACGATCACGGATGAACTGAGGATTTTAAAAATTTCAATCGTGAGGATGGTTTTCAACTGTCGAATGTCTGGAATCCAGTGGTACGATTGTGTAAAAACAAAAAACAGTAATAGTCCCAAAGTTCGAGTTGATAAGGTTAGTGTTGTATGTCGAGATAATACATAACTAACAGTGCAAACAATAGTAGTGGTGCCTCGCATAACAAACGAGTACGGAGAGGGTAGACCGTTTTGTCTGCTCGTAAACGTTCACTCACCCGCAATTCCTCAGTTCATCATCATGGCGCTTGCAACAGTGCCGAAATATTGGAAACTCATGGTAGTTATCCCGTTGATAATTTGAATACCTCTTAAGTTTGTGACCATGATAGTTTTCAAAAAAAAAGTATTAGTATTTATGGTCACCCTAGGTTAAAAGCTAAACTTTCAATCAAAAACTTTTAGGGTAGTTTATCCAACTGTTTTTGCTTCTAATCCTTTTGAACGTTGTTCAAACAGGGATGGGAGGTAAAGGTGCTATGTGGGTTACGATTAATTTATTTCATTTTATTTTTATTTTACAAGGATATATACCAGATATATAAACCAAATCTTTTTACGTTTTTTAACTATGTAAAACTTGGCACTATGATAACACTTTTACAATTATTATGCTTAACTCAACAAAACTATTTTAACAAAGTTGATGTATGAAGAAATAATAATTATAGTTATAATTCACATTAGAAAGAGGTATAAAACCGCCGTATCACTTAGAAATAATTAGTTAAATCGGAAGATAGAGTGAAAACGACGTGTATCTTAAATATCTTCACCTTTTTGGAAGCGAGATAAGAAATACAAATCTCAATGATAATGACAATGATCAGCAAAGTCTAATCGTTTAATTTCCGAGATCATCTACTAGATATTTTATATTGTCTAGTATTATTTTGGTACAAAGCAACTGATTATATTATGTAACGGGAATAAGTTAGTACATGAATTATGGGTTTCCCATTACTGTTATGTCATTGACTGAATTAATGGTAATCCTATAAAAATATGACTAATAATTGTGTTTTGTCACTCTTTCTACGACAGTGAATAAAACTAATCATATTTCGGATTCCCACTCTAAGAAGCTTATTTTGTTTACTGAAAATAGTGAATGAAAACCAGACCTTTAACCCTAATTTAGTTTTTGGTGTAAGAACACACCAATATATTTGATCTCCGTCTCAATGCTTATACAACTTCCTTGCGCAATAAGTACTCGACATACAAACTTGTTGTGCAAATAACTCCTCGAGATTTGATTGGTCGATATTTGCAACAAGGAGTTCAGCACTAGAATAAAAACTGTATTCTGTTCTTTGCTGCCATTACAGAAAAAATATTAAAATAATAAGTAAATTATGTACTCTTATGTTAAGTAACTGTTCCAATTTTAATGTGCATTTTGACTAATTTAACCTTCCTTCTTTCGTCATTAAATGTCTATTTTCAAGTGTTAGTATCGCTCAGGATTCTAAAACTAGAATAACTCGCTACGCTCGTAATTCAATATTCACGAATCACGTCGTGATTCAGTCGTTAGAATCCTTCACCTATTCGTGACGTATCTATGGCCCTCGCTTTAAATCCGTCCTTTATTCACTAATATAGTATATATTCGCAGAATATACTATTTCACTTTCCAATCCGCAGCGCGCGGTTAAAAGTTAACTCAGTATTTGCACAAATAAAGTATTACCAAGTTAAATTGGCAGTGGACTGATCACATTTCGAAGGACATTCAACCTTGGGTCTAGACGCGTACTTGAATCCAAACTTCGAGTTGTCTATCAAAGACGAGTACCTACTGTCAAATGGAATATAATATTCGGTGGCTGTTGATAAAACTAAATGAAAAGTGTTCAGAAGTGGACACATCGATATAGTAATTAGTTAAGTTTTTCAATAGAGTCGGAATAACGAGGAATCACTATCTTAGTTACTGTGGGCCTAATTAATAAAATGTTCATATGTTATCATTTAAGGCCTATTCAGACCTAGGCGTTATTCGCTACCGCGAGCGATAGAGAAATCCGAAAGGGTATGCGTTAATTTCACTGTTCACACCAAAAAAGGATATCGCTACCGCGCGCGGTAGAGATATTCGCAACGGTTCGCGGGGCGGCGGAACTAGTTTCGCCAAACAAGAGAAAATACCGCCTCACTAGCCGATACAATTTCGCTGCAGTTATGGAACTTTATACTATTTACCCATCGAGTTCCGCGTGGTATTTTTCGCTACCCACAGCGGTAGTGAATAACGCTCAGGTCTGAATAGGCCCTTAAGAAGGCAGGTAATGGTAGCTATTTCCTTGTTCGTAACAACAAACTAAACTAACGAACTCAAATCTACTTTTAGTTAATTATGGTAGTTTTTATTCTCAGACCAAAGTCCAAATTCATATTATTATTATTATATAACGTTTGTGAATGACAGTTCTTAAATTTGCCGTTTCTGTTTAATTGCAGGTATGTTTACTGCAAATTTAATCGTCATGTAAGTTCGTGATCTCTAAAATGATGTAAGATTACACACAATTGAATAATCCTACTTTTAGAACTGTAAGTCTCATGCCCGTTTTCACCAACATTTTAGGTAACACCTAAGCCACTTTAGGTGACATTTTTGTACTACTAAGTGTTACCTAACTAGCTTAGGTGTTACCTAAAATGTTGGTGAAAACTTGCATAAGTGTATAACGAATGTAGATTTTAGTATAAACAGAATAAGAACCTCCATAATTTACAGAATTTTAGTTTAGTGTTCCGCACTAGCGAATTGCTATCAATACATCGTATTATCAACCGACTTCCAAAAAAAAGAGGATGTTCTCAAGTCGACGCGTAAATTATTTTTTATGTATGATCACGCATAACTTTTTATAGAGTAGTCAAATTTTGTTTGTCATTTTGCAGGGTATTAGGGTTTATACTTTCGAGGTGGTCCCATTTCAATGTAATCAAATTTGAGGAACAATCTAATACTAGAGTTTCGCATTTATATTGATGATATCGTAATTTACGGTTAATGACAATCAACCCCGTAAGTAGGAAAGGTCAATAAAAGGGTAAAAAAATTACATTATAATGGAACCGACTTAAACACTAAAATATGTCATATAACTTGTCGAATTCAGTACCATGCGCACAATATTGTGATAATCGGAACTTTTGAACTATCATCAATCAACTAAGACAAGTTATATATCATTTTACTAGCTGCTGCCCAATGCCCATGATTTCATCTCCGTGAAAGAAACGTATCGCCTTCATTTAAGATATGATGACCTTTAAGTTAAGGTAAAAATGTGTGTATGGTTTAATCCACGTTGAAAACAAACCTGTTTAATCCACTGTCGCATTGTGGCCGGAGCCAATACTCCTCTGAGTTTCTAGATTGAGAATCTAATCTCAGACTAGGTCTGAGTCTGTCCATGTGTAGTTTTACTTTCGAGACCGTATTATCACAATATTATGTGCATGGTACTGATTTCGACAAATTATTTCACACTAAAATGTATGAAATAACTTGTCGAAGTCGGTACCATTTTTAACCGACTTCAAAAATTCGAGGAGGTTTCTCAATTCGACCTCTCGATATATGTTTTTTTTATGTGTGTTCGCGGATAACTTCGTCATTTAAAAACCAATTTTGATGATTATTTTTAAGCTATTGCATAGCTTCTATCGCGGGCCTTGAGCTTGGAGACCGAATCCAGAAATTCCGTAACGAAAATAACCTAACACCCCCCCACTCCAACTCCATCTATCGATGAATAGCAGAACTTTTAATGACTTTTTGAAATACCACGCTTGTCTCTTTAGTTCAGCAACTCGCCTCTAGATGGCATTGGTTAAATAAATATAATTGCATAAGTTGATTTGGCATTTATCGATGAATAGCAGAACTTATAATGACTTTTTGAAATATCACGCTTGTCTCTATAGTTCAGCAACTCGCCTCTAGATGGCATTGGTTAAATAATTATAATTGCATAAGTTGATAAAAACAGCTATGCAATAGCTTTACCGCGGCAGTCTCCGAGTGCCACACGTCTTTTTTTGTTTGAAAAAGTATCTCCGTGGTGATCCCATATAAATTTCATCAATGTCGGTCAAGCAGTTTTTGAGTTATACTTCAATAACTAAAAAGTGTTTCGCCTATCTTGATATCATCATTGACGTGTATCCCGCAAGTAGTCACTACACAAGTAGTCACTACACAAGTAGTCACTACACAAGTAGTCACTACACAAGTAGTCACTACACAAGTAGTCACTACACAAGTAAGTCAGTACACAAGTAAGGTCACTAAAAAGGGCGAAAAAAGAATGTTTATCAAAAAATAGAACCAACTTCTACACTAAAAGTGTGATATAACTTGTCGAAGTCGGTACCATGCATGCAATATTGTGATAATAGGTACTTAAGAACTATCATGGTACCGACTTCAACAAGTCATTTCACACTTTTTAGTGTTGAAGTCGGTTCTATTTTTCGCATTACATCGTCAATTCTAACAAGCGATTTGCAACCTTACGTAAAGCATCGTAAATTATTTTAAAATTGGGGTTGGACCGCGTCTTAAGTAATAATGTAAGTAATGAAAATTGATAGAAATATTAACTATTGTATCGCTACTAGGTAATTAATATATTTAAATGTTTCTTTTTCTAAGTTTATATTGAACCAGCTCCAAATAAGCCTTTTTTTCTTCCATATTCTTCACAAAAACTTTAACAAAAGATTTAAGCACAAAAGCTCATTCTGTACAGCTCCTAATAACCTGCCGAAGCACCACCTAGCTCCAGCACTGTGATCATCGAATCTGAGTTCTACATCGAAACAAAACCACTAAGCCCCAGAGACTAAGCGGCATGCGGCCGGAAGTGATCCGGTGACGATCCGGTAAGGCTGTCAACGGGACAAACCGGGCTACTTAGAAATATCGACAAAATATTCATGATTTAAAGTGCTGGTTATTTGATACATATAGTACTTTGTGGGGGGGAGGAGTTTAATTCTCTACACAATCGGGGTCAGAATCATAACGACTTAGGTACTAGGTTGTAGGCTTATTAAACTAGATGCCGTCTTGGTTGGTACCAACATTACTGTGTTGGGGTGTGAAAGATTCAGTATTAACTGGATTCTGACTTCCAAATTAATCGGGGAAAATGCAGTGCAGTGATACGCAAACCTTCAGTTGTATGCTTTGGGGGTGCCTCAAACTGTCATCCACATGCTTAAATGTTGCCATTTCACGACTTGCCCATCTCAAGAAAAATAAAAGTTTCGAAATACTAATCGCATGGTCACGTGAAATTAGAATGGACAAAGCAGATCAGTCTTGCTTCCAAACGTTGCCGACAGTCCGTTAAACCGTTTGTCTTAGGACAACAGTCGTAAGGCTATGTCGAAGGTCTTCAGGCAGCCTAAAAACTTGGGACATAAGTTGGCCACAAGCCTATCCACCAAGCCGCATTGGGCCCGCGTGGTGGGTTATGCCCCAACTCCTCTCTCTGAAAGGAAGGCTCGATTCCCAGCAGTGGGTAAATAATGGACTGATAATGATACGGGACAACCATGAATAGGCTTTTATTGTACGTGTGAGAGATTCAAGATATTTAATTGAAAATTAAGTCAAACTTAAGCTAGACATAGCCTTAAGTTTCAGCACCACAGTGTATGAGCAACTTTACTCGCTAATCCACCCTCCCCGATCGGATCAGCCCGATCCGGTTGGAGTCGGTCCCGACATTGACATCTATCAGCGTCGGCCCAAGGTCAGATCCGGCTTTTAGATACATGGCTCTGCGGGAAAGGATATCGATTTTTTACGTCCGCAGTGAAGTCAGATAAGGTTCGAGTTATGCAGAAGGTTTCAGTTAATCTCCCTTTGAACCGTGACGTTCGTACTGCCGTACGATTCTCTAAAGATTCGTCGATGCGCTCGTCGACGAGCTCACCGATGTCAAATACTTTATGAGATATCACCCTTCTACATAAGGTTGTTTTCTCAACGTTCCTTGTCATCTCGTCATGTGTTTCACGGATGTTGTCAAAGATGCAACGATGTATGCTCTTAGAGAATTGCGTGGCTGGATTTTCCATGTACACTACAAGTAAATTCTTTGGAAAACATTTGAATATTTTATATCTGACATCACTGCACTACCGTACGTTCTTTATGAAACCAGTCAGTTATAAGAATTTAAGGAGCCTTCTATGAGACGTAACTAATCAAAAAAAATTAACATATACCGGCTTATTAAAAATCGTGAGCTAAAGATTGCCTCAAGTTTAATTTATGGTTGAGATATAGGAGAATAGGGTTCAGGGGATGCAGGTAGGGGATCTAGAGAGGAAATTGGTGAATACTTTTATACGGAAAAAATCTGAAATATTAGAGTCCTAGTTCTCACGGGACCCAGACGATACTTATTTTCTCAGAAATAAAATGTACAGAATAACATAGTGTTAGAACATACTATGAGTGTATGCGTACTTGCTAACTTGGGGCGACGGCCAGCTTACAAGTACCAGGTGCTAAAGGTTAACAAGTACAATTTGAAAAATTTAATACCGACTTCCATTCAATTCAGTTATTGGAGTGTAACTCAAAAAGTACTGGACTGAATTTGATGCAATTAAATAAAGAAAGTTATGAGTTAAAAAAACATTAAAAAAGAACAATCTAATTGAGTACCTCTTCCTTTTTGAAAGTCGGTAGAAAATAGTACTTACAGTTCTTAAAGTCTCAGTGTCGCTGCTTACAAAATAATTTTTGTGAGTAGCCATACCAAATGGAGAGGCCTAACACCCCCAGACACACACAAAAGCTCTCTATATGTATGAACGCAAGCGTAATTGTCTGGTAGTTTTATAACATAGTTTTGTCCAATTTGTTATTAACATCCTAATGGGTCTTCAGCAATAATGAAGTAAAATGTTCACGCTTAACTATACCAATAGTTACTGTATAATTTAATATATATACACATATTAACTGAACTGCAAAACTATGAAAAACCGTTGTTGAGTTATAAAAATGTACTCTATGGATTTAACTTTGGAAATTAATTATTTAAACAGCAATCAATTTAATAAAACAGTAGTTACTTTACGTTTTGTTATATGCAAAAAAAAATTTATCAATAGCAAATTTCGAAGTATTTATTTTTAAATTCACATAGGTCACCCTGACGTTCGTGACGTCCGTAGGACATATACACATATAAAGGACGTCGTAACGTTTTAAATTCACATAATCATAATAATTGATTTCTAATAAGTGATTCATCATCATCTTCAGCATCTTTAGAATCTTCTGTAAAAAATAATATAATCAAGAGTCAAATAGTAACAACTTATTGTAAGTTATTCAGTGATAGTAGATTACCTGATTCGTCCTGAAGAGATTCACTAACAAAGCTCGGTATTTGGTCCCCATCGAACCAGTTAAAATGAAATTAAGTGTTTTCCAATGTCTATCCATTAGTTTCAGGACTGAAAATACAATAATAATCATTGTGGTTTTTCAAGTATTTTTTTTAGTGGCACGTATTATACTAAGTCGATGGGTGAGACGAGTTCTTGAGTAGATACTTAGGGCCGACACAAGAGGACGAGGCCGCCCACCGCAGCGCTGGGTTGACGACATCAGGCGACACGCAGGCCGGGACTTGATGCACCGGGCACAAGGTATGAAAAAAAAAGGAAGAGACCTACATCCTACAATGGAACATAACGAGCCCTCTATGATGATGATGATTATACTAAACACCAAGTCACTCACACATATAGTGTAGGCCAAATAGGCGTACGTACTTGCGGATATACACGATGCAGGAGAAAAATCGATGCTCATAGATTTCACTCTCACGCTCAAGCGGACAAATAATGACCTTGCGCTCATACACATAGTGAGCCTTTGTGTGTATCTAGGGGGATGTTAGGCCTCTCTGATTAGTCTGGCTGCTTACAAAATATTGAATTAGTTCCCATATCATACATAAAGAATTAATTTAATAATTTTTTTAAGCAGCCAGACCCATCGTAGTGGTAGTATAGTAGAGGTCTAAAATCCCCCCAGAATGTGTGTTGGAATACATTTACATTATTTTTTTGAAAGCTTTATAGCGTCTGGTAAAAATCACCACCGCCAAAATAAGTCTGGCAGTATTAATTATTAATTTTTAATATTTTCTAAAACATACGTAAATATCAGCACTGATACACTCATAGTATGTACTAACACTACGTTAAGCATTACATTTTATTTTTGAGAAAATAAGTAACGTTGTGGGGATCTTGTCTTTGATCACTGCTCGCAGTGCCAGCAAGTCAACAGCTCATCAGCATCTTTCCATCTCTACTTGAAATGTTCAATTGGGCCTCATCAGGAATTACAAAGTGACTGCCTCTCTTGTTCGATCCAACTTCAATCAAATTTAGATCAATATTAATATAATAAATATTAATTATAATTATAAATTATAATCAAATTAATCGTTTGGGTAACTCTGTATATAAAATTATGTAATAATAATAATCATAATAATAATCATTTATTCATGCATTAAAATTTGTATACATAGTTAACCTATTAGATTACAAATGAGCTTGATTAGGAAATAATTATTTTATTAACCATAAGTATACTAGTTAAAGTAATGATTTGTGGGTAGCTGCTAGTTTACTAAAGAAAATAAAATAAAATAAATAAAACAAAAGCACATTCTAAATCACAAGCGTGCGGAAGAGACCACAAAATACTGGCAGCATTGCCTCGTTGAATTGCAAGGCTCAACTTTTGGACAAAGAACACAACCGCCTCTCAAATTCCCCGAGGCAAGGACCAGTATCTCCTTGAAACACCTTATAATATACCTTATTCATTAACTTTACTTTTATACAATACAATACAAAAATTCTTTATTGCACTTTAACCAATATAGAAAAATATTAGTTACAAATTATAATCTTAAATTAGGAAAGTACAATGGGTGGTCTTATCGCTTATAATAGCGATTTCTTCCAGACAACCTTTGTATGGACATTATCATAAGAAATAGTAGACGG
Organism: Selenia dentaria; assembly: GCA_917880725.1. Lineage (NCBI taxonomy): Eukaryota > Metazoa > Arthropoda > Insecta > Lepidoptera > Geometridae > Selenia > Selenia dentaria. Next base: position 35,015,850 of record OU862886.1, read on the forward strand.
TGGTGCAAAATATGTTCCTTTAACTCTATGTTATATTATTAAAACTCCAATACATAAATACTAATAATTATATACTAATACATACAAAAAATTACAAGGATAAAAATAATAACAGTATTTCATACTTGATAGATAGTGATTCTTAACCATGTTTTTGATAATTGCCAGAGATTTAGCACTTCTGATATCAAGGGGCAGTGCATTCCATAGCTGTACAGCCTGAACTGTGAACGATTTGTCATAGTACCGGGAAGTATGAGCAGGTGTTCGAAGTTGAAGGGTATTAGAGGAACGTAAAGACAAGGTGTGTGAAAGATTTAAAAATAAAAATCGAGTTGTAGGAACAAAGAGGATACTATAGAAAAGGGATAAAATATGAGCATTACGGCGCAGACGGATAGGTAACCTTCAGCTTTTTTCGAAATTCAGAAATGTGGTCATATTTCCGTAAGCCAAATATGAACCTGATACAGAAGTTTTGCAAGCGTTCTAACTTATTTAGCTGGTCTTGGGTTATATCTAGATATGAAACGAATAGTCGAAGAAAAGAAGTAAAAGTGATTGTACAAGCGCAATATTAGTAGTAATAGGTAAAAAATATTGTAACCTTCTAAGTGAAGAAGCCGCAGCAACGATTTTACGACTAGTTTCAGCTATCTGCGGCACCCAGGATAATTGTTGGTCCATAATAATACCCAAATTCTTGCTTGTGTCGCTAAATTGAATTACTTGGCCATCAAAGATGACTTGCCGAAGGCGAAACCAATCAATGAGAGAGATCATTCTAGAACTTCCAATGACGATAATTTGTGTTTTCTCTGAATTCACTTTGATACCGTAGGAATTACTCCAATTAGAAATCCGTTGAAGATCAGAATTCATACTTTCAATCGCCGCTGGTAATTTTGTTAGACGAACCTGGGTGTAGATTTGTAAATCATCTGCATAAAGGTGGTAGAAAGAAGAGATTTCATTAGAAATTAAATTTATAAAAATTCAAAACAAAAGGGGTGATAGAACGCCGCCCTGAGGAACACTTGCAGTCGTATTACACCATGATGAGAATGACTCATCAACTCGTACACGCTGTCGGCGTCCATACAGGTAACTACGAAACCAAGCAAGAACTGTTGGAGATATGTTAAGAGAGCAAAGTATACCCATTAGTATGTCAAAATCTACGTTGTTGAACGTATTGCTGAAGTCAAGTAAGGCTAGAACGGACAGTTGTCCATCAGCCATACCTTGCCTTATGTCGTCTGTGACCTTGATTAATGCTCAGACAGTGCTGTGTCCTGGACGGAACCCAGATTGAAGTAATAATAATAATAATATATGGGGGGCCCGTTTAGTGGGTGGCAAGTCACCACCTGCCTAAATATTTTAAATGAGACTGAAATTGGCAGGTGCCGTAGTCTCGTCCATAGCCTACTATTACCCTTATCATTAATAAGATCATACCAATAGCCTTGCCATTTTACCCATTTTTATAATAGATATACCATGTAACCATCCATCCAAAATGTTTCTGTTTTTATACTACATTGTATTTTTATACCAAACGGGCCTCTAAGTGTTGGCTACAGCCCCACTTATGCCTATGTAAAGGGCCGGGTTAAACCCGTGAAATTTTTTGAATAAAAATAATAATAATAATAATAATAATTCTTTATTTCGACCAACTCAGATCATACAATATTCACAATTCAGATCAACAATATTTTTAATAATTTATATAAGAAGATATAATAGAAGGCACATAAGATTGTCAATAAATAAACCAGCATTAGACATTGCATTGATACTAATTGTTGAAATAATAATATGTCAAATTGTAAGTCCGAATACATTAAATTAAATTCAAAATATGTAGGTACATTCATAAAATGTCAATAAAAATAATAATTAAAGATAAAATAAAATAAAAATGTATAAAAAAAAAAAAAAAATATCAATTCAATGTCAATATAGTTCAAAGTCAATTATGTTTTATTTATAGTCAATAAGTGAATCCTAGAGCACTGGTTCAAGTACTGGCAATCAAACCTTTCACCAAATACCTTCAGGATACTATTAGGGCTGGCCCGGATCCTGCGCACCAGTGATGTGCACCGTTTCCGCATGGTTGCATAGAAACAATCCACACGCGATTCGGCAAACATCCCTGATGCGCTACAGAACCGTGGCAGCCGTAACAAAACCCTGAAAGCATTATTATATTGAACGCGTAGGGCGCTGTACTGCTTCTGAGAATAGTTTAGCCACAGGCTGCTCGTGTAGAAAGAGGTACAAAAAGCTCTGAAAAGAGTGATTTTAACCTCACTCGAACAACGAGCAAACCTGCGGGCAATCATGTTAGCTCTTACAGACAGCGCCCTACGTTCTCTCTCTATATCCGCATTGTCTTTCAGGTCAGAGGTTATCAAGTGACCAAGATATTTTACTTGTTCAACTTTTTCAAGCGGTGTGCCGTATAATTTGATAGGTGGTATTCTATCTAGATACTTCCCTCCCACCTGAAAGACCATGCATTCGGATTTTCTTATATTATAGACCAAACCGTGACTCAGTACATATCTTTCACAGATGCCTAATAACTTCGACAGCCCACAGACCGAGGCACTCAGCAGCACCATATCGTCTGCGTAACTAATGTTATTGAGACACACTCCGTCGATGTGACATCCCACATGAGTGCTACTGAGCTCCTCAATCAGTGCGTTCACGTACAGGTTGAAGAGCTTTGGCGAGGTCAACCCACCTTGTCTCACTCCACACTCCAACCTGTACGGATCCGAATACGCGCTCGACCATCGAACGACGTTGACCTGGTTTTTATACCAATATTTGAAGATCTCAACTAGTTCACATGGCACTGAGATACTGTTTAGTTTCTGCCACAGGATATCATAAGAAACCAGGTCAAAGGCCCTCGACAAATCAAGAAAACAGGCGTAAATGGGTGTCTGTCTATTAGTATAGTACTTGACAGTTTGCTTTAGACATAAAATTGCGGTTTCTGTGGATAGTCCTGCCTTGAAACCAAACTAGTGGGTTGAAAAGGTTGTTTTTAATGAGGAAGGAAGTAAGTTGTTGGTGCACAATACGTTCGAGGATTTTTGAAAGGAAAGGTAGAATTGAAATAGAACGATAATCGGAAAACGATAAAGGATTACATTTTTTAGGAAGCGGAGTGATCTGAGCTTTTTTCCAAATAGCATGAAACGTACTACAAGAAATAGAATGATTAAGAATGAACAGAAGCACAAGCAAAATCTCATCAAGTATCAATATTACCATTTTACGTGTGATGCAGTCACTTCCGACTGCGTTTGATGTACTGGTCTCTATGCTCTTCCTGACATCACAATCGGTAAATTGCTTAAAAACAAAAGAAGGGTGATCAGGAGTCGGAATAGGTGAAAGATTACACAAGGTGGCTGCTTTTGTTGCAAAGTTGGCCGAAAAGGAGAAATACTGATTTAATGCATTGATATTCAGATCGTTAGTCATATCGTTCTGACGTGACTTACCAACTCCCAATATTCGGAGAAACCTCCATACTTTTGAAGGATCTATATTTTGGACGGAACTGTGTATGTGCTGGCATTGAGCATTTCTACACACCTTATTGCAATGATTTCGACGTTTTTTATATTTATCTTTATTCTCGTCGGTAGGTCTATATTTAAATCTGGCCTTTGCTGCTAGCTTTTTATGCATAATTAACTTAATTTCGGGTGTTAGCCAAGGTGCAGGCAGATGCTTCATTTTGACTGGCCTTAAAGGAGCATGTTTATCATAGAGGTGTGTTATAGTTCTGTTAAAAACAACCACTTGCTCATCAATAGTGCTTGCATTTAGAACATCAGACCAGTATATGTCTCGAACGTAATTTTTCAGATTTCCATATTAATATTACGAAACTTGCGCTGCAGAAGAATTTTGGGTGAAGTTTTTGGTGGACGTATTTTATAAGAGAAATAAATCAAGTCATGACATGAGAATGCATCTGCCACACACTGGCCGTATTTTTTGACATGACTCGAAGATGAGACAAGCATCAAATCTAGAAGAATAGGGGTGCAGCTAGAAAATGTATGCGTAGCATTTAATGGAAGTATGGTCAAGTTGCTAGACCTGATAATAGATTCAAAAGTAAGACTCCGTGAATCCCGTTTTAGTAAACAAATGTTAAAGTCACCCATTATTATAGTGTGGGAATAAGAAAGGCTAAAATCTTCTAGAAGCTTTTCAAAAGAAGAAAAATAGTTAACACGAAGTGAAGGACAATAATAAACACAAAGAAAATTTTTGGTGTGTGAGTGAGTTATTTCAAGAAATAAGTGCTCTCCTGCATTAGAACTGGGTGACTGTGTGGACATAGTTAAATAACGTGGAAGGAATATGAGAACGAAGATAAATGGCAACACCGCCACCGACAGTACCAGTACGGTCATTGCGAATAAGTTTGAAACCGTGTAACGAGTATAAAGTAGAGGGGAGGCATGGTTTTAACCAAGTCTCGGAAACCAGGATAGCGTGAATATTGCGATGCTCAAACGACGTTAACATATCGAAAAGTGCGCCGGAATGCTCTGAGCGTTTATGTAAAAACATTAAAGTTTTTCGGGACATCAGTTACAATTGAATCAATAGTATTCGTAAAGTTAGGAATACTACAGAAGCTATCAGGACTCTCAGAATTGCTTAAGGAATAAAAATCACCACTATCATCGTCACTATCTAACAAAGACATTTGCTAAGTCTTATACATTTTATACATATAAATAAAATAGAAACAAAAAAACATACAAATACAACAACTAGAATCAATAACTATCCACCCGCCAGCTGTGTTTTAAAATAAATGACAATAGTTTTGCATCCATAGGCACAACATGGAACTTTAAAAAAATATGTTCTACATTGTATTTGATAGTCCATATAAGATTAGATTAGATTCTTTGTTTATGGCCCCTGCGACTTGTTTGAGTGCCGCAACTTTGCAAAATGGAAAATAAGGTCATGATGACACAAGTGACAGTTGAATGTCAGTGTTATGGTAACATCACCAATCACAAAAAGCTACGAAGAAGAAGAAGAATCACGATAAATAATATCTGAGTCTGGGCGGTGATTTAGACATAAAATACATAAAAAAGAAAGGGTAGCTTAGTTCTCTACCAAAATCAGTCAGGTGTACTGATAACTACCTACCTACCTAAAGGAAAGTTCTCGTATGTTTCGCCCTGCCTGCTTGCAAGCTGCAAATCACTACACTACACTACAACGCAAAACATTATTTCCTGGTGCGTTTGGGTTTGGCTGGAGCCATCACATCCTTCACCGACGTGGTCTCCTTTGCAAGTGTTGGTTTTGGAGCCTTTATCGCAATTCCATCGAAGTCTCCCTGGCAGCTAACGCGATGACGAGCTTCATCAGGGCCAAGGACGAAGATGTTGCCCTCCCGCGTCCAGCACTTCAGGATTCCATATAGTTGACGTGTAGCCATGAAAATGCTATGCCGTGTTCTCGTCAGGAATTCGGAGATCGTTACACCGGTTCCCTTGAGACTAGCTGACCTGATATTGACTGACCATATTTTGTCACGAATGGTGACATCCCGGAATTTACACAGAATAGGTCTGGGTTTCTCGGGGCTACCTGTGCGCCCCATCCTGTGGCATCGGCTGATCTCATTCACTGAGAATGTTGCTTGATTCAGCTGCTCCACAACTGCCTTCATCACCACTTCACCAGTTACTTCCTTTGGATCTTCAACAAGGCCATGAATGACAAGGATTTAACGCCTAGTGCGCGTCTCTTGCCGATCTGACTCCTGAGCGAGACACTGAATTTGCTCCTGCAGTGCCCGTAATGACCCAATTACAAAACTCTTGAATGCACTATATTCAACAGATAATGCTTCAATGCCTGAAGACGGTTGTGACTTTTGAAGCTTTTCCTCGAAACTATTCATTTGTTTATGAAACATAGTCATAAGCTCTTGGATCGACTCATTGTAGGTTGTGGCATCCATTTTGAAAGTGTGCAGTGCAACAAAATCTTGAGAATAAGTGACCACTTGTAAAGTTCAGTTCTTTGGTGAAAGATAACATGGCAGGTGGTTGATGTTATACTATAATTCTATTCATAATTTGGTGTCCAAAACACTTGTATTATAATTTAATTTAATAATAAAAGTCAGAGTGTTCTAAAGTACTTGTGCTAACTTAGTCTACCCCCGAAGAAAAAATATATCCCTACTGCCAAGATAATTTTATAAAAATTGTATATATATATTTTTTATTTTTTATATATTCCTTACACTCACTGAAAAAAACCTACTCAAATGCTTCACAAAGGAGGTGCCTTTCAATGAGTATGATCGCGCGTCGACTAAGTTGTTAATCTAAGCCTGAGTGTTATATTTCTACTTCTTTATATTTCTAGCGTATTCAATATATCACATATCATTGCTCCAATGAAAAAAAGAAGCAAACGTCAATTCAAGTAGAGAACGCCGCCAAACAAGTAACATGGCGTGTGTATAGAAACATAAAGTCATTGAGCTTGTTTCGTCATCATACTCACATCTTATTCACTCTCATCGTTTGTTTTCTCTACAAAAAAAGATGAGAAAAAGCCAAAGTTAATTTCAAATTTCGTACGATGTCGAGGCGCAAAATAGAATTCTATTTTCGCTTCATTTAGTGGTAGCAGTTTTCAGATCAGATAGATCCACTTAGCCTAAATTGGTCTGGTTCAGTTATAATATCGAATAACAACTCGATAGCGAGAGCTCACCGGTATTGGAATATCGATACCGAACATTATCGATAACGCTTCGAGTTAGCACAACTTTTAACAACTGCAGTTTGCTGGACTTCAGAACTCAACATAGTTTAGAATCTGCCGGGGAATAGAGAAGGGAAGTAAATATTTTGTATTTTGTTATTTTAGTCTGGCTGGTCATATTATTTTATTTATGATAATAGTTATGAGAGTCGGCTGCAATTCTGAGGAACACTGTGTCAATCCCTACCTCAGGCTTGACCCTTCCGTGAAGCTAGAATCGTGATGAATACTACAGCATGTTGGCGTACTCTTCTTTTTTCTGGTGTCCTCCTAGCTCGCTACTGACCTCGATATAAAAAACTGGTATCTAAGCACCTAACGGTGTTTTCTCTAGATCTAGTGAGGTACTACCTTCGACCGCACCATTACTGACCATCAAGCGAGGTAGTAGTCAAACACTAGTCCATCAAGGACATCCATAGGGAGAGTCCGTGTCTACACAGGGAAATGGTGAGGCTGGGGCTTAGAGAGCCATTCTAATTCTTAAACCTAATGTTGAAGCATTGAGCTATTGAGGAATAAGCAATTGTGAATTCGAGGTGTGGCGCATCAGCGTTATTTGAGGAATAACTCGGTGTCGCCCGGTTAGACCTACATGTGGAAAAAGTCCTTTTGAGTCAATTAAGCAATTCAAGTATAAAAAGTATTCATCCATACAATAACTAAATATTATTAAAGTATCTATAATATCTATCTTTAAAAGTAATCTACCAAGCTGACGCGCCCAATTGACTTTCACGACTAGCATGCTAGTTTTACTCTTTATACCTAACACATACGGGTATGCGATGAAACGATACGTACATGTTGAATTTTCGAAAAGTATTTTCGTAAAAAGTAGTATAACATATGTAAACTATTATTACCTTAACGGACTAAGTTCAAATAGTTACCGCACGCAACCGTAACCGTAAACGGGCAATGGTAAAATTATTATTACAGAAATTTCGCGTACTTGTAATTATATATTTTAAGATTTTCATAAAAAAAGAGTTTAAAAGGGTCCTTATAAATATTTAAATAAGACCTAGTTTTTATAATTTTCACCTCAACCTTATTAACTTATTTGAGTTAGTTGCTGGGCTTGGTTGCACATCGTAGGTTGCACAAGATAAGTATAATGTCATCTGTGCAACAGTTGAACTAGACGAATGATAGTGATACTGGAGCCGATTCTACTATTTCAGCTGTCTATCCCACTGCAATTGCAGCTCTACTCCGGTTGTCGGTCGATAATTATCCAAATAGTCATTGTACTATTTATATAGACAAATTGAAACGTAACGTCACTTCAAACACTAATATATCTATATATACACTATATATATATATATAATATATATTTGTTTTGTTACACCTAGCTGTAAGTTTTCCTAAAATTGTAAAATAAAATAAAAAATAAAATAAAACAAAATATGTTTTATATACATTAAAGGCTACCTATTTATACTATTATGAGTTTATATCGCGTCGCGTTTATGATCTATCAAGATACGGGTAGCAGAGTATAGCGTTTTAATGGATCGCTGGCGCCAATTTAAACGTAACTGGAGCTGGACTGTTTTTCAATACTAAAATAAGAAAACTTATTAAGCCCTGTTTTAAACTATCACGGTTGTTCACTAAAGTTATATGATTATTAACGGGATATTTATAATATCCCGTTAATAATCATATAACTTATAAAGCCATCGTTCAGCTACGGTTCGTTTGTAATTTAGTTAGTAGAATCGGACCTTGAACTCAACTAATTTACGCTCACTTATATACATGTAATTATAGAAAGGCTTTTAAATAACATTATGTAATAATAACAGGTATAACGTAGAATGTTATATTGGGCACTTTATTATCAAACAGATTACAAATTTAACAGGTATAACATTATACAAGAGTTAGACAGGAATAAAATTAACAACCAAAGTTATCTAGTCTTTAGCTTCGCCTTCAACTTTTGTCGTGATGGTTGCGTGGGTTGACTGACTCTAGAGCGGCAAGGCACGCGGGCTCTTGGTAACGGGGCGGGAGCAACATGTGTGCAGCAGATGTAGTTTGGCAGACGCAATGAACAAAGGCTTGGGTGGTTAAGAGACGCGGTGACGGAAGCGCTCTAAGTTTTAAATACTGGTCGCGCGTTACCTAGACTAGTAAATGAAGAGCTGAAAATTTACCATTTACCAACACTGTGAAGCCCTAGATCATAATTCGATATTAATAAGTTTAAATAATTAAATCGTCGATTATTCCACCATTCTGTTCTCATTTAAATTTGTCAAAATGTTCATGAACGAATTAATTTATTTGGATTGAAAAAATACCCTATGAAGTAGCAACTAAATTAGGAATAATAAAATAGTACAAATATTGATAAAACGATGATTCCTTACGTTATACATAAATTACATACAAAAGTTCAATCAAATAGCAAAAGGTCCGCAGCTCGGCGAAACTTTACTAATGAAAATATCAGAAAAAAAACAAAGTATCATTACCGTCTCCAAGTTTTATCTCAACTCCGTGACAAATTAAGAAAGCGGGTATCGTGCGACTTAATGGAAAGTACGGTCGATGATAAAAACTTTGCGGGACTCGGGGTTTTTAGAACGCGCCCTGGCTGTGTGTACGTGCGCTCGTATTCGCTTCAAGTGCTCTTATCGAGGTATGTTTTGACGCTTTTATATGTACTTGGAGCGGCTTGACTCGAAATTAATCAATACAGATCAGATTTTGTAGCTGACATTTTTAATGTGAAAACTTCTTTAGGCGCGTATAGTTTTTGGGTAAGCAAAAGTCATGGAATTCGCGTCATCGTCACCGAACGCTTTAGGCGCGTTGAGCACCTTTTGCGTGAACAAAAATCATGGAACTTGCGTCATCATCACCGAACGCCTCAAGTTACTTAGTTTTCACTTTATCGGCAGTCCCGGAAGACTGCCCCGCATATATTATTAAAATCAAATCTGATTTTCAATTTTTTCTTTGTATAGGGCCATCACTTAAAACTGGGTGAGCTTGGAGCTTGAACCATCTCCTAATCATATAAAATCTCACATAAGTAAAAAATGAACACAATATAACTGACACGTGTTATACAGGCATATACACGAAACACATGCAATTAGCCAGAGACCACAGATTTCCACTTGCTATGATCCTGGTACACCGGTTTTGCTTCATCAACATTCATCAACCCACCCATACATGAGAGTCGGCTTAAGTAAAAAAAAAGACGTGTGGCACTCGGAGACTGCCGCGGTAAAGCTATTGCATAGCTGTTTTTATCAACTTATGCAATTATAATTATTTAACCAATGCCATCTAGAGGCGAGTTGCTGAACTAAAGAGACAATCGAGCTATTTCAAAAAGTCATTAAAAGTCCTGCTATTCATCGATAGATGCCAAATCAACTTATGCAATTAAAATTATTTAACCAATGCCATATAGAGGCGAGTTGCTGAACTAAAGAGACAAGCGTGATATTTCAAAAAGTCATTAAAAGTTCTGCTGTTCATCGATAGATGCCAAATCAACTTATGCAATTAAAATTATTTAACCAATGCCATATAGAGGTGAGTTGCTGAACTAAAGAGACAAGCGTGATATTTCAAAAAGTCATTAAAAGTTCTGCTATTCATCGGTCGGAGTGGGGTGTGTTAGGTTATTAAAAGTCCTGCTATTCATCGATAGATGCCAAATCAACTTATGCAATTAAAATTATTTAACCAATGCCATATAGAGGCGAGTTGCTGAACTAAAGAGACAAGCGTGATATTTCAAAAAGTCATTAAAAGTTCTGCTATTCATCGGTCGGAGTGGGGGGTGTTAGGTTATTTTCGTCACGGAATTTCTGGATTCGGTCTCCACGCTCAAGGCAAGCGATAGAAGCTATGCAATAGCTTAAAAATCTTTTAATAAAAAAGCATAATCATAAAATCCGATATTATATAGAAGACAAAAAATACTCCACTTCTGGTAAGTTGTCATCTGCCACTCATAAAATGTAACAGTAGTTGTACTTATGTAGAAACATTGTCAAAATGTATATGAAAAGAGTTTTTCGTTACTTCTTCTCAGTAGGCTCTATATATCTTGGTACGTGGCGGTAGAGTACATTATAATGAATAATTGACGTTCATAAGTAGCTTTTGATGTTTATAAGCGTCTTTGATGTTAACATTGAACAAATAATTTTGACTTTGACCTTGAATTTAAGGTAGTCTTGACCTGGCCCATCTTCAGATCGTCATCATTCTGAAGGTTCGCCTTAGGATTTTCCTTCCACCGATTCCATTCGCTTGATGTTTTTATGATATTTAATTAATATCTTTATATCTCTTATATCTAGCTTCAATATACAACTTAGAGTCTAATTTGCACAAAAAAAAATATTAACACTAAGCTGTTTATGTAATATTTCATTTGAAATGTTGTGCCCAAACTAGACTCAAAATTTCAATCTGTATATTCGCAAAAGCAAGGATTCCTTCATACTTGGACACAAAGGTACAACTTTCACTTAATAATATATAACAGCGTTTACATAATTATATAGGACAGGGTTAATATAATAATATAATACAGGGTTTACATAATGTACCTGACACGCATATACTGACATAATAAAAACATAAACGAGTAGCTCCATGCAGTTGTGACGAGTATTTGGTTATGTTTTAGGAAAAAACGATCTAAATGTCGTTTTAAAGCATCAAAGTTCCATTTCGCCTTATCTAACAAAATACTTGTGTCACGTATCAGTGCAGTGCAATTCAGACATCCAGCAGCATGTTATTGACAGATAAGATTCATGCGATTCAACGATATCTTCTTAGGACATCGCTACAACTTTATTTCACACGAAGCAAGTTGCGGCCAGTAGATAGTATACAAATAAAGCGAGAATTATTGAAATTTATAATCGTTCTAGTTCAGGGTATTGAAATTCAGAGCGTGCCGATATTCAATTTAATGCTTTACATCCTATTATGGTAATTTAGTATTATGTCTACGCACAACACGTCTGCAGATGAGAAATGTTCCACGTAGATCAATGCCAATATTGCCCTAGAAAGATGTTCGGTATTTTCAAAGACGTGACTATAAATTGAAAAGATATTCATTACACAATTCTGCTCCTACGTTTATTATTTACAATTGATATACTGTTATTTGAAAAGCAATAGAAAGGCGACTGTTAGGCACCTAGCACGCAGTTAGGTGCTTAGTAACCGCTTTCCATCTTGAGGGTGGTGACTAGCCAGGCCAGCACCAGAAGCGACCAACAGAGTTAACGAAAGAACTTGTTAATAACGTATCTCTGTTACAATCAAATGTTGTTTGAAATTCTAAAAAATGGCGCTTCTATGTCAAATGTGAAAATTACAGTAAGCAAACATGTTAGTAAGTTGATCTAACTTACTACGTGGCATTGGTGAAATCGAAATTAGGAAGAGTTGAGTTGATGACTGGAGCTGGCAAAATTAACTAAAGCCTGCATTTTTTTCTATATTTTAATCCACATTTGATTGCATCTGAGATACATAATAGCCCTGCTGATCTCTCTGAAATTGCATGTGACATAGAGATATATACCATTAATTGTATGTTTTCTACCGACTTCCAAAAAGGAATTCTTCGAATTGAGTACCTCCTACTCAATTCGACTGTATGTTTTTTATGTTTGTTACCTCGTAACTTTCGATAGGGTAAACCGATTCTCAAAATTATTTTTTTGTTTGAAAGCTGGTGCTTTCCATGTGGTCTTTTATCAAATTCGGTCCAGTAGTTTTTGAGTTACACTCCAGTAACTGATTTTTACCAAAGTAATAGAATGGAAGTCGGTATTAAATTTTTCAAATTGCACTTCTGTTCTTACAATTTTATGACGCATCCAAACAATGAATTCACTATAAGATTATATTTACAGGAGTTGTAACTTTCATAGGCGGATAACGAAACCAATAAATACTGGAATTACATACCTAATAAGGTATTCACTGGTAAAGTGTTTCAAAAATTCTCAATTACTAATGTATCTTATATTTCTTGTATCTTCCATCTTTTTCGATCCAGTTGCCCTCATAATTCGTGAGGTTCCAATATTGTGCGGGTCGGAATACCCTCCCGATACGTCTCGAGCACACTAATAGCTTCATACATACTTAATCCACTTTTACCTTTAAGGGTCGGTTCATACTTTACTGAGCCGTGACCGGAAACGAGCCGGACGATAGGAAATAAACGAATTTACGTTTTAGCTAATTAAGCTTGTGTGTATTGACGACTGTCACATTGACAATTAACAGGGTGTTAGCCTAGTTATTATTGGCCCTGTCTTGGAAGCGAACCTCGTCTACGGATCTCTTCATTTCTGATTTAATCACGTAGAGAAACCCCGAGCATAGCCCTCTCCATAGCTCTTCAAAGTAACCTAGTGCGGGAGTACGTGCTTGTAAAGATTGTCTATTTATTTATTAACTATTATGACTACTCATCTAGAAGAAAGTTTATCAGTTTTGTTTTAAAGAGGGAATTGGTGTTGTAGCATTTGATCAGAGTCAACACCGCAGTTTGTAAATAAGAATTCATGGATAGGGATAAGTCAGCTGACAATATTAATCTTATTTAGTGACACTTTATTCATTGTACCTAGAGATTTCATTTTTATAGCAATTTTATATTCTAATTGTATAGATAAAACTAAATTATATTGATGATTATTGACATATTCTTCCTTTAAAGTTCCTATCTATGTAATAATTCTAAAATCTTTTCATGTTTTATGCTAAGTTATTAATTAATTGTGAAATTTGTTATTATTTGTTGTACTATTCCTTACCAAAATTGTAAAACACTCGATGAGGGTAAACTGATATTTACTAAATTGCAATAACACCTAAAAGCATAAGATATTGTGTCAGTTATTTCAATAAAATTTTCTGATTCTGATTGTTGAAATATTTTCTACTCATCATTGGTCAATATGTTGAGAAAAAGACTGTAATTAATTAATTAAGCTGCTTTACATACCTCTCTTTTGAATTGTCAATATTATATTTTTCAAGCTGATTCTAATCCAAGCGCCAAATTGAAAAACTGAAGCTGTACTGCACCACCCGGCCCGTTCCGGTCCAAGATCCGTATTATGTAAACTTTCCTTAAACAGCAAAAAAAAAAAATCGTCCTACCTATTTTACTTTCTATATTTTCTGAAAACAAAAAAATATCAGCGTTCTTTCATGTTGTATTTAATTTTTCTGATGAACATTAAAGGTTGAGAAGCAATTTAAATTTTAAAGCAGATTGAAATATTAATGAATTAGATTTATTTCGTAACGCTTTTAGGCGTTATTGGATGCGAAACATTTTGTCGCGTTTGTTCCGGTTCCCACGCAAAGAAATTAAATTCGAGGTAAAGATTTTGCTTTTTGTTATTTTCTGAGTGCTGGGAATTAGACGAGGTAATCTTACTTGACTTCAACATTATCTTTTATGATTCCAGTTTACCTATATCGGATAGGATTAGGAGCAGTACAACTCTTTGTGAATCAGTTCGTCCGAGGTGGTACTGGCACCATACCTATTTCTACCGTGAAGCGGTAATGTTCGCAATACTGTGTTTTGTTTTGAAACTATGGTTGCCGGCTAAATTACTGTTACGCATGAGACTTACCAACTCAATCGGTTGGAATCAGAAAGCCTCCAGTTCATTAATAAATATTTTGTTATAGCGTAAGCCTGATGCGGACAGATTAATATCTCAGGGTTAAGGGCGCAGAGCAATTCGTCACTTGTGAGGAAATGCAGCTCTTCTGGGCAGAAGTCACCACTTAGGTCAGCCTTGTATTTGTGTAGTTTCCTAATAAACTAAAAAAAGGATTTAGCGCATCGAGACCGCCAGACAATAATACCAAATATGCGATTACACGTTATACGTGCACTGGCTTTAATTACTTTGTTACTAGTTAAACTTACTGTTTAGAATATTTGTTGTAGCTTAATGTATTGAAACTTAGATTATTGTTGTAAGTTCAATAATAACTTATTCTCAAAAAGACTACAGTCACTTATATGACAACATATTTTTTAATTACATAATATATGTAAAATATTTACACTGTCGTTCGTTTTGTTAGATATGTACCTACTTACTTACTCATCTAACGTATTTACTTTAGATAGCGGCATCATTCATCATAAGGATTAACCCCTCGTTTATCGAAGGTTGCTTAAAAGAGCATGTTGAGCAAGTTTAGATTTAAATACGTTAAATGAGCTTACATTTTAATGGTCGATGGTATTTTGATATACATCTGTGTGCCTGCAAAAGTATTATTTCTTTCTACACTTGGATAGTACTAGAAAACTTGCTCGACTTGTACGTAAACTTCGTTTCGTTAAATGTTTTAAATGATTAAAGGGTATATTAGTATGGATGGAGCTACTTAATATTTAGTAAGTTGTGTGTAAAAAAAACAGTCTAAAACCCCCGCGCGTTGTGTAATAGAAAAATGATACATTACTATATAATAATGTATAATAATACTTCTATTAAATTATGTATATTGAGCAACTTTTAAGCTTGATTCGCGAGATTCAAAGAATGTAGTCTTCGTTATCTTTATCTGAACAGATAAATTATATTGAAGTGTCTGCTTGATTTCAAAATAATAGCTTGTCACTCAACGCATATAAAACTTATGCCTTACATACATTCAATAATCATTTCTTTATATGTATGTCTGTCTGTTTGTTACGGTTAATTTCTAAAACGGCTAGATTAATTTTACCGGAATTTCACTGGAAGCAAGCTGATATTATAAGGTTTAACTTAGGCTATTTTGATTCATCATCATCATCATCATCATCATAATCATCACCACGCGGGTGAAATAACGGGGTGCAACTAGTCTAGTAATATTTAAAACACTAACAGCCAATAGTTACAATCGTCTAGGGGGTACCACGAGTAACTATTACTATAAGGCAGGAGGCATACAATTAGAGCGAAGGCAACGGAGCTCGACGTGGGCCGAACACAGTCTCTTACTTTTTGATAGCTGTCGAAGCGGACGCGGCAGCAGTATTCGGCGAGGGCTGGCACCAGACTAAGGTATCATGTGCGGAGCAGACACGGCAGCAGCGTTTGTTGACCTGCTGCAAATTGAAGCATGCGGCGTACAACCAGCTCTGCCCGATGTCGCGTGACACAATCATCAACGATAGGAACGGTGTGAAATATACAATAATTACCCAACTTAGCTACAAATAATAAAAAGGTTTAACTTGGATGTTCCGCTAAAACTATTTCTCTACTATATTTCTTATACTAGCAGCCGTGCGATTCTTCGTCGACGAGCTCACCGATGTCAAATACTTTGAGATATCGCCCTTGTACATAAGGTTGCTTTTACAACGTTTATTGTCATCTCTTCATTTGTTTGACGGATGTTGTCAAAGATGCAACGATGTTTGCTCTTAGAGAATCGCATGGCTGAACAGTCAGAGTTTTAAGGTAAACTGACCGTTACGGGGTGTACCATTCGCAGCGAGCATGTTACATTACGCCGTGTCCGTTTTTATCCGTGTAACATGCTCGTTGCTCGCCCGTACTCCACAATTCTCCAAGTCTCATAAAACAGGTTCTTATCTATATTTGTCTATGAAATACAGAGTTTTCTCTTTGTACCATTCCATTTTTTTTCAATTCCAATTACAAATAGGTACAACTAATGAACTATCTAAGTCGAAGTAGGTACGTAAAATGGATACTTGCGCCACGTACGTTAGAGACGACTCGCTGCGACGTACTGTACTGACTGAGGCGGTGGAGCACTCGCGATACGCTCATTGCTCGTAGCGAGCGCCTGCTGTGCGATTTTCTAAGAGCAAACATCGTTGCATCTTTGATAACATCCGTGAAGCAAATGATAAGACAACAAGAAACGTTGGAACAGCAACCTTGCGTACAAGGGCGATATCTCATAAAGTATTTGACATCGGTGAGCTCGTCGACGAGCACATTGACGAATTATTACAGAATCGCATAGCTGACAGCACAAATGCTCGCTGTGTAAAGGCCTATTCAAACCTGAGCATTATTCGCTACCGCTGTGGGTAGCGAAAAATACCACTCGGAACTCGATGGGTAAATAGAATGAAGTTCCATAACTGCAGCGAAACTTTTACCGCCTAGTGAGGCGGTATATTCTCTCGCTTGGCGAAACTAGTTCCGCCGGGCGACGCGGGAGCAGGTAGCAGCGACATGCTTCCTGCCGTCGCTCCGCTAACCGTTTCCAACGGATATCTCTACCACGCGCGGTAGCGATATCCACTTTGGTGTGAACAGGGAAATTAACGCATATCCTTTCGGATTTCTCTATCGCTCGCGGTAGCGAATAACACCCAGGTCTGAATAGGCCTTAACACGTAACAGCCCCGTTACGTCGGTCACTACGCACCTTTAGGATAGATAGATAGTAACCTGACACTTTTTTCGAATATCTGTAGGTAATATAAAACAAAGTCCTGTTAGTTACACCATTTATAACTCAAGAACTGGGCCATCTTTTATAATTTTCGTGGTTTTAGATTTCTTACATCTAGAGGAAGGACATAGGATACTTTTGATCATTATCATCATCATCCATCACCACGCGGATGAAACAGCGGCACGCAGCTAGTTGTTTTATATAAATTGTTAGACGTCATCGCACTCTTTCTTAACATTCGGTTAGAGGATGTTCAAACGAGAGGCTATAAAGTATACAACAGAACCTAATACTATGTTTTTTTATATTTTTACCGACTTCCAAAAGGGAGGAAGTACTCAATTCGACTGTAATTTTTTTTTTGTGTACCTCACAACTTTCGATAGGGTAAACCGATTTTCAAAATTCTTTTATTATTTGAAAGCTGGTGCTTCCATCTAAATTTGATTTGGTCCAGTAATTTTTGAGTTTCACTCCAATAACTGAATAGAATGGAAGTCGGTATTAAATTTTTCAAATTGTACTTTTACATTAAACAGATATTTTTCGAAGGGCCAGATCAATATTTGCCTTTTTATATATTTACCAATGTTTCTAATTTCCACGAAAGGTTATTCTGGGGCATCCGGATTTTAATAACTTTCATTCGCAAAGTAAAATGCACTTAAATAAGACATTGGCTATATTGATTTGCGAATATTTGAGGGTAAAAGACCAAGAGAACCCCTAAGCAATGGACGGATCAGGTCTCGGAACAGCTGGAGATACCTTTCAGCACAGCTCTACATCAGGACAGCAACAGAACTCGATGGAGAGAAACAGTAAACAAACTGCAACAGAGGAGTCACAATCCTCAGTAATGAGGGAACGATTAAGGAAGAAGATATTGATTTGTATGTCGTAGTGTAAGTGTTCGTGGCGCTTCGCCGGTGTTGCCAACATACTTACCAATATTTAAGCGCACCATCCTACAGTCGTGGATTATTCCACCCTCAAAGTATGATGTATCAATACCGCTCCTAATATTAATACATCATACTTTGGCAACAATGTCATCAATTTTGGGATCACAATGAAAATGCCCATTATTAACAATAAACTTTTATTACAATGTCATGCACATCTACAGTTGTCTAGTGAGTAAAGTAATGATATCGTCAATATAGTGACTGTCGGTACGCGAAGAACTAGCCTGCCTTTATTCTTACTCAAGTCTATCAGTTGGTGATCCTCAATGCAAGTAATTTTAATTTGATGTATGCAAGAACACTCTTCAGAGATAGAAAAGTTAATCAAAAATGTTTGGATATATGTCATTAAAATAGCTTAAAATATTCACGGTATTGCTCGTAACACGTTGAATACATTGTCATCGATATTAAGTACACGGTTGTAACAATACTTTTTTATTATTATACTAGCCCCTGCCCGCGATTTCGTTCGCGTAGTAGGCTCGGCCTTCAGACTCGCCATAACCTCCCATCTTTTCTTAGTTTTTCTTTCATAAGAGCCTTATTCTTACAATAAGTCATCATTATCATCATCTCAGTTGTAGGACGTTCACTGCTGTATATAGCTTATGGAGACGCATATGTTCAACAGTAGACAGCTGAGATGATGATGATGACTACTAATTAGTATTCTTTATTCACCAAGGTGAATATTAGCGCAGGTGAATTAGGCACCGAGTAGGCTGACACCAGAAGTGCACCACCATCAAGCTGTGGATACCAAGACGTTCTTCCGTCACATCGGCTAATCTGTCAAGCACGAGATAGGGATCGAACCCGTGACCGTCTAACCAACAGCCTACCCTATTGTTACTTCTGGGATATCATCGTTTCGAAATGTATCAAAGCTGTCTACAGCGCTGTGAGTGTTCGCTGCCACAACATTCGCAAGAGGTTTCTTGTTCTTATTGTTGTTCTTGTCATGTTGTCAAATTCGGTTTACTTTCCAATGCATCGATTTGTAATCGTTTACATTATCACTCAACATGTCGAGCTACAGTTTCAGTTGAGTTAGATAGTACAGAGTCCAATACATTATAGTCGTGGATCTCACAAAGATTCATGCAGAAATGTAAACTTATTTATCGCAATGTAACAACATTACAGTATGTACAGACACGAGCACCAATACCTTTCTAAATTTAAAAGCATTGTTCTCGAGAAATAACAATTGTAACATAAAGATAGGACTTTCAATAATAATCTTGAGTTCCAGAATACTATGTCCGTAAAAACATGAAATTTTAATCAGCACAGTAGGAGAGAAACAATTTGAAAAGTTGTTTTGTGTTTACATGTTGGTGCAATTTGGTGGAACAATTCTTAGTAAGTGACATTATATACAGTGGAAAATTACAGTTACAGAGCATTGTGAGTACTAAAAATAACTATTGGAGTGGATCGTGATTATGTTGAAAGAGTATATTTAATATTTAAAACAAGTACAATTTGAAAAATTGAAAACCAACTTCCATTCTATTCAGTTATTGGAGTGTAACTTAAAAACTACTGGACCGGACTTAATGAAATTTAAATGGGACCAGAAGGGAAGCACCAGCTTTCAAACAAAAAAAATTAACAAACATAAAAAATTAAAAAAAACATTTGGTCGAATTGAGTACCTCCTCCTTTTTGGAATTCGGTAGAAAATCCTAACGACCTCTGTTCTTGACATGTATTTTGATCTATTTTACATTTAATCAAACATTCCCGACAGCCTCTCTACATGACCTTGTAAACGTAATGGTACCTTAGGGAGAAAGACCCTCAGAAAGTTCTGAAGCTTACAAATTAAATTATTTGCATTGATAACATTTTGTAAATGTTTAACCTTATGTTACTCATAATTAAATTATTAGGTACAAGGAACTCGTATTTATTTATTGCTATAATTTAAAATTTTCAAACTTTATTATTATTATTATTCCTTTTATTTGACATATTTCATGGGTTTCACCCGGTCCTTTACATAGGCATAAGTGGGGCTGTAGCCAACACTTAGAGGCCCGTTTGGTATAAAAATACAATTTAGTCTAAAAACAGAAACATTTTGGATAGATGTTTTCATGGTATATCTAGTAAAATGGCATGGCTCTTGATATGTACTTATTAGTGGTACGGGAGATAGTGGGCTATGGACGAGACTACGGCACCTGCCAATTTCAGTCTCATTTAAAATATTTAGGCAGGTGGTGACTTGCTACCCACTAAACGCCACTATACAGCTTGATTGAGATACATAATAGCACTGCCGGTGCTATTATGTATCAATCAAATCAAATCAAATGATCGCAATGACGAAGCACTCCTTAGAGAAACAAATGGCAGCATATCTTGAAGTTACATACTTATTCATAAATTAAAATAACCATTACACAGGAAAACTTGTAAAAATTTGGAATAAACGTGTTTTCGTAAATCTCTTTGATGTGCCAAAAATACCGTCATCTGATCCATCGCCCAACGTCACCAGAAATGTTAATGCAGTTGTTAAATTATCGCGATAAGTGGTGGCTACATTAACGGTTAACGATTATCATCGCGATCAATCAACGGCGTATCACGTTGATGTAGACGATCCATAAAAGACAGACCACCTTCACGTTATCCATATTCAGAGTAATGCTTAGAAAGAAACAAAAATATTGGTCAGTACATACTACTTACTTCGTACGTACTTAATTCTGTGTCTATAGCAAGGTTTATATTATGGTCGGGTTGGTATACATTTGACAGTAATTAATTGATATCGACGCTATCCCGCCTTCGGCTTATTACTCGTTAATTAGTATTGAATTTGACTATTCCAACGTTATAGTAAGTTATGAGTTTATTAGAAACGCTGAAACAATGCAGATATACGAAAAAAAAATATCACTATCGTCACAGAACACACATGCAATTTTGAATTTAAGTTTTTGCCCATCAACTTAAATGCAGATGGTTAAAAAGTAAACAGATTTGTTTGCTCAATCAATTAGCTAGTTAACAGTTTACAGGTACTGCTCGTGGGTTGAGTGTTTACATAAACATGCGATTATTGTATTCAACAATTCCTGGATGTGTCATAATAATACAAGTAACCTGTTAACTATTAAGTAGTAACACCCTCTTATTATAATTATTAACTCAACAATACTATTAATATAAATTAGATAGTGGACTAAGGTGACAGTTATATAATTATACAATTGACCATTGACCGATTAAATGTGCCCTTGCATTCTATCCTTCCCTCGGCTTTCAACCCATTGCCCGGCCTCTAACTGGACTTCGTTGCGTTGTGTCCACTTAGAATTTATATATTTTGTAATATTTTATTGTGATCGTCCTAACTCTTACAAAGAAAACTCGCAAATGATGTCAAAGTCAAAGTCAAAATCATTTATTCAATTTAGGCATCAAAGATGCACTTATGAACGTCAACTTTTCATTATAATGTACTTTAAAGACTACCGCCGTGTTCCAAAATATATAGAACCCACCGAGAAGAAGCGGCAAGAAACTCGGGGCCATTCTTTTTATATGGATGTTTACAATGTTTCTACTTAGGTACTACAAATATTACATTTTATGGGTGGCAGCGAGACAGCTTGCCAGAAGTGGAGTATTCCAAGCATCTTTATCTTCTATATAATGTCGAACTTTATAGTAAGCTTTTTTTATTAAAACGTTTTTTACAGTCAACTTGAATTTGCCCTCTGTGAGCTCAGTTATGTGCTTTGGGATTTTATTGTAAAAACGCACACAATTTCCTAGGAATGACTTATTAGTCTTCGCAAGTCTAAAACTAGGTACAGCTATCCTATTTGTATTTCTGGTATTAAAAGTGTGGTGATCACTATTTAACTTATATTTATGTAAATTTTTACGAACATACATTATATTTTCAAATACATATAAGGAAGGCAACGTTAATATATTGATTTCTTTAAATAAATCTGTCAAAGATTCACGGGGACCCATTTCGTATATAGCTCTAATAGCACGTTTCTGAAGGATAAATATGGTCTCTCGCATGTCGCATTATAGTAAATTATAACCTCATGTTATCACAGTTTGAATACCGAAAAATAGATAAGTTTTGTGGAATAAAGATAACTCCGAGTTTAAACCATGGTTAAAGGGAATTTCGTATATGATGTTTTCTGAAAACACTCTGGTTCTTTTTTCATATTAATTTTATTCTTTAGGTGCTTTTAATTTGATAACACTTAAACAATAATATCAACTTTCTGAGCGATACAAATTATGCTATGTGTGTTTAGTTATGAGCAGCGAGTAGGTACATAACGCACCTTCGCTTTGCCGACCTTAGCAGAATACATAGAATACGCACAATGCTCAAAGGCTCCAATCGAGTCTCCCAACGGGTAGGCTTCAAGATGAATATAGATAGACCAAGAGAGAACTACTGAACATAAAACAAGATTATGTAAAGTGGCCATGTTGTACCTACGAGTACCCCTAGGATCCGATGGAACTCAGTTCTCGAAGTCGTTGATGTCTACCTAGCACAAATAATCTACCTAGGTAACAAATACGAGTATAAACAACTTCGAGAAAAAGGCCAGTACGTCGAATCCAACTCAGCTGAGATGTGCTCTGAAAACTTCGCGAAGTGTCTCTTCCAAAATACGTTGCGTCAAGACAAGTATATTTGATCAGTGCGTGTTTTACCAGTACTTACTAGTTATGGTATTGAAACGGAGTTTCTTACTACGGGCCACATCCTCCTTCTTGCGTCGTATATACTCAATGCTGAGGGTTGTGACCTCTACAGAGTATTTTCTGGTGGACCACATCACGACACGTTGATCTATCCTCGGCAGCGTGAATGGGTTCACATACGTTGGTGTTGAGTACGGTGCGATTTTGCGCTGGCCATCCCATGGGGGATCGACCCCTCGATCTTCAATCACACAACCAGCTATAGCTATGTTCGGGTTTTCTCTAAGTAATCGAATCAGCAATTAGGAGATGTGTGGACGAACTAAGGTCAGAAGATAAACCAGTTCATGTGTCAGTTGTTAGATTACATGGCACGTAGAAATAATGATCAATGAGGCTGAAAACTTCTGAAGTCCAGCAACAAAGTGGATAGATGACCCGTTGTTTTAATATTATTACATACACTTCAAAAGTTAAACAAAATCTCCAGTACATTACATCGAACTCAATTTTTTATTCATTATATGCCAAATTTAGTTCAGCATCAAATTAGGTAGCATTGAAAATATCGTCATTTCTGATGAATGCCAGTTTGAAGATTTTATTAGAAATTACTACCATTACCTACTTTCTGGTGTCCGGTTTCCTACTGGAATTAAAATTTTGGATTTCATGCGGATTAAAGGAAAAGCTATTTCAAGTGAACATCAATTCTGTCACAAGCAGAAAACGCGATCGCACCGCTATTGTAGTAGCGTGACCAAATCATATTAATAACGCGTGATATTGTTTTCAGAAGGAGAAAAATGTTAACAAATAAGCTTGGAATGAAAATGATTCAAACTATTTATGTTATATTACATAATGTTTTTCATACTTACATTATTTCTAAATCAATGGAAAAAATACCTACTTAATATTCCTTTAATTATACGAGGAATTACGATTATTACAACTCTTGAAATGTGCCTGTCAACGTACTACGTGTATTTTGTGTTCATCATCATCATCTCAGCTGTAGGATGTCCACTGCTGAACATAGGCCTCCCCCATGATTTTCCAAAAGGATCGGTTGGAAGCGGCCTGCATCCAACGTCGTCCTGCGACCTTCCTTAGGTCGTCTGTCCACCGTGTCGGTGGACGACCTACGCTGCGCTTGCCGGTCCGTGGTCTCCACTCTAGAACCTTTCGGCCCCATCAGCCATCTGTTCTGCGTGCTATGTGCCCTGCCCACTGCCACTTCAACTGGCTAATCTTCTGAGCTATGATTCGATCACGTAGAGAAACTCCGAGCATAGCCCTCTCCATAGCTCGTTGTGCGACTTTGAGCTTATTTATAAGGCTCATAGTAAGAGACCACGTTTCAGTGCTATAAGTCATCACTGGTAACACACATTGGTCGAACACTCTTGTCTTGAGGCACCGAGGTATTTAAAAAAATAAAAAAAAATTGTGTTTACGTTTAATTAAATAAATGAAAACAGTTTTCAGTCTAATTTTTTAAAGTTTAATTTAACATGAATTCTCAGACTCTTTTCTCAATGGCTGTGCATTTCAAGCAAGTACCCATATATTGATATCTATTACTTCTTAAATAATAAATAAAGCACGTTAGTATGCGATGGATTCTAATCCATTGTTATTAGATTAGAGCAACTTTAGATGTTAAATAACAGTTTATTTTTTAATAACACATACATTACAGAGCAGTCAAACGTGTCTAACGTCAAGATATATCAAGCATATACAATAATACAAGAAATATACCAGAATAATACTAATATTGATGCCCCTCTGATGATTACTTTAGACGAAAACCTTTCTTGCGCGTAAACCCGCGCTATATCAAAATGTCTATTGAGATTGATAGGCACCAGAATTTTAGTGGAGATGAAGGATGGTGCCAGCAATCAATAATATTTGAGTGCATCAATCAAGTTTATTCTAATATCCGTTATATCCGGTTCATTGTGGTAATATATCTTTATTTTATGGGTAATTAATATCTCTATTTCGTATTTCCTTCAAATCCATTGGCCGTATCAGTGTGAAGAAGTAATTACTCAGAAACTGTCGCATCTATAATAATAGCGTGATTCACTAATCGTGAAGCACTGACAAACTGACTACTTCTTTTGTCCACAGACTATGCTAGTATCGCGTACTTCATTCCAGTTTACTTTATGTAAACTTTCGTAAGTATTAGATATTTTAAATATTGTTTTGACAGTTTAACTTGGTTGACGGCGAGCCGCAGATGCAGCTGAATGCGCGTATGTTCCCTAAAGAGTGTGGCCCAGAAGGTCACGAAACCGTCAAAATAATATTAATAATAGTATTAGTATTATAAGAGGTATTCAAATTATCAACGGGATAATTACCATGTACATTTTCCATGAGTTTCCGCTATTTCGGCACTGTTGCAAGCGCCACGATCACGGATGAACTGAGGATTTTAAAAATTTCAATCGTGAGGATGGTTTTCAACTGTCGAATGTCTGGAATCCAGTGGTACGATTGTGTAAAAACAAAAAACAGTAATAGTCCCAAAGTTCGAGTTGATAAGGTTAGTGTTGTATGTCGAGATAATACATAACTAACAGTGCAAACAATAGTAGTGGTGCCTCGCATAACAAACGAGTACGGAGAGGGTAGACCGTTTTGTCTGCTCGTAAACGTTCACTCACCCGCAATTCCTCAGTTCATCATCATGGCGCTTGCAACAGTGCCGAAATATTGGAAACTCATGGTAGTTATCCCGTTGATAATTTGAATACCTCTTAAGTTTGTGACCATGATAGTTTTCAAAAAAAAAGTATTAGTATTTATGGTCACCCTAGGTTAAAAGCTAAACTTTCAATCAAAAACTTTTAGGGTAGTTTATCCAACTGTTTTTGCTTCTAATCCTTTTGAACGTTGTTCAAACAGGGATGGGAGGTAAAGGTGCTATGTGGGTTACGATTAATTTATTTCATTTTATTTTTATTTTACAAGGATATATACCAGATATATAAACCAAATCTTTTTACGTTTTTTAACTATGTAAAACTTGGCACTATGATAACACTTTTACAATTATTATGCTTAACTCAACAAAACTATTTTAACAAAGTTGATGTATGAAGAAATAAT
Source organism: Selenia dentaria (assembly GCA_917880725.1). Taxonomy (NCBI): domain Eukaryota; kingdom Metazoa; phylum Arthropoda; class Insecta; order Lepidoptera; family Geometridae; genus Selenia; species Selenia dentaria. Next base: position 35,042,015 of record OU862886.1, read on the forward strand.
AATTATAGTTATAATTCACATTAGAAAGAGGTATAAAACCGCCGTATCACTTAGAAATAATTAGTTAAATCGGAAGATAGAGTGAAAACGACGTGTATCTTAAATATCTTCACCTTTTTGGAAGCGAGATAAGAAATACAAATCTCAATGATAATGACAATGATCAGCAAAGTCTAATCGTTTAATTTCCGAGATCATCTACTAGATATTTTATATTGTCTAGTATTATTTTGGTACAAAGCAACTGATTATATTATGTAACGGGAATAAGTTAGTACATGAATTATGGGTTTCCCATTACTGTTATGTCATTGACTGAATTAATGGTAATCCTATAAAAATATGACTAATAATTGTGTTTTGTCACTCTTTCTACGACAGTGAATAAAACTAATCATATTTCGGATTCCCACTCTAAGAAGCTTATTTTGTTTACTGAAAATAGTGAATGAAAACCAGACCTTTAACCCTAATTTAGTTTTTGGTGTAAGAACACACCAATATATTTGATCTCCGTCTCAATGCTTCTACAACTTCCTTGCGCAATAAGTACTCGACATACAAACTTGTTGTGCAAATAACTCCTCGAGATTTGATTGGTCGATATTTGCAACAAGGAGTTCAGCACTAGAATAAAAACTGTATTCTGTTCTTTGCTGCCATTACAGAAAAAATATTAAAATAATAAGTAAATTATGTACTCTTATGTTAAGTAACTGTTCCAATTTTAATGTGCATTTTGACTAATTTAACCTTCCTTCTTTCGTCATTAAATGTCTATTTTCAAGTGTTAGTATCGCTCAGGATTCTAAAACTAGAATAACTCGCTACGCTCGTAATTCAATATTCACGAATCACGTCGTGATTCAGTCGTTAGAATCCTTCACCTATTCGTGACGTATCTATGGCCCTCGCTTTAAATCCGTCCTTTATTCACTAATATAGTATATATTCGCAGAATATACTATTTCACTTTCCAATCCGCAGCGCGCGGTTAAAAGTTAACTCAGTATTTGCACAAATAAAGTATTACCAAGTTAAATTGGCAGTGGACTGATCACATTTCGAAGGACATTCAACCTTGGGTCTAGACGCGTACTTGAATCCAAACTTCGAGTTGTCTATCAAAGACGAGTACCTACTGTCAAATGGAATATAATATTCGGTGGCTGTTGATAAAACTAAATGAAAAGTGTTCAGAAGTGGACACATCGATATAGTAATTAGTTAAGTTTTTCAATAGAGTCGGAATAACGAGGAATCACTATCTTAGTTACTGTGGGCCTAATTAATAAAATGTTCATATGTTATCATTTAAGGCCTATTCAGACCTAGGCGTTATTCGCTACCGCGAGCGATAGAGAAATCCGAAAGGGTATGCGTTAATTTCACTGTTCACACCAAAAAAGGATATCGCTACCGCGCGCGGTAGAGATATTCGCAACGGTTCGCGGGGCGGCGGAACTAGTTTCGCCAAACAAGAGAAAATACCGCCTCACTAGCCGATACAATTTCGCTGCAGTTATGGAACTTTATACTATTTACCCATCGAGTTCCGCGTGGTATTTTTCGCTACCCACAGCGGTAGTGAATAACGCTCAGGTCTGAATAGGCCCTTAAGAAGGCAGGTAATGGTAGCTATTTCCTTGTTCGTAACAACAAACTAAACTAACGAACTCAAATCTACTTTTAGTTAATTATGGTAGTTTTTATTCTCAGACCAAAGTCCAAATTCATATTATTATTATTATATAACGTTTGTGAATGACAGTTCTTAAATTTGCCGTTTCTGTTTAATTGCAGGTATGTTTACTGCAAATTTAATCGTCATGTAAGTTCGTGATCTCTAAAATGATGTAAGATTACACACAATTGAATAATCCTACTTTTAGAACTGTAAGTCTCATGCCCGTTTTCACCAACATTTTAGGTAACACCTAAGCCACTTTAGGTGACATTTTTGTACTACTAAGTGTTACCTAACTAGCTTAGGTGTTACCTAAAATGTTGGTGAAAACTTGCATAAGTGTATAACGAATGTAGATTTTAGTATAAACAGAATAAGAACCTCCATAATTTACAGAATTTTAGTTTAGTGTTCCGCACTAGCGAATTGCTATCAATACATCGTATTATCAACCGACTTCCAAAAAAAAGAGGATGTTCTCAAGTCGACGCGTAAATTATTTTTTATGTATGATCACGCATAACTTTTTATAGAGTAGTCAAATTTTGTTTGTCATTTTGCAGGGTATTAGGGTTTATACTTTCGAGGTGGTCCCATTTCAATGTAATCAAATTTGAGGAACAATCTAATACTAGAGTTTCGCATTTATATTGATGATATCGTAATTTACGGTTAATGACAATCAACCCCGTAAGTAGGAAAGGTCAATAAAAGGGTAAAAAAATTACATTATAATGGAACCGACTTAAACACTAAAATATGTCATATAACTTGTCGAATTCAGTACCATGCGCACAATATTGTGATAATCGGAACTTTTGAACTATCATCAATCAACTAAGACAAGTTATATATCATTTTACTAGCTGCTGCCCAATGCCCATGATTTCATCTCCGTGAAAGAAACGTATCGCCTTCATTTAAGATATGATGACCTTTAAGTTAAGGTAAAAATGTGTGTATGGTTTAATCCACGTTGAAAACAAACCTGTTTAATCCACTGTCGCATTGTGGCCGGAGCCAATACTCCTCTGAGTTTCTAGATTGAGAATCTAATCTCAGACTAGGTCTGAGTCTGTCCATGTGTAGTTTTACTTTCGAGACCGTATTATCACAATATTATGTGCATGGTACTGATTTCGACAAATTATTTCACACTAAAATGTATGAAATAACTTGTCGAAGTCGGTACCATTTTTAACCGACTTCAAAAATTCGAGGAGGTTTCTCAATTCGACCTCTCGATATATGTTTTTTTTATGTGTGTTCGCGGATAACTTCGTCATTTAAAAACCAATTTTGATGATTATTTTTAAGCTATTGCATAGCTTCTATCGCGGGCCTTGAGCTTGGAGACCGAATCCAGAAATTCCGTAACGAAAATAACCTAACACCCCCCCACTCCAACTCCATCTATCGATGAATAGCAGAACTTTTAATGACTTTTTGAAATACCACGCTTGTCTCTTTAGTTCAGCAACTCGCCTCTAGATGGCATTGGTTAAATAAATATAATTGCATAAGTTGATTTGGCATTTATCGATGAATAGCAGAACTTATAATGACTTTTTGAAATATCACGCTTGTCTCTATAGTTCAGCAACTCGCCTCTAGATGGCATTGGTTAAATAATTATAATTGCATAAGTTGATAAAAACAGCTATGCAATAGCTTTACCGCGGCAGTCTCCGAGTGCCACACGTCTTTTTTTGTTTGAAAAAGTATCTCCGTGGTGATCCCATATAAATTTCATCAATGTCGGTCAAGCAGTTTTTGAGTTATACTTCAATAACTAAAAAGTGTTTCGCCTATCTTGATATCATCATTGACGTGTATCCCGCAAGTAGTCACTACACAAGTAAGTCAGTACACAAGTAAGGTCACTAAAAAGGGCGAAAAAAGAATGTTTATCAAAAAATAGAACCAACTTCTACACTAAAAAGTGTGATATAACTTGTCGAAGTCGGTACCATGCACGCAATATTGTGATAATAGGTACTTAAGAACTATCATGGTACCGACTTCAAAAAGTTATTTCACACTTTTTAGTGTTGAAGTCGGTTCTATTTTTCGATATTTTTTTTTTTGTAAATTTTTATTTATTATTTGAACTAAAGAGTAAGCACTATGACAGTTGCAGTGCCAGTCTTGGCTTAAAACTGCTTAGCGTGGCACTGTATTGTGCTCATCGTCCTAACTGAAACATTGCTTTTCCACTTTCATTCGTCTAGTAATTTCACCTGTAACTGCAGTTACACAATAATGCTTGCTTACAATTCCTTCGCGGTAGAAGTTCTAGCACTGCGGTTGTACCAACCAAGACCGCCTTTAGCACTTCCTAACCGTAAACCCGATGTTGAATAGAACCAGTATCACACATAGCTTTGTGAGTGCTGATTTTTATTATAATTTCCTAAATCTTCGGCAATGTCAGATACTGCAATAAACACTGCCTTTCTCAATGTCAAACAAGACGCAATATCAACCATTGCAGTTTTAACTTATCCTTGGGTTTCGATAAACCTTATATATACATATATAAGCCGATATTCATAGTATTTCAAAACATACTTTGTAAACGAATATCTGTCATTGCAGTTGTATAAGTACATAAAAATATGTTTGAAAAAAAATTAAAAAGCTTACCATAAAAGAATAAATCGGTAATGCTGTGCAATAAATTAAACCCAACACGAACCAAAACGTAGTTATGCTACAATTTTCTACGTACTTCAAACGCGCCGTCAATAAATCCCCCGTGTATTGTAACCTATTAATTAGTAAGCAAATGAACATCAAATGTCGGTTTAATTGTTAGCTGCGCCGCTATTAATGCTTTGGCCAACACCCAACATTGTAAATAATTACATAGGATCGTAGTGGATGCGCACTATTGGAAACTAGTTTTAACTAACTTTATTGGTAAAGGCTATAGAGTAACGTGAACTTTTACAAGCTTGTTTTAGGGTATGCCGATGAGCGAGAAGAAGTTGATCAGCCGTGCTATTTTCTAAGAGCAAACATTGTTGCATCTTTGACAACATCCGTGAAAAAAAAACCGAGATGACAAGAAACATTGGAAAAACAACATTGTGTACAAGGACCTACGAAGAAATAATAGTTAGGAACAGTAACTGCGTTAAAAAAATGACCCAACAAAAGTCGTGTTCAAGTAGGCGGGGCTTAAAAGTCGTGTTCAGTACGTCATCAGTCGGACATTTTTCTTGCAAGCGAGCACACTTCAAATCTTCGCGTACATTTTAATTTTTATCATTGTGAACTTCAGTTGTGGATCATCATGCCAGCATTCGTTGTGAAGTGGTGCAGAAACAATACACGATTAAAATGTCCAGGGATCACATTTACTAGTAAATAATAGCAAAATTATAATTATTCAAAGATGTTCAAATACGTTAACAAATCGAGATGGTCAATACTATGCAAAATAAAGTCAGTCAATTTTAATTTAATTTAGGATGTATTTTTTTTCTTCAGGACTAAATATTGAAATGTATGTAATGTGCAATGGTTTTGCTTGGTATGTTTTATTCTCGCTTGCTTGCCGATTCAATGCGGCAATTCTTATGTGACCCTTCAAACACTCAGAAAAAACGCGAATTGGCGCTTCCAAAGCGTTTACGCTCTAAAGAGATAATACAGACAATGAACAATAAACGATTGCCTACAGTTGGAATGTAATATAGGTAACTATATAGCATTAAAAAAACAGTTCATTGTTTGGTCAAATTAAAGCACGTTTAATTTTTCAAGCTCATGAAAATTCACCCTCTGTAATTTTTAAAGTGGTTTACCTGAGTTGCTAATTAATTTGTCAGTAATATAAACACAGTGCTTTTCTAAAGTAATTCTATAAATAGATTGAATTTTCTAAATTGATAATGAAGGTATTCTGTGACCACTGAAAATCATCCAGCTGGCAAATAAGTAACTACTTATTTTTTTTTGGTAAAATGTATTAGCCTAAAATGTTTCATATAATCTTTCTTTACTACATTGCGAAGAATCTCTTCTAATGTCTTCTAGACAAAAACTTCATAAATTAATCATATTTCGCGAGACATACGAGATTTACGATTGATTTATTATTAAGTTGGTCCAGTCCACTTGTTGCATAACATCGTCCACGCCGCTATGACTCTGCTGTCATTGTAGACGTTGCAGCACGCGTGTAAACCAATCCCTGCTTTCCTTCTGAATTTAAACCAATCACCGAATATGTCTATTTGTAACCTCGGAAGTAATTTGTATTTGGAATCATACGTCGTTTAGATTTGAAGGGCCACTTTTTGTGTGGAATTTGTTCTGAATTATGCTTCCTGACTATTATTTCTTCGTAGACAAGGACGATATATCATAGAGTATTTGACATCAGTGAGCTCGTCGACGAGCGCATTGACGTATCATTAGAGAATCGCACGGCAGTGACGGAAACGTGATCGTTTGTTGTGAGTAGTTTCGACGTTAATTAAGATAATTAGCCTTTTATTTCTAGGTCTAAACTCTAGAAGGAATAGTGATGCTTCAAAAGCAATCATGTCGTAAAACTCTGACAATATATCCTTTAGATCACGCAAGTTAAGTCACGCTCGAAGTAGCTTCTATCAATGCATAATCTAAATCAACCTTTAGAATTTTCGTCTCCGCAGAGTGAGTTTCTTCTAAGAAAATTTTCTATAATGTGTAGAAAATCTATCGCTTTGGGTAGCTAAGTGGTCAAAGGATGGTGGAAGAGTCCCTAAGGGTAGTACCTAAGTAACCCTATTCCTTTCTCAAAGGTCGGCAACACATCCTCGAGACCTCTGGTAGTGCGGTTGTCAGAGGGCGACAGTGATCACTAACCATCAGGTCCATCAAAGAAAAAAAGTGTTGAAGCGGTAAGGCAAGAGTCGCGGGTTCAAGTTCGGATATTAACATATTATAAGCTTGCCAATTAGCAATACCGGTTACGTATTTTTAGAAGCTGACTGGTTAACGAGTCAACAAGCTTACGTCTTGTAAATATCTCGATTTGTGCTGTCACAAGTCACTTTTGAAATTTTAATTCGCTGTACATGAATTGAGAGCAACCTTTGCTTCCATTTATTAATTTCCTGACGTTAAAGAGGCAAGCATCGATGCACAAAGTGCATTTTGCGGCAAGGAAGCAATGCTCGTAAGCCTTCAGTCTTTAAGTCTTTGACCAAAATTCAAAATTCAAAATTCAAAAATTATTTATTCAGTTTAGGCATCATAGACACTCTTATGAACGTCAAAATTTTTAAATGATTCTATCGCTGTCTTCGGAAAAGAACCACCGCCGAGAAGAAGCAGCAAGAAACTCGTGGGCTATTATTTTTTCAAGTCTTTGTACATTGAGGTTACTATGAGTAGTATTAAAATAACAAATTTATTCAATAGTTGGCTACTAGGCAGAAGTGGAAAGCTTCCAGGCATCTTTGTCTTCTAAGTAGTGACTCAATTTATAATAGGCTTTTTTCATTAGTATATTTTTGACACGTAACTTGAATTTCCCTTCAGTGAGCTCAGTAATGTCTTTCGGGATTTTATTATAGAAACGTACACAATTGCCTAAGAAGGACTTATTTTTAGTTTTCGTGAGTCTAAATTTAGATACAGCTATCCTATCCTTATTTCTAGTATTAATATTATGCATATCACTATTTATTCTAAACTTCTTTATATTTTTACGAACGTACATTATATTTTCCAGGATATACAAAGATGGAAGAGTTAATATGTTAATTTCTTTGAACATTTGTCTTAAGGATTCGCGGGGACCCATTTCGTAGATGGCTCGAACTGCCCGCTTTTGCAATATAAAAACTGTCTCTATGTCCGCCGCTGACCCCCACAGCAGGATACCATATGACATTATGCTGTGGAAGTAAGCAAAGTAGACCAGTCGAGCAGTAGCTATATCTGTCAATGACCAATGTGTGTTACCAGTGATGACTTCTAGCACTGAAACGTGGTCTCTTACTATGGGCCTTATAAGCAAGCTCAAAGTCGCACAACGAGTTATGGAGAGGGCTATGCTCGGGGTTTCTCTACGTGATCAAATCAGAAATGAGGAGATCCGTAGAAGAACGAAAGTCACAGACATAGCCCAGAAGATTAGCCAGTTAAAGTGGCAGTGGGCAGTGGCTTATAGCACGCAGAACAGATGGCCGATGGGGCCGAAAGGTTTTAGAGTGGAGAACACGGACCGGCAAAAGCAGCGTAGATCGTCCACCGACAAGGTGGACTGCCGACCTGATAAAGGCAGCAGGACGACGTTGGATGCAGGCCGCTTCCAACCGGTCCTTTTGGAAATTTCTGGGGGAGGCATATGCTCAGCAGTAGACGGCATATGGCTGATGAAGCAATAAGCAGACATGTTTGCATAATAATTATGTAATATATCTTTCGTTTTGCGACCTATTCAGGGAGTTTGCTATCGCTCTGCTACTCTTGTCAACATTGGTTTTTTTTTCATAATTAGCCGGTGGAAGTCGGCGTTTATAATAATTTAGATTAATTCTATAATAAAAGATTTCGCATAATTTCACATTAAAAGTTTGGACATGACGGGGCTAGATAAATAATATAATGTTATAAAGTAACTCTAAATACAATTGTGTTATCTCTAAGGACTCGTAAATAACACGCAAACACACGTTACGAAACAGCAAATAAGTCCCTTGATTTTTATTCTTGTTTATTAATGTTTTAAGTAGTATTTAACCTACTGCGGTGTATTCAATGGAATTAGTTTTGATAAAAATCAAATCATCAAATCGAATGTAAACAAAAATCTTCGACTACGAATTTAAAATTTAATGCTTGTTTATTTCTTTATTTTTTTGTTTGTTTCTAACTGCCTGGTTAGAGATTTCATTATAGCTAGACTTGCACTTTTTCAAAAACCACGTACATAATTTAGCTTTTAAAATAACTGAAGTATTGAAATTTATAGAGAGAAAAATTCACATCCTCGGACGGGATTCGAACCCGCGTCTTCTGACTATCCGTGTTCGACGTCATGAGAATCTAGGCCACCGAGGTTTGGGTCCGTGCATCGAATTTTAACTCTCTATCTGTTTTAACCGTCTTACGGGGACGGAGCGACATCTATTGCGCAGCTTTGACAGCACTATCCGACCAAAATTAGTATTTTTAGAAATACTTACACTTTCATATTGACGTCACAACCCTTTATAATTTTTATGGTATAACTTTTTTTAATTTATACTTTCGATGCTCGGACCTTGAGCCTTGGTGGCGTAGATGGTCATAACTGAAGTATGTAATTTTTTTTATTAATGACGATTGTTAATTTTGTATAATAAATAAATGAAATTATAGTATGTCAATCCACGCTGAGCTCGTGTAGTGGATTATTGTCCATGTTTCTCTCTTTAAGGGAAAGGTTGTATACCAGCCGTGAGACCATAATAGGCTGATTGAAAATAAAATCCGTAAAACGAATTAAACTAAGTTTGTATAGAAAGTACGTTTGATGTAGAAATCCTGTAGTCTCTTAAAAACAGGCCATGAAATAAAAACCATTGAAACACATACGCTCTATCAAAAGGGAGATACCCTGATATCAATTTAATTACTTATCCACCACTACTCTCTTACGAAATATTTAAATCTAATATTTACAAAATATTCACATTATATCATAGTATTAATTTACAAACTGTGATCGGTAGCTACAGTAACAAATTATTTTTTTAACACAGTTCAGATATTCTGTCCAATGTGAGTACATTTGTCTTTTAATATTTTTTTCACATAACAAACTTAAATACTGTGGTGACGCCAGGGGGCCTACTCCCACCTTTTATGAAACTATCATAAATCAGGAGCAGTTTGTAATAAGCTTAGAATAATCATACTTACTATGGTACTCCCACGGACACAAAACAGTCAACCAAATTTAATGGTAAGGTTGCACTATAACTATTTTAAGAGATAGGAGTACGGATCTTCAAAAGTTTTACATTGGAACAATGAAACTTAGTGTCAAAAGTCACGTCAAAGTACGCGAATTGCGTGAAATATTTGATACTACGTCATCAAAACGTCTATCGTAATCCATTATTATTATAAGCGTGCTATATTGACATGGTGGTACCAAATTTAATGGTAAGGTTGAAACATGACTACTTTAAGAGGTGGGAGTTGGGCCCCAGTAAGTTCTAAATTAATGTTATGGCTTATTATTATGAATGGTACAATCCCATACCTACCTCCCAATACCCAACATAAATATGCAAGCTACCACGTAACGCGCCAGCCGCCAACTGCGCCATCTAGTGTGGACTATGAAACAATCGAAAGTGATATTTACATAGTACACACTAGTCTACATTATTATAACTTACTGGCGTCACTAGTGTATATTGCGTTTAACATTAATTTAGGCGTGAACGTAACTTATTTTAATATGTATAAAAAGCAACAAATAAATCAAAATAATGCACTTGTAGGCTTAACGCAAAGTACTTGCTAAAATATGTTTTCATCTGTTTCGTAGAAATTGTAATTGAAATGAATATATTTTCCATAGATTAACCATTCGTGAATATAATGAACGAGGCACAGCTACATGCGGATAAGTCATAATAATCATAAAACAATTGAACTCCGTACAAACTGTACATTAACGGCCTTATTAATAAACTTGTAATAAACCCGGAGTAGTTAAAACATCTATCTGTCAATTTTTCGCTTGCAGTAAATGTCACGCGTGAAAGCAAGACAAAGGTAGCGATTCACTTGTTCAAAAACTAAACTAAACTACCGAACTAAAAATTTATCATGGTGGTCCTTATTCTGTTAACAATAAAATCTTAATGTTATACTAATTTGGATTTTAGCCTGAACAGAATAAGTACTGCCATAACTTAGAGATTTTTAGTTCAGAGAATGTTAACAGAATCGACACCATTGTATGTTACGCCTAATCTATGTTACGCAACGTTTATTAATAAAAGCCTATAAATATATTGCAACAGGATAACTAATAATCTTTTAGACGAAGCGCATGGTGCTATTCAATTGCTTGAGATGAAGACGTATACTGTTTTATAAATTATTCGTGCTAAGCCCACAGTGTGGTTCACAAAAAAAATTTAATATGGCCTGAACTGCTTCGATAAAAGGATGGTACGGCTATGCCGCTTACTTGCTCGATTTAGCGGGGGCACTGCCGTGTCCCCAGGTTACTTAGTTAAAATTGATTTCTAGCAAGACATGTTTTCAAATGATATACATTACGCCACGTAAATACGGATTGAAAAATATACATGATTAAATAAACAAATGTTTAGTTAATTAATAAACGTTTACACACTCATACATAAATAACCTCTTTCAATCTATATCTCTCTTTCTGGCAACGGGATGACGAGGACAGCCATGCGATTCTCTAAGAGCAAACATCGTTGCATCTTTGACAACATCCGTGAAACAAATGAAGAGATGACAAGGAACGTTGGAAAAGCAACCTTATGTACAAGGGCGATATCTCAAAGTATTTGACATCAGTGAGCTCGTCGACGAGCGCATCGACGAATAATTAGAGAATCGCACGGCTGTACAGTGCCACGCCAAAACTCTAAATCAAACATTTGGGTCATCTTTCCGTCATAAACAGGTGGACGCTGACTATTAGGCGAATGATTTGACTGTCTCATACTCTCCAGTAAAATTTAAATAATGAAATAATGAAGCTTGGTTTCACAATCACTGAACCCCAAAGTGTTTCATTAACATCAAAACCCCGGCCTCGGCGAGGTTTCGTGACGAAATCCCTTATACAACCCCGTCTTTACGAATATTGCCCGTGAGGGGAAGTTCATTAATTTTAATTAATATTATTTCAGCGTGAACAGTATGTTTCATGTGCTTCATTATGGCGCCTTTAAAGTCTATTGAGACGTGAAATTCTTTTAATCAATCTAGGCATGTTTGAAAGAGTACCAACGTTGTAATTCATCAGTTAATTGAGATTTCAACACGATTAACCTTTGAAAGGACATTCTCAACTGAAGCTTGTATGTATACAGATTTGAATAATCATACTCACGGGTATTTAGTTTAAACTTACAATAGTTTGTTGACATAGCACGAATAACTGCGTAAGTGTCGTTCATGCGACCCAGTACAAACTGTAATTTATCTAGGTCAGCTGTGACACAGATAACTCATAGTTTGCAACCCGAAGCGTGACGCGTTGACGTTTACTAGACCTATGACGTAATATATAGCGTCAATAGTAGACTTCTGCTCGAAATTAGACTTGAACATTCAGTTATATTCGTGGTCATATAAAACATTTAATGACAAATACTCGTAACATTAAACAAATGTGAAATTGCATAACATTTGAAAACAGTCATAGTCTGGGTATTTTAAATCATTTAATTTGACTTCATCCAAATTCTGAACACAATTCCTACGAAAATAAATCACAAAAAAACAACAACATTTAAATAAAACATGTGCGCTTTTTATCCACTAAAGTAACAAACGGTAAAAAAATCTACATATTACAATTATTTTATATTTATTTACAGAGTTATTTTCCAATACAGAACTAAAAACTGGTATGTCACAGTGAAACATATTGTAATTTATGTCCAGAAAATACCATCTCTACTTTATTAAACTAGAAAATTGCTATATCCATACTCGTACCACAATATTTGCCGGCGGCTAAAGCTCTAACGAATACAAAATATAAAACTTGCAAAATAGATCCGAGCTGAATCGGAATTCGGATATTGAAATTTAAGTGCAATTTATTTTATTACAGTAGAACTCCAATTATCCGAATTAATGGGGACCGGGACCCATTCGGATAATCAAATATTCGGATAATCGGATTTTTTAAAAAAAAATTGCCATTGGAGAGAATAAAAGCTACGTTTTGATATTGCACTATTTTTTTATTGAATTAAATGAAAGAAACATGAAATTTTCACATGTTTTAAATATAAATAAAATGTACTTATGTACAAGTTTAGAAATAAAAATCATTGTTTTTTAAACATCTCCGTCAATGTAAGCTGTTTTGCGGTCTTCAACCGTTTTCGGGCAGCCAGGTCAGGTTTTTTGTGATTCGGATAATCGGCGATTCGGATAGTCGGAGTTCGGATAATTGGAGTTCTACTGTATTATATTTCACGAACAGCATGGTTTACTGCAAATTTTACAATCGCATCGATTCACATACAAAATAACTTTGCGCTTAAGCTTTACCCGCCGGCACCGTCGAATCTTTATACATACAAAACTACTCGATACTCAGTCGCTTTATCACTTTATCAACGTCTAGGCTTGCCCTGTTTACGCATTGTCAGTGTGACGCCGTCGTCAGATATCGTTCGCGTCACCCACGTAACCCTCATCGGGGCTTTCGGAACAGATGTCCGCCGCGCACTTAGCGTTCGACACTTGCGGCAGAGGCTTGAGTACAGCTTCCGTGCCTTCACCCGGGAGTCGTGCGTCAGTTGTCTGCGTATCGACACAACGCGTCTCCACCTGGTAACACCGAGCCGCCCCCGGTCCCTCAGCCACATTCATCGGTACCATCACGGCACAAGTACCTTTCGGATTCACCCACGAAGCACATCCCTCAGCGGGCGCGCAACACTGCACCTGATCACTCTTATACCCTTCGGGAGGCGACGGCACGAATTCTTCATTGTAATACACAGTTCCATTGCCCACGAAAGCGATTGGCCTATTTCTTGGCACCGGGTAACCTTCTAACGTGCGGCGGACGGTCGTCGCATTGAACATCTCGAAATTGGGACAAGTCGGCGGTGTCGTATTGAATTCGGTATCTTTGGCGAATTTGCAAACCAATTTCTGTCCCTTCGGCCTGTTGTGCGGTAACGTTTGGTAGAACGGTCCGACTACGGAATAGTTCGACATTATCGGCGGTCGGCATGGATGTTTCGGCAGACCGTAATCATAAGGGTAGCCCTCGTTGTCTAAGAAGCAGCCCGGATTTAGATGTACATCTGCGGAGTGTTGATACATGTTGTTGATTTGTTGTGGCGGTAAGTTCATGCTGTGGGGCTGTTGGTCTTGCCAGGTGACCTGCCGAGGCATTGGATTTGCCGTAAAAGCGGTCTCTTCTTCAAAACAGTCACCATTCGCGGTTTGTTTGTACACTGATAACACATTCTCGTTTTGCGCATTATTAGCAACCGTTTCCGCATCGCTAATTAGGTCGGGATTTCTGTCTACAAAGCCTTTCATGTTATTGCTTTGATACACGTCACTAGAGTCGTAATCACGGCCCGTTTGTACGGTGTAGTGGAGCGCGTGATGAGAGTGGGCGTTTACTATGAGACTGCCGTTGTTTTTCGGAATATTGCCGTTACTGCGACTCGAAGGGAGGATCTGATTGCAGAGAGCCACGTCCTTACCGCTCTCCTTTTTCTTGCGGCTTCGAGTGTCTGTCTTAAATTTGAGTAAAACTACGGCTATAATAGCTATTAATAGCACTATTATAAGGAATACGACGGTGACTATGACCACTAAGTGCCGCTGCGGGAAGGTAACGACTATTACGACGGGTTCCTCCTTGACTAATATCCTAATCGTGTAATTGGCACGCGTCCTCCCGGCGGGGTTCTCGGCTGCACACGTATAAGTCCCGTTGTCCTCGGGAACTATATTATATATATGCAGCTCACTCTTTTTGTCTATAATCCCGTTCTCTACAAAGAATACATCACGGTATAGTTCAGGTGACATTGTCGAGTAATTATGGATGACTTGACCCTGATACAGCCACGTTATTTTAGCTTCGGGAATAGCTTTCACGAAACACTCTAGTGTGATATTATTTCCTAAATTGACTTCTAAGAATACAGGGCTTGGTGTTATTTTTGGTAAGCACGCGAACTCGTTTTCATCGACGCTAGTGATCGTTCGCTTTCTCAGTCGCGATGGAAGCGAGCATACCGGCTCGACTGCGTGCGGCATATTGAAATTCAATAACCAACTATGTAAATCTCTGAGATGGCAATCGCAGTTCCAATTATTATTTTGCAGGTTGATGCCGCGCAGTGTATCTGGGAATAGATTCTCGCCTTGGATATTGGACAATCTATTCCCGTTAAGCCGAAGCCATTCGAGATGATTGAGGCCGGCGAACGCTTCTATTTCAATACTTTCTATTTTACAGTCCGTCAGTTCGAGCGTGTTCAAGAAGTTTAGGTTATGGAAGCAACGGGTATTGATGTTCATTATCGGGTTGTTATTCAGCGAGAGCCTCATTAGAGAGGGAAAATGTACGAAGTTGCTTGACGGCACGACCGTTAGGTAATTATTCGACAGATCAAGTTCAACCAAATTCGCGAGCCCTTTGAACGCTGCGTCTTCGATTTTCTGCAGATTACATTTTTGTAGGTAAATCTTTTGCAAATCGAGTAGGCCTAATTTATGAAATGTTTCTTTTTGTAGCACTTGAAGGTCGTTTCCTGTGAAGTCGAGGACTTGCGTCTCGGAGTCGAGTGAGCTCGGGATTGATTTGAGTTCTTTATCGGAGCACTCGACGTACCGCTTGCCGTTCTTCCATTTACAGACACACTGAGAGGGGCAAGCGATTGCCGGGAGAAGGATGCAGGTGGTGCATAAGGCAATCAGCCTGATGTTCAGGATCCCTCTGACTCTCATATTGCCTCAAGGCGTACGATCTTCGAAGTAGACTTCAACCATTATCTGTAACAAAAGAATACCAAGTTTAATTATAATACTTTTGTTTTAACTTATCTTTATGGTATCAAAATTAATAGTGTGGTTCCATCTGTCTGTTCATTTACAGTATTTTGTTAACAGTATTGAAATTTGTAAGCTCAGATACTAGACTTTCGTTATCTCAGTTTTCCGCTTAAGATATATATTGTGCATATGTTTTGAGTATGCGACCGAAATACATAATAGAACACTAATCGTGCGCAAGAATTACAATATTCTGTGGGCCGTACTAAATACGTTAACGATGCGAGAACTTTACACTTAAACAGATTTTCGTGCGACATTGCATTGTTTTTGGTTGACATTGATCTTTTTTGTAATCATTAATGTAATATAATTGTTTAATTTTAGTGTGTAAATGTTGTGTGTAATTGTGTTGTAGTTTTTAGTGAATTTAATTATTATTGTAATATGATTCCTATGTGTTTCGAAATAAATGATTTAATAATAATAATTGCAGCAAGTGTAATTGAAAGGAAGAGGATGAGGACGACTGGACGAACGAGACTCAGGTGCAAGTGTCAGTTTTACCCAAAACTACAATTATTAGCTCTGGGTGGCACTGCAACTGGCATAGGCAAGCGTAATGCGGTAAGGCGCATGAATTGCTCGTTTCGTCACAATTAAAAACATAATGTAGATCGAACACACAGCGAAGTGATAACTGTCGACATTTCATTGTTTCTTTCCTCTCGAACATTGTTGCAAGTTTTAATTGAACATTGTATCACGGGCTCTGCGCTCTACTTTACAAGATTCGTGACATCGCGAGTTAAACGGAGTGGTAAATTAAAAGTAGGTATCTGGCGGACAGTGACGAGGGTTCGTACTGACGGTACCTTGTTCTGTTTATTTTAATTTACAAACTGGCAACAGCTCGCCGTTTGCCATTCCGAAGGCCTAACATCCTGTAATTCGCCGATTCCCTGTATTTGTTGATCCCAGCTTTCTTTCTTTGCATTATGTATACTGTTACATTATTTATGTGTATCGACCGATCTCGCCCCGAATTTCATTCTATCTGTGTTTATTTGAACAAGCCTTATTTGTTTCGTTTACTGTTTTTGTCGTGCACAAAAAATCTCGAAACGGGAATGTGGGTGAATAATGAATAGATATAATAACTGTAGAAATAAACAGAGCGATGTACGAGCGATTTGTGCGAGCGGAGTAAGTTGAGCGAACCTATCTGATGGCGACATTTCCACGAGGAAAATGATAGCGCTAAGCTTCGAAATCGTTTAGGCACGCAAAAGTATCGTATCTTTACGAAGTAATAAAACGCCACTATGTATACTATCAGTATGAGCAGTTTACGCATTTTGTTTGCAATTAGAATCAGACTCATCATTACTTATGGCAACAAATAATTGGGTCATATGTTGTGTTTTCATTAGTATTAAAAACTTAAGAATTGAAATAAACGTTGAAAAAGTTCTTTTTGACCTGTTATATAGAGATATAACTTTTGATGATCGGTTGATATTTTAAAAATATTTGGTGTTTTAACAAAATAAGTCATTTATTCGACTTACAAAGCTACTCAGTGGCAACGTATCTGGAATCGAATGTTTCGGTGCAGACTTTCTTTGCCATTGTATTGGCATTATTTAATAATGTAAGTCTGTATAATAATAAGTTTTTTTTTGGTTTTCCATGTAACTCCCTCTCGCCTGATAGAAAGCGGGGATAGAATCAAGAAATGAAATGAAATGAAAATGAAATGAAAAAAATGAAATATTTTGAAATATTTGAAATATGAAATATTTATTTATTGCCACACAAAATATAATATAAGAAGCGATGACCATTATTGCAGTCCTAAGCTGCACTAATCGCCATCCCTATGATGACCTGAGAGATGCTTTTCATATCCCGCTTGAACGACCCAGGGTCAAAGCTGCAGGAATAAAACGTACGCTGGTAGTAATATATCATCATGGTGTTTAGATGGTACATAACATTCTGTAAGAATAAAATAAATAGATAAATATGAGAACTATTTAAATTTGTGTTACATATCTTAAACTTATCGTTGATCATAGCTAGTGCTCTATTTGCTTATCAATTATGTTACGTACCTAACAATATTGGACGCCATTTTGTTGAAATTGTAATAAATAGAAGACTGCGGTTAATCGGTTTTCAGAGAGTAGCTTGTCGTATTTTTTTTTTTTTTATATAAGCTGGATTTGGGTTTTATTAAGTTTCAATTAGGTGGATTTAGTGCATAGCTCTAGATCTTGAGTCCCACAATAGTATCAATTGCGTATTAAAATGCAAAAAATAATGCGTGAAATCGTAAACTATAAATGACTGACAAGGCATATGACATTAATATAAAATAAACCTCTTATTGCGGTCGGATAAAACTTTCAGTTGCACGGTACGCAAATCGATAGATGGCTCTTAGTCCGTCACCATTGGACGGAGTGCAACAGCGGTTAAAAACAACTAGAGAAGTAAATAAAATCATCGAATGAGTACTTTGGTGGCCTAGTAGTCAAGGCAACATGACATGGTTAGTCTGAAAAAAAATCAGGTTTGAATCCTGTCCGAGGCTGTGGTTTTTTTTTCTAAAAGTTAAGAGTCTAGACAGTGCTGCGCAGATTTTTGACGTAGTCCTACTGCAATAGACATGGACATGCAAGATACTTACCATCAAGCGAAATACTTGCCATCCTCATAAATAATAAAACACTACAAGTTTAAAAATAGTAACATAACAATAAAAATAATTTTAAAATTAATATTACTTAAATTCAAAGTTTTCATTAGACAGAGAAAATATTATGTGAAAAACTGTAGATTGCATGCAATTGATATTACAGTAAATATCATTGCGTCATCACAATTATCACAAATATTGTACTTCAATAATTTGTAGTAAGAATATAATAATTAAGTTATTAATTTCAAACTCAACTCCTCAAATTTTATTTCAAAATTAATTTAAAAAAGCTCCAACTTAGCTCATTGCCTTTCATTCTTCTATTTTATAACGGCAACACTACTCTTTTAGGTTTTTATTTCCAGCACGACCACATAACAAGAAGGGTTCGAATTAATAATTTAACCGTCCATACTGTTTCAATTGTTGTGGTATTTTTGCGTTCGGTTTTATCGAAGTAGGCACTGTGAGGACATTGTTGGGAATCCAAATCCTTCCACGACCAAACTTTTATCTTTCGACGGATTCCAATTATTATAAGGCTTAATATACACATCATACTGCGCATACGGCTTTCTGCTTACTACCACTAAAATCACTCTATGCTAATATCTACAGCTGGAAAAATTATGTGTTTTGTTTTTATAGCGTTTCATCAAGTGACTTCCTATCGCCTGATGGAAAGCGAATATGGAATCAAGAAGCGATGACCATTAGTGCGGCCGTAAGCTGCACTAATCGCCACCCCTATGATGACCTGACAGATGCTTATTCACGCCCTGCTTGAAGGACCAAGGGTCATAGCTGCAAGGAAACAAGTACGCCGGCAGAGCATTCCAAATTTTACTTACACGACAAAGGTAGGAAAACATAGATTTGATCAAATCTCTAAGCTATATTATCAATTCACAAAATATTTTAAAGTAACAACTGTGAGATGATTTTCCTTAAGAAAGTAAGCGACTTTATTATGTTATATACTTTATTTTTCATCATCTCCCTGCAACGTATAAAAAGATAATATTACCAAAGATTTTTATCAATAATATAAACGGATTTAAAGGAATAAATAAACAGTTAATTATTATTTAACGACGTAGTATTTAATGCAATTTGATATATTTTAAACTAATTTTTATGTTGTATCTGTAATTTTTATAAGCACGTACCGTGTTGTGGCAATATATTTTATGGTCTACTATCGATATATATATATATATATAGGTAGTGTCTGTGTATATAGTATACTATAAATTAAATGTGTAATTAAATTGTATGCGTATGTACAAGAGCTACTTAAACAATAATTATTTACATTTTTAGATTACGGCGTTGTGGTAGTAGAAAGCGAGTGCGTGGTTATGTTATTTTTTCGAAATTCATACGAATTTGGACGAATAATTGAGAAAGTAATAATTTGGCTGTTGGATGAGTATGGTCGTATTAATGTTGGCAGCACTAACTGGTCAGAAACCTTTATAGAAGTTTTATGGCATGGGTGTAAATAAAAATAATTTTGTCATTACAATCGTTAGATAGCAAGCAGCAAAAACTAATGTTCAGATACGTCCATATATTAATACTTAACGAGCCGTAAAACCCCGATTAGCATATACAAAGCCTTATCAGGAAAGTGAAGGGAATTGGAAGATAGGAAGTAGATACCCTTACTGTTCATTACACTATGGTCAGAAACGTTTGCGTCCTTCTATTTATTGTATTGTTTTGTACGAGATACCAATCTAGCTGTAAGCTTACGACCTAACAAATGTATATCACAAGTAGGTGCTTGATGGCTTAGTTAAATATAATAATAAAAGTGAAATCGCAACTTAAAACGAAATTTTACGAGGCAGTTAACCATAATTAGGACCATGGAACGACATAAATGTTGTTATTGACGATATGATTCAAATGAGAGTAAATAATAAAATTGTTACTTTGATTATTTACTTGTCTTAAACATCAAATAATTTTAGTGAGCAAGTAAAAGTATGAGTACGTATTTTTTCTTGAGTGATAAGTTAAATATAATAGTGGAGTGTTGTCTCTCTGTTCTTAGCATTCACAGTATCACACTAAGATTTTACGTTCACCACAGCTCTGTTAACCGATACGGCTGGACCGAGACAAGAAATTTAAATTGTACTTTTATTTTACGAACACCATATCCTCGCTGGCTTCACTAGCCACGTGAGCAAAGCCGTGGGTCAAAGTCAGAGTCAAAATTATTTACTTAATTAAGGCATCAAAGACGCACTTATGAACGTCAATTTTTCATTATAATTTACTTTAAAGACTACCGCCGCGTTCCAAAATATATAGAGTCTACCGAGAAGAAGCGGCAAGAAACTCGGGTCCATTCTTTTTATATAGATGTTTTTACAATGTTTTTACTTAGGTACTACAAATATTAGCTCCAGTGTGTTGCCTTACAAAAGAGAACATAATAATGGTATTAGTAGGGCAAGACACGCCACACTTTGACATCTTAGTACACGAGTAGATAGATCCTGGAGTGATCAGTCCCAAGCTGTTTTATCCTCCAAGTAATCCAAAATTTTGTAATAACCTTTTTGACATAGCTTAGTTTTAATAGTAATTTTAAACTTATTTATAGGCAAATCTCGGATAACATGGGGAACTTTATTATAGAATCGTATACATTGTCCCATAAAAGAGTGACTTATTCTGTGGAGACGCATTACATGTACGGATAGCTTGTGCTTATTTCGCGAGTTGATGGAATGAGCATCACTCCTTTTATCAAAACTGCTAATGTTTGTCTTTACATACATTAGATTTTCATAGATAAACTGAGAGACAACAGTTAGAATGTTTATGTCTTTAAACTTCTGTCTAAGGGAAACTCTGGGAGCTAAACTGTAGATCGCTCGTATAGCCCTTTTTTGAAGTATAAAAATAGAATTAATATCTGCAGAATATCCCCAGAGCAGTATGCCATAAGTCATAACGCTATGGAAATAATTAAAATAAACTATTCTAGCGGTGTCTACATCAGTTAATAGTCTATTTTTTAACATTATAAGCCGCTGAACTGAGTCTTCTAGACATTTTTTTAATGTGAGGACCCCATTGCAATTTGGCGTCTATAGTTATTCCTAAAAAGACCGTTGACTCCACAAGATCCAACCTATTCCATTCTATTAATTCAGGTCATTTAGTTAAAATCAAACTTATTAAACAGAGCTCTTAAATTCTACAGCATCGGTGAAGAAACTCTGATACTACGGTGGTATCCACCAAGATGAATGGATTCGCTGAAGAGTTTTGTATAGTTTGTCGACTGGTTGGCACCATTCAGGGAATATGAGGAGAGAGGCACAGAAGTACCCTCGTCATACGGACGGGTATTCTTCTGCCGAACATTTAAGTGATCAAATGATAAGTCTAATGTGTTCATAACTAGATACTTATTTATGGAGGTCATAATAATGATCCGATCACCTTTTTGTCCATGCTATATTACAAGAAAGTAAATATATTTCAGCCGTCGGAAAATCTCAATGAAATCTCTAAGGAATTAGAAAGATTTTTTTCCATATTTGTAGCTTGCTATACAAATTTAACTTGATTAAAGGAACATTCGATAACTCATATATTCTATAATGTATTGGTGAACAATTACAATTAAAAAAATAAAATACTGACTTCCATTCTATTCAGTTATCGGAGTGTAACTTAAAAATTACTGGATCGAATTTGGTAAAATTTAAAAGGGAACACACGGTAAGCACCAGCCTTTAAAAATTGAGATTCGATTCAACATATCGAAAGTTATGAGATAACAAACATAAAAAATATACAGACAAATTGAGTACCTGCTCTTTTTGGAAGTCGGTAGAAAACAGCAAAAAATACTTTTAAGGTATAAGATGACAATAGACTCACTCTCCATTTTTTATTTTAACTCAGTTAAATCAAATTTCAATTTGAAAAAAAG
Source organism: Selenia dentaria (assembly GCA_917880725.1). Classification (NCBI taxonomy): domain Eukaryota; kingdom Metazoa; phylum Arthropoda; class Insecta; order Lepidoptera; family Geometridae; genus Selenia; species Selenia dentaria. The sequence goes on from OU862886.1 coordinate 35,064,125, forward strand.
GTTAAAATCAATTAAGAATGGTTAATGTTGCGACATGCACATAACGTTTTTATATGTATGTATTATTACTTCAATAAGATTTATATGAACTTGTTTACAAAAGGCAAAACCAATCTACGCTTGATTTTTATTAAATTACATAACCAACCAAAACTGTTCTATACAAAGTTACAACAATTAATAACTTTCGATATTATTTGAGCTCTGTCCAAAATGCTTCCATCTACTGCCAACAAAACACGTAACACAAACTCTTACCCAACACAATAGTACGTAAACATCTAAATTACCATTACGAAATCCTTACGTAACACTATCACGGAGCGCCAACATCAGTCACAACAAAAAAAAACTTTGTGCCAAAAATCCCGCAATAGAAATCCCGCTACAGCCGGATTGCCGGAAAGCGAGTGATCTAATTGTTCCGGCCCGCCTGCTCTATGGCTCGACTGACCTCGACCTTGTGAATACAAAATGAGTTGTGTTAGCGGATACAAAAGGGTACTTTTACTTTGGGTTACGCATACACTGGTATATGTATTTGAAAAGGTAGACTTGCTGTGGATACACTGAAGGTAACATCGCTATGAAACCTACAGTATATTATTTTGGCATTTTCTTAACCGGCTTCAAGATTTAAAACCTGTCACGGATCTCCTCCTTGTGTTTTGTTGACTGTTCTTGAAAGCCAGTCGTTATTATGACATCACCCTTTAACTGCATCATCACTGCCTATCTAGTGATAATATGGTCAAATCTTGACAAAACAATACATAAAATAATGCTTTACTTACAAATGTTTTTCACTGAAAACCGTTCCCAATGACAGTTTAAACTTACTAGAGAATTATATTCAGTGCTTCGAAAGCGCCTGGGCTGCGTTCCAGCAAGCTTTAGACCAAATAATGGTCGGCCAATATTTGATCGAGCGTTGCTAGAACGTATTTTACAATCATCTGGCAAAAACTAGTTTGCCATTTTTATCTATGTGTTAAATTTGGTGGTTTCAAACTAATTTGAGGATATTACTTTCTCCACTGGTCAAGAATATATAATTAGGCACTTGGAGTTTAGTACAAATAAATAATCCTGTCCATTCGTCGTGAACATGCAACAACGTACTTTGTCACTATCGACACTCTGTCACTTTTGACAGCCGACCAAGATTTGGCTCTCTCAAAAGGTAGAAAAATTTTGGCCAGTCGGGACAAATTTTGTACTGACAGGGTGTCGTAAAACTGGCGTGATCAAATCTTGATTCGTGCAAACTTTGGCCTATAGGCGTCGTGGACCGGCTGTTTTGCCATGTTTTGGCTTGTCCTGTAGCTTGCTGGAACATCCTGGCACGGATTATCAGATAGCGTTCGAATCCCGTCCGAGAATAAGTATTTCTTCTTCGTAAAATTGCAAAATTTAATGTCCATGTTTACGATGTCTATATCTTTATAATAATTTATTATAAATATGTATCTAATTAGTTATTTTAATTATATATATACACACTACTTAATAAGTTTTTTGTTTAGAACGATTTCTATCACTCTACAGCCGTGCGATTCTCTAAGAGCAAACATAGTTGTATCTTTGACAACATTCGTGAAACAACGACGACACGAACGTTGGCAAAACTACCTTGTCTACAAGGCCAATATCTCTTAAGTATTTGACATCGGTGAGCTCGTCGACTATCGCAACGACGAATCATTAAAGCTGTGCGATTCTCTAAGAGCAAACATTGTTGCATCTTTGACAATATCCGTGAAACAAGTGAGATCATCATCCGAAAAACAACCTTGTGTACAAGGGCTATATCTTATAAAGTATTTGACATCGGTGAGCTCGTCGACGAATCATTACAGAATGGCACGGCAGAATCTCACTGTACGCAACTGTCACAGCTAAAACAGTCATTAGAAAAGATCTCGAGTTAGAATACTGTTATTGGTTTCACTGTGGCTTTGTCCATAAAAATCAAGTATTACAGCCAGTTTTTTTGCAAAGTTATGTCCTCTTGTTATTTTGTTACGGGGAATTGGTATTTTTGGTGCGGTGAGAGAAAATAGACTGAATGAAAGCGGGAAATTGGCGAGATAAAACTGGCAAATTATGTAAAAGTTTAAGTGTACGTTAATTAGTAAAAAAGAGCCCAAGAAAAGCTTTTATCACATATTATTTTAAGTCTTTAAATATATTCAAATTGATTGGTGAAAAGGAGCCATAAATGACTTAAGGTATAATATGATAATAGATTTACCTTTACTGTTACCAACTTTTTTATTTATAAAATAATATTTATTATGACTTGTTTATAACAATGTGCATGTACCTCATAAAATTACTAGCCTTAATACTAATGAGTAATTTAAACTTGATATGTTTTACTGATTGGTTAAATAAAGTTACTCTGTTACCTACACGAGACCTCTAATTAATCTAATTAACGTCTAATCAACAAATTACTGAAGTTTTCTATATACAACGCACATGTAATGTAATAGCTTGACTGGAATGTATTCAAGAATATGGTAAAGAAGCATTACATGTCTGAAGGCTGCTAGTCGTAACTTTTTAATTTGTGTATAACATTGTAAATCTAATTTATTAACTTACTAACTGATCCTACAGTAGGTATCTTTGTATTATATATATATATATTGTATGTATAACCTATATTGTATATATCATACTATTATATAAGTACCTATCTTGTTTATGTATGTGTTATTTATTTAAGGATATATTTGATTGTGTCTGAGTAAACAATATATTTAAAAAAAGTTATATGGTAACAAATTATTTTAAAATGATTTATGCACTACGTTACATTGTTTAATTATTACCGTTTCACACCACTATGCGCCTATTCAAATTTATATTAATTAATATCCCTCCCAAGGTTGCATGTAAGAAATTGCTTATAGCGATATAGCCGCCCATTGTACAACCTTTTTTGTAAACTACTCTTAGTTCTTTCATTTATAAGCTTGGTGTTCAATAAAGTATAATTGTATTGTATGTATGTACCTATAAAGAACAAAACATCAAAGCGTTGGCAAAGTAAATCTTGCACGCTACTCTTTTGAGCCAGTTTATAAAGAGACATTAATCGTATAGTACTTACTAGAACATACTCTTGGAGATGAGTCCTATAGACGTACCTACATAGTTCTTAACTATATCACCGATTTATAAAAACTCAGTGACTACTTGTATAACCTCTGACGAACATTAGTAACTTGAAACTCAACTATAATGATGGTTCTGTGAATGTTACAGCATCATTCACTTCACTTTTTTTTCTTTACTCGAAGAACATCTCATTTCGAGCAGTGGGGTATGCTGAAAACAAAAACGCTGAGCATATCCCTGTTGTCAAAAATACAATCAAGAAAGTTCATAGCATTTATATATTTATGTTGTCAAACTATTCTTAATATTATTTAAGTTATTTAATTAATTGTTATTTGATTAAATGTTAGTGTAATGTTTTATTATTTGGCAATAAACTCATTTTTCATATAATTTCATCATTAGAGTTTGTGCAAAAAGAAAGCTTTCGTTGCGTTTCGACGAATTTCATTTTGATTCAGACTTTTATATGGCAGCCCAATCCAGCTATTATCCATAACACATTTTTTTCAAGTTTGAACTCTAACTTTATAAAACTATAAAACAGTAAATTAGCAGGAATTTTGTTCGACTTATTTACTTACTAATGAAATTAAATAAAATTAAATGTTTATTTTCACAGATCGTAGGTTATAAGGATGTTACAAAAATATATACATGGTTTCCTGTACAATCTACCCTATCTAGGGTGTGTACTCGTACTAACATTGAAACAGTAAATTAGCATACACGATCTGAATTCCAAGGATACTTCTCTCTTTGCACAGACGCTAAAGGTTAAAAAGCTTCAGAAGGGTTTAGATATGTGCGCTGTAATTGCTGTAAAAGTCATAAATAGTAGATTATTAGCCAAGGGCTGTAAGGATATGCCAACCTCTAACTATATATATATATATATATATATAAATATCTCGGGCTGCAATTGATGCTTACACCCGAGCTAACTACTCTGCTTTACATCTCGATTGTGAGGTAAGTAAAAAAAACCAGCATTACAAAACTAAAATTGATGACTATTATATTCATACGAAGACAAGGCTGAATAGCAAAGCGACCTCTTTTGTCATTGGGCTGAATGCATGACGTCTATTGCCAGTATGATGGTTAGATGTACGCGAACTTTTTGAAAAAGTGAAGTGTTTTTTTTAATTACTTACTACCCTAGGGCTTTTCTAGCTACATCATTACCCTAGAACGCTAGTTGGTCACCTACAAGCCCCATTTGGGGGTAATAAGGACCTACTTACCGAATATGAGAGATGTAAAAGGTATAAACCAACATCATACGGTGGGCGTAAGAACCGATCTATATTATTACTCACTCTATATTACTTAGTATTGGCTATTAAATACAGATTTTAGTAAAACGGTGGAATATTTGCATCACTTCATTAATCGATTTATTTTTACGATCTACTAATATTATTATTTTGTTACAGATAAACCTTGATGCGTGTGATGTTCTGGTTTAAATGATTTTATGTAATATTCATTCAAAACTTTCTAAATAGAGTTGTTGAGGTAGCTGGAATGTCTGTATTTCAAAAGTCTAAGTTGTAAGCCATATAAATCGTGTTAATGTAAATCGTAGCATATTCATGAAATGATCTGAGACTGAGGCCACCTAATTAGTTTTATTTTATTTAAAACAACCTATTGTATACTGTATTATAATGTAATTTAGAAGTTCTTTTCAAATAAAACATTGTAGTACATTTGTCCATATCTCGGATCAGCTTGGCTATTCAATTGCCAATATTCGCCACGCTTGGCAGGCGGGTTGGCGAGCGCAGTTTTGGGGTGTATTTTTGGGAAGGTGCTGCTGCCTCTACCTTCTGTTTGTTATCCCTTAGCTGCCTTGTACGGCACCCACGAAACGAGTTGGGGTTTTTTACCTATAATATATATTTATTTTAAACTAGCTGCGCCCCGCGGTTTCACCCGCGTGGTGATGGATGATGATGATGATGATGATGAAAAGTATCCTATGTGTTAATCCAGCGCCTCATCTACCCCCATACCAAATTTCATCAACATTAGCCCCCCCGTTTGTGCGTGAAAGAGTAACAAACATCCATACATCCATACATACAAACTTTCACGTTTATAATATTAATAGGATTAGTAACTATAAATCTTGTGACAAAGTAAAACATTAAGTACTTTCGTTTTATAATGAGATTAATAGGGTATCCTTATTGCTCGAATGATGAAAAAGCAAGATAATATTTGTCTTTAAAAATATGGCCATCTACCATTTAATACAATATACACTCGAGAGCAATGAATCCGGGTCACTTAAAGAATCCTAAAAATCTCGGAAACTAAAAATGCTAGGTTAATGCAATAAATTGTATTTAATAGACAATGTAATACTCCTTAAATGAAGGTATTAAAACTTCTTAGTTATTGTAAAGTTATATCATAAAAAAATCAAATTTGAAAAAGGGCCACTTTCGAAGATGGAACTACGAAATTACAGCATTTGGTTTTGCTTTTGTTTGTAATCTGTCATTTATGTGGGTACATAAACCATGTTGATAGTGCTCTATATTCATTATTCAAGCTGAAATTATGTCGCTTACGCCTGAAGAATGCACCAGAATACTTACAATACTGGAAACCGGCCGGAGTCAGCGCGATACAGCCAGGACTGTCGGTGTGTCGCTGTCAACAGTACAAAGAGTTCTCCGACGTTACGAAGAAACTGGTTCTAACCTACGCAGACCAGGAACGGGCAGAACCAGGTGTACCACAGCACGAGAAGACCGATACTTGGTGAACACCATGCTTCGAAATCGCTTTCTCACAGGAACTGAACTCACAAATCAGTTTCGACGCCTCGGAGGAAGTAACCCAAGTGCATGGACAGTAAGACGTCGGCTTGCTGAATCTAACTTAAAACCCCTTAGACCTGCAAACGGCCCTAAACTGGAGCGTGGGCATGGTATTTCAAGACTAAGATATGCCCAGAGCCACGTAAATTGGAGTATTGAAGATTGGTCAAAAGTTATGTTCTCCGACGAATCAAAATTTATGCTCTACAAGCACGATGGAAGACACAGAGTGTATCGAAGACCAGGGGAAAGATTCAAGCAAGCATGCATCGAAGAAAAAGTAGCCTACGGTGGTGGGTCTGTACTTGTGTGGGCCGGAATTTCTTCTGAAAGTCGCACAGAGCTGGTGATCATAGAAAACGGCTTTTTAACTAGCGAAAGATATGTGGAAGAAATCCTCAATGATCACGTTGGTCCATTTATGGTCAATTTAGGTGAGGATGCTATATTTATGCATGACAATGCCCGACCTCATACAGGTAGGATTGTGAATGACTACCTTCAAGAGATGAACATTACTCGTATGGAGTGGCCAGCGCGCAGCCCGGATATCAACTCGATCGAGCATGCTTGGGACGAGCTAGGCAGATGCGTAAAACAACGAAACCCTCCCCCAATCACGCTTCGTGAGCTCAAAATTGCTCTCATAGAGGAATGGGAGAATATTCCCCAAAATCGTATAAGGAACTTGGTGTACAGCATGCCAAACCGCGTAAACGCAGTAATGGAAGCACGAGAAGGCAATACGAAGTATTAAAATTCAAGAAAATCGTAATAAAGTTCAAAAATTTCATGTTTCCTATTTTTGTTTTAAGGAGAGATCAGCAGTTTTTTTCTTTATGTAATTTTGTGTTAATAAAATGTATGGTGACTCATATTTTTTTTTACTTTCATTTAAGGAGTATTACATTGTCTATTAAATACAATTTATTGCATTAACCTATCATTTTTAGTTTCCGAGATTTTTAACATTCTATAAGTGACCCGGATTCATTGCTCTCGAGTGTATATACTAATAGGGCACTGACTGAAAAATACGAGACCAGATCGATACATACGAGTATTATATTTGTTAGTTGTTTTCAGTACATCAAGACTATTTGTATAGCGCTGATCTTTGGGTGTACTATAAACACTGTCAATAACTTATTAAATACACAACAAAAGCACAAAAGTCACGTTGTTTTGTGACTAAAGAAAGAACATGTTTAAGAGTTGTCATATTTGTCGGGTTTTCAGTAATATATAGTTATTAATAAAAGTGCATTTTGAAGTAGTTATCATACATGTTTACCAATATGTATACAAGCATACCTATATACCAAGCCAATACTAATTACCCTTCCTATACCGTGATAATAAAAACAAAAGATTTAGGAATGAACCGCCCGTACAAATACGTCTCTGGTATTCAACGGGTTTAGCCGTAGGGTAAGAATGTTGCCTTAGTTTAAGTGTAGTTACATTATGTCGGAGGCTTTCGTTGGAATAAGTAACGACCACTTTCTATATTCTGCTGATCCGTGGTTACCAGATACATTTACATGATAGACAGATACATTTTACATTAGTTCCGTACAAATACTGTCTAATTTGTATCTCTCGTAGGATAATCCGTACCATTAGTTAGGTTATTTGAAACCGGCCATAGGTCAGGCTAAAATAATACATATTATTCATTCTATAGATTCATGAAAATGGTTAAGAATCGAAATAAAAACTCGCTTTCATAATGGTAAATGAAGTACAATTTGAAAAATTTATTACCAACTTCCATTCTATTCAGTTATTGGAGTGTAACTCAAAAACTACTGGACTGAATTTGATGAAATATAAACGGGACTATACGGGAAGCACCAGCTTCCAAACAAAAAAAATTGAGAATTGGTTCACCCTGTTGAAAGTTATGAGGTAACAACCATAAAAAAATTCAGTCGAATTGAGTAACACTTCCTTTTTGGAAATCGGTAGATGAATCGGAATTGGATGACGCATTTTGTAATTGCTATAAAACAGATTTACAAACGAAACATTCATCAAACTTATATCGGCTTAACACGACGGTTAAAAATCAATTTAAATACAAAGAAAAATATCTAACGAATTAAACAGCCATTAAAACACACAGAAAAATACCTAACGAATTAAACAGCCATTAAAACACACAGAAAAATATCTAACGAATAAAACACACAGAAAAATACCTAACGAATTAATCTACTAGTTAATGGTTGTAATTCGGTTGTTCAGAACACCAAACTAAACTAGCGAACTAAAATCTGTTTTTAGTAAATTACGTTAGTCCTTATTCTGTTCATACTTAAGTCCAAATTCGTATAACGCTTGGAAGTGACAATTCTTAAATTTGCCGTTTCTGTATAATTGCGTGTAATGTTTAGTGCACATTTAGTCGTCATGTAAGTTCGTGCTCTCTAAACTAGTCTAAACTGATGTAAAACTACCCACATTTGAATTGAATAATAATATGTTTAGAATTATCATTCTAAGTGTTACACGAATGTGAATTGTATTATTAACATAATAAGAACTACCATAGTTTAGATAATTTTAGTTTAATGTACGCTCAAGCGAATCAATACCAATACCTCATTAAGGCATACTTATTAATATAATCTACATAATATATATCCATCACAAAGTAGCTGCTACGTTAAGCAAAAAACGCTTTTTTTTCCCCCTGACCGTCGTAAAAACCTCCCCCTCGCAGATCAGAGGAACGATCAATCATCTTGTGGACATATAATGGATTTGCGCTTTGTCGCCGAGCCGATGATATTTGTTAGGATTTTGGGCTGTAAATATTTATGATACGCATTGAGTTGTTCAAATTGATGTTAAAATTTTATGTTATAAGACTTTTTATACTTTCCGTTGGGAAAAAATGTAGGAATATTTAAATACTGGGTCATTCGTAACAAATAATTGAACTCTCAGATATCAAAAGTAAAATATTTTATCATAGAAGCATTATTATATACATACTAACTGACTAGCCAGCGGCTTCGCTCGCATGGCCTCGCGTCGCAGCCATACGGTAAATAACAGTTTTTTTACTATCCCACGGGAACTCTTTCATTTACCGGGATCAAAAGTATCTTATTCCCTCATCGGTCGATTGTCAATATAACAATGAAATTTCTATTGTGTCTTGGTCGTTCGACTGATGAAATATTATATGTTGACCAGGGATTTATGCTTCTACTATACAAAATTTCATTCAAATGGATCCAGTTGTTTCGGAGAGTAGTCCGTACAAACAGACAGAGAAACGGACAAACATACAAAAAAAGAAACATAAAAATTAAAAAAAAAACACAAATTAGTTCGAATTCACTCCTTACATCCCTTTGACTCGGTTTAAGTAATTTTTCATTGTTTAGAAATTTGACCTCTACGTTCTATGTAATGATATTGATGGTGAATAGTGATATACATATAATTGGTGACCCTGACTGTCTGACTGATTCATTAATGCAGATCCTTAACCACTGAGGCTACAAACTTGAAATTTCGGCAGTTGATGCCTTTATGTTGCAAGTGGGTCTAGAGGAGAAGCGAGTGAATGCACTAACGGGTCTGCTAGTATAAATAATGAGCAGACACTCACATATTAAGAGACAATTGCTAGATATCGTGTGTGAATCGCTTGGACCAAAGCTCGTTGTGGATTTTCATCCAACCGTGTAATTTGATTTATCAAAATGCACTTGCAATCAACTTCCTATCCCTATCTTATTTTCACATGCACGTGCGCCTATAAAGCCGTCCTATTCTGACTGTGCATAATCCCTGAACTGCGCATTAAAATGTCTTTCGACTTGGCTCGCCATACCCGCTAGTTGATAAAAGATAGAAAAAATCTAGTCGAAACAAGATAGAACATTCTTCAGCTTCAACAACGTACGCTTAGTAGTCAAACTCATGTATCTTCTGAACTATATCTAATGTGTCTCCACTACTAATGAACATGTGAAGTATCCATCTTCTGAACTTATATTATAAAGTGTCGATAACGAGTATTCACTGCGAAGCAGCTACAGGTCGGGTGATGACCTATGCGAGAAGCGAAGGATTAGAACTCCAGGAGTCTACAGGTACGTGCATGCTTCCTTTCCTTTTAGCTGCTGTATTCTACTCGTGTGATCTATCCACTCGCAGTAGTGCTGTCACCCTATCATTAAAAGGTTGTTAAGAGCGCTATTGGGTTTGTATAGGTATATCTACTACGTTTTTATGCATAAGTAAGGACTTCTAATACACAACATACAGTTAACTCTAATTCCTTAAAATCTATGTTGAGCTATCTTTGAAGCGTTGAGACGCGGTGACGACGACAACTCGCTACCCTTGACTCGAATCATTAAGGTGATATCAGACGATTCATTTTTCGTTCATTTTACTCTTTCATTTGGTAACTTTCACTCTAAATGAAACGTCTGGACACAAAATGAAACAAGAGTGCCGAATGAAGTCATTAATGAAGCGATCCATGCTGCGATGTTGGATATTTTCATTCGCATCTTTCACTCCCATTCCGAATGAACGATAAATGAACTGTCTGAACACAGAGAGAACGTTCACTCATTGAATGAAATGAAAATTTGATTTGGTCATTTTGTCTCGAGCCCTACAGAAGACGAATGTCACTACTCTACATCGCTACTTTAAATATTTTCTCTGAGTTCGCGGAAAAATGGTGATCAAGTGGAATGATATACACTGCTGTTTTTGGATAACTTTAAAAACTACCAATGCCTTTGGAACCACAAACTTCCTGAATACCATATCCAGGACGCACGACTTCATTAGACATATTGGATGAAAAGAGAAGTGAATGTTCATTTCTATTTCATTCCACCTAAGCCGTGTGAGCATGGAATGAAAGAAGGATGAATCATTCACTCGAGTGAAACGTCTGATATCACCTTTAGCGCTTGTATACCTACTTAATTAGTGGTAATTTCCTCACTTAAACTGTGCGTATGCCTGGTTATAGGTGTATTATGTAGATAATAGGCAATCTCATAAATTTAACACTTAAGTCCAGATTCATGTAGTAAATGCCTACAATGAGATTTCAAGAAATAGGATTATTCTATTTTGTTCTTGGTATCTTTAGTATAGTTTAGCGAGCACCAAGTTACGTGACTACGAATCTGTCTAAAATATACCCACAATGAAGCGAAATATCTGGTTTTGGTGCTGTCATTCGGGAGTGTTGTGCTATAATTTGGAATTAAGACTAAATAATATTAAATTTATAGTTTTGTTAATTTAAGAGAATGCTTAAGAATATCGATACCTATCAATAATGTTTGTCGAAGTTATTACAGTAGGTAGGTACATAAGTTAATTTTTATGTGTAGGTAGGTAATTGATATGACTGTTAAATTTATATCTTAATTATTGATATATTGTGTTGTCTGTCATCAGGTTTATGTACGCAATGTGGTTCCTAATTTTACTGTTACGAATAAAACTAACTGAACCCTCGGGAAGAAGCTAGACTCCCACACACAGGAATCCTAGTCTGGGAGCTAGTGCTCATAACTTAAAAATAAGGATAAATTAAGTAAAATGTAGGTGTACCTACTTAATTTTAAGCTACATAATATTGTATATCTTTTGTATATCCTGAAATAAACATGATTTGATTTGATTTGAAGTATTAGTCAAAATCGGTTATCAGAACCCATTGTAGTGACTAAGAGAATTGAGCCAGCTTATATTCCTACCAGTAATTATAAATGGTTCATCTGGCAGAAGTCGGGAGATGCTGGTTCAAATGCCGTCCGAGTATGTCTAATTTTTCTCTCCAAAATTGCCTATATATATACATGGCAATATCGATCGTATTTAACGAGCATAGTTACAAATTAGAATTATTAACTACCAACACGTAACTACGTCCTGAATGCCAATATTACCCTTCAGGCAATACCCACAAAACTAAGAAATTAAATATGAAATGAAATGAAATGAAATATAATTTATTTATGACGGCAGCATATAACATTGATTGATAAAAGTAAGAAGGTAGAATTACAATTTACTGCTATGACATAAAATGGTCCCCAACTCAGCATAATGCTGGTTTAAACCAGCGCTGGTCTTCCGTTGGAGCCAGTCTGTGACGTCACGGTGGATTTATACTACAACAGCTTAAATTATTATTAAACAAATTAACACTACAACTGCATACTTAGTTCTACAATGGTAGTAATTCGCTTGTTCAGAACACCAAACTAAACTAGCTAACTAAAATCTATTTTTTAGTAAATCATGGTAGTTCTTATCCTGTTCACGCTTAAGTCCAAATTCGCTTAATGCTTGCAAGTGACATTTCTTAAATTTGCCGTTTCTATTTAATTGTGGGTATGTTTAGTGCAAATTTAATCGTCATGCAAGTTCGTGCCCTCTAAACTAAATCAAACTGATGTAAAACTACCCACATTTGAATAGAATAATCATATGTTTAGAATGATCATTCTAAGTTTTACAAGAATGTGGATCTTAGTGTTAACGTAATAAGAACTACCATAGTTTAGAGAATTTTAGTTTAGTGTACGCACAAGCGAATCAATACCATTAGCTATCTGTATCGATCTACTTGTTCAATAAAAGTAACAGAATCGACACCAATAACTAGCATACAATTTTTGTTTTTTATATAAATCTTAAATTATGACTAAACATACAGATATAAACGAGAAAGTTATTATCGGGTAAGTACATACCTACTCATAAGTCATATTAGATACATTACTATATGGCACTGGTGTCATGTCTTTGATTTTCCTGGCAGTTTTGATGTGTGAAGATAAATTCTCTTAGTTTTATTTTAAATATACTAATGTTTTGAAGGTTCCTAATCGGTGGTGGAATATTATTCCAACACTTGGACGCAGCGTAGCGGAAACTCCCCCTAAAAGCAGCAGAGCCATGCTGAGCTGTGGAGAGTTGCATCGCGCACTGCCGCGATCCAAATGGTCCATGTTTTGACAACCAGGATAATTTTTCATATAGATAGTTCGGAGATTTATATTTTATAACACCAAAAAGACATATCATTATACCTTTGTATAAATAAGCTATCCAGATTTCCATTTACTTCTATATCCATTAAACTACGACAAGATCGTAATGACAGTTCTGTCAAAGTTTGTGTCAGATTCTGATAGCTAATTCAAAAGCACGCTATCATTTTGACAACTCGATATACTCGATAATGATGAAATGTCACGACAGTTATATCTATGGTGATTATTTTTATAATTGTATTTACGTAGGTACTGTATTTTATTATAAGTGTTTACTGCTTGATTTACTTAGTACTTATGTAAATATTGTATGGCATTTTGGTATAAAGAAAGATATGGCCTTAGAGAAGATAATAAGCTACTCAAAGTACTAATCCTGCGCAGATGACGTCGAGGGCACCAGCTAGTTAAAAATATATAATCAACAGATTTCTGTAGTACAAATCACTATTATAATTATTAGCGTAAAAGCTCGTATAACTTGATTACTATTATTATGCATAATATTTTATTAAATGTATTTTATAACCACCACATTTTATTATGTTAAGTAGCTAGCAGAAAAAGAAAAAGGTTTAAGTTTTCATTCTGGTTTAAACAAATGACCAAATCCATTTGCATTTTCCCAGCGTCGTTATCTCGTTGAAATAGAATGTCGTAGCACTGCAGTGCGATTCTGTAAAGAATTTTTCATCGTTGCGCTCGTCGACGAGCTTATGGGTGTAACATCTTAGACATCGCCCTTGTTGACAAGGATGATTCTTTTGGTATTCATTAAGCGAAATGTCATCGCCGATGTTTCATGGATGGTACGAGTGTTGGGAAACCGAACTTCATTATAAAACCGGTAAACTATTATCGACTGGTGTTTTCAGCTTTTGTTTGCCCCTTATACGGCAAAATAATACATTATTACTCGTAAGTAATAGCGAGTGATAAACAGATGATTATACTTTTAATTTTAAAATTTAATAATCAAAAATCTTTTATTTTAGCCGAACAATAAGAGTTTGTCTTTGTTTTATTAAAAAATAACCTTAAGAATCACTTATCTACGAGTAATTGAGTCAAATGCAAAAAAAATAAACGTAAAACTATGTTGAATATAATTTGATCAAAGTCTGGCAAATAGATTTTAATAAAAATACATGCAAGTTATACTTACGTGTACTGAATAACAATTTATTTGAATGTCTATAGTGTTATTAAAAAAAAACTTCCGGTGCCACATAACGCATCACCTTTTGCTTCTTTGCTAGAACTTGACTAGCCAATGTACATGCTCGGCCTGGATGAAATCGAAAATCTACTCAATAGTGATAAGAGTGAAATGAAATGAAATATATGTATTCGGACAGAGTGGATATATCAAGCAATGGCAAAAACGAAACCAGGTTATATGACGTATATTTATTTACATTTTGTAGTAAAAAATAATGCACTTGTCCACCACGTCAAATTAGAAAGTTTCAAAGAATTTACAATTTATTTTACAATCTTGTACTCTGCAGGCCTATTATGTATCTCAGTTGTTCACAAATATAGATTGAAATTGAAATAAATGGCGGCTCTATCTATCTAACATTTTTTAACCTTTATAGCCGCCATTTTTCAAGATATCAATTAACGTTTGTTAGCAACTGAAATACATAATAGCCTTCCAGAAAAAATAAATGTAAAAAAATAATCAAAATAACGAGGTGTCCTAAAAGACAATAACTTATAATCCATTCTTATCTGCTTTCTAGTATTGGAAAGATAAAAAGGTGCCATAAGAAGACAAATTCCTAAGGGTAATTAGGCTAGGCGGCAAACTGGTGGTTTGAAAGCCATCTATGACACCACCGGATATCCGAGCTAAGAGAAATAAAAAAGATAATCCTAAACATCATGTTGCAGTTTGCAATTGTAGACAGGCATTTGGAAATAAATTTTCATTCCGCAAAGCCGAGCTGTACGAACTATTTATACATAATGGTATAATACATAATGGTAAATTTCACAAACCTAAAACAGATTTACAGGAATGGTTTAATAGATATCGTTATTTAATTTTTTTATAAGCTTTTGAAGTTTTTATAAGTTTTAATTTAAAAATGTATTATTAACTAGTGAACACGACTTAGTTTTTAAAAAACTGTGTGCCCTTACTACTAAACCTATTGTAGAGGTAACTGAAACAAAATTAGCTTTAAAACTTGTTTTATTGCAGCTGGAAGCAAAAATAATGTAGGTAAGGCATTACTAATCTATCATATATTATTAATATATTTTCCAATATTCCCTGCTGTTTATAGAAACTGGTAAGTGCAACACTATTTTACGGTTTTGGAAATATCGATTTTAGTATCTCACCACTAGGAGTAAAATTTATGCATACAACAAACATACTAGCATGCTGTCGGAACTACTCGGAAGTATTCGTACTTGGAAAATTGTAAATTGACAATTTCCACATCAACGATGTTGAGCGCCAAGGTCGAGCGTAAATTTTGACATTTGTTGTATTAAATTCGTATTCTCTTATTGCAAACATCGGTGAAACATCGTCACGTGATCTCGTCTTTGCCAACATCCTCGCCGTTATCGTCGATTTTAACTGTCAAATTGAAAAGCTAGTATTTTTGGCCATTTCGAAGACCACACAGAAAATTTTGGAGTACGCTATAGTGTAGAAAAACATAAAAGCACATAAGCACCATTTACCCTTAGTCCCTTATATACAATTTAATTTATGTACTTGTAATACAATGCGTCGTCACTTAAGTATGACTGGTATCATAGTATTGCAATTTTTTACCTATTAAGCAAAATAAAAGAGATAGAAAGTAACTATATAATAATATACTTACAAGACTTTGACGCGAAGTTGGGTAAGAGAAGCGAGGATGAGTTGAAAGTTTTCAATTTGGTTATGGGCAACGGAACCGTAGGCGACAGAGGTTGGCCGACTTCCTGGAGAAAGAGGGACTCTTTATGATGAGCTCTTTCATTCAGAAGCCACCTCATAGGAAATGGACCTGGCTGAGTCCCGATGGTTCCACGAGAAATGAGATTGAATTTATTATGACCACCAAGAGACAAATATTGACTGATGTCTCCGTGATCCACAGGGTGAAAACTGGTAGTGATCACCGAATAGTAAGAGGCATATTGAAAATTAATGTCAAACTTGAGAGGTCTCGTCTGTTGAAGTCTACACTCCGACCTACTCGTGCCCATATTCAAGACCCCGAGAGCTTTCAACTTGAGCTGTCCAATCGCTTCGATTGCCTTGAGAACATCGATTCATTGGACGAGATCAATAACAGGTTAGTAGAAACTGTCCATACAGTGGGTTCCAAGTTCTTTTACCCTTCTTTCTTCTTAAGCCTCACCGTACAGATAGGCCACAGAAACTCTCCAACGATACCCTCAACCTCATGGCTGAACGACGCTCCTTAAAGCTGCAGTATTCGGATGATGCCGAAGCATATAGGCTACTCGATAAACGAATATGGAAGTCTTTGCGACACGACTTCCGAATCTTTAATACTAATCGTATTAAAGAGACGATAGAGCAAAGAAGTGTTAGGAGAGGTAGAAAGTTTCTACGGATGGTTATACTCTTGGTAAACTGTTAGCAGCTTGTCCAAAGACCCAAGACCCAAGCTGACCTGACATTATACCGAAGATATCCCGGACATCAGCCTGTATGAGATTAGAAAATACAGAAACAGCTTAAGAACAACAAGGCGCCGGGTGACGACGGTATCACATCGGAGCTTCTGAAAACGGGTGGAACACCGGTACTTAAAGTCTTTTTCAAAAGAATCTCTTTAATACCGTCTTACTCGAAGGTTCAACGCCAGAAGCATGGAACAAAAGCGTGGTGGTGCTGTTCTTCAAGAAAGGTGACAACACTTTACTTAAAAATTACAGACCCATCTCGCTTTTGAGCCATGTTTATAAGCTGTTTTCGAAGGTCATAACGAACCGTCTCAGTCGCAGGTTTGATGAATTCCAGACCCCGAAACAAACCGGTTTCCGAAAAGGCTATAGTACCATAGACCACACCCACACGCTACGGCAAGTTATACAGAAGACCGAAGAGTATGACTTGCTTCTTTGTTTAGCGTTTGACTATAAGAAGGCCTTTTAATCGATCGAGACGTAGGCAGTGCTTGAGTCTCTCCAGCGGTGCCGTATTGACTATCGGTATATTGAAGTGCTGAAGTGTTTGTACAAAAACGCCAACATGTCAGTTCAAGTACAGGAGCAAAGTTCGAAGGCAATTCCATTGCAAAGAGACGTGAGACAGGGAGACGTTATATCTCCGAAACTGTTCACTGCTGCATTGGAAGACGCCTTCAAAGTCTTGGAATGGCAAGGACTTGGCATCAATATCAACGGTGAGTACATCACTCACCTTCGATTTGCCGACGATATTGTAGTCATGGCAGAATCCAATCCGGGACGACCTCAGTACAATGCTCGATGGCCTCCATCGTGTTTCTGAACGGGTTGGCCTTAAGATGAACATGGATAAGACGAAAATTATGTCTAATGCCCATGTTGTGCCTACCCCAATATCAGTTGGGAACTTAGTTCTCGACGTTGTTGACGAATACATCTACCTGGGACAGACAGTCAAACTAGGCAGGTCCAAAATCCGAAAAAGAGTTCAATCATCGAATCCAACTCGGCTGGGCACTTTGCGACCTGCTGAAGAGTGGTCACAGTCGCCTATAGACGTTTGCAACACCAAGGGCGTTGCCAACGCGCTGTCGACCTCTAAAGGAATAGCAGTGAAGGTGGGAGAAGGGGGAAGGGTGGAGAGACGGGAGGGGAAGAAAAGAGAAGGAGTGGATTGGGCCACCGGAACATCCCACAAAAACGCAATAGCGATAGCTAAATTACTTCATGTCTGTGTTATGTGGGAGCGTGGTAGTTCCCTGGTCGTGCCGGCCCATTCAGCTGTGGAGTTGCGGCGTGGCACTACAACATTTTAAGACTCAAAATATTAGGATTCTAAATCCAACATGTTTGATTGTTAGTTCAACATAGAAAGTACAATTTTATGAGCATAACATTTTGGGAATTTAACTTTGTGGACCTGAAGGGTAGAGGTATACCATATTGAGCGCTCATAAGAAATAGAGTAAATGTGAACGAAAAGAAAAATCAATATCAAAACCACTTCTTTTTTAAATGTGTAGGTATGAGTTAAAATAAAATATGTTTACTACAACAATAATCATTGTTTTAATAATTAAAATAAAAAAAAAACCTTATATACGTACAAAAAACTGAAATCGTTACAAGCTTCGATGATAAAAAATATGTCTAAACATCTATATCTCTATTTATACAGATAAACAAGTACAATTTGAAAATTTTTATCCCGACTTCCATTCTATTCAGTTATTGGAGTGTATCTCAAAAACTACTGGACCGAATTAGATGAAATTTAAATGGGACCACACGGAAAGCATCAGCTTTCAAACAAAATAATTGTGAGAATATGTTCACCCATTCAAAAGTTATGAGGTAACAAACATTAAAAAAAATACAGTCGAATTGAGTACCTACTCCTTTTTTTGTAAGTCCAAGTCGGTTTTATAAAATTCAATTTATATACGTAAAATAAACTTAAACCATTACAATCTTCAATTATAAAAAACATATCTGTATATATCTCCATCTATAGAGGTAAATATAATTGAAGTGTCTGTTCGATTCTTTACCCGTGTTACTACCAGTCTTACTACCAGTAGTAACACGAGTAAAATTTTTGTCCGTGTTACCACTAACTGCTCTAATAGTAACACACTATTGGCTAATATCATTGTTGAAACTTCTTCCTTTATCCCAAAACGTTGACATTTATGATTTATTAAACACAAATGAAATAAGAACTAAATTTTTACCACAAAATGGAACCGACTTCAACACAAAAAAGTGCGAAATAACTAATTGTTGAAGTCAGCACCATGATAGTACAAAAGTACCTATTCCTATTATCACAATGTTGTGCGCATTATCCTTAATTTAAACATCATTGCTGCATGTTGTGACCATGTTAGAGACAGCTGGATTATGGCATTAGCCATAGCTTGCTGTCGCAGTGCATGCGCTTCATGGGCTCTGGCAGACATTAACTCTGCTTACGCGCCTTTCTTCAATGGCAATGAACCTCTCTGTTAGGCTTGCCATTTCGGAACGTCGTTGTGCTGGAGGAAACCTGTGCCTTCGACGTGGAGTGGTAGCACGTTGGCGTATTGAAGCTGCTGGTGACTGCTGAAAATTTCGACGCCCTGAGGGTTGTTGTTGCGCAATGGCTGAAAATTATTTTTTATTATTGATTAAATCTTGTTGTTTTTTTATGAGTTCTTACTGATTCTTAATAATAATTCTTAATTAATAAAATATTTTATTTTTCAAAGTGGTGCATGATGCCGAAATATCGGATGCTCCAAAAGCTACTAAATCGTGATCTACATCTCGTGAGTACTAATTATAACTTAGTTAACAACCGCGAAAGTCTAAAACAGTGTTTTCCTTTTACCTAATGTTCCTTCCAAAGATATTACTCTGTCCCTCTATAACGGGACAAATGTGTGTAATTTGAATATTAACTAGTAATGTATTTTACTTTTAACGAAATAACTGCTATTTTAAAGCTCTGCGTTTTTTGTCTCGCAGTAGGTATGAAAATTAGAGTACGCACCTCGAGGATAAAGCCTGACTTCGTCTTGGGCGGCTTGTACCCCTCGCTTCACTCAGGACTCTACACAACTCTCTCGTTTCGCTCGGGAATTAAATCTTTATCCTCGCTGTGCTCAGGGATTAACCTAAGAGTCCCCGTTACACTAAGGTTCAATATACCGCCCATGACATAAGACACTGCTTTTCTCCTTCGGTGCATAATCTCCTATTGTTGCTCTTTCACGCTCAAACGGCTAGGCTAATTTTGATGAAAGTTGGTATGGAGGTAGATAAGGCGCTGGATTAACACATAGATTGATCTTTTCATCATCATCAGAGTCGGCATGTCATCCATCTATTTTGTTAAGCCGACTGTATTCGAGAGATTCCGACACCACTGACAGAGAAGTACACTGAAGGCCTACTCCCAAAAACGAACTACAAACTTTGATTTGATGATTTCGGGTTTTCTACTAAAGTGAAAAAGCACAAATACAGTCAAGGGTCATGAAATTTATTAACAGTTCTTGTTTTGTATTTGTATGTAGGTACTGTATTTTACCCACTATTTATAACTCAAGAACGGCTTTACCGATTTCGACGAAATTTGGCAAGAAGATAGATTATATTGTAATCATCATCCATCACCACGGAGGTAAACATCAGTCCGGTCTTGAGTGAATCGCCTGCAATACTTACTAGTTGTTTTTAAACACAACATAACAAATATATTCCTCTATATATTATCATCGACAGGTTAAGCAGTGGTGTTTTACAAGGATACTTTTATCATTATTAGCATTCATCACTATGAGGTGAAACATTAGTCTAGCGGTCATGAGTGAATTGATACATTCGCCTATATATCCTCGAAGGGATAAGCAGCGGTGTTTTATTTTTGTTCCTACGATTCACCGGATATGTTTTTGGTCTTATGTTATAGGGGGCGAGCCTATTGCCATCTACGGGGCACTGTTCAAAACTTCGGACTTTTATTGAAAATGAATATCTTTGTCAGAACAGCCCAGTAACTGCCCAATCCGGGGATCGAACCCAGGACCTCGAGGTTCCAAAAGAGCACTTCCACCACTACACCAAGACCACACGCCCTAACTAATCAACCGTTCATGATGAAATTATGCATATAAGTGGCACAGAAAAGAACATATTATTATAGGAAAAGGAGATCCTCTTTATGCGCGGGTATGACCGTGGGGAGCAGCTAGCAGGCACAGATTCAGCCCACAAAAAAGTTATGGTCACAGCCACCAGAAAATCGGCTAAGTGCAAGTTGGACTATGAAATCTCTCATGATCGATATATTATCAAGCCGCTCGCCTGATGTTAAGCGTCACCCTTGCCCATAACAGTCCAGTGCCATTCAGAATTTTGGACTGGGTACAGCACTTCAATAAACTGTGCATGGTAATGCACTGCGCTTTTTCCTAGAATATTATTTGAAGTTCTTGCTCTGTGACTTCGCTGGAAACAACTACAATAACTACAATAGGTATCAAATGAAGACAAATTAAATAAAGAAACGTTGCTTTTTCGCGAAAACGTTACTGTTACATTAAAAACTTATATTATCTTACAGATCCCAAGATATTAGAAACTATAAATGTTGATGAAATGAGGCATATGATCTGCAGCAATAATAAGATATTTTTACTTTTAAAATTGTATACATATATATATTAAAATAACCTTGTTCCATTGGTGCCATTCTTTAATACATCCGCTGACATCACTATTGAGCACCATGGCAATTTCTAGCCCCATGCCCCTTTAGTGCGTTGACAAGCATTTGACGACCGTGCATGTCCAGTGGCTAGCCACATCCTGGTCTCCATGAATTTTACCAGTCTTTCCATTTGAGTTGCAGAAGTGCTGCATTGCGTGACACTAGAAGTTGTGTAACAATTTATTGAAAAAATCGTTTTACATTATAGTGACTAGTTCATATCCAAATTAATAGATAGATAAATAGATATAATCTTTATTGAACACCTTAAAATTAAACAATCATACAGTTATACAGCTTAGAACAGTGTAACAATAGGCGGTCTGATCGATCAAAGCTCGAAGGTTGTCTTGAAGAGATCTTCGAGACAACGTTTGAATGGAAAGGAATATAACAGCAGAAAAACAAGAAAAGTGTTTCACTTACTTGCTTCAGAAATAGGTTCCTCCATAACTTTTCCAAATTCTCCGGTTTGTGTTCAAATCAAATGTTTTTCAACCATATATATAGTATAATCTATGTTTTCAACAAAAAAACGTCACGTATAATGTTTGTCAGTGGTGACGTCACACATATACGTTTTATTTTTTATTTTTCATCTGACTGACAAGGACTAGTGACATTTATTTAAGGCAAAGAGTATATATGATATAAGGCATAGACTAACATTAAATAAACATAGGGTTTATTTTACTACAAATCGTAAATAAGGTTAACTCGTGTCGTTTAAACAAAATAAAAGATAATATGGTTATATTTCTTTAAATTGTACGTTGTAACATTAGTTTATCACTCGATATTAAATAATAATGTTTGATTTTGTTGTATATGGAACAAACAGAAGCTTAAAATACCAGACGATAATAATTTACCGGTTTATAAAATGAAGATCGCTTTCCCAACACTCAACATCCGCGAAGCATCGGTGAGCTCGCTCGACGTAGACATCGACCACGATGACTTTATGGTTAGTGAATACCAAAACAAACATCCTTGTCAACAAGAGCGATGTCTCCGATGTTACATCGGTAGCTCGTCCACGGACGCAACGATGAAGAATTCCTTAAAGAATCGTACGGATTGAATTAATAATGTTTACCAATTAAAAGTAGACCTTATTTCATCCAGCATTGGGATGAATAAACCGTGTGTTTTTCGTCATATCTCTTTCTCGCTTGCAGTGGCTGCGTCATCCCGGATATTTTATGAATATGTGGTGCAATGCAAACAATAAGTCTGTATTTTGTGTATGTAAATTAATGATTTAAAAACATTGTTACGTCCATTATTATATTTATTTAATCACAACAGTCGGAACGGGTGTGGGCAGGCTCGACGCAAAAAGAGAGATGTTATAGGTAAGTTCAAAGATTTTGATTGACTTCGTCGTTTTAAAATTAACCCAACAAATAGATGGTTTTTTTCTCGGTTTCCATTTCTTTTCATAACTTTACAGTCTTCGATTTTCATGTTGTAGAAATCAGAGATATTATTATAATATTATAAAGTTATATTTTATTATAAAATACCTAAAGTATCTGTCCTCGCCTGTATGTGTCAATGTCCATTCATTTGTTATTTATCCTTTAATTGATTTATACACCATTTCAACATGCAAGAAGCCAATTTTAAGAGACAAATCACTTTCATTTGAATTTTTGTAACAGCCATCATATTGCCGGCTATGGGCAAACTAAAATCTTTCGCAGTGCGATGCGTATGCCCCGCCCACAGCAGCGTAATCGGCGTTGGGCTGTATTCAAGCTTTACGAATGCTTCTATAAGTTTTTCCTTCATCGGATAAAATTGACAGTAAAGGCGAAGATGTACGCAATGGCGAGGTCACGTGACGATGTTTCGCCGATGTTTGAACTAGAGAATACGAATTTCATACAACAAATGTCAAATTTGAGGCTCGCCCTTGGCGCTCAACATCGTTGCAGTAGAAGTTGTCAATTACTAAGTTTGTGAATACGAAATCTACATCTTGTCGATGTTTCACGGATGTTGTCAAAAATACAACGATGTTTGCTCTTACAGAATCGCACGGCTGTGCTAAGATTTTGTAGCTAGCTCGTAGATGCACTACGTCGTAGCACTGAGCTAAGATTTTGTAGCTAGGACGTAGATGCGCTACGTCGTAGTACTGTAGCAAATTTACAACGTAAAAAGATTTCGAGTTCGTACAAAGTCTTAGTGCAAGCGTAATGAAATAAATAACTTCAAACACAATGTAGTGTCTTTGTTGGAATAGTTTATTCCCATTAAAACTAATTTCGAATTCTTGTATACTACTCTATTTTCGTATATTTGATACTGCTGTAAGATGCAATTGACCTAATTATTTGGCATTCATGTACATTTTATATATCCACGCGTTCCTGAGGAAAAGGGTCTTGACAGACAGACAGAGACTTGAGAATGATTTCTAAGCAGGAGGGTAGTTCTTATACTGAATGCTATGAATTTCTTCACAACGTTAACTTCTCCGACAGCTCAAGGCCGGGGTAGGGTTGAGTGAAGATTGGAAAACAGCGCTAGTAGAATTGTAAAGCTGCTTACACATATTTTTTTAACGTTTTACTGGCTTATTTTTTAAACAATTCTTATGAAAGGTTATTATTATTTGTTATTCGGGACAACATCCACGCGAGGTATTGAGGTCCCAAACTAGTTAGTGTCTGCACTATGGTAATCTTCTGACTGATGTACATATAGTTATATATACACCCAGATACAGCTTAAATATACCACAAACCTGCCTGACCTTTCCGGGACAGGGAGGATCGAACCCGGGACTAGTGGCTCAGATGGCAGGGCTGTTACCAACTGTACCAGCCAGCCAGTCGTGATGAGTGTGTGTGATACTGTGACCATACATGAATTTCACAGAAACATCTAAACTGCTATATCCTTTTACGGGCGGTTAAAATATTTCACTGACGCACTGCACTAACTGTAAATCATTCACGTCGGTCAAAATAAAACAGGACAAATTTGCAATGACACAAAAGTACGAGTAAATGTCCCACGAATAGTTGAACGTTAGTTAAGGTTTTATATTTTTGTCTGGCGATATTATATATTATTAACTAGCGACTGTTTGCGACTTCGTTTGCGTAGTAGGCTCGGCTTCGCCATAAACTCCATTATTTTCTTCTTTTCTTTCATAAAAAATCCTTCTTCTGAGAATAGTTAACACAACAAAAATTAATTAGCGAGATTGTTCCATCCGTTCCCAAGTTATAGTTTACCAGCAGAAATACGGGGTTCATTTTTTCTATTATATAGATTTATACAGCGCTTAAAACCATGATTACATTCTATAATAAAATCGAAGGTATAACGACAGCTGAAGAGTGTAATAACAATAGACTTGACAGGCATGTTCATACTATCTCTATCACCCTAATTTAGTGTACTATTAGACAATTTGACTATAAATAATAATAAAAGAATAACATTAATTTATTTTGGGCAACTCGACAAATACAAGGCAGTTAAAAAGTAAACATTTTATATCCATTAATAATCTTAAATTCACTAGCAACTGCCTGCGACTTCGTTCGCATAGAAGGCTCGACCTTCGGCCTTGCTATAACCTCCGATCTTTTCTTGGTTTTTCTTTCATAAGAAATTTCTTTTGACAGTAAACAAAAAAAATTAGCGAGATTGTTCCATCCATTCTCAAGTTAAAGCTTGACCAGGAGAATTAGCGGTTCATTATTATATATAGATTAGCATAAAGGTGCAAGTTGGGAACCGGCTACACGTAGCTGCAGCAGACGACGTGTCGTCGCTTCATGTCGCCACGACACGTCGTTGCTTCATGTCACTGCAGTCATGATTTCGAACCCGACTGCAGATGATGCCATCTGCAGTGAACCATGTGAAAAGCGATACGAAAGTTTTAGTTTAAAAGCTTTTCAGTTGTTTTACTAGGTAGATTGCTACCCGCAAGCGGCACTATTGATCTGCGGTCAGACGACAGTGTCGTCTGGCGCTCGACGACGCGACGCTAACTACGAATGTTATTTCATGGAAATACATAGAAACCAGTAGTGACGCCCCGACACGTCGTTTGCTGCGGCTTCATGTAGCCGGCTACCAACGTGCATCTTTGAATTTAAAATTATAATACTGCAATATGTTTATTAAATTTAAGATACATACAAAGACACAGACAAATATCAATAGCGTCTGACTGACTGCACTGCTTGAATATGTCTGTTGCCACTATGAAGCATGTAGAGACAGTCCAGCCTGTCAGCAATCATCGTCAGGTTCTGTTGGAGCTAGCCTGTTCTCTGCGCACCGAGGAGATGTTCCGCCTGCGCATAGTTGTGTGAAAGCAGGCAGCCTCCGCGAACATGGTCGAGGCGCTGCAGAACCGAGGCAGCCCCACCACAATCCTAAACGCATTATTGTACTCGTAGATAACGTGTAGGTCGCCGTAGCAGTAATCTTAGTGTAACTAGCCCACAGGCTGCAGGTGTACAGGCTCTAAACGCACTGCAGAGTTCTCAATTGTTTATTTGCCTTAAAAAGCGAAGTCTCTAAATAATAATCATCATAATTTGTGTTTTTATTTTACCTGCATATTTTTATATCTTATTGTTCATTATTTCGAATGACAGGTCACATGTACTAATCTTAAATTGAATATATATTACTAAACATTTAAAAGAGACGCTCATAAAATGTATTAAATAAAGCTTTCAGCTCCTTTGTCCATATTACAGGCGAATGTAATGTAATGATGTAATAAACCTGATGTAATGAAAATATATTATAAATGAGTATAGTACAAAGACTCTTGTCTAGATTATTTTCTAGAAAGATCTTGCTAGTAAGGTACGTATAAGACAACAATTGACTAGAGTCAGTTTGTATATATCAAGATTCTAACCGCATCGTAGCCGCATCAGCACGTCCAACGCTTTACAAATACTCAGTCCACAGGTTGATGAACTCTACTTTCGGGTATTTTCTACTCAGTATTTGTACCAAGTATATTCGCAATGCATACTAATGCGAAATAAGCATGCACGCTTTAACAAACCGATCTTGGGATTATACTTTGTTATTTCTGAGAGTATTGTTAAAAGTGAGTTTGCTTTAAATTCAATTTATGCAAATACTCATTGTGCTAGCGGTAAATTCTACACAATCGTTCTTTGGACAACTAAGGATTCTCAATTTTCTATCAGATCTGAAAGCAAGCATTACTGTAATTTGTATTTATAAACTTTAAACGCTGCTTAGAAACACTTTGATGAACTTCGATGTAGTTTATGCAATTATATACCTTTTAAAAGCTATAGACTCTATAGACTAGTTTAATTTTGAATAATAAACGAAACAGAATATTAAATAGTTTAAAGTCAACTAGGAAACACCCATTTCTCATTTGTGTATGGAAAAAACCATGTACGCGATGTGATCAAGCTTTTAAATTAAACTCTGATTACTTGATTTTCGGTTTATTTTTAAATAGAAACGTTTGACATTAACATTACCTGGAAAGTTGAGTACAAGTTAGTTATCCCTTAGATAATATATCATGACCTTGTTGTGTTAACATAATGTATTACCTTATCCCGTGCCTTCAAGCACCCAATAAAGTCCAATCGGTTTGATATCATTACAACATTGAAAAGCGAAAATTTGTGCGTGAGTGACTGAAGATATGAAAAACTGAATATGGTGTTATATTACATAAATTGATTAAGATTAAGTTTAGAATAAAGACACTAACAGAAATAACACTTATAATTAATATGCTTTTCTGTTCCGATCGTAGGTAGTTACCAAAGAGATGTTAAAACCTTATTCCCCTTGGGTAAAGTCCTGGGTTGTTAATATAATTGAGTATTGTTAGTGTTAATATATTATGGCATATAAGTTTTTTAACTATCATGGTCACACACATAAGAGATATTCAAATTATTCTTCAAATTAAAGTTTCCGATATTTCGGCACTGTTGTAAGCGCCATGATCACGGATGAACTGAGGAATTGCGGGTGGGTGAATGTTTACGAGTAGACCAAACAGCCTACCCTCTTCCGTATTCGTTTGTTATGCGAGGCACCACTACTATTGTTCGCGATTGTAAACATTTACCCACCCGCAATTCCTCAGTTCATCCGTGATCATGGTGCTTGCAACAGGCAAGAAATATCGGAAACTCATAAAAAATATACATTTATCCCGTTGATAATTTGAATACCTCTTATATTATGGGATAATTCTACAAACTGTGGGCCTAATTTAGACCTTACAAAGTATGTCACACGGCACAAACTAATTATAGCAACATTATACATGAATAACAGTAATAGCCAGTAGTTGTTTGATAGCAAATATCACGTGCATAAGGCGCTAGCTTATTTATATTTTATGTCATTTGCATTAAAGTCTTGATTTGAATGGTTTACGATGGCGGGTAGCTAAGAACTTACAATACACACACTAATAGCGAAGCATAATTAAGGTTCCCAACTGAAATCTCGTAATGGGATCTATATTGTTCACCGTTTCCACGCTAGCAGCACCGCCGAAATAGATTTTCATTACAGTCGAACCCTTTGGCGTACACTGGAAAGGATATTTCATCATGAATAACTCTGTTCGGATAGTGAAATGCTCACTACGCATTAGCAATCCGATTGCGTTGTGTTAAATACGGATACGAATACCGTATTTGTATCGTTAACGTACCGTGTCAGTGCCGTGGACGAGCCGTGGGTTCCGCGTGTATAGAGTTTGCATGTGGTGGGAAAATATGGATAAAATTGCTCGGCGGGTTTTGCTGTGACTAAATGAACAGAATTAGTTAGGTTTAGTGAATGACGTTCACAGAGTATTTTAGAAGAGTTATTAAGACGCGGTCCCATCCCAATTTTCAAATAATTTACGATGTTTTACGTAAGTTTGAAAATCGCTTGTTAGATTGGACTATGTAATGCGAAAATGCGGTAATTTTGTACGTATTTTTATATTTTTACATATATACTAACACAATTGAAAAAACTGCCTGTTATTACTTTAGTACTATACGTTGACTATGTATTATCTAAAACAAATATAGTGTTATCGCTGAAAATTCTGAGAGTTTGGACGTGAAAGTTTATTTTTGTGGACCTATTCAGGATTTTTTTCTGCTGAAAGAGATTTATATTTATGAATTCTATTCGGTTATTACTCTTTTCCTATTTTTTGTATTTTTTATACTATATTATCAATCTGTTTCGTTACACTAGGTGTTTAAAAATTCAGATTTTTACTATTATCAGGATACGACCGCGCCTTAAACTTTTTACCGGTTACCTGTTCTCTCAATGCAGTATCCACCGTAAAGCCGACAGAAAGGTCATCCTCATAATAATTGATTAATAATCTACTAACTAAAAGTTTTCGATCACTTTGAAAAATCGAAATATTTGTTGTTACGGTAGATTATATTATGATTTATTGTATAGAGCAGTTGCTAATGATGGAATTGTTAGATCATACCAAGTAAACCATGGGCACCAATTTGTACTGGTTAATAATAAAGAGCTCATTGAGCTCAACGAGTCAATGCTACTCTCAGAGAAAACGACATCACAAGGTTAGACTGGGCTGCCGGCTCGCCTGACTTAAACCCAATAGAGCACGCGTGAGATTCTCTTAAGCGAGCTGTACGTAACCATCACGTCCCCAGACAGTGCCAGAGCTCAGGGAAGCCGCTATTAAAGAATGGGACAGGTCACCCCAATAAATGCTAGATAACTTGATTCGCAGCATACCCAGGAGGATCACCGCATGTGTTCGAGCCAGGGGAGGAGTTATATTATATTGAACATAAACCTTTTATTAATAAATTGTTGATTAAGTTCAATAAAAAAAAATACATCAGCTTATGCAAGTGATCACAAACTTTTTTGATAGGTGTACGTTAGTAAGGGTTTAATAACATTATAAAGGCATAAACAGCTAAAAGCCCTTTCATCAAACCACATCCGTTTTTTACCCGACTACGGATGAGGCCAATACAAGCCAATATGAGTATGTATGGCCGTTCCTATGCCCGCTCTTTACTACTCAAAGGCTCAACCAATTTTGAAAAATAATACGTCATTAGTTTATTTTGGTGGTGCAAGTATGAGTGGGGACCATCCATCGCCCCTGTCCACATACTGATTGTTTCCGTAGTCAGGTTATACAACTTTTTGTTTATCATTACCCACTGTTAATACTATTTTAAAGTTTTACATAATAATATAAACAAAAACGATATCTCAATCGGTTCGCGCAATCGAGTAATTCGAACGTATCATTCGATTACACGTCCACGAGTCACGTCGGATTTTAAATTGCGTTCGGCCAATCACGTCTCTGGCGGATGCAGGGCTGTCACCCACAGCGTCGGATTCATGTACCAAATTAAAATTTATTATTACATACTGCTAGAACATGTATAATCATTGTTGCCGATATAATAATATTATCTATAAAGTGACAGGCATCATGTAGCCTGTCACTTCCGTATATATAATAAAGAGACTAAGGAATGACGAAAATAGTTGTAACTCTCACAGTGCTATTTTATCAGTAAAAAAACATTTCATCAGACAATCGACTTAGTGACTAGTAGCAAAATACTAAGACCTCGCGGCTTCGAGTATGTAGAACGTCATCGTGATAAATAGGAAGAGGCGATGGGTGGGGGCGGAAGACACTTGCTGGCAATTATTAAATGAGTGCCGGCAGAACAATCGGGGTAGACATTTTTTAAATGTCATTGTTTTCTGTTGCGTAGCTATGCTACCAACAAAATGTGATGCGATGTGTACTTGTTTTGTGGCGATGTTGACATCCCTACATGCGTCTCGCGCCAAACCTGCGTGAATCAACGCTAGTAGGGAAGACGTTCTACTTATAGATATTTACTTACTTTGCTAGAAGACAAATGGGTAGGTATGACTTATGTAGTTACTCTTATCTATTCTGTGCTGTAATACTGCGGTGCCGTCGAGCGTTCACTCGCAGAATGGTTTTTAGCCGTGGACCAGTGTATACGAGTTCATAACAATAAAAAAATAAATATAGTATTGTAAGTATGTATTTTTTTCCTTTGCTTTAAGGTACAGTTATCAATTCCAAACCACCCAGTTCAATATTATGCATTAATTGACAAAGGCCTTATATACTATTAATTTCATACCCTAGCTATTGTAAAATTTTATTTGTGGAAATACAGCTTATTACACCAAACATTCTTATGTTTATTTTTTATTTTTCTGTTTTTAATGTTATAAGGTTACGGAACAAATAGGTTCGCCTGGTGTTAAGTGGTAATAAATGCCTATAACAGATGCAGTTTGTTACAAGTGACAAACTGCGCTGCACCCATCATCTAGAGACATTTAGTTGTTAAGTCTCATGTGCTTCAACGACACCTACAAACTGGAACAATATATATATATATATATATATTATTATCTACGTCTGGGGAAGTATGACTTTATTTTCCCAGACGAACTAGTTTAGAAAAAGTTCTACTGGTACTGTAATTTAATCATAAGAACAGCCATAAATGGAAACAGCATCTATATTAGGCCGAGCGAGCGAAGCCTCTCTGCTTTAACTGGCCAAATTGACTTTCATCTGTCCGTATATTTGTTAGGTTGTTTGTCTTCCTGTACAGTTCGCATTTCTCAACCAATCTTGACGATACGTGGTATGTATGTTCTACTATTTAATTGACTTTTTTGTAGTTGGAGATTTTTGTATGGCTTTTCCTAAAGAGAGGGGAAGTTTGATGCGGCGCTATTTACCAACCGATTTTATTAAATTGGGTACATACATTAGGTACCCGACTTTATAGGTGAATTTCAGATATGAGCATAATTGGTCTAGTGGTTTCTGAGATAATAGGTTGTGAAGTACTGCGAAAAATTGCCATTAAAAAGACTATGTGCTCGCGAGGTGCTGTTCGCAGAACTACTAGTATTATATAACTTAAACTGGATCGGATCCAGTAAGTGCTCGGTAGGTAGACGGATTAATCCGGGTTACTGGACTTATATTGACCGTCCGGTTTTTCAGATACAACTCCGGATAATTGTGCTGGTCTCTGACGCACGTTCAGTATTTTATTTTATCACTATAATAAAGTTTAAAAGGTAATTGTTTACTCAACGAGCGTAAGGAATGTAATACTTATTTTAAAATGCAGGTTAATACAGAGATAAACTGCAGTAAACTTGACAGCCATTTTCATAGAAGCGCTTGTTGTACTAAGTACAACATTTAAATACATGGGCGACGAATGGCAACTTGGGACAAGTGGAAAATTCCAAGCTATCTCTCTTCTCACTTGCTTGTCGACGAGCGCAACGACGAATCATTAGAGAATCGCACCACATAATCGCATATTTATTTATTGGGTTGTTTTTGGTTGGGTTTGGGATATTATCATAAAACCATTGATATGTATCAAAGTTTTTAGCTCTTGATTTCCAATATGCGTAACTTTTGATGTGTCATGTCCCTAAATAAAGAAAACAATGAGATGGTCACTCTCAACCACTTTATTAATTCACTATACATATCCACATTCCATCTCCTCCATATACAATATGATTGAAATTGACGAAAAGGACAGGCACTCGATGAAGTCACACTCCTACATGACTACTTGCCTACAAATTCAAAGTCAAAAGACTGATCGCAGATAAACTTTCGTATTGATATCGCAACCCTTGTAATTTTTATAGTATTACTTTTTAAAGCACTAACGCCTGATTTAGCGATTTCAAACATTGAAATTTATACAGAGAAAAATTCACATCCTCGTCTTCTGACTCTCCGTGTCAGACGCCATTGACCAACTAGGCCACCGAGGTTCGGGTCAGAGCATCGAATTTTATTAAAATGTATTGAATATTGTTTGCTACAACATATAAAATACCCAGAGATCATCGAACTGCGAACAATAGGCTATTTTTCTTGTATAAAAAATGCCCATTCTGGCTGTAACTAGGCCAGTGACGGTTATAAATGACTTAATCATTACGAAGCGTACAGTTTGCCAAATATGGCGTAGTTGGCTGAACATCATTAATTAAAGTTATCCATTTTTCTAACCGAGAAATGTATGACGTATGACGTCAGTGAACAAAAATGTCAAAAAAATTAAAACATATATATAGATGTGTTTACACAGACGCAGGTTTTTGTCGCACCATAAATTTAAATATTCATTTAAGGGGATCCCAATAATCTATCTATCCACAGTTTACCTTACTACCGATAGAAATTTGACATAACGTCCATACAAATTGTGTCAAAAATCTATCTCTAGTAAGGTAAACCGACGATAGATAGATTATTGGGACCGGCCGTTAGTATTGTTTTGTAGGGCGATTTGGATGGCTGCTTTTAAGACAGCGGTCCAATTCGCTGAAGTTGTATTTTTAGAATGGATGATTATGGTCTCGTGTGCAAAATCGCCAAAAACACAAAATATATTAGATAGTTGAATGGATATATACCATACGAAGTTTCGTCAAGATTAGTTGAAAAATGCATGTGTACAGGAAGACCAACATACAACCTAACAAACATACGCACAGATGAAAGTCCATTTGGCCAGTTAAAGCCAAGACACTAGGTTAGCTCGGTCAGTAACGTGTCTGTTTTATATTATGCCTTTTACTTCTAAAATCAAATACCTATTTAAAAAAAGTAAATATTTCGTCAAAAGGAAGTGTCTCCAACATTATTTTTGTAGAAAGCCGAGGACAGTGAGCGCTATTAAAAGATTTTTTGATATTCTGTCGGTCCCTTCGTAATTAAAGGGCCGGAAAATTAGCTTAACACCGGCTCCCTGCTTTCTTCCGTGAAAGACGAAAAACCAAGTTATTCATCTAGCGTTAATTTGGGAATTTTTCCCTTTATCTGAACAATATAAAGGTATGATTTAAATGCGCTGGTAAAATTGAATAAGGGTAAGGACGTAGGACTTTTTTTTCATCATCATCATCATCATCGTCAATCTTCACGCAGGTGAAACCACGAGGTTCAGTTAGTCACACTAATATTACAAAGTGTAATGTTTGTAATTGCTTCTTACCAACGAACAACTTTGATGGAATTTAGTATAGAGGTAGGTGAGGCGACAGATTAACACATAGGATACTTTTCATCATCATCATCCATCACCACGCGGGTATACGCAGAACGCAGGTAGTATAGTTAATAAGTGTGAAAGTTGGTATGTTTATTACTAAATCACGCTAAACTCCTGAACTAATTGAAATGAGATTTGGAGCGGCGATGACTTGGTCCCGGGTTTAAGGCGCTGCCCAAATCAGAAGATCCGTAAAACGCTATGTTTTTCGTCGCACAGTTTAGACAGTTATTAATACAAACTTGGAAAAATACAGTACATATTTATATAATAATATTGCACAATATTTAACTGACACCTTTAAGAAAAATTCGCAAAAAATGACGGAAAAAAATCTTACGTTTCGAATTTCTCAAAATTTTGAGTGACAACTACTAACTACATTTCTTGTAATCAGAAAAAAGGTAATTTATTAAATTGAAGAAATATCTTGATTTTTTTACCCTTGTGGCTTCTTTTATTTTTTAACAAATTGAAACTGCGAAAAAGTTATCGTGTTTACAGGCGCACGCTTGGTCCTGTCACGGCTAGTGCTACACCCGCTCAAATACCTAAATGTTTGTTCTTGCAGGGCCTTAACACACAGGCTACTTTTTATCCTGATTTCACACGTGGTATCCGAGGGATCTCCGTAGATGTATTCTACGTGGATGATGTCAAAGGTATGAACTAGTAATCGAATACATATTAATTCTACAGTAAGTTTAATTTAGTTTTGTTTTAATGCCCGTATACGGGTAGGCCTAGCACGATAACTGCGTAAGTGTAACGTTACGTGTCGTTCACGTGAAACAATACAAACTGTCATTTATCTAGGGCAACTGTGACATACTCGTAGTTAACTCATAGTATGTATGCGGAAGCGTGTATGATACGAATACATTTTCGCAAATTAATTGTGCTACGGATATATACCCCGACCAAGGGTCACGCTGCCGCTACTTACAGTCCACGTGCGTCTGTTGTTGCAGTCGAACGGCCGCGAAAACTAAAAAACTCGTTGCATGATAATTAACTGCAATAGCTCAAACATTTTGAGCCCCCAAAAGCAAGAACATATTTGATATCACAAGTAAGTTATTTTAAAATTATATCGTGCGTCAATTTATTTTCATTTAAAAGTGCTTGGTGTCAATACAAATCGTAATACTTGCGTTATCCTATCCTATTAATATTATAAACGTGAAAGTTTGTATGTATGGATGTATGGATGTTTGTTACTCTTTCACGCACAAACGGGGGGGCTAATGTTGATGAAATTTGGTATGGGGGTAGATGAGGCGCTGGATTAACACATAGGATACTTTTCATCATCATCATCATCATCATCCATCACCACGCGGGTGAAACCGCGGGGCGCAGCTAGTATATTATATATTTGTGCTACGGCCTCAGATGAATGTTTAGATTTCGATCTAGTTTTCAGTAGAGGTTCGACAGTGTATCTGATATAACCTTTACTCAGATATAAGCTCAAGTAATGATACGTTACTGAGCGTACTTCTGGCCTAATATAGTTCTCTAAATAAGTCAAATTATTTATCACGCAAAATATGGGTAAATATTACAGAGTTAAATAAATATTAGAACGTAGGTGCGCCATGTTGTAAGCTATTGACATGCGAAATTAGTTCATATTATCATTATTAGTTTCTATGTCCCATATACATTGCAATAATCCAAAAATAATAAAAAAATACGTGTGGCACTCGGAGACTGCCGCGGTAAAGCTATTGCATAGCTGTTTTTAACAACTTATGCAATTATGATTGCATAAGTCTCCACGCTCAAGGCCCGTGATAGAAGCTATGCAATAGCTTAAAACGATATGTCCTATTACATTTTAAATAATTTAATGTATGTCTCTATAAGAAATTCACCAATTGAATAATATGCCTTATCAATTAATAATTTCCTTAGTATAGCTATATTACATTGAAATTAAAAAATATTATTTTATTTTGGAAGTCTCTCAAAGACAGAGGTAACTCATCCTAGATATTGACCCTCATTGCAAAGGTACTATTGCTATAGAGTGCTGGTATACGTTTTGGCACACCGTGCCTGTTACTAGTTAAGGTGTCATACTCATTTATATTATTTCTAAGAAAGATAGCTGACTCATATATATAATATATGACGGAGAAAGCACCTCCAGAGTGTTTTTTTTTTTAAAAAGTGTGACGTCAGCAATGCTGACGTCACAATTGTTGTTTTCATGATGATCACTCATTTTTGGGTCCTCGAAGTAAAACTTCACAAGTACTTTTATAAGCTTCGTATATTCAACGAGCAGCGTAACAATGTCACAAAGAGGTCCGTACTGTACGGCGACTCGAGAGCGACTGAGACGATCACCTACAGTGCGGCCGTATTTATAGGACTCGGCGCACGTGCACGAGTTTACAAGTTTGTTGGTAAAGTATTGAAATTACAATCATAACATTAATTTTACATCGTAATCAACTCAAAAATAATCAACTGATGATTTATAAACTATTTTTAGGGCAATCAAATGATTAAACTTAATTATTCTCGACGAACTGTTGTAGTTGCGCCGATACGGCCATACTGACAGGCGGTGCGCGCTCTGCACCAGCCTCGTTGGTTCTCGTAGATTGTTATGGATTCTCGTAGATTATTTGGATTCTCGTAGACCTGAAAGAAATGAAATAACTTTCTTTGAGTAGTGCGTCTGTAAGCGACCTGCGTTGCTATGTCTTTTTGGGGATATCAATGCTTATAGGGTTAGTAGGTTCTCGTAGAGTTCTCGGAGGGTCTCGGAGGGTCTCGTAGAATTCTCGAAGGGTCTCGTAGAGTTCTCGGAGGGTCTCGTAGAATTCTCGAAGGGTCTCGTAGAATTCTCGAAGGGTCTCGTAGAGTTCTCGGAGAGTTATTTGAAATATTTGGATTTAGTTACTTATCTTTTATTCTGATGGGTCGTCTTGGTTCGAGTCGTGGTTTGGCTGTACTTGCAGCCCTTCTCGTGAGGTCGACGGAATGGGCTCATTTGATTCTGCAGTGGGATCTCGTTGAATAGGTGATTCGTTTCCCGCCGATACGGTCAACTGATCCCCAGGTTGCGGAGCGCGGCGCAGCTGATCATGGGCAACCTTGCGAGGTCGTCCTCTACCGACAACTTTCTTTACCAGATATCGGTCATTATCCAGTATTCTACAAACTTCATATGGTTCGCTGTATTTAAGGTCAAGCGAGGTTTGGTTACGAGGATTATTTTTCACCAATACGTAGTCTCCTCTTTGAAAATGATGGATTTTGGCCTTGTGTAGGTTGAAGCGTTGTCTGTCTTGTTCGCTACAACGAATCATTTTCTGTTGCACCTGTTGAGTGAGCGCTTCAATATCAACGGTTTCGTTGTCAATATCCACTAGGTTGAGAAGCTCAGGAGGTACACAGTGCTTTCGTTGTGTAATAAGTGTCAGTGGAGCAACACCGGTGACTCGGTGGATTGTACAGTTCATTGCCAGCTGAAGTTCCTCGAGTACAGTGTGCCACTGCTCTGCTTCGTAATTTTTAATCATTACCAAAGTATTTTTGAGGGTTGCAACGACTCTTTCAACTTGGCCATTCGCTCGGCTGACTCCTGGAGCGATAGCATGGATATTTATTCCGATGGCGTCACAGTAGTCCTTGAACTCGCCAAGGAACTCTCTTCCTCCATCTACTATTATTTGAACCGGCGCACCAAATAGATGCACCGTGCGTTTTAGAGCGGCTAATGTGCTGTGTGGGTTTTTGTTGGTACTGAAGTACAGTAAAACGTACTTTGAGTAAGCGTCAATGGTGACTATGACGTATTGTTGATCATCTGGACTGCCCAGCTTCCCTGTTATGTCCATATGAATAACTTGGAAGGCAGCCGTTGGTTTTTGTATGGGGTATAACTGGGCTTGAATGGCCCCGGATCTTCCTTTGGATGATCGGCATACAACACAGTTATCCACAAATCTTCGGATAGTGGAACTCATTTTGTTGAACCAATAGGTTTCTCTGATCTTCTGCAGTGTCTTTTCCCAGCCAGGGTGTTTTAGTGCAGTGTGAAATGAGTTTATAATGCTCCATTGAAATGATTTGGGAACGACGGTACTGAGCTGCTGACCGAAGGCAGGATCATTGACCTTCCTTTTTTAAAACGTTGTCCTCTAACACATAGTCTTCCACTGGGTTATTGTCACTGAGGCTGTCCATTATCGGACGCAGTTCTTCATCCCGTCGCTGTGCAATTTTGAGCCAGTTCAAGTCTCTTGTCATAACATTGACTGCAAGCTCAACTGGATTGCGACTGAAAAAGTCAGCATGTTGGAGACGTTCACCTTTACGGTACTCTACCTCGAAGTCATAATTTTGTAAGAACGCCCATCAGCGATGAATCCTTGGCAGAAGATCCTTTTTGTGTTTTGACGCTTTTAATGCGTTGCAATCCGTTATCACGGTGAATTTTCGCCCATATAGATACTGGCGAAAGTGTTTTATAGCTCGTACCACTGCCAGTGTCTCCAACTCGTAAGAGTGGTACCGACTCTCGGCTTCCGTGGTTCTCATGCTCATAAAGGCAACAGCATGTTGTCGTTTTAAACGTTGACTAATTATTGTATCCGCGTCGATACGGCCATTCTGACAGGCGGTGCGCGCTCTGCACCAGCCTTGTTGACTCGTTAACTCTCGCAGACTGCTGTTAATTATCGCTGGCCTGCAAATAATGAGATATTCTCTGAGTAGTGAGTCTGTAAACAACTTACGTTGCTTTTTAAGCGAATTAAAGAAAATCGTTTTTTTTTTCTCTCAAGTAGGTACACAGTACACAAACACATCGTGCTCTGCCTTATTAATTTAGAATCTGTGGTGTATACGTGTCAACCCATAGTTCCACAAGGCGTCCCCACGGTATCTCAGGGTTCACTTGTGGATGCATCAAGGATCCGTGGCTAGCTCAAGGGTAACACATGGTTAG
The DNA here is from genome assembly GCA_917880725.1 of Selenia dentaria. Classification (NCBI taxonomy): domain Eukaryota; kingdom Metazoa; phylum Arthropoda; class Insecta; order Lepidoptera; family Geometridae; genus Selenia; species Selenia dentaria. The sequence continues at coordinate 35,102,734 of OU862886.1, forward strand.
CTCAGAGGTATCACTCTGCAGACATTTTATTTTTGTAGATTACAACAGTACACTAAGACATCTTAAGTGCACTGCCTCATTAATTTAGAATCTGTGGTGTATACGTGTCTACCCATAGTTCCACAAGGCGTCCCCACAGTATCTCAGGGTTCACTTGTGGATGCATCAAGGACCCGTGGTTAGCTCAAGGGTAACACATGGTTAGCTCAGAGGTATCACTCTCCAGACATTTTATTTTTGTAGATTACAACAGTACACTAAGACATCTTAAGTGCACTGCCTTATTAATTTAGAATCTGTGGTGTATACGTGTCTACCCATAGTTCCACAAGGCGTCCCCACAGTATCTCAGGGTTCACTTGTGGATGCATCAAGGACCCGTGGTTAGCTCAAGGGTAACACATGGTTTAGCTCAGAGGTATCACTCTCCAGACATTTTATTCTTTTAGATTCTAGTTGCAAATATCGTGAAACATAATGAATGTTATACTCGCCGGTTTTAATCCGATGATGCGTGTTCGTCGTCGTGAGTTATCTGGACTGACTGGCCAGCTTGAGATGTGGATCACACTTAATCAGGGGCGGTTGCAACGTTGTTTTGCAGTGTATTGAGATCATATCCATCATTTGCATCATAAACTGGGGAGGGCATCCGACTATATGAGTAGTTGGATGCATATTCGTTGTGTGGGACGATCCAGCAGCGATGGGTACCCCTGAAAGGTATACTTCTTGATTGTAAGATGTGGGTCCCATTGACATGAATGGTATCCCGACGGAAGCTGGTATTCCCGCAGCGATTGGTGTAGACGTCATGCCTGTGGTAATTCCCGTTGTGATGGGCTGCACGGTATTAAAGCTGCTTTTTGGCACTCCTGAAGTGTTCAATGAGGCAGGGCCTATCAGCCTGGTACTGCCCTGCGCTATTCCAGTCGTGACAGGTTGAACCGAAGTCGATGAGGATGTGGTTGGGACCAGAGCTTGTTCTGATCCCACTTCTGATGACGGAGAAAGCACCTCCAGAGTGTTTTTTTTTTTAAAAAGTGTGACGTCAGCAATGCTGACGTCACAATTGTTGTTTTCATGATGATCACTCATTTTTGGGTCCTCGAAGTAAAACTTCACAAGTACTTTTATAAGCTTCGTATATTCAACGAGCAGCGTAACAATGTCACAAAGAGGTCCGTACTGTACGGCGACTCGAGAGCGACTGAGACGATCACCTTTTTTTTTTTTTTAGAACGGACTAATGCTGTTTGCCTCTACCGGCATTTACAGCGTCACCGGACGGTTGGCGAGCGCAGATGGCACTCAGCCAGATGCGGGCGCAGAGGGCGCACCGCCTAAGGCGAGCGTTGAAGACGCTTCGCCGCAAGGAGAGGAGTAGGCGACTTGCTCAAGGGCACCACTAGGGTACGGACCTCGGCTTGGGCCGTCGCCAGGAGAGAGGGGAGTAGGAGAGAATCGCCCCGGTACATAAGTGTACCGTTGAAAGTGGGCCCTATGAATTTTAACTCTACGACTATTTGGAGAGAATCTAACCAAGACATAACTTTTGCCTCGAGCTCGCCGGCGAGCTCGGTGTTTGACTGTGTTTACCACTAAATCATAACCTTGTGTACCTCGCCTCCTCCCATTTCCGCGACATGGGTCCACACCGCGACCAGGATCGTCGCGTTGTGCACTCATGACTGTACTTTGGGTGGGGCTACAATAAGAAAGTGTAATACCTCGCCCACAGCCATGGTGGCTGGGACTACTTAGAAAACCAGTGTTACCTCGTCCGCAGCCATTTGCTGGGCCGGAGGATACATCGCGACCGGGGCCGCGGTGTATACTCCCACCCGCACCGTGGCTGGGACTACAATCGTGTGAGTGTGAATTACCTCGACTGCGACTGGGGCTGCGAAGAAGATCTCGGCCGGAGCCTACAATGCGATCGGGATCACAGCCCTGGTCGGGTCTACAACCATTACCGGGGTTCCCTTGGGACGACGCTAAAGCTGCCGAAGTAACGGCTGCGATGGGGTCGTCCGGGTCACCCAAAATATGCCTTGGACGGCGACGGGGGGGAAGGAAGTGGGGATCGGTTATGTCAGTGGAGTAGTTCGCCGCTTCGACCACGAGGGGATTCGAGTGGTGGGGAGCTTTGTCGAAGTGGCGGCGGGAGCAGTCTTTCATATACTGCGTAATAGAAGGGAGGGTGAAATCGCAGTGCAGTTCGGCGTTCCGCAAGTACCACGGAGCGCCCACTGCCCTGCGCATAAAGCGATTCTGAATCACTTGAAGTTTGTGGAGGTCGTGTTTCTGAGCATGGGCGAACGCTACAGATGCGTAAGTCATGATTGGGCGGATGCAAAGTTTGTAAAGAGTCGTCTTATTTCTAAGAGACATTTTACTGTTTTTGCCTATGAGGGGATTAAGACGACCCATAATGAAGGCCGCCCTATTGCGAACAATCTGGATGTGTTTCGCGAAAGTGAGTTGGCAATCAAGGGTGACGCCCAGGTATTTGGCAGATTTAGCCCAAGGGATGGGTTCGCCGAATAGGACTATGGGTGACGGCATGAGATTTCGCCGGGTCTCAGTGAAGTACACTGCTGCACTTTTGCTAGGATTTACTGCAATCCGCCATTTACGAAACCATGCACCGATTACGGTGATGGCTCGTTGGATGGCGCATCTCTGCCTAACCTTGAACCAGCCAGTAGAGTAGATTGCAGTATCATCCGCAAACTGAGCGATCTGAACATTAGGTTCAGATCGTGGGATGTCGCTGGTGTACAGCGAGAAGAGAATGGGTGAGAGTACAGAGCCCTGAGGGACACCTGCGTGAATGGGATGCGGGGAGGAGAGCGTTCCCTCGGTGCGATAGCTAAACGTTCGATCCCTGAGAAAGTCTTGTAAGATGAGTACAAGACGGTCTGGCACACCCAGTTGGTACAGCTTGAATATCAAGCCGTTGTGCCAGACTTTGTCGAACGCTTTCGCTACGTCGAGGAAGACAGCTATGGTCCCTTGGGGCTTTGGTTTCTTATTGAAACCGCCTAGGATGTGCTCCGTTACGCGGTGCACTTGTTGGACGCAAGAGTGTTTGGCTCTAAAACCAAATTGCTCATCGGGAAGGAGGTTATTGGACCTAACGTGGGACCAGAGTCGGTTCACAATGAGCCGCTCGTAAATCTTCCCCAGAGAGCTGAGGAGACTTATGGGACGGTAGCTGGAGGGCTCGGCTGCCGGTTTGCCTGGTTTGTGAATACCAATGACAATGGCATGCTTCCAAGTGTCTGGGAAGGAGCAGTTGCTCATAGCCGCATTGAAGATGCTAACTAAGAGATGGACTAGTGGGACTGAGAAGTGTTTAATCACCTTGTTGCTGATACCATCAGCACCAGGGGATTTACGGGTCTTGAGGCTCTTGATCAGAGACACAACCTCGGATGATTTTACCGGTGGGAGGAGTGGGAGGTCAGAGATGGACATAGAGCTTTTACGTTCGACTTCAGATTCCACCGAATCGAGGTGTTTCTGGTCGACGTGATCTATATTTAGAGTACACTGAGCCTCAAGGCTATCAGCTAAACACTCGGCTTTGTCTTCGTCAAGGAACGCTATGGAGAGGGGAGGTGGCCTAATGAGTGGAGGCATTGTCTGTTGTCCGTCAGATTTCAGAGTTCGAGCCAACTGCCAGTATGCCTGGTGAGTTGGCTCAATCTCTGACAGTTTGTCGTCCCACCTTTGATCACGCAGCTCACTCATGCGTTTCCTTACAGCACGCTGTAAATAGCGCATGGTGGCTTTGTTCTCTGGGGTTGGCATCGAGTCATACGCCCTAGTGGCGGCGTTCTTAGCTGTCAGTAACCTCCTCGCACCCTCGGGCAGTTCAAAGCGGCGACCATCCGCCACTTGGACCTGCTTTGAGGATTCACCTACTGCGGTGCGGAGGTGGTCACTGAGAGCCTCGATCGCAATTGACACGTCTTCTACTGTCTGTATGTCATCGGGGATTCTATCGAGAGCGGGTGAACTGATAGCTTGGAGGGATTCCCCCAGTTGCTTCCAGTTCACTACCGTTCTAGTGATAGGGGTTATGTCCGTCGGGTCGGGGCCTAATTTCAACAATACAGGGCGGTGGTCTGAAGTCAGTTCGTGTAACACTTCTATAGAGCGCAACCGGAGGGTGACGTTCTTGAGAAGTGCTATGTCAAGTATGTCTGGTCGTTGGTTGTCAACATAGGGGTATCTTGTGGGCTCCAGAGGGGAGAGAATATCAAAGTTTAAGTGGCTGACCAATCCTTCAAGGATTTTACCATTACTATTGTTACTAGTACAGTTCCATATGACATGTTTACTGTTGAAGTCACCGATCAGAAGGACGGAGCTTCCTAGAGAGAAGAGGGCTTCCAAGTCTGTCTGTAATAGTTCTTTACCAGAGGGGAGGTAACATGAGGCTATGATGACAGGTTGATGACCTGACATCGCTAGAAAGCAAACAGAGGCTTCTAGTATTCTAAGTGGTGGAGTAACAATTGGGATACAGTGCAGAGCTCTTTTGTAATAGATGAGAGTGCCACCTTTTGGGGTGGCCACTCTATCATTACGAACCAAACGGTAATTTGCAAACCTAGGGTTCGCTGTACCTGGTTTCAGAAAGGTCTCCTGCACGCATAGGATATCGACCTGATGGGTCTTACAAAATTCGTGAACTTCGTCCTTTTGACTAGAGAGGCCGTCAGCGTTGAAAGTCGCTACGGTGACTGAGTGGGGCTTAATTCGTTTCGGTGTACTATCCATATTGGATGATACCTAAGAAACGCTGGGGAGGGCGTAGCGCCTCACTGCGCTGATTAGACCCGCGTGTGTGAGCGTGGCTCGCAAGCGGTCTTGGTCGTTTGTGGCAGTACGAAGTTTGTGCGCGAATGCACGTACTTCGTCCACGTCTATGACCATCGCGTAGTCCATGACAAGGGCTATGTCGGCCGCCAGGTCAGATTGACCTGGGGCGTCCATGAGCCCAGCCATTGGAGGCCTAGAGAGCGGCGGTTTGGGCTTAGGAGCCGGCGCGCTGGCAGGGGCCGGCGGGCGGGCGGGGGTGAGGGGGGCGCTTGCTTGTACCATGCTCAAGGGCTTGGACCAAGCGTTGCGCGCGGGCGCGGGCGCGGGAACAACAGGTGTTGCCTGCGGTGCGGGTGTAAGGTTAGGCTTAGGGCCGTTCCCTTGTGAGCGGGTAGTGACCGGGCGAGGAGGGGGAATAGGCCTCCTAGCCGGCCCACTGGGTGCGCGGGGTGCCTTAGGGCAACCGCGGTAGTTGGCGGTATGTCCCTGTGTGCCGCAGAGGACACAACTAGGCGGGTCTGATGAGTCCCTAGTGCGAGAACACTGGGCTGTCCCGTGATCCCCTAGGCACTTGACGCACCTCGGGCGGGCGAAACAGAATCGGGCGGCATGCCCGTACAATTGGCAGTTATGACACTGGCCAGGTGCTCGGTTTCGGAATGGGGGTTGAACGGTGATCCCCGAGAGGTTCACAACCGTTTTAATATTGAAAATCGCTTTGCCCTCTGGCGTGCGATTGAGGATGACCAATAGTAGGTCGTAGGGTTTGCGATCTTTGCCACTGTACATGCGGTGGCATTCGCGGACGGGGTAGCCTTGCGCCTTTAAGTCGGCGAGGACACTGTCGGTTTGCACCTCTTTTGGTACTCCGCGTATGACAACGCGTAGAACCTTCTCTTCCTCGAGAGCATAAGTATGAAAGCTTATGCTCTCGTTTTTGAGAAGTCGAGTAAGCGCCCTATGGTCGCTTGGGGTAGGCACCTGGACTTTAATACCCAGTTGGGTTGAGCGGGCGCTGGTATATTGGATCTTACGATCCGTCAAAAGTCGTGAGACCATGTCCCACTTCGCCTTGTCCTGAAGGAACAGCGGCGGCGGCGGTTTCTCGCGTCTAACTGACGCTCCTTGAGAGGAGACGTCGCGTTGAGACGCGGCGATGCTTGCGGGAGCATCGGAGTGAGCGAGAGGGTCGCGGGAGGTGGGAGCGAGAGAGCCTGATGGCTTAGCTCCCGGGGCGGTGCAGGCCGCTTTGGGTGGCGGGGAGGGAGCCTCTGAGGCGGCTTTGGGGACGCGCTTTCTCTTTCCGACGGTAGTGAACCCGTCGTTGGAGATGTTGCCAACAGAGTTAGCGCGGGAGCGGGAGAACTCTACATCCATCTCATTCTCCGAGTTGGATGCCGAATCGTAGGCGCGTTCGTACTCAGTCCGAAGGACTGGAGAGCGATCGCGGGGTGGTAAAGGTGCGCGGGGAGCGCGGGGCGCATAGGGCGCAGGGTCGGGGGAGAGAGGGCTATTTAACGGCTTGAACGCCGAAGAACCGAAGGGCGCCCTCGGAGGGAGGGAGCCGGAGGAGGGAATTTGGGAGTCCGTGAAGCGGGGTCTCTCTTTAAAGTCCCTATTGGACTGGAGATACTCGGACAGCATGTCCGGGTAGCAATTTGACACCCACGAGGCGAACGCCTGAGGCGAAACGCCTTGCGGGAGGCTCATAGCGGGGGAGGGAGATAGTAGAGACATCTCGAGGGGAATACTCGAGATGCGAGTGAGGGGTGAGTGACACTCCCGCCGGGTACAGGCGGGAGAGTGAGTGCCTAGGTGTCCCTACTGTGTGCCCTCTGCCAGTCTTATTGTGCAGAGGGATGTGTGCCTAAACGCGAGGCCCTAGCTGCTCCGGGGGCGAGGAGAGAAGACCGAGTAAAACCCGGCTTCCAACCAAACACTTGCCCAGAGAATAGGAGAGTAGGATAGGGTAGGGTGGGAAGGAGATACCTGCCGTCGGCGAGGGGAGACCCCAAGGCCGGTGAAGGCAGGCCCGTCCGGTTTTAGCCGTTCCCTCCCACGCTCAGGAGGGAAAGGCTTGACGCACCGGGTCCGCGCCCAACTGGGTGGCGTTAACACCGCAAGGATCGTCCAGAAGACCACGTGAAGCGTGGATTTGTTTGACTCGACTTGGAAATTTAAAATTGAAAAATTAAAAATCGAAACTAGAGTTCGCTCTGAGAAGAGCGGTTTTGATTAGACAATGAACAATAGGCGATTGATGTGTCGAAGCGCTCTTACAAGAGCGCGCTTCTTCTGCGACGCGAGCCGAGCCGAGCCGAACGCCTCCGTGCGCCGAACGGTACACGAAGCGGTGGCTTGACGTCGAATCTGCACACAGAAAATCCACTATTAGCGAAGTCCAACACTGAATCCTCTTCAATCGAAACGATACAGGTAACCGGCACTAAAAGCGCAAGCACTTTTAGGCCGATCGGAATATTCTCGGGGAGCACTTGAGCGCACGTCCGTCCCACTCGAGCGCGCTGACCGGAATGAGACGATCACCTACAGTGCGGCCGTATTTATAGGACTCGGCGCACGTGCACGAGTTTACAAGTTTGTTGGTAAAGTATTGAAATTACAATCATAACATTAATTTTACATCGTAATCAACTCAAAAATAATCAACTGATGATTTATAAACTATTTTTAGGGCAATCAAATGATTAAACTTAATTATTCTCGACGAACTGTTGTAGTTGCGCCGATATATATATATCGAAGGAAGGGTCAGTAATTTAAGTTTCTGGAAATAAGGCTGTAACGTGTCCCTTTGCCTTAGCCCACACACCACTCGTACACATTTATTCTGATCTGTAAATGGAGAGAGCTTTTTTGTACTACCTAGACCTTAAATCCAACGTATGCGTGATATGCGCTAAGAAGTGTATTTTCATTGGCGACCTTCCACAACATATCTAGCGCATAGGAGAATTGATTCAACTTTGTGCATACATGTACTAGTTCGGTATTCCATAATAGATCAGAATCTATATGAATTCCTTAAAAAATGATTATCTGCACTTCTTCAATTTGTTTATTCATTTTATATTTAATGTATTAAATGTAGAGTTAATAGTAAATAGTGAAAAATACTACAGAAAAACTCAAAACCCATAAATAAATTGTATCTGCTACCAACCTTACTCAATAACGGACCTGATACAGCTACATACCTGACTAATACCAAAGGCCTTTAGGGAAAATTCAAATCTGTGCCTCCATTACCTTTTATCTTGTCCAATACTTTAAAGAGAGGCCGAATCTCGGCTTTCAATCGGGAATTACTTCAAAAGATATGATTGACAAAGAGAATATTGCAGGAAAATATCACGGGTTTTATAAGATCTTACGACTCTTGGAAGGGTTCGATAGTTTTGGGTTAGGGTGATTATTTTGAGATATTGTTTTAAGGAGTTTTTTTGGTTGGAACAGTTTTACTTTCGCAGTAGTTTTATGCTCTTATAGAAGCGTATGAATCAATTTTATTTTAGACCTTTCTCCTGTTAGTTTTGATACTACATAAGAAGTTTTTAAAACAAAATATTAATATTATGGTTTTTAAATCACCTGCTGCATGCAAAGCCTACATCGTGACTGGAAGACCGTACCTTTTTTGTCTAAAAATTGCAATGTATTTAAAATGACAACCCTTGAAATGACGAATGTTCTCAATATCAGTATGATGCTTAGCACCAGTCCAATCCCAGATGTGCATGCTGCTTAAAACAATAGACTACCGCCGAAAAGTCTTATTACAACGACAAATTGCTATAGCTCTTGAATGTTAATTACACATTTCAATGGCTATTAACTTAATGCCTTTCAGGAAACGTTAGAAGTGATTTTGTTCCTTATTTAATTCTTTTTTCTGTGTAGAATTTCTTTCAAAAGCCCCGTTTATTGGGGACCTTAGTATAATAAAGCGAGTGAAATATTATTTGCCAGCGTTATATAAGCCCATGTATGGGTATTATGGTCACCGCAGTCGCAAAATTTTAATTGCGTTTTTCCGCGTCGGGCAATTAATTTTACGGTTAAAGCTGTTTCTTGTTTGAAAAGGTATATAGGTATATACATATTCAGAATCTCTTACATCAAATCTTGCTAATTTTATAAACTTTTTGTAATGCAATCTTACAATCTTAACTTTTTTACGTGTAAATTTATGTTTTGAGATCCAAAAATCATAAACTATTTCTTAATCACAGAGAAGAGTTTGAGTCAGAGCCCACCAGTAGGCTCAGATTTTGGCGGAAAGACAGCAAGATCAACATTTACAAAAAGCCCGTATGCCCTCAACATGACCTCATGTGCCAATTAGGTTGAAATTTTAAGTATAGGCGCGTAATGACTGTCTCTCTACTTAATCTCTTGAAAAATATTTGTATAGGATCGTAATTTCTGGAGCGATTGAGCCCTGATACTAATCAAATTATCATAATCTATGTTACTCAGAGATAACGTAGCATTCTAAGTATTAATTTTTTTTTAAATCGGTTAAGATTTTGAGTGTATTCCTTACACACATACAAAAATACAGATCACTCTTTATAATATTATGGTACATGTGTATGGCTGTATGTCCGACGGACCGATTTGACAGGAATGTTACTGGCTGATGGTATAAGAAGTAACTTAAACTACTTGTATCCTCCGGTTTCAATTATCTCGCGAATGAAGCCGCAGGGCGTATATTTACCAAAAACGTTCTACACTTAAATTCAGCGTAGTACGAATCTTGCTTATAACTTCGCTCCTTATCAGTAGTACTTACGCACAATCAAAATAGTCTTGAGTGTGCCTGCTTGTACTTGTGAGTGTATCTCCAACCAACTTTTGTTAGCAGAATGGTCCCGTAGGGAACAACCTCGTCGTGACCTAATGAGGTTTTGTGAAAATGCAAAAGTTCCGGAATCAGGTCAGGGTGAAGCAAAATTACATTGAAATAAACTCCTTTGTGAAGATCTTAGAGTATTATACACTTGCATCAGAAATTGTCCCTATTTTGGAAGGAAATAAGGTTGCCTTGTACAGCAGCTTACTTATGAATGCGAGTGTTATTTTTATAGGGTCAGGAATATATTGGCTTGTTTTTTGAATTTAATCGTGGCCTTAACTCAAATTATATTTTACCATTTTATTTCTTACAAATAGTTGTTTTAAACTTGACGAGTATATCAATACAATTACATTATATTACATACATACTAATAACTAATAATACCAACATCTATTCCACTTGCTGAGAACCCTCTTTGCACTGAAGCAGGGCTTCCATCACCGCTAAGTTCCAATCCCTGATCGTAATCTTGAGGTTGTAGTCATGGAGTTATTGATGTTTGCAATCATCGTCACGAATCACCCAATAGCATCTTCATTATCATCGGTAGTAAGTGAAGCTCCCGGTATACCGGGAAACTGCAACGACTGCGTGCGGGACGCTCTCGTGCAGTTTCATTTTACTCTTTGATTTTGTGACTATGACTGACTTGAAAATGCGTACATAACAACTCCTGACTGAAAGCTCGTTACTTTTGACTTACGAAGGTTTGGCTCGAATAAGTTTTTCTTCTCAATATAAGGTAGTTGGGTGACATCTCCGATAAGGACTGGGACTAGGACAACTTAAGGAAGTTCGCTAACTGCAGACAGCCTGGCAGCCATTGCTATGGCCCCAAAATGGTTTTGGGGTTCTTATAGATGGTTCTTGGCTACTATTTAGATTTTAGATTTTTATTTTATTTTATTATTCTTAGATGATAGATGCTGGAACTCTGGAATCCGGTTAAATCGCATACACATTTCTGATGTTGTAGATTATGTTTAGTAATACAGTTAAAACTATGAGATATTGGGGTCCAGATGCAAGACGTTAAGTGAAGGACCTGTCCAGGCGCCTTAAAGAAACTACAGGTGACCAAAGACCTGGTGCTTACCTCGGGCTACGTATCAGCCTGGCTATTCAACGAGGTAACGTTGCCAGCTTTTTGGGCACTCTATTCGCAGTCAGGGGTTTAATTGCTGTTTTTACAGCAATATATCTATAATTTTGAGGTATTTTAGCAAATTAGTGTTATTGTAAATGGTTTGTTTTTTTATTATTTGTAGTTTGTATTATTTAGGCCTAGCACCTACAGACATAAGGTCCGTGCCCTTGGTAATACAGGTTTTAAATAAATTTTGCACAAATTCGTATTTTATAATTAAATATTAAGTTCATGAAAAGTCTTGGACAAGTTTACAAAATAATAACAAAATTTATAAATACAAATGTGGCTAACAAGGGATTTTATTTTCAGATATGGACGACTCCTTATTCAATAGTTCTTAAAAGTACTTATCATATGCAGTTGTTATATATAAAACTTATAATTATAAGTAAAAGGATCTCATTTTTTATGTTTTCATTTTTTTCTCTTTCCCCCTATTTTTGCTCCTCTTTTTCTAATTTTCTCTTAAAAGTAAATAAAATAAATTAACAAATTAAATATAATATGAAGTCTTCCAGCAGATTTTCTATCTTAGCACAAATCAGACTTACTTCTTCTTTGCCGCTGCGATTCTGGGAGCCTTGCTCGCAAATGCAAAGAAGGGTGTTCTAGAGGCCTGGCTCTCCATGATGGTCGGGAGAGAGGATTGATCTAACATGATCTGGATTCTTGATTTCAGATCCATCCTTTCCAGACCAAATCTTGAGCATTCGAACAGTATGTGCCATATCGTTTCGTCACAAGCTGGATTGCAGACGCAAGAGGGACTGTCTTTTACATGGAACCGATGTTGGTACGCGGCGAATCCTCCGTGGCCGGTCAATATTTAGACATGGATAGGTGTTAGTACAGAAAACGATAGGAAGACAAAAATACACTTAGTTTTTTCTTTTCAGTAGGCGAACTCTTCTAGTCGTCATGATATGTTTGAAATGTGATTTCTTTAAATCCAGCAGCACATTTTTTACAGATACGTAATTAAGAATACTCTTCAAAGTTATTTTTTATCGCTATACCCATTATTTTAGTACACTATAAGCTAAGAAACTGGTTAAATATAAAATAAAACCACGACGAATTCCGCAGCGTCTTTAAAAGACAATAATTTAAAAGCGAGAATGAAATTTAAGATTTATGGAGGTACTCTTTTTAAGCGTTTTCCTTTTATTTTACTTTTCCCTGGAAACTCAAGTATAATGGTTGTTAGACAACAAGACTATAGGTACTTAAATGTAACTTTATCTAAAAAGAGAAGGTATGAAATTGTTTACAAGTAATATTGTTTTATCCTGTATACGTAGCTCTCGTTGTAGGTACGCTGTAGGTAGAGACGTTTTTATCTCTCTCTCTCTCTCTCTTTTTTTTCTCTTCTTCCTACTTGGATGTCGTAGGAGCCGCCTAAGGTATAAAATGAAACGAATGATCAGCCGTGTGATTATATAAGAGCAAACATCGTTGCATCTTTGAGAGAGATTCAGATTCAGATTCAGATATTTTATTGCTTCCATATACAATGTAAAGGTGTTAAAAAAAATGTACATAAAGTCTTATATGGACCCTGTCGGGCACCGCAAAGTTAGAAGAGAGGAAGACGCAATTATGGTTATATAAATAAAAAATATTTTTGTAACATATTGGTAGAAATAATTTAAATGTGAATAGTTAATTATATCGTAATTATATTATTTATCCTTCAAAAATTCGTCTATTGAGTAATATGATTTGTTTTGTAGAAATAGTTTTATTTAGCCATAAATATTTTGTCATTTTGTTCACAATCAAGTTGGTTTTGTATTTTGTTGTATATAATTACTGACATCGGTAACGAACTAGACGAGTGCGTCTGCAGCCGGGAGAAGATAACTTATATCCTGTATACCTCAATGCTACTGGTAGTTCCTATAGTACACTATATCCTATAGTAAACACTTAGGGGACAGTAGCTAAGCATATTATAATTATATGGGTATTTCAAAATGAATCATATATATGGGACCAAAGAGGTTCAAAATTGAAGAATCCTAAATTTCTGAATCAAGTAGTAGATTCGAAGTGTAACATAAGGTACTGGAACGATTCGTACGACCCGGAAAAGCGAACCCCAGTTCTTTCTAAATCACTTGTTATATACCATTTGCCGTTGTAGATCGCTTTGTAGCTAGTCGTGGTACTACTCGTACCATAGGCAGGCATGCATGCAAACTCTACTGGGGTGACTCTCGGGTGCCCGCTAGGGGATTTAGGTAGGCTAGGAGATTCCAATCGAGCGGTCCCGTACATAAGCGGTTACGTATAGCTATCTGTACCAGCGGCTGCTGTCTTAAGTTAAGACTATAGATTTAAGTTAAACCGATAAGGTATCCGAGTGAGCTGAATACTGTCCAGCCGTGCGATTCTCGCAATTTCGAGCAAACATCGTTGCATCTTTGACACATCCATAAAACAAATGACGAGATGACAAGAAACGTTGGAAAAGCAACCTTGTGTACAAGGGCGATATCTCATAAAGTATTTGACATCGGTGAGCTCGTCGACGAGCACATCGACGAATCATTAAAGAATCGCACGGCAGGACACTGACTAGACACACTTATTTAGGTTACGAGCTTGACTATACAAGTAGGTATAACAATCTCAGTTTATGCAACTATAGATATCCAATGTCCATAATAATATTATAATAAACGTTTGTACTTCTGTCCCGCTCTCTGTTTGTCAACCTTATCACGCCTGAAAGACTGAACGGATCGTTATTTAATTTATTAACGTAATTAACTATGTCTCGGGGAAGGCTGTAGGAGACTTTTAATATTTTTTATAAATAATGATTTATTTTTTATTTATCAAACAAAATCCACAGACAACCCTTAACTTAAATCTTTTTTTTGTAGTAGTACCACGCTGCAACCCCACAGCCTAATGGGCCGGCGCGACCGGAGAAGTACCACACTCCCACATAACACCGACGTGAAGTAACATAGCTTGCTATTGCGTTTCGTCGGTTTGTGGGATGTTTCGGAGTTCCCCCTCCCCTCAACCCTCACCCCTTCTATCTTTTCCTTCCTATCATCCTTCCTTAAAGGTCGGCAACCCATCCTCGAGTGGTTGGTATTGCGGATTTCCGTGGGCGTCGGTAACACTTACCATCAGGTGACAGAGACAAAGATGCCTGGAAGCTTTCCACTTCTGCCTAATAGCCAACTATTGAATAAATTTGTTATTTTAATACTACTCATATGTAACCTCAATGTACAAAGACTTGAAAAAATAATGGCCCACGAGTTTCTTGCTGCTTCTTCTCGGCGGTGGTTCTTTTCCGAAGACAGCGGTAGAATCATTTAAAATTTGGACGTTCATAAGAGTGTCTATGATGCCTAAACTGAATAAATAATTTTTGAATTTTGAATTTTGAATTTTGGTGAGCTTGCTCGTTTGCCAATCTATCTCGTAAAAAAAACGAGAAATTATTACTTAAGCTATCTTACGGCCAATAAAGGATTTACGTTTGTTGAAGTTTGTCAGATGAAGGGTAATAATTTTCTTTTCTTTTTTTATAATTACAGTGTAACAAGTACTCATAATTCAGTTTTACTAGTGTTAAGTACTGTAATGCAGTAGATTATCATCATCATCCATCACCACGCGGGTGAAACCGTAGGCACAGCTTATTAAAATATTTTATAACTTGAGCATTGGCTAAAGTACAAGCACTCGAGTCAAGTTTAAAAGGAAAAACAAAACACTCCGTCCCCAGAGCTGAGATAAAAGAATTCCAGATAATATAGGGTATCATTTGCGGCGTACATTTTTCACGTGTCTGACCTAGACGCTGGCCTTACACTAATCCCTATAAAATAGTGTGCGAGCCATCACCTGGGATTGGAGCACGTGACCGTAATGTACAAATAACGGGGCTCTTTGTCAAATAAATGTGCTGTTATTCAGAAGAAATTGTGATTTATTTTACACGTGAAAATACTGACGGGGTGTCTGTGAAATTGAATTACTTGTATGTGGGACAGACCTCATAATTATCTCTGTCGGTTGATGACGTTCAAATATTGATATTTAATAATGGAAGATATTTATTATTATAATCAGATGTAGTATGTATAAATCGTTTATAGAAAAAGTCAAGAAAATAATTACAAGTGCAATTTGATTAATTTAATACCGACTTCCATGTAACTCAAAAACTACTGGACCGAATTTAATGAAACTTAAGTGGAACCACACGGAAAGCAAACACAAAGAATTTTGAGAATCGAACCACCCAATCGAAAGTTATGAGGTAACAAACATAAATACAAAATACAGTCGAATTGAGTAGCACCTCCTTTTTTTGGAAGTCGGTAGAAAATAGCACGGACACCGGAGTCTGTGGAGAGTATTTAAAGGTTGTAATAGATAGATAGTGACTATACTCTTAGCTATAGGTGATTAGTAGGTATAAGATTATAGTGATAGAAAGACATGAAGATTTCTTATACAAAAATTGTGTTTATACTTAAGATTTTGTTTAAAAAGATCTTTGCGAACTTCAGGCCGTTACTACACTTAAACAACATTTACCAGATAAGCCTGGAGGTCTCGGAGTGTCGGAGGCTAACACTCGTATTTATAAATAAGTCATTACTTGTTGCTAAGTAATTTCTCAATGAAGTAATTACTTTACAGTAGAATTCTTCAACATAAAATCTTATTCTATAGTCGAGCAATGAACGTTTCTTACTAAAGTAAGCAATAACACAACATAACCCTTTCAACATTGGATGTATCTTTTTACACTTGTCATGGGATTTTAATTTTTACAGCATAATAGATCCTCCACAGTTCAGACTTGCGTGCGAATGAAATTTTTATAAAACTTCAATTTTACAATAAATACGAAAAGTTGACGTGTTCTCATTGCCTATGTAAAATGGTAACTATTACTCGGCTTTAGCCTTTGAAAGTTGAACTTTAGGCAAATACTAGACTATAAAATTAAAATCGTAGAATATGTAATTAATTTTACTTAAGTAATTACTTTTACTAGAGTAATTACTTTAACTTTAGTAATTATTTTTACATAAGTTATTACTTTTACTTAAGTAAATACTTTTACTTAAGTAAACACTTACTTAAGTAATTACTTTAACTTGTTTATAAATACGGCAGTATCCACTTGGTCGTAGCGCCACTGTATCATTAAGTACTGAATTTTAACGGATTTTTATACTGTCTATTGAAGAGACAGTTTAGGGGTGCGCCTGATGTTAATTTGCCCATGACAGTTGGAGTATCACCCAGTGATTAAAAATATAGTTTTGCATGGTACTGTACTACGGTCGTCGCCTAAAGACTTTGTATTTTCAGCCCAACTCAGATAGCCCATCACCAGTAGCAAACTTTTTCGAACTGCGGTGGTAATAGCCAATATATAGTTTTTCCTTCGTCCTCTCACAGAGTACAATTTTCAAACAAAGTTTTAACTTAAGGTGACTTACATGGATTTTTGTCTAATGGTTATATATTTGTATACTTAAATAAAATACAAGGGAATTAAGTCTACGGAACCATATCGTTTAGTGTATTAAAATAAATGATTTATGTAACTACATACACATGGAGCCTCTTTTCTTTTTTTAGCCACAGATGTGCAATACATAACGCAAATGAGGTAATATGCATAAGGTATGATTTACTGCAAAATTACAGTAAATTATACAGAACAAAATTCTACTGCAAATACAATAACGTTAATTCGAGCAAAATCAACCAATTAATTTTATTTTCACTAAGCCCAGCCTATCGGACCCAGGTGTTCAAACCTTTTCCCAAAACGAGTTAGCAGTTCGCGTTACTCATTTGCTTATGTTCAAACTTTTTGATCGGTCCCTATTGTCGACTATGCGACGACACGTATGAAAACAGGCTTTCACCTCGATTGAAAAGTTTCACTGCGTACGTACACTTGAAACTATTTATGGCGACATTAATTGTTCAGTTGTGAAAATATTAAGGACTAGCTGCTCTCCGCGGTTTCGCCCGCGCGGTGATGGATGATGATGATGATGATGAATCTTATTTAGCCTATGTTACTCAATGTGAATGTAGCTTTCTAATGATAAAAGAATTTTTGAAATCGGTCCAGTGCTTTTTGAGCCAATTCGTTACAAACATACTTACAAATGTTTCCTCTTTATAATATTATATATGTAGTATAGTTGGCAAGTGTAGTTATTACGTGTTAGTTTTACTATAACTTAGTGGCAATAACATAGAGCATTTAAGTATTATAACTAAATAACACATTTAAGGCATCAGCTTTCAAAAATAGTCCTGGGTCAAATTTGTCACTGAATATATTGCAGCGGTATATTCGTTTCGAACAGGTTCATTTTGACAGTTTATACACTGTGTTATGAAAGCTGGTCGGTTAAGCACGTCGATTATAGAAAATTCAACAACTTTTTAAATAATTTGAGCAATCCTTATAAAATATAGACTTTTTATTTAGATATTTATATAGGAAGAAGTGAATTCTTTTTATTTCTCTCCTACCGACTTCCAAATAGGAAGAGGTACTCAGTACGACTATTTTTTTTATGTTGGTAACCTCATAGCTTTTGACTGGGTAAACCGATGCTCAAAATCATATCATTTAAATTTTATTAATTTTTTTCCAGTAGTTTTTGAGTAAGACTTAACTAACAATAATGGAAGTCGGTAGTCAATTTTTCAAATTGTACTTGTTTAAACGATCCTTTTTCATTACATTTAAATTCACAAAATGTAATGAAAAAGGATCGTTTAAACAAGTACAATTTGAAAAATTGACTATCGACTTCCATTATTGTTAGTTAAGTCTTACTCAAAAACTACTGGAAAAAATTTAATAAAATTTAAATGATATGATTTTGAGCATGCTACATGTACAGTTTTTTTATACATTTCAGTATTCAGCATTGTCACACGTGCTTGTTACATGACAAACACTATAACAGCTGTACTAACCTGCGATGCGATTATGTAACGATTCGTCGCTGACCTCGTCGACGAGCTCACCGATGTCAAATACTTTATAAGATATCGCCCTTGTACATAAGATTGCTTTTCCAACGTTTCTTGTCATCTCTTCATTTGTTTTACGGATTGTCAAAAATGCAACGATGTTTGTTCTTAGAGAATCGCACGGCTGATACCCATCCTCATGGAGAGCGTGACCTAACAGCGAGGACCTACTAAACGTAGTTCGTTCGGTATGTGTATTATTTATACACAATTTAATAATGCTGTTTGAAACTGCGAAATAACTTTGACTATAGATAATTTATTGATTCAGGCGTTACTTTGCGGAAATCCATTATCAAAAACGATATTAGAAGAAATATTTAGTGACATTTGAGTCTCAGGAGATGTTGAACATCTCCTGAGGATGCCTCGTGTAGAGGCGAAACACGTGTCGAATAGTTTTTAGTTGATGGGGTTGTTTTGTGTGTGGTTTATTCTGTATACTTCCTGTTTGCAGTTTGTGCGGGAGGGAGCATCACACCGCAACTCGGCCATAAGCATTGTTTTTAGAATAAGTGTCACTAAATATTTCTTCTAATATCGTTTTTTAACTTTGACTAATATATTATACACTATCTTCGCTTATATATCGACAAATAGTATCGAATAATATTCATAAATCGCAACATCACTTTGTCGTCGCTGAGGCTGCGCGCTTATGAAAGTATCAAGTGTGCCGAAGCTTTTAGGTTGTGAGCAAAAGTTTAGTACTTTCGTCTTGCCCTTGGGCTGAAAAAGTCGCAAAGAGCTTCGTATCTGACAAAACTAACAATGAGTTGTCGGTTAGCCTAGATGTGAAGTTTGTATAGAACTTTTGCTGTATTTATTTATAATAGGCTTGCCAAGCGAACTTTTAGGTATTTGAGCGGGTGAAGCACTGGCCGTGACAGGATTAAGCGTGCGTCTGTAAACACGATAACTTTTTCGCAGTTTTAATTTGTTTATAAAAGAAGCCACAAGTGTAAAAAAATTCTAGATATTACTTTAATTTAATAAATACCCCTTTTACCATTACATAAAAATATAGTAAATGTCAATCAAAGTATTGAGAAATTCGAAACGAAAGATTTCTTTCGTTATTTTATTTTCGATTTTTCTTCTAGGTGCCTGATAACAATTTTGCAATAGTATTGTCTTTATTTACTTTTAACTATGCTCTGTATTTTTTCCAAGTTTGTATCGATAACTGTGCGTCTAAACTGTGCGACGAAAAAAATTGCGTTTTACGAATCATTGGCTTTGGGCAGCGCCTTAACCCGTTGACTCGCGATTCGCCATATTTGGCCAATAATACAATAGCTTTCAATCAACCTACTTTTCCTGGAACTGTAACGTGTGTGGTTAAGTAGAATATATTTGATGATACTGTAAACCACTGCAAGGCGTGCATCATAGACATGATACATGCAATATCTCAAGATAATAATAATAATAAAATATAATAATAAAATCTTTATTGACACATTTCTTAGGTAGTAGGTACTTACAATAACAATAGACTTAGGTAATATGCTGTGTTTGCATATAGGTAATACATAAATCATATCTTTTGAATGAGATCGTTGGTGCCTGTGGTAGTATAAAACTGTGTTACAGACCACAACGCCCTCCGTTCTTGTACAGGTATAAACAATATTACAAAGTAAAAGGCCTAGCTTAAGTATATTTGAATGGCCTGTTATAATGTATTAAGTAATTTTGTACTGATAGCGAGAAGAATTATAAAAAAGAATAAGTAAGAAATTAAGAATAATAATAATTATGCCGAGCGCAGTACAGTGCCTAACGGTAATCAAAACTTTGGGTCTAAGCTCTCGGTGGTATCGTGACAGTACCTGCCGTGCGATTCTCTAAGAGCAAACATCGTTGCATCTTTGACAACATCCGTGAAACAAATGACGAGATGACAAGAAACGTTGGAAAAACAACCTTATTTACAAGGGTGAAGTATTTGACAACTGTGAGCTCGTAGACGAGCTCGTCGATGAATCATTACAAAATCGCACGGCAGGCTGGTTTACCGCCCACCATTAGGTGCCCAACTTGTCCATCTCGTCACTTAACAGTATAAAAAGTTAGCATCGTTTTAATATACTTAACAAAATCTGAATGTCCATACTTACTTTTGCGTAGTAAAGGCAACGTCGCATAATAGAATCGCAAGTTTATGCTAACGAAACAATTTACATGAGTCCCACATTTTATTATAGTCATACTAAAGTATTTACATTCATCTGACTTAAGTGGTACCAGAGAACGTAATAAGGTCTATATTTTACTTTTTTTCTTTGTTTCCATGTATTTTAGCAAAATATGATACCTGCGGAATATATGAATAAATTGCAGTCTTTTTAATGAAATCCAGCCATGAGCTTAGATATGATTCAAGGTGATTATAGGTCGCAGGTAAGATCTATGAAACAATAAACTATTCACTAATATGTCATATAACTAAATGATTGGCCTCGTGCGCAAGAGCTCACCTTGGTTGGTATTACTTCAGTGTTACAAGAGTCGATGTCATTATAACAATGAAATTGCTATTGTGTCTGGCCGCGTGACCTTTGATGGGATATATGCATTTTTTCGTAGATCCAATTATACATCCTTGTCCGATACGGCAATTCAAACAAGTAAGTTACATGACGCGTTATGAAATTTTCAAGAAATAAGTGTGCAATTTTACCATCACTCCTTGACGATGTGGTAAAGTGCTGGGACACGTGTTTGAATGGTCACAGCGAATAAAAAATAAAAACCGCTGTAGTTTACAACATGAAAGTTTTACAGAAAAGGCAAAGTAAAACAAGTACTGAAGCCACATAACAGTTTAAATTAAAACACTGTTTTAAACTATCACGGTTGTTCTCTAAAGTTATATGATTATTAACGGGATAACCGTAGCAAAAGACTAAGAAAGAGGGTAGATCGCTATGTCTGCACCTATCTTTTAAAATTTTTGACCAACCACCCGCATTCTTCAGTCTTCCCGTGAACATGGTGCATGTAACTGCGCCGAAATATCGGGAGCTCATTCCACAACCTTACCACGGTAAATATCCCGTTAATAATCATATAACTTTACAGTTTAAATTAATTAATAAAAAGAATTACCATGATAAAAGTAAACCGACTAATCGATTATACAAGTAGGCGATTGGACTGTTAGCTGCAGTTGGTAGCATCCTTGCCTTCGGAGCCGCTGGTCCGGGGTTCGATCCCCGGACAGGTCAAATATCTGTGTGCATGAACATGCCTGTTTGTGTCTGGATGCGTGTATCAGTCGCCAGGTTACAGCAGTACAGGTTTTTCCTATATTGGGACCTAAAGACCTGTGTGGATGTTGTCCTCGAGTAAATAAATAGGTAACTAATACACACTTGTGTATAGTATTTTTTAACTTTGGCGATGTGAACATATATAATATATTATATTAACGGGGCTTAATCGCGTTGAAATAGTATTTATTTCGAGAACCTGGAGTCCAGTGTTTCATCTTTGCAATATTTTTTTTTTTGGTAATAAGCCGGAACGAAAGAAACGTGAAAGGAAGAGGGTAGACCGTTTCATCTCCTCATAACAATACCTACCCGCAGATACTTCAGTTTACTCCTGAACATGGCGCATGCAACTGTGCCGAAATATCGAGAGGTCACAACAAAATACAATACATGGTAAACATCCCGTTTCTACCGTTAATTTTAGTATTTAGTTCCCTCGACGTTTCAATGAATCTCTCTCTCAAATATATCTTCAGAAAAATCTGTTGATATCGTTAGTGTTGTGTGTCGGGACAATGACTTTTTATAACAACTGTTGGGGGTATTCCCTTTGCGTTCCAGAGACGTAAATGTACGTCAGTTTCATTCATAAATCTTTTGTTTTAATTATCACGGTACAGGAATGATTAAAAATATCTCCATACTTCGAGACGATGACACCCGCCTCTTCAGTCCGCTCGTGACCACGATCAATGCAACTTGAACGAAACATTGAAGTAAATAAATAGTATTTTAACGCGATTAAGCCATGTTAATATACACATACATATCAAAGTGTAACATTTATATATATTGTAGAATTACACACACGGGAGATATAATGAAATTATCCCTGAACCTGATAAGCCAAAAAGTACGAGTATCTATTTATATGTCTTCATCCCGCCAGGTTTAAGATACGACCCTGTATTTCAAGTGCATTTGAAACAATTGACCTCTTTGACCCGAGGTCACTCCTAACACAGAGTATTTTGTTTTCCACTTCATGTAGTTCACTTGCTATTTTATTACAAGATTGTATCATAAATAGCGAATGTTTATTCAATGGGAATGAACTTTTTTAATTTACTTTTAGCATGCCAAATGTAATATTAACTAGAATGAATATACTTTTGTCTTAATTTTAACGATACTGCCAATCTAGTATTACACAGAAGGTGAAATATAGTGACTCATCACCTTTGTATGGTTTGATAAAATTACCTTATAAATAAATAATTACACTTATAAATAAATATAGCTAGATTAAAAGAGTGATCAACCTCTCTTGGCAGGGGTATAAAAGTGCCCTTATCATTTACGTATATGAATACTCTCTCAAAACTCGACGCATAAACGTTATTTGAAAAATTATATATAATTACAATTACGAATACCTTAATATTTTTTAGATACTTCTAAAATGATAAAAATCTAGATAAAAAATCCTAGCGAACATTTATCGAACTTTATTATCTGTGACTTCTCTTACCCAAAAATACGCTGTTACAGTGGGCGGCTGTAGGCAGCCCTAGCTCGTAAATAAAAAAAGAGCTTACGCAGTAATAAATTTCTGCTCCAGTAACAAACAAAGGTCTCCCATCGACACATGCTCGCGGCAATGGCTCAAGGCCGAACCACTCGTATTTTTTCTTAAGCCCAAACCACTTCCCCATATCTTTTCCTGTTCGGGCACATCAAGCTAAGCCACCATTTATTCGTGATAACCATATTTCGCGCAACTAACATGATCTTTCTTCATTAGGTGTCTGTGCTAACGCCGAAATATTGCTGGCAATATTTGTCGTGGAATTTACGGTGCAAAGTTGGGGGTGTCCTTTAAATCAAACTCTCCCCGTGTGGGTAAACATGAGGGTGGTGAATTGTGGTTTGTAACTTAACCGGGTAACATTTTGGCCGAATAAATACCGGACATGTGCAACAATAGGCTTAACTAATGTTGCTGCGGATCGGATTGGAAGCAAAGCTTTGAACAATATTGTAGTTAAGTATTATTTATATAAACACTCATGTTGATTAGTGCTCAACTTTAGTACCGGGATCACCCAGATGCGCTGCGCACTCGCCCTGACGTGTATCTAAAATGCCTGAAACGCAGATCACGTTTTCGGTCTCCAGTCTGAGTATTTTACCGATAAGTAATTGAATACGTGTTATAAAATATCAAAAAACATAATACATAGCACAATGAACTCTCTGTAAAGTGAGCAACATACAAACTAGAGCCTAAAAAAATATTCGCGCGTCACCCGGAGTGTGTTCACGTATTCGCGGGATTCAACGCAGCTTCCCTTGTTTTTCGGCTCGTATCTATCGCTAGTTAAATTAATTATTTAGTTTGCATCTTACATAATTGAGATAAAGCCTATTATGCTTTGTAGAGTTTTCTTACAAAAATTCACTTGCATTCCTGCACACGACAATGTAAATTGAACTTATTAAAACAGAACTGTTCATCTTTACATTTACTAAGGTGATTTAATGTTTACATAACATTGAACTTTTTATTGAAGAGAATTTGTCTTGTCTGCTTTTCAACTGTTTTCAAACATTTTAAATTATTAAGCTTTACATTTCAGTGTATTTAATTTAGTAGCAATACTCACTCGGTAACTCGTTTGAAATTCGGCTAAATAACAAAGTGGCCGGATTCGACATCTCTATATCCATATCCCATAAATAGGGATTGGTTATACAGGGACTTTACTCGAGAGATATAAACGTAGAGATTATTTTGAGACGGCTTACTTATAAGCTGAACTCAATTTTGCACTTATCGGTCTGTAGTGTTTTACTGTTTTATCAGAGTCTGACAAAATAATAAATAATTTAGAGTGTATTTGTGCTTGTTATTGTTTCGGATTTTAGTGTTACCAAAAGTATTATTTTATCACTTTAATTTTATAAATGCGACAGTGTACCCGTTTGTATGAATCGATGGATGTTTATTACTTTTACATATGCATTGACTTAAAAACAATGAATCTTTATTAATAATGGGGATTAAAATGTACCTTTTTATCTTGAAAATAAAAATGGATTTATGACAAAATACAGTGACAAAAGCATTATACAGTACTTTAATGTAAACTTCACAAAATAAGTAAAGTACTAAATTTATAAAAAATACATTTTGTAAACTAATTATTAACCTTAACCTTTATATCAACACTAGGAATACATATCCCTAAGTAAATCGTAAAATATTCCAAAAACGTTCAGATATTGTTCCTAAGATAATATTGGTTAGTATGCTAAGATGAAACAATGCTAGAATTTGCAGAGGGAGACACCCCCTAAAATCAAACTCTCTGTGACGTGTAAGTAAATATAAACATCGATCCTATTACGGAACTTCGCTAGATGAGGTACATGTATAAGAGTGTATATTAATGTACTAGCTGACTCGCCAGCGACTTCGCTCTCTTGTTTTATGGGATACGAAACCACCGAAATGATTTGATATTCACCAAGCTCATTCCTTCAAGGATGCTTACAAATAAAATGCATCAACTGCCAAAATTTCAAATTAGTAGCCGCAGCGATTCTTAGTCATGTGTCGATGTCATTATTACAATGAAATTTCTGTTGTGTCTGGCCGATCGACCTTTGATGGATTATGCTCTGCGTTATTGAATCAATTAGTCAGTCAGCACAAGGAATTATGTATGTATAGATACATTTTGGAGTTAAAAAATCATGGCATGAGCTAACATCCTTCTCTGGCGCTTCTTTTGAGCTTCCTCTGATACAGGTTCTCTGGTATTAAGATTTATAAAAGGAAGCTTGAAAGTAGCGCCAGTGAAGGCTAAATATAATAGTTATTAATATACTAACCTGTTATTAACAAGTCATGTGTAGGATGAAATATTTTAATAAAACAGTGTTATGGTTAAGGGAACGGTAAAGAAAGTATGGATGAACTGCGTAACAATGATTTTACGTTTATAAAAGTTGTGGGTACTATGTTAAGACAAATTATAGAGCAGTTTGTAACAAGAGTGCGTTATATTATACAAACTCCACATAAGGTAATAAATAAATCTTTCTGTAGACCCTGCACAATACAATAGCAAATAACGACATACTTGATGGCAAACTAGAATCCATTTGTACGTAAGCTGGGTGTTAAACTAATACGCGATGTTTATTTAGAAAATATTAAACAAATCGACATCGGGTTCCTAGTAACCATGAACGTGCATGTGCTGTAATGTGTTTCAATTTAATATACAGAAGGGAGGCACCCCTTAAATCAAACTCCCCTCGGCGACGAGTGGGGAATATAAACATCGATTTCCTACACGTGAATTTTCCCAACTTAAAGCAAAAGCTTTAGCGTAGTATATGTTACTTTATATGTTTCAGAGAATTATACTGTACTAAAATGTATTAATAAGTGTATGTATTATAATACATTTTAATATGTTTTATGGGCAAGCTATTCAATACCTAGTTGGCACTCATAGTTGATCAGAATATGTCCTATAACAAATTTCATACATTGGGTCCATTTGCTGATATTCATAGTTTTTAAACACCTGTGTGAATTTCACGAGCCGTGAAAGGTTTGATTTCTACGAATTGGGACACAAGGTATTAGTCGTGTAAGGATACATTCTTAAGAAGTTCTGTTGTCTACTAGACAAGGTTGCTACTGCCATAACAACGTGTTGTTATTTGTATTAACTCAACAGACATGAACCTGTCATTTCAGTAAGAAGTGGTGGAAACAATTTTGATCCAAAAGGCAGACATAAGAAAAAGCAGACTTGAGTTTGAACTTGTAAATATAAAAAAATATTCATAAACGGTCTGGTTGCGCTGATTTAAAGACAAATTCTACGTAAACCGTCACTTAGGTTGTTGCAATTATATCTCTGTATATCTATCCACTCCCGAACATACGCCTCTGCATACGTGTGAAAGAGATGACGTCACACAACTGCGACAGTGGCGCGCCCGAAGAATGGTTTCGGAGTGTGTTCGAAGTGCGATACCGACGCGCCTGCGAGCTTCTCGTGTAAAAACTCAAAATTTGTGAATTGTGTGAAGTGGGATGTATTACAACTATTGGAAGGACTGATAAACTCCAGCATCGAGCTATAAAGGTATTGTGCACCTTCCTTATATAGAACTGATTCTCTCTTTCCAACTTCCGTACAGTTTTATTGTCATCCACTTGTCTCGCCGCATCAGCCTGATTTAAATGTATACTTTTGCAAATTGCTTTTTCTTTTTGTTTCCTGGATTGCGACAAACTGCAAGATTGTATAGATATTTAGAGCAAATTTAATTTAGAATTTCCTTCTTTTATAAGCACGCTTTGCATGCGTACATAGCTTGCTTGTATACAAATAAAATAAATATACATGCATACATATAGTTTACGCCTTTATATCGAAGATGTCAAAAGTTTTCACATTTAAGTATACTTTTGGATACTTGTTCATTCCTTAGCGTTACACTAATATTATCCTCTATTAAGTACACTAATATTATTCTCTATCAAGTCTCTTCACGACCACTTTGTTTACATGGAACAAGATTATTTCAATACCTAGGGTACTGATAAATCGGATAAAAATTATATTATGTATGCTTTACTTTTCAAAATATATCCAAATTTGTGCACACGTTTCACGTTAAGCGGTTAAAACACGTTACATAATATAGACACATAATTTAAATGTATTATAAAAGCAGGACTGTATTGTGTTTTATACCTTCAGTGCCTTTGAAATCTAAACATAACAATTATTTGACACAGAAGTAAGAATTATTCAATAGTCTATTTTCAATGTTTTGTTTTGGCGTCGCCTTTCATTAATTGCTTATTTAACTTTTTTACTCGCCTGTTCCTTTACCGTGTACCATTCAAGTACAGTGACTCCAACATCGCCGTCAGTAAGAGACAAGTCACTGTGGATTGTAATTAATCAAATCGAGACCGAACCGCACGAAAACAACACTGACTTGCACTTTTTACCCTTTCTGGGGAAAAACTGTAATTATTTCTAAAGCTTTGGGGTTTACGCATAGGTTGTTTTTGCAAGGCCAGGGGCAGCTTTTCACTGTTATTAAACTCACAATCTATGTTGCATCATAATCAGTCGTTATTGCTACTGGAACACGGGCATTCCTATCTGTGAAAGGAGTATTAAATAACGTAACATTAACATATTCATACTTGGAATGAAATCCCTGTGTCGCGAGTGGCATGAACACACACAATTTCACATATTATTATTTTTTTATTTTAGTTCAGTAGACTTTTTTTATTTCATATTGTTTTATTTGTACTTTATTACTTATTTAAATTCTTTTGTTACTATTATATATTTTTCAAAACAGTTGCTCGTAAAGTGAGCCATATTACATACATCGCTTTTAGGGCCATAAAACGAGCTATATAAACCAACACCATGAAAAATTATAACCTAGTGCATTATGAGATTATCCCTACAAATTAAAATTAGTACCATACTGCAAGTTATAGGCGAATAAACAGAGCGTTTTCAATTAAACCGGGTAACATAGTTATTTTTTTTGTAACGCCAAAGTAAAGAGGTTTTATGCCGATGAAAATCCATATTAATTTTTGGAATAAATCAATACCTGTTGCCTTCACTAATTTACGTAATTCTTCTGCTATATATAATTTTATAGGCCACTAACCAGGAGAGTATTCAGCCCACTCGAATGCATTATCGGTTTAACTTAAGACAATAACCGCTGGTACAGAAAGCTATACGTAACCGCTTATGTACGAAAGCGCTCGATTGGAATCCCCTAGCCTACCTAAATCCCCTAGCGGGCACCCGTGACTCATCCTACTAGAGTTTGCATGCATGACTGTGGTAGTTCCACGAGTAGCGCTGCTAAGCGATCTGCAACGGTGCACTACAACGAGTATGGTATATGAGAATACACGGGATTTAGAAAGAGCTGGGGTTTGTTTTTTCCGGGTCGTACGAATCGTTCCAGTACCTTATGTTATGCTTCGAATCTGCTACTTGATTCAGAAATTTTGGATTCTTCAATTTTGGACCTCTTAGGTACCATATTTATGATTCATTTTGAATCACCTATCTAATTATAATATACTTAGCTACTGTCCCCTTAAGTGTTTACTATTAGGATATAGTGTACGATTGGAACTACCAGTAGAATTGAGTTATACAGGATATAAGTTATCTTCTCTTCAAATTTCACACATCACACACACATGCACATCGTCACATACTTTCGATATTATAACAATACATTGTGATATTCATATCGTTTAAATTGATTAAACGTAATATATCCACAGTCAAATTTAAATATAGGTATTTGTAGAAGATTTCATCACGGTTTTTAGTATCTAGAGTAATACAAAAACATATAAAACAAAATTTGGTAACTTTTCAAGTCCAATTAGTAAAATGTTATTTAAAATTATGATTTACATAAAACTATGGATCGACCAAACATACGCTATGACCTGATACGCTATTTAGAGTGAATTGAAAATTGGAAATCTTGCAAAATACTACAAGGGGGCGTTTGAAAACATTCACTGATCCAGATGCTTTATTAATTTTTAGCTTTAAACAAGAGGCTGCACAGGTGATTGACCTGATTCACTCACAATTCCCTTCCTGCTATCAAATCACCTTACATTCTCAACTGGCGTGCTTGTAAGGTATCTTCAAAGTCTAAATAAATCACAGGAGATGCACACTCCGTCTCTGACTTAGATTAAATCTAAACCGCACTTTTATCGCAGCCAAAAACACTGCTTTATTTATATCTCTTTGTTTGTGGTTTAATTATTTCGAGAATGACTTCTCCTTAACCAATTCACTGTGTCACACAAAGCAAAACGGAATTATTCGTGGCCCAAATACTTGCACGTGCGTAAAGTGAGCTTCACTGACAATTGACGCTGTGACGTCTGATTGTAGCCTTCGTTACCAACAAGACGTATTTGTTGGCCTTAGTGAGCTTAATTTTACTCAAGGTATTTTCGTTTGTATGTTTCATGAGCTAGATAGGTAGATAGGTAGAACATATTATAGTAGCCATCTCTCACACATTTTGTGCCTTTTCTCTCTTTATGAATACTCTTGTGTTAAAATTAACCACTATCACAATGTTCAAGAAAATTTATCTCAACTTGTTTAAGCGGAAGCCCTCAAACGTCATAAATATGTGTATTTAGACAGAATGTACATGTTTGTGCCGTTTGGGGTCGAAACTTTAGGCCCATGGGGGCCGTCCGCTCTCAACTTGTTTAGGGATCTGGCGAAACGTTTGGTTGAGGCGTCGGGTGACCGAAATGCTGGTGCCTATTTTGGGCAAAAACTTAGCATTGCCATCCAGCGTGGCAATGCCGCCAGCGTTTTGGCCACTTTTCCCCTCACCATGGGGCTTATAGATTAGATAGTTATTATTATTAATATTTTATTTAATTTTTAATTACTAACCATGTAATGTTTAAATGAAAGTGACATAAATAGATTTCTATAATCCAAAAAAAAAAGAAAAAAATAATTTCATGATAAATATTAAATTCTTCAAAATCAGTCATAAGTTTCTTAAAGTCACATATGTAACTGTAAGTTTGTTACTCACAAAACTGACTAGATATGTTAATTTGATGACTATGAAGTTGTTTATGAACATAAAATTGTAATATTTTTATATTATGATACACATTGTGTAGAGTTTACTATAAATTTGACTTACCCAGTGTAACTATGAATGACCATCGGCATTCCGCGTTTGCACCCGCGTGTAGACGGATAATGACGATGATGAATCAAAACCTAATACAGCCTCTATAATATTACTCCGGGATAATGTAGCATTCTAATGTTGAAATAATTTACCAAAACGCCCCAGTTGTTTTTGAGTTTATTCGTTATAAACATACGAAAATACATTTTTTTCCTCTATACAATATTACAATATTGATATAAATGTTAGGCCTATTGATAATTCTCTTCTATTAAATTCTATGTTATCCCAAGTACATAGATATGCAAGTATATATATATATAAAACAGTCTCAATCATTGTAGTATTATCTTTATATACTAGCGACTGCCCGCGGCTTCGTTCGCGTAGTAGGCTCGGTCTTGGACCTCGACATAACCTGCCATATTATCTTAGCTTTTCTTTCATAAGAACCTTCTCCTGACAATAATTAAGACAACAAAAAAGATTTCGCGAGATCGTTCCATCCGGTTTTAAGTTATAGCGTAAACAGGAGAAATAGGGGTATATATATTTATATATATATATATATATATATATATATAATTATATATATATATATATATAAAACAATGTGTCTCACAAGGAGTAGGTAAGGCTTATTAAGCACACACAAAGCAGTTCCTGGAAAAGTAGGTGCGAAATGTATTGTATTATTGGCCAAATATGGCGAATCGCGAGTCAACGGGTTAAGCTCTCAAAATTAAGAACTTTAAGGACCTAGCTGTCGTGTAGTAAAAACGAGATTCTAAGAATATAACCTCGCTCAGCGCGTAATAATCGCTCCATAAGTGCTCTCATGTCGGTAGGTACACAGAGAAATCGTGCCATCGCACGTTCTTGTAAACTTAGCGATAAAGGCCAACAGCCCTTAACTATTCCTAGTAAGCAAAGTTTTTTATAGACTAACGTGTTTATTTAAAAGAAAAACTGAATACAAATGAGTATACCATGTATATAATTCTCGTGAGTTTGACACATATTAATTTGTTATATTATTAACCAGCAAAACACTCCCGTTGGGGATCGAATACGTCGACCCGGGTTTCCGTTTAGTGCCCGCCGGGAGCTCACAGACGCCGCTGCGCACTGGCCCTGAATATGAGCATAGGACATTCTCGAAACCCAGGTCGACGTACTCGATCCCTAACGTGAGGTTTTGCCGGTTAATAATAGTAATAGAGTTATATAATTAAACATCAAGCGCTTAGATCAATCCAGTCACGTAGCTTCCACGTGCGGATGGACTGCTTTTGTATTTCACACTAGATTAGGATGGTGGGCTTGGGTTTCGATCTTCCAAAGGAGTAATATTTATATTCTGAAAAACGTGCTCGTATTTGGGTTACAGTAAGGCTTTGTAGGGCGATAGTCCTGGTAATTTTATAACATACTCGGATTCCTAGGGTTCAGGAACTAAAACTCTACCCTGTGAGAACATTTCGGTATAAAAACTATCTTTTGTAAGTCTTTGACCCTTCACTTATCTCAATTCAAAGACATTCAAACCTTTACAGGGCTGTTGCGTGAACAAGTTATTTTCACGTTTAATAACCCTACTAAGGAGAAACCCTTAAAGAACATAAAATACACCATGTTTAACACTCGCTCCGTTAAGACGAATCTAATACTTAACGTGTTTTTTATCAAAATTGATTGAACCGTTGAGTATAATAACACGCTTGCTAACATAGAAATGGATATACATACATTACAGATATACAGATCAAACACATAACCCTCTTTTTGGGTATCACCGCAGTCGTTTAAAAATGTCAAACGGAGCATTCTACAAATTTCAGCCGTGCGATTCTCTAAGAGCAAACATCGTTGAGCAAAATACTTTATGAAGTATCGCCCTTGTATAAGGATAAGGTTGCTTAACGTTTCTTGTCATCTCATCATTTGTTTTACGGATGTTGTCAAAGATGCAACGATGTTTGCGCAGAGAATCGCACGGCTGGTCATTTTCACATTATAGGTATATAAATATGTTGATTCTTTTAATTGAACGTCATAGATCAAAAATCGTGTATGCGCCGACAGTTACGCAAGCTTTCCTATGCATTCGAGATAGATTAAATGTATATTTAATTAAGTTTTCCGTTTTTCCTGTTTGTCTTAAAAACAATATTGTAACAAAAGGCTGAGCTGTAATAAAACTCAATGTATTCATAACAAAACCATCTAGCAGAACTTCATCTATTTATCAACTTTTCCAATTAGCAAAAAGTTGCACAAATGATGCAACTTCGATACTGCACCTGCAGGCTTTAAATGTACATAAATTGTGGAGACTGGGGATTCCTACTTTTCTAGCAAGCAGAGGCGTCAGTAAGGATTTATTGTTGGGGCGTGATATTCAGTGTAGTGTGATAAATAAAAGAATACACCACCATTTCCGCTAGTCAAACATGGCGGCAACCACGTGAACTTAAGTACTTCCGCGAGTCCAAGATGGAGGGCATCACGTGGTTTGACGTAGCCTCCAACAGCCAATGAAGAGCATGGCATTGTTCCGCCAAGAAAATGGCGGCGAAGGGAAATCCCATCTGAAGACATCGCTAGGAGTTAGTTGCTGGTATAGTCTTGTCAGAGTCAGCCAGATGGCAAAATACTTAGAAATGTGTATTAAGGCTGATAATTATAAGCTAAGTATATTTCTGTGTAATCTGCTTACGGTAACGTAACTTTTGTGAAATTTGTCTACGTTCAAATAGAACTTTCCAATGTTACTGATATGGTGTTTATGCAGGCTTTAATGTAATTGTTACTTAACTAATATTAGCATCTTGTAAATTCATTTGAATGTAATTGGTTGAATTTGGTTGAGTTCATTTGAAGGTAATTCGAGTTATGGAATACATGTGCATAATATGGTTTTATTGTTTTATTGTAATGGATGTTACAGTATTCGTCATTGCGATTGTCGATGAGTTCTACGATGTCAAATATGAGACATTGCCCTTGTTGGTAAAAATGATTTTCCAGCGTTCCTTGACAACTCGCCGATGTTTTGCGGATGTTGTCAAAGATGCAACGAACGATAAAGAATCGCACTGCTGTACGCCAACCTCAAAAACGTTAGTAGGTTTTTACCTAGAAAGAGTATCTGATCCCGAAGTCGTTCACCAACACGCTGGACTGACTCTATTAAAAAGGCCACGAATTCCACCATTGTACAATGAGCTCGCAATGTCACTAACCGTCAGAAATGGAAAGACATCGCGAGGACATTGACAGCCCTGGAAATAGAAACTGGCGAGAATCCGCTGTTGTACTGTCACATTAACCACGACCACTCTGATATGTACTCGTAACATTTCATTTAACATTATCGCTGTAATAAGCATACTTGATAAGGAATGTATTCCTTAACAAGGTATTTTAAATAAGACAGAGCATTCACTTGTTATTTTATACTTATTCAATAATTTACTGATCACTATAATTGGCATTTAATACTATTTCTCTCTGTTCAACAATATTAAACCACAAGTATAAATTATTCTAATTATTTATTTAAAGTATAACAACATATCCCTTTTAATAATTATATATTTATAGTTGTTCCGACATAAGTTCGACGCTCAACGATTCCTAGAGTTCACCTCGGCTAACGACAACAGACTGGCCGCTTTCCGCCACGCTTACTACTTTTATAACAATATTTTGGCGGTAGAACAACTCTCCCTCCATAATCGTCAACAATGCCACCTTGCGGTGATTTTAGAAAACATCTGCGAGTCAAATACATTCCATTTATCTAATAATACAACAATTTTGCTAATTTTAACCTACTGTAAATAATTTGTCTCTATTGTATGTTTTTGTTATACTGAAATAATTATATATTGTTAACAGATAAGATCGCCCGACTTATAAAAAGTATCTGATTAAAACTGTAATATCCCATGTACGAGTATAATTTGAAAACCCATGGTGAAGTAACATCAAGGCAGACGTTACATCAGACGCACGACATGCTTGTCTCGTCACTTGATAATATTAACATTAACGGAAGAAGGTTGACCCCCCAACCCTATTCCTTACTACGTTAATAAGAGCAGGTAATTCCTCTCTGAACGTATCTCAGATCCACATTAATACTGGAACTAGGCCAGGAAAGATTAATCTTTTACCATTAGAATGGCTGGAACTAATGCCTTTTTAACGTCTTGGGTTTTTACCAACTGCTCCTAGTTCGGGAGTGAGCATTAGTTGAATAAATTAGAAAATAACTCTTATTGCTTCCTAACGTGCAAGTATTATGATAATCTTGTATATAAGGACACCGGACCTTTTTATTAACGTGTGGGGAATGTACTCACACATCCCCGCCAGACCCGTGGGGATCCGACGGGGCATGTCGGACCCTTTATGTACCAACTGCAAGCAGCAAGCAGACCATACCGACTAAATCACCACGCGGTGTTTCTCCGGGCGCCTTCCTGTAGGGACAACGGGAGCGCTAAGGACACTGGACCTTTTGTTTTTTTTTTATTTTGAGGGGGGTAATGCTGTGGGCTATAGTTTGTTCCGTATAAACCGGGAACAAAAGAGCTTTTTGATCCCTAGGAACTAAATGTGATATGAATATGGAATGTGGTTATTGTAAGTAAATGTTCCAATCACCAAAAAAATCAATCACCAACATTGTATGAATGCAAGTATACCTACTTACAGACATTTACATTATGTAATGACAGTAAAGAAACCGCGGGATTCATGAAAAAAGTGTTTATGAATAAGTAAAAAAACCCACACGAATAAATTCCACCTTCGTTTGTATAGTAATCGCTTACTCAAATTCGAATTTTACTTGTATATGGTTTTATCAAAAAATTGTGTCCTTCTCAATTAATAAGAATAAGAAAGATATAAAATTGTTACGATGCATTACCTTAATTGTTCAAATATAAACATTACTTCATCACTATTTTATGTCTCATTAATTTCTAATCGAAATTAAATATACTTGCTATTCGTATCAATAAGTTGCACTTACATATTTTCTCTTATAGGACGATAATAAGTTGAGTTTCCACCTCGAGAGCAAAACTATTTTATCCTCAGGATTCAAAGAACATTCTCATCTTAAAAATAGTTGTTTGCTCCCTAGATAAAAAATCTACTATGTAGTCAAAACCTACACACGTATTCAAAAGCAACTAGATTCAGGACCCGTTAATCTAGTTGCTATGGATCGTAGATTTGCGAAGTGTACCAGGTTCAATCCCTGGACGAAGTAAACGTTTGGGTGATGAGTAGAACATGTGATGAATTCTTGTGTGTGTCCTTTCGCGACACAAAGAAACCTTGTGCGAAGGCATAAGTGTCTATACGTTGCTATTATTATTGAAAGTAGTGATCAACTTCCACATTCTTATAAACAACTATAAATAACTCTTTGAGCTAGAATCTGTGTTTTGATATGGGTATAATCTCAGCGTTATAAGTAGCTAGTAATTATCTACTTTCAATTAGGGAGTAATTAAACTTCAAAACCACAGACCGCATCATCAAACAACATGTCAAAACTATGTGTTTTTGGTAGAAAACAGTTTTAACTAAACTTCACTTTATATTTTGTGTTGGGGCATTACCTCGCCCAGTAGCTACCATGGTAGCGATACGGGTTTTCAATAAAAAGGTGATTCTTTTAATAGTTATTTAATAAATAGTTCTTTGAATTTTATTGTCACTAATGGTGCTGCGACAACAGTCAGTAATAGAAAAAAGAGTAACTGATATTTTGGTAAACATTTAGAATCGTGGCGCCTGAATTCGGGGGGAGGGGGGGGAGGGGGGGGTTTCGGGTAGTGCTCCCCCGCAAACCCCACCCGCCGGAGACCATTAGTTTTCGAGTTATGTTTGTTTAAGTATTTTGAGGTTAAGTACTGCATTTCGATCTACTATCCGCGTCGGCTCTGCAATCCGACAAGACTGCTTGAAATCGGGGTGCTATGAGTCGGTTCTGTCACTGACTTCGACCTATTCTAACTAACTATAACTAACCTATAGGTATGTCACAGACAAGTGACTTTGCCAATTCATTAGATAGCTACTGATATACTATTGTGCACAAATTTGGAACAAAAGTAGTTTGATGAAGAACCTGGTGGGTCACAGTTCAAACCTAACCTAACCTATAGGTTTGTCACAGACAAGTGACATTGCCAATTCATTAGGTACTAATATAAAATTGTGCACACATTCCTACTAGTATTGGCGTTGCACCATGTTGTTTTCTTCAGCGAATTTTAGTCACTGGTCAATGGTTCCCAATTCGCACACAACTTTGGGTAGGCTCCACATTTGAACAACTTCCTTCGTGTACAAATGCCGGTCCGAAACGGGTCCGTCATCTACAAAGTCCGCCCTTGATGAAGGTCCAGGCACAGGAGACGCCATCGCGATGACTAATGAGCACGTCGAGCTGGTACCAGTTATCAAATCTTCCAAAGGCAATCGCAGTGTCCAGTGAGCAAGCAGGTGTCGTACAGTAAAGCAGCAAAATCGGAGTCCAAAATCGTAGCAAAGTCGTTGAGATATCAAAAGAAAGCGCAGAAAAACAGGAGAAAACATTCACGTACACTCGGAAGTAACGGAATGACGCGAGTATTCCGACAGTGACATTACGCTATCTTCGATGTTTGCGTTCCGTTTCAAGAACTTACATACAACGTACATGTCAAAAAAGGCTAAAAGTTACCTAGAAACGTTTCGTTTTACGCATTAATGTCATTTATGTAACCTGTCACTATCAAAATTACGGTGTTTTATTGAAACTTTAAAAAACTATTTAGACTATTTTGGCGTGTCTCCGGCAGCTAAAATGTTGTAAATACGCTTTATACAAACCCCTTCAACCCACCCACAGTTTTTGTTTCACCAAATTCAGGGGTCACGATTCTAAAGCCAACCCGATATTTTTGACGTTCCTTATCAATTGCAGATCTATTGCGGGGATACAACATACATTTAGTAAATAATTAGTGATGTGGACCAGTCAAACCAAATACATACATAACATCATGCCCGTTTCCCGGAGGGGTAGGCAGAGATCACAGATTTCCAGTTGCTACGGTCCTGGCATACCTCTTTTGCTTTATCCACTCACATCACATTATTTCTATATAACCGTCGGTTTCGCGTACTCTTGACCTCTCCTTTGTTCAGATCATCTTCGATTTGATCGGAATATGTTCGACGAGGTCTCTCTCTTTCATTCTCTCTATCCACGCTTGCCAGTCATACCACAGATCACTTAATATCGTTAAAAAACGAAAATAATGGCATTTATACGTAGTATTAAATCTAATCATTTTGTTTGAGCTTGTAATAGTAAAAAGTGTCTCCCGTTCTTCAGAACATGCATAATCTTACAAATTCTTGCTACCTACCTAACCTTCTACCATAGATTACACATTCAACACTTCCGTTCTCCCCTGTACTTCCACCGAGGCCTATTCCTTTCACAGCGCGACGAATGCTTAATATTTTAACAGTTTCAATGCAGAACAATGCTGACGTAATTTGAGAAAAGAGAGTTAAAAATGTTGCAAAGAGTCCGCTGAAAAATGGTAGCGGTTGAGCATTTTCTAAAAGAAAAGTGTATATTTTACGTGCTGAGAGAATATGCGAGTACTTTTTTGCGGGAATTCGCTCGTTTATAGTTTATATAACGTTTGTTACATAATAATTTTGTAGACATTTCGTATCTAAACTGGTTATGCTACATTGTTAGGTAAACGTAGGTTATTAAGAGCCTTCTTTCTTATTATTAGAAATATGGAAATTACTTACAAATATGGAACGAAATGTCATTGAAATAACATTCGCGATCTGCAGCGTATATAGCAATAATATCTAAGCATGATCATATTATATTTGTTTTAAAATACGTGAATCAAGGCTGATCTGACCATTTATCAGGTTCCCTGTTCTTATAACTATTGATGTAGCAAAAATGTCTTACTGAATGAAAATTTCTTGCCGATCTTGCAAGCATCCTGTAATTCAATACCAATTAACGTACAGGAATGCTGTATATCGACTTCGATGTGTCAGTTTACTGAGTAAGATGCGGCATATTAACACATTAAATAAATAATACAAAATGTTATATGTAAGCTCCATTTATTAATAGGACTATTATTGGCATTATTGTTAGCTTCATTTATTTATATAATGGTTATTATATAAATAAGTATAAAAATACCGTACTCAATGTAATAAAACATCTTTAAAACCATCAAACTTTATTTCAAGTATATTCAAGTCAAACAAACTAGCTATTAAAAACAAATTACACACGCTCTAACCAACAAATTAATCTTTACCGCGTTCGTATCAAATCACACAGTAATGTAAACGTTTCTAAACTCTTCAGAATCGGACAAAGTTGGAAACTGCTAATTACGATGTGTAGACCGAAAGGTCTATTCCAAACAAAAGTGCAGATGCGTACCGCCTACTGTCAGAAACAAAAGTTTTAAACTTGTTCGGAACATTTATGTGGGCAGACAGGGTAACGTTGAATGGTAAAGTGCTTGCAATAAAGTTTATCATAGCCTGTACCTATAAAATAACTTTTGCTTGCATAATCATCCCTATTTTTGGGAACGGTGAGGTGAGAGTTAGTTTAAATCCACTACGAACCCTACAAAGTTACACCTATATACTAGAAAAAATACTCAGTGTTTTTAAACACTTATAGCTGAGGTATATCGTTTGTAGCTAGGCTTTGCTAGTGTATTTCACTGTTTAAAACCTGTATTACCTCACATTGATTTCAATGATCCTCTGGTATGCATACAATACTGCATTATTCATTTTGCAATCAAATGAATATACAACAAAGAGAAGCAAGTACTCAAAGTATTGTATATATATTAAAATTCAACAATTTTAAACGGCTTTAAGTTAGTTAGTTTAGTTTAC
This sequence comes from Selenia dentaria, assembly GCA_917880725.1. NCBI lineage: Eukaryota > Metazoa > Arthropoda > Insecta > Lepidoptera > Geometridae > Selenia > Selenia dentaria. The sequence goes on from OU862886.1 coordinate 35,141,651, forward strand.
ATTTAGTCGCGTAGAAGGATTTTAGATAGTTTAAAAATTCTTACATTAGAAACAACCTACTTGCTCCTTACCCCGTCGAGTGTCGAGCGTGCACGTAGTGTACGTACAAAAAAATGCTAAGCCATGTCGCGCATACACCTAATGTATACTCATTACTCAGTCCACACTTCACGGTTGTTGTTGGTGCACGTGCATTTCAACGCTCTGATATCTATTAATTAACCCTTACTCAATAATCGCATCTAAAGTGTTGTTGTGTAAAAGTATATTTGTGTGACAAGCCTTTCCGTATATCAGTGATAGGAGATACGCATCTCTCTGTCTTGAAGCGACCCGACGGACACTTCGTGTTGCATCGACTAAACTCGGCTGGACTTCGGACAGCGCCTTGACAAATCCTGTGTCTGTTACGTTTACCCCACAGTTTCTCAAACTTCTCGTTGCCCCTACGTGCAATTAAACAGTAGCCTGAACATCTCATCAATATGGTCATCTGTGGAAGGTGCAATGACGAGGTGGCAGAAGCTATTCAATGCACAGCTTGTCAGAAGCACTTTGACTTTCCGTGTTCTGGGATTACGGAAAAAGGGTACCGTAAGCTGGGAGACAGACAAGCCACATGGAGATGTGCGACCTGCAAAAATTCAGGCCTGCATGCTGCCCAGTCCGCTTCAACCCCAGCATCTCCAGCTCATTCTCCATCAGTATCGCTAGACTCTATAATGCGGGAGTTGACCAGCATTCGTTTACAACTTGCTCCTCTCTCAAGCCTGGCATCTGAGGTTCAACTGCTTCGGAAAGAGATATCCGATCTTAAAGGTCTTCCTAAATCTGTCCAAATGATTGATGACAGGCTAGTTAAAGTTGAAGCAGCTCAAGGAAATACCGCTAAGCTAACTAATGTGGTGGATAAACTGGAGGACGAGATCCATGACACTGAGCAGTGGCTCCGTGGCAATAATGTCGAAATTAAGGGTGTACCATTGAGAGACAGAGAAAACCTGTTTGATATAGTGGCTAAAATTGGTGATAAGGTCTCATATTCTGTCCTAAAAACCCAAATTAATTTCATCCATAGAGTCCCTACCAATTCAACCGACACAAAGAATGTCATAGTGTCATTCATAAATAGATACGTCAAAGAGGATTTTGTGGCAGCTGCTCGCTTAAGAAAGGATCCACTGTCTCCCAAAGATATTGGCATAGCCGGTTTGGGACGGATATTCGTGAACGACCACCTCACCATAAGAAACAAAATATTGCTGTCTCAAGCCAAAACATTAGCCAAGGAACGCAACTTTCAGTTTGTGTGGGTGAAACACATGAAGATTTTCGTGAGGCGCGACCCGACATCGAAGACGCTAACAATCAAAACAGAACGAGACCTGCCGAAAATCTGCTAAGTTTTTGTGTTATTTCTAATTTTGAGGCTATTAACGTTCATATTTATATTAAGTATTTTTTCCTCTTCGCTATTCTCAAATTATGCATATTAGGGGTCTCGGAACGTTTGAGAACCTTAGGCGGTCCTCGTTTGCTTATCGCGGTATTTTGTTCGCATAATTGCTACGGTCTTTACGTAAGCGCATGGGGTCATACTTATTCAATGCATCTTATTATGAGTTCAATGTATTATGCGGTCATTGAATATAAGATGTTAAATGCTAAGAGTGTATTAACGGCTAATTATAAACATTGTTAATTGCCTTATTCTAACACTGAGCTACAGAGTCAGTATTTACGGCGATTTATTTATTCTTGCGTTTCTAGATTCGTTTCTGTATCGAGTGGTCGAGAGTTTATTGCTTATATATGTATTTTACTGCGCTTAATGCTACGCGATTGGAGTTATGAATCATTTGATCGCGGAAGTTTTATAACGGTATATTCTTACGATTTACTACGGTGTTTATTTGTCATATTGAACACAATGCTACACTTGCAAATGTCAACAACTATTAGTTTGTTAGTTTTAATCGGGACCGTATCTCTTAGGTACTATTTCGCCTTTTGTGTATTTTCGGTGGACGGTAATCGTGTGGAGAAATATTATTATTATATTATATTGTTTTGTGCTCGGATACTGGGACGGGGTTACTGCTGTAGTTGTGGTGCTGACATTTTTAACATTGTGATTTTAATATATAGTTTTTCTTTATGTATATGGAGGATAGGCTTGCTATTGATATTCCAGAAGATTTATTATTATTATATGTTATTGTTCTTCTCTTACTCTCATAATATACATTCTTGTAGGCTCATTAGTTCATGATGGCTACTATAAACATTTACTACCAAAATACACGCGGACTACGGACGAAAACTGATACCTTCTATAGGAACTTACTTAAAACTAATTTTTACAATATTGTTATATTGACAGAAACCTGGTTGACTAGCGGAATTATGAATAGTGAACTTTTTGATGATAGATATTTAGTCTGGCGTCGCGACCGAAACTATGCTAGAACCGGCCAGAGTCGCGGTGGCGGGGTCTTGGTAGCTGTCCGCCGTGAACTAGTAGCTTCCGAAAATGTTAGTTGGCAATCAAGCGCCGAAGATTTATGGATATCGCTTCATCTTAAATCTGGCCGCGGTAATCAAATACAGCGTATTCACATAGGTGCGTTATATTTATGCGATGAAGTTGGAGGTAACAGTTTTTCAACTCAGTTGGATGCCTTTATGGATAAATTACCTTATCTAGTAACTGACCACCCATCTGATAAGTTTATAGTTGTAGGAGATTTTAATATGAGCACTATAACCTGGACAGTAACAGATAACGGAATCCGACCTTCAGTGGTGTCTCTTGTTCGTCCATTTGTTGATTTTATTGATTCCCTTAATTTATGCAACCTGCAGCAGTTTAATTTAATTAAAAATAAAGATGACAAGATCCTTGACCTGGTTCTTTCTAACACGTTCGTTTCGGTCTCATCGTGTTCACCACTTACCAAAGTAGACGGCTATCACCCGCCATTATCAATTCAAGTGGAGGTCCCTCACTTCCAATCGCTGGAAAGCAGTAGGCGCCTTCTGTACCAGTATAATAAAGCTGATTATGACCGCATTTGTTCCGATCTAGGTAAACAGCAGTGGGGCGATATTTTATCAATAGGCAGTGTTGACGACGCTGTTGGCACATTCTATTCCATTATTTTTGCAGTAAGAGATATTTATATTCCACGACGTTATCGTAAAGCCGACAACTATCCACCTTGGTATACCACAGCCCTCATCAAAGTACTCAAGGAAAAATTTAAATACCATAGCAAATGGAAAGTTTACGGTAATATTTCGGATCGCTTGACGTATCAATTTTTACGTGATAGAGCGGATAATTTGTAACATATATGCCATAAATCATATATCGATAAAATTGAATCAACTATTGAAATCTCGCCGAAATTATTCTGGTCATATATCAAAAGTAAACGGATGAGTAATAATTTTCCATCACACATGTCCTATAACGGTAGTAAAAGTGATAGTGGTCAAGACATTAGTGAATTTTTCTCAAATTATTTTTATTCCACTTTTTTGGCAACATCCGCTTCCAACACTTACATTGAGCCCATTGACACTAGCAACATCAACATTAATTTTATAGATATTAATGCGGCATTAGTTCACAAACAACTTAAAACTCTGGATTTAAGTAAATCAGCTGGACCTGACTCACTACCAGCGATCTTTTTGGTACAATGTGCTGATGTATTATTAGAACCAGTATGTATTTTGTTTAAACGTTCGCTGAATGAAGGCGTCGTTCCCACTATGTGGAAGTCTGCTTTCATTTCGCCAATCCATAAAAAAGGTTCTAAAGCTTCGGTGGAAAACTATAGACCAATCTCCAAACTCTGTCTGTTAGCCAAAGTGCTGGAGCGGATAGTATATAACCAACTATACGACAACCTAATTTCTAGTATAAATCCGCAACAGCATGGGTTTTTGAAAGGCCGATCAACAGTATCTAACCTTCTGTTGTTTACTGATTTTATCACCGAGAGTATGGATAATAGTACACAAGTAGATGCAATATATATGGATTTAAGTAAGGCATTCGATCGAATTAATCATTCTATCTTATTAAAAAAGCTCTCTGCTCTGGGAATCTCTGGAGACCTATTAAGATGGTTCTCATCATACGTATCAAACAGAACTCAAGCAGTAGTGCTGAATGGCTTCACTTCTACGTGGATGGCTATCCCTTCCGGTGTTCCCCAAGGGTCCCTTTTGGGTCCTTTCATGTTTTTGGCGTTTGTGAACGACATTGGCATGTGCTTCAGGCACTCTAAATATCTTCTTTTTGCCGATGACATCAAAATTTATAAATCAATTCTAAACTTAGCGGACGCCAGTTTGTTGCAAGAGGACCTTTTGAGAGTGGTTAATTATTTTAAATGCAATAATCTTGAACTGAACATTTCTAAGTGCTCAGTTATTAGCTTCACACGTAAATTGTTCACTATCGTGTATAACTATTCGGTAGACGGCCAACCTTTACCGCGTGTGGACCAAGTTAGAGATTTGGGCGTAGTCATCGATAGCAAATTATCTTATGAACAACACATTGATCACATTGCGAAAAAATCTTCTGCTGCTCTAGGATTCGTCATCCGTAACTCCAAATCATTAAATAAAATGAAAACCTTAAAGATACTATATTGTGCCTACGTCCGTAGCCATCTCGAATATGCTAGCCAAATTTGGAATCCCTGTTATGCAGTACATTCAGATAGATTGGAACGTCTTCAGAAAAGGTTTACTAGATACTTAGGTTTTAAATTTAAAATTACTCATCTAAGTTACGATGAACGCTGTTCCCGCTTTCATTTACTTCCACTAAAATCTCGAAGATCCATCTCTGACTTACGCTACCTAATGAAATTAGCTCAGTCTTAAGTCAACTGTCCTGAATTAGTGTCTAAAATTACCCTAAATGTACCGCTTAGACCCCAAAGTCGAGTACTCAAAGGAATACTTCATACTCCACCCGCGCGCACCAACTACCGCACTAACTTCTTCCTAATACGTTCAGCTATTGCCTTCAATAAAATACTTGACACGAACCCCAACATTGATCTATTTACGAGTAGTTTGGCGTCACTAAATTCAATGTCAAATCCGACTTACACCGTTACCGACAGTCGTTAAGTGTAAATTTGTTCTAGTTTTATTATCATGTTATTATTTCTATTATTTTATATTCTTTTACATAGTTGTTATTTGTGGAGGCTTTTTAATGGCTTTTTATTGTTAAATACCATGTAATATTGTAATTATAGCTGTAAGCTCCCCGAAGAAAATAAAATAAAAAAAATAAAAATAATTTTTCTACCTCTGGAGGCCAATTCTGTTATTTCACAACGTTCAACAATCTATACTACTGCAACTGCAGTTCGACTCCGGTTATCGTTCGATACTTAAAAAGCCATTCTACTATTTCTGTAGACAAATTGGATTGTAGCGTCACATAAACATAACATAAACGCTATTTCTTAATAAATACATAATTTACACTACTATACACGAATGTGAGTTAACAACGCGTTTATGATCTTTCGAGTTAATAGAATATAAAGTTTTGATCGATCGCTGGCGTAAATAGAAACGTAACTGCAGCTGGACTGCTTTTCAAAGTAGAAAAAGAAAACGTATAAAAATCGCCGTTCAGCTACGGTTCAATTGCAATTTAATTAGTGGAATCGACCCCCAGGTTTGTAACTAATTTTATCGGATCAACTCTACTCTATCGGTATAAGTTTGCTTTTAGTTGGTCAAACTATTCAAGTGTAGTACTTTTATCTGAACTTTTATGCGTAGCTCGGAAAGAAATAGACACTGGACAGGCTACGTGTAATATAATTTCATGATCATATTTCATTGCATTAAATCCTTATTATGTGTATTTAAAAACTATTTCTTTATTGACCTGCAACGTGACAAACTTTAAAAAAACTTTTTTTTTTGGGGTTTTTGAGAGAAGAATTGGCTCGATGTCATTAAGCCATTAATAAAGAAGAATTAGATACTAACCATTTTATAGGAAGCTGAGTCTTTTATATAGTTTCTTGCCTCGTGAGACTATGGAGGGCCATAAGTGAAACTGTTCAAGTCATATAATAAAAAGAAAGACTCCATATGTGAGAGTTTGTCAAGTCACGTTATCTATTATTATATATTTATATTTCTAATGTTTCCTTTGATTTATTAGCTAGTGTAGGTATTCTCTTATAATGTAAGTAATCATAACATTTCATTACATACGGTCAAAGTTTAATTAATACTGTAACTGTTTTTTTTCTGTTTTGATTTTTTCAGTATTTCAAAGTACTATAAATTTATTTTTTGTACATAAAAAAACTAACAAAATCAAAACATACAGGCATGTAAACAATGTGTTGATTGCATAAAACATCACTGAAATCGGACAATTTTAAGAGGTAGAGAAGAGTTATTTCTTTTAGTATGGAAAGTACTAGTTGTGCAATCCTTTTAAGGTAAAGTAATCGAACTCATGAAGTGGAAGCTAAGAGTAAGTCACCGCATAACTATCATCAATAATGCATAATTTAACCAGCTAGAGCAGCTTTATTCAACCAGCATGCCAAAAGTCTTGACACTTAGGCTCCCATCACTTCACCTAAACGACCCCTAATTTATCGGCCCGCCAGAAAGAATAAATGTTAAAAGCACTAACCTCCCTCTGAAATATAGAAAAGCAGAACAATGGAAACTAAACAGCCGGCCGGGTTGTGGAGTGGGTGCGAACAATTGCCCGCGGCCGCTTTTTAAATACTTAATGGCAGAAAAGCGACCCTTAACGAACGCTTAGTGCGGTAGGACGACGAGTTGCTTTTTTATCTTAACAATTGACGGGCATGCTGGTCAGCAGCATGCTTGCCTATGACAGATGCAGTGTTACCCAGAGATTAGTATATACTAGTTTTAGGAGGTAAGACACCGTGGTGATCTCCCCGATACATTAGTTTTAGAGTCTCATTCCCCATTAAATTAATTTTCAACACACTTCATCATAAAGTGACTCTAATTTCACCGCAATTAAACGCATAATGACACCTGTAATCAAACGGTGACTTTTCATTGCTATCACTCACAAGTAAGTTAAAGACTTTTATACTACACCTGCTCGGAAATTACCTTGATACTTTATCAAATTTACGGTAGAAAGTACGTCATTGCATATCGAACAAATATGCGGCGAGAAAACGCATCTGAGCGGGAGAGAAAAGTGTATGAAAATCCATTTCTTACGTGGTTTTTCTTTTTTAATTTTGGGTAAGACTATGCGCTGGTAACCTAAATATCAAAAGCCAAAAAGTTTTTACGGTGAGTTTTTATCTCCAAGTTCGCAAAATGACACTGGCCACTAGCTGTGTGTTGGATGGTGTCAAACAATTTGAAAAAAGAACATGTGAAAATTGCAGACGCCATTGGCGCCATTTTCAATTTGTGTGTTGTTTGAGGATTCAGTTTTCGTAGAAAAGTAAAATAAAACTATCAAAATGATAAGTAGTGATAGTGATGATGAAGACTTTTTAACTCCGCCGCAGTTGAAGGAAACAGCAAAAATACTGATTGATAACCTTTTACCACAGAAATCAATTAAGAAATATAATAAAACTTATGACGATTTTTTGCAATGGAAAAGTGAAAAAAATGCGGCATCTTTTTCTGAAACTGTTTTGCTAGCTTATTTCAGTGAAAAAGCGCAAAAATACAAACCAAGTACGTTATGGTCTATGTACTCAATGTTGAAAAGTACTATATTGACAAGAAACGACATAAATATTCAAGAATACAAAAAACTTACAGCATTTCTGAAAAGAAAGTCGGAGGGGTTCCGTAGTAAGAAATCAAAAGTGCTTACTACAAAGGATGTTTATTCCTTTTTGCAGAATGCTCCAGATGACAAATATTTGTTGATGAAGGTAAGTTTATGAACAAAATGCACTCGTTTAAAATTTATTACGTACCTATTTATGAGTAGAAATCTACTAGGTTTTCATGTTTGATATTTTTGTTTACAGGTTATTTTGATTTTAGGAGTAAATGGGGCCTGTCGTTCGCAAGAACTTGTGGATATGACAACAGACGATATCGAAATCCTCGAAAATGGAATAATCGTCAATATTCCTAACACAAAAACCAAAATTCAGCGATCATTGTTATATCGGGCTTATTTTATGAGATAGTGAAGAAATATAACGAAATTCACCCCAGTGACCCCAAAACCAATCGGTTTTTACTACAATATAAAAACAAAAAATGTACGAAACAAGTAATTGGGAAAAACAAAATAAGTACTGTGCCAAGAGAAATAGCTTCGTACCTTAATTTACTCAATCCACTAGAATACACTAGCCACTGCTTTCGCAGAACTTCAGCGACTATTCTTGCCAATACTGGTGCTGATTTAACCACAATAAAACGTCACGGTGGTTGGAAATCGTCCGCTGTTGCAGAAAGCTACATAGAGAATTCCGTAGAAAACAAAACACGAATAAATAACCAAATATCGGGATCGATTAATGTGCATCAAGACTCATCTCCTCAACCATCAACGAGCGCGGTGATGCCAGATTCCCCTCAGCAGCCAGTTGCCCCTTTGGCACCACAGCCTTCTACGAGCGCAGTGCCAACAGCACAGCCAGTTATTCCTCCTACATTATCGCAAACATCTCAAACAAACATTAATGGAAAAAGTGTTACATTAAGCTTCACTAACTGCAACAATTTCAATATAAATTTCAATTAGTAAAGATTTAGTTTTTTATTTTCCTCGTAGGTGTAGTATAAAGCACTATGTATCACTCGAGAGAAAGTGCGATTCCCGATCTCGGGTGTTTTAAAGCCCTCGCCTACGGCTCGGGCTTCAAACGATACCCTCGACGGTAATCGGTCACTTTCTCCTCTCGGTGAACAATGTACTATTTTTATTTTATTGGTTGAGTTACTTTGTTCTTAAAAAAGTAGCGATACAAAAAAGATCGTGTTCAATAGTATAAATAAATTAATGTGCCTATTGTTTGCTCATTTCATGCAACTTCGTATTTAAATAGATAATTTTAGTTGTACGTGTTTGATAATAAAACTTTCATTCAAATGTAATTTTTGTTAATCTCGGTGATAAAGAAAACTTGAAATTTCCTATTCGTACGTGGATAAAACGCTATTCGTAAAAGCAAAAAAAATAGAAACCTCATTATTTTAGTCTATGGCCATTCGCCATTGTTAAAGCGCGCGCATAGGAAAACTGATTACCGTCCTCGACTCTCTTATGGCGCGCTCGTATCCTGATAATAATAAAAAACAGAATCTTCGATCGATAATATTGTATGAAAAAAAAACTAAGGGTAGAAAAGAAAACAAAGGCAAACTCTAAGAATTTTCAGCGATAACAATATATATTTTTAGGTAATACATAGCCAACATATATACGTAGTTAATAAATTAGTAACCAGCAGTTTTTTCAATTGTGTTACTATATATCGATAAATATAAAGAAAACGTACAAAACTAATGCATTTTCGCATTACTTCGTCCAATCTCAATTATAGTAAAAAAAAAAAAAATTAGGTTTGGACCGCGTCTTAAGACCCTCACCTGATGGCTTGGATCTCAATGCCGCCTCTGCAGTAATCACCAACGTTACACACTTGTACTATAATTTACTATTACTAAGGTGTTTTTCACCCTTTAACACAGCAATGCTTGCACACTACTGCTTCTTGACAGATTATCCTATATATATAATATATATTATAGACGGCCTAACTAAAGGGTGATCGAATATTGTTTGCCTAACTTAAATTATTAAAACACACGAAATGTAAGTTTCTGTGTTTTTTAATAATCCAATATGTAGTGGTTTTCATTAATTATGAACAATTTTAGATCAATCAAACTGCCGCCCTGGACTATTAAGAGATTTGGAGAACTTATTCGACGCAATTTACATTAGCATTTTAACCGTGGCTATAATTTGGCGGATGTTTATTTTTAGGTATTCCAATGTTACATATATCCCTGTCATTGCCCATATACATCCAATTCCTTAAAAAAACTCACAACAATAAAAGCCTCCAATAGACTTATTTATTCACCAACTTCCAAAAAAGGAGGAAGTACTCAATTCGACATTATTTTTTATGTTTGTTACCTCATAACTTTCGATAACTGATTCTCAAAATTATTTTTTTGTTTGAAAGCTGGTGCTTCCCGTATGGCCCCTTTTATCCTTCTATTCTTTAATTTCATCAAATTCGGTGCAGTAGTTTTTGAGATACACTCCAATAGAATGGAAGTCGGTATAACATTTTTCAAATTGTACTTCTTATGTAAGTTTACGAGTGTTTTAGTCATAGCTTATATAATTAATAAGTGTCCGAATCAGCAAGCCTCCAGTTCATTCATAAATCTTTTGTAATAGCGTAAACCTGATGTGAACAGATTAATAGCAAATACACTCAATTCTAGAATTGTAAAATTGTAACAAATTTAAATAAATGAGTGACTTATTCGATTTTAATAAAATAATTGTACTGGTCATAATTGTCAGTTTCACAACACAGAACTACTTCGCACCATAATCCACCACTGTGTATGTGATATTAGTGGGTGATAATTCATAAATTAATTAGGAGCCGACCACATTAGATCGATGGCGAGGGCGGGAACTACTAAACTACATCCATTATGTAACAGGATGTAATATTGTTTACTACAAATTATATTATCAGAGTCCTGAGTGATCTACTTAGTAAGTTACTGTGACATCAATTTGTTGTATTAACCGTCAGGAGATCCGTAAAAGGTTCATAATAGATTTTTGTTTGTGTTTCAGTGCGTTAGTAACCTTTCAAGCTGATGGATTTAATCATTATACCATATCATCATCACCGTATTATTTTACTATTGAGGTGTACAAAGGTAACGATAGATGACACCCAAAAAAACTTTAAAACTTTACTGGATTTATTGACCTTCAAACACTGGTTAGTGTTTTTCCAGACTATTGCTTGGAAGCAGGCTTTTGACACTTTGGTATTCTAGATCTAACTAGAGGTTTAAGTGAAGTTAATTACTTATTTTTAATGTGAAATTCGGGAATAACTCACGTAAATAAGTCAGATCTTTCCAACTATTGTTTCAACCACATCCAGTGGTTTTTTTCAAGGAGAGTGTAGAACGGTCGCGGTTGCGTCTTGCCTCGCACGCTATTAATATTATTAGTAAAGAAATCCACAGGCCACTTTCGCAGCGTACAATAACCCTATTTCAAAACACATCAGACTTCTAAATAAATGTTTACTTAACTTAACATTGGAATTAAGCTGAAAACATAACTCCAGAAACTACGAAGCTGTAAAAACAAGTCAAGTTTGTCTTTGAAGTCTTCTCCATACAAACGTATTCTCCGATTTTCTCCTTGTTTCTTCAGATCGTAGCAATTTTAGAGAGAAAAATACACATTGTCAGAACGGATTCGAACCCGCTACTTCCGACAATCCGTGTCAGATGCTATGCCCATTAGGCCACCGAGGCTCGCCTTCCGAGAATTGAACTTATATATATCTGTTTGATTTTGATAGTGTCGTATGTGGCCGTCGTGGGTTCGATCCAATCAAAATTGCAAATTTGGTCTCACTAAGAAGGCGTTAGTGCTTTAAAAAAGTGTAACTATAAAAATTATAAAGCGTTGCGACGTCAATACGAAAGTTTAAACTATTTTAAAAAAATGCTTCTTTCGGTTGGATAGTGCTGTCAAAGCTGTTCAATAGATGTCGCTCCGTCCCCGTAAGACTAAGGTAACCCGTAAGGTTAAATTACATAGAGAGTTAAAATTCGATACTCGGTTACCTTCAGTTCGAGCTTCAGTGACCTAGATGGTCATGGCGCCTGACACGGGTAGTCAGAAGACGCGGGTTCGAATCCCGTTCGAGGATGTGAATTTATCTCTCTATAAATTGCAATGTTTGAGATCGCTAAGCAGGTGTTAGTGCTTTAATAAAGTAATACTTTTAAAAAAATTCAAGGTTTTTGTAATTTGTATTAAACTTAATTTTGATTGGCCAGCAGTTGCGGTAAATTTGAAAATAATAAGAAAAATGTTAGATTGACGGACTCAAGTCTGAAGAATAAAGCGAAAAACAGAAAAAAGTCGATGTGATCTAGCGGAGTGAAGATGAAAATTGATAAAAAGATAGATAGGATATGATGTTTAAGTTGTAAATTGATCGCAATCCTGCCGTGCGATTCTCTAAGAGCAAACATCGCTGCATCTTTGACAACATCCGTGAAACAAATGAAGAGATGACAAGAAACGTTGGAAAAAAAACCTTATGTATAACGGCGATATCTCATAAAGTTTTGACATCATTGAGCTCGTCGACGAGCGCAACGACGAATCATTAGAGAATCGCACGGCAGGGTTGCAGACTGGAGACGCAAGAGCTGCAGACTGAGGAATTCCCTGACGATACGCGCCGTACTTTACTGATTTTTTATGGCAGCAATATTTAAATATGTGTTTAATATTACTTAATTAGAATTATTTATTTTCGAGTATGCCTGTCCTAACTTTTCCTATGTGTAGGAATACTATATTTTTAGGCTATCATCATTATTCTGCTTGGACATTTTGATGGTCCAGTTAGCTTAACCTTGCCTTCGAAACGAGAGGTACTAGGTTAAAAATTTCGACGGGGCAAATACTTTATGTCTGAACAAAATGTTGGTAATCGGGTTTTAGATGTTGGTGATATGTGTATCCATGCGTCCCAAGACACAAGAAATTAGGCTCCTAGTGCGTACCTATGCGTAGTCGGTACCATGATAGTTCGAAAGTACCTATTATCACAATATTGCGTGCATGTTACCGACTTCAACAAGTTATTTCACACTTTTTAGTGTATAAGTCGGTTCTATTTTTTGACATAAAAATGTTTCATCCTTTTTAGTGTAGGAGTCGGTTCTATTTTGAAAAAAAAAATTTCACCCTTTTTAGTGACCTCGCTACTAACGGGATACACCGTCAATGATGATATCATCAAGATAAATCAACACTTAAGTTTTTGGAGTGTAACTCAAAAACTGCTAACCGAATTTGGTGAAATTTATATGGGACGACTACGGAAATATACTCTATCAAACAAAAAAGAAACATCAAAATCGGTTCATATACGACGAAGTTATCCGCGAATATATATATGATCGAATTGAGAAACCTCCTTTTTTGAAGTCGGTTACTAAACTTAAGAGTGTGTGAACGTTTATTTTAAAAGCGATGATTGATTTAAACATTACTACAACTACATTTTCTCAATGTAATCCTGCCTATCGAATTATTTTCCTTGATTAATTATTCTATCACATGAGTTACCAGTAACCGGTAACTCATATATAAATTAAGCGGGAATCAGACAGGCGTGGCCAATAACTGGCGTGCTGCCAGCAGCCCGGCCGGAGATTATGTCGCCTGGGTGTTGCCAACTACTCATACCTACCGTAATACATCTGTGCTTACTGTTAGCTATCTTAATCAATACTCTTATGAGCTGTAGAAGGAGGGATTTGCACTGATTATAAGTTATATTGGTTGCATATCGGTTATAGCTGAGTGGTTAGAGTCTTGAGTGCGTTCATTTTTAGGGTTCCGTAACTCAAAAGGAAAAAGGAACCCTTAACCAGTCCGAATCAGCAAGGCTCCAGTCCATTCATAAATCTTTTATTATAGCGTAAACCTGATGCGGACAGATTATTCACTTAGTAGTCCATCAGTCTGTCAGTCTGAACCTTTATAGGATCTTTCTGTTGTCCATCTGTCTGTATGTAACACAGACCATATATGGTATGTGGTCTGTAAGGACCCTTTTTCTCAAGAACGCGTAGATGTATCAACTAGCAATGTTTAACAAATACTCGGGTCTCTCTATCAGTTGTGAAAAATACAAGTAAACACTCAAAATATTTTACCGTCACATATTTTCACATATCGGATATAGGTGCTTAAAATTTTCAATGCATGTTTAACTGCTGATATATTGGAAGTGTTACAAAAGACTTGCTATTTGAAAAATACTTTAGTAAATCTAGGGTAAACCCGGGATGTATACCGCACTTTTTAAAAAGCCTAATTTTAAAAATGTTGTTCTTCCGTCCATCTATCCCAGTTTAACCTTATATGTTGAGCGCGCATGACTTAAAACCAAGAAGCCCGTTGTTAGGAATCGACATGTGTTGAAAATTTCGAGTTCACTTTTTCGCACGATTTGGGAGCCTGGAAAACACTCATTTAAAGCACTTGCATTATAAATATGTTTAGTTCATTAGAAAAACTGTTAAACCAGATAACTTGATTCATGCATATCTTGAAATAAGATTTTCAATTATTACGTATACCTATACTAAAATACATACTATTACCAGTATATACTAGTAGTTCTGCAAACGGAAGACTTCACGAGCACATAGTCATATTAGCGGCAATATTTCGTAGTACTTCACAACCTATTATCTCTCGACCAATAATGATCATATTCGAAATTCCTCTTTAAAGCCATCTACTTAGTATGTGTACCAAATTTTACCAAAATCGATCGGGAAATCGGGAGGAAAACTAACCCCACCCCCACTTAAAATCACTGACAACCAAAAAAAATATATAAGAACATGCAAGTTTCGTCAAGATTGGTTGAATAATGCGAACTGTACAGGAAGACCAACGAACAACCTAACAAACATACGGACAGATAAAAGTAAATTTGGCCAGATAAAGCAGATACGTTTCTATCGCTCGTTCAATTGTACTTAAATATATTTCTGTATAGCAATGCCATTTTCTGTCAAATCTGAGACTAATCGAATTTCACTTAGCAATAACAATCCGCTTAACTAACTATGCCGAAACATCGATATCGCATCGTTGGTTATTGGATCAACATCAGTCGATCGTCAGAATCCAGTATCTAATGTACAATACATCAGATCGCTCTATCCATTAGCCTTTTAGTGATATTGATCGAACAGCTTCATAATGCAAAGTGGTGTTTATTGGCATAGCTGAGATACTATACTCGGTGGCGCTAAGTCAGTTGGAAGGTGGTCACTTGCTGGTTGGTTCATATAAACAATACTTGAGCCAAAGTGCTTATAGTGGAACTCTCGAACTGGTTCATAACTGATCAACTGCAAGGTTCGGCAAAGCTTGCTGCGGTCACTATTTTGATGGGTGACCACATGGATTTAGGAAGGAAAGGAATACGGCGCGAGTCATTTATTCTACTGATTCGCATGTCGCAGTTTTTTAATTACGCATTAATGTACCAACAATGGATGTCGAAATGAATATGCTACACACAAGCGCGCCGATATTTACGATTTTAGCCAACAAGTTCTCCGGAACTTGCAACACGTACCACGCCTTCTCAACACATCCTCTCTATTCCTAAATCCGTGGGTGACCGCGTGTGTAATTTCCACGTGAACGCTTCCGTGCTTTAGGTAGGGTTAGGGTGCTTTAAGTCATCAGACTTCATTGTTTTCTTAGGACAAAAGTCGTTATCCGAGGTTCAGGTCCAGAAATCCGACGGATGGCCACTATCCTATTCACTAACCCGTACTGGGCTCACGTACTCGAGTATGACACATGTGTTGTAATGTGCTGATTCATATCACGTAGGTACTACTGTACTGTACTTAAATATTTTACATTGTTTTAAGTGAAATTACTAGATGAATGCATATCAAACTAATATATCCTCAATTTTTTTTCTTATTTAGGTTAGGTTAGCCCTAGTTAGTCCTGGCAGTTTGGTCATGTTTTTTTTTTGTTTTAACCAATCTTACTTATTAAAAGTAAAAAAAAAGTAATAATATAAATTGTTTACAGGTTAAATAATCATGTCGTACACGAAAAAGAATAATTACAAATAAAAATAAAATGTTAAAATAAAAAATTTGCAGTACTTGCCAATAGAGTTTGGACTTTGTATTATTCTACTAACTAATAATAACTAAAACTACAATCTCAGTGACAATAATTAAATCATTCAGGCTTTGAACCAAATCAGTGTTCTAATGAAATATGCCGCAAATACCGACCCACTGTACCAATTATGTCAAAATGTCGACATAGCATCGTCAGTTATTGAGCTCGCAGCGGCCGATCGTTTCAATACATTGTCTAACATTCAATGCATCAGACCTCGTTATCCGTTAGGCTTTTAGCGATATTGGTAGAGCGAGTTTATCGTACAAAGTGGCGTTTATTGGAAGTTGGATACGATTTCTTAATACTATTTTGTCTAACTTTTATTTTTATAGCATCTATAGTGTCAAAGGCATCACATTGAAAACCAATATACTAAATAAAGGATTAGCCAATCCATACTATACTATATTGCCAATTGATTACTATCTCTCAGAAAAAGACTCATTTCCAACAATGCGAACGTAATAGCTGATTACGCTTGTTACAGAGGACTACGTCATACACAAACACAATCATACTCCGTGCAACTGTCGAAACGCATCGACAGCATTCTTAGAGCTGGCTGCAGCGTGAGACAGGGAACAGAACATCCGCGAATCCCAGTGGCACCAAACGAGCTTCTCGAAGACGTCAGTCAGCCTTCATTGCGTGAAGCTGATCCTCGCTTATAAATAGTTGTTAATTTAATGAGATAAATAGCTACTCAATCGATTATATTAAGTTCTCAATCTCATATCGATTACATGTTTCGCCTGCAACTTTCGTAATTCGCGTATAATAATAGCCTCAGGCCCATAGCACACCTCCGCTACGGAACCGTAACAGCGGAACCGCAGTAATTTCGTCATGTCTTGTCCCGTGTAGAAGAAGCGGAACACTAGCGAAACTGTATGTTCTAACGCATAGATATAACTACGTGGTTTCGTCGATCTGCTCCAACGCCAGCCACACTTCTGCGCTCCGGCCACCATTTTGTTGCGGTGCCGCGTCGTTTTCGCACGTGTTTGTGGAAATTGCCAAAACTAAAAAGCGAAACTACATTGTTTGAGAAATGGACCCATTCTTTATTTATTTAATCATCCAGACAATAAAAATAATATTAAAAAATTACAGGCATGGAGAGAAATCCAGAGGGAATCGCGTAAGCTTCTGAAGTTCCGATGCCCATTCCGCTACTCAAACTACACTTGATCGCAGCGAAATTCATCTAGCGGTTTCGCTGCTACAATTCCGCAGCGGAGGTGTTCTATGGGCGTCAGCGATATACAGCGAAACATTTGCTCCGTCGAAAGCGCCACAAGTTGGGAGGGGCTGTGCTTTCAAAGCGAGAGGTCCCAAGGACGATCCCTTGGGAAGTCAAAAATTTAAGTGATGCGCAGAAATGTTTGTCATGAAATGTGTGTTTGTTATGGTGTCCAGCCGTACGATTCTCTAATGATTCGCCGATGCGTTCATTGACGAGCTCACCGATGTCAAATACTTTATGAGATATCTCCCTTGTACACAAGGTTGTTTTTCCAACGTTTCTTGTTATCTCGTCATTTGTTTCACGGATGTTGTCAAAAATGTAACGATGTTTGCTCTTAGAGAATCGCACGGCTGTTGGTGATATGTTAATATGTACATCCATATTCCCACTACATAGGGTGTCCTAGTGCGGGGGTATTAGTGGGTGATCATAGAATAGTACTTATTCTGTTCCCGTCAACGTCAGCTTGGTCATTACTGTGCCAACAGCACTAATCGTTTAGTACATGTGTCAAATTGGATTATACAGGCTTTGAGTCATATTGATCGAACGGAATTATTTCTGAAATGGCAGCGTGCGTTAGTCTGCGGTAGTAATAGTTATAATTGAAAGGATAACTGTTAGCCTGTGGGAACGGTTGACTCAGACGTGAATGGTAATTATGCATTGTGACGCAAAACTTATAGTTACTATTAGCTTTTTAATAGATATTTTAATCAAATAAATTAATATAGTGCAGTGCGGTAAGAACGTAGTTGGCTTAAGATCGATTTACGAGTAGTTAAATTACATCCAAATCTAGGGGTTTTTATAGTGTTGGCAACATAGCATGCGACGCCATTTTGTTCTACCCATCCAGTCAACGTCATTCGCTTGCGCTGTGCATGCGCGTAATACTTGTGCTTGCTTATAGACTGAGCAACTGTCCCGGTGTAAAAAGTAATGAGTCACCCTCAAGACTCAACCTAACATTTTGCGGTTCACTGTGTTTTAGATACAAAGTAAAACTAAACGGATTCGTTAATGCCTATAACTGTAATATCTACATCTATAATATAAAAAATAACTATAAATATAGTATTTTTCAATTCTTTTAGTTTCAAACTCTTTTATGGATTCCGCAGAAGAGCAGTATATTTGAGGTTATATCCGAGTCCACTGCCATCCACACACTGCAGTGTGTACGGACTAAAACCTCCTTCCTCTTTCCTTTACACTACAGACACTAGATCCGTACCCTTAGAATATTCAACATTTTTTAAAACTTTTATTTTATTTAGTTTGGACCCCAAGTATCTAACGAGACTTATAAACTAAGTGAGTCCAGTTATATATAGGGTGTTTGGTAGAGGGACCGACAAACCAAATGAGCGTGTTCGGGGGACCACTTGGAGAATACAAGTTGCCCAAAAAAAATCCCCGACCCCCCAATATGTTTAACTTTTTTTTGTGATTTTTCCCTTTTTCTCCGAAATTGTACCTATTTACCACCATAACATTTGTAAAATCTGTGTTAGACCGGATGTTTTTAGTTGAATTTGGTCTCTAATACACCTTCAGGCCACGCAAAGCAAAATTGGATACAAAACAGAGCTAACTAACCGATTTAGTTAAAAACAATTGGGGTGTCGGGGATTTTTTTGGCTAACTTGTATTCTCCAAGTGGGCCCCCGAACACGCTCATTTGGTTTGTTGGTCCCTCTACCAAACAACCTGTATACATAAAAAATCGAGGCCGATCGCAGGACAGCCGAAGGACAGGACAGGAATGAAGGACAGGAACGAAGTGGTCATGACCTCTGAATGATTTTGTATAGTATTCTGTAATGGTCTTTACGGAAACCCCTATTGCCCGCCCCATGAATCGGCGAATCGCATCTGAGCTGTCATCTGCGTGGTAGATGCAGTGAGCCGAGTTCCGTGGCACTGCCACCACTGCATGCAAGACGCTCTGTCGCAGTAATAATATTACAATAATATTAAATATGTAATATATTTGTAGTAAGAAATGACGCGGTTTTCACTCATTATTAATTAGAAATACGGGATTAGTCTCGCGTAGCACTGTGTGCTATGTGAGACGTCATTGACGCGGGCGTCCCGAACACTCCTTGAAAAAGACCAACAAATATGAAAGTACAGTCGGACCTATCCGATAAATATTACGTGAGTAATCCCGTATTTCTAGATAATAAGAAATGACGCTTTTAAGCTATTTAGTAAGAATAAAACACTTATTTGTTTGTATATATACTTATTTGTTCCCTATTTTTCACGCAATCCCAACAAAGTGAAGACTGTAGTATTTCAGCGTGTATTACACTTTCATTGTTTGTAATACCTCGTCCTACTAGTTTTTATTCCATGGGCCGCGCAACCAACAAAACAAAAGTATTTCAAGTGCTATCCTACTTGAGATTTGGAATTTGTTTTAAATATGCAGTAACCGCATGCATCCACTTGCTTATTTGGCAGAATTCTACTCCTTAAGTATCGTTTCTACCGATTAAGAATCATGAAATATTCGATTTATATACAGCCTTTCAACTTGGATCGTAGCCAAAAATATTATCGAAAATCTTGCATCACCGAAATTTAAGTGAGTCACGAGCTATCGTATTGAAAATATACCAGAACAGCAATCTTTAAAGATCACTATTAGATATTATATTTTAGAGTCCAAGAAACGAAAAATCTTTAACCAAATACTTCTTGATAATTTAACATCCATTATGTTGAACACTGTTCATATATAGATGTATCTATGAAATCAATAATATGTACAGTCCTGAAAGCTTTATTAGTATTTGAATAAATAAATATAGCGCAGAGCTGTGAATTGAAAGCTGTTGGTGGCAGAACAATAATTAATATCATGGCATGGGCAGTATGAGCGTGGGTGTCAGGCAATGAATTGCCAGTTGCGCCTGCCGTACGATTCTCTAATGCTTCGTCGATTCACGCGTCGACGAGCTCACCGATGTCAAGACACTACCTAACTTTTTGTGGTTCACTGTGTTTTGAACAAAGTTTCAGATACAAAGTTAACTAAACGGATTCGTTAATACCTATAACTGTATTTCTACAACTATAATATAAAAAATTACTATAAATATATATTTTTTTTATTTTTTTTAGTCTCGAGGAGAAACTCCTTTATAGATACCGCAGAAGACCGCAGAGTCCACCGGCGGGGATGGGAGTGCCAGTGTGTAGGAACTAAAACTTTATGAGATATCGCCCTTGTACATAAGGTTGTTTTGCCAACGTTTCTTGTCATCGTCATTTGTTTCACGGATGTTTTCAAAGATGTTTGCTCTAAGAGAATCGCACGGCTGTCATACTTTGACGAACGCATAATTTCTTGCGTTTTTCTATTGATATTGTTATAATATATGTAACGAGACGCGCTAGTATTTAATTAAAGAGCGCCTAATCCTTCATACTTTTCATAACCGCTCGTAAGTGATTAAGGCGTTGCATCAACTTTGATTAACACTAATGGGTATATATGGGGAGTTCGTGTCTATACAGGGAAATAGTAAGGCTGGGGTTCATGACATTATAGACAATATTTTATCTGTAGCAAAAAAACATAAAAAGATACACACATAGACAAAAAATAAAATAATATGAGTTAATTATTAATTATAAGAGCCATTCTAATTGTTAAACTAATTTTGAAGCAATGAGCTATTGAGGAATAAGCAATTGTGAATACACGAGGTGTGGTGCGTCAGCGCCCCAAATTGAGGAATAATTTGGAGTCGCCCGTTTAGACCTAAACGTGGAAAAAGTCCTTTCGAGGCATAATTGCCGCTTAATAGCAGTTCTATTCGCCCACAAACGTTATAACAACAATATTTTGACTAAACTTGATGTTCTGGCCTAATTGCATTATTAACAATATTATTATTTCGATGTTTGAATAGAAATTTAAAATTTAAGCGCCATACATTCGTAAGTAACCCTCAAAAATTAGTAATTTACTACTGCACATGACAGTTGCAATGGTACCCTGAGCCTTCACCTTCACCTTGAGCAATCACGCTCACTTAAAGGCTTCTTCTCGCGGTGATCACAAAAAGCAATGTTTTCTCTCGTTCCATTTCGGTCGTAAACTTAGTTTTAGTATGAATGTTGTTTAAATGTGCTAAGTATTGTTATACTTCATTTATCCTTCTATAATACTAAATTTATCATCTACGTATCTCTTCCAAAGCTTAACTAGAAACGGTGCTATTGAGCTGGCCGTCTCGCAAAAGTTTTCCATACATAAGTTGGCAATAACTGGGGCCACTGGACTGTCCATGGAGTGGCCTAGTGGTCATGGCATCTGCCACAAATGCAAATCCCGTCCTAGTATGTGAATTTTTCACTCTAATATTATAATGTTTGGTCTCGATAAGCGGGCGTTAGTGATTCAAAATCATGTTATAAAATAAAATGAGCATTCAAAATAATGAAGGTTCCTATTAGCCAACAAATTTATGGAATCGAATCAGTAGCTGTTTCTACGTCCTACAAACGTCCTTATTCATATTAATTATCAAAAACAAAAACATATTATTTTCCTCCTCATAGAAAAGATTGTGACACAATATTCACAAGTAGGAAGAGACAATATTAGTATATACAATAGTATACATAACTTCTATAAAATATAAACAATAAATCCAACCAAAATAACGGAGCAATTACAAAAGGCAGTAAACAGTACAAAACTCTTTCACTTGAATTCCTTCAGTGAAAGAACGCGTCCAATCAGCTAAGAAAATATCGATAAAGAGTAATTAAGTACAATATTTACTCGAAACCCTGTAGCAAAAAAACATTAAGAACAAAATGTAGGTAACAACAGTAACTCACTTTGGCACAATTCACATTCGACATTTTCTGGAACATATCTATTTATTTAATCTATAATCTATTTAAAAGAGTTAATACAAACAGGATAAATTACAATATTTTCGTCTTTGATATCGATATTGCTATTGTTGCATTTATTAAGTTTTATCGATTATTATACTAAGTCGATGCGATCAAAAAATGTGTTAGAAAAGTTGGTATTAATAATCTTACTAATATTATAAGCTAGCTGTGCCCCGAGGTTTCATCCGCGTGGTGACAGATAATGATGGTGATGATGAAAGTATTTAATGTCGTTCCCCGGCATCTCATCACCATCTTTGTTCTTGCCAAATTAGTTTTGGCGTTATAAGGCAACAAAAAAACACTTTCGCGTCTATAACTTTCGCATCTATAATATTACCTAGTTAGGATGCGAATGATTTAGATGAATGACGAAAAAAGATGAATGTTTGGTGTGTGGATAGATGATACTCAGGAATAATCATGATGATGATAAAAGTATCTTAAGTATGTGTACTTAAGATTCTTTTCATCATCATCCAGCTAGCAGCTAGTTATTAATATAAACAATCGAAACAATCGACCAAAGCATTACATGCATCTCTAAGAAATTTGATTCAGTGCCGTTAAATTCCATCTAGCCGAGGGTTTGTTTTTGGAGGGTTGTAAATCCACCATAAGGGGGTGCGGGATGAACAAAGGGTTGGCCTCGGGTAATCGACAGAACTTGGAGCACTAACCTTGTGTCTTTTATCCTCGGCGAGCACTCGCCTTCTTCCATGCGCACGTGCACACGTTTTTCGATTGTGTCCTGGGGAGCGAAGTGATAGGTACTTTGTTGCTTGTGTCCACTCTGATTCCAATTCCAGGTCTATCTTCCGTTGAATATAATGATGATCCTAAGTGTAATCGATCGCTATGCCAGCCGGCCAAATTCAAATTCACACAAAAGTTTATTGCGTTTGCGTCGACATTTTATCAAGGGGCGAAGAAGAAGAAGAAAAAATTAAAGCAGATAACCCAGCTTGACACTTTTTCTTTCCCTTTTTTTTTGTTGTGGCTTCGGTCGTAGTGCAGACTTTACAGGTGCGCCCCTACGTTCGTCTACCCATTGGCCGAAAAGGTTTATAAGGATTTGCGGTTAAAACGCGCAAACATACTCCCCGGCTTGAAAGCTCTAGGAGTTTCAAAATGAAGTAAAATTAACAGGTGAAGCAGGATTACTGAATTAAAATAAGCGAACTATGCAAACAATTGAGAATTTATGGTGTAAGTCAAAGTCCTTATATAACTATTAAAGTAAATATCTTATAACTAAGCGATGCATTGAATGTTACACATTAATTGGAAGAGGATACAGTTTCGCAACTGCGCGTTTAATTAATTTGTTATGTGAGCGAACTAAAGCGACGCGAATTACTGAGTCCTTCCCAGGGAACACTTGCTCTATAATTCCAAGAGGCCAGCGAAGCGGTGGCACGTCATCTTGATGTACAAGAACAACCGTACCTATTTTTATATTTTCCCTATGTTTGAGCCATTTCTGTTTTTGCTGTAAAGTGTGGAGATAGTCAAGACGCCATTTTTTCCAGTAACTTTGTACTAAGCTATCTAAAAGCCGTTTTCTCTGAACAACAGTTTTATCAGTATTGACTTCATAAGCAGGTAAAGATTGCAATGGCGTAGTCATTAAGAAATGCGCGGGGGTAAGTACCTCTGGTTGCGGTTCGTCAGGCAGAAGTCCCAATGGACGTGAGTTGAGTAAGCATTCAATTTGAGCTAAGACTGTCAGCAACTCTTCATAAGAAAGTAGTTGCTGTCCAATGCATCGAAATAAGTGTGCTTTAACGCACTTCAAATTAGCTTCCCATAGGCCTCCGAAGTGTGGGGCCCTGGGTGGTATCGTGTAGAAGGAGATTCGATGTTTCGAAAGTTCATAATTAAATGAAGTTTTTGTGTCCTCAGATTGTAAAAATGTATATAATTCATCGAAATAACGTTTTGCTCCAACAAAATTGGTAGCATTGTCTGAATAAATTGCCGATACAGGGCCGCGTCGAGCAATAAAGCGTTTGAAAGCATCAATAAATGTCTCTGTGCTGAGATTTGAAGCTATTTCCAAGTGGATAGCTTTGGTTGCCAAGCAAACGAAGAGGCAAATATACGCTTTCGTGCTTCGCACTCCACGATGTCTTGTCATTGAGAGGTTTATTGGTCCAGCGAAATCGACTCCAGTATTTGTGAACGCTTTGGCTTCCGTAACCCGAGCAGCCGGAAGACTTGCCATAACCGGAGTATAATTTGTTGGAGCACATTTGAAACACGTAGTGCACATTCGTACACGTTTTCGAATAAGATTTCGAGCGGAAAGTATCCAATAACGCTGCCTTAATACTGACATGAGCAAATGCGAGCCAGTGTGACAATTAATGCGGTGATAATAATCGATCAATAAATCTAAAATGTGATCACGACGCGGCAACAGAATTGGATGCCGGTTTTCATAAGGAACATTCGCGTTTGTCAGTCTGCCACCAACACGTAGCAAACCCGAATTGTCTATGAATGGATCAAGTTTACGAATTGCAGGAGAAGTCAATTTATTCTTGTTAATGTTCGTCAAATCGTCAAGAAAATATTTATATTGCAGATTCCGAAGGATCACAAGTTCCGCAGCATCAAGATCAGATGACTTTATGAGACTATCACGAGGAAGTTTTCCCAATAAGCGTAAAATGTACACTACAATTCGTAACAGTTTGGGCCATGACGACAGCTTTAACGCAAGAGTATAAAGAGGAGAGTCTTCGACTTCACCTAGTGTCGCGAGAACCACAGACTTCCTAGTCTCAGGCAAATCTTCTTGCGATGATTGGAAGGCCGTGATTGGCCACTCAGCAATCGGACACTGAGCCCACGCTGGACCAGTCCACCAAAGCGCATGATTAAGGATTTGAGAAGGCAGAAGGCTTCTCGAAGCACAATCACTTGGGTTCGAAATACCTGGAACGTGAAAAAAGCGGTCTGGGGAAACATTTTCGTGAATCTTACTGACGCGATTTGCAACATAAACTTGCCAACGATGTGGCTGTGAGTGAATCCAACATAAAGCGATAGTCGAATCGGAAAAGGCGTATATGTCCGACATAGGGTAGCGGTCATTAAAAGTTGTGTGTACATAACGAACGAGCTTAGAAAGCAACAGGGCAGCACATAACTCCAATCGTGCGAGCGATGCGATTTTTGGGGAGGCTACCTTGGACTTTGCGCAAGCCAGATTCATCGACACATCACCATTTGGCTGAGTTATGTGTAAATAAACTGCACACCCGTACGCCTTAAGGCTCGCGTCTCCAAAAGCGACAATATTGACCACACAATCAATACTAACACCTAAATGGCGTGGAATTTTTAATTCCGATAAAAGCGGTAGTTCATTTTTAAACTGATTAAAACTGTTTGATATGGAATCTGGTACATCCTCGTCCCATCCAATTTTAGCGAGCCACAGTTCTTGTATTAATAACTTGGCATACAAAATGACTGGCGCAACAAGGCCGAGTACGTCAAAAAGTCTGGCTATGACCGACAAGATTATGCGTTTGGTGCAACCGGTGTCTGCATCATTCGTAGTGAATGTGAAGGCATCGGAAGATGGAAGCCATTTCAGACCCAATATTTTTAAATTGTCGTTATCCGAAAATTCAATCGCAACTCTATGTGATTCCGGAACATGTGCCAACAACTCTTGTGAATTACTTGCCCATTTCACAAGGTTAAACCCACCGGATCGAAATAAAGCCAAAAGTTGTTGGGATAAATCAATTCCAACTTCGGTGGAAACAACAGAAGTAGTTATGTCATCCATGTAGATGTCTTTGCTAGCTACCTCTGCTGCTAGAGGAAGAGTTTCCTTATAATCTGCAGCTAGTTGACGGATTGAGCGCATAGCTAGAAATGGGCTAGACCGAAGTCCAAAAGCGACTGAATTAAACTGAAATAAGCTAACAGCTTCGTTCTCATTAAATCGATACAATATTTTTTGATACTTGCGATGATCTTCAATAACCAAAATACGCAAATACATTTGTTGAACATCTGCGGTAACAGCGACCGGTAGAAGTCGAAATTTTAACAGAAGTGCGAGCAAGTCCGCTTGTAAATTCGGACCAGTGTGCAAAATATCATTTAGAGACATATTTAAGTCTGTCACTGCGCTGGCATCCAGAACAATTCTGGTTTTCGAAGTACTTTTATCGGGTCTGACTACTGCATGATGCGGAATAAAGTAACCTTCTTCAGTAGTCGCAGGTGAATACGGTATTTCAGATAAGTATCCTTTCTCTAGGTAATCAGTTATGACGTCATTGTATGCATTACGCAAGTCCGAGTTTACCCTAAGCTTGCGTTCGAGAGCGATGAGCCTGCGCTTAGCGATAAAATACGAATTACCTAGCAACGCCGGGTCAGATTTAAAAGGAAGCGAAACAATAAATCGACCCGTGTGAGCGTCGCGAGCGACAGAAGCCCTGTACATCTCCTCACATGCAACCTCATCAGGGTCCTCAATACGACAGTGTGTAAACAGTTCTTCCGACTCCCAAAACTTAGTCAAACTTTTATTTAATTCATCATTTGTTATAGGACCGAAGGACCAGGTGACGTCAACATCGTCAGGCATAACAACCGGTATCTCACCCATGATGACGTAACCAAGCGTAGTCTTGAGAACTGGAAGCGAATACGGAAGGCGTTTTGCGGAACCTTTAATGGCGGCGGAATCAGACGCATCGTTAGCTGAGCGATTAGAAAGGCTATTAGAAGCCTTTAAACTAGTTGCGGCGAAAGCGGAATTCATAGCGGAATTTTTACAAGCGGCTGAATCAGGCGCGGCGTTAGCTGAGCGGTTAGAAAGGCTATTAGAAGCCTTCAGACTAGTTGCGGCGAAAGCGGAATCCCTAGCGGAATTTTCAAAGTCGGCGGAATCAGACGCGTCGTTAGCTGAGCGGTTAGAAAGGCTATTAGAAGCCTTCAGACTAGTTGCGGCGAAAGCGGAATCCCTAGCGGAATTTTGAAAGGCGGCGGAATCAGACACGGCGTTAGCTGAGCGGTTAGAAAGGCTATTAGAAGCCTTCAGACTAGTTGCGGCGAAAGCGGAATCCCTAGCGGAATTTTCAAAGGCGGTGGAATCAGACGCGGCGTTAGCTGAGCGGTTAGAAAGGCTATTAGAAGCCTTCAGACTAGTTGCGGCGAAAGCGGAATCCCTAGCGGAATTTTCAAAGGCGGCGGAATCAGACGCGGCGTTAGCTGAGCGGTTAGAAAGGCTATTAGAAGCCTTCAAACTACTTGCGGCGAAAGCGGATTTCATAGCGGAATTTTCAAAGGCGGCGGAATCATCAGCAATGTTGGTAGGACAATCAAACAGGGGTCCCCCATGCAATAGGTATGGAAACAATTGTGCACCAAGTATAATATCAATGCCACTTGGTATATTCCAGCTCTCATCAGCTAGAGGTAAATGTTTCAATTGTGTCATTGAGGGCACATCAATATAAGAAGTAGGTAGCTTATTCACAATGTGTGGAACAACCAATAACTTTAAATTATATGTATCTGTAGTGTACCGTGACTGTATGGTCAGGTATGTATATCCTATAATTTTTGTTGAGTTAGATCCAATTGTGTTTATGTGTGAGTTACTTAGCGGTATAATTTTAATTTTGAGTTTCTTGCAACAGTCTAGGCTAACAATATGGTTTTGTGAGGCTGAATCAAGCAAGCAGCGTACTACACATTTTTGCTGTTTATTTGTGACAGCATAAACTTGTGCAGTGGATAACAGTACCGTGGTTTTTTTGTTGCCAGTACTGTGTGTAGGTATCGAAGTCAATGTCACTGAATCTTGGTCAGTTACAAAAGACATTGGAGCCTGTTCCATGGTTAACAAAGAAGGTTTATCTTCAATCAGCATAGCTGTGAACGAGTTACTGTTTGGAGTATTTAATTTAGAAGAAACTGCAGGCGTGTAATTCTGAGTGGTATTTCTACTATGTTCCACTTTAGTACTATTCGATTCAAAATGTAAAGTTGTATGGTGCCTTAAATGGCAGTGTTTACAAGTTGATTTTGATTTACAGTCTTTAGATAAATGCTTACAACTTAAGCAGTTAGTACATAATTTATTGCTTCTTGTAAACTCAAAGCGAGTTTTCACATCCATCTCTTTGTATGTAGGACACATGTAAACTTGTGGGTGGGAGCCACTTTTACACAACATGCACATTGTGCCCTGTATCTCCTTGTCTACTAATGCAAATGAATGAGAGTTCACATTACGATTGGTTCGTGGAATAGATCCCTTTTGAACATTGGTTCGCTCTATTATTTTTATATGTTGCCTTAAAAACTCAACAAACTCACTACACATTGGAATTTCCTTCTCACATCTAGATAATTCAAAGGTTTGAACTAAATTGCAATCCAACTTCTTTTGTGTCACATATAGCAAAATAAAATCAGCTAAATCTGGTATTTTTAATTGTTTCAATGCATTGAATGAGGAAGAAAACCTCTCAACAAAATCAGTCAAGTGATTAGTGTTATTATTTGAAACATTTTTCAGATCAAAAATGTTGTTCAAATAAACTGCAGCTAGCGCTCTGTTGTCTTGAAACTTATCTACTAAAGTCTGCCAAATACATTCATAATTCTCCTCAGTTGGTAATATTCCAGCAAAAACAGATAAGGCCTTGCCTTTCAACTGACCAATTAAATATTGAACTCTTTGAGAGTTTGTTAACTTTGAATTATTATGTATATTTGTTTTGAAACATTCATAAAACAATGGCCAATTTTCACTTTTTCCATCAAATACAGGTAATTCACAGCGAGGTAGAATAATATCAATAGATGCATCTTTTATAGATTTTAAAGAAGAGCTAGAATTCTCACAAAGTTGGATCCTAAATTGTTTGACAGCAGAGTACAAGTTTTCAAATGCTAACCATTGATTATTATCCAAATTGAAATCAATATCTTCCCCTAACTTTAAAGTATAATATTCATCACATAGCTTATCAAATTGATCATAAAGTTTCTCAATATTGGATGACTTACACAAAAAATCCTGTTTTGTTCGAGTATCAGCTTGTGAAATTTTCTTAGTTATGGAATACATTGAACTAAGTTGTTCAAATATTGTATTTCTTTTTGATTCATTTATTTTTAGCTTTATTTCTGCCATTATTGAAATAGGGAATGAGATTACCAAATGCAATCTTTGTAAAATTAACCTCAAAATGGCGTCAAAGAAATTGAAACTTCTAATAAATGTATGTTAAATGTATTGTAAATAGGATGTCCTTAATAGGAAGACATGCTCTTAAAAGGTGAAATTAATTGTAATTGCAATGTTAATAAGTTTTGTAAGCGGGAATACGCACAAATAAGATTTTGTGCACTATACAAAGCGGTAGCGTTTGCTGGTTGAAATTTGGCTCGAAGTCGACCAAACTTATGGAGGGTTGTAAATCCACCATAAGGGGGTGCGGGATGAACAAAGGGTTGGCCTCGGGTAATCGACAGAACTTGGAGCACTAACCTTGTGTCTTTTATCCTCGGCGAGCACTCGCCTTCTTCCATGCGCACGTGCACACGTTTTTCGATTGTGTCCTGGGGAGCGAAGTGATAGGTACTTTGTTGCTTGTGTCCACTCTGATTCCAATTCCAGGTCTATCTTCCGTTGAATATAATGATGATCCTAAGTGTAATCGATCGCTATGCCAGCCGGCCAAATTCAAATTCACACAAAAGTTTATTGCGTTTGCGTCGACATTTTATCAAGGGGCGAAGAAGAAGAAGAAAAAATTAAAGCAGATAACCCAGCTTGACACTTTTTCTTTCCCTTTTTTTTTGTTGTGGCTTCGGTCGTAGTGCAGACTTTACAGGTGCGCCCCTACGTTCGTCTACCCATTGGCCGAAAAGGTTTATAAGGATTTGCGGTTAAAACGCGCAAACAGTTTTATTAAATCCAGTGACCCGCACGATTGTGAGAGCTCGTTCAAAAAGCATTTGAATCGTCCATTTAGTTATTCCAAAGGCAACGAGTATGTTAGCTTAGGACACCACCCCTTTGCTATGTTGACGTTTGTTTATTTCACAGTAAAAAAATACTAGGAACATTTTACTGTGTATTGTAAAATTATGTTACTCATTTTATGTATCTTTTTTTGAACTATGGATTTAATTCACATGATAATAATTATACTATTTACTAGCTGACCCGCCAGCGGCTTCGTTCGCGTGGCCTCGCGGGATACGGTTATTACAGTTTTTTAACTATTCCACGGGAACTCTTTAATTTACCGGGATCAAAAGAATCCTATATGTTGATCGGGGATATAAACTACCACCATACAAAATTTCATTCAAATCGGTCAAGTCGTTTTGGAGATTAGCCCGTACAAACAGACAAACAGACAAAAAGAGGAACAAAAAAATTCTCTGACTCTTCTTCTTCTTTGGGTGCCTCTCCACTATTGGAGGTTGGCCGTCATCCTTCTAAACTCCTCTTTGTTCAGTGCAAGCCTGAATAGATCTTTAGCCCTTCTTATCCCGGTCCATTGTCGGATGTTGCGGAGCCAGAACAATTCGTTCCAACATTCCGTTTGCCTGCAACTTTGCCTATCATAATAGTTTGCAGCAGTTGATAGCGGTTGCGGGTGTGCCATAAAACATGACCTAAGTACGCAACTTTTCTCTGCTTGATGGTCCTAACAAGTTTAGTATTTTATAGTCACATTCGTTTAAGGACATCGATGTTTCTAATCTTCTCTATCCAGCTAGTACGTAGCATGCGTCGTTATGCTCACATTTCCGATGCCTCTAGTTTTTACGGAAACTTTTGACTCGGTTTTTAGCATTTTTTTTTCATTGTACAGAAATTTGATCTCTACAGTTTTACTATATGTAGTGATAATCAGTTTTAGTTTATATACATTTGTAAAAAAAAATAGGAAACCAAAACTTGTAATTTTTTTTAAACTTGTCAGTGTTAAACAAGGGTAGTGCCCCCCCCGCAAACCCCACCCGCCGGAGACCATTAGTTTTCGAGTTATGTTTGTTTAAGTATTTTGAGGTTAAGTACTGCATTTCGATCTACTGGGGGTGCTATGAGTCGGTTCTGTCACTGACTTCGACCTATTCTAACTAACTATAACTAACCTATAGGTATGTCACAGACAAGTGACTTTGCCAATTCATTAGATAGCTACTGATATACTATTGTGCACAAATTTGGAACAAAAGTAGTTTGATGAAGTGGGTCACAGTTGAAACCTAACCTAACCTATAGGTTTGTCACAGACAAGTGACAATGCCAATTCATTAGGTACTAATATACTATTGTGCACACATTCCTACTAGTATGGGTCTGATAATTAAAATTGAAAAACAATTTGTTATATTTTAACTTATATTTTATAGACATAATTTATAGCATTTATAGTTTCGATGAATGGGTCTTTTTTATTTTTAGTCGCATTTCTTCTCCATAAATTCTCTATGATGGAGTTAGTGAAATTTTCAGTATTATTATAATTGTCTTTTTTTTAAATAACGCTTTACTGCATTCACGTACACTCGGAAGTAACGGAATGACGCGAGTATTCCGACAGTGACATTACGCTATCTTCGATGTTTGCGTTCCGTTTCAAGAACTTACATACAACGTACATGTCAAAAAAGGCTAAAAGTTACCTAGAAACGTTTCATTTTACGCATTAATGTCATTTATGTCACCTGTCACTATCAAAATTACGGTGTTTTATTGAAACTTTAAAAAACTATTTAGACTATTTTGGTGTGTCTCCGGCAGCTAAAATGTTGTAAATACGCTTTATACAAACCCCTTCAACCCACCCACAGTTTTTGTTTCACCAAATTCAGGGGTCACGATTCTAAAGCCAACCCAAATAGAGAGTTAAAATTCGATGCTCGGACCAGATTCTCGGTGGCCTAATTGGTCAATGGCGTCTGACACGGAGAGTCAGAAGACGCGGGTTCGAATCCCGTCCGAGGATGGAATTTTTCTCTCTATAAATTTCAATGTTGTCAGTGTTGTTGTTAGTTAGACACATTCAAGTCGTGCACCTGATGGAAGCAATAGGCTTGCATATGACATTTGCAATGCTACTCAGAGCTAAGAATTCTTAGTTCTTCTCTTAGCTATTGGACCACGTTATCGCAACTCAATTGGATGAAAATTATCATTTTTGACAGCTTATGTAGTTAGCCGTGCGATTCTCTAAGAGCAAACATCGTTGCATCTTCGACAACATCCGTGAAACAAATGAAGAGATGACAAGAAACGTTGGAAAAGCAACCTTATGTACAAGGGCGAAGTATTTGACATCGGTGTGCTCGTCGACGACCTCGTTGACGAATCATTACAGAATCGCAGGGCTGCTCGCTATTTAGGTTCGATCGCGGTGCAGCGGCTTGCTATCGATAGGTTGCGACATAATTGGTTTGCTGTAAACTATGGAGTTGCGATTGCAATCCTACAGTGGCAAACGTCGGTAGCACGAGACGCTTGTTTTTTTTTTGTGGCAAATAAAACAGATTATTTCGTGCGTATTTAGTTTTTTTTTCCCTTTTTTAAAAATTCAATTTCTGTAATATTTTGAAAGTATTTAGATAGGCTAATGATCGTTTATGTATTTATTGCGTTTTTGCTAGTAAACCACTATATTGATGTTTGGACTGATGCTTGATTGGTAGAAGTATTTAATGTTATTTCTTAGTGGCAACACTCGCAAGCCGTAACACAGCCATACGACAGCGATGCGATTGCTGTACAACTGCTATTGAGAACTAGATCTAATAAACTACCAAATTTACCAAAAGACAGTTCCATCGCAGAAACATCGCTGTTGTGTGGCGATTGCCAATACCTAAGAGACTCGGGCCACAGTAGTTTTGCGTAGCACTGCACTGTGCTCATTGCCCAAACACATTGGTTTTTGAGTCTCTTTTGCTCAGTAATTTCATTTGCTACATAGGCCGTAAAACAAACATCAACATGTCGAAAACGTCAACATGTCACGCTTCGGCAATCAAACTATGAGTTATTTGTGTCTCAGTTGCCCTAGATACATCACAGTTATTATTCTTTCACGTGAACGACACGTTGCGTTACACATAGGCAGTTATTCGTGATAGGGCCACTGTACCCATCACGCGCTAACGCTAATGCTTGGGCACTATTGCTAGAATATGTGGCACTGCGGTGATACCACCGTGCAATTTGGGTTTTGTCACTCTCTTACGTTTCACATATTAACGTTGGGGAGAATATTTTTACCTCTCTTCCCTCACGGGTGTCTCTGTCCCCTCACGGATGTTTGTTGGTTTTGATTAGATTTTCCCTAAAGTGTAAATTCCCCACTAGCTGCACCCCGCAGTCAGACCCGTGTGGTAATGGATGATGATGCTAATGATGGTGAAAAAGTATCCTTTATGTTGTTCCAGCGTCTCATATATCTACATATCAAACTTCATTTAAATCCATTCAGTAGTTTTGGCGTGTTAGAGTTACAAAGATTCATACATAGAAACTTTAGCGTTTATTATACTTGTATTAGTAGAATTTAAAAGTCAGTTTTGATCTAAATTTAATTATAAGTTTTAACCGTTGAAAGTAAAAACGTAGCTTCCGGACACAAAATAAAATTGAATGCCGCACCATCGTAACACATCGGACTTTTGGCATCACAGCCGTAATTAAAACAAAGTCCCTACTCTGAGTTTCTTCGTAACACGCGGGAGCGAGGTCTCGAACTCAGTTTTTCATCATCATCAGCCTGTAGCAGTCCACTGCTGGACATAGGCCTCTTCAATTGCACGCCACTTAGGTCTATCTTGGGCTTCTCGCATCCAGTTTTTGCCAGCCGTCTTGAGCAGATCGTCACTCTACCGTATCTCAGGACGTCCTACACTACGTTTGCCGAGACTCAGATTTTAAGTTTCGATAACTCTCACTCTAGATACAGAGCTAAATTACAAATTAAATAAATGACAGTAACTATATTTATCTCTTTCGTTTGCGTTTGTGCGCACCGTAAACAAAGTAGTGCAGTAATATAGAAAATGTTCTACTTAATTTTTTTACCCCAGATTGATATAATCTCTTTGTAGCATTTAGACTGGCGTTTATAAGAAAATTAAAAAAAAACTGGCTAAGTGCGAGTCAGACTCGCGCACGAAGAGTTCCGTACCATGATCTATAATTATCATCCGACTCGCACTTGACCGGTTTTTTAATATTAGTTGTGTTAGCGACAACAGAAATACATCATCTGTGATAATTTCAACTGTCTCATGGTTTATGAGATACAGCCTGGTGACAGACGGACAGCGGAGTATTAGTAATAGGGTCCCGTTTTACCCTTTGGGTATGGAAGCCTTAAAAACTAATGTATGAGAAAATCGAGAAAAGACTCATTGTTATAACGTTTATAACAATGAGTCTTTTCTCTATATGAGAATATTCTCAATATATAATATAAAAAAGTCAAAATAAGTTAAAAAAAAACTAAAAAATAAAATAAAAACGAACTAAAAAAAATAATTATGTAAATAAGTTCGTTTATAATATAAATGAACCGAGAATATTCGATACCCACAGTTTCTCCATCCGCATCTCACAAATCGCCAGCAAGCGACGCTTTTTTGACAAAATACAGAAACCTGTTCGAACTTCGATTAAGGTACAGTGAGCAGTGAAACAAACTCGGAGTAGGGCCTCAGTTTCTTCTCTTTTCCAAAGTACTAGTTACCCCGAGTTACGTACACGCAAAGTTTTTGTCTAAAAATGTGTTTACGAACAAAAGTTTCCTCGTTTCATATTACCTGCCAACGGAATTCATTTACTGACTTTTCGTTTTGCTCATTACTGTTGCTTTAGGTGGAAATTGTGTTAGCGAGGGCTACGTGCGAAATTTCTGTATTGATGACACGATGCGATGATAATATTGTATGGCTAACGAACTATACAGGATTGAATGACTCGCTTTAACTGAATCACGAGTTTTGTTTAGTTGAAAGTACCTTTTTAATTGTATGTAATATAATAATATGTCAATTTGGATCTCATGTGTGGATCATATGTACCACGCTTACCCATGAGGTCAGCTTCGTTGGTGTATTTGGTAGTGACACATTTGACCCGGCGAGGGATTAAACTTGGAACACCTCGCTTCGAAAGGTAATCCACACCTCCTCCCTCCCTGGTGGAGAGTCGGGGGACTATCCACCGGTTTGCCCGGCCCTCCACGTCTAAGGTGAGCAAGGTCGCCCCTTCGCAGGCGCTGAGGCCCAGTCAAGATCGTTCCGGGCCTACCGCCGGCGCAAGATGTTAAATGTAGCGCGACCCCATGTCGCCCCACCTTGGCGGAGGACTCACGGGTTTTAGTAGTTTAGCTTTAAAGGTTTAGTTAAAAGGTTTACCATTCCATCACCCCCGTGGCTGAAAGGAAGTGCACAGCATTTTCCTTTTTTTTTAAATACACAAGTTGTCGTAAATTTTTAATAGTTTTATTATGTATTAATCAGGTAATGGTTTAAAAAATCAGCACTTTTTACACGCTCAGCTGGGCGTGCCATGTTTGGACGCACTGAGGGTGTGCTGTTATAGATCAGCTGTGATTTAAGGTAAACCATAAAAAAATATTAAAGTTTTACTGGGCTCAAAAACATTACTCATCCAGTGTGGTAAAGCTCTGAGATTTTAAAAGAAAGGCAAAATCAATGAATTTGTTAAATATATTACGATATAATAAGACTGGGTGCGTGAGTGCTTGAATGACATTTGCTTAAACCACGAGTTTAAGGGAATTTCATAAATGAGATTTGCTTAACTTTGGACTATCTTTAGTAAACTTAGTCCAAGTTATATAATACGACAGAGAGAAGT
The DNA here is from genome assembly GCA_917880725.1 of Selenia dentaria. Classification (NCBI taxonomy): domain Eukaryota; kingdom Metazoa; phylum Arthropoda; class Insecta; order Lepidoptera; family Geometridae; genus Selenia; species Selenia dentaria. The sequence goes on from OU862886.1 coordinate 35,177,765, forward strand.
GGATCATCATAAAATAATCATCATAATCAGCCTGTCTTGTTCCCACTGCTGGGACGCGAGCCTTCCTCTCAGTGAGAAGAGTTGGGCCATAATCTACCACGCGGGCCCAGTGTCTTTTGGTGGATAGGTTAGTGGCCACCCCATGTCGAAGTTTTTAGGCCAACCGAAGGCTCTCGACATAGCCTAACGCCTGTTGTCCTCCGAAGCACGGAAGCGTTCAGTTGAATAATGCCACTAGCGGTCACCCATCCAATTCCTAACCGCAGCAAGTGTTGCTTGAATTGTTGATCGGTTAAGATCGCCAAGTCGAGCTCCGTTACAAGCGCTTCGTACACGTTTATTATAAACATTTGACGCTAACGAAGTCACGAGTAACAGAAAATTAAAAGTAAATGTTAACACTACGATTAATTTCAAACATGTTGATTCGAACTTGTAGCTTCACCACCTCGTTTAATTTACATAACCGTTCAGCACTGCCATAAACGCTAAATTAAAATCGCTCAACCGTACCTTAATGTAACCGTTTCACCACATTTATTAACTCCATTCTAAAAGCTAAAAAATTACAAAGAGCTATGCCAATGTACCCCTGTTCAAGGTCCTTGTTCACAGAATGAAAAAAAAACTCAAGTTCGCTGGACCAAAAACAATCTGCCTGATTAAAGAGAAACGAAAGGGTGAGCGTAACTTAATTAAGGCCAACGAATTGTGTCCTTTATTTCTCTTATATTAAAACAATAGTGGAAACGAAGAAGAAACAATTTTATAGTAAAAAATTAGTTTAGAAAATATGAATTTTCACTCGACTTATTCTAAACCAATTTCTGAATCCTCAATGGTATACTCGTGTATTATGCGGGAAAGTAACCCAGCTGCTTTTAGGGCTATGTAACTCAAAGGAAAAAGAAATCCTATCACTTTGTGTCTATCTGTCTGTCTGTCTATGTTCTCATGAACCCGTATATTCAATGGAAATTAATATACAAATAGGGTCTGTGGTTTATTTTAGCTCTAAATAATCATACTTGTAAGTCAAAGCGAACTATATTAGCTGTAAAAAAATCAAACTTGTCTAAGTTGTGCAAAATGTCTTACAGCAGAGATAAAGAAAAAAAATCTGAAAACTTTTGTGTGGACTCAATTGGAAGATGCAGTTTGTTGGATTAATAAACATACAAAAACAAATTGGTTAATTTGAATACTCTTTCTAAACCATAACTTTATTGAAAAATATAAGTACTGGCTATTTTTATGGTCTAAAAAGTTTTACTGACTCATATCAAAGAACAAAAAACTCAAAAAGATATTGGTGGGACCCGAACCATGTGCCAGACGCTTGACACCTGAGGCACATCGCAATGACGGCAGATGCGAAATAACCTTATCCTTGCTAAACTCTTACAGTCAAGTCACGAGTCACGAAACTCCGAGACAGCGTCTCTCGTGCAGTGGTGGCAGTATCACAACACTCAGGCAGCTGCACGTACTTTGCCGACGACAGCTCGGACGCGATTGGAGAATTCGTCAGGCGGGCTATGAAAGCGAGTATAATCTTAAAATGGCGATAAAAGATCGTGAGGCTATGTTAGAAAAGATACGGCAAAGGCGTGAACCTGAGGCCAGTACTTCTGGCCAATCAGTATAAAATTAAGAAATATCACTAAGATTTATGTATTTACAAAAAACAAATGGACTCACTTTAGTTTTTAAGCAATTTACAAATAAAGCTTGAGTTCAAGAATATATAGCTATTTATAGATTTATATATATATATATATATATATATATATATTTATTTATTTATTACATATTTATATATTATAATAATAAATCACGAACAATAAGTAATAAAGGTAGTAAACGGTGGCAATATTTAATATTAATAATTAATGTATATTATGTGCGTGGGCAAAGACGCAGGGCCAAGGTTGTGCCCTGCGTAATTTGTTTTAAATTATTTATAGACATGAGGATATAAAACTATCAATTGCAAAATTATAATCATAATGTATTTGTAAAGAAATAAGAGGAAAGTATACCTGAATTAAAATCCTTAAGATCTACAGTAGGTACAAATTATAAAAATAAATAAAAATAAGTTATGATCAACATAACTTCACAAATATACTTTTTAATAGTAAAGTTTGTTTCATGTAGCTCTTTAAATAAAGTTTTAACTTGTAATTTTCAACTGCGGGATGACGGCGCAAGAAATTTTAACTTTGCTTGAAAATGACTTGGTGAAAAGTTTGAGAAACAGTGTCAGATTCAGTATACTTAATGCAGCATTAAAACTCGTCAAAGTGTTTCATTTTGTAGTGACTTTAAATCAATTAGCCTTTGAATGAGTTCGTTTAGTGATACAAATTAGTGATAGGAGTATTTGTCGCTTTTTAATTAAAATTTATAATTTTTGAACTACCTAATATATTAAGATGTAATTAATTTGCAAACAAATGGTACGAACTCTGGAGTCTGTGGAGGCTTGTTATAATAATAAATAATGATAATACTACCGCAGGGGCGCTTTGTGGCGAGCCGTCGGTGAGTGGCGACACCGTGGACCCTGATTCTCCCTGGGGGCGGAGACGCAAGAGCAAGTAACAAAAAGCTCCAAGAATGGAAGTGTTAAAGGACTTAACGCCGGTAGTAGCGCTGTAGTGAAACCGCAGCATACCTCTCGACACCCTTTAGCAATCCACACTAACGTTGCACTTTTGTCACTATTGATGGTGGCTCTTATAGGGGGCCCGTTTAGTGGGTTGCAAGTCACCTGCCTAAATATTTTAATAGAAGACTGAAATTGGCAGGTGCCGTAGTCTCGGCCATAGCCTTATATGTCCCTTATCATTTATAAATTCATAACAATAGCCTCGTCATTTTACCCATTTTTGTAATGACTCGCTCATAAGGGGATAATCCATGTCACCGTCATCCCAAATACTGTTTTATACACTTTTGTATATTATACCAAACAGGTCTCAAAGTGTTGTCTACAGCCCCACTTATGCCTTTGTAAACAGGACCAGATGAAATCCGAGAAAAATAATAATAAAAAATAAAAAATAAAATATTAATATTATCTATGTGCAATAAGTATGGGTACAGCATGTATGAGCATAGTTAGTACTATGCCTTATAATTTTGTTAAAAATAACTGTGGTACAAATCCTAATAAAGTAGGTACATTTTCTGTTTCACATCTCATGGTAGACAATGTATATTATATACATAAACTAATAGTAATGATTAAATAGGTAACACTTTCAATTGGGGGGTTTGTGTTTCAGTAATCAGTATGTGTGTGTATAGGTGAGACTGTGTGTGTGTGTATTGTGTGTGTGTGTGTGTGTAAGTGGAAGTGTGTGTGTTTATGTCTTATGTATTATTTATTTGTAGTTTGGTCTGTTTGTTTATTCCTTATCGATAGACTAAGTTATTCAGTGTATACTAATATATACTTCAGTTTGTTTGTGATAAATGTTTAATTTTTACAGCGATTATAGTGATCTCATCTTATTATAATACCATAATAACTCATATGCGTGAGTGTTTACGCGTCAATCGAATCGAATAAATATTTTATTGACCACCTCAGTGGCGCAGCGGGCGAAAGTTCGCCTGCGAAGCAAGAGCTTGCGGGTTCGATTCCCGCCTTAAAACAAATTTATGTACGATCTGCAGAAATTTGTTCCGTTGGTCTGGGTGGTTTCTATATATAGTAAAAAGTCTATGTATATAATGTATTAAATATAGCAGTTATCTAATACCCATAACACGAGCTTTGTGTAGCTTACTTTGGGGCTAGATGGGGCTGTGTGGATTGTCCAGCATTATTTATTTATTATTATTCTTTAATTTTTTATATTTTATAAGAGCAGTAGAACTCTTTGTGAATGAGTTGGGAGTATAACCGCCCACATACCTTTTCACTGGCCAAGTTTTACTGTAGTAAGTATGTGAGGTGGTAGGTACTTAGCTGTAGTCAATAAAATCCAAATGGTTTTCACTTCACAATTGTATTGTTCAGAGTCACAGTTCAACAATCACATACAATAAACAGCTAATACAGAAGGAGCAAGTAAGAGTAAGCACAGATTTCACAAGTAAGATGGTACGCGGACAGAAGAAGAGCCAAGCACAGGAAAACAAATTATAACACTAAGAAATTAGGAGATTGCAAGCGAGTAATTAAGTGAGCGGATGAAGTTTAAAGCGACGTGCGTTCTGCGTCAGAGACGAGATCAGACTGGCGTGGCGTGGGAGCGAGCGAGGCGACCGGTCGGCAGCGGCGTGTGCGCATCTCCCGTTTGCCGCCTAGGTTAGCGTGTGGTGACGTAACCGCAGCGCAGGCACAGAATAAGTAATAGTGCGCTGCTCGGCACGTTTCCATGAGACGGCGCGGCTAGCTGACTTTAAATTTATTGTGTATGTGTTTGATGTCTGTGTGAATGATGATGTATAGGTAACTGTTTAGATGACTATTAATAGATACATATTAAATAATATTCAAACTAGATAAATAAATATGTATGACTGTTATATACATTATACATACATAAATAAGTGTGTAATATAAAATACAAAATATTATTTATGTAGTAAGTATTATATTGTGTCAGTGTAACTCATATTAATAAAGTGGGAGTAGCCCACATTACTCCCCAGAAACCACAGAAACCTGGTTAGGGGCGATAAAAGTCCGGAAATCGGACATGTCGTCCAGACCGTGTAGTTTTAGGTACGACAGTGTCCGGAGTTGGAGTTTGTGTAGTGCTTGGTGGAGGTAATGTAGCTGGAGGTGTAGGTGTATTTGTTTTCTTTTCAATAAATAAAGTAATCAATAAAGTAATATTGTATTGTATTGTATTGTATTGTATTGTATTGTATTGTATTGTATTGTATTGTATTGTATTGTATTGTATTGTATTGTATTGTATTGTATTGTATTGTATTGTATTGTATTGTATTGTATTGTATTGTATTGTATTGTATTGTATTGTATTGTATTGTATTGTATTGTATTGTATTGTATTGTATTGTATTGTATTGTATGTCCTAACGAGTCCTCATCGATGAGCATATAAGCAGGTTTAAGGCGGTCAATAGTGACGGTGACAGGTTTTCCTCGTATAAGGAGTTTAAAAACTTTGTCACCTCTATCTAACACCTTGTATGGACCTGTATATGCTGGCTGCAGAGGGGCACGCGAAGCGTCTTCGCGGAGGAAAACGTGTTCCGCGGTGGCCAGCTCTTTAAATACAAATATTTTGTAGTTGCTGTGGCGAGAAGTTGGAACTGGTTTTAAGTTCTCGGCAAAGAACCGTAAGCGTGCCGAAAAATCTGACATGTCAGAAGTAGTAGGCGTGCTAGGGTTAAAAATTCGCCGGGAAGTCGTAACGGCTCACCGTACAGCAGTTCAGCCGAGAAGCTCTGCAAGTCCTCCTTGAAAGCACTGCGGATGCCGAGTAGCACTAGTGGCAAGACTTCTGCCCAGTTGCTATCAGCATGGCAAGTAATTATTGCAGCCTTGAGCTGTCTGTGAAAACGTTCCACAAGGCCGTTGCAAGCCGGGTGGTAGGCTGTGGTACGCTTGTGCTGGAATCCAGTTGCTTTTGCCAGATATTGAAATAGAGCAGACTCGAATTGTCGGCCGCGATCTGTGACAATATCTGTTGGGCAACCAAATCTGGATATCCAGCCAGCAATTAATGCCTTAGCCACCGATTCTGCCGTTATGTCAGGTATTGGCATGACCTCCGGCCACCGTGTGAACCGGTCTATGGCCGTCAGACAATACCTGAAGCCTTGGGAAACAGGTAGGGGCCCAATAAGGTCGATGTGAACTTTCTTGAACCTCGCGCGGGGTAGGTCGAAAGTGCCCAGTGGTGCAGACACATGTCGACTCACCATTGCGCGTTGGCACGACAAGCAAGTCCGAGCCCATTCTCGACAATCCTTTCTGACCCCGGGCCACACAAACCTTTCGGCTACCAGTTTGGCAGTCGCTGCGGCGCCGGGATGGCTTAAGGAGTGGAGACTTTCGAAAACTTGTTTTCGAAATTGTTTGGTGACAAACGGCCTGGAAGTCGGTGTACTGACATCGCAGTACAGAGGTACGTGACTGCCAGGGTAGTTCGTCTTTTGAAGACGGATGGATGAGCCGTCTGTTATGTATTTAGCCACGGGATCGGCATCTTGGGCATTTGCAAGGTCAGCTAGACATACTGGAGCACCCAGCTCTTCGACGTGACTTAGGGTATCGGCTACAACATTGTCCTTGCCGGAAATGTGTTGTAAGTCGGTCGTGAACTGGGAAATGTAGTCCAGATGTCTGAATTGCCTGGGCGAGCAGTTACGTTTCCGTTCGTGAAAGGCATAACAGATCGGCTTATGGTCTGTGTAGACCGTGAAATGCCTAGCCTCGATCATATAACGGAAGTATTTAATTGCTTCGTAGATCGCTAGAAGCTCGCGATCATACGGGGAATACTTCTGTTGGGATGAACTTTCGGGAGCAAAGCGCCAGTGGCTGCCACACATCTTTTTGAAGCTACTGTAAAACAGCTCCAATGGCCACGTCTGATGCATCTGTTACCAACGCTAGGTTAGAGTGGCGCGGACAGACAGGAATTTAGTTAAAGGCTTTCACAAGGTCGAGGGTACTAAAGACCCGACAGCCAGAGATGCTGTGCGAAAAATCGTGAATATAGCGGATCGGATATCTATCCGGAATCGTTCGGGCGTTAAGTTGCCGGTAATCACCGCAAGGAAGCCAGCCGTTGTCCTTTTTCGGCGCCAGGTGCAACGGAGATGACCACGGGCTATCAGAAGGTTGAGCTGTGCCATTGGCTAGCATGGCCTCGAACTCTTCTTTAGCCACCTTCAGCTTGTCAGGAGCCAGACGCCTACGGGTGCAAGCCACAGGAGGACCTGCAGTGGTGCGGATGTGGTGCTGTGTGTTGTGTGGTATTAAGCGTTGAGTACCAGCTGGTCGCGTAATCTCAGGAAATTCACGCGATAATATCTCATGGTAACGCGAATCACCGGTCAACAATTTCACTGACTGAATGTCGTTTACGTTACAAGCCAGTGAAGCTAGAGCTGACAATGTTGTAGTATTGTCTATCAATTTCCTATTTTTACAATCAACAACTAAATTATACAAACACAAAAAGTCAACCCCTATGATAGGTTTTGTGACAGTGTAGTCCGTCGGTGCACGACGCTCTCGTAGCTGAGATCGGGGGAAAACCCAGGGGTCGCTGCCAGTGTCGACCAAAAACTGCGTTTTCGTGGCGCGATCAGTCACGAAGAGGCGACCTGGAGAGGCGGGGAAATCTTCTGTCGCCATTAGCGATTGCCCGCGGCATTTCCCGACTTATTGAAGTCACATGGCTTCTGACACTTGAGTGACTTAGATCCAAACTTGGAATGGTACCAACAGAGGGGGTACCGGCGGTAGTTGGATGCCGACCGAGTTCTACTCCGTGAAACATTACGGCGCTGTTGTGGTCTGGAACGCTTGTGGGTGCGCGATGAACGTGTGTGCTCATCCAGCTGCATTGTGAGTCGCTCCACCATTTTCTTGAGCTCCGCTATCTCGTTGGAGGCGTTACTGTCAGCTCTGGTTCCAGTACTAGACGAAATTGGGGCAATGTTACCTTTATTTGGTGCAGAAATATCCTGGATTCGGTCAGCCAGGTCAGCCAGCTGTTCCAGGGTATGGGTGTTTGGCGATGCCAGTACAGTCTGGATGCTTTGCGGTAAACGGTTGCCCCATATTGACTTCAGGAACTCTTCGGGAACGTCATGTCCTGCTAGGTCTTGAAGGTGCCGGAGGAATTGAGATGGTTTCCGGTCTCCAAGTTCCTCATGAGTCAGTAGTTGTCTGACCTTCTTCTCGTGCGAAGCAATAAGTCGCTTTATCAGCTCGCTTTTTATCTTCTCGTACCTATTGCTGGTCGGAGGGTTGACAATAGTACCTTTTACGGCCTTTGCGTGGCTTATGTCAAGATTTGTTATTACGTTATTAAATTTAACAGCATCTTCAGTAATACCAAAATTGTCAAACTGACCTTCCAAGAACGCGAACCATATCTCTGGGTCATCTGGTGAAAACGCCGGAACTTTCAAATTAAATTTCCGTACGTCAATTTCGACGTGTTCGGGTGGAATGGACACGCGCATTTTCTTAGGGCGTCGTCGTCGTGTTGACACGCCTGCACCGCGTGATTAAACGGTGTTTACGGAATCACTGCTATCACTCATTGCGCTCTTAGAGGGGTCACCAGTTTGGCCTAAGGCACAAGACTTATCAACTTAATGTCTCAGGATTACGGCGCAGTGCAGTTCGTCAGTTGAGAGGAAATGTATATGTTCTAGGCAATGGTTACCACTTAATATCAAGTAGGCCCTAACGTTTGTACCGTTTCCTCATAATATAAAAAAATAAAAGAGAAAATGACTCAACCACTTTTGAAGGTATCATACAAACTGTTATTGATGAGAACAACTTAGTCTAAAAGCTACAAGATATTCCCGTGACAGTAATTTCAGTACGCATAATTGTATTCAATTATGTTAAACTTTGAAGTGCTTCCAATACATAATTAAATTTTGATTAGTTCCCTTTGATTGTCATGTTGGTAAATACCTTCTAGTTCACGTCAAGTAGTTATTGAACTAACTAACTATGTACTTGACGTGAGCTGTCGTGACCAATTAAACATCTAAGGCCCGATTTACACATCAACAAGTACAGTAGCGAGTTAAGTAACCGGCCAGTTAAGTAGCAAGTAGTAAGTTGTAAGTAGCGTCCAAACGTACGCGAGTTTAGTAGTCATAAGTAACAATTCCGAGACGAATATCAATCGCGTCGGTTGTTTTGTTCCTCTGAAACAGTTGTTTTAATTCAGAAAATTGATATCAAATTATAGATGTGTATGTAATTATATATATATATATATACTGAATACCAATTTACGAGCTGTGTGAGACTACTTAATTTTTGATCAAGTACAAAAAAATACACGTGTCTGCGTCCGCAGTGTACAAACTTATGGACTGTACTAAACTCGCCCGTCTACATGCCGGCCAGTTAAGTTGGCGGGGTGCGGGAGACGCAAGAGAGGGGCTTATTTCGCACTGGAGTTTCCAAAAAACAGGATCGCAATCTATTCAAGTCAACTTAATCAACAACTTACTACTTAACTCGTTTGTGCTGTTCAAACGACAATTACAACTTAACTTGCTGATGTCGCAAGTTAACTCGCTACTGAACTTATTGAAGTGTAAATCGCGCTTAAGCTGGATTCAGAAAGTGGCTTCCATTTATAGACCTGCGAGCGGCGCCCTGCGGTAAAAGATGATGATGATGTTGATGACAAAAAGTATCATATGTGTTAATCCAGCGTCTCCTCTACCTCAATACCAAATTTCATCAAAACTAGCCCAGACGTAGCCCAGAAAAAGTAGCCAACATACAAATACGAAGGTCATAACGAACCGTCTTAGTCCAAGTTTGATGAATTCCAGCCTCCGGAACAAGCCGGTTTCCGAAAAAGCTATAGTACCATAGACCACATCCACACGCTACGGCAAGTTATACAGAAGACCGAAGAGTATAACTAAATAAGAGGTCAATCGTCGAATCCAACTCGGCTGGGCAGCGTTCCGGAAACTTCGCAAAGTCTTCTCGTCAAAAATACCTCAGTGCCTCAAGACAAGAGTCTTCGACCAATGTGTGTTACCAGTGATGACTTATGGCACTGAAACGTGGTCTCTTACTATGGGCCTCATAGATAAGCTCAAAGTCGCACAACGAGCTATGGAGAGGGCTATGCTCGGGGTTTCTCTACGTGATCGAATCAGAAATGAGGAGATCCGTAGAAGAACGAAAGTCACCGACATAGCTCAGAAGATTAGCCAGTTGAAGTGGCAGTGGGCAGGGCACATAGCACGCAGAACAGATGGCCGATGGGGCCGAAAGGTTCTGGAGTGGAGACCACGTACCGGCAAGCGCAGCGTAGGTCGTCCACCGACACGGTGGACAGACGACCTGAGGAAGGTCGCAGGACGACGTTGGATGCAGGCCGCTTCCAACCGGTCCTTTTGGAAAATCATGGGGGAGGCTGGGGAGCAAGCAGAGGGAGATGTTCAGCAGTGGACGTCCTACGACTGAGATGATGATGATGATGATGATACAAATACGTTCACAAATTTTTGCTTGCGTGTGATATTATTCTCTGCACTATGCTTACGTTACTTTAACAACATTTATATTTTTCAGGCAAGGCAACCCATAAAATGCGCTAATTGCAATAAAATATGACAAAAACTATTCATATATTTTTTTAAACAATACATTTTGAACAAAACAAATATAATAATTATGAATAAATTGTCATTAATAATATAGTAATGTTGAAGTGTAACAATAATTATCATATGGAAATAGCGTCGTAATATTATAACATGGTTAGGTATAAAATGTTTAATCAGCTCGGGGTAATTTTGAGATCAGATTATTGAGTCGGGGTAATTTTCAGACCAAATTATTGAGTCGGGGTAATTTTGAGATCAAATTATTGAGTCGGGGTAATTTTGAGATCAGACTTTTAAGTTGGGGTAATTTTGAAAACAGACTTTTAAGTTAAAAGACATTACTATTGCAGTTGCTTGTAAAATTATTTTCAAATTAGGTTGATTTTTATGACGTCAACACGATGGCAAGGTTTTATCTAACCGCCGTCTGCCACTACCTCGTTCGATTTAAGAACCACGACGCACCAAATAGATGAATTCCAGCAGGAATCCTAGAGATCCGACCGATATGATTGTTCTAGTGTGACGCCACTCGATATTCGATTGCATCATCAAGGGTCAAACACATCACTATATATAAAAATGAATCTCTATTTCTCTTGGTCATCGCATCACGCGTGAACGGATGGAACAATTTCGCTAATCAGGAAAAGGTTCTTATGAAAGAAAACGAAGAAAAGTATGAGAGTTTATGGCAAAGCCGAAGGCCTACTACTAGTTTCTTAACCGGCCAAGTGCGAGCCGGACTCGCACACGAGGAGTTCCGTACCATTATCTATAGTAAATATTTCAAGTTTCTACCTGTTATCGTTAAAGACAGAGCAAAAAAATTAGGGAAAAATCACGTGTATTATATGGGAATCCCCCTTAAATATAAATTCTGTTTTTTAGTTATTGTTGTTATAGCGGCAACAGAAATACATCATGTGTGAAACTGTCTAACTATTACGCTTCAAGAGGTTACAGCCTTGTGACAGACGAACAGGCAGATGGACGGACAGCGGAGTCTTAGTAATAGGATCCTGTTTTGCCCTTTGGGTACGGAACCCTAAAAATGGCTTAATGATTTGTATTAATAATAAAATACGATTACACTATCAAATGACCAGGTTTTTACTTAGCCCTGGAACAATAAAGACACAATAACTGCTAGGCAGTTACAGACTTCTGAAACATATTATTATTATTTTAGAAATCTGTACTTATTTGTATAATTTTTGTTAGAAAACAATTACTCTGAAGCATATTTGGCGTCGAATCTACGAGAAGGAATTTAGGAATTCTGGTTTTAAAAACAAAGCACCCGCCGGTTCCAGGCTGCCAAAACTATTGAGGTTTACGACCTCTTTTATGCCGATTTTTATAGTTTTTGCTCGAATGACTATGAGTAATGTGCCCTATTTGTTCGCTTGTAAACTAATTTAGCCCAGGCTTAGTTGACATATTTTGGTAATCTGTTAAATACAATTTCTACAATAATACATTTTTTGCAGGGGTTGCTATTATTAAGTGAATACTTTTTAGGCACGTTGAGCACTTTTTAGGCGAAGAAAAAGCATGGAACTCGCGTCGTGATGAATCATCGGCTTTTTGGGTGAAAAAGAATCAAGGAACTCGCGTCACCGTCACCGAACGCTTTGTCATAGGTAATGTAGTTTTGAAGTGAAAACTTCTTTAGGTGCGATAATGGTTTCCATGACTACCTATGGTTGATGATTGTATGTTTTAACCCTAGAAAGATAACCATATTCTATCTTACATAAAAGATAACCATGCGCTTCGGAGGCGCCAAGGTATTCAAATGCTTATATTTTGCTTAAGTTTTTTTTAGACAGTCATACATATGTCGATCTTGAAGATAACCATACGCCTCAGGAACGCCTCAGGAGCGCATCAACTCGTTCAACTCGTCATAACCCCAAAACAATAATACTTACCGCACAAAAACAGCTGGCCCTCGACGCGGTTGACCGACGACTGAGTTGGCTGAGAAGCACAGATATACACGGGTTTCGTATTAAAAGATATAGTACTATTTAATTCGTGCGGGCGCCTCTGAAGCGTAGGTTATCTTTCTAGGGTTAATAATAATTTCAATAGTTTTCACTTCTATCGACAGTCCCCAAAGACTGCCCGCATGTTTTTTTACTCAATTCTAACCCAGTCAAGAAAGTGAAGCAAATTTTACAAAGACTACTATATACTTTGAACGGTGACCGCAAGTTAACTTAAACGGAACACTTCCAGGCTTTGTTTGAAGGCAAAAGTTTGAAGCAGTCATCTGTCTGCGTGGTTGATCTACACTATAATATTATAAATAGGAAAGATTTGTTTGTTTGCTTGTTTGAATTGAATAGGCTCCAAAACTACTGAACCGATTAGAAAAAATATTTCACCATTAGAATCCTACATTTTCCCTGATGAACATTGGTTATATAATATTTTCATAAAAGTTAGGGATATGTATGAAGACTTCGATAAAGTAAATCAAGGTTTAGAAAAAATACCAAAAAAAACTTATATCGCGTACGCTGAGGAAAATGTTAACAATAGAGCGAAGTGATGTCCTACAGTTTTATAGAAGACGTCAACATCTACACAGAAGTGCACATTATGTTTAACTGTTACAGTTATGTCACCATAAGTATTTTAGCAATTTAAATTTATGCAATAATAACGCCGGTACAAACCAGGCCACACTATTCGTACCTTGGTATTAAACCTGCTATACTCTAACAATGAAGAGAAAGGATATATTATTGTTTGTTTGTTTATAATGGATACACACGTAAAACTACATAACCGATTCAAACAATTCTTTCACGAGTTTAGAGCTACATTATGCCTGAGTAACATACGCTGACGCGGAGCGCAGCTAGTTAAAAATTAAGTCAAATGTTTGTGAGTGTGTTTGTATGTTTGTTACTTCATCACGTTCAAACGACTGGACCAATCTTGATAAAATTTGGTATGGAGGTAGATGGGGCGGTGGATTAACGCATAGGATACTTATCATCATCATCATAATCAATCACCACGCGGGTTAAAAGTTAAAAATGACACCGATTTGAATACTAACAGTAGTCATAAAACTACCTAATTCATTCCCAACTCCCAAGTCCCAAGACATTAAAACAATTCGAAATAGCCCTCGAAAAGTTGGGTCGAAAGCAAAACGCCTGCAATGCCAGTTATGCCGTTTGCCCCAAATTTCATTGTTGTTTCTGTAATTCGCGTACACAAAGGTATCGGGGTATTTCCCGAGTAATAAATTCCACGGGGAATCATACTTTTCCGACAAAGTTACACCATTCTGTATTCAATTTAAGTTATAGAACAAAACGTTTTACGGCCGGCTATTCGCGAGTTGTGCTGCTGCTATGATTCCGAGTTGTTTGTTACCTGCTTTTGTCCTTTAAACATTACATGTTCCAATTATAAACATCTTTAAAATAAAAGTATGAAAACTATCGTGAGTACCACACATTAAACTAATATAAAGTCGAACGTATAAGACGACTTCTTGACGATCTCTCTCCCTGAAGAAGAGCGTCTTACACGTTCGACACGTCGTCGGACTTAAACCGACATAATACCAAGTGAGTGAAGTCGGTATCTTTTTTAAATAATATATACAGGGTGTGATGTAATGAGTGGATAATAGGGTACCTGCGGGTAGGGGCCATTGTGGCGGTTCAGGAAAATATTTGTTATGCTCAGTAAAAGTGCCTCGGTTTTCGAGATTTTCGACATTTTCGAAATTTAAGAAATATTTCACCCTTCGTCACTATTTTTGGCGCCAAGACTGCAAATGAAATTTTTTTTTCTATCTGTTTTTTGGATAGTATTCTTGGATAGATGTGCTATCGAATGGAAACTATTATTTTTATAACACAAGCACAGTTATGTTTTTTAAAATAAGATTTCACTAAAATTTTACTTGCTTTCGTTTGTTTTCCTGACCTTTACCCTTCTGTGGTGTAAAAAAATGTATGGTCACTTGAATGCCAAATTTTAAAAAAATTAGCCTATTTCATCGAGATTCCGAAATGGTATATTTCATGGTATTTCCACAAGTTGATTCAAAAGTAATTCCTATTAAAATGGGTAGAGCTAATTATTATAAAATTACAAATAGTACTAAAATTTACTTCATTACTTAAAATCACCTAAAAACGTTAGTTTAAAATTCGGTAATGAAATGAAATGAAACAATACATTTTAAATGCATTTCATTTATTAAATTTACTATTACAAAAGGTGTTCGAAAAGGCCACCACGTGCTCTGATGCATGCTCTGCACCTTTTGATAAAAGATCTTTTAATCCTGTTCGCAATTCTTTGCTCTGTGATTTTCTGAGCAGCTAATCGCACACGCTCCCGTAGCTGGTCCACTGTATTGATTGGGTCTTTATAAACCTTTTCTTTAAGGCATCCCCAGTAAAAAAAGTCCAATGGGTTGAGGTCTGGTGAACGAGGTAGCCACAAAATTGTCCCCAAACGACCGATCCATCGTCGACGATATGTTTCATCGAGGTATTGTCGAACATTTCGGGCGTAATGAGCTGGGCAACCATCGTGCTGCAGCCACATTCTTCTTCTATCTTCTAATGAAACATCTTCTAATAAAAGTGGAAGTTCGTGCCGTAAAAAATGTAAATACGTTTCTGCAGTCAATGTTCCAGACAATTCGAATGGTCCGATGATTTTGCCATTTAGAATTCCAGTCCATAAATTAATTTTGAACTTGTTTGTACCCATTGTGTACGAAGCGATATCTAAGCCTGAACACTCCTTGAAGTCTTGTACGTATCTTATACGTTCAAAGCGTCATCGGATTTATACCGACATAATACTAAGTGAGTGCACGTTCGAAACGTTGAATTTCAACCGACATGATACTAAATGAGTGAAGCCGGTATCTTTACATTATACTAGCTGTGTCTCGCGGTTTCAACCGCGTGTTGATGGATGGTGAAAAGTACCCTTGTACTGTGTTCTTCCCCGGGATATGATGGATCTCCTTGCCATATTTCATCGAAGTCGGAAAAGTCATTATCAAAGTAGGACATGACCAAGAAAATAGAGATTAATTTTCATAAATATTGGTTACTAGAAACTTTATTCGCCTAGTAGGCTCGTAGGAAGGAAGTAGAACGTCTTAAAAGTTTGAAACGTCGTCGGTCTTAAACCTACATAATGCAGTCGGTATCAATAAATTATTAAAAAATTATATAGGGTTCGATCACTATCTTCAGGGATGATTAGTGATGATGCGAATCAAGGACAGCTAGTCGAAGAAACCGTTAGTTGCTTTAGTGACAGGTTTTAAATCGTTAGGGTGGTAGCTAGCTAGGCGGGTATTAGGATGTGTTCTACCATGCTGTAGATTTCATCACGTTGATCACCGAAAACTCAAGAGCGAGGTAGGAATTGATGCAGCTACCGTCGGATTGGCGTCCAACCCTCTTTTTCATTGGCCAATCATACTTCAAACATACATTTTATTATTGAGACTAAAAGGCCTAAATCAATACTATCAGTTACCAGTTTATCTGCCTAAAATATTGCCATATGTAAAACAAATGACTGCCTATAAGGAATGGCCTCCGATATACGATATCGTATAAAAATCTGGGAATGTTGCCAGGAAATATATGTAAAGTAACGCAATTTCACTACGTACTACGCATTTATTATATCTTGCATTTCCTGAACAGTAAATATTTTTACGAGTACCCATAAATATTACTAGAAGTACTACATTTGCCAAAAAATTAAGAGAATTATAAAGTTTTTAAAGATTAATTTGTACACAAAAAGGAAATAAGGCTATAGAGGGAGGTTTCCTGAAAAGGGTAGTATGGCCAAGTCCAAAACCATGAGAGTTAGAGAATTCTGAAAAGAGTCAAGCTCTTGATTTTTATGAAAACATTAACTGTATATTAAATTTTCTAAACTCACCCCAAATGCAGTTATGCAGTTATTGCATACCTAAAGTTATTTATTTATTAGCGTATAGTTCATCACATTTCACGTTTATGAGTTGGACCTATTTAGGTACTTGGTAAATTTTAAGATTTATTTTACTATTGTCCGTACCTATCAAAAATATATCACCAAAATGAAAAAACAAAAAAAATGCCCTGATAGGGTGATAGTAAGATGAGTCCCTTGACTCGCTATTCGTCATATTTGGCCAATAATATAATAGATTTTATAGAAATCAACCTACTATTCAAGGAACTGCAACTTGCGTGGTTAACACTTAAAAATTTGAAAGTATATTCCTTTAGTAAGTTGTAGTCAGAAAAGATGTGTTCTTAATTCAACCCGTAAAGAAAAGAGTTATATACAATGTAATTAAGTACCCTGTGCTTCGTAGGCTGGGTACCTAAACTAACTAAGTTAAAGTTAGAAAGAAAGTGCAAATAAGCAATCAAATCAAACGAAACTAGTAGTTCTGCGAACAGTAGACCTCGGGAGCATATAATATAGTATTTATCAACGACAACTTTTCGCAGTAATTTACAACTTACTCGTATTATCTCGGCAACCACTTGAACAATTTATCTCATATTCAAAATTCCTCATTAAGGTCAGGTTCCTAATGGGTGCCCAGTGTTTACCCAGTGCCCGCCAGGAGCTCACAGACTCCACTGCGCACTCGTCCTGAAGATGAGCATCGGACATGCTCGAAACCCGGCGAGACGTATTCGATCCCTGACGTGAGTGTTTTACAGGTCAATAGTTATAGTGTAACCTAATGTGTGTACCAAATTTTATCAAAATTGGTCGTTAAATAGCCCTTCACTCAAAATCGCGGGTAAAGTCCACTTTAAATACGCAATGCATAGCTCTGGTCCAAACATAGCCGTATAAAATATAATATAATAAATTAACGGTTCAATTACAGAACATTACAATAAGTAGATTAATAATAATTAATAACTAAATATTTACAAATACCTTAAAAAGCTACTGTTGACGAAATGGTTCAAATCCTTAGTTAATATATCGACCCGCTCGGCCCACAATGTTGCCATACCCTATTAATGTCATTATGAAACACACACAAAACTATGTATTTTTTTGGTAGAAATGTTATTTACAAGGTATTAAATTATTTTTATTACTATGTACATAATATTTACGTCTTGCATATGTTAAATGCATAATGTTGTAATAAAGACATTGACTATTGAGTATCTTTACAATGATCCGCGTAAATGATCTGAATTTTCACAACCATCCCTCAAAAATCCAAAATCTAACCAAACTGGCGTAATCCGTAAAGTATCATCACCTACGCAAAATCCTTCTAACCGAAACGTTTCCGGACAACCCCGAAACCGGTAAAAATCCGTAATCAGTCATGTGACACCCGTAACACCGTAATTTATCCGCTGTCGTCCGTCCAGAGAGGGCGCATCGATCGTGGTTGTGTACATTGAATGCAAATTAGGAACCATTCCTTACGATCATGTGATGACACAGAATATATAAACCTGTGAGTAATCTACAGCCATGTGACGTGCAATAAAAATATATTACTTTCTAGTTTTGCTATTCTATTTTTATATGCTCTGTTTCTATGATAAGAACAATAATTCAAGATGAATTCTCGATTAAGATACTTATGTACATATAATAAATAAAATATAAGTAACATTTATTTGTACGTAGCGACTGCACGCGACTTTGTTCGCGTAGTAGCTCGCCTTTCAGCCTCACCATAACATTCCATCTTTTGTTATTTTACAGCACAAAAAGGGGTTCATTTTTACATATATAGACTAGCGGATGCCCGTGACTTCATTCGCGTAATAGGCTCGGCTTTCGGCCTCGCCATAATCTTCCGTCGCCATCTTTTCTTGGGTTTTCTTTCATAAGAATCTTCTCCTGACAATAATTAACACAACAAAAAAGAATAAACCAGATTGTTTCGTCCGTTCTCAAGTTATAGCATGACCAGGAGAAATAGGGGTTAGTATATATATAAATATAGCTTTTAATTCAACCATCAGTGTAAAAAGTACTATACAGTTTATAACCAAAAAACTGGTTAAAATTTTGCTTATCCTACCTTATATTTTGTGCGCGTTTGAACACATTCAATGCTTCTTAAGTTTGCTTGTGTAAAGATGTTCTACTGTTGTTGTCTTTATACTATAACCTTGAAGGTTCTTTGTTGGAGGGCTAACTTCGCATCCCCTTGTGACATACCTAGTTACTATGTCTATTCTGTGGTAATGGTTTCAGTGAAGGTCAAGATATCTTGAACTGTAGAGCAGATTTCTTGAAGATTGATTTTCTTCATAATACTTTGAGTCAGTGAGATTGGTGGAGAGAATATTATGCAACTTAACTGTTAAAAGTCGAAGCGCTCGCAGCGAATCTTGACTTGGCGATGTTAATCTGTCAAAAACTCAAGCAACGCTTGCTACGGTCAGGAGTTGGATGGGTGAACGCGAGTGGCATTATTCAAGTGAGTGGTTCCGCGCTTCGGAAGGCACGTTTAGCCGTGCGTCTGTCTCGGTTATGGATCTTAGGTCAACATTCATTAGGCTATGTCGAAGGTCTTCGGGTGGCCAGAAAACTTTGACACGTGTTGGCCACTAGCCTATCTACTAAACCGCATTGGGTTTGTTTGGTGGATTATGACCCAACTCTTCTCTCTGAGATAAAGGCTCGCGTCCCAGCAGTAGGAACTTAATGAACTGATTATGTACCTAAATGCTTACAGTCATAACCAACATGGAGCTATAACAAAGACAGAGAGTTTAAAAAGTTAAGAGTGATGCATTAAATTGATTCTGGTTTTGGGAAGTTGGTTAAATATTTGCAAACTTAGATCAATAGCAATATAACTGTGTTTTGCATTGTGATACGTATTAACAAGAACTACATTACATTTTGCAATTTCAGAGAGAGAGAAACTGCCCTTTTTCCTGACGGGATTCGAGCCTGTGTCTTCTGTTAATAATGTCAGACGCTGTGACCGGCCACCATCTCGTCTTCCTCTCATTAAAATTTCCAAATTTAGTTTCACTAAGTAGTGTCCTTCATATAATAATAGTATTTTATGCAACTGCCATATAATAGAGGGTATGAAAACATGAGTGTAGTTTTTTGAAACGAGCCGCAGGCTAGTTTTAAAAAAAGATTACACGAGTGTTTAATACCTAATTATATGCAGTTGCATACACTACTTTATTTAATCTCATGACATTTTTGCTACTAAAGTTTTA
Organism: Selenia dentaria; assembly: GCA_917880725.1. Lineage (NCBI taxonomy): Eukaryota > Metazoa > Arthropoda > Insecta > Lepidoptera > Geometridae > Selenia > Selenia dentaria. The sequence goes on from OU862886.1 coordinate 35,197,345, forward strand.
TCCAATAAACTATTACTCAAATTCGTATGTACGAAATAGCGTCAAAATGGAAAAAGTCTTCTTCTTCTTCTTGTTTGTATGGATTGTGCGGCGTAACCTACGAAGAAATAATTGTCAGGAAGCATAATTCAGAACAAATTTCACACAAAAAGTGGCCCTTCAAATCAAAACAACGTATGATTCATTGCAACGTCTACGATGACAGCAGAGTAATAGCGGCGTGGACGAAGTTATGCAACAAGTGGACTGGACCAACTCAATAATAAATCAATCGTAAATCTCGAATGTCTCGCCAAATATGATTAATTTATTAAGTTATTATCTAGAAGACATTAGAAGAGATTCTTCGCAATGTAGTAAAGAAAGATTATGAAACATTTTAGGCTTATACATTTTACCAAAAAAAAAAAGTCTTTATTTGCCAGCTGGATGTTTTTCAGTGGTCACAGAATACCTTCATTATCAATTTAGAAAATTCTATCAATTTATAGAATTAATTTAGAAAAGCACTGTGTTGATATTACTGACAAATTAATTAGCAACTCAGCTAAACCACTTTAAAATTTGCAGAGGGTGAATTTTCATTAGCTTGAAAAATTAAACGTGCTTTAATTTGACCAAACAATGAACTGATTTTTTAATGCTATATAGTTACCTATATTACATACCAACTGTAGGCAATCGTTTATTGTTCATTGTCTGTAGTATTTCTTTGGAAGCGCCAATTCGCGTTTTTGCTGAGTATTTGAAGGGTCACATAATAATGATTGATATACTCGTAGTATATTATGTCAATTATTCTTACCTGATGTAATAGAACATTATTTGATTAACAAGTTCAAGTTCCACAGACTACATTTAGAAATTGTTTATAAGTTTGTTATTGCCGAGCGGTTTCTACACACACACACGTTTTAAAAATCAATCATAAAACCGGTCGCGCCAGTCACAAATCGTCAGACGCGGCTGAGGCCTCTTAGAGAGAGGTCAGAGGACGTATCGCTCTGACGCCCGCGCTTACACAACTAAATATTAGTGCACTCAAAACTTCCTGATACTTATTGAGGTAACATTTCTAAGTGGGATTCTAACAAATAATTTTATATGACATCTAGTGCATCAACAATAGAAATTTCATTGTTATAATGACATCGACCCTTGAGGGGCTAGTATTTTGGTATTAACCAAATTTCTTATGCTTATACTTGGTATCCAGGAATCCATGCTGGAGCCGGAAACTGGTAGCAGGAACTATGTGATGGTTAATAGTAGACACACCGTGTTTGGGATCGTATGGATCGTCCCATATAGCGATACCTTTTTTCTAGCAGGTGACCAGGACCTGATGCTGGATCCAGAAATTGGTAGCAGGAACTATTTGATGGTTGTTTTATTTGCTATTCTCATCTCTTTTTGGTAGTTATATGAGTTAAATCTTACTTTTTTCTAGTCTATGCTCTTGTAGATAACATGTAGGTACTTGATTAATAATTATCATTTTATGTTAATTAATGTCGATATTAAAAATAAAATGTGTCCTGCGTGATATTTTATTTCACCTTTTTGACCTACGTCTGTTTGTGACATAAAAACCAAAGTAGATAAAAAAGATCCAAATATTAATGCGCGCTATTTTGGTCAAGCGGGCCACTGCCGCAGGGCGCGCTAGTAAGTAACTCGCTAATGTAAAATACCTAAATCGCGTAGCGCTGCGCAGAATAAAGGCTCTTAAAGAAGTTAATGTTTCTTCGGGACAAATCATCAGATATTTTAGATAACATAATTTAAAAAACAGTAGGTACTTACTGTACCAACTGGTAGGTAGGTACTGCAGTTTTGTGTAACATGGTCCATAATTTTTTTATTATGTATAATTTTATTGTTTTCAGTCAAAATTAACGTACATAACTATGCTGGTTTTCACAGGCAGTCATAGACTTGTTTTTCTAGCTTAAGTGCAGCTAGGCACTTATCTTGCCGCGTTGAATCGGCAAGCAAGCGAGAATAAAACATAAAAAGCAAAACCATTGCACATTACATACATTTCAATCATTAGTCCTGAAGAAAAAAACACATCCTAAATAAAATAAAATTGACTGACTTTATTTTGCATAGTATTGACCATCTCGATTTGTTAACGTATTTGAACATCTTTGAATAATTATAATTTTGCTATTATTTACTAGTAAAAGTGATCCCTGGACATTTAAATCGTGTATTGTTTCTGCACCACTTCACAACGAATGCTGGCATAATGATCCACAACTGAAGTTCACAATGATAAAAATGAAAATGTACGCGAAGATTTGAAGTGTGCTCGCTTGCAAGTAAAATGTCCGACTGATGACGTACTGAACACGACTTTTAAGCCCCGCCTACTTGAACACGACTTTTGTTGGGTCATTTTTTTAACGCAGTTACTGTTCCTGACTATTATTTCTTCGTAGGGCGTAACCACAATTTTGTGGAAAAAGTCTGTTTTTGGTCTATTGGCTCGGAACCAGCGCGTTGCGCGCGCAGCACGCTCGCCAGAGATAATGTGTACTTAAATTGAATTGAAACCTCCTTGGTTGGGACACATTGTACTTTAAATTAAAAAAATGTTTTAAAGCATTGTTTTGTTAGGAGAATAATGCTTTACCTAATTAAATTTTTTTATCTTCTTAAAGAAGTATGTAAATAAAATATCCCAATAAAAGTCTGTATTTCATTGCATAATTAGAACATTACCGAATGAGATTATATAAAATGTATTATGAAATGTCCTATTAACACCATGCTTAATAGATTTGCAACAAAAAGGATGACCCGCCAACTCACCACAGTCAAAGCAGACACTTAGCTGAAAATAAACCCATTTAAATACAGATCACTCATCAATTAAATACAGAAGTATGTACACATAGTATAATTCTATTCATATTACAGCATAATAAAATAAACATCAGTGTAAATAAATCCAATGTCTCCATGCCTAATCAGTATCTTGTGTCTATAGATACATGCTTAATGCAAACTCACCAACTTACACAATGTAACTTAGCTATTTTATGTTCTAAACTCCCTTAGTTTTTAGCACAAAAACACTGCAACCGTAAAGTTTTAAGTAAAAATACGTCCAATAAGGTAGAATTGACTTGAGCGTTTTAGTTTGTTCACTACTTGTGTTCTCAGAAACGCAGCGGTAGTGACCGGCGGATCCTTTGTGAAAACATCTTCGATTCGGTCGAAAGCACTCTTATTTGTTTACGTTTTCAACCGAGTTATTCTTATATTGGTATAACTAAGCCTTTTATCCTTTGAGCACTAAAACCGTGTGTTTACTGTAGGCCGAGCACGAAAATCTGCTCAATTGTAACGTTATCGTATTGTTTACGTATTCAGACAAACTATGAGTTATCTGTGCCACTATAGTACTAGATAAATGACATTTTGTACTGAATACGTTAACGATGCGATTACGTTACACTTTAACAGATTTTCGTGCACGGCCTACAGTATTATTTTCACAGAAGTATTATTTTCAGACGTATTTTTAAATCTTAGTGATAAAATTTCAATGGGAGACACACAAATAGATCCTATTCAAAAACTAACCTAATTTTGATAATAGTTCACAACAATTGAGGATATGCGTCAAAATGCGACTAAATTATTATGCCCAAAACATTAAATTGGGCTTGATAAATAAAGCAGATTGTTAACATCTCCTACGTTATTATGTAATAATATTACTTTATGATATTTTATAACAACTCTATTGTCGTCATCACCCGGAAGATGTCCATTGCGCCTTCACTCTTGAATTGGAAATTATTGCATTCATTAGATCCCACACATTCGCAATGTTACACACAATTAGAAGGCCTACCTAAGGCAAGTCTTCCAGTTCATGGTCACCGCTCGAAAACCTTTCTTCTCGGTCGGTTATTAGTTTGTCATCGACAAGGCTTGCCGAGCGATTCTCTAATGATTCGTCGTTGCGCTCGTTGACGAGCTCACCGATGTCAAATACTTTTTTGGATATTGCCCTTGTACACAAGGTTGTTTTTCCAACGTTTCTTGTTACCTGGTCATTTGTTTCACGGATGTTCTCAAAGATGCAACGATGTTTGCTCTTAGAGAATCGCACGGCTGCCCACTTCAACATATAAATTCTGACAGCTCTATAATGACGTGGCGTTTTTCCTCGTTTCGAATTTCATCACGGAATGAAACTGCAAGGATACCACTCTCCATAGGTCTTTGTGAAGCTAATTTTTCAGTCTCAGTAAAAGAACACGTTTTAGTTTTTTAAGTTACTGGTAACATGATTATTAAAGACGTTTTATCGCGATGTTCTGCGGTAGACATATATACATATATATCTGCGTATTTTATCTTGTTGTCTATATGTTTATATATACAACAAGATAAAACGTAATCGTAGTGAATCGACATGGTGACGTTCTATACAAAGACTTCAGCACTTTGATATACCGATAGTAGACTTTTATATCGCATAAATAGTACTGCAGTATCACTCAGTAGGTAGTGTAACTTAAATAGCTTACATATAATGTAAGTATTTAGTCAAAACTAAATCTACCTAGTCAATATCGTAACATTTTTGTAACTAGCTGGTATTATTTATAACTTTGGCCAAATGTGATCGTCTAGAATGTTTATTAATATGGACCCTTTACGTTGTGTTTAATTTATATTGTATATACCTATTAATAAATCAATAATGTTATGGAGTATCTGGTAATTTTATATTAGTAAAGTTAATGGAAAATTATAAGTAGGTAGTGAAAATACGTTCCTAAAAAGAGGGATAAAACACATCAAATATAAATCAATTGAAAATCAAAAGAAACACATTAAATAAACCATGTCAAGTGAAATCAAATAGTACACACAAAACAAACACATAAAAAGAACAAATATAAAATATTGCTGTCAAAAGAAACACATCAAATAGAAATCAAATAAATTCAGGACAAATAAAGAAAATATAAGGAGCAACTAAAAGCATGCAACTTACAGAAAAACAGCTACTGTTGGCTGGATTCTTGATCTTCTTTCTTCATGGCCATAATTTTGTAACACACACATACACATACATTTATAAACATATAACATACAATAGTATACCTTAAAGGAATATAAAATATAAAGTTATAGACATCATGTTATGATACAAACCACACTTCTTTCTTAGCCAAATCTGTGACAGTAACTCCTAAAATAATTTGAAAAGGGGAGTTGTGGAATTTAGACCTTTTAAGATCTATAAATAGGAACCCTAAACGATTTGATTTACGTGAGGCTCCCTGCACCCTAGCACCTCACTCCAGGAACCAGCAAATCCGTCAGTTGATTTCAACCTACTCTTCTCCAAGAAACTAAACGTTCAAACCGTCACGCTCATACCGATCATTTGACTACAATTTGTTTTCTTTAAAAACATACTTCTCTATCATTCAGTTTTAATTACCCGATGTTTAAAATTAAATTTCTATTATTATGTTTAATTTACTTAGTAACGAATATTATTTAATCACTAAATTCCAAAATAACGCGAACAAACCCTAAAGGAATTTAATGACTCGTGTGTGTATGTGTACCTAGTGAATGTACGAATCCGATCGCGGTCATGAATTCAGCAGGCTTGAATCCAGACGTTGATCTAGACTCTGAGTAATTTCCCCCCCCCAGTGGCTAGCACTTCCCTGCTGTGGCGACAATGATTAGCAAGCGTCCGTTCTTCGTCTCTTCGTGTTATAAGGTTTCTGCCGACATCTTGTCATCCCCGCGTGAATTAAATAGTGTATGTACCTATATGTACCTAAATTTATTAATTTAATTAGTTTTGTATTTGTATTAAGAATATATTTATTAATAAGAAGATATTGTTGTAATTTTTTATGGAGATTTAACAGACAAGTATTTGTAGCAATTATAATATCTGATTTATGTATATTGATAAGTCTCGTCCAAAGGTGATTGTCTCCTTCCATAATATATGTAGATATCATTTATAATTCGTAATATTGTAAAGTAAATATTACAATGCTCCAATTCCTTGAGTAAACCTCCAGTTTAGAAATGAAATGACTTCAATTTCAGTTTGATTAGTGATAATTAATCAGAGTCATGTTGAAATTTTATGATGATGAAGCTTATTATGTCCGTTGCGTTGATTATAAATCCGTTTAATGTAGTCAAAATTGAATTGATGAAAGAAATGAATATGTGCGGTATTTGAATTAAATAGTATTGTAAAGAAAGGCTCCATTTGAAATTTTAACATTTGTTGCGATGTTTGGTAATTCACTTCATAAACACACATACAATCAGTACTTCTCCTAATTATTTTCCTAGCAATATCAGTACCTAAAATATTCTACCCTTACAATAAAATGACCGACGAAGTCCACCCAGCTGCTATCTCTGTAAAAGGAAAGTGACCGCATTTTCCAGATCCCTAACATATAAATTATAAATACAACGTAGTCGAATACCGCCGACAGCCGCTATGTCGCTAAACTGAAACTTAAATAAAATAAACTAAGTTTATGCGTAAAATATACATACAAGTTATCATTGACTCTACATAAATTAGCACTGCACTTTAACACTCACTCGCGAACTAATGAATTACTATATTACATATAAATTTAAAATTCAACAATGACTTCATGTAAATAAACACTGCACAATTGAAATTTAGCTCATTGAAAAGACTTAGACTAGACTATTTTATTTCACTTTATCACTCACTCGCGACGTTATTTATGAAATGGAAATCTTTACGATGTTCCTGATTTCGACCGTTTTCAACGTTGGCGGGACCCCGACTGCCACATGTAACTCTTCAAAATTAACAAATATTTCCAATATTTTAGCCAAGTCTCACGCCTGTCAGATACTTGAGACACACATTAGTTCAAAATTTATAGATTTTGATAAAATCGTCGCTTAACTGAAATCCACTTATGCACTTCAATTTTTTGTTGAAATTTCTGGCCATAATATGTTATCCTTGATGCAGTAGACGAACTTCCAGCAAATACGATTACATCAACAAAAGCTAGTAAATTCTTATTATATGTTATATTGAATATTAACATTTATCTTTTCAGCTAGCAACTTAACTTATGGAACCTATCCCTCAGATAGATAGGCGACTCTGAATCTATTTGTTATATTTTCCTGTTATTTTATATTAAAATAACAACATTCAACACACCGTCAAAACCCTTAATAAATTTAATATTGAAATGCAAAGTATTTCTATACATAAAAAAAAACGTTTTAATTTGTCGGAATATCACATACTGCAGTCGACTATATGGTTGGTTATTTGACTTCGCCCTTTGAAAGAAATTAAGAAGGCGTTATAGGGTTGAACACAATTTTGGTTTGTTCATAGTTGCAAGTTAATACCAAAATCAGGATAAAATATATTTTTATTTAACATAGCTCGCAAATGTATTTTTCACTTAAATGAGCATTCAATATTAAATTGATTCACATCATCATTTTGAATGTAAACTCAACCTTTCTTGTAGTTATGTAGCCGTAAGCAACATAGCTTTACACTGCAAATACATTACAAAACTACTTTCGCATATATATTACCTACGTCATTTTAAAATGATACTAACACGTAGAATTTTATTAATTAAACTATCCGTTAATTTTATAGAGAAAACTTGTATAAACATTATGGTAGAATAATTATTATCCGTTTCGTGTTAAATTAATAACATTTGTTTATGATACTGAATTTACTTCAATCTTATAACAATTTCTGAATAAATCTATAGTTTTAGAAATCTGCCAACCCTAAAAATCAATACTTGCGTTAGTGGGAACCAATAATATAACAGAAATATTATCGCTTAGGTTCACACTTGAAATAAATCTGTCAACATAACATGTTCCACATTTATTATTTTTTAGCATTTAACAAATTTAAAATTTCGTCCACCGATAACTCTATTATCGCCTTTATTATTCAGAGCTTAAGCCCTTTAAATTTAACTATGAAATGAAATTTGTTTAGTATTCATGCGCGCCTTCTCATATAACTAACAAGTACATGGAACCACGTTATGTGTATATAACGTTGGTTACAGATCACCCCTTTGAGTTTTGACGGGTTTTAGTTTTCTAAAAAGAAAACCCGGAGAAAATCACATAATATAACCCACTACAGCGATCTATTGAAAAAAGATATTTAGTTAGTATTAACAACATCGTTCTGATCACCCCTTAGAGTTTATGACGGATACCACTTCCAAAAAAAAAACCTGCACAAAATTACAAAATTTAATTTATTTGCTTTAAAATGTATATAATTACATAAAAGTGTGTGTGTGTGTTATATATAAAACTTATGTGCAGCTGCAGGTGCTTAACTTATCATCGCTTCTTCTCGTGTTGTAAATTCGGCAATTTCAAGTTTGTTTTGTTGTAGTAGACTAATCCTCATACAGTACTATGATCAACGTTGTTATTTAAACCATCTCCCTTTTCATGTCCTTGACTGCAATATTTCTGAATGTTCTCTGTGCCGCTGTTCAAGCAACTTTCAATATTTTCATCCCTTTAGCCCGTTGATGTTGTAATGGTTATTATAATTTCTGTTTGTAGCGGGACAGGTCTTTGAATTGTTGCAGTCGGTGGTGTTGTATTCGTTATTGTGATCTAGAGACGTCATCAGAAACAAATTGTAATAATCTTGTGATTACTTGCAGAAGTTTTGACATAATTTCATCCGGAGTAGCATTTTCATTTGCAACACAAGTTCGTGTTTGATATATCCATTTCAATCTGCAGTTTTTTTTTAATATAATTTGAGGTTGTCTTTTCCAATGTTGTGCCAATACCACTCTTAGACTATTTTGGAAACTTCTGTGTAAAGAGTATATTTACTAACTTTTACATCCTGGGGTACATAAAACACTCCAAAGCTGTGTTTATGCTATTTGTCTGAAGTCCTAGTATAATAATGTGTTTTTGCAAGTCTGGCTAATTTCACCTTCGTTGTGCCTTGACCTTATTGATATATTTACCATCAATACTTGTTTCTCTTCTGAAAATTGATTTGATGAAATCATAGTGTTCAAACTCTCAGTACTGAAAGATATCCACGTTCTTCATATTCACTTACAAATAAAATAAATCGAAGCCATACTGCATATTATAAATTCCTTTATTTTATTTTATATTATGAATTACACTATCTTCCATCGTGGCATCTACACAATAGTAAGTTCAGGGTCACTTTTTACAGAAGTGTGTTTCGCTATTCTGTTCCATTTCTATATTAATATTACTTTTTTTTATTTCACTCAGAGTTCACTTAACACATTTATGTTTTTTATAAGTACAGTAGTATTAAAATAATCCACTTTTATTTCTGTTTACAATGTTTCGAGTAATAACATTACAGTAAACGTAAAAGTGTGTATATACTAGTTACCAAAAAAATAAATTTAAATGAACCACTTTAATTTAAACAATTTCACTCATACATCCGTTTGTATTGTAAAAGTTTTACGTAGTCCAATGTCTATCAACAAAAGACATACTTAATCGAATATGAATTATTTAAATCGTCTATTTTAAATTTCTCATTCCATCCTTCAGTTCATTACTTCGTAACCAATTACTATATTTACAAACACAACTGACACAAAACGACCCTTTTGGTCACATCTCGTAACCTGTTTTTTTTATATGATTAGGTCATTGACCCAACCAAACATATGTAATACTTGGACTGTTATAAGGAAAGAGCTCTGACCCATATTTTTTTATAAAATATCCTAAGAAGTGCATTGCACTCTGGTCAACAAAAAATCCCTGCCATTCAAATTTTTTTTTTTCAACACATTTTACTATTTTGACCCTCGACTAACCGCTACTTGAAGTATCGTTAAAGTTAACTATGAAGCTATTGTATTACGACCTTTGACTCTATATTTATATTCGTATGTTATTTTTTTAATCTATTCTATCTAATTATTTATTAAAGCAATTTAATCTAATATTTTACTAAATGTCATAAAACAAAGCCAACACAAATAAATACGTAAAACCATCGGTCTAATCATTATATTTAAAAGAAAGACTAATGTTTTAATATACATAAGTATTTATTTAACTTTATTGAATTTTCTGAATCTAGTATGACACTCTCTACGTCTGCATCACTGACTATAAAGTAAAATAGTAACCTGGTTAATTTAAAAAGTGATAAAAACTATCCGTTATGTAAATATTTCTAACAAAATGGAACATACGATTATTATAACAAAACAAATATTATCATATAAGTTATCAGTTTAGTCCTTGCTAAGCTATAACATATATTGTACAATTACAACATATTTTGGTTCCACCATATTAAAATTTTCTACGTATATACTTAGTATATTGTTTCGTTCTGTGTTTGATGACTTGGTAAGTGAATATGTAACTAGCAGTAATTTATATATCACTATTTATAAAACAATAAATACGTAATACAACCTAGTCACATTTTGTTAGTTTAGCATTAAACTACAAGTTATTATGGTATAATGATAGTGTAGTATAGTTTTATAAAATCAGAATAAAAGATGCAAAACTAAAATTCATTATCATAAAATATTTCTACGAAAAGCAAACGAACCCTGACTTGTGAACTATTAATTTTTCAACGTTTTTATAGTTATATTTTTTTTTCTTTACTATCAACATAACACTAACATTATTTTACACTGCTAACTGCCATAGGAACCTAAATTCTTTAATGCGTAATTGAATCAAATGATTCAATTTTTATTGACGCATATCCTGGACACAAGGCACCACTGTAACTTAAATAGCTTACATATAATGTAAGTATTTAGTCAAAACTAAATCTACCTAGTCAATATCGTAACATTTTTGTAACTAGCTGGTATTATTTATAACTTTGGCCAAATGTTATCGTCTAGAATGTTTATTAATATGGACCCTTTACGTTGTGTTTAATTTATATTGTATATATTAATAAATCAATAATGTTATGGAGTATCTGGTAATTTTATATTAGTAAAGTTAATGGAAAATTATAAGTAGGTAGTGAAAATACGTTCCTAAAAAGAGGGATAAAACACATCAAATATAAATCAGTTGAAAATCAAAAGAAACACATTAAATAAACCATATCAAGTGAAATCAAATAGTACACACAAAACAAACACATAAAAAGAACAAATATAAAATATTGCTGTCAAAAGAAACACATCAAATAGAAATCAAATAAATTCAGGACAAATAAAGAAAATATAAGGAGCAACTAAAAGCATGCAACTTACAGAAAAACAGCTACTGTTGGCTGGATTCTTGATCTTCTTTCTTCATGGCCATAATTTTGTAACACACACATACACATACATTTATAAACATATAACATACAATAGTATACCTTAAAGGAATATAAAATATAAAGTTATAGACATCATGTTATGATACAAACCACACTTCTTTCTTAGCCAAATCTGTGACAGTAACTCCTAAAATAATTTGAAAAGGGGAGTTGTGGAATTTAGACCTTTTAAGATCTATAAATAGGAACCCTAAACGATTTGATTTACGTGAGGCTCCCTGCACCCTAGCACCTCACTCCAGGAACCAGCAAATCCGTCAGTTGATTTCAACCTACTCTTCTCCAAGAAACTAAACGTTCAAACCGTCACGCTCATACCGATCATTTGACTACAATTTGTTTTCTTTAAAAACATACTTCTCTATCATTCAGTTTTAATTACCCGATGTTTAAAATTAAATTTCTATTATTATGTTTAATTTACTTAGTAACGAATATTATTTAATCACTAAATTCCAAAATAACGCGAACAAACCCTAAAGGAATTTAATGACTCGTGTGTGTATGTGTACCTAGTGAATGTACGAATCCGATCGCGGTCATGAATTCAGCAGGCTTGAATCCAGACGTTGATCTAGACTCTGAGTAATTTTCCCCCCCAGTGGCTAGCACTTCCCTGCTGTGGCGACAATGATTAGCAAGCGTCCGTTCTTCGTCTCTTCGTGTTATAAGGTTTCTGCCGACATCTTGTCATCCCCGCGTGAATTAAATAGTGTATGTACCTATATGTACCTAAATTTATTAATTTAATTAGTTTTGTATTTGTATTAAGAATATATTTATTAATAAGAAGATATTGTTGTAATTTTTTATGGAGATTTAACAGACAAGTATTTGTAGCAATTATAATATCTGATTTATGTATATTGATAAGTCTCGTCCAAAGGTGATTGTCTCCTTCCATAATATATGTAGATATCATTTATAATTCGTAATATTGTAAAGTAAATATTACAATGCTCCAATTCCTTGAGTAAACCTCCAGTTTAGAAATGAAATGACTTCAATTTCAGTTTGATTAGTGATAATTAATCAGAGTCATGTTGAAATTTTATGATGATGAAGCTTATTATGTCCGTTGCGTTGATTATAAATCCGTTTAATGTGGTCAAAATTGAATTGATGAAAGAAATGAATATGTGCGGTATTTGAATTAAATAGTATTGTAAAGAAAGGCTCCATTTGAAATTTTAACATTTGTTGCGATGTTTGGTAATTCACTTCATAAACACACATACAATCAGTACTTCTCCTAATTATTTTCCTAGCAATATCAGTACCTAAAATATTCTACCCTTACAATAAAATGACCGACGAAGTCCACCCAGCTGCTATCTCTGTAAAAGGAAAGTGACCGCATTTTCCAGATCCCTAACATATAAATTATAAATACAACGTAGTCGAATACCGCCGACAGCCGCTATGTCGCTAAACTGAAACTTAAATAAAATAAACTAAGTTTATGCGTAAAATATACATACAAGTTATCATTGACTCTACATAAATTAGCACTGCACTTTAACACTCACTCGCGAACTAATGAATTACTATATTACATATAAATTTAAAATTCAACAATGACTTCATGTAAATAAACACTGCACAATTGAAATTTAGCTCATTGAAAAGACTTAGACTAGACTATTTTATTTCACTTTATCACTCACTCGCGACGTTATTTATGAAATGGAAATCTTTACGATGTTCCTGATTTCGACCGTTTTCAACGTTGGCCGGACCCCGACTGCCACATGTAACTCTTCAAAATTAACAAATATTTCCAATATTTTAGCCAAGTCTCACGCCTGTCAGATACTTGAGACACACATTAGTTCAAAATTTATAGATTTTGATAAAATCGTCGCTTAACTGAAATCCACTTATGCACTTCAATTTTTTGTTGAAATTTCTGGCCATAATATGTTATCCTTGATGCAGTAGACGAACTTCCAGCAAATACGATTACATCAACAAAAGCTAGTAAATTCTTATTATATGTTATATTGAATATTAACATTTATCTTTTCAGCTAGCAACTTAACTTATGGAACCTATCCCTCAGATAGATAGGCGACTCTGAATCTATTTGTTATATTTTCCTGTTATTTTATATTAAAATAACAACATTCAACACACCGTCAAAACCCTTAATAAATTTAATATTGAAATGCAAAGTATTTCTATACATAAAAAAAAACGTTTTAATTTGTCGGAATATCACATACTGCAGTCGACTATATGGTTGGTTATTTGACTTCGCCCTTTGAAAGAAATTAAGAAGGCGTTATAGGGTTGAACACAATTTTGGTTTGTTCATAGTTGCAAGTTAATACCAAAATCAGGATAAAATATATTTTTATTTAACATAGCTCGCAAATGTATTTTTCACTTAAATGAGCATTCAATATTAAATTGATTCACATCATCATTTTGAATGTAAACTCAACCTTTCTTGTAGTTATGTAGCCGTAAGCAACATAGCTTTACACTGCAAATACATTACAAAACTACTTTCGCATATATATTACCTACGTCATTTTAAAATGATACTAACACGTAGAATTTTATTAATTAAACTATCCGTTAATTTTATAGAGAAAACTTGTATAAACATTATGGTAGAATAATTATTATCCGTTTCGTGTTAAATTAATAACATTTGTTTATGATACTGAATTTACTTCAATCTTATAACAATTTCTGAATAAATCTATAGTTTTAGAAATCTGCCAACCCTAAAAATCAATACTTGCGTTAGTGGGAACCAATAATATACCAGAAATATTATCGCTTAGGTTCACACTTGAAATAAATCTGTCAACATAACATGTTCCACATTTATTATTTTTTAGCATTTAACAAATTTAAAATTTCGTCCACCGATAACTCTATTATCTCCTTTATTATTCAGAGCTTAAGCCCTTTAAATTTAACTATGAAATGAAATTTGTTTAGTATTCATGCGCGCCTTCTCATATAACTAACAAGTACATGGAACCACGTTATGTGTATATAACGTTGGTTACAGTAGGTAGTTATAATATTATATTTGCATTATGTATATACTTATATCGATATAGTGAACGTTAACTAAAAATAGCGAATCACTTTTATGGCAATCATATGTCTATAGGTATTACTTTTGGAAATATTATCTTAAGTCTGTTACTAAGTTTGTATACCTCGCCGCCTGCACTTACGTGTGGCCAGAATTTAATTATAGGATGGTTCTAAGCTAATAGGAACAATACAAAGTTGTTGAAAGTTTAACGGAAGGTAGTAATGAAACAGTCTGTGCGAGGCAGCCACTTTGGATCCTGAGCGCGACGGACAAGAAGTTTCCATTAGTAATCTTGTACTTAATTACTTTTAAGAGCAACTTTCTGGCTCAACATATAGAGAGTTTTTACTTCATCTGCATTTACAAAATTATAATTCAACCTACGCAAATTGTTGGTATGTTCAAGTATGAAGAGATTTCTATTTTAGTTGATCCAAGCATAAAAAAAATCCAAGGTAAAGATAGCAGGAAGACGTTGGATGCAGGCCGCTTCCAACCGGTCCTTTTGGAAATTTGTGGGGGAGGCATAAGTTCAGTAGTGGACGTCCTACGGCTGAGATGATGATAAAGCATACCTACTTTGCTAATGTACGTTTAGACAGATGATCGTGCGAAAGTATCGTATATGTTTTATAATTGTGCTATAGTGTTTTTTACTTTCTAAAAAAATTTTAAGGAATTCTTATTAGGCTTGAACTGCGCTTTTATATATGGTTGTATAATGTTTAATTATGTACGTAAGTAACCATCCTGGACGGTAGGTAAGCTTTTGAGGTCCACTTCACCGGACTAGCCACAAGAGTCTTGGGAGCCGCGGCAGCCTTGGGAAGGCTACTGCCCAATGTGGGCCTGAACGCCAATTGCTGCCGGCTATACTCCGGAGTGATCCAGAGTACTTTACGGGTGAACGCCCGCAATCGCGACAATGAGATCCTGCTGCAACGTCAGCAGCGGGTAATTGCGACGAGGCCAATACGGGTGTACCGGACGGTGTCCTGGATAGCCGTATGCGTGCAGGCTGATGATTTGCCATTGTCTAGCAGGGAGCACCGCCGAGGCCGGAGCCATCACTGCTGGCAGTCCACGCGGACCACCAGCGCTTGCAGGTGAAGTTGACAGTTGACGTCGGCAAAGATCTGAGGCCATTCTTCTCCTTACTACTTGTGCAATTAATAGTTGCTCTATCTATATATCGCAAGTTAAAGTATTTAACAAAATCCTTGAACGTGTTTAAATATAGCAAAGTATTAGTTCATTCGATCCCACAGCTCGGAAGCCCCAGTGTCGAAGTTTTTAAACCACCTGAACTTCTCCGTCAGCTTTAGCTTAACTGCTATTGTTCTTTAATATAATCAACCAGGTCTGATGTATTACGTGCTCTCCGAAGCACGGAAGCGCTCAGTCATCGAAGTTTTAAAAGACACCAACGGATACCCATCCAAGTTCTGGCTGCAGGAAAAGGTTGCTTAACCTTGTTGATCTGTAGTGAATGACAAGTCAAGCTACATTTTGAGCATCTAATGTGGTAAGCGTTCAAAGTGTGAAGAGTTCAAATATACTCCCATGATGGTCTTTAATCTTAAGCTGCAAGTAAAATGAACCAATAAATGCCACCAAAAATAATGTGTGCAAGGTACAGAACCAATTTAATCGTATACTTGAGTAACAGTTGACAGAAACTGTATTTTTTCTGTATTACTGTGTGATTTTATATTGCTTGCTAAATTAAGAGTTAATTTTATAATAAGCTATACACTCCCAGGAGTACCCAGGTACTCAAAATTTTCTCTAAGCGTCAGGAATGAGTATGAGTGATCCACCACGCTGTCCCAGTGCACCTTGGTAGGTAGATAAGTGTCGAAGTTTCAGTCCACCCGTATGCCTCCGAAAAAGTCACGTCTATTGTACTAAGACAAACAATCGGGACCGTGTCTCTAAAATCACCGATTTTATTAATACAAAAAATATAATGAACGTGAGCTAATCCAAAATAATATTTGTATCATCAAAGAATTCAGTAGCGTTATATAAATCTGTTTTATAGTAAGTTTTATTATATCAAACAAAAGGGGTCAGACAAATAAAATTTGCCTAGCGAATTGGTAACATCGTTACGCATAGGTTAACACATTTACATGTCGCGAGTGGCTTGTAAAGCACATTTTGCGATGTCAAACAAAACAAAGGAACCCTACTTGTGTTCAAACTAAGTTTCACAGAAATAAAATCTCTAAGGTCAGTAGATCCTTTGTGAAAACGGCTCAAAAGCTCGAAAGAGGTCTCCAATTCGTTTTACATTTTCAATCAGGCATTTCTATTGTGGCTAGTTGGTATTCCAAAGAGGTTTAGGAAACCGTGCTAATTTTGGTTAAATTGAATAAGTATGTAATAATATCTTGCTTGTGATAATTGGTAAAAATAATAACAACGAAACATGCGACATTTTACCTATGTAAAAAGTACACACTGTACCAAAAAATAATTTTACTAACATTGCGTGACGTTGCATTTCAAGGGCTTTGTTACGGCGCAAGTCAGGATTGGAGATTCGAAAAAAAAAATTGTAAGACTGGAACTTACAATCTCGATTTATTCATATAGAATATATAGAATCATATAGACATATAAAAATATAAATGAAAAAAAAAGGATATTCATAGGACTTAGGCGGGGCATTGCTATGTCACCCATGCTGTTAAAGTTAGTATTGGAACATGTTTAAAGAAAAGTGTTCGCAGTAAATATTGGAGGACAGTTGAATAGGCAGCATACAGCATAGGGTAAAGGGATAACTTATGCTAGGGAAAACAAATTACAAAGTACGAGAAGCGGCTAAAGTGCTAGAAGAAGATATGAAGAAGGTTGGTCTAAATGTCAACCATGCAAAGACAGAAAATCTCTGCATGAAGATATATAAAACCATCCACACTAGACGAGTGAACCTTCACGTCGCTGATAAGTTCTACAGAGACGTGGTTAAATTTGAATATCTTGGATGCATTGTTACTGATACCAACACTCGAGAGAAATCGATAGAGATCCGCATTTAGATACAGCGTAGCTCACTAGGTGTTAATGTCCGAAATACTAAGCAGGAAAACCTAGATCCGTTTATATAAGAATGTTATCATGGTGATATTAATGCCTGGATACAAAATTTGGGCGCTGCAAATAAGCTTATAATAGCGACAAGAAAAGTGCTATGGAGGATATAAGAACTAACTCGCCGAGAAGATGGCACATAAAGAGTCCATAAAACCAAGAAATCGAAGATCCGAGTAGACGAGCCTAAGATCGTAGGTGAAATAAAATCTAGCAGATTGCGTTGGCACAGACATATTTCACGGATGGGGGAAGATCGAGCCAAAAACAAGATTGGACGGCCGGATGTACGAAGGCCAGTTTGACGTCCCAGATATCGTTTGAAGTATGCAGTCGAGGCGGACCTGAGTGAGCTTCAAGCTATAAATTGAGCTGACAAAGCGCAAGAAAGCAAAGGATGGCGCTTTCTCCTTTCGGAGGCCAAGACGCACTGTAAGTTGCTGAGCCATCGGAGTAAGCAGTAAGTAAGGGTGTAACTCAAGGTTTCATTGATTTGAAATTAGCTTCGGATTTTTCCGTCTCATCACCGTTACTAACACGACCGAGCCCAAAGGTTTGTAAGGGTATGCTATTTAAATGTTGGTGGATACTGAAATTGCGTACATATCTGCGCTTGACAATGTCCGAGAGGGCAAATCCAACGCAATGAATGCAAAAACACTAGCCATTTCCAAATTATAAGAGAGGGCCAAAGCAATGAATGCAAAAACACTATCCATTTTTGCAAATTATCAATTACAAGAAAATAGATGTAATACTGCTGGTAGTACCGCAACTATCTAAATTGGCAGTGTATTCGAACCACAACGGGTTCAGCAAGCGTAACTAAGTAAAACGACAACGTTAGTTCGTTTATTTGGTTGGGTAATGGCTGCTTTTGTGTGTACAGCAAATTACGTATTTAGTATTTTAGTGGAACGATTTTGGACTTTTGGCACAGTTAGGTCTACAAATTTATTAGGTGCCTGTGGGATGTAAAAATAAATTTTGTATGTACTCTTACGTAACTAGGGGATCAATATGATACATCTGTAACTAAATCTTGTGTCGTTAAAACGAGTACTAAAGCTTTAAACTGGAAACATCAGCGACGCCACAGTTAATTTTTTAAATAAAAAAATTGTCATCTACACTCGCAAATGGCAATGCATGACTATGTGTTAGTAATTATTTTGAACGTTGACGTATAAATTGACTTTATTAATAAAATGATTATGATTATGATTATCATGTCCCGAAAAATTGGTTTCAGCTATAGCAACATTAGTTTTGTAACGCTTAATATAAATATGCTACCTTCTAAGTGATTGCTTACCTTAAAGTCATATGATTATTAACGGGATATTTACCGTGGTAAGGTTGTGGACCAACCCCCAACCACCCGCATTCTTCAGTCTTCCCGTGAACATGGTGCATGTAACTGCGCCGAAATATCGGGAGCTCATTCCACAACCTTACCACGGTAAATATCCCGTTAATAATCATATGACTTTAGAGACCAACCGTGATAGTTTAAAACAGTGCTTACCTTAATTATGGTACATCAATATAATTATGTAGTTTGAACGGTACTTTTAATATTCCACTTTTATATATCTTTTTACAGAATCTATAAAATTTTACGCCTCAAACTAAAGTTTAGTATTTTGTTTGATCCAAAAGCATTTAAAAAAACTGCATCATAAAATAAAACACCCTAGAAATGACACCCTTCATAAAAGGGTTGATAGCTTCACTAAATTATCCCATGCCCCGTTAAGATCCTTAACTTAGGCTGCCTCCAAACCTAATTCTGAGCCATATAGAGTCGTTACCGTAACTCCTGAAACTCATACCTATCTGGCACTAGAGCTTTAGTTAAGCTCACCTGTATGTATATAACAGCTTTATATAACTTGATATTACTTGGCCAGAATAGTGGTGAGAGCCCAGCTTAAGGGATTACTTGCTGATATCTAAATGCGTACGTGAGAACGGTAAATAATGCCGATATTGGGTTATTTATTATTTATGCGATGGTAACATTTTATGATTAAATAGCAACTCGCACCGACTCACACTGATAGTTCTAAGTGCCTACAGCAGGAGGACTTGTCTAGTGTATACAAGTTTATTTACTGGCCTTCTGTGTAGTGCTCGCAGTATCGACCATGGCCAAAATATAGTTCACGTGAAGCTCATCATCACTTTTTATTAAAAAAAATATTACCTTCATAATTGAATATCAGCGTATCAGGTCTTTTTGTTCGCTGTTAAAAAATTCGTTCTTATTTATTTTATTTATTCAAATTATGTATACATGCTCTTGGGTACGCATGATAGTTACTTTATTTAATCGCCCAAGGCTGAACAAGAAACAATACATAATATTACTTTATAGCCCATATTTAATCTTAGTGAATAGATTAAACTAAAATCAGCTAACTAAGTAGAGTAACTATAGAACAAAACCAATAAAACAATTAAGAATAAGCTTCTTTTAAGCTTTGCCTGAACGTAGTCTCTACTCAAAAACTTGCCTGCTTCAGTGGTTGTCAGTCGTTGAGAAAACGTCCGTGCGATCGATATAATTATGTAATGATTCTCTGTAATGCGAATCTCATAAAGTATTTGACATCGATGTCAAATACTTTGAGATATCGCCCTTGTACATAAGGTTGTTTTTCCAACGTTTCTTGTCATCTCTTCATTTGTTTCACGGATTTTGTCAAAGATGCAACGATGTTTGCTCTTAGATAATCACACAGCTGATGACAAGCCATGAACAACCACATCATATTTTCACTCATCATCAGAGAAGACGAAAGTTGTAAAACAGGCGTTCCACTCATCAAGACGTATGGAGCCAAAACTTGCACAATCACGCTGGTACTAGCCAATAAACTCGGAGTCATTTAGAGACCGATTAATAATGAAGTTAGAGTGGTATTCAAGGTTCGACTGTATATTCGGATAAAAATTTAGTTAAAATCAAACTCAAACAAACCCGTTACATGCTTGACCAATTGCTTACAAATTTAATATTATAACATTCGAATGACTGCACTATTAAGTTTGTGCCAAAAATATATTTTGAATGGAATTACTGCCATGTGCAATTTGTTGACAACTACTGAGATCGTATTAGGTTGATGCACATTGTATATTATTTGTAGATGAGATTTGAGATTTGATAGAGTGGTATTTTTAGTTTACGAAAATGTGCATTGCTGATACAGATATTAAACTTCTAAATAAATCTAGTACAAAGAAGAAGACAACTACTAAAGATTGTACCTAGCTTCTAGCTTGATTATAGCGAAAAATAACAACGCTATTTCGACATATTTTTCATGTAAATCAAGTCCTTAATTCGGCTACCAGAGTTTTTGTCCCTATGTTTTATCTCTCTCTTCTTTCCCTTGTTTACCCTTCCCTCGCAAGCCAGTGTTTTGCTGCAATCCTGATTTCACTTGCTAATTCAACCGCAGACGTTCCAAAGAGAACGAATTCTCGCTGAAAATTCAGCTGAAGTGACTACGTCTGACTATTTACATGGAATCTGAAAGAAAGGTAATGAATTCGCTTGATTCCTACTTGTTTGAGTTGGTTTTACGATAAGAATACTTTTATTTTACAAGTGATGTCTTAGGAAGATCAACGAAAATCGAATTAGTGTGGTGTCCGTAAAATTAGTAATTAACTGGGAACAGAGGTATGCCACCTATAAGCCTAATAAAAAGTACATTCTGTGATTACATGTCAAATTCTTCAGCAAATAAGTATGATGCAGAATGTTTATTCAGCATTTTCAACAAAGCTTTTGTAGAATCACCCATGTAGAAATATAACCATGCAATGACAACTAAGGATGATTTTTACAGCATTTAAGAACTTTAGTGAAATGGTCTTCCGTTTAAAATTGAAATGAGCCTTAAACTTTTATGAAATATATATAGATTATTAAAATATATTTGTAAACGTAACACCTTAGTAGTTCTACTCCACGCGTCTGTCTATTTGTCTTTCTTAATATCTGCTTGTACTACTTTAACAGATGTCTCTTGTAAATTTTTTAACTTTTTCAAAGACATAATGTTTGACAAAAGAAAATTTTAGATAGAGCTAGTTTTCAATAAGAGCAAAAGGTTACTTAAGTTACTCAAAGGTTAGGCGTTTTGTTTGTAACAACGGGTTCGTTTACGTGGTCGTCGTCCATAAAAAAAAAAACATTCTGTTTCAATTGATCAGATGAACTTTGAACCAGTTGCTCTACCCTAATCTTTGTTCTTATAATCAAATCAAGCCCTTTGAAATTTAATACACTTGGAGAGACAGGTAGAGTTCAAGCGAAATTATGTAGAGCACGTCATTATCGCGCACGTTCGCCCGCTTTCTCTATATACGATAATATGTTGTCGTATGAATGTGTGTGAATACAATATGTTCGATACGTATTGTATAATGTGTGTATTTGTATGCAAAGTTGTGTGTGTATGTGTGTGAGATCAGGTAGCTTTCTTTGATTATCACGTTCATCTCTAACAATAGGAAATGTTAGATTCTAAAAGTTGGGATGTATTTGGTATCATTATTGAAATATTTAGATAGAAATCGGGCTTCGTTACGATATACATTATAATAAAAAGGATTTACAAGCAACCCTATTTTTTTTGTGATTCTTGTATATCAATATTTTTTTACCATTTATTTATATGATTGAAATAACAGCTTATAATATACTATGTCGTTTGTTACTGTTTAAAAACTTGTTAAATACGAGGTGGGTTTGCATTGCAGTAGGAGCGAGTGTTTACAGCTTTTAAGTTCTGCGCGGTACAAACTTGACTATGAAATTTTACAAAAAGAACAACAGACTCGGATGGGATTCAAACCTGTACTTTCAGACTAACCGTGACAAAGCGCTATGACTGTTAGGCCACTGTAGTGCCCATCCAGACAGAGCCGTCGGCCGGACAGAGCGCCATCTATCGAATTTTGAAAATTGTATATGACCGCAAGAAGAGATTTATAAAATGGCCTTACTTATAAACGCTGCTCTACTTTAAATGATGTTATTTAGTACCGCGCAAAGGAAAAATGTTCTGCGCCGTACTAAGTGACGTATTTTTAAATTTAAGCAACGTTTATAAGTAAGACCGTTGCTTTTCATATGTCATATGCCTTCTCAATTTTATATACGATTTAACACATTGTTTTTTTTGCATTTTAATCCGTACTTGATATAATCGTGAAATATAAATAGAGTTATGCAATTTGCACTGAATCCACCTAATTGAAACATAAAATATCGCATATCCAATTGACCACCGAAACCATAAAAGTACAAAATAAACAACAAATTACAATTTCAACAAAATTGCGTCCAATAAATATATTTACGTAACGTAAGTGTTAAGTAAATATTACATTAACTGTGATCAACAATAAGTTTAGGTCATAAATGACAAATTTAAAAAGCTCTCATGATACAAGGAGTCCTAGAATGAGTGCTGGATACTATCTATTGCCCACACTGCAAAGCTGATAATCAATGAATTGTTATCCACTAATTTCACTCTTATTATGAACCATGTGAACACAATATATATTACTGCCGGCATAGGTTTTCCCTTGCAGCCATGAACCTGGGTCTTCCAAGCGGGGAATGAAAATCATAATTTCAAGTGATCGTAGGCCATTAACGCACCTTACGGCTGCATTTGTGGTCATCGCTCCTTGATTCCATCTATGATTTCCATCAAGCGAGAGGGAGTCACTTTATGAAATATTATAAAATAGTAATTCCTCGAACAGCAGACCTCGCGAGAATAGTTTTACCAGCGGCAATATTTCGCAGTGAAGCCATCAAAACCGTCCAGTTTTAAACTCCCACCTCTTAAAGCAGTAATGTTTCAACCTTACCATTAAATCTGGTACCACCACGTCAATATAACAAGCTTAAAATAATATTGGATTACGATAGACGTTTTGATGATATAGTATCAAATATTTCACGCAATTCGCATACTTTTTCATGACTTTAGACACCAAGTTTCATTGTTCCAATGTCAAATTTTTGAAGCTTCGTACTCCCGTATCTTAAAGTAGTTATATTGCAACGTTACCATTAAATTTGGTTGGTCGTTTTGTGTCGGTGGGGGATAGTAAGTATGATTTTCTAAGCTTATTACAAAATGCTCCTGATTTATGATAGTTTCGTAAAAGGTGGGAGTAGGCCCCCTGAACCTATTATCTCGGCAACCACTTGCTCAATTATGCTCATATTCAAAATTCCTCCGCAGTCAAGTAACTAATGTGTGTACTAAATTTTATTAAATTGCCCAGTAAATAGCGCCGCAGCAAACTTGCCCCCCTTTATTTGGGAAAGTAGTCTCACATTAAAAAAGCGCCGTCGATAAAAAAAAAATACTGAGTATTAAAACATGCACACCAAGTTTGGTCGAAAAATACGACCTGTATACGACGTGAGGACCAACATACACGCTAACAAACATACGAACGGATGAAAGTCGATTTGGCCAGTTAAAGCAGAGACGCTTCGCTCGTCATTCACTCGGTCATAAAACCACTTATATCACAGACTTACATGTTAAATTAATGCAAAGAAAGTCTGCACAGGAACAGTTGGTTCCAGACACATTGCACTGAATAGCTTTGTAAGTCGAATAAATTACCTACTTACTTATGTGAACCGAATCAATAAAAAGCTTTTTTTTTACATCTACTATAGATTAGTTGTAATAAATGCGATATTACATCAAAGGCTTAATTTAATTGAAAGCAGTAAAAAAGTTCACAAAAACCTAAACTACAAAGTTGTGTTTGGGCAGTGTTTGAAGTAATTCATTAAATTATAGTATAGTTTAGAATCTTTATCTGAACCTTCGTATAATTTTGAATAAGTGATGTTTTACGTTTTAGTATTTGATTTTGAAGCACTAAGCTTAGCGAGACTAAATATTGCACAGATACCATTGAGACTGCGGTTAAAACTAAATAGAGAGTTATAATTCGATGCTTGGACGACGGTCCTCGGTCAGCTAGTAGTCATGGCGTCTGACACGGATTGTCCGAAGATGGGGGTTCGAATCCCATCCAAGGATGTGTATTTTTCTCTCTCAAGTTGCAATTTATAGAAATGTTACAATTATTTAAGACGCGGTCCAACCCCAATTTTAAAATAATTTACGATGCTTTACGTAAGGTTGAAAATAGCTTGTTAGATTGGTCGACGTAATGAGAAAATGCGTTAATTTTGTACGTTTTCTTTATATTTTTCGATATATACTAACACAATTGAAAAAACTGCTGGTTATAACTTTAGTACTATACATTGGCTAAGTATTACCTAAAAAAAAATTAAAGTGTTATCGCTGGAAATTCTGAGAGTTAAGACGTGAAAGTTTATTTTTGTGGACCTATTCAGGATTTTTTTCTGCTGAAAGAGATTTATATTTATGAAAATTTCGGTTATTACTCCTTTTTTAACCTTTGTATTTTTTTCACAATATACTATCGATCGTTACACTATGCGTTTAAAAATTCTGCTTTTTCTTTAATCAGGGTACGAGCGCGCCTTAACATGCATGTATGCAACTTACAGTAATATGTACAGTTTTCTTTAGAATTAGTAAGCTGCTAGAGCATCCATGAGGATGGTCATCAGTATGTCCGAACTCCAGTCGGAGTAATAACGACTACATGATTGTTTTGATGATTGTAATCGACCAGCAAACAATCAGTTTCTCCACGTGATCGAATCATAAATGAGGTAAGCACATAGTTTTATAGTCTCCGTACTTAGCCCAGATTATATAAGCTACTTGGAGTGGCAGTGAACGGGGCTACAGGGCTCTAAGTCTCTTAGCTATTGAGCAATCGCCACACAACAGCGATGCTTCTGCGATGGAGCTGCCTTTTGTTAAATTCGGTAGTCTGTTAGATCTAGTTCTCAATCGCAGTTGTACAGCAATCGCATCGCTGTCGTATGGCTGTGTTACGGCTCGCGAATGTTGCCACTGAAATAAAATTGAAAACTTCCACTCATCAAGCATCAGTCCAAACATCCGATTTTCTAGCTAAATACAATAAATAAATCCTTTTTTAATGTTTTTGCTATTCAAATACATTTAAAATATCAAAGAAACCGAGTTTTTAATACCTTATGTTAAAAATCTTTGCCTGAAAAAACGTCACTAGCTACCGATGTATGCCATTATAGAATCGCAATCACAACTAAATAGTTTAAAGCATATCGATTATGTCAAAAATTGTCGAAAGCAAGCCGCTGGACCGCGATCGAACCTAAATAGCGAACTTACTAAAACTGTCAAACACGACTATTTTCATGCAATTGAGTAGCAATAACGCGGTTCAATAGCTAAGAGACTTGGCCTGGAGACAGATGGCCGATGAGGTCAGAATGTACTGGAGTAGAAATCACGGACCGGCAAGCGCAGCGTAAGTTGTCCACCAAGAAAGTGGACGCGATCTGATAAAGACCATAGGACGATGTTGGATGCAGGCTAGTTTTTTTTTGTTTATTTATTTACCAAATTAAAAGTACATACATATTCGAAATAATTTAACATAGCATTCATAAATCACATAGGTTTGTACATAATGCTATTGTTTAGTCTGCAAACTAATCAATCTAAATGTTTAATAAGCAACAATCTGAACTCATACACTGAACTGTTAGGTATCGTGAGATATCATAAGGTTCTAATATAATTCGCCATGGAAACTTCATACATAGCATGCCTATAAAAATGGTGAGAATCTAACCTAATCATGTATCTAATGGGGGAGGCATATGTTCAGCAGTGGACGTCCTACGGCTGAGATGATGATGATGATGATGTATCTAAGAGGGTGGTATACAATATACAAGCATGTTTTGACCGTTGATGAAGATTATTTATTTATCTTCGTAATCCATAAGTTTATATTTAATATTACTTGGTGTAATGTTTTTACGAAAATCAATTGGTAAGTTATTAATTAAACGTGGGACCAGGTTCAATGCTGTGCGTTCACCGTAGGTATTGTTTGCGCGGGTCGTACAAAGCCGGTTACGAACAACGGCGCGCGTATAAAACGTAGTATAAACTTCCAACCGGTCGGACGATGTCATTTGACTCCTTGGGGAGATCAGCCGTGAGATTCTCTAATGATTCATCGTTGCGCTCGTCGACGAGCTCACCGATGTCAAATACTTTACGAAATAACGTTTCTTGTCATCTCTTCACTTGTTTCACGGATATTGTCAAACATGCAACGATGTTTGCTCTTAGAGAATCGCATGGCTGTACATGAATCACAAGACGTGAGAAAGCCTGACTTGCTAGGTAGATCTCTTATGCAAGAGACCGTCTTGGTAGGTGCCAAAGCAGTCTCAGATATTCTGCCACGTAAGTGCGACAGCATGGCTGTTAGAGTGAATGTAGCAAGTGAAATTTACTGGGAGAAACAGACTAACGAACCAGTGTTTATGGGTGATGAGCGCAGCGCAGTGTTACGCAATACTTCAGTTCTTGATTCTGTGTGGCACTGCGACTATTATGGGCAGCCGTAGTGGTTACCATATGGTGCAAGTGTTGCCTATCTCGTTATATCTATACTATAAAATGTCTGAATTTTTCAAGAAAATATAGTTTTTACTATCGAGTGCATAAATTTTGTACTAAGGTACTCGTATTTTATTGCAGTGATGTCGAGTACCGCCGCGGGCGCAACTACCGACGTATCAATTGTAAAACTGAGGGCAGAACTCAGAAAGTTATAAGGTTTGAATTATTGAATTGGTCACCGCTAATGAAGACTTTTGTATAAAGATAATTTTATATACAGATAAATAAAATTGAAGTGTCTGTTTTTAATTCCAAATTAACAGCTTTTCACTAAATGCATAGGTAATGAAAGTATATACGGTACACGTAACAGTAATATTAATTTCTTAAATGTTTGTCTGTCTGTTTCGGCTAGCAGCTGAACGTTGGACTGGATGGTTGAATCGATTTTAATGGGACTTTCACTGGCAGATAGCTGATGTTATAAAGAGTAAAAGAGTGTTAGGCTACTTTTCTTTTAGAAAGAAATATATAAAAATTTGTCTCTCTGTTTCTTAAATGCCTAAACGGCTGAACGGATCGTTATCAAATTTATATATCCCGGGGAAGCACATATGGTACTTTTAATCATCATTATCATTTATCACCATCATCATCACGGGTGAAACCACGGAGCGCAGTTAGTATAATAGTTGTTAACTCAGAAATCCTTCATAACTTCTCACATGCCCTTTATATGACAATGCAACTATATTAGTCAAATTTATGGGTTAATAATTGAGTATATATTTCCCAAAGTTTAATTGCACGCCTAAACTAACGCGACACATAACTGACACTCTCGTTAGCCCGGATTCGATTTCGCTCTAATATATTTACTAGTTGACATGTCGAGCTCATTACCATCCTGTATGCCACTGTGTAGCGCAACGCATATGTAGTAGTACACAATGAATAGTTAATCTGTTTTTGTAGAACATGTTACTTTGTTAAATATTTAAGTACCTGTATGATCAAGATTTACTCATAAGTAAACAATTGATTGTCTTGGCTTAACCTCATACTAGACACTCATTGGATTAGTGTTGCTTAACAACGCCATCTGTGTATAAACTATATTATAAACTATACATTAGACACATTAAAATAAAAAATGCAAACATAATGAAGAACACTTAATCTAAATAATTCTTTAGAGAATAAAAACACTGATCCAGCAACCACATCTTCAGCGCTTTTTTAAACAAAGGTAAAGATATTAATTTAAAATTTTGAGGTACCTTATTAAACATTTTAATGGACATGGCGTAACTTGATTTTGCGTAAAGTGCAGTTTCGTGGGCATATCTATTCACCAATCTCTCCTTATTTCGGGTATTTCGATATATATACATATATATATATCGAAATATATATATGTGTATATATATATATATATATATATATATATAGAGGATACACTGATGGAGGGGATCGTAATGAGATCAAAATGCAGACCTAGGATATTGAGGTGCAATTGAAATGTCATTAAACGCAGTCTCTGTTTAACTGTTTGAATGTAAGCTATAGTGTTACTATGTCGGTAAAACAGTTGTTGTTTAAGCTGTTGGCCCTAGTTGCCATATATTATAGCAGTTTTTCATTGCCTGAAAACATGGATGAAACGACGTTTTCTAAAATTTAAATAGATAGTTAGATAGATAGAAGCTAGATCGAATTATCCCCCAAACCCCCTAGTTAATAAGTTTCATGAAAATCGGTTGCTGTTTTCGAGATTCAAATTATATATTATATACAATATATACAAGAATGTCTCGTTTTAATGTATTAGATATCATGATGCCAGGGTGAGAGATTGAGAAACCATGATCCTCTTCATCCATTGCACAGGAATTTTAAAATTAACAACAGTTGTTGGAATCAGATTGTCTCTTTAAAAACGATATTAAAAAATATTTAGTGACACTTCCGCTGAAAAGTGTCACTAAATATTTTTTAAAATCGTTTTTTGATAATGGATTTCCGCAAAGTAACGCCTGAATCAATAAATTATCAGATTGTCTCTTCTAATAATAGGTACTCAAAGCTGCGGGCTCGTCGCAGAATCAGCCATGAGTTCAATAAATGAATTAATGACCCTTAGTTAAAGTTGATTGCCCACATCGCCACACGTGGCGACAGCAGCTTGGAAAACCTCATTGTGATGGGAAACGTGGAAGGGAAACGTTCACGAGGCCGGTCTCCGACCAGGTGGTCTGACCAACTGAAAGAAACACCAACGTCCCGCTTTAACACCGCGGTGGAGATGGCCACAGACCGGAGCCGATGGAGACAGTTCGTTAGAACCAAAGTGCTGCCATGATGATCACGATCCTCAGTTATGAAGGAACGACCGAAGAGAGTGTTAAAGTTGAAAGAAAGAACTATTGAGTGCAACTCTAAATTGATCTAAATAACGCCATCAGCAAATAACGGCAGTAGCAAAAACTAATTCTGATGTGGGTGCTTATTTGTTAATTATCCGGTGACAACAATGCTGCTAAATAAATATAAAACGTACAAAACCCTTTCCACTACTATGAACCGCGCTAAGTATCAAAACTGGCCACTGCTTCACAAAACCATATTAATGTAGTAATATAAAGTCTTCGTTATATCGATGGACGTTAAACGTGTCTTCTGCATGGTAACTCTTAGTTGAAAAATAAAGTTAGAGAGGTCGGTGTTCTATATTTGATTAGTTATATTTATTTATAAGCAAAAAGGTGTAATAATGCTGAAAGGACACCAAAATACACTAAAAACAGATTAGAAGTATATTTTAAAGCTAAGTTCAATGGGCGCTCTTATCGCTTAAAGCGATCTCTTCCAAACAACCTTAAGATGGAATAGATATTATGTATAATTACTCCAGGACGGTGGTGTACATAATAAAAAACTAAACAATTATAAAAGAATTCTTACATAAACTAACTTCCTAATTATAAATACTCGTATAAATATATTTATATTTACTTTATTATTATTTAATATTACAGATTCCTATATATATGTTTGCTGTTTGCAAACAACGTTGCATCTTTGACAAAATCTCTTCATTTGCATCTTTGACAAATGAGAAACGTTGGAAAAGCAACTGTTTGTACAAGGGCGATATCTTATAAAGTATTTCATCACATCGGTAAGCTCTTCGATGAATCATTACAGAATCACGCGGTAGCAGGGCTACATCACGTACCTCAGTTGTAAATAGAAAAATGGCAGTTTCAGATCAGTTTCGACAACTCCAGTACGCAAAATGTTAGTAAGTTGATGACTAGCCGTGCGATTCTCTAATGATTCGTCAAAGAGTTCGTCGATATCTGAGAAAGTATTTGACATCGCCGAGCTCATCGACGAGCGCATCGATAAATCATTAGAGAATCGCACGGCAGCAGGGCTGTAATCAAATGTTGATAAAAAAAATGGCAGTTTCAGGTCAGTTTCGACAACTCCAGTTCGCAAAATGTAAGTAAGTTGATGACTAGAGCTATAAAAATATAAGATATAAGATAAATGACACGGGAAGCACCAGCTAAGAAGAATTTTGAGAATCGGTACACCCTATCAAAAGTGATGAGGTAACAAACATTAAAAAAACAGACGAATTGAGTACCTCCTCCTGTTTTTGGAAATCGGTGGAAAACTGACATAAAGCTGCAATTTTTGTAGATTTCGATTGGTTGTAACTGATATACATAGTAACCCTGCTGAACGGTGTGTTTTACTGTGTCATAACATTATCCGTGGGCTTTTAGAATAACGGCATCTCATGATAACCCTGTTTGGCTCTAATTCGATAATTAGTTAACATTTCAAACTCATTTGGCAAATGGCTTGCTGCGGATTATGCCAGTTAAGGGTTAAGTAGGTCACCTATATCTGTCATTTAAACGTTGCTCTAAAAGGAACTAAGTGCAAATGGATTCAAGTGGTGATATCAGATTACCAACGAGATCAAACTTTGTACCTTTTCTGAATATACGAGTATTTATAAAATAGCGACGTTTATATTTAAATACTTGATACATCTACGGCTTCACCCTCGCTGAAATGGCTATAAAAATATGTTTTTATGGTTCCAATCTCTATTCAATCAATATATATATAATAAAACTGTAGAGGTCGAATCTCTGTACAATGAAAAAAAATTGCTAAAAACCGGATGTAAGGACCGGGGATGTAAGGAGTGAAATCGACCCTATTTAATTTTTTCAAAATTTTTTGTTTGTTTGCTTGTATGTCTGTTTGTATCGATCTGATTTCGAAAACGACAAGACTGATTTGAATGAAATTTTGTATAGTGGTAGCTTATATTCCTGGTCAACATATAGAATACTTTTGATCCCGTTAAATTAAAGAGTTCTCGTGGGATAGTTAAAACTGTTATTAACCGTATCCCGCGAAGCCATGCGAGCAAAGCCGCTGGTGGGTCAGCTAGTTTTAAAATTAGTCTAAGTTACTCTTAATACGATCAGCTATCTGAAAGTGAAAGTTTTGCCAAAATTAGTCCAGCCTTAATGACCACGTGGGGACAAACCAGAACAGACAAAGTAATACAAACATTTTAAAGCTGTTTTTTGTAATGAGTTTCGCATATATACAGTCATAGATGTGTTTAATAATAATTATTGGGTAGTGTGATCGCTTACAGATGACAAGCGCTCGCAGCGGAGCTTGACTTAGCTATCTTAACCGATCAACAATGTTAAGCAACGCTTGCTGCGGTCAGGAGTTGGCAGAATGACCGCTAGTGGCATTCTATAATAAAGCGCTTCCGTACTTTTAAGGGCACGTTAGGCCGTCGGCCGGTTAACAAGTGTTGTTGTGTTGTGTTGTTGTTTGTCTTAGCACAACATACGTTAGGCTATGTCGTAGGCTTTCGGTCAGCTTGAAATATTCGACATGGGTTGGCCACTAGCTTATATACTAAGC
Organism: Selenia dentaria; assembly: GCA_917880725.1. NCBI lineage: Eukaryota > Metazoa > Arthropoda > Insecta > Lepidoptera > Geometridae > Selenia > Selenia dentaria. The sequence continues at coordinate 35,229,467 of OU862886.1, forward strand.
TGCACTAGGCCTTCTTGGTGGATTAGAACTCCTCTCTCTGAGAGGAAGGCTTGAGTTCCAGCAGTGCGATCGTTATGAGCTGGTTTTATGTGATCACTCTGCAACAAAGCTCTTCAAAAAAACAATAAGAAAAGAATGAATGCGTCTAATAAAAAAAAGTTTGACATACAGCCCTAATTTAGATTATTTTTGTATATTTTGTTTATATATTCATTAATCTTTAAGAGATGAGACAAATGATACGTTTTCTTGATAATAGGTTACCTGACCGTAACAGTTTTAGAGCTTTACGTCACGCTCTTAACTCGACATGCCATGTTATTCGACAGTGCGATTATCTAGAGCAAACATCGTTGCATCTTTGACAACATCCGTGAAACAAATGACGAGATGACAATGACGTTGGAACCTTGTCAATAAGGGCTATGTCTCTAATTTGACATCAGTGAGCTCGTCGACGATCGCAACGATGAATCATTCCTTAGACGCACGGCTGTATAGATTTCGCAAACATTGCTGTTTGGATGGGTGCACGTTAGTAGCATCACTGAGGATACTTCAAAAGGCTCAAGCTTATTAGCATTACCAAGACATTAAGTTGTATTAGTTCTTGAGTAAGGCCAGCAGTTGTTAGGCAATGTCGCCATGTGCCAGTGAGAAAACTCCCATAATGGCTGGCTGTTTAAATAAATTCACTGGCTGGATGATGCAGTTGTTGGCAACCCTACCTTCTAAGGCGCTAGCCTCGGTTCATTCCCGGATAGGTCAAACATTAGCGTATATGAACATGTCTGTTTGATCTGTGTATGTATATGTATGTGTGTGTGTATATGTATATAAGTATGTATATCAGTCATCAGGTTAGCATAGTACTCGCTCTGCCTAGTTCAGAACCTGAAGATAGTGTGGTTGTAGTCTGTTAAAAAAATATTAAACACTTGCCTGCCAGCAAATGTATTTATTATAAAAAACCATAGTCCTTTGTCTTATCCAGTAATCTCGCTACATTGCCTTCCAAACTAGACACAATGCTGTGTGGGAGGATATGGAACACCGATCTAATTGTAAAACCCAGCACTAACTGGACACTATCATCTTAAAAGTAACCTTTATACAACACAAGTACCTATTCAGAAAATATACCCAGCTAGTGTCTGTGCAAAAAGTAAACCTTATTGGTGTTACAGTAAACGAACATTCAGGTTTTATATGACAGCCCAAGCCAGCTACAATATGTCCGTTATGCAACTATGAGTGAACATCGAGTTGGTAAAAGTATAAAAAAGTAAATTAGCACGGCGCGATCTCAACTCCTAAAACGCTTTTCTTTTTCTCAGACTGTATAAAGTCTGACGATGATTGCAGTAAGTAAGATCCGCCCCTTAGCTGTGGAGTACGTGCGACACACGAGTATATTGTGGGGAAAATGGTAACGATAAAAGTAGATAAAGTTGTTCATGAGCACATCATCCCAAGTGAATACCTACGATAGAGGGCAGATAAACAGGCAACTTGGCGGCAGTACTCATGAGTTTGCGAACTATTGCCGACTGGAGCTTCATCATTGATTATTTTTTTCTTGGCACGTTTTTCAAACACTATGGCCGATTTTGTTGTTATTATTTTATATAGTACTAGCTGACCCGCCAGCGGCTTCGCTCGCGTGGCCTCGCGGGATGTGGTTAATTTTTTTTTTAAATATCCCTCGGGAACTCTTTCATTTACCGGGATCAAAAGTATCTTATATGTTGACCAGGAATAGAAGCTATCGCCATACAAAACTTCATTAATCGCCCCAGTCGTTTCGGAGATTAGCCCGTACAAACGGACAAACAGAGAAACAAAAAATTTGAAAAAAATCTACATTAGTTCGATTTCACTTCTTACGAGTACATCCCCCTGACTTGATTTTTAGCAATTTTTTTTTATTGCACAGAGATTCGACCTCAACAGTTTTTATTATAAGTGGTGAAGTAATGATTATTTTACGGTTGCTAGTTTTTGTTAATTACTGCCATTTTTTATAATATATACCATTTTTTGTGTACATATACAGGATAGGCCATTTTGAACGATCAGTATGAGTACGTCGGAAACTATCTAACTACTAACTAACTACATACAAAGATCTCTTTTTAGGAACAATGTATTGATTTTAGTGAAATTTAAAACTAGATATTATTATCATGTTTCATGGCAACTTTAACTGCTATGACCTACACAATCAGTATTGAAATAGAAATAATGTCAGGTTTTTTCTTCAATACGACGGGTTCTATTCCCGACCTGAATACATACAAACCGTACTTAATGGCCCACCCTGTATAGTTATTAAAGTTAATTTTGCAGTTAATTCCTTCAAATCATAATTTTATTTTTACACTCTCATATTCGGTAAGTAGGTTCTTATTACCCCCTAATGGGGCTTGTAGGTGACCAATTAGGGCTCTAGGGTAATAATGTAGCTAGAAAAGCCCTAGGGCGGTAAGTTATTTAAAAAACCACAAATGGGGCTTGTAGGTGACTAATTAGCGCTCTAGGGTAATAATGTAGCTAGAAAAGCCCTAGGGCGGTAAGTAATAAAAAAACACATCACTCTTTCAAACAGTTCGCGTACATCTAACCATCTTACTGGCAATAGACATCATGCATTCAGCCCAATGACAAAAGAGGTCGCTTCGCTATTCAGCCTTGTCTTCGTATGATTATAATAATCACCAATTTTATTTTTGTAATGCCGGTTTTTTTCTACTTACCTCACAATCGAGATGTAAAGCAGAGTAGTTAGCTCGGGTGTAAGCACCAATTGCACCCTCGAACGATTGGCACCCTCACTGCGCTCGTGCGCCTAAATATCTCGGGCTGCAATTGATGCCTTACAGCCCTTGACTACTAATCTACTATTGGTATTTTATAACGGGATGAACCTAAGGCTTATACGTATAACGATCTAGAAGGCCTTAGTGCAAGATCGTGACGAAGGCTTCCGGACTAAATAGTAACAATTGTCGATCATGATATCGACAACGCGTAAATCTCACGTAAATCCCGTTTTGTATTTACATACGTTTCAAAGTTCCAGCCGTGCGATTCTGTAATGATTCGGTGAGACTCACCGATGTCAAATACTTTATGAGATATCGCCCTTGTAGGTTCATAAGGTTGCTTATTCAACATTTCTTGTCATTTGTTTCACGGATGTTGTCAAAGATGCAACGATGTTTGCTCTTAGAGAATCGCACGGCTGTATAAGTAAATATAATTTAGAAGTTTTGAAACTAAAACCAGAATTATTTCAAATATGTAGATATATTAAAACCCACGCCTTCAAATATCTCGGCTATATTAACATACTCGTAGATAAGGTTCTAATTAAATACAGGAAAATTTTACCTGTCCTCGTCTGTTCTATTTATAATAAGTAATTGAATTGGTTTATAGAGAATATTATATTTTTTTAAATGTTGATCGGTCAGTATGAGAGATACAGAACCTATAAAATATACATATAATTTGTTGTAACAAAATTTAGGGTGAAATTTGAGACCGAAGCAAATCGAAATGATTTTTTAATATGAAATAAAGCACTATTTTTGTCCATGTCCACGAAGTAGTCTAACGAGGACGTGTAATGAGAGGTTTACGTATGTAATATATTTCATACGTATGTACGAAAGTTGAATAATAAATTATTCTAATTATTATTCGTATAGGTACTCGAAAAGCTTAGGATTTGGATTTAGTTTTTTCAAGTTAGTATTATCCAAAATAGTTTTTCTATTGAGACATATTATGAAGGTGAATGTTTGTATGAGAAGAAAGAGTTTGTTTGTAAAGGATTAAGTTTATGAGTCTACTGATTAGAAAATTAAGATTACTTATTCAGCGTCCTCACGTAGCTCCCCTCCTTTCAGCTGACCTGAAGGGCAGACTCGCTTTGGGTGGTATTATTTTTCTGTCATACACGTCAGTGCTGAAGAATGAAATAATGTAATTTTTTGAGTTAAGTTTCAAACATTTCTTACGTTCATCCACGAAACTCTTTTGACTATTTTTACGCAGATCTCTAAGATAGCAGACCATTTTTACTCTGTGAGGTGTCAGACTAATACACAACCTACAATACCTATAAATACCATACCTTATATGAGGAGGTACAATACTCATTGCGTCATCGGGGTGAGAATCACGAGAGGCAAGGAACCAGACCTACTGGGCTAGATACTATGTAAATGCTCTTATTTACTACACATGTAATGGAGCATTTCGCTATTAAGATTAGATTTACCGTTTATGTTTGTGTCATATGTTTACGTAAGATTTAAGAGAAATTTAATAACTACAATTAGAGAACTTGTGTATTATAAGTACTTAAGTATTATATTTGCTGAGTAACTTGACAAGATATATTGTATAGTAGATATTATATGTATATTGATATAATAATTATTAATTTAATTATTAAATAATGTAATGTATAATACATAATATTATTATATTGTTTATGGATAATATACCTATTTAAATAATATTGTCACTTAATTATATTATGCTAAAACAAAAAATCTTACTGCAAACTTGTATTTAAAAAAATACTTAACTTGTATTGCCAAGATGTAAACGTACGAATAAGGACAGAAGTATGTAAGAAATTCCAAGTCACTATTTATATGTAACTACCCTCTAACTTAAGTTTTAATGAGAACTTGTAATATTAAACATTTTGTTTTAAAAGTTTTAAAAAGGCGATCCTAGCCTGTAAAACGAACTAATTCAAGGATAGTTGTAGCCTAGTTTCTAGCGCTGAGTTGTACAAAATGTGTGTTTATGATAATAAAAAACTTTAAAAATCAAAAATCAAATTATTCAGACCTACTGGCCCGAAAGACTCTTTTGATAAAATATCATCTAGTTCACCACCGTAGTGCCAGATAATCTACCGCGAAGTAATAGGGCGCAAATATTATTGTATAAAAGTGTGAAGGGCACTGTAGAAAGGAAAATCACTGGCGAATGAGACTCAAAACCAACACAGTGCAGTGCCACGCAAAACTGCAATTCTAAGCTCTGGGTGGTGTTGCGACTGTCATGGGCGTGATGCTTAACCCAGGCACACGACCGCTGTGCGATTCTCTAATGATTCGTCGTCACATTCGTCGACGAGCTCACCGATGTCAAATACGTTATGAGGTATCGCCCTTGTACATAAGGTTGTTTTTCCAACGATTCTTGTCATCTTGTCATTTGTTTCACGGATGTTGTCAAAGATGCAACGATGTTTGCTCTTAGAGAATCGCGCGGCTGGCCCGTCTTTCATGTGATTGCATAAAAAATATTTTCCAAAGTCTTTGTCAAAACAAATTTCTAGTGCTAAATGAATACCCCGTAACTGTGAGCTATGTTGTTTGGGTAGAATGAGGGTTTGAATGTTGAATTCCATTTCAACAACAACACCATAAATTTTAGGGCAGTTTTACCCTAAACGTGTCAATTCAATCAAAATTTAAATGCTGATCTTGATTGGATTATCAGCTAAATTGGTATGGAGGCGGTAGTTAAACTCAAATACAATTAATTATTTATAATAATTACTACGAGTAATTATTATGTGTATTTATTAAATCACAATAGATGTGTATTTTGTATTTTAGAGACAATTTTCATTCTCGGACGAGATACAAACCTGCGTAACCCCCAACTCACCGTGTCAGACGCCTTGACCACTAAGCCACTGAGGCAACCATCTGAGCATCGAATTTATCGCTCTAGTAGTTTTAACCATCGTTTAAAATTTGTGTTTAAAATTAAAGAAAAATCTAGATTTTTCACTCAATTCGTCTGTATGTTTTTTTTTTATGTTTGTTACCTTATCATTTTCGACTGAGACCGATTCTTAATTTTTTTTTGTTTGAAAGCTGGCGCTTCCCGTGTGGTCCATTTCATCAAATTCGTGCCAGTAGTTTTTGAGTTACACTCCAATAACTGAACAAAATGGAAGTCGGTATTACATTTTTCAAATTGTACTTGTTTATAATTACGATTTTGGTTACATTATAATGTATACATCTTCTAATTATTTTAATAGCTCTTGTAACAAAGTAAGTAAATCGGGCCGCGCGCTCCAAGTACATTGCTTGTAGTGTGTTCTGTTCGTATAGATGACTGCACGTAATAATTATTAGTAATAATAATAATATACGTATGGGACAACATCCACACAAAGGTCTTCAGGTACCAAACTAGGCCGAGCCTGTACTACGGTAACCTGATGACTGATATATATACTTACTTAAGTACATATTACACACGCCGACACAGATCAAACAGACATGTTCATGCACACAAATGTTTAACCTGTCTGGGGATCGAACCCGGGACCAGAGGCTTAGAAGGCAGTGCGCTATTTATAAAATAGAGTTCCATATCAATGGATTTTGTGTCAACAATAGTCATTGGATTTTTATAGCTTTGTATGATCTGAGAACTCCCATACTAGAGATTTTAAGTTACTTCTAGCCCAAATTCATTTATTTTCGAAATTGACAATTTCTTCTGTTTTCTACCGACTTCCAAAATAGGAGGAGGTACTGAATTCGACAGTATGTTTTTTATGTGTTTGTTACCTCATAACTTTCGACTGGGCAAACCGATTCTCAAAATTCTTTTTCGTTTGAAAGCTGGTGCTTCCCGTGTGGTTCCATTTAAATTTAAAAAAATTCGGTCTAGTAGTTTTTGTAATCTTCTTCTTCTTCTTCTCGAGGTGCCATCTTCTAACGAAGGTCGGCGATCATCATTGCAATTTGAACCCTCGACACAGTAGCTCTGAACAATGAACGGGTACTTTTATTATACCACTGGCGTAAATTTTTCAGCCAGGATGTTGGTCTCCTACCAGCACTGCGTTTTCCTTGAATAATTAACTGTTATAACTAGTTTTTGAGTTACACTCCAATAACTGAATAGAAAGGAAGTCGGTATTAAGTTTTTCAAATTGTACTTGTTAAGTTTATACTCGTCTACATATGTTAAGTTCTCGTAAGAGACAGAATGAATGATATTGTTTTTGAAACACTTCCTCGTAATTACACTTTGTATCGCGTGTAATTTCTTAATACTATATTGTTGTATCATTTTCGAGCTACGCATCACAGCTCTAATGACTTAAAGATAAGTATCCCAGGGAACGAAATCCGAGATTAAACGTCGTGTGTTCTCCTGGTTCCGATTTTCCTAAAAACCGTTTAACCGTTGCAGCGTGAAAGAGGACATACTTGCGCATTTCATACAGTCGTGTATCAATATCAGTGTGATTATTCAACAAGATAAATAAATATATCGATACATACTCTTTATTAAACGCCTTAAAACACTGGCACTGTATAAGTAGCTATAAGTAAGAAGCTGCCCCATGCGCAGGTACAGCCGCATTTTCAGTGTCTTCTCTTATATTACATCCGCTAATCCAATTTATGTCTTGCTAGATCAACTAACACTTAAATCAGTTTAAATGAATACGGACCTTTATATCATAACTCGGCTCCCTCAAGTCATATTCACAGTCACTATGACATTTTTCATCGGGAGAACAGACATACCGAACTCTGTCTAAGTTGAATTGTTTATGATGTAATGAATTAAAACCGATGATGATGAAAAATAACATGTATATTAATTATTATGATATATTTTGAATGTAACGTATTTTGCCAAGTAACGATTATATAATGCAAAGTTCTTACTAATTAGACGCTCGTAATTTTAATGATGCTCTTGCCTCAAGACAAGAGTCTTTGACCAATGTGTGTTACTAGTGATGACATATGCCGCTGAAACGTGGTCTCTAACTATGGGCAAAGCAAACTCAAAGTCGCACGAGCTATGGAAAGGGCTATACTCAGGGTTTCTCTACGTGATCAAATCAGAAATGGGGAGATCCGTAGACGAACTAAAGTCACCGACATAGCCCAGAAAATAAGCTAGTTGAAGTGGCAGTGGGCAGGCAACATAGCACGCAGAACAGATATCCGATGGGGCCGGAAGGTTCTAGAGTGGAGACCACGGACCGCCATGCGCAGCGTAGGTGTAGGTCGCCCACTGACGAGTTGGACTGCAGGATGCAGGCCGCTTCCAACCGGTCCTTTTGGAAATTTGTGGGGGAGGCATATGTTCAGCAGTGGACGTCCTACGGCTGAGATGATGATGATGATGATGAATTTTAATGAATTATGTCATTAATTAAAGTTAAAGCTAGGAATCTTAGTGGCAGTAACACAGGGAATCCTAGTCCAGCTACTAACGACCCATCTGAGCGATAACCTGGTAAATATTAAACGTACCTTACTATTTAATTTTTGTTAAGTGATTATATTTTTTATTGAATATTGTTAATCAGGCTCATCAATGTACTAAATATGTTATGAAATATTAAATAAAATAAATAATAAAAAAAACATATAATATTGAAATATATCACAGTGTACTTGATACACAGTAAGTATGCAACACAAATTATCATTTGTTATATCTAGAAGTTCATAATATACGAGTAGAAATAACAACCGGAAAAACAGGAAAACGTTTGATTTCTTTTTTATCAAAACTATCGTTGTTTGTACACATATATAACATGAAAAACGGGATCACTCACGTTAATAAGACAGATCTTTCCAACTATAGTTTCAATCACATCCGGTGGTATTTTAAAGTCGGAAAGATCTGACTTATTTACGTGAGTGATTCCCGTTTTTCATATTAAAAATGTTATATTTCTTATTTTATAAGTTTTTGTGTTCGTATTGGTAACACCACCAGTTCCCTTTATTTAAATAATTTTAACAGTTTTAATAAGTATATTTTATTAGTGTAATTATATTATCGTAACTACATGAAGGTATGTATCAAAAGTTGTATTAAAAGTACTTATATAATTTTTTATACAAATATATCCATTTTAATTAGTAATGTGACTCATTTTTTAATATAAATATTTATTGATAAGTTATATCCTGCGTACTATTTAAATATTTATTGATAAGTTATATCCTGCGTACTATTTTATTTATACTTACGTTATTTTTAAATAATACGACGCAAAATATTAATCCTATACTTTATAGAAAGCTGTTGTGATTAAATTTAAAAAAAAATTAAATCATACTATTACGTAAATCCTTAGTTGCATGAAGCTTTGGTACCTGTAATAAAAATTAAAAACGTGTTCGCGATCAATAAACGGATAAGGTTTTTCAATTTAGACATGAAACCACACTATTAATATCTTGTTTAAAATAAATACTTGAATACATACGTGTACATCCCCGCGTCGATCCGACGCAATGCAAATCAGCGGGTATTCACGTGCATTCACTTTCACACACACTTAAACACACACTTTAAACACTTAACAATGTTCGATGTACATGTTTATACACGAATACACTATAGCCGGGTTTGTTTATTGCACTTTCGGAAAATGACGGACGTCGTCTCAGCGCTCGGGTGAGGGTGGACTGAGTGAGGGGTGAAATGAGCGGCGCGGGGGGTGCAGGCGCCGCGCAGGCGGACTCTCTCCCTTTATCGAGACTTTATTTTTCTGTTTTGGGATTGCCCACTTATCTGCTGAGACTTCGCTAGTAAATAAACGCAATTAGTATATTTTATCTCGAGCGGGTACTGATTGTATTAGAATGAGCAATTTCGAGTTTTTAAAATGGAAATAATGGAATTTTAATTTTCTCAATCTCTGAACACGTTTAGGTGTTGGGAGATAAGTGCACTTTACTTTTTTAGATGTCAATGTAAATTTATAATTTATAATTTTAAATTATACTCATTTATGTTCTTACTATTACTTATTACTTATTTACATTAGCTATACGGAGAAAAGAAAAACCCTGTTTCAATCGATCATTGCCTTCTTGTCGATCCCGCTAGCACATTACTAAATGTTTCCACTGCATTACTGTGGTCTGAATCAGCAAGACAGTAACTAACCCCCAGTTTCTAGAACGTTTGACAAAGCTTTAATTATTTTACCAACTAAATACTAAACGCTCATTGGTCGATGGTATTCTATAGCGCGACATGTGACCAACCAGCGGGCAGTAGTCCGTCTGTTTGCCGATCAACTTTGACAAGCTTTCCAGAATGATAGCTAACGCAAAGCTTGCCCTGTATGCAGATGACGCCGCATACTATGATTCCTCGATACGAACAGAAGTAGCCGTCAGAAGAATCCAACAAAACCTAGACGCCCTACCAGAGTGGTTGATGAAATGGAGGATGACGGTTAACGTGAGCAAGAACCAAGCCCTCATTACTGGCAGGTCAAATTTACCAACGCAGCTAAAGTTGCACAATGAAGAAATACCGTAGACCCTGGTGGTGAAATACCCAAGGGTCGAAATAAACAGCAATCTGACGTTCACAACGCACGTAAACACGGTATTAGGAAAAGCGAAAGCGCACGCCTGACGCCTGTACTACGATCGAAGCTGCCACTCCGGGTGAAACTTCTTATATACAAGACGTACATCCGGCCACTCACCTACGCTGCCCCGGCGTGGTACGCTCAGACCGCTACCTACCTACGCACTAAACTGCAAAGTCAAGAAAACCAGACGCTGCGCGCTATCGTCGACGCTCCACGTTGCGTTTGAGACTCGACAATAGCCAGAAACCTGAAGACGGAATCACTACCTGTTCATCGAACGCATAGCGACCAAGATGTTCGCCACTGCGAACGCCTCTAGAATACCACACCTCAAGGGCATAGCGCCTCACCACACTCGGCCGCTCGACCAAAAGGGCAAGAGACAGAAGCCATATCCAAGGGATCTACTTCCCACTGAAAACCAAGATCAAGACACAGAAGAGAGTTCGGATGCCACGGCTGTATCAGTGCTGCCCCCAGTGGCCAGCGACTGTGTAGCCGATGGGTCCGCTGGGCTTCACCCGTGTAGGCGGGGGTTCCACCCGGTGCGGCCTTGATCGCTCAGTTACCTTTTGGTCATCGGAGTGGCAGTACAGTGAGGCCGTGGTATACCCAACCAAAAAGACCCGTTCATCGCAATGAATGGAGACGAGCCAGGGGCAGAGGGCATATCCCTGACCACCTTTCCCAGTTCAACTCAAATGAGCGAGAAGAAGATCCAACGACTTTCCAGAAACTGAAGGTTGACAGCAATTTATGTGACTATGACATGACTCGGACTACTTGAATTAAAATATCATGTGAAGCCATTTTTTATTTATGGACTACTAAAAGGAGACCCTGAGCAGCCGGGGCTACGGAAAGGGAGAGGATCACGCACCCTAACCATTCACGAGGCGCAGGGACTGACGTACGAGTTAGTCCTTCGAAAGCCAGCGACTAAATTCTATGTTCTCTAATTAAGTTGTTATATTTTTTTAAATAATATTTAGATTTGATAAATTTGCAAAAAACACTAAAAAATGGCACGGATCCTGGAGTCTGTGGAGACTAATAAAAAACCTGAATATCATTCTATTCGATTGAATTTGTAGCAATTATCTTTATTTGGTTCAAATTAATATATCTTTAATGTGGCAGCATTTAAATCTTTTTAGCTTGTTAAGCAATTTATATGATGATATGATAATGAATATCTGAATGGTATGATTTAAGGGCAAAAAATCTGAATACAATTATTCAAAGTGAGATTCAGAAATGATCACAAGCTTTTATTATAAGATTTATAAAGCAATCATACCAACACAAGCAACTCATTGCAATTTTAGAGAGAAACAAATTACACGCTTGGATTAGATTCAAATTCGCATCTTCCGACAATCCGTCTCAGACGCCATGACCAACTAGGCCACTGAGGCACGGTAAAGTGATATAATCTATCAATATTACCATAACTGCGGCGATCCATTCGAGCATCACCTGTAGGCCAGTTTACGATAAAAAAGTTTACTTTTATAACAATGTACTTATTAATCAAACCCCAGGATATTTTTTATCCCATTTGCTTAATACATTCGTCTTTTTAAACTATCATGGTCACAAACATAAGAGGTATTCAAATTATCAACGGGATAATTACCTTGTATATTTTCTAAGAGTTTCCGATATTTCGGCCTTGTTGCAAGCGCCATGATCACGGATGAACTGAGGAATTGCGGGTGGGTGAATGTTTTACGAGCAGACGAAACGGTCTACCCTCTTCCGTACTCGTTTTGCCGAAATATCGGAAACTCTTAGAAAATGTACATGGTAATTATCCCGTTGATAATTTGAATACCTCTTACATACGTCTTGTTGTTCTAGTACTTATAGGCTAAACGTCTAGCACTAGCTGTGGGAGTGACAAAGACAGCCTGTTGCAAAAGAGAGAATCAATCTCATTTGAGTGGTGCCACAAGTATTTTCCAACGTATATAAATATAAATTGCAAACATTTAATTACAAATCTTAATCTTAATTATTTTCTTCAAACTTTCACTTTTGACTTGGCCATATACATTAAAACAAATTTCCAATAATTGGAATACCCATTCGTAAGGGAATGGTAAGGCAAATTGTTCGGAAAATTACTGGAACATTTTGTTAATAACCTGCTTGTTATTTTGGCGACTTTGCAAAGTTATTGTTAAAGTATTTGTGAACAAATAACTCTCGTTAATTATGTACGAGAGGGTGTAATTGTAAGGCAAAAAGACATTTAATAATTATAATTACGTTTGCTTTTAATATGTAAAGACGATGAATCTTAGTCAACTACACAAAATCATTTTTTTATCTAACACAAGGCTGGACTAATTTTGGCAAAACTTTCACTGTCAGATAGCTGATCGTATTAAGAGTAACTTAGACTAATTTTAAAACTAGCTGACCCGCCATCGGCTTTGCTCGCGTGGCCTCCCGGGATACGGTTATTATAGATTTTTAATTATCCCACAGGAACTCTTTAATTTACCTGGATCAAAAGTATCCTATATGTTGATCAGGGATATAAACTATCATCATATAAAATTTCTTTTAAATCGGTTTTGTCCAGTCGGAGATTAGCCCGTACAAACAGACAGACAAACAAACAAACAGAGAAACAAACAATTTGAACGGATTTTTCACTTCTTACATGACTGACCCCTGACTCGGTTTTTAGGATATTTTTCATTGTACAGAAATTTGACCTCTACTGTTCATAAAAATATATGTAGTAGTTTTTACATCCCTCGTTTTACCCCCCTAAGTCATACCTGACAAAAATATCGTACGCATCACTATTTATTTTAAATTACCTATCCAGTTATCAATTTTTATCACTGTAGCTGCAAAAACAAACAATTTTTGAAAAACAATATCCTCCGTTTCACCCCCTCAAGTCATTTCTGTCAATAAATATTGAAATCATCATTTTAAACTAGTCCAAATGCTAATTTTCACCACTGTATGTTCGAAAACAAACAACTTTCCATACAAACATTCACCCCTTCATTTCACCCTCTAAAACCACCGATCTCCAAAAAAAACTAGTCCAACATTTTTTTATTGACTTCTCAATATACAAATTTTCACAACTATAAAATCAAAAACAAAAGAGTTTCATACAAACGTTTTCACCCCTTTTGACCCCTTAGATATATTAGGTAGAATTCCGAAAAACCTATTCTTAGTACAGCTCTACGCATCAAGGACAATACACCCTCCAAATTTCAAGTCTCTACGATCAGTAGTTTAGGCTCTGCGTTGTCTCTCAGTCAGTCAGGACATCTCCTTTTATATATATAGAAGATAAAATATTCAACTTACTGCATTAGACATGTTTCGTTTATTATTCATCATCTTAGTGCAAAAAGTTCATTATATCTGCTAGAGGAAAATTTATTTGAAATTCGAATGTGACGAAGTATATATCTTTTTGTTTCGCTCGGCAGCACAGTAATACTGCATATCGTACCATTAAAATCCTCGCTTCGCTTAGGATTCTACATTTAAACCAATCGCTTCGCTCGTGCTTCAATCCTAGAACAATTTACTTGCTCGGGTTCCAATGCAACTAATCACGCCATAAAATAACTTTGCAGCCTTCCATGTCAAATTACTACTATTATTTATCGACCAACTACAAATTATTTTTACAGTACGAATGTGAACCCTGATAGTTTTGCCGTTTCCGTATGTCGCTGATATTTATAATAATAAGCTATATACACTCGTATGTTATCTACGGACTTGTTTAAGGATCTGGCGAAACGTTTGGTTGAGGTGGCGGGTGACCGAAATGCTATATATGCGATAAAGATGCTTGGAATACTCCACTTTTGGCAAGCTGCTCTCTCTCTCCACTCTGCCACCCATAAAATGTAATATTTGTAGTACCTAAGTAGAAACATTGTAAACATCTATATAAAAAGAATGGCCCCGAGTTTCTTGCCGCTTCTTCTCGGTGGGCTCTATATATTTTGGAACGCGGCGGTAGAGTCTTTAAAAGTACATTATAATGAAAAGTTGACGTTCAAAAGCGCGTCTTTGATGCATAAATTGAATAAATGATTTTGACTTTGACTTTGACTTTGACTTTGACTTTGACTTTGACTTTGACTTTGACTTTGCTGGCGCCTACTTTGGGCAAAAAGTTATCATTGCCATTAAGTGTGGTAATGCTGCGAGCATTTTCACAAATTTCCCCTCCACCATGGGGCTTAAAGATTAGTTTTTATTTTAAATTTCAATATTTTGTAAATAAAGTTAGTTTATACTAAAAATAAATAAAATTTACGGACTTTAATTACACAATAAATATAAATTAGAATGATTGCAAGTGAGAAAGTGTATATGTGTGTTACCCGGACCGGATTTGGATCAAATGAGCTATCAAGCTTATATATAAAAACTCTATCTATCTCTAAATAAATAAATAAATAAAACATGATATAAAACATCATATAAGGTTATATATCACAAGCGAAGCGACTGAACGCAACGCGTTTATAATTATACTAGTTGCGCTCCGCGGTTTCACCCGCGTGGTGATGGATGAAAAGTATTCTATGCGTTAATCCAGTGCCTAATCTGCCTCCACACCAAATTTCATCAAAGTGGTCTAGCCATGAGCGTGAAAGAGTAACAAATTTCCATACATTAAAAGTTTCGTGTATACATTGTTAGTAGGATAGGCATAGTTATCTATTACACATTTTCTCAAGCACTACGACATTTCGTAGCACAAATGGCGTAGTACAATCGTAGATGTGTCTACGGGCGCCTACGGGCTGCTACGATTCTCTACTATTTCAAAGAATATGACGTAGTGAAATTACAACCTAACCATAAAAACAACTCCACTTTGTTAATGCACGACTGCTTCTGCCTATGTAATGATTCGTCGATGCGCTCGTCGACGTGCTCACCGATGTCAAATACTTTTTTAAATATCGCCTTTGTAGATAATGTTGTTTTTCCAACGTTTCTTGTCATCTCGTCATTTGTTTCACGGATGTTGTCAAAGATACAATGATGTTTGCTCTTAGAGAATCGCGCGGCTGCTCCTTAAATACAGTTAACACTATAACTGATTCAACCGTCATTTTGTCCCTGTTACACCATATAAAACTGAAAAAGAGCGATATCTTAATATAAGTTTTTAAATTTTCATGGTTCCTCTTACAAGAGTTAACATTGAAGAATGTTTACTAGGAAGTCAGAATTTCTGCGTGCTTCAAGACTGCAACATTGTAGGACCCAAAGAAAGTAGATAGAAGGCAGCTGAGTACTTTTAAGGTTGTGGAAGCGTTTTGTAATCCACTGTAAGCACAAGAAATTTTAACCTAGCCGCGGAACACTTAGAGCGCTGAGTTTATATACAAATAATATAAACGATTACCCAATTATACAGGGGTACTGGTAATCAATTGGCATCCTTTTAAGAGCATATTCTGTACATCAAAACAAACATCTTTTGTTCTACGACTTTAAAAAAATCGTATTTTTTTCTCCCATGTAAAACTTAAAAATCAGTTTGACCGGTCTAGACATAATTAACACTATGCCGACAAGCCCCGGCCGGGGGCGGGAGGGCGGCGGCGTAAGTAAGGGGTTGAGACGCGGCAAGTCAAGGTCGTCGTAGCTGTGCTACGCTACGACACGCTGTTAACTACATGCATGGCTACATGTAGATGAATGAAGTGGATGCGATGTAGAGTTATGAAGTGTAAGAGAGAATCACAACTTAAAATATTTTTTTTTGGAAATTTGTTTAGTTTCGGGAAAAGTTTTAGACCGAAAGTTGTTTGTTTTGCTGTACAGAATAAGCCCTTAACAGGATGCTAATTGATTATCAGTAACCCTGTATACAGAAGACTTTATAGTTTGCTTGAGTTTCCGATATATTTTATATTTTGGCACTGTTGCAAGTGGTATGATAACGAGTAAACTGAAGTAATCAACAGTAGTCAAACAGCAGTAAATGATATTTAAAGTTTACTCGTAGACTCTCCATTGGCCAAAATGGCCAAAAACATAATAGGATTCGAAGTAACTATACTACGATTCCAAGAAATGCAACACAATGGATTAAGCGCTTAATTAACCAGTTGATTAACTTTTACGAATAACTAACTCGCTTTTCGTTTTAGTTGAACAGTTTCAAGCAAAGAGGCCGAGTTTGGCCTAGTTCCATAACCATTTACTTATTCTAGACCATAGAAACGCATCTAAAACAAGTCCCCAACTTGCCCAGTCAATAGTTGTCCGTGGACAGTTATGCGGAAGTTATAACATTGCTTACCAGACTATGATACTACATAGTTTTAAAGCCCCATAACTAACTTTTCGCCAACAAATGCTGCAGATAGGTTTATGGTAAAACATTAAAATTCGCCTCATAAATGTGCATGGTTCTACTATTTCGTATAATAAAATATTAAAGTACTCAATGTAAACAGTTTATTTCTCTTAGATTTGTTTGAATGTCTATAGTCATTGATTGTGTGAAATAGTTGTCGAGGTGAATTCAAATTATACTGTTAATATGAGGAATTAACGACAAAAATAAGTGTCGGAACAGACAAGGTTGAAAATATCAGCCGTGCGATTCTCTAAGAGGAAACATCGTTTCATCTTTGACATCATCCGTGAAACAAATGACGAGATGACAAGAAACGTTTGAAAAACAACCTTATGTACAAGGGTGATATCGTCGACGAGCGCATCGACAAATTATTAGAGATATCGATAGAGAATCGCACAAGGGCGATATCTCATAAAACATTTGACATCGGTGAGCTCGTCGACGAGCTCATTTCAGAATCGCACGGCTGGTAGGAAAAAGGGGGTTAGGCGACTTAGGTCTAAAGTGATAATTCTCAAGGTATAATAATGTCAATCGTCGAAATATATAAATATCAATATTTAAAAATGTCATACAATATCTATGAAAAATTGCTAAAAATGGCGAAATATAAAAATGATACATTATAAAAATTACTACCTTAAAAATAAGGAAGTAAACAACCACGTTCCGCCAAAGTCTTTTTCAAATCAGATAGATGCATTTACAATTCCAAATTCGCTTAACTGTTCAAAATCGATCAATCACTTTAACATACTTCTACGAGTACTTTTGCGAATTCTTTCGTACCTATCTTTATTTAAGAATATAATATTTAAAAGTTATCAATTTGTTTTCATAAGTTTTGTTTTAGTAAAACTCATCAGTCATGTTTAAGGTTTCATTGCGCTGAGTATACGCATTTATATCTTATTTTATAGTTTGCGTCAGAGAATGATTGAACAGGTAAATATGATAACTATTGAAACCTCACACAATATTAGTTTTTGGTTTATGTGAGTTGGATATTTTCAAGTCAGATTAGATCAGATTATATTTAAGAAAACTTTAAGAACGTTAAACGTATTCATTGCATAAGATTTACTGGTATAAAACTAATTTACCAAGCTCACTTAAGGTTTCAAAAGATTGTTTGAATTTATAAGCATAAATTGACTTATTAATTAAATGTCTGCATCCCAGAGTAATTTTTATAGTACAAGGTACTATAAAAATTATTCTGAGATGCGATGGAGACCGAGTTTTCACGTAAGTAATCAATTGATTTTCACAGCCTAACCTCAATCAAAACACTCATTGGCTTAGTGTTGCCTAACAACGCCATCTATTGTCAACTTGTAACGGAACAGGCTCTGGATGAGGATTCCGTCACGATTCACAAATATAGAGACGTAAAAAGTATCTTGGTATGAACAAATATTGATGAAATTTAGACAATCAAAAGTAGAAGAAACCGTTAATGTGTGATATTGAGATTAAGATGTTTAGTCGGGTATTTCTTATAGCAAGACTATACTTATTGAAAATGAAAAGCAGCATAGAATATTTAAGCTACCAAGATATTCGATGTAGCAAACATTTAAATCGATTGCTCAAACAGTATTGATAAGTGATTTCAACGAAAATGAAATGTTATAATTCGTTAAATACATAAAAGATTTAAGCAAAATTAATACACTTACCATGAAATAAGCACCATTGATATTTTTAGTCATACAAAGGTGTGGCGACGACTCGCTACGATCTCCTTGTAGGTAATACATACTCCAAGTTATACATAAAGAGTTCCTTTAACTTTTACTTTTCTGTTTGACACTTTCAAATTTAAAATTAGATGATGTTTTTATGACAGCGATTCGGACAGGGTTTTTATGTAGATTCATTATATTTGGGTGAAGTGAGAACAAATGTGCAGGGAATATTTTACTCTCTACCACATGTGTATCATTTAAATTATGAGAGAGAAACACTTTCTCCAGTGCTAGTAACAGCGGCAAGGATCACAGCTGGAGTTCGCTGCCAGTATCTAGGTACGCATCGGTGTTTCCTCCGGTGTCCTCATTGGTGACCCCGACGTGATGATGAAAATGAGTTAGTGCTGTAGATGCCAAAA
This sequence comes from Selenia dentaria, assembly GCA_917880725.1. NCBI lineage: Eukaryota > Metazoa > Arthropoda > Insecta > Lepidoptera > Geometridae > Selenia > Selenia dentaria. The sequence goes on from OU862886.1 coordinate 35,248,400, forward strand.
AGAAGGTATGAATTTTGCTACTCAAATATAATGGTGCTTCCTGCATCGACTTGATCGTGATCGAATACGGAATACTACGCGCGAGTTCTATATATTGAGTCAGGAACGTATCTGTGAAATGATCGAAATATATCGAAGATTATTGCTCGGAATGTTTCCTAAAATGACATCGACCAATTTTCGCTGCGACTAAGGCTAGTGATACATCGACGTTTTAAGGCCTACCATTCGGCAGTTATTCTAGACAATATTTTATTAATGTGAGGAACACATTTTTGTTACGCGTCCGTGTATTTGAGTTTGGGTTAGATTGTCTATTCTGATCCTAGCGTGAGAATGCGGTAATAAATTATAGCAATTGAATTATTTGCTGAAGTATCAAATGTAATATTTAGAATCAAATGATAATTCGTAATGATAAATAAAAATATTAAGAAGAGATAAATAATATTATAATAGCTTATAGACGCAAACTCTACGTTTGGAAAACTACCAAACAGACTTAGTAAGGCCTTACTAATTTTGGGGTAAATAGAAGAGGTTCTTGGCATGATGGAGAACATTTGTGTCACAGTAAAGAGCAGCTCTTAATCCAGCATTCGAGTTGTAAGCCTTGAACATGCCAAGAATCCTACTATCTAAATCATAATAAATCTAGAATTCTACGGCAAATCTAAAGAAATCAAACTAATTACTTACAATATGAAAATTAATTAAATATAGTATATCTTTAAATTGTAGAGGTATCTATCATTAATTTACTCGGCAAAATAAAGCTAACTATTATAATAATGATCATAATCAATATATGCCTGCTAGTATCGAGCTAACCAATACAACAAAGATTCTGCTGATACTTAAGTATTTGAAATAATTGCTTTTCCAGCAATGGTTCAATAGATGTCATGTAAAACACTAGTAATATAAGTATAGCAATCTCGTATAAAAAGGAGATTTATGTATGTGGTAAGTCTTATCAAACTTGGTCAAGCAATGCAGCACCTTGAGAATTCTTGTAAACCACAAACAAGGGTCTAGAGATTTCTCTAAGTCACTGATATTATTTCCCATATATTGCTTTCAGTAAACAAGTAAATGATTAAACTTGAACAATTGAACTATTCAGGGAATAGTGGCTGATAATATTTATCTAAAGGAATTGGATAATCAGCGTAGTAGTTACTTATCACAAGAGATTTTTTAAGCGCATATACCTAAAGTGTATTAAAATTTTTACTTTAATTTCATATTTCTTTCCTAGCAGTTTTCATAAACGAAACAAATAGTACATATTATAGAGACACTTAGTCTGCAAGAGATTATATCAATCTTATCATCAGCTAAATGGTCATAGCAACAAACATAAATCTATAAAGAAAGCTAGTTATATAATTAACAGGTTTATAACTGTTATTAATAATAACGAAAATGATGCGTATATCTGATATTATTTAATGGAGTTGTTTATATATTATTTCACTTATCAAAACTGATTTATCATATTTAACAGATAGTTTTGCAAGCTAATAATTATATAGTAAAACTTGCAAATATCCTACTGTTTCTTTGTTCTATGGTCAAATAACATAGACCTTAAATGCAGAAACTTATATTGATTATTAATATCTTCCACAATTAGAAGTCAAATCAAGTACATAAGCTAGAAATCTAGGATCAGCTCAGTCAGACAGTCTGTAAGAACTAAGTATTTGCAATCTAGTATGTTCATCGCAATTTTTCGTTATCAGCTATCAGTTCAGTAATGTAGTAGTAGGTTATCCATCGTAATATCAGAATACCTAGGCGTTGCTTTTGGTTTCTCTAGGCATCTACGAGTATAGTTCTGAATAGTTTTCTCTGTTTCAATTCTTTCCGAAAAGAGCAAGGTTACAGCAGCGGTACACAGTGTTAGGGTCTTCCTAGACTAGACGATCATTGGCCAATACGAATTATTAGTATAAAAATTAAAATTGGGGGGTTGTTACAATTTGGTGCCGTGACCAGGATTGGAATAACGTTACTACGGAAGTTTTAGTAGGAATTAGTTGCGGTCAACCGCACAATTTGTTGGCGTAAAATGGATAGGATTTTATTGAAACAGAGATGCTATTGCATTAGGTGACTTTTAAGGGCTAAATAGGTTACTTTATATAGGTAGATACTAGGTAGGCAACGGATACTATGATGAGGTGATGAGTTGTTGTTCTAGACTACAGTAGTAGATTTCTACAATAAACTAAGAAATAAATAAGCCGGATATGCAATTTTAGGAATATTACTAAAATACTAATTACTACGAAGCGCTTAAATGATATTCAAGGAAAGATGAGTTGTATGCAAGTTTCATGTATGTAAAGTCTGCAACTATCTTTCTCATTTACGTGTACCCCATAGTCGATCTCTAGAATCCAGAAGTACACTTATCATTCGAAAGGCAGATTGCGTGTTGTGTTTACGACTAGGATACTCTCCTGGAAGCACACGGTAAATAGTCAGTATCGAACACTACTCAAAGTGACCCGAAGGTTTTAAGAACACTTTTAGTATTGAACGACTTATGAAACTCACTTGGGAGCCAAGAATAGCGTTATAGAGTACTGAAAGGTTATTGTATAGTGTTAGGAAAGGATGAGAGTTTCTACATGTTGAAGTGCCGTCGCTGCATTCGCATCACAAGGATTACATTTGTAACCAGCAAAATACAGCGCAGATCGTGGACATGTCTGTATATAATCGGTGTTTGTTATGTTCGGAAGTATTAAGAATATAAAAATGTGTGAACGTTAATATATGGCTTACCTTTTTGTCCGAGGAATGTAAGGTAATTAAATGATAGTAATAATCTACATACGTGATTACTTCTATTGTATTTGCGAAGGAAATAAATAGGATTACAATAAAATGCAAAGTTGCGCAACTTTAATTGAGCGATGATAAGTCTTGTTAGAAGTTTTGTTGAAATATGTTTAGTCGTAACATTGGGGGGTTGAATTTCTCATTCAGATGCTTAGCGTTGTGAAAATTCTTATAGACAAGTCAGATGGTTGTATAGTTATTCGTAAAGGTTAAATAAATCAACGATATGCAGATTTAATAGACAAACATAGTAAGCGTCGAATTTAAGTATAAAAAAACTAATATTATAGCAGGTAGTGATGAGTCTTCGGAATGAAGCTGGTAAAGTGTTGACAATGTAGGCAGGCTGAAGAGGAGCGCCGAATATCAGAAGCTTTGGAGCGAAGCGGCTGGTCGAGTAGTGCGTCTTGACGAGAGCTGCAAATATAATAGGGAAAATTAGGGAATGGTGAGCAAAGCCGGGTTATTAGGGTTATCTATCTAAACTTTAAGTTTAGATAGATAACCCTAATAAATAATAATAATAATGGGAAAAAAACAAACATTATGTAAATCAAAGTGAATAAGGAAACTTTAATTTAGGGCACAATAATAATTGTTTGAATGTTAATAGTTATGTATGTATTTATGTTCTTATGTAACATAATTGACATGTAAGTAGTACGCGCAAAAGTATATACACAACCTTAAATTTTAATCTGAACTCAGTATACATCGTGAATTTCGGTCTGTGAATAATAGTAGAAACTATGTTAGAGTTTAGGCCATTTAACACTAAATATAAAAACCCGGTTCTATGCCATGAACATCGTAGGAATCGTGGAACTCATATAATCAAGTGAGAGATTATTACAGAACAACAGACAAATATACAAACGTTCATTTTATATATTACTAGTTGCGGTCGCGGATGTACCCGCATGGAGATAGCTGATGATGGTGGTAATGATAAAAAGTTATCTATGCGTAAATCTAGTATCATCTATTTTTATACCAAATCTCATCAAAATTAGTCCAGCCAGGACTGATGTAATAAACATTCATTCAGACATACCAGCATTTGCGTTTATAATACTAGTACCTAGGTACCTTGTTAGGATAATGATGATAATGATGAGGAAGAGTATTTTATAATATGTAAATTCAAAGCTACATCTACTTTCGTACCAAATTTCATCAAAATTGGCGCAGCCCTTTAAGAGGGATGGTGAAGCAAACATTTATTCTTACGAACAAACGTCGTGTTTGTAATATTAGTACCTAGGAAATATTTTTAGGATACTAAATAAATATCGAGACTTACATACCTACCAATCAATGATGAGCGGGTTATGTGAGCTGTAGAGCTTGTCAGGTTTCACTATGGTCTGTAACGGCACCGCAGTCGGCGGGCAGGGATCTAGAATTCATGGAAAACTATAAAATATACATAAACATATAACGAGTAAAATATAGAATCAGTTATTTCCTCAATAATCTAAAACTAACCGAAGGTTGTATATCAGGGCGCGTCGAAATATGAGAAAATCAACGGTAGCTTTGTTCACAGCAAATAGGTACCTATCTTAAAATTTCTATGGAATAAATAAACAAAGGTAGAAAAAGAAATGTGTTAGCAATAATAAAATCAATCAAAATGACATGACAATCAACATTTAGGTTACCTAGGCTACAGAACTTTACAGAAAGGTAAACACAAAAGAGTATTTAGTAAAAGCAAAGAAACTTTTTGATTGTGGTACTGAGAGCTTGCTGTCATAGTGTAAAGAGAATATAAACACTACGTTTTACTATAGTATCACGTAAAGAAGAGTTCTGGTGATTAATGCCTAGGTATTTTATAGATGTTTATTGGAATCTATATAAAAGGGAGGTGTTTATGGTATATGATGGATATGCAACTAGGAAATCAATATTGAGTCATGTTGCTTGGATTAATTATTTGCCTGCAAAGAGTTTGACGAAATAGCTAGATAATGAAATATGAAAAGTTCAGTTGTAACAAAATACGATAAGTATGTACATAATACACTGGTAATTTCTATGTAGGTATAATCTGTAGGAAGTATGTAGATGAATGAATGAATGATGAACAGGGAAAAAGGATGTTTGGTTGGAGCAAAGCAGAGATGAACAAGTCTAAATAACACTATACATACATACCTTGCCAGCCATAGCTGGAGTATAGTTTCGTAGGAATATATACAGCTATGTATATAATAATATGTAGGTATAAAGAGTTGTTGAATATCAATCGGAATTGTTGGGCGAATGTATCGTGCATGCGTTGCCTACATTTATTCGCAAGTTGAAGCCGTAATTCCGTCATGGACACTGCAAAGATAAAGGTAAATTAATGCTACGATAAATAGAGTTACAGTATAATTACAGTTAGAGTACAGCGAACGTGCATAGAATTTACGAAAATCATATTTTTGACGTGAACTGTGTTTCCTTCATTTTGACAGCGACATATTTAACTATCTGTCATAAGCACATACGTGTACATCCAAAGAGTTCGTAACAAATAGAAATCATGTTCAAGGTTTAATATACCTAGCTATAATTTAAATGCTAAAGTTATATATTATTATAGATATAATAAACGGTATGATTAGGTATAAGATGGAATAAGAACTTACCTGTGGTCAACAAATATCCATAGCTCTTTAAGATTCTGTGATCAAGAAGTCTATAAAAGCGCAATCGTAATAACAATATTTTGTAGATATTTGAGGTTTATATTTTATTTAGGGAACAAAAAAAGGAAGTTACAAAAGACAATCACAGAATTTTAGGGTCGTTTTATAGTAGTGAAATTTGGGTAGTGGTCGCAATAAAAAAAACTACTTAAAAGTTTAGTTGTTGTAATGCGACCGCAAAGTGGTCGTAAATTGGCACGGAGCGTCTTCATTAAGACTTAAAATTTCGTACAATAATCGTAATGGGATACTTAGAGTGATATCTTTCAGTAATGCGTTACAAAGACATTGGCAGATATAGTGCAGTTATGATAATGACGTGATGATTATAAATTTTATTCAAAATCAAACACATTATCACACATGACAAAGTTAAAGGATTTTTGTAAATTAATAGCCTAGAAGCATACAATAGTGCAGGGTTATTCGAGGACCGGAAAAACAGTCGTGTTGATTTTTGCTTTGAAATTTATGGAAGATGCAGCTAGGGAAATGACATGGAGATTTGGAGAAATTTGAGTAACCACGCAGTGACAGCACAGCGTACACATGTCATGATCTCGTAATAGCAAATATGTGGATAGAGAAAAAGAAACAGAAGAGATCTTCGGAATATTACAAAAGAATTGAAAAATAAAATTTAATCTGCGATTCACTATTTGATTATTTGTAAGTAACCAAGATTTGATGCAAATGGATTACGAAGGTTGTAAAAGATGGGGGTTGGAAGTTACAAAGACAAATGGAAATAAACATAACTATGTTCTTTTGTTTGTACATTTGAAATTAAATTAAGGTAGAAATCAAACTATGAAAAATAACTTTTTAGTTATAGACCGTTATCAATCTAGTCATATTACAGCAAACGTCGAGCATAGAAATATTCGAAATATCTTGTTTTTTTCATTTGTTGGGATTTGGGGTTATAGAAATATAAACAAATTACCATTTTATATCCTTGTAATAATCTAATTAATAAATAAATTAATCCTAGTAAAGGCTTGCGAAAATTTAATAGGTAGGTATTACATCTATATCTTTCTAATCGATAATTTTCAGGAAAAAAAATATTGGGTAGCAATTTAAATTAATACTCAGTATACCTACATCGCAAGTTCAAGTTTCGGGATACCATTAGTTTACTAGTTCTTCTGAGGCCTAAACCTATTAAAACCTATTATTACCTAAACCTATTATTAGTCCTCACCTATTGTTTGAGTATTCTAATTCACGGCGTGTCGTTAGTTTGGTTGATAGATATCTATAGTCCGAAGAAAGGGGAAAATGGGGAAAGCTGAGCACAGGGGTGTGTTGCTGTTTATTATATTGTAGTGACTATGGAGCTGCTAGTATTAGAGTGTTATTATTGATTAGCGTAATAAATTGTAATTTATGGATTACATTAAAGAAAATACCAAATAAAAAAGAGAGAGACATTCGTGTGTTTTACGTTTGCGTATAATATTGACAACAAGCGATAGGTGGCGTTAATAAAAGCAAAAGAAAAGGTAAATAGAATATTGTTTATGTTTATATGGCGTTTCCCTGCTAACTAAATAAACAGTCGTAACGAGTTTCATTTTATAGTTATGATTAGCATGTAGAGGAAGAAGTTATAGGGCTATTGTAGGTATATCTTGTTGGAACGAAGTATCTATAATTGACAGATTACCTTCATAATTAGTCGGGTTTAATTTGTATCGAACAGGAAAGGGGTGATGCAATTGTTCATGGAAAGGAATAATTTCAGAAATTTAGGATTATTAATAATCTAGTTTCAAAACCGAAAATCAAAAGTTATAGCAGAAGGAAAATACTGTGCAGCTATTTCTAGAGTAACGTTTTGAGCAGTTACCTTTGAGTAAATATTTTGGTACATATAATGTAACTAAAAAAATATGTATGGAGGTACATAGTTATGTAGACCACAATGGAAATGACATAAAAACATGTTTGGAGGATTGCGGTAGACAGTACATGTAAAAGCGAATGATTTGGTTAGAGTTAGGTATGTCGAGTTGTTATTTTATTCAGACTGATCTACTGAGCTGATTTTGAAGATGCTCTGTGCGCCAATGCAGATTATTGATGGAAAGACACAATTTTGTCTTAGGTGAATGCGTTGGTTTAGTAAGTTATAGAAAGGGTTTGTAAAAGCAGGATTGTTATTGTCGTTGATATATAATAATATAAAATATAATAGTAATCAGATAGTTAAGAGTTTTATAAAAATCAGTTTCAGGAATTGATTGATAATTAAATGATATTTAACATTATTATTACAAAATGATTAGTTAATAAAAAGTACTGCATTTTGCAACTGTGAAATTGAATGAATTAAGTTTAGACAGAATAACAAATACAAGGAAAACAAAAATAATGGTAATATTAGGAATCACAATTTTAAGGATTCTTTTCAAATAAAGTGGGTACATGGAAAGTGTTAGGAAAATAAAAAAATACCAAGGTACAGCAATATTTAATAAAACTTTATTACAATATTCTGTATTATAATTTAACAAAGATGTTACAATCATTTGTTATAAAGCGGGCGTAGTCCTCATCGGGGCGGGTTTTTGTTGCAGCTTTATCTATTTCTTTTTAACATAGAATTTAAAAAAATTATGTTATTGAAAATAGGGATTATAAAAATAAAAGTCTGAAGTTTCATTTGGTAAATACTATTTATTGTGAGAACTTATTCGTAGACTCCAGACAAAAGGATTGAAGGTTTATTTAGGCAGTATGCAGGGCAATGTAAGAGAAGAAAGATTTAAGCTATAATTAAAGGGATGTGAAGAGATGAAAGAAGTAAGGGCCCAGGGAGAGATGTGAGTGAAAGAGTTTAGCATATTATCATGTTGAGGGCCTCTATGAATAGACAATACCGACTGGAGTCGATTTGTTAAGTTTTGTTTTCAGACAGACACACACTATTCAACGAATGATTTATGGAGTACAAATTGGAGATAGGTTTAGGTCAGAAGACATCATATCAGTATTTACAACTGAATTATTCCATAAAGAGTTCGTACATTACAGGTAGCCAATGTTTAGCCATTACACTTACATTCACCGAGTTATTAGGCGGTTGCTTGTTTGGTTTGATTTGAAGAGGGATGTATCAGCCATGGAGAATTATTGCTTGTTAGCTATTAACGAGATCTGGAGTAATAAAGGGTGGCGTAGGTTCTACTCCACATACTCGATCCCAAACGAAAAATTGGTTTGGGTGGTAGCACGTATGCTGAATTATTCGAATTGACTAGGTGCACAATTTGGCACAATACTAGTTCCCTTTCGTTATTTCAGATTGTCCTTGTGAGAAGTCATTTTTACTCATGGAGGAGACATTAAGATCGGATATATCAACCCTTACAGTAAATTTATTTTTAACTCGGTCTTTTAAATACACCCCACTAGTGAGTTCACGTACTCACAACCTTGTTTGAAAACGAATTTTAACAAATTAGAATAAGCACACGTTCAGTTTTGGTGGGACTATATTTGTGAAGTTGAATATATGGAGGATAGGAAAATTTCCTTCGGTAAATTATGAGAACCTGCGTAAATTTTGGGGGTTGGCTGTAACGGAACAGGCTCTGGTTGAGGATTCCGTCACGATTCACAAATATAGAGACGTAAAAAGTATCTTGGTATGAACAAATATTGATGAAATTTAGACAATCAAAAGTAGAAGAAACCGTTAATGTGTGATATTGAGATTAAGATGTTTAGTCGGGTATTTCTTATAGCAAGACTATACTTATTGAAAATGAAAAGCAGCATAGAATATTTAAGCTACCAAGATATTCGATGTAGCAAACATTTAAATCGATTGCTCAAACAGTATTGATAAGTGATTTCAACGAAAATGAAATGTTATAATTCGTTAAATACATAAAAGATTTAAGCAAAATTAATACACTTACCATGAAATAAGCACCATTGATATTTTTAGTCATACAAAGGTGTGGCGACGACTCGCTACGATCTCCTTGTAGGTAATACATACTCCAAGTTATACATAAAGAGTTCCTTTAACTTTTACTTTTCTGTTTGACACTTTCAAATTTAAAATTAGATGATGTTTTTATGACAGCGATTCGGACAGGGTTTTTATGTAGATTCATTATATTTGGGTGAAGTGAGAACAAATGTGCAGGGAATATTTTACTCTCTACCACATGTGTATCATTTAAATTATGAGAGAGAAACACTTTCTCCAGTGCTAGTAACAGCGGCAAGGATCACAGCTGGAGTTCGCTGCCAGTATCTAGGTACGCATCGGTGTTTCCTCCGGTGTCCTCATTGGTGACCCCGACGTGATGATGAAAATGAGTTAGTGCTGTAGATGCCAAAAAGAAGGTATGAATTTTGCTATTCAAATATAATGGTGCTTCCTGCATCGACTTGATCGTGATCGAATACGGAATACTACGCGCGAGTTCTATATATTGAGTCAGGAACGTATCTGTGAAATGATCGAAATATATCGAAGATTATTGCTCGGAATGTTTCCTAAAATGACATCGACCAATTTTCGCTGCGACTAAGGCTAGTGATACATCGACGTTTTAAGGCCTACCATTCGGCAGTTATTCTAGACAATATTTTATTAATGTGAGGAACACATTTTTGTTACGCGTCCGTGTATTTGAGTTTGGGTTAGATTGTCTATTCTGATCCTAGCGTGAGAATGCGGTAATAAATTATAGCAATTGAATTATTTGCTGAAGTATCAAATGTAATATTTAGAATCAAATGATAATTCGTAATGATAAATAAAAATATTAAGAAGAGATAAATAATATTATAATAGCTTATAGACGCAAACTCTACGTTTGGAAAACTACCAAACAGACTTAGTAAGGCCTTACTAATTTTGGGGTAAATAGAAGAGGTTCTTGGCATGATGGAGAACATTTGTGTCACAGTAAAGAGCAGCTCTTAATCCAGCATTCGAGTTGTAAGCCTTGAACATGCCAAGAATCCTACTATCTAAATCATAATAAATCTAGAATTCTACGGCAAATCTAAAGAAATCAAACTAATTACTTACAATATGAAAATTAATTAAATATAGTATATCTTTAAATTGTAGAGGTATCTATCATTAATTTACTCGGCAAAATAAAGCTAACTATTATAATAATGATCATAATCAATATATGCCTGCTAGTATCGAGCTAACCAATACAACAAAGATTCTGCTGATACTTAAGTATTTGAAATAATTGCTTTTCCAGCAATGGTTCAATAGATGTCATGTAAAACACTAGTAATATAAGTATAGCAATCTCGTATAAAAAGGAGATTTATGTATGTGGTAAGTCTTATCAAACTTGGTCAAGCAATGCAGCACCTTGAGAATTCTTGTAAACCACAAACAAGGGTCTAGAGATTTCTCTAAGTCACTGATATTATTTCCCATATATTGCTTTCAGTAAACAAGTAAATGATTAAACTTGAACAATTGAACTATTCAGGGAATAGTGGCTGATAATATTTATCTAAAGGAATTGGATAATCAGCGTAGTAGTTACTTATCACAAGAGATTTTTTAAGCGCATATACCTAAAGTGTATTAAAATTTTAACTTTAATTTCATATTTCTTTCCTAGCAGTTTTCATAAACGAAACAAATAGTACATATTATAGAGACACTTAGTCTGCAAGAGATTATATCAATCTTATCATCAGCTAAATGGTCATAGCAACAAACATAAATCTATAAAGAAAGCTAGTTATATAATTAACAGGTTTATAACTGTTATTAATAATAACGAAAATGATGCGTATATCTGATATTATTTAATGGAGTTGTTTATATATTATTTCACTAATCAAAACTGATTTATCATATTTAACAGATAGTTTTGCAAGCTAATAATTATATAGTAAAACTTGCAAATATCCTACTGTTTCTTTGTTCTATGGTCAAATAACATAGACCTTAAATTCAGAAACTTATATTGATTATTAATATCTTCCACAATTAGAAGTCAAATCAAGTATATAAGCTAGAAATCTAGGATCAGCTCAGTCAGTCAGTCTGTAAGAACTAAGTATTTGCAATCTAGTATGTTCATCGCAATTTTTCGTTATCAGCTATCAGTTCAGTAATGTAGTAGTAGGTTATCCATCGTAATATCAGAATACCTAGGCGTTGCTTTTGGTTTCTCTAGGCATCTACGAGTATAGTTCTGAATAGTTTTCTCTGTTTCAATTCTTTCCGAAAAGAGCAAGGTTACAGCAGCGGTACACAGTGTTAGGGTCTTCCTAGACTAGACGATCATTGGCCAATACGAATTATTAGTATAAAAATTAAAATTGGGGGGTTGTTACAAACTAGCTTTAGTATTTCTGTGTTAGTGAAACAGTTTAAAAACCCTTGATTCCATAATTATATTGTAGCTGTTTTTCTTAGCCTGACACCCCCGCACACTAGTTTACATGAAAATTTTGGAGCCGTTACCAAGATTTAGAATATACTAGCGACTGCCCGCGTCTTCGTCCGCGTAGTTGGCCTCCCCATAACCTTTCATCTTTTCATGTTTTTTTTTCCATAAAAGTCTTCTCTTGACAATAACTAAATTAACAAAAGAAGAATTAGCGAGATTGTCCAATCCGTTCTCAAGTTATAGCGTGACCAGGAAAAATAGGGGTTCATTTATATATAGACTAGCGACTGCCCTTGACTTCGTTCGCGTAGTAGGCTCGGCCTTCGGACTAGCCATAACCTCCCATCTTTTCTTGGTTTTTATTTCAAAAGAACCTTCACCTGACAATAATTAACTCTTGATTAAAAACTTTCGTAAGTTGAACACATTTTAAAACGATTAGTAAACCGATTTTAACTTACGCAATACGTCGTGTATGTAAGACTCGACCGGTTTCGCGACGTTCAGAGCCGCTAATTCACGGAGTACGTGGTGCGTTCCATATAATAAGGCAAACTTAGCTTATAATATGTAGATTACCTGCAGGGATATTATGTATCTCATTTGCTAACAAATGTTGATTGAAATCTTGAAAAATGGCCGCTCTATGACAGTTTTGGCAACTCTAGTAAGCACAACTGTTCGTAAATTGATGACTGGAGCTGACAAAAGTAACTTAAAGCCGCCATTTTATTCGATTTCAATAAACATTCGTTAGCAACAGATTTATATAATAGCCCTGCTGGATTTAAATGTATGATCCCTTAATTGATCTTTGGGTGTGTTATGTGAATATTTTGACTATTTACTTTTGTAAGTAAACTTGAATGGTTTTAAATAAGTAGTGCATACATGGTATCGTCGATAAACTGATTTTATCAATCGTACCTTGTCTCTATCATGGATTTAGTTGTGTGCTATATCGCGAGCTAATTTTATGTACCTATTAAGTATTGCTTACCTTCTATAAAAGAACTGATAAAGCGACACCAAGGCACCTCAGCATCGCCAATCACCAAGCACCGAGTTCTATTGGAATCAATCACCGACACCGCTCAAACACGGTTTTAATGAAATCAATTATCGTGGTTATAATAAATTTCGTATGCCATAAAATGATTATGTTGGTTATTAATTGGAAAGACTACGGATACGTAACTTAATGAGGTACGTTTACTTTAGTAAGCATGTAGTAAACACACACATGCATATCTACAGTCAACATTATCGATTACGCATCCAATCATCCCTAACCTATTACTCATCCAGTAAGCGCCTCGTAGGGGATCCCGTCTTGCGGGGGTCAAATCAACCCCAAGACGTCTACACCCCATGCTTTACCCCGTGTCATCCCTCAGCAGGAAACCGAAGGGGAAGCCCAGCTTTTGTTAGCAGTGAATTGAGAAATCTTAGATGTCTTCATAATGGATGGTATTATTTTAAGAATTGTTTTCAAACGTTGTTTACCACTTGTGCTGTTTCTCACTGGCCCAGTGCGATTCTCTTATAATTTGTCGATGCTCACCGATGTCAAATACTTTATGAGATAACCTTTGTACATATGGTTGTTTTTTCAACGTTTCTTGTCAGCTAATCATTTGTTTCACGGATGTTGTCAAAGATACAACGATGTTTGTTCTTTGAGAATCGCACGGCAAGGGATGTATATTTATAAATATTTATTAAATATATATTATATTAGTCTGAGGAAAATTCTTATCAGAATCTGTCACATTACTAATCAATCTGAAAAAAAGCGACAGTTCCAAATTTGTACTAAAAACATACACAATTCGAGTGTAAGATAAAAAAGTAAGTGTGAGACAAAAATGTGTAATGTTATAGCCATTTAGACCTTAAATTGCACGCCTCTCATGCTGAGCATCCATTAAGGCACCTACCTAATTTAACAATATTAACCTAACAATATAAAAATGAGCCTCATACCTAAAATAAAAAAGGACATAAAATGAAACTAAAGAAGTGAATTTAAAAGAGAATTGTTTATACGGGCTGAATTTGCATTCATGGGCATTATTTTAAATTAAACTTGGTTCTTCTCCACGCTCAGAACCAGATTAAAAGGATAACACATACATCACTATAGTACGTCCACAAATGAGCGAATCTTTCTTTTACGTAAGAAAAATACTAATAAGTATAGAGTCTGGTCTTTCCAAATATATCTCGTCCTAGGAAATCTTCCGGTCTTTATCCGTGTATTTTCGTGGCATTTGACAAACTCTTGGGTACTAAACAAATTCTTATACCTGGAGCTGTGCCCTCCGTAATGAAAAAAACAGAAACCCCTCTTTGCTTTTGTTTTTCGATCCCTTTCTTTCTCCGTCAATCCTAATCTTTATTTATAGAATTTCACAATTTCGTTTCATACTAAAATACATAAAGTTATATAAAACAGGTAACAATGGAAAACGAATGAAAATTCGTGACCCATGAATAACAAATATTACAAGAGGGTGAAATACTATTAAGAGCTACGAATTTTGAAGTGGCAAAAATTAACAAATCGCAAGGATTTAGGAAATAGAGAAGCATAACTAACTAACACACTACGAAGCATACATGATACATACAATTGTTAGCATTAAAATCATAATTACATATGTATAGACACTTGCCCATCGCTTTGTAGGTGGTTATCAAATTATCAGATATGATTATAAATTATTCCTTAACTAGCTGGAGCTCGCGACTTTTTCTGAGCAGGATTAATACTTCGATTAGCATATTATCTTCCCTAAGGCCAAATCTATCTTTATACCAAAATGTCATAAAATATTCACATGTATATGAAATTAGTATATCAATCAGTAAAAACTAATAATAAAATACAGTACTTACGTACATACAAATATAAAATAAATCATCATTCATCATCATCATTATCAGCCGGAAGAAGTCCACTGCTGAACATAGGCCTCCCCCATAGAACGCCACTTGGACCGGCTACTCGCTTCCTGCATCCAGCGATTCCCCGCGGTTTTTATGAGGTCGTCGGTCCACCTAGTGGGGGGCCTGCCTACACTACGCCTTCCGGTGCGTGGTCGCCACTCGAGAACCTTTCTTCCCCATCGGTTATCAGTTCTGCGAGCGATGTGGCCTGCCCATTGCCACTTCAACTTGTTAATTTTGAGAGTTATGTCGGTGACCTTAGTTCTCCTACGGATCTCCTCATTTCGGATCTTATCACGCAGGGAAACCCCAAGCATAGCCCTCTCCATTGCTCGTTGAGCGACTTCAAGCTTGTTAATGAGGCCCACAGTAAAGGACCACGTCTCAGTGCCATAAGTCATCACTGGCAACACACACTGGTTGAAAACCTTGGTTTTCAGGCTCTGAGGTATTGGGGACGAAAAGATGGATCGAAGCTTCCCGAACGCTGCCCATCCGAGCTGGATTCTTCGTGCGACCTCCTTGTCGAAATTGGACCTACCTAATTGGACAGTCTGTCCCAGATAGACGTACTCGTCTACAACTTCGAGTGTATCGTTTCCAACAATTACCGGTATAGGTGGAACATGGACATTGGACATGATTTTCGTCTTATCCATGTTCATCTTAAGACCAACCTGTTGGGAAACTCTACTGAGGTCGTTGAGCATGGTGCCGATATCCTCGAGCGACTCCGCCATTATAACTATATCATCGGCAAAACGAAGGTTAGTGATGTATTCGCCATTAATGTTGATGCCACATCCTTTCCAGTCCAAAAGTTTGAAAACATCCTCCAATGCGTTAGTGAACAGTTTCGGAGAGATGACGTCTCCCTGTCTCACACCTCTCTGCAATGGAATTTGTTCCGTACTCTGGTCCTGTAATCGGACTGACATAGTGGCCTTGCTGTATAAACACTTCAACGCTTCGATATACCTATAGTCAATTTGGCATCGCTGCAAGGACTGCAGTATGGCCCACTTCTCGATAGAATCAAAGGCTTTCTCGTAATCCACAAACGCTAGACATAGTGGCTGATTATACTCTTCGGTCTTTTGTATAATCTGCCATAGTGTATGAATATGGTCTACGGTGCTAAAGCCTCTTCGGAAACCGGCTTGTTCAGGAGGCTGGAACTCATCAAACCTGCGTGCGAGACGGTTCGTGATGACTCTCGAAAACAGCTTGTACACGTGGCTCAAGAGCGATATGGGCCTATAATTCTTCAATAAGGTTTTATCACCTTTTTTGAAGAACAGAACCACCACGCTCTTGTGCCACGTTTCCGGCGTTTTGCCTTCGAAGATGACAGAATTGAATAACTTCTGGAGGACTAAAAGTATTGGTCTACCACCCGCTCTCAAAAGTTCAGTCGTAATTCCGTCCTCTCCTGGCGCCTTGTTGTTCTTAAGCTGTTTGAGAGCCATTCTAATCTCGTACAGGCTGATGTCCGGAATGTCTTCGGTATAGTGTCGGACTAACTTTGCTCTGGTGTCCTGAGCTGCTTCAGTAACGGGTTCGCGCGTCGAGGTATATAACTGTCGATAGAAGCTCTCAATCTCTCTCAGAATCTCAGGCTTGGATGAAACGATACTGCCATTTTCGGTCTTCAGTTTTGTCATTTGGCTTTGCCCAATAGACGAATCCTTTGCAAACACTTTAGAGCCCTGGTTCCGCTCAATTGCTGCCGTAATACGCGCAGTATTATAAGCACGCAAGTCGTGTCGCATGGACTTCCAAATTCGTCTATTGAGTTTACCGTAATCCGACATATCAACTGCGGACTGCAGTCTCATTTCGCTCCGTTCTGCCATTAGTTTCAGAGTTTCTTTTGAGAGTTTTTGAGCTTTCCTGCGGTGTTTGGTCTCACAGAATTCGGACCCAACCGCTTGGACAGTTTCCACGAACCCGTTGTTCAACTCATCCACTGTGTCGCATTCAGCTAAGCACTGAAAACGGTTTTGAAGTTCAAGTTGAAACTTTTCGGGGTTTTGGATTTGGGCACGATTTGGACGGAGCGTAGACTTCACCAGACGTGACCTCTCAAGCTTGACATTGATATTCAATGCGCCTCTTACAATGCGGTGATCGCTGCCGGTTTTTACCTTGCTGATCACAGAGACGTCATTGAATATGCGCTTATTGGTCGTCATGATGAAGTCTATCTCGTTCGTAGTGGAACCGTCGGGACTCATCCACGTCCACTTCCTGGATGGCCGCTTCATGTAGAAGGAGTTCATCATAAAGAGTCCCTCCTTCTCCATGAAGTCAGCCAGCCTCTGTCCCCTCGAGTTCCGCTGCCCGTATCCAAATGGCCCTACTCTCAACTCATCACGTTTCCTTGTGCCTAGCTTTGCGTTGAAGTCTCCCATTACAACAGTGAAGTAGGTTTTAGAAGTATGCATGGCCCTGGATATATCCTCGTACATACTTTCTACTTCATTGTCTGAGTGTGCCGAGGTCGGTGCGTATACCTGTATAACCTTCAGCGAATACCGTTTGGTTATTCTGAGTATAAGGAACGCTACCCTAGCCGACACACTATCGACTTTCACTAGGTTGTTAACGAGAGACTTGCGGACGAGGAACCCGACACCACCCTGGGATTGTTGGTCTCCCTCCCGGTGGAAGAACAAGTTGCCGGAATTTAGAATTATCGTGTCCTGTCCCTGTCTTCGGACTTCAGATAATCCCATGACATCCCAGCGTAACTTGAGCGTCTCTTCCTCCAATTCGACCATCTTTTCGTCGGTCCTGAGCGTGCGTGTATTGTATGTTGCCAGGGCCAGGGGTCGTTTTTGGGATTGGTAGCCGGATCTCTGCCGGAGATTCTTCGCACCCCCTGCTCCACCGTTACAATGGCCGCTACCGTAGCCACGGATAGCAGAGCTGCCGGGAACTGGGGGCCGTGGTTTAATGTTAATTGTCATGGGGGGGATTTGCCTTAATGCACCACGCTTGGCAGGCGTCTTGGTGATCGCAGTGGATGTTGACGCAGACTGCGGGAAATGCTGCTGCCCATTTCCCGGATATTCCCTTAGCCGCCTCTTACGGCACCCACGGGAAAAGTTAGGGGGGGTACAATTCGTAGCCGGTACCACCACGGCAAAGCCGGTACCACCACGGCAATAAATAAAATAAATCACTATGGAAAAAAAACGAATGACACGCTACACTTTGACATCTTAGTACACGAGTAGATAGATCCTGGAGTGATCAGTCCCAAGCTGTTTTATCCTTTAAGTAATCCGAAATTTTGTAATCACCTTTATGACCGAGTTTAGTTTCAATAGTAATTTTAAACTTATTAACAGGCAAATCTCGGATATCATTGGGAAGTTTATTATAGAATCGTTGACATTGTCCCATAAAAGAATGACTTATTCTGTGGAGACGCGTTACATGTACGGATAGTTTGTGCTTATTCCGCGTATTGATGGAATGAGCATACTCCTTTTTTCAAAACTGTTCATGTTTTTCTTGACATACATTAGATTTTCATAGATAAACTGAGAGACAACAGTTAGAATGTTTATGTTTTTAAACTTCTGTCTAAGGGAAACTCTGTGGTACGGGTACCGGTGAAATTGCAGGCACATCAGACTTCAGAATTTAACGTCTCAGGGTCACTGACGCATTACTATTCTTCACTTGTTACGGAATGCATCTGTTATATGGAGAGGCTACCACTTAACACCAGGTGGGATTTTTTTTAGTACCGAAGTCAAAGTCAAAGTCACAATCATTTATTCAATTTAGGCATCAAAGACGCACTTATGAACATTCGACATCCGACTGCCATTATATTCAGTTATTGGAGTGTATCTCAAAAACTACTTGACCGATGAAATTTAAATGGAACCACACGGGAACCAGCTTTCTAACAAAAAAAGAATTTTGAGAATCGGTTCACCCAGTCGAAAGTTATGGGTAAAAAAAATAATAATTGAGTACCTCCTCCTTTTTGGACGTCGGTAGAAAAGAGGTAAAAATAAACATGTGTTCGTACATTCCTGAAGTTATTTATGTAAATATTTATAGTTACATCAAGTGAAGTTTTTATTCAACGACAGAATCAAGTCATAGTAACATAAATACATCTGTCGTTATGTCACTGGCCAAGTTACGTTCTAGTAACGCGGTGGGTACATTACTAAAACTTTCTTTTTACTGATTGACGAGGAAATCACAAAAACAACCTTTCAAGTTGTTACCGCTACGAACAGTTAACGGTAAATACTCCACCACTATTAGATCTCAAAACTGGAAAAAACACACATCGTGAAAATTCAACAAAATGACTGAACCATTGTTAAGTTTATTCCCGCTAATAAAAAAACTTTTAGGTACTTATCTATGAAATTTGATGGATCTAGCGTCAAGTGGTAAACAATACGCTGCACTTGACAGAGCAGTGAAACCCAGAGCTTTCAACTGGAACTTTGCTGTAAGAGATTGCACTGTGCTGCTCATAACATTGAGTTTTGACTTTCGTTTTCTTTGTTAATTTCTAATTCCAAAGTGCTTTTGAAACTTCAACATAGTAAGTGTTTTCATTGTACTTTTTCAGGCGAAATACTTGGAAGAGGGATTCCCGAAGAAATTGGGTTAAACATGAAGTCAATTTCGGCTGAGTCACACACATCAGCAGATACCTTAAGCGAATTTCCACGTGCGGTCCCTAGGCAGTGCCAAACAGATCGCAAACTAGGTGATAGAGTCTGTGCAAGAAGAGAACCGTCCTGGCGTTACGCTTACTTCCATTCAAATATATAAAAGAAAGATTAATTTTTATAATAGCATTTCCAGCTATCATCTGTCATTTTAATTACACGATTCTTAAAGCACTGCTTTGCATAACCAAACTTTACAATTTTAAACATTAAAATTTATAGAGAGAAAAATTCACTTCCTCGGACGACGACGGAAAATTTCAGAAGACGCGGGTTCGTTTCCCGTCCGAGGATGTGAATTTTTCTCTCTATAAATTTCAATGTATGAGATCGCTAAAGCAGGCGTTAGTGCTTTAAAAAGTAATACTATAAAAATTTGAAGAGAGAAAAATTCAATGTATGAGATCGCTAAAGCAGGCGTTAGTGCTTTAAAAAGTAATACTATAAAAATTTGAAGAGAGAAAAATTCAATGTATGAGATCGCTAAAGCAGGCGTTAGTGCTTTAAAAAGTAATACTATAAAAATTTACAATTCTAGATAGAAATATTGAACATCAACAAACGGGGTTCAAACCCGCATCTGACGACAATCCATCTCAGAGTATGTGTTATTTATCTGTACGAAAATGCAGAGTATTCCACGCAACTGTCAAGTGTGGACTTTTAGTCTATGAAACTATAGAACAGTAGATTAGAAATAATTGTGTTCGTCTTTTTATACTAGCATTAAAACAAAAAATTAGCACACAGGCAACCTTAATTTCTAGGACACTTCTCTTTTCGCATGAGCTCTAGAACTCTTGTGCAGGTGTCCATCTTGGCGGGTACCTCCACTTTGAAAGATATTCTATCGCGAAGCTGCCGTGTGATTATCTAATGATTCGTCGATGTGCTCGTCGACGAGCTCATCTATGTCAAATACTTTATGAGATATCGCCCTTGTACATAAGGTTGTTTTACCAACGTTTCTTGTCATCCCGTCATTTGTTTCACGGATGTTGTTAAAGATGCAACGATGTTTACTCTTAGAGAATCGCATGGCTGTTGTGTCTAATTGGGATCCCAATAATCTATCTATCCACAGTTTTCCTTACTACCGATAGGAATTTGACATAACGTCCATACAAAATGTGTCAAATATCTACCTTTTTTTTTTGACGCAGAGTAATCCTTTATGGATACCACCGGCCCCGGGGGGAGCACGGTGGTTATGTGGGAGTCTCTGCCATAAGGGCAGCATACCCACCAAACCTCTGCGGTGTTCCGTCACTGCCGCTTTTGGCGGGAACGCGGGACAGATTCACACGACCGCGAACCCGCCGCGGCTGTCCGTTGCCGGACCCTTCTCTCTTGCAGCACGCCAGAACACTTGGCGTGCCGCAACCGCCACGGGGGACCAATCCCGCAGATGCACCCTAGACTCTCTACCTCCAGTAAGGTAAACCGACCATAGATAGATTATTGGCACCGGCCGTTAGTGTTACTGTGAGGTTTGAAAGGCACTGTACTAAAATATATATTTAATTTCCTCTGCTGGGACTCAAACTTGCGTCATAAGTTTGTTGATAAGGTACCTACTAATTTATAATTATGATAGTAAAAACAACGCATGCGATACATATTTAACCTTAAATGTGGAACTTTTACAAATGTAACTAATATCTAAACTATACTTAATACTTCTTTGTTTGCGGCGCAATTGATTACGAAAGGCTGTCCAAAAAATAAATTCACAAATGGAATATCACCACAGTACAATTCATGCAGTAGACAAGCTTTGGTAAAAATATGGACTTCGAATTCACTGTTTGCTTCCGTCTAATCCACTTTGAGTATCAAACAGCAGTGCCGGGAAATATGATTGTTTGGACTTTGCCGATTATTGCAAAAAAACAACTATACTGCCGAAACTGTTCAAATACCAACATAGGGTTAAAATAGTACTAGTGGGAAATAACCTGCAGTAGTTATATCTTAGTACCAACAGCCGTGCGATTCTCTAAGAGTAAGCATCGTTGCATCTGTGACAACATCCGTGAAACAAATGACGTTATGACAAGAAACGTTAGAAAATTAACTATATGTACAAGGGCGATATCTCAAAGTATTTGACATCGGTAAGCTCGTCGACGACCGCATCGACGAATCATAAAGAATCGCACGGCTGAATGATTCCAATAAACAAGGGATGCTTGTGTAACACTACCGAATTTATTTGTGTACAAATAAATATTACAATTCAAATTGACCGAAAATTCAAACGGAGAGATGGGGAAAGATTTCTGATTGAGAGGCGTTCCATCATAACATGTTATTTAAGTTTATGGATTAGTGAATCTTTGGTCGAGTACATCTCTGAAAGTAAATCACTACCTAAATCTGTAGGCCTACCAGGAGTTTACAACATTAACACCAATCGATGCTCGCTGTCGACTGCCGCGAAAAAATTGATGAAAAAAGAACAGTGCCATCTCGCGGTCGATTGAAGAACTAAAATTTATAGCCACTACGCCAATCACAAGCTTAATAGGTATAACCCGCGGCATATAACTCTAGCTCTGACCGTTATTGCGCAGAAGTCAAAAATTGGGACGAAGGACTCTTGTCTCTCTCTGTCACATCGAAGACGAGGGACTGTTGTCTCTCTCTATCTGCGCAGCTATCCCTTCCACATTTCGCTCAGAGCTAGAGTTATATGCCGCGGGTTATAGGCGAGATCGAGTATCGACTATAGATGACATTTATGTTGCCAACTCATGGTAGAGCTACAGATATTAAATACAGATTCATGCTCGAGTTGTATTCTGGAATACGCGTCTTAGCTTTAAGTAACACGACTCAAGGAATAAACGGAAAATCCGTTGAGTCGAAACAAACACGCCAAAATAGATATTTACACAAATTGTTCTGCATTTAGTCTATATGTAAGTATTTTAAGCAACCGTTCACCAATTGATCATCTGAAAAAATAATATGATGTTATGAGTATTATAATATGCTCTCTGGTACCATGCAATAGAGATATAATTATTATAAACAATGTAGCTGTATACAATAGTCATAGCAAGACTAGGGCACAATGGTATCGATAAAAACGAGCGAGCGATGCGCGTGCAAGTTGCGTAGTACCTACATGCATATATATTTTTATAATTTTTTTTTAATTTTGTTACATTTCAGGCAAAATAAAAAAGTCAAGACAGAATGTTGTGAACAGAGAAGTGAGCCCGGGTGAAACTACGCTTAGGCGTGTCCATACATATTTACATACAAAACCTACAACAAAACTACGCCTTGGCTCGTCAGGTGAACTATCGCGGCGCGTGGAAGCGACACGTAAAGTTTTAATTATCATAATTATTTTTTTTTTAATTATTGATAAATTTTTTTATAAATTTAATTTAATTTGAATTACCATGACAGTACCGAGTCACGCAAATGTAGTTTAGAAAACCGGCCTCACTTCTCAGTTAGCAACATTCTGTCTTGACTTTTTTATTTTGTCTCAGAGTTACATATGCAAATAGTGACCACAAAATTATACACTGTCGTTACAGCTTATCGACAGCAATATTGCGCAGCTACGCGCCCGCTCATAAGACCCGTGAGTGGTAAGAGTGGAATACTCCTACCTACACTGCTCCCACATTTTGTAACCCAGTTTGCAGCGAGTGAAAATACTGCTATAATACTTCATCAGTCGAACGACCCAGACACAATAGAAATTTCATTGTTATATTGACAATCGACTGGTGAGGGGTTAAGCTCAATGGTCCCTAAACTTACACCCGTTACTTAGTTTTTGTGACGCGACTATAAGGTGTTTGGACGATTGTTTAGTAAGAAATAGTTGCGGTGCCACCAAGAGCTTCATTTTTTATATTCTAGCAGTGGTGGAATCAAATTGTATCAAGTAAAATAACCAAGACCCTTGACTATTTTTCAGTCATAAGCATTTAAGTGAATAAGTTAAATTATAAAATGGTTGAATTGATCTAAGTCTTCGGAGATGAGGGAATTGAAGTATTGCGAACATTTAACACAAATATCGGTGAGGCAATTACGCATCTCAGTTACAATCAAATTTTGATTGAAATATAGAATATCAGTTAGTTATTCTATATTGCCTGGGACTTCGTCTGCGCTGGATTAGTACTTCGTGTAGCTTATTTTGTTCTCCAAGGCCATAATTATTTTTATCTACTCTGATACTATAATAAAAGATTATAAAACTGAAAACAAAATTCTTATGACAAACATTACGTACAGGCCAAAAATAATAAAAAAAAGTTTAATTACGATACAGGTCTTGTATGGACACCTGTAACATAATATAACTTTTTAATCTGGAAGCTGGACCAAGGAGGTTGAATCTCTACTTAAAAAAAAAGGTTTCAATGAACGAGTCCGCGACGACGCAACACGCATGCGCAATCGATGTTTTCGCCTTGGCGCCAACATTTGACATTTAAAAATCTTTTCAATATTTAAACAAAGTTTGGTTTTGTTTGTAAAATACATAGGTTTTTGTGTAAAAACATGTCTGAAAGCGGGGATAGTGGTGATTTTACACCACCAGACATTCTGGAAGCTGCGTCAAACAAGACCATGAACCTGGTGCCGGCGAAGTCTAGGAGCAACTATAATAAATGTTACCACGAATTCATGGAATGTAAAATGAATTAAAATGTTACATCATTTTCTGAAAATGTGTTGTTAGCGTACTTTCAAGAGTTATCTGAAAAATATAAAGTGTCAAGTATGTGGGTTAAATACTCCATGATTAAAAGTACACTCAATATTTACAACGAAGTTGACATAACTAAATATAGCAAGCTGATTGCATTATTGGTACGAAACTCACAAGGATATAAAGGGAAAAAATCCAAGACTTTTACAGCAGAGCAGATAAATAAGTTCTTAAATGAAGCCCCAGATACATTATATCTCTTCACAAAGGTATTTAGTTGTTTATCAGTTAACCATGTAATTTTTTTTTGTTAATATTGAGTTAATTTACCGTAATATTTATATGAGTTGTTACAGATTGCACAAATTTTTGGTATAATGGGTGCTTGCCGACGGCAAGAGTTATACAACATACAATTCAAAGATGTTGAAGTCTTCGAAACTACACTATTGATCAAAATAAGTAAAACTAAAACCAAGACGGACCGCTCTTTTACCATTACTGGGAAATATTATGAACAATGCAAAAAATACATAGAGCTACGACCAACTGAGTGCAGCAATCCCAGTTTTTTTTCTAAACTATATTGACGGAAAATGCACGACGCAGAGAGTTGGCATTAACAAATTTGGAGCTTTAGGCAAAGTTATTGCCAGCTAACTTCAACTTACCGACTCCGAATTGTACACAGGACACTGCTTTCGCCGAACATCTGCGACCTTGCTAGTTGACGCTGGTGGAGATATAACGGCACTAAAGCGACACGGTGGTTGGAAGTCAACGACAGTTGCAGAAGGCTATATAGATAATTCAATGACTAACAAGATCGCTTTATCCAATTCAATACTAAACAGTATTGAAAATAACAGAAATGAGGTCAACATTAACATACTCTGAGTACCTCCAATAACGCTTCCTGTCCGGTTCAAATTCATTTTCATAATTGTAATATTCAGAACATCAATAATTATTACAAGTAAAAATAAATTTGTTGTTATATTCAGCGTTTTATTTGCAATACTGTTTTACGTATTATAGTATGAGAGTAGATAAAGTAGTATATGACACTGTACATAACTTGGTCTTATAACACTCGTGTGATACTATAAAAAAACTCGCCTACGGCTCGTTTTTTTAAAACACACTCATGTTATAAGAACCCTTATTATGCAACAGTATCATAATCTACTATTATACCAAATTTCATAAAATATTTACATGGTGAAACGCAATAGCTTTAATATAAATAGTATTAGTAAATTTAAATGCATAGTAAATCAATCAGTAAACACTAATAATAAAATACAGTACCTCCGTACATACAAATATAAAATTAATCACAATGGAAAAAACTGTTCATCACTCTTGACGGTCATCGAGCACGTCTAGTGTATCGAGCTGCCAAAACGATAGCGTGCTTTTGACTAAACTATCAGAAACTGATACAAACTTTGACTTGTCGTAGACGGAGATCTTGTTATTTTGTCTTTGCTATGCCCAAGAATATTACGCTTTTTCACCGGCGTGGATGCTGATGATAAAAAGTAGCCTATGCTATTCCATACTATAATCTATCTCTGTGCCAAATTTCATCCAGATCCAATAAACCGTTCTACCGTGAATGAGTAACAAAACATCATCCATCCATCCAAACTTTCACATTTATAATATAAGTGGGATGAGGCTATATCATAGTTATATTATATTAACGGGGCTTAATCGCGTTAGTAATAGTATTTATTTACCTCGACGTTTCGATCAAGTTGCATTGATCGTGGTCGCGAGCGGACTGAAGAGGCGGGTGTCACTGTCTTGAAGTATGGAGATACTTTTTAATATACCCCCAACAGTTGTTATAAAAAGTCATTGTCCCGACACACAACACTAATGATGTCGACAGATTTTTCTGAGGATAAATCGCGACGGGAACACTTTTTAATCACTGGATTCCATGTTGCCGCCAGTTTGAAACCATCCTCCCGGTTGAAGTTACGGTGTTTTTTAATCTCAACCGCTTCACGTACCATTCTCGAGTAATAGTGACGCTCCATAGAGAGGATTTTGGGGTCGTGAAGTTCAATCCAGTGATTAGGTCCTGACTCGAGCAGATGTTCAGCGATCGCAGATTTATTTATGTGGCGGTTCTTTAGTCTCTTCTTTAGTCTTCAGTCCGCTCGTGACCACGATTAATGCAACTTGATCGAAACGTCGAGGTAAATAAATACTATTACTAACGCGATTAAGCCCCGTTAATATAATATAACTATGTTTTCAAATCGCGAAAGTTTAAAAATTACTGAGGCTATATCAGTTTTGACAACACTAGTAAACAAAAATAGTAATAGTAGTAGTAGTAATATATAGAAAATCGAAGACTAACCTGATACAAGTGACAGAAAGCCAGCATTTTTAAAATTTCAATCAACATTTGATTCCTACTGAGATACTCGTACATAATAGCCCTGCTGGTTTATAAAACAACAAACAAACGAATTATGATTCATGATATTCACCGTTAAATATCTGAAGATTACATAAATACACTTAATTTTTTGAAAAAAGTCGTATATTTAATACATAGTTTTAATAGTATTTTTAATAGAAGAACACATGATTTGGTTTAAGCGCCTTTTTCAGCCAACACACAGAATGGTTAACAAATTCTAACCGTTGCTTCGCTGTGACAGAACACAATCCAATCAACTGTACTGTGGTGGACGTATAACTTTATTTCCTGTTGGTATAACAAGTGGCAGTCCCGATTCCGAGCGAGCGCTGAAATAGGTTTAGTAGTTTGTCAAATAAAAGGAATTTCCTTTACGTGAGCTCAGTGGTAAGCGTTACGTTTATAACATGATACTCGAACAAGTTTTGTCCTGTTTTAGGTTTTGGCAGGTTGCAAAAGTACATCGAAGTCTGGCACTGGCAACTGACTGGCAAAGGTAGTGCTTCCACAGGCGTACTCTGCAAAAGTACTACGAGTACAACTACAAAAAGGTTTTTGAGATGCTCACCATGGAGAACATGGAATTCAATTATTAATTACGCAATCAATCTAATCTAAACGGCTGTTCTTTTCATACCCGTTCAATTGCACATAGTTTGTCACATTTAAATATTGTTCGGCTAAACTCCAAATAATCCAAAGAAACAAAACGCAAGAACGCAATACTTGAATAAGTTCCTAGGGTTTCGTAATATTATGTGATACGAAATTGCTTCTACGCTATAATCCACATTTCGCAGAACCCTTGGCAACATTTCGAAATATGAATAACGTAATCCATAAATACGCGTTACGTAATAAGTCGAATTACTGAATAAAGGTTTATATAAATACTCTGTATTATGCAAAAGAATAAAATAAACAGAAAAACAAGACAGCATGGCATATAGATTATATGAATTATAGGTTATTGACCAAGCCAAGAGTGATTTCAGAGTTTACTAGGACAAATCGGCGATTGTATGTTTGTTCAACTATAACTTAAATACTGTTGATACATACATTTCTTTATAAAATTTGTCAGAAGAGTAGTTTGTGTTTATATAATTTATAAATTCGTCAAATGCTAAATTGTTGATATTGAGGGTTGTAATTTTTAATTGCGTCAAGTTTGGTATGAAAAAATAGGACTTTTCTTATCTATAATTATAAGAACGAACTTCTACTTCTCCTGGTCACGCTATAACTTGACAACGGATGGAACAATCTCGCTCATTCTTTTTTGTTGTGTTAATTATTCAGGAGAAGGTTCTTTTGAAATAAAAACCAAGAAAATATCATAGGAGGTCAAGGGAGGTCATGGCGAGGCCGTAGGACGGTCCAACTACGCGAGCGAAGTCGAGGGCAGTCGCTAGTACATAATAATATCCTAATAGATTTTGTTAATTCTGTTTTTATAGTATTTTGAATAAACAACGTTTTAAAAACCTTTTTAACTGTATACCAATTTTTATTATGATTTAAGTTATATAATTAATCTATTATAAATTTTAATGATTATATTAGTACAATTTAGCAATTAATTATGTGCATTAGCATAATGAACGTAGGAGACTCAGTCCTCAAATTTATTCTTAATAGGTTTAAGTAAGAGTTAGTAAGGAGGTGTATGCATAAATATGTGTAAGAATTTTAAACAGATTATTATTTTTAATTGAAAACTTACAGCCAGTATATAATATAAATTATTATTAGTTATATATATATTAGTAGTATAGTAGAAATTATATAAGTATAGTATACATATCTATGTAACATTATATATAACTAATAAGTAGAGTAGAGTAGAGTACTACTGATAAAGGAGAGCGCACACGTAATTAAAGAATATTATAATGTATATTAAGTACCACTTATTTATCTAATCTAGGTACTAAACCAGTTGAATAATTTATCGCTCAACCGCCGACGTAACTGCCCAACTGAAGTGTTGAAGAGGTCGACATCAAAATCTTTGTAGAGCTTATTATATACCAACCTACCTACATTTTACAACGATACCAGTGTCCTTTAAGTAACGAATTATATCTCCCCACAGACGGAAAATTATTTTCAAAACCTCCAGTAATGGGGTTGAAATAAATTGGGGGTTACACGTAGATTAACTTACCCCGATTAATCGCTCGTACGCTGGAGGGAAGTAAAAATACTTGGGCACGCGAATAAGGGTAGAATTCGATTATCGTAAGGGTGGCTTAAGCTATTTTAAGTTGCAGGAAGTTTTTAATGTTTGCTAAGTGAATTTGTTTGCCAAAAGTATAGGTTAATTTTAGAAAAAATACTGCATTGTAGTAGGGAATTTAATTAGGGAATGCTCAAGATTCCCTAATTAAATTCCCTAAAAGGCACGAGATGACAAAAATTGACCGATACACAGATAAGTGTCGCTCTAAAGGCTTTTAAACTTTGTTGGGATGTTTAGGTGTTAAGGTTTACGAAATCCTAGCTGATCCGCTAGTGACTTCGATCACTTTACCCCCTTAGGAGCAACATTTCTTAAAATCCTTTAGTGTACATCCTTCTTTAGTCGACATATATTTTTTTTAGCTTCAACTATTTTCAGGCTCTGCGTTGTGATTAACTCAGTAATTTAGTAATAGTATGTACATTTATTATAATAAGTATAATATATAATTAGTATATACATTAATTTATTAGAATTAGGGCAAGTAATTATATATACATATAAATAATCTGTAACTAAGCCAAATCTGTACATTACATATCTTTTAAAAAAGATTATAGAAGTGTACTTTGTTATGGATATAGAAGTCAAAAATATGATATATATACAATTTTTTCTCTGTCTGTCTGTCTATTGTACGCGCATCACTCTTTTGATAGATTTTGATGAAACTAGACACACAAAAACACAGAGATATTTTTTTTTAACTTTTCTAGTAGCAATATCGCGAAGTGTTCTCGTCAAAAATACCTCAGTGCCTCAAGACAAGAGTTTCCAAGTGTGTTACCAAAGATGACTTATGACACTGAAACGTGGTCTCTTACTATAACTGGGCCTCATAAGTAAGCTCAAAGAAGTGCAACCTCAGCGAAGTCGCTGGCGGGTCAGCTAGTTTAATTATATAATAATGAGATTGCTGCTTAGCGATAAAGTAGATACCTAGTTGATGTGCATAATTTCATATTTTTATTACTTAACAGTTGTTTTCGATTTCTGTAGTACAATAAGCGTTGTGTATCTGTCTACTTCATCATTAAAATGATATATGTTGAATATCAACCAATTAATAATTACTTGCATGTAACACCAGCAAATTACAATTATTGTAAATTGGGCGTATATTAATGACAGAGTAATTAGCGAGCTTACAACGTGCTTCGCCGGCTTTGATATTGGTTATTTGGCTAGTTTGTTAATGTAATACAATTAATTGTAAATTTTATTGTCATTCACAGGTATTATTTACAAAACTAGGTTGGATCGTATTTTTACTAATTATTATATGATGCGCTAAAAGTTTGTAATACAGTGTAATGGTAGGTAATCCTTTATTAGTTAATCTTTATTTGTTTATTTATTGATTACTTATTTCCTAAGAAGTGAAGGAATGTGTTATTCACTGTTAGAAAGTTACATCATCACTGAGTAACAAAGGCTATATAGTACGGTTAAAAAGGGTTAGAGATCCGTATGAAAACTTCGATAATATCACCCAAGGTGTGAAATAAAAACGAAAAAACATCCTTAGATCGCGTACGCTGTGAAAACTATTGACAATAGAGCAAAGTTATGTACCATAGTTTTATGGAGTACATCAATGTCTACAAAAAAAATATGCAATTCTTTATATCCAACTAATACAGTTAAGTCACCATAATTACTTTTTGACGATAAATAATAACTATTACACATTATTCGTACTTTATCCGTTTATCCGTCCGTACGTAATCCTTATCTACTCTAATAATAAAGAGGAGTTATTTGAAAGTTTGTTTGTAACGGATAAACTCAAAACCACATAACTGGTTCAAATAATTATTTCACTTGTAGAAAGCTATATTATGCCTGAGTAATATACGCTATATTTGATTCATCACCATCCTCATCCACTACAGCACGGGTGAAACCGTGGAGGGCAGCTAGTATGATGATAATTTAGGCCTTATATTCTAATCATCTGTATTAAATGCCAAAGCACTTTTACAACAATACAGTTTAAAAGTAGGTATCTTTCATTTATTGTACTAATTTTGAACAAAGGTCTGAAGGAAAGGAAATTAAAAAAACACTGAACAAGCATTTGGCTCACTCACAAGCAATTGCAGGGATCTAAACACTCAGATCACTGTCCACTTACTTTTAAAGCCCCGAATTCTTAAAATGGCAGTTTCCGTCTCGTTGTATAACATAAACCTTATCTAGTCGTGATAGAGTTCAATTGAAACTAGACACAGACAACGTGGAACAAAATCGATGAAAGGTTGATGAACGGGAGGCGTTGCTGTGAATAGACGGATTTTTGTGTTTGTTTCCGAAATTGGTTAATGTTTTCTTTGAGAGATCATTGACACTGCTCAATATTAAATTGGAAAATATTATCCGTGAAACTCGGACTTATCCTCGCAAAATATCTTCAAAAACGACATGAGTAATCCGCTTGGCTAGTAATCCATGGAATGTTTATTCATGCATCTTGTATTTTCAAGGAATTCTTGAAGCTTTCATTTCAATAACCAATGATGTTACTTAATCAAAAAACACAAACCGGTTTCTAGGATACTATATATAGTATATATAATTCATACTATATACCAATAGTACAAACTTAAACTAAAAAGTAGCAAGATTGTTTTTATAAAGCACTAAATCAATTTCCTAAAAATGTATATGGGCAGCGTTCCGGAAACTTCGCGAAGTCTTCTCGTCAAAAATACCGTGCCTCAAGACAAGAGTCTTTGCCCAATGTTACCAGTAATGACACTTAAACGTGATCTCTTACTACGGGCCTCATAAACAAGCTCAAAATGGCACAACGAGCTATGGAGAGGCTATGCTCGGGGTTTCTCTACGTGATCGAATCAGAAATGAGGAGATCCGTAGACAAACTAAAGTCACCGACATAGGCCAGAAGATAAGCCAGTTGAAGTGGCAGTGGGCAGGGCTCATATCACGCAGAACAGTTGGCCGATTGGGCCGGAAGGTTCTGGAGTGGAGACCACGGAACGGCAAGCGCAGCGTAGGTCGTCCGCTGACAAGGTGAACTGACGACCTGATAAAGGTAGGGGTCCGACGTTGGATGCAGGCCGCTTCCAACCGGACCTATTGGAAATTGTGTGTAAACCAGTGGACGTCCTACGGCTGAGATGATGATGATGTATATGGGACATATTACGAAAGAAAAAAGAAGTATACCTACCAAACAACAAAGGATCATCAAAAATAATTAATAATTTGCGGAGACTCTCGTTACGAGAGAATCTCGTTACAAAAAAGATACAGTAAAATTCAGAGCCCACTCCAGTTTTGAAGTCTGTTAAAAAACTCAGTTAAAGCAAACGTCGCTACTATTCTAAATATTTTAAACCTTTCAGGCAAAAATTCTTGCCGACATAGAGGCCACTTTTTTTTATGTTGAACTGCCTGCAAGCATCTCGTGGAAAGTGGACGGATGTTAATGTTGCTTAATTACGTATGAATCGTCATTTTGATTACTTCTTCCACAAACAGACGAAAACGACATGGGTAAGAGATGAATGTTAGTTAGCTCTCTTGTTTGAATTGAGTGTATTGAAATTCACGTGAGTGTGACACTTTGAATTGGGTGTTGTTATCATCTTCCTACCCTTTTCCACCTTCAATTTAGTAGTTTAATTTAGTCAATGCAATATATATTTATGTAAAGACACGTTCATTATTTTTCAAACGATTTAAGCTTGGCTTCCCTGACGTCAACCTTACAGCATAAAAGCGTCAAAAATATTGGCTTAAGCTTTCCTAAAATCCCATTAAAAACGGGTTTGTTGAACAGGCCTTCATTCAAGTGGGGTTAGCTGGCAACACAGGTGATAATTAAGTTATCCTCAATGCGGTAACAAAACGGGTATAACCATTGGTTAACTTATCTACTACTAAGATTTTGTTTAAGCTTCTTTTGTTTTATGTTCTTTTGTCGTCGTTTGTCGTTGACGACTTAGGGATATGTTTACCATCTTTTTACCATTCAAGTGACGAGACATGTGAGCTGTGCGCCTGATGGTGAGATTAACGTTTGCACATGACAGTTGCAGTGATACCCAGATATTTAGATTTACACTGTATAGTGTTACGGCCGTTACGACCCCTAGTAATATGCTACCATCAAGAAAAGTACCTACACTAAATACAAGTACAATTTGAAAAATTTAACACCGACTTCCATTCAGATAATGGAGTGTAACTCAAAACTACTTGACCGTATTTGATGAAATTTAAAGGACTACAAGGAAAACACCAGCATTCAAACAAAAAGTTTTGGGAATCGGTTTACCTAATCAAAAGTTATGAGGTAACACATATTAAAAAAACAGGCGAATTGAGTACCTCCTTTTTGGAAGACGGTAGAAAAAACTTTAGAAATAAATATAGAAATTAAAAACAAAGTATGATCTGGCAGAGTTTCAGTTCACTTCAGTGGATGAGTAAATGTCTATGTAACGTACTGCTCCTATGAGTTTTACCTCATTCATTGAACTGCTTAATGTCTCGAAAGGACTTTCCACATGTAGCCTAAACCGGTATACCGGACTATTCCCTATTATAGGCACTGACGCCACACATCGTATTCACAATTGCATACTTTTTCCTCAATAGATCATTGTTTCAATATCAGGGCTTAAGAATTAGAACCATTCTCAGAACCCTAGTCTCACATGAATTCCACTCATCTCTCTCTAGAGAGCAAGAGCTGTGTCCTTTATCATTTTCACCACCAGAATCCTTTCTTCTTCAGTTTTTTTCACTAGAAGCTGTGTCTTACATCCACCCAACGGCCAGAATCCTAGCTTTTGGTTTTTCATTAACAAATATTACAACTTTTGCATGTATCCAATACTTCACAACTCGCTACAGAGCCCATCACACATTAACGATTCCTAATTCTTGCGCATTATTCCTTCACCTCAGAATAACTGGGACTCCGGAGGCACCAACCAGGTTGGCACGAGGGATCATCTTTACTAGGTAGGCTTTATCTTCTGTGTAGTTACAGATATGCCAATAATATAACTATGAAGTAGTAATAGTAATGTAGAATAGAGTACTATAAATTAATTATACTGCCTACAGAATAATAAATCTGTACTACCTATAATATCTAAAATAGAAAATAAAACAGCGCGATAATAACAACAACGCAAGTCGGATTATTTTTGTCAAAAGGAGGTTAGATCCTTTACGTGTTTTTGTAAGTTATATCTCCACAACAAAAATGGAAAAGGCATAAAATCATAATAGACAATATAATTATAACATTTGTGCAGAATATAATAACATTATAGGTCATAGACGAGTACAGGTTGATTAATGGCCAGGTAGTGTCAAAGTTTTCAGACCGTCTGAAGTCTGCGAAATTAAAAATGAAAACCTGAACCCTAAACCTGAAACTTACATATGGATCGATGGCATAAAGTGCTCCCTAATTACTTTTTTAATTTATATATTTTAGACTAGTATGGACTTTTGAATATTACTCAATTGTATGGGGTGTTTTTCAAATGTTTTTAAGGCAACTGCTCTCAGTAACTACTATACTAAGAGTTTAACAAACATACGCAAGGAGCCTGAGTCCATCCGTAATGATACCATGTTTTTATTAAATTGCTTTAATTCTGAATGGCTCCAGCTTCGTCGTATACTTAGATAAACTAAAATAAAGACTAAATTGAACTCAGTTTTTTTTTGTTTATGCCATATTGATATACACAATTAAAGTTATATGATTATTAACGGGATATTTACCGTGGTAAGGTTGTGGAATGAGCTCCCGATATTTCGGCACCATGTTCACGGGAAGACAGTCTTCCCGTGAACATGGTGCATGTAACTGCGCCGAAATATCGGGAGCTCATTCCACAACCTTACCACGGTAAATATCCCGTTAATAATCATATAACTTTAGAGAACAACCGTGATAGTTTAAAACAGTGTTATACACAATTAATACCATATTTTTTTGGTTAATTCCATTTGGATAATACCAAAAATTATAAAATGCCCTTCTTCTTAAAAATATGACTGTGCGCCTCATGCCCTTAAAATATATTGTATGTGCCCCTCAGGCTAATAAATAATATTCTTCAATGTATAAAGTTTTCAAAGTGCTATTCAGGGCTTTACCAATTAATAGTGTCTTAAGCTGGTGAGTAAAAAAAACTGCCCTCTTGTATTCCTTTTGTAATTATAAAAAAAATGCTAAAAAAGTTAAAATACTACAAAAATTGACCTATTTGTCGTCTGTGAATAAGGCAAAATAAACTGATTTAATAGTTAGTGATGATACGGTCGAATGTTGAATAGTGATTGGCTCTCCAGCACAGCAGCTGCCTGAACACACAGTTAGGTGCTTAGCTTTTCAATCTTCGAGTATGCTAACCAGATGGCCAGAAAGGGAACATCCATGCTATGGATTTCACCACTTACACAAGGCAACTTTGATGAATGCATTCTATATTTTGGAAACTCTCGTGAATTTGACATATTCATTTCAAATCTTCGAAACGAAGCGGTGTTTTAGCGAAGGAACTCAAGCAACTCAATGTCTATAGCTTGCTCGCGATCGAGTAAACGGCGTCTTATATTATCCAAGACACATTTTGGGTCATAAGTAAGTAACAAAGTAAACATAAGTAAGTAAATAAGTATTTCATATTTAGATATGAGATACTTATTTACTTATAAATTGATTAAATTAAAATTTACTTATTTACTGATTAGTCAGACTTTTACTCATACATGCCATAACGGCTTTACGGATTTGGATACAATTTGGTGTGTAGATTGACGAGGCGCTGGGCTGGAATAACCCATTGTATATCATCATCATCGTCATCCATTACCATGCGGGTGAAACCGCGGGGCGCAGCAAGTTTGTTATACATATAATTTTATATAAGACTGTTTTAACATTTTTGGTTCCAAAATTCAGTTTGATCCATACGGTTCCCCGGGATATTTATCCATTACAACAGTAGTAACTACTGTTAACTAACAACTGAGTGAAACATTAGCCGAGTGAGACGGAGTGAACTTGTTCTCGTCGAGTGAATAGGGTAATTGAAGGTAAGTCCTCCGGTTTCTAATTATTGAGTAGTTCCAAGAGTTATTGTTAGGAACAGGTCTTTGTTATAGCTCCACGAACCCTCTTAAGCTGGTAGTGGATATACTCAACTCTGCTATTGTAATAAAGCTTCCACACTCGTACACGCATCCATTGTGCTGCTGGAGGTACGGATACTCACAATAATACATCACTACATCTAAGATCCGACACCAAACATTTTGACATTTTTTGATCGAACCTGGGTCCCGCGCTTAACAGGCAGGCTCACTGGCAAACGTGATAATTTATAATAATAGTAATATATCCCTTTATTCCGAACTGACAATCTGTTTAAATTATAGATCATGTACTTAATTATGCTGCTATAAAATATCCCTCAGTTCGGTGTCTTTTGACATAGGCCTCCTCCAACTGATTCCATTGTGCCCTGTCGGTTGCAACTCTGATCCAGTAAGGCCTTCAGACTAGGCGGAAATCATCTTTCCATCTTCTTGTTGGACGACCCCATTGTCTTCCCCCATTGCTTCTATCTCTGGGGCACCAGAATGTAACCTGCCGTGCGATTCTCTAATAATTCGTCGACGAGCTCGTCGTCAAGCTCACCGATGTCAAATACTTTTTGAGATATCGCCCTTTTACACAAGGATGTTTTTCCAACCTTTCTTGTCATCTCGTCATTTGTTTCACGGATCACGGATCATTTGGCAACCAAAGATGTAATGATGTTGGCTCTTAGAGAATCGCACGACTGCTTACTATATTTATCTGTCTTGCACCGTAACATGTGACCGTACAACGCCGCTATGAGAATTTAGCATGGAGTAAATATCAAAGTTAGCTTATACACAATATCCATATAGAAGCTTAAAAAGCAATCTATTACATAAGACAAGAAAACTAATGTTATTGAAACAAATCCATGTTAAGGTAGTTTCGTGAACAGTAGACCTCGCGAGCGTAGCCTTATCAGCAGCAAGTTTTCACAGTCTGTTAAATACAGTACCACATTATCTTGTCGAATATGACTTAAATAGTCCAGTTTTTAAACTTCGCAACCTATTATCTAGGCAACCAATCGTCCTATAATGCACATGTATATCTAAATGGCTCTTAAAAGTCAGGTACCTAATGTGTGTACCAAATTTTATCAAACACAATCGGTAAACAGCGCCACAGCAAACCCCTTTAGGAAAAGTACCTCCCACTCCAAACTTTAATATTTAATAGTAGAACATACAAAATAGTAGTAAAACAATACCAAGTTTCGTCAAGGTTGGTTGAAAAATGCAAACTGTACAGGGCCGCTATTCTCTTGGCT
Source organism: Selenia dentaria (assembly GCA_917880725.1). Taxonomy (NCBI): domain Eukaryota; kingdom Metazoa; phylum Arthropoda; class Insecta; order Lepidoptera; family Geometridae; genus Selenia; species Selenia dentaria. Next base: position 35,285,824 of record OU862886.1, read on the forward strand.
ACTGAGCAATTGCCACACTGCTGCAACACTTCTGCGATTGTAGGTACTGCTTCTAATGTCAAATTCGGTATTCTGTTATACTCGTATGTTGCTCTCAATTGCAATTGCGTCGCTATTGTAGGGCCCATAGATTAATCAGATTATATCTATGGCCGTGCTACGGCTTGCGAATGTTGCCACTCAAATAAGATTGAAAACTTGTAACAATTAAACATCATTCTAAACATCAATAAAGTGGTTTTAAAGCAAAATACATTAAATAGTTATTTTGGTATCAAAACACTGTCAAAATATCACTGAAACTGAGTTTTTAATACATCTTTGTTAACTTTATAATTGAACTCACGTGTTTGTACATTTGCCATTCGTCAAGATAAATAGTTATGTAATACATAATGTTGCATCTAGTGACATAATTATTCAAGTCATCATCATCATCATCATCTCAGCCATAGGACGTCCACTGCTAAACATATGCCTCCCCCTGAAATTTCCAAAAGGACCGGTTGGAAGCGGCCTGCATCGGACGTCGTCCTGCTACCTTTATCAGGTCGTCAGTCCACCTTGTCATTGGACGACCTACGCTGCGCTTGCCTGTCCGTGGTGTCCACTTCAGAACCTTCCGGCCCCATCTGCCATCTGTTCTGCGTGCTATGTGGCCTGTCCGCTGCCACTTTAACTGGCTAATCTTCTGGGCTATGTCGGTGACTTAAGTTCGTCTACGGATCTCCTCATTTCTGATTCGATCACGTAGAGAAACCCCGAGCATAGCCCTCTTCATAGTTCGTTGTTCAAGTTGGCATAGTCAAGTCACAGTTACACAAATAAGTCCTTCGTCAAGTCACTGTCCGTTTTAAGTCACGTTCTAGTAACGAAGTGGTTCCATTACCAAGACCAATTACCATCGTCTCATGATTCTAGTCACTTTGCCTACATTCGTGCACCATTACGAACATTTAACGGTAAATAATCCATCACTAACTACTACAAGCCAACACCACAAAAACACGAAAGTAGAAAAATTAAACAAAATAAACGATAACCATAATTATTGGGCTTTGTCTCGCCATCTTTTTAATACTTTTATGAAGCAACGAATACAGGCGAAATAATCTACATCGTCTTTGGCTCAAAAAAAAGTCAACAACTACCGATGCCTTAGAGTAAGTATATATATAGAGTTGTCACGGTAATAATAATACACTTAGCAAGTGTGCCTAACATTTGTAAGAGATTTTTGTAATTCTAGTGAAATCTGAGTTTACAATACCCGTTGTATTGTGTCGGTAAAAAAAACGGTTTTGTATTGTTATCGAATACAAGATTTGTTAAAAACGAAACCATAACCTTTTAATCGTAAGTCCACAATTTTGACCTCATTTTTACCTTATTAATAAATATAGATAATTATAGATTATATCAAAACTTGCATGACTGCAACAATGTAAACAAAAAACGAAATAATACGTAAATTAGCCCAAGAAAATAATCGACTTTTGTAGCATTAACCACCCAAATTATGTAGGTAAGTAAAATAAATCCAGGTAACGTTTTTCCTAGGCATCATAAATACTTCAGAAATAGGGTTGTTGACCTTTCTTTTTATTGTAAGTTAAATTAATCAGGACACCGAAATACACACTTAGCATATTTTTAAATATTTTTTAAAGAACTCTAAACTAAAAAAAGATGTTTATATTTTAACTATTAAAATTGGTGCTTAAACATTATTCAATGGCCAATGCGTCGTATGACGTCACTAAGGCAAAAACAAACAGTGTTTTGATTATTCGTTTTGCTCGTTTGAACATGCAGATGGCGAGAAAAAGCCAACAATAACTATTATAATTTATGTTCTTTTGTGTTGATTTTTAAGTTTTGACGTGTAATAGTGGTGGATTATTATAAGTCGATGGTCACAATGGTGCAGTTGAGTGTCAGGTGGTAAGTGAAGTGTATAAATTCAATAAACATTATTTTTGCTTTTTTTCGTCAATCATGTTAGCAAATTTTAGTAATGCATTCACGTGATTTATACAAAACAGCAGTTAAATAACTGACCTCCTTCTTAGAGCAGACTTATACAAAAAAAGTGTATAACTCTGAAGTTACATAAATAAAACTACATTTTAGCCGCATAATTTGTTCTTTGTAAGGTTGTCCACCTCAAAAGGACAAATCAACCCTTATCGGATCACTTTGTTGCCCGTCTGTTCATCTGTAGGTCTGCCAAAACCCTTTTTCATTGATAAAAAGAAAACATCTTAATTCCATAAATGTGTAACAGTGATAACAAGATTAACGAATTGACTATTAAATATTATTATAAACGTTGGTATATTTAATCAAATTAAAAAATTTATAACAAATTTATTTTTTGCGGTTGCAGTTATAACCGTGTTTATGGATCGACAGTTTGTCCTTTGACCTAGTATGTACTTAGTTTTAAAGCAATAATATTAGATGCTTGCTTCACTTGCTTGATTCTCAATCTGTTGAAAAGTACGACACTATCATATTACACGTTTGTTTTTGCCCTAATGAAGTTATGACATCATTTCCGCAGCTACTTCCGTTTTTGGTCACCTGACTTTTAGAAACTTTTGTACACATTTTATTTATTCAAAATAAAGTTAATCCAATGCATATTATTTTTTTAAATTAATTGAGTTATTTGCTCTAACTACTATTAAGTTAACATTACATTGGAATTTATTTTTGACTGTGTCAACTACCCTATTGGTTGGGTTCGTAGCATTTCTGTCTCTTACCTGTATACGCTAATGACAACTCTATTTGATACTTACTCTGAGTCAGATGTGTACCACTGTAGCAACACAGAGGCACAGTAGTTATATAGAGAACAGTATGGAAACTACCTTCAATCGTTCGAAACGGCCCACTGACATAAACATGCGCATCGACGAGACCCCTAAGCGGTTCTCGCGGTGCCGTCAGTAGTGAGTGTTATAAACTATTTCAACATCTTAACCTTTTTTATATAATCTAAAATATGAAATGTCAAACTTGACTGACTGCTATGTGTTTTAAAATTGTAATAGTGTTCTTGTATGATCGATCATAAATCATAATTGGTTAAGCAGTTTGTCTGCAACCATACGATAGTTAGGGAAGTCGAGTAGGTACTTACGTAGGTCGGGGTGACTTGGTAGTGCGGGCTGATGACCTTAAGAGTCCTCGGGTTAGGCGTCCGGCTGTGGACTGCGTGCTGAAGTGTTCTGGATGCCTGTATCACTTGATGTAATGTTTGTGCACTAGGACGCACACGTATTTCTACGCCAGTAAAGATGGGGGCGGATCCGGTCGTATCGTAACGCGGCGGCGCGGAGCGGATCTCGACTTTTGGCGTGCGCACGCGACTATATACTTCGGGTGACTGGTGGCGGGCGAGAGACGCCTCGCTTGACGTTTACCGCTTGCCCGGCCGGCGATCGTCTTATCGCGCGGGGGCGGCGGGATGCGCGCAAGGGCTCTCGAAGTGACGTCGCGCTTTAGCGCGAACAATAATAAATTCGTAAAACATAACACATAATACAAATCTAAGATGGCGGCTGCAATAGATTATAATATTATTATGAACTATATCGTCATGGGTGTCGTTTTTATGGTTTTTGAAGGTGTCATACATTTTATTTGGTAACTAGAATTAACTAGATTTAATGTCTACAGCAGAACAACGAATGTTTTATTAAAAAAACAATACCTTAAAACATTAAAAGTGACAACTATGGCCTTCAATGGGCCATAGATAATTATTAATCAACTAGGCTAAGTTTCCATACTTAGGCATCTTTATACTGTGACAGAGGTTGGTAGCAATGCAATCGCAACTCAATAGTTTACTTACAGCTGGACTGCGATCGAACCTAAATACCGAGCAGAATACCAAAACTGTCAAAAACGACAATTTTCGTGCAATTGAGTTGCTATATCGCGGTTCAATAGCTAAGAGAATAGCCCCCAGGAGGACCAACATACAACCTAACAAACATAATGACAGAAGAAATTCAATTTTGCCAGTTAAAGCAGAAACGCTTCGTTCGCTCGGTCAGTAAGTAATATACAGATATATCAAACAAACATCGAAGGCAGTCGTTGTTAAAAGCATTCTAAGTGCTGAAGGCTTGTTTGCATTTCCGCTGAGTTTTCTTTGGCAGATATTCTCGGACAAAGGATTGCATAATGCACGTCGCTCGGTCACTGCGTATGTAGGCCGCACTGGAATATGTTTATACTCGTGTATTAGTTACTTACTAAGAACGTGTGTAATACAAAGAAAAAGAAAACATATAGAGGTGTAGGTATAGGATATAGAGGCGTAAGCCTACCTTGGAAACGAGGGGTCTGAAATCCTCGGCAAGGGCAAATCTATCTAATTCTTTTAAACGAGTTATTTTTGTATATAATATCATCTCAGAAACGGCTCCGGATCCAGTTCTGATTCGATCACGTAGAAAAACCCCGAGCATAGATCTCTCCATAGCTTATGAGGCCCAGGCCCATAGTAAGAGACCACGTTTCAGTGCCATAAGTCATCATACCATAATACAATGTACGAAGACTCTTGTCTTCGACCAATGTGTGCTACCAGTACAAAAATACCCCAGGAGTACATTAATTTTCCTCAAACACACCACCAATCTTTCTTTTGCTGAAATGGCTTTCCTCTAGCTAGTATCTTGTTTAACTAAATCATGTTTAATTTTCTTATACAGATTGTTGAAGAAATCCGCAATATCATCCGAAAAGAATAAAATTATAATTCTTCATCTTTACATTAGCCAACTAGAAAAAGTCTATGAAATTCTCCAACTTTTCTTTTTCCGTATTATTACTGATAATGACCACAAAATCAATAATTAATTTTTCGATAAAAAACTATCGTGAAAAAAGTTTTTATCGGTGACATAACACAAAAACATGGTGACAGTAGTGGTACCGCGTGGAACGTCCAACAGCGGAGTTCGCGTAACCGCATGAACGCGTGACCGTGTGGCCACTCTCTGTCTGAACAGACCCTATAGCTATTTGACAATAGATGGCGTTGTTAAGCAACACTAAGCCAATGAGAGTTTGGTTTGAGGTTAGACCAAGAAAATATATTGTTTACTTACGAGCAAAGATCTGTCATCCAGATTAATGATTGTATGATGAGCAGAAATATTTGTACTCGGGTCTTAAATGTTTCTAATGTATGAATGTGTGTATGTCCCAAACAAGAAATCTTAATTTGAGGGTATGCTGTATGAGTGTGTAAAAAAACTCCGTCATCTATAAGCACCAAGGCGAATAGCATCTCCAAACGAGGCTTTTTAATATGAACAATTGGAACACTTACTTATATAGTTAGAATAGTTCCCACTATAGTTTTGCGTGAGGCAAGGCACTACCGCGAGCGTTCTGCACTCTCCTTGAAGAAGGCTTACGGATGTGGTTCAGATTGTAGTGGAAACGATTTGACTTATTCACGTGGTTCCGTTTTATTAAACATTGTGTATAAACCACGTTAGTTTATCTGGGAATCAATGCAAATAAAAAAACACTGTTTTTGTAGTCGTAGCTTAGAACATTTATGTAAAGAATTACTTAAATCTTAGTTTTCATGTTGATGGCTTATTTATCGCCTATCGGAGACGTTAATTTACTTCAATTTCATTCATAAATCTTTTGTTTTAATTAGGTATAACGGTAGAGGAAAAATTAAACTACATTGCACATGGCTTACATGAAAAAATGTAGTCGTGTTTTGGTAACGTATGCAGTGTTGGCAACCTAACAAATACGAGTATGTATTTATTGATAAATCACTGGCAATAATTAGGTTTGTCAAGTTGTAGAAACCGTGGACTCTCTCTCTCTCTTCCGTTTTACGGCTCGCCTAAAGCACACGTTTGTCATTGTAAAAATAAACTAATGTATAATACAGAATAAAACGCAGAAATATCCAAAAAACATTTTTTCTCCAACTACTACGCCTCCCAAGATACAGTCCACTCGCCCACCAGCTGAGGTATCCAACATGCAGTAGGTAAAAATACAATATATTCATTCATTCGTTTATAGAATTGTTCAAGGTCGGGTTCTAGTTATACTCGTATTTAATTAAACCCTACAGAGCTCGCAGAACCAAGGTCGACACGTATTCGACGTCAATGTTTTGGGTTTAATTAATAGTCTAACATACAATTAAACGAATTTATATCTCTTAATCTCTTCTTCTCTTCTTCGTCAATATTTATACATTTACAAAGTAGGCAATCATTCAATATTTGTCCAGAGTCTTTCATTGCCTGTGTAATCACACACGCCACTTTAGCTCAGTTTCAATAATAACGTTGTAATCGGTATAGGTATATATGCATACAAGGAGAACATTTTAGCGCCAAAGCGCTATGTATAAACTGAAAATCGTAAAATCGTATAATACTACCACAATTACACAAAAACAAAACACTATCTAAAAATAAAGGAATGATTAATTTGAATTTAAAATAGACGGCTTTCGAAGAAAATTTATTTGAATTTTGAATTGAGCGCCAATCCACAGATAATAAAATCTGAAAATGCTAGTTATAAAAATTTTAATTACCTACATAGGTTATTATTGCATATAGGTTTTAAGGATTTTTAATATCAAAGATAATAAATGTTTTAACAATGTTCTGTGTTACTTGAAAACAATTTGCAGGAATGCATTAATTACGCTACGTAATTTCAGTTCCTTGAATTTCAAATGAAAGGCTCGTATTTAAGTTACAGGAAAGGCTTGCGAGGAAAGGTAAACATTGCTAGTTAATTGAAAACTAAGGTATGAGCTTCATCTTAGCCACTAATTTATAACAATTTAATATATTTAATATAGATATAAGATTTAATAGAGATTTGTATTAAGAAAAAATAAACATGGGTATTTTTAGCAGCATATCCAGGTGGCCCTATTTTGACAAATGTCAGCTAGTGTTAACCGCGCCGAAAGCGAAGGTTAAAGTTAATTAGGTTAATTAAATAATAATACTAATATTTTTAACCGCAGGGGCGGCTTTGTGGCGAGCCGTCGGTGAGTGGCGACACCGCGGACCCTGATTATCCCTGGGGCTAAATGACCCTCAGCTTGCCTTAATTGGAGACGCAAGAGCAAGTAACAAAAAGCTCCGAGGGTGGAAGTGTTAAAGCGCATAACGCCCGTAGTAGCACTCTAGTGAAACCGCAGCACACCTCTCAACACCCTTTAGCCATCCACACCAACGTCGCCCCTTTTGTCACCATTGATGGTGGCCCTTATGGGGTGCCCGTTTAGTGGGTGGCAAGTCACCACCTGCCTAAATATTTTAATATGAGACTAAAATTGGCAGATGCCGTAGTCTCGTCCGTAGTCTTATATCTCCCTTCTTATAATAAAATCGTTTATTTCGACCAGCTTGAGCCATAAGATCTCAACAACAATCACAATTAATTACATTATGTACAAAAAAAAAAGAAAAAAAGAATCCAAATAATTATATTTCATTCAAATTAGATAAAAATTAAATTAAATAACATACAAAATTAAATTTAGTAGGTACCTATGCAAAATTATATTAATAAGAATTGTGATTATTTATGTATTAGTCAGTACATGAACCATGCAGCAATGGTTCAAGTATTGACAGTCAAATCTTTCAGCAAATACCTTTCTATTATTTCTTATTCAGCAAATATTCTTATATAAAAGCCTTGTAATTTTACCCATTTTGTAATAGATTATCCATGTCACCGTCATCCCTAATTCTGTTTTTATACACTTTTATATGTTTTATACCAAACAGGCCTCTAAATGTTGGCTATAGCCCCACTTATGCCTTTGTAAAGGACCGCATAACAAATCCGTGAATAAAAATGAAAAAACAATAATTTAATATACATTATTATAATTTAAGGCTTAATTACTGAAGTTAACAGTTGACATTGAGAGTTGTAAGTAGGAATAATAATATTTTTAAAAACAGTTTCGTCTTCTGTGGCTGTTCAACGTCGGAGGTTTTTATAGCAGAGTGAAGTGTCTAGGATAGTATAAACTTATTTTTATATTAGCTTTTGGTACTTGATACAATATACATATTATTTAGTACATAACGTATTAAACTTGAAGAATGGCAAATATGCCAACGTATGAGTCCATGTAATAATAAAAAATAAGTTTAACGTTATCAAACTTTAAAAGCCAAAGAGGAGAAGAAGAAGGGAGTAAATACAACAGGTTTTCAAAAAAGTTGGCCCAAAGAGTTCTGCTACTGTGTGGTTTTGGAAACTACATCAGTTCCACTGTAGTACAAGTATCGTTACTCCTTATTCCTTTAGATATCGAGATAAAGTAAGTATAAACAACCATAAAACACGTACATTAATTTCGTAATGAATAAATGAGGCCGTATCTTCACGGTGGGGAGGATCCCTAGAAATTCTAAACTTTACCCACAGTTAACAGCTACTTAATGGTTCATAATTTGATGTAATATAAAGTACATTTTAATGTATGTATGAGGGTATGTATACTTTTTTTTAAATATATTAATTTATTTAATCATCGCTTAGGTAGACAATAATTTATTTAACATAAAACAATGAACCCATCTTATGATCTTAAAAAATTATCCAATATTACATAGTTACTTATACAAATAAAGATTATCTTTATTTGATTTCCTATCCCCGTACTAGTTAAATACTGTTAATGAGTAATAATGCTTATTTCTTTGTAGTAACTTAATGGGTCGTTAATTTAATGAAACAACTTTTGTTTCCAAAAAAATAAAACTTGTCGTTTGGACACACCAGTCGCGCTCACTAGCGTCAAAATAAGATTTTATATGCTAGCAAATTAAAACAATGATATATCGGGTTTCGCTTAGTTCATAGACATGAAACATAACATAACTAAGCTAACTTATGGTTCCAGAAAATACCGCAAGTGAATTTATCCCCGAATGTTGTATTTATTGATTTTGTAATATTTACTGACCTGAAAAAGACACGAAAACCATCTTTATCATCTAAACTAATTTCTGATTTGACACAACGAGGGTATGGATAAGTTGTTTCAGTTGTGTACCAGCCAGAAACTTCAGCCGATGACGTAATTGTCGATACATAAATCACAAAAATATCACCCTACATACTGTTAGTTTTGCACAAAACCTGTCTAAATCAGAAGAAACAAACACTAACAACTTACACACATTCACAATTCACAAGAAATATTCACTAAAACACTTAATACTAATATAATAATAATTTTTTTCATTGTTTACCTACGACAGCGCGCCAAAGTCGTTAACTACTCTGCGGAACAATAGAACAACAAGTATTATTTTATTAGACAATGGCCTTCCATTTGCTTTTAAAAATTGGAAAATAGCAAACATAAACGATATAAGGCAATTTCCAAAAAAAAATTTGCCGTCAACATAATACACAGATCAACAATATAGAACCGGCCCAAACAGCCATGACATGGCTCTGCGACAGTTGTGTGATTATTTGAGCAGCCATGACATGGCTCCTCGACAGGTGAAAGGATGGCAATAATTGATTTAATTAATAAGGATAGTCTAAGGGGGTATTTTTACACAATTGGCAGTATAATCAATTTCACAGCCCTTTTGGCTCAGTTGCTACCCTGCCTTCGATGCGCGGAGGCTCAGGTTTGATACTTATCGGAGGTGAATATTTCTGAACACAAAGGTAAATGTTTGCTCTCGTATCTTGGATGTGTGTGCCTCCCGCAACATAGAGAAAATTTATTGTTAACCTTTAGGTCAACTCGCGGGTACTAGAGTTATCTATTATATAAGCCTGTCGCATATTAAACTCGAAAACTGAACAAAAATTTAAAGATTAAAGATAGCTGCTCAAATCGCCGCATTCATAATGGCAACGGACCGAGCAAAATAACTCGTCATTAAATTCGGATTTAGGCCGCTCAGTGGATTTTCACTTGAACTAGTACTCTCTTTTATGTTTGAATCTGTTAGGCGCTATGCAGACGACGGGGCGGGGCGTTCTTTTTGACCGCGAAGCAATAAAGATCGCCAGTGTCCGGCGGTCACTGACGGCGCGGCGCGGCGGGGTCTTTTTGCCCTCCGTGTTCGGTGGTAGTATAAGATTCCCTTTGCGCTATCGTTCGCGGCAAAATTGACCGCCCCGCCCCACCCCGTCGTCTGCATAGCGCCTTACACGTACTTACTCGACAGCTACTTAGTATTGACACCCCTTCAACTATTTTAAACCAACTTCAAAAAAAGAAGGAGGTTTCTCAATTTTACCGTACATATATGCTTTTTTTTGTATGTTTGCGGATTACTTCGTTGTTAATGAACCGATGTTGATGATTTTTTTTTTCGATAGAGAATACTTCCGTGGTGGTCCCATATAAATTTCATCAAATTCGGTCGAGCAGTTTTTTTAGTTCCACTCCAAAAACTGAGAAGTGTTGATTTATCTTGATGATATCATCATTGACGGTGTTTCCCGTAAGTATAAAGGTCACTAAATAGGGTGAAATTTATGTCAAAAAATAAACCGTCTTCTATACTAAAAACTTTGAAATATCTTGTCGAAGTGGGTACCTTGCACGCAATATTGTGACAATAGGTACTTTCCAACTAACATGGTACAACTTAAACAAGTTATTTCACACTTTTTATTGTATAAGTTGGTTCTATTTTTTTGATAAAAGAAAATGTATACCAATGACTCTAATAAACCATCAGTAAAACGTTACATCTTAAATTGGTTGGGTTATAAAAGGCTGCTAACTGTAGACCGTTAACCTCCCGGTAAATAAAGAAGGGTGTTTAAATAAAACTATTATGATTTCATTTATTCTAAGATCTTAACGGCGATAATATCAGTTTAGATGTTTTGTTATTTTATTTTATTTTATTGTACATGGAAAACAAACAGCTGTTATAATGTTGTATTTGTTATTTAAATATTTATAACAAAAACTTCCCTGGCGTTTAAAACAAAAGTTAAAGCAAAAGTTTTAAAACAAACCAGCCTCAGCGTAACCAACGTCGGCTATCAATTAGTATTATACTGAGTTAGGATAAATTTGTGACATGTAATATGTCTAAGTATTATCTACCCATTGTTTTGTAATTTAGTGTTTACTTGTGTAATTTTAAATAGTTTTTTTTACTATTTAACCTCTTATCTGCATTTTAATAATAAGTACAATTTGAAAACTTTAAACCGACTTCCATTCTATTCATATTGGAGTGTTACTCAAACACTACAGTAACCAAAACTAATGAAATTTAATTGGACCACACGGGAAGCACCACCTTTCAAACAAAAAAAGTTTTGAGAATCGGTTTACCCAGTCGAAAGTTATGAGGTAACAAACATAAAAATAAAAATACAGTCGAATTGAGTACCTCCTCCTTTTTTTGAAAGTCGGTAGAATAGAGCTACCTCCTTAACTTTTTGGAAGCCAGTTGAATAGTAATAAGGAAATGTAAAAGGAACATACACAGCAGTTTAGGTTTAATTGCTAATTGATATTGTACCTTGTACACTTATATAATAATACATATCTAGGTCACTTTCATATTTCAAGTACGGATTTATTTGTCTCGTAAACATGGCCGAAGCTTGCCGTTAAAAATTGTGGTCGGTTAGCATTAACAACTTCACGTTTACAGGGACGTTTACCTCATGATACAATACAGAAATCTTTTCTGTCGATTATTCTTTTAAAAGTATGGGTTAGTGAAAATAACTTGTGTAAATGGGTGACCATTTAATGGTACTGCAGGTCAGTGGGGTGTGAGCACGCGACACAGATATAATGAGCATATTATGTGCAAAATAAAATACTTGGAAATACGGATATAAATAATTTTAGAATTAAACATTTCCCTTTAGTTAAATTTGTTATCATCATCATCTCAGCCGTAGGACGTCTACTGCTGAACATAGGCCACCCCCATAATTTTCCAAAAGGACCGGTTGGAAGCGGCCTGCATCCAACGTCGCCTGTCCACTGTGTCGGTGGACGACCTACGCTGCGCTTGCCGGTCCGTGGTCTCCATTCCAGAACCTTCCGGCCCGATCGGCCATTTGTTCTGCATGCTATGTGCCCTGCCCACTGCCACTTTAAAAGGCTAATCTTCTGAGCTATGTCGGTGACTTTCGTTATTCTACGGATCTCCTCATTTCTGATTCGATCACGTAGAGAAACCCCGAGCATAGCCCTCTCCATAGCTCGTTGTGCGACTTTGAGTAATATTGTATAAAACTGCATAAAATAAATAAGGCACTTATTGCACATTCGCTCAACTTCCGTCGTGTCCGCTGAAGCATTTTTAACTGAGCGCTTCATGCTTCAAAGAGCACATTGTTGGAGAGTTATGTCGTGGTTGGGTGGTATGGTTTATCTTAGGACAACTGTCGTTAGCCTATGTCGGAGGCTTTCGGGCGGCCTGTAAACTTTTACACTAGAGCTGGCCACATAACCCACATGGTGGATTTTGAGGTGAGGTGGCCCGTACTTGCTAAAAATAGCTCCAGGGCCATTCTTCTTTCATTTCATATAAAGAAGTACCAGTACAGTTAGTGCAATGATAGGAAAAACGTTAGGCATAATAACTAATACTATACATTTTTACTTTATATACCTATAACTAACTGCGAAATTACTCGAAACAAGTATTTAATATCCACAAGTAGCGCGGGTACCATATAAAGTTATTCACTGTTTTGAAGTCTCTACCTAAAGACCCATTCATTATTATATGAAAAGGAGAAAATGAAATGTTACCCTTTTCAGCGAACAGCGAAAAAGTTTTTAAAGCCCAATGTAAAGTCCGATTTACCTTTTTGCGTGAAATGTTTGCATGTGTAAGTATTTTTTATTGAAAATTTTGTAGTGTAAAGGAGCTGGTTTGAGCTAAAATAAATTAGTACCTAGTAAAGTATAGTTGATATGTTTTAAAATGAAAATAACTGCGATGAAAATTCAGTTCTTTTAATAAATATATGTTTAACTTAAGTCTATTTAATAACACATTCTCTAAAGCTATATTGAGCAGCAATATTTTTTTTGAAGTAATAGTCCAACTAATATTATAAACGAAAAAAAAAGCGAAAGTTTGTGAGTATGGATGTATGGATGTATGGATCTTTATTACACTTTCACGCTCAAACCGCAGGGCCAATTTTGATGAAATCTGGTATGAAGGTAGATGAGGCGCTGGATTAACATATAGGATACTTTTCATCATCATCATCATCCATCACCACGCGGGTAAAAAAGCGTAATGCTTAGGCACAGAATAGACAAAATAATAAGATCTCCGCCTACGTCAAGATCGTAATGATGACAGCTCTGTCAAGTTTGTGTCAGTTTCTGATAGCTTAGTCAAAAACCAAGTCGATTTGACAGCTCGATACACTAGACGTGCTCGGCGACCGTCAAGGGTGATGAAATGTAATGTCAGTTTTTTCCATGATGATTAATTTTTTATTTGTATTTACGTAAGTACTGTATTTTATTATTAATATTTAATGATTGATATACTAAGTATTTAAATTTACTCATATAATACTATTATAGCAATTGCGTTTGACCATGTACATATTTTATGACATTTCGGTACAAAGGTAGATATGGTCTTGGAGAATATAATAAGCTACTCGAAATACTAATCCTGCGCAGACGTAGTCGCGGTCACCAGCTAGTACTCAAATAAAATCAAAATTTAGCTCTGATTTGCACAGTAATACGAGGGTTAACTTGCGAAGAGAAACAAACATTTATTTTTTTGCGAGCTTTATTTAAAATGACCTTTAAAAGCACTAGTATAAGTAGTATAGTACTGTAGCTTATATGAGCTACAAAGTGAATCTAAAAGTTGTTTATTGTGTACGTTTGGGCCCATGTGGAATTACCTATTGTTAGTATTGTAACCATTTGTAATTGTCAAGTCACTGTATGAAATAAATAGTTTTGAAAAAATCTACTGGATATGTCGGAAAATTGAATGGTATGTTTGTATGAAACCATATTTTTATTGCAAAACGTGCAAAACTTAAAAGTCTTTGTATCCATTTGACATTAAACTAATATCGATTGGGATTAACTTATTGACTACATTTTATCTGGTTGTTTTATCTGGTCTGTTTTGATTAATGGATACGATTGGTGGAGTTGGTGGGTAGAAAGTAGACGTTAGCGCTACAGTTATTTATTGAACAGAAAAGGAGTCGCTAGAAACACTGTTCACTAATCACAAGCTTAGGTAATTCGCTTCACTAATCACTTTAATTCTCTTCGATGTATAGTCTTAGAGTCGAAACTGTCTTTAGCCGCGTCCCGATCCGCTTATACTCGTATATGCGCGATAAACTGTACTACAAAATTCGAGATGTTCTAGTCTGTGAACGTCTCTGTCTCTCTTACACGTATGTAGTCGTCCCTTTTACACACCATTGATAACATTCTACATTGTATTGGAATATGACCATCTCTTTCTATCCGCATATAGCTATGCTTATCACACATTTCTGGAACATTCGAATAGGTACTAGTAGTCTCTTTTATATAGCCGTCCTGCGCACACTCTTCTAGAAGTTTCCATAATCGAGTATAATCGTCTCTCACTTTCGCACGTATAGGCTGTCCTTCTCACACACCTTCGAGAATGTTCTGAGACCGGAGGGTAATACTATAACTAGGCCTGAAACGGCCTGAAAATGGGTTTTCAGGAAATAGTGCTATGTAATTGTCCTGAAACTTCCTATAAACATGTTTCAGATTTCAAAATCGGTGTTAGCTTAGAGTACCTAAGTTCTGATTAACTGCTATGTGTTAGGTTGAAACTGAGAAGCTGAAACAGCCTAAAAACGTGCTTCAGCCTACTGAAAACGCCTGTAGTGACGGAAAATTAAAATGATTGTTTCTTCTATATTTCTTTCGTCCCGTCTCCGTAACAGTATTATCCATGCGGTCGAAAGCGCGCATAAACTAGTGTAAAATATATATCTCTCAATTCTGCGTCGTGATTTATAAGCTGCATCTCGAACCTAAAAGCGCTGGAATACGAGCAAGTGTTTTAAAAATATTGTCTCGTTTCTATTCTGAGAATGATACGTCATTTCCACTCGCCACATTTGCTCAGCGTGATTTATATAGCCCCCCTCTACCACCCCCTAGTTCCGGGGGTCGAGAGCCAGCCAATTGTGAAACTGACTCGTTCATCGCGGATTACGTTATGGCTTAAAAGTTTGTTACTACTATTTGTATCGGTTTATTGGGTCCTTTTGGGGAGGCAGAAGGGGATGGAAAGTAAGGAGGTAATATTAAAAAATAAACTTGGCCCGCTTAGCAAGCAGAAAATTTAATAATTTAATTAAGTAAAACGTAGTAAGACAGAAATTGTGGTTGATTCGGGCAGTGTACAACATTGCGAAAAAACTGAAAATGAATAATATAGGTCGCATATAGGTAGGTTCTGAGCAAGCGTGACGCTTAACATCAGGCGAGCAAATTAGTCGTCTCATCACCTATCGACTTTAATAAATTGGAATAATAGTATTATTCCAATCGGAATTTGAATGAATCTCGTTATTACCTTAAAGGTCACTGGGTCCAAAACTTTTTGGATACTTATTTGTGTAATCCTTTTAAAAATAGAAACTATTTTAAAGTTTATTTCATTAAAATATAGGAAGAAGTAGAACCTTTTGTTTCTAAACTATATTAACCGGAAAACCACCTACGTTAAGCGTCGAATACGTGTTTTATTTGCAACCAGTTATATTCTAGAGCAAAGGACCGACAAAGCTCGTGATCTTTAAAAGTTAAAAATAACATTAATATAAAAATGTAACAGTTTTCAATTGATTCTTGTTTTGATTTTTATGTTAAATTTCTCTTGTGGAAAGTAAACGCAGCACTTCTCACAATTATGTATGTAACCAATAGCCACCCATAAGTTTGGAAGGTCAAAAGGCAGCCAATTGCGAAGCTGACTCGTTGGACCGGATTACACTACGGCTTAAAGTTAGTTTTTCAGGGATTACCGTTTGTTCTGCGTGGATCCTGTTACGAACTCATTTTACAGTCGAGAGGTTTGGTGGAAATTTTAAAGTTTGGATTTCAGTAGTATTTATGTTATGGGTAAAGTTATTTTTTTGAAAGCGTTATGCTACTTATGCTTTTGTGTACTTTACAGGATATAAGAATTATAGTGAATAACGCTATTCGACTGATCATATTAATGTTGTTTATTAAAGAGAACCACAGGTTCCGTGTACAAACTGTTAATATTCTCCAATACGTTAAAATCTGAATAACAAGTCTTCACATACGCTTTAAGTGCCATAACTCACTAAATTTCAGCGGTTTTATTTACGCGGTGATGCATGATGATGATGAAAAGTGAGTTAATTCAGTGCATCATCTATCTACCTTTCAAATTCCATCTTAATACGCTCAACTGGTATTGTGTGATTCGGCAACAAACATCCATACATAATATTTTCACATTTATACCATTAGTAGGAGAGTAGAATAGGTTTTTAGTTAAAGTAAGTTAAGGTTAAAATAATTGATTGGCGCGTTCAAATGATTGTTTTATTTGTAACAAAAAACGATCGTTTCTTCGTGAAATAAAGCTATTGCGAATCCTCGAGAACTATCGAATAAATTGGCATGATTAGGTACATATGTATTAGCCGAAACATGCTAAAAGCGTGCGAGCTACTGCGCGATTGTCAGTAGAATTCGTTGGCTATCCCAGACATGGTGTGTTACCAATCTTTTGTTATACCAGAGACTGCCTAAAAGAGTACCCTCGGCTAGGCGACGGGAACAGCTGGGACGGCACTCACGTGAGTAATGCGTTCGGTGGCAGGCAGGCTTGTAAAGGCATCTATAGTGGTTTATGATACAGATACCGACAGAATAAAGATATGTGACTTGCCCCTTATGAATTTCAATCATGTCAAAATGGATAATACTCGTACATCTATAGATACAGATAAAAACGAAACATATATTAAAATGCATGTTACTACGGGACCTATTATATAAAACAATTTAAAAACAGATAATTTATGGATTCAGGCGTTACTTTGCGGAAATCCATTAACAAAAAACGAAATAAAAAAATATTAAGTGACACTTCCGCTGAAAAAAAACAATGATTTTGGCCTTATTGGGGGTGTGCACCACCCTCACCCTCTGTCGGTCTATCGCTCGACGAGTCAACATCTCCTGAGGATGCCTCGTGTAGAGGCGAAACACGTGTTGAATCGTTTTTGGTTCATTTGGGTTTTCTTGTGTGTTTTTTGTTTTGTATTCTTCCTATTAAGCAGTTTGTGCGGGAGGGAGGGTGGTGCACACCCCTAAAAAGGCCAAAATCATTGTTTTTTTCAGCGGAAGTATCACTAATATTTTTTAATATCGTTTTTTTAATTTAAAAACACTTTGTCTGTTTGTTCCGGCAGTCTGCAGAAATGTTTAAAAGATTTCAAGACTTCAAGACAACATATACTGACAGATAGTTGATGTTGGAGTAACATAGACTACTTAATTTGAGAGGCACCATAACCGGCGAGCAAATCCACATATTAAGTTTTAAATATCGTGTCAGTAATATTTTTAATTTTAAGTAACATGCTTGTAAGTAATAAGTAAATGTTCTAATTTTAAGTAAAGTTTACTTATATTGAGAATTGAAATTAAATAATTTTAAACGGATTAGTTTGCGTATACTTTATATTGTTTTATGTCTACGTTTGGAATACTTTTCAGTGGACATGGTCGCGGGTAGACTGGACCTCCTTCTCAACTCATATCTAATATCGATAATATTAAACTGGATGTAGCGTTTGGGCTTTTATAGAGCATGCTCATGGACTTGGTCGAGCGTATGTTATTTAGACGCTATTTAGTCCGTTTAGTTTTCAATGTGAATCGCGAAAGCTTTAGACGTCATTGAGTATTTTAAATTTATTTAAGTTAAACTTTTTCTTTTTAAATTTTAATACGTCGATTTGTTACAATTATTTATCTTATGATTATAAACAACAATATGATCATAATTTTCCTGGTTATATAACCTGACTTCATTTTAGGTTTCGTCCTTATCTATACAGTCTTTTTAACGAGAACAACAAACATGCACACACACAACTTTCGCATTTAATGTTTTGTTGTTAATAAAAAAAATGACGTAAGTTAGAAACTTTTTTGAAAGAACTATACATATTCATTTATGACAGTACTAGGATCCCATAAACATTTAGAAACATTCACAAAGGCACG
Organism: Selenia dentaria; assembly: GCA_917880725.1. Classification (NCBI taxonomy): domain Eukaryota; kingdom Metazoa; phylum Arthropoda; class Insecta; order Lepidoptera; family Geometridae; genus Selenia; species Selenia dentaria. The sequence goes on from OU862886.1 coordinate 35,304,158, forward strand.
ACACAAGTAACAAAACTACGAACCGTACGTACCTTTGAAGAATTCCACCAAACTCCCTCTAAGATATGCGCGGAGTTTTCCCCAAGTATAAATTGGCCGTTGCATCTTATAAGATACGAGCAAACACGATGTAGTACAGGGGCAGAGCAAGTAGAGTTACCATCATTCTAGGGATATTTTAGTTGCTATGTAACTTATGTATTATATTGCTTCTCTGAAGTGTTTTGTTTTCTTTTTAAGTGAACTCGTATATGTGTGCATTTGCCATTTCTCATATTATTTATGTTACTTATAGCTGCTTCAAGTTTGGTTTTTATTCAAATAGTCAGTAAAGTCACAGTCATATAAATAAGTCTGTCAATAAGTCACCTATCAAAGTAACGTTTTGTTAGAGCGGTGGGTGTTTTACTGAACTTTCTAAGGCGATTGATGAGGACTACACAAAATAACGTTTCATGATTGTATACACTTTTGTCTACACTCACGCACGATTAACCCGTTGCATGTCACGCGTACACCATGTGTACGTACAAAAAATGTACAAAAAACAGAATGTTCAGCTTTCATCATGATTTCTACTGTCGATTTTTCAATTTTGTTTAACTTATAATTCTATTCGGTGTAATAGACCCGCACGTGCTAAGTGACCTATTTCTTATATAGTACTAATACTTCCCTTATACTTATCACAGCTGCATAATTCTTGAAATCTCAGCTATCAAGGACTCGTCCACGGAAGTAATCGTGTCTTATCTTTGTTCACCATTTACCAAAGATACCCTGCGTATTGTCGTTCTTAAGAATATCTCTTACTGATTTGGCTGTCAGAATTTTATCAACCAAAGGTTAAAGACAAGAGTTTAACATTAATTTAAATATGGATTTGTAGAGGTCGACCTTTCAGTTAAGTACGATTATCTGATGTCTGCCTGATAAGTCAATCCCGGAAATCGACTAACGGCTGACGCAATCAACTCTGCTTGCGGGTCAAGACCAGACCTGTCAGTCACCTGCAGTGTATGTGTCCTCTCTGAGCCGGAACTGAGTTAGCCAGTCTTTTAGCAAAATGTCAGGACTTCGTTAACTGATCGTTAAAAATTATCATGTGTGTCAGGACTCTTGTCTACTGACTTGATAGTATTAAACCATCAATTCAATTATCATTTGTCAGGAGTACATCGACTGACCTTTCACATTTGTCAGAACATGTTGACTGATCTTTAGTTAAAAATATATTGTATGATTACCTACAAAATCAGAGATCGCACCTTCGTCATATAAGACGGCATTCGACTCTTTTGTTACACGAGATAATGACAGGGACAAATCACATAGATTGATAACAGCAAATAGATTTAATCTCAATTAGCTTATTGTCCGTTAGGTATGAAATGTAAGTATGTGACCATAACTTCTCTAACTCAAAGGAAATCAACACCTATTTTTATATTTCATAAATATTATTATACCGTGACCTTCTACGAGCACATATCAATAATAGTGAATAGTTATGCCTAAAGACTTCTAAACCTGGTAAATATTATAAAACTGTACTACGTCAATTACAGGATACGTTACTCTGGATCCAAGATATTTCCTAACTGTCTTTGCCTTAATTAAGGGGTTAGGGGGTAGTGATTATTCAAAAACAAGATAAGTTTCAGGAATTTACTTTCAGATTAAAATTTATATTAATTCAAGAGTTTGATTCTACAGTTACCCACACGTTTCACAAGCAAGTTTGTAGGATACCAAGGAAAAACGTGGAAAAAACCTTGGCCACTCTTTTCATATGATTTCGATATTATAAATATACATAAAATTTAGAACAATAGATCTATATCTAAGAGCTGGAAAGAACACACACACGAATAGTAATATCACGGCGAATTTAGATCGTAATTGTGACTAAACCAAAATATAAAGTAAAAATATAAACCAAAATATAATAAAGGTATTATAAAAGTAAAATTCTATTGATGAAATTGGAATTTGGACGATCTAAATTCTCCGTCTAGATTTAAAATTAACTTAACTTATAAAAGGCCCCCCTGGACGAAGATTCACGATCTACTACACGTCACTGCACTTTATACTGTAATAACTTTCTTAGTGGAGCCTGGTGTCTCCTCTCGACTCCCGAGTTAGAATGTCGCGGCCTCTCACGCCCCCAGCTCTCACGAACAGCGGCAAGCCATCATAGCCGCGAAAGGCCCTGATTGGTTACACCCAGCCGAAGCAATACTGATCTATGTGATTGGATAATGGATAGCGCGTCGTAACGTCCACTCACGTGGTCAAATAATGGCGGGCTCGATTTTTGGCGCCATTTAGTTCTGTAACACAACATTTACAAGTGTATATAACATGTGTTTGATGATTACATACGCCCTTAGCTTGGCATTTACCATAATCTCAGATCCAGGTATTTAAAGTGGCAATCTTTCCATATATTGCTATTGTGACAAGCCGCATCTCTTCTACATGAGAGTAGTTTATTTATAAGCTAACTCGCAGATAAATCGTTACCTATGTTATAGTTTAACTACGCTATAATTGATCTATGCTCAATAAAGATCATTATCCTTTAACATGCAACAAATGGTGTATTTTTGTAAAGTCACACGGCTTGCGTCATAAACATGTTTCAAATATCGTTCCAAAACGGTCCTCCATTGTTCTATTTCCGAATAGGGTTTCTCTATTGTAGATAATTCTTTTTAGACAGCGTATTGCATTTTATGACTGACCAGATGCTAGTTCTTTTGAAACGCGGGATTTCTTGCTTAAGTTATCTTTCACAAGAATCAAAAAAAAATATAATTGCCTTCCACATGTACCACTACATAACCACCCTTGACAATTGAGCGCGCAGAACTCGAGCGATTAATTTTCACTAATCTATAATCTCAACATAGCTCTAGTGATGTGTCTTATTTACCGCAATTTAATAATAACTAACCACCCTTGAATAAGAAAATTCCGTAACCACCCTTGACCTTACAAAGTTTCGTAACCATTATTTATTAACACAACAGCTTGACACACGATAATTAAGTTTAACGTATGGCACTTAAAGATCCTACCTAATTATTAAGTCCTGTTTATTATATTTTAATCATTTAGTAGTCTTTAATGGTCTCCCTTCGTAATACCTCGCTAGGTGTATCGCATTATAATTCCCTTTAACTACTCCAGTCTGTTCATCGGCCAACGCATATAGATTTGGATGTAATATTGCTGTAATAACATAAGGCCCTTCATACAGTAAATGAAACTTCTTTGTGAGCTTTTGCATTTTATCTGACCGTGGCAAAGTTCTCAATTTGACCTTGTCGCCAATATTGAAGGTAATGAGCTTATGATTTTTATTATAGGTGGTTTCACGCAAATTGGCTGCCTTTAGAATGTTTTCTTTCGCCTGCTCTCTAATTTCATCAACATTATCGCAACTCTCGAATCCTTTCTTTGATATATGCACATCACTTGATAACCTAGTAGATTCCCCGTTTATCAACTCCATAGGGGTAAAATTCGTACTTGTATGGACAACGTGATTGTAACAGCGCTCTATTTTCGGCAAAATATCAACCCAACTCTTGTGTGACTTGTGACAATATGTCCTGAACAACCTGCCTAACTCCCGATTTACGCGTTCTGTGGAATTTGGTCGCGGATTTCGTATTGAAGTATGGGACAACGAAATACCTAAGCTTGTCAACCCATGTTCCCATGCGTTAGACGTAAATTGTGCACCATTATCCGTTACTATGCATTTAATCTTTACTTCAGAGTGAAATTTTCTTATGCAAGCTAAAACACTCCTTCCCGTTGCTGTTCGCAAGGAGTAAAGTTTAATGTACTTACTGAACGCGTCTTGCACTACAAAAACATATTTTTTCCCAAATTTCCCAGTAGGTAGCGGCCCGTACAAATCCGCAAATACTAGTTCACCTATCGCCAAAGCTTTTACTGATTTACAAGGCCCTACTTCTGTCTTTAAACGATGTTTAGCTTTCTGACATATATCGCAGGCTCGTATTACCCTACATATTTCTCGCGACATCCGTGCAAAGTGGAACCTCTTCTTCATCAATGAATGGACTTTATACCTACCAAAATGACCTATTTCTTCGTGAATGTTCATTATTAACTCATCTCTAATGGCTTCCGGCACGACGACAACCTTTCTCCCCGACCCCAATCTCTTATAGAATAAAATGTTTTCATCCAAACTAAAGAGTTGCTTATCTCTAACTACCTCATTTGCCTTTGCGTCACTCAAATTACTTATTATGGTTCGCAATTCCGCATCTTCCTTTTGTAATCTTCCAATACATTTTAATTGTTCCGATATACGTTGCGGATTTTTCGTCTTGAACATATTAAGTTGAGGATTTACAACACGTGTTCCGCGACCCAATTCAATGTTCGGTATATACCTTGATATTGTGTCCGCTACGTTTGTTATTCCCGGCACGTGTTCAACTCTATAGTTGAAACGTCCCATAAAATGAACCCAACGAATCAAGCGCGCACCTAGCAACTTCCACGAATGTAAAAACTTCAAACTTTTATGGTCGGTCCGAATTATCACTTGTGCCCCCCTAAGATACGTTTCAAATTTAGCTAAACTGTAAACAATAGCATATAACTCTTGCTCAGAGACCGTCCAGCGCATCTCCGCATCCGTTAGCCCTTTACTACAAAACCCAACGACCATTGGGTCACCCTCTTCTGATAGCTGGTATACGACTCCGGCTATCCCAACAGCGCTGCTATCCGTTTGAACATAATATGGTTTATTTTTGTCAGGATGTATTAACATCACAGTGGCTATAAATAAATCCTTGACTCGGTCAAAGACACCTTGAATCTCAGGTGTCCATTGCCACGCTATACCCTTTCTTAGCAATTGACACAAAGGTTTCGTCTCCTCCCCGTACCTATGAATAAACTTTCTAAAATAGTTTATGAGCCCCAAGAACGCCCTTAATTGTTTTATGTTTTTAGGGACTGGGAATTCTCTGATAGCGCGGGTCTTGTCTTTGTCTACCTGAATACCGCTAACAGTTACTATATGGCCCAACAATTTAACTTCAGTTTCTAAGAAACTACACTTTATCAACCTACATCGCATGTTCGCATCACGTAATCGGTGCAACACTTTATCTAGGTGTTCTAGGTGCAATTCGAACGTCCCAGATGTAAATACTACCAAATCATCCAAGTAATTAACGCAGAAATCCCTTACTTCTGGACCTAAGATAATATCCATCGCTCTACTAAAACTAGACACCGAAGTCTTGAGACCTTGTGGTAGTACATTGTAGGTATATGTTTTTCCCATGTAAGTAAACCCTGTATACTTTGTTGAATTACTATCCAACGGTATATGAAAATACGCATCACTACAATCTAGCACACTCATGAACTTTACGTTGTGAAAAGATTGTAATATCTCGGATGTCAATAATGGAGCCTCAGCATCTCCCACCATTCGTTTATTTAACTCACGCGCGTCAAGCAATAACCTAACACTCCCATTTTTCTTAATTACATAAGTCATAGGGCTGCTATAAGGTGTAGCCTCACGTTTTATTATCCCCAGCTCTTCGAGTTCAATTATCTTATCTCTTATCAATTCTCTGTGTTTGAAAGGAATTGGATAAGAGCGTTTTATAAATGGCGTATTGTCTATCATTTCGATCTTATGTATGTACTTATTTGTGCGTCCTGGCTTGCTTGAAAATACAGTACTATTTTGTTGCAACACAGCCAGTAACAGATCCTTCTGAGAATCCGATTTATTTAAAGATTGAACGTATTGTTCTATTGTGATATCTTCCTTTGTTACAATGGGACTTGAAGTCACTGTTGTCTCTAAACTATTGATGGTCCCTTCCCAGTCGTTATCTAAGCATGCTGTGCCAATCTTTATCTGTGTCCTAATACCTAAGTGTTCAACGCTCAGAACCTTATCTGGCCCACATGATATAACTGCTTTCATGCGTTCTAGCCAATCATGCCCTAGTATCATAGAATATGGTAGCCTCTTTAAAACCATAACTGGTGTATCTACCTGGACATTACTTAACTCGATCGTGACAACAATAAGTTTGTTAACCCTTTCACTTTTCGATCCAAAAGCTCCTTGTATTTGCATTGAAGGTGTCGGTACCTCAGGCAAATCACCCATCTCCCTTTTAATAGAATCATATAAATCAACACTAATTGCAGTAATCTGACTCCCCGTATCGATTAAGGTCTTAATTTCATGATTATTTATTTTGATCGTAATCTCTGGCAACCGAGACAAGGAATGTACTATGTCACCATCTTCATAATAATCTGAATCACCTAATATGGTATACAAACCCCTTTCGCGATTGTTACATGTAATACACGGCCGCCTTACTTCCTCACAAACCAAAACTTCACCTTCCGTTCTACCTAACAATACCCCTACCACGTCTTCTATAGAGTTTTCGCTAGAGTTAAATTTATGTATAATAGGATACCTCATTCCATCTTCATTTTTACCTAATCCTTTTCCTGGCCTCCAACCCGTCCTTTTCATATAATTATAAGCAACAATAATAGCTTTGTTTCGAGCGTTATTATCTACGTCGTTATCACTCTGATCATTCAACATGCCTCTAGCGTTATTTATTGTCGATTCGTCGAGGCTTGCACGTCCGACAACAATTCGTTTCCCTGAGCGAATGTACCTATCTCATTAGTTTTAAGATTTTCTACGAAGCCGACCCCCGGCCTACCTGTGTTTGAGGTAGAGTTAGTTTCCGTGGCCTTTTCCCATTTTAACGCGGGATACGGACGCTGGCGACGGTAATTATTTCTAACGTTACGTGGACCTCGTCCGCGACACGCATGATACTTACTCCTATCAACAGGTATTGTGTTCATGGAGTTTACGTGCCTGAACCCACCTCGTCCACGATTACCGCCTCTACTATAATTATTGTTGTTGATTACTGTGGGTTTATCAGTTGAACTGACTACAATATTCTGTTCTATATCTCTGATAAATTCTGCCGCTGTAAAAACTGAAATTTGATCTTTCCTAGTAAACCATAACCTTTGTATTTCTACTGGAAAATGCCTCATGACAGAGTTAACCATATCACTCTCACTCAACGGAATAGTTAATAACCTAACCGTATCAATTTGTTCAGCAAAATGCTCGCTCATGGACAACCCGGAACTCTCCTTCCATGTGGTGTTAATTAATTTATATTTAGCTCTTTCTTGTTGTCTCTGACCCCAGAAAGTCTTTTGAAAATCCTGTTCAAAATCAGGTAACGTTTCCCAATTATCACTATATAATTCTAACATTGTAAGTGCCGAACCTGACAAACAACCCGTAGCTATATCGATGGCACGATTTTGACCGTTAACGGAACAAATATATTTTTTTAATTTCTTTAAAAATCTCATAGGGTTTGTGTCGTCTCGTCCATTGAATTTAGGTTTGTCGATAGTAGGACGCATTATATACGTAACCTCCGAACTTGACCCAGGAACTGCTGAACAATCTAATAAATTATTTGCTCGCGGTAACGAATCATTAGAAATCGAGTTTAAACTTGTAGTAGCCATACTGACGGTTGAGTTAGTAGCGCGTTCCTGTTCTATTGTGTCTAAACGCCTCATAATAGACTCTAATTGAGACCTTATCATCTGGAACCCCGACTGACTTTCTACGATTGCATTACTCGGTTCAGTCATACCGTGACTTTCATTATTTGTATTCGCATTTGAAACATGTTTACGACCACGCCTTTTCCCTCTAACAGCAGACATAATGATGCTATAAAATCCCACACAATACTATATATCACACAAACAAATGCACAACAATAAATAGCAAGCGGAATAAATATGCAATATTAAGCACAAGTCAAATAATACAAGTACTGATCTCCTCTGATGAATACTATATATTATATAAGAAAACAAGTTTCCTAGGTACTTGCCCTCCCATACACTATATTATCTCTACACGGTTAAACCTTATACCTTCATACCAACAGACAATAACCTGAACAACAATACGCTTATAACAAGGATCACTTAATAATTTAAAGGTGATGATGATCGTCTAGTAATTCTACGTTGTGTTTTATTCAATTCTACGTTGTGTTTTAATTTAATTTTAATATATAAATATAAAATAACTCAGTTTCTCTTCTAGGGGTATGCTACACGCAATACTCTTTATTTCCTAGATTCTGGTCCGCGGCAACAACTGTAATAGACCCGCACGTGCTAAGTGACCTATTTCTTATATAGTACTAATACTTCCCTTATACTTATCACAGCTGCATAATTCTTGAAATCTCAGCTATCAAGGACTCGTCCACGGAAGTAATCGTGTCTTATCTTTGTTCACCATTTACCAAAGATTTCCTGCGTATTGTCGTTCTTAAGAATATCTCTTACTGATTTGGCTGTCAGAATTTTATCAACCAAAGGTTAAAGACAAGAGTTTAACATTAATTTAAATATGGATTTGTAGAGGTCGACCTTTCAGTTAAGTACGATTATCTGATGTCTGCCTGATAAGTCAATCCCGGAAATCGACTAACGGCTGACGCAATCAACTCTGCTTGCGGGTCAAGACCAGACCTGTCAGTCACCTGCAGTGTATGTGTCCTCTCTGAGCCGGAACTGAGTTAGCCAGTCTTTTAGCAAAATGTCAGGACTTCGTTAACTGATCGTTAAAAATTATCATGTGTGTCAGGACTCTTGTCTACTGACTTGATAGTATTAAACCATCAATTCAATTATCATTTGTCAGGAGTACATCGACTGACCTTTCACATTTGTCAGAACATGTTGACTGATCTTTAGTTATAAATATATTGTATGATTACCTACAAAATCAGAGATCGCACCTTCGTCATATAAGACGGCATTCGACTCTTTTGTTACACGAGATAATGACAGGGACAAATCACATAGATTGATAACAGCAAATAGATTTAATCTCAATTAGCTTATTGTCCGTTAGGTATGAAATGTAAGTATGTGACCATAACTTCTCTAACTCAAAGGAAATCAACACCTATTTTTATATTTCATAAATATTATTATACCGTGACCTTCTACGAGCACATATCAATAATAGTGAATAGTTATGCCTAAAGACTTCTAAACCTGGTAAATATTATAAAACTGTACTACGTCAATTACAGGATACGTTACTCTGGATCCAAGATATTTCCTAACTGTCTTTGCCTTAATTAAGGGGTTAGGGGGTAGTGATTATTCAAAAACAAGATAAGTTTCAGGAATTTACTTTCAGATTAAAATTTATATTAATTCAAGAGTTTGATTCTACAGTTACCCACACGTTTCACAAGCAAGTTTGTAGGATACCAAGGAAAAACGTGGAAAAAACCTTGGCCACTCTTTTCATATGATTTCGATATTATAAATATACATAAAATTTAGAACAATAGATCTATATCTAAGAGCTGGAAAGAACACACACACGAATAGTAATATCACGGCGAATTTAGATCGTAATTGTGACTAAACCAAAATATAAAGTAAAAATATAAACCAAAATATAATAAAGGTATTATAAAAGTAAAATTCTATTGATGAAATTGGAATTTGGACGATCTAAATTCTCCGTCTAGATTTAAAATTAACTTAACTTATAAAAGGCCCCCCTGGACGAAGATTCACGATCTACTACACGTCACTGCACTTTATACTGTAATAACTTTCTTAGTGGAGCCTGGTGTCTCTTCTCGACTCCCGAGTTAGAATGTCGCGGCCTCTCACGCCCCCAGCTCTCACGAACAGCGGCAAGCCATCATAGCCGCGAAAGGCCCTGATTGGTTACACCCAGCCGAAGCAATACTGATCTATGTGATTGGATAATGGATAGCGCGTCGTATCGTCCACTCACGTGGTCAAATAATGGCGGGCTCGATTTTTGGCGCCATTTAGTTCTGTAACACAACATTTACAAGTGTATATAACATGGGTTTGATGATTACATACGCCCTTAGCTTGGCATTTACCATAATCTCAGATCCAGGTATTTAAAGTGGCAATCTTTCCATATATTGCTATTGTGACAAGCCGCATCTCTTCTACATGAGAGTAGTTTATTTATAAGCTAACTCGCAGATAAATCGTTACCTATGTTATAGTTTAACTACGCTATAATTGATCTATGCTCAATAAAGATCATTATCCTTTAACATGCAACAAATGGTGTATTTTTGTAAAGTCACACGGCTTGCGTCATAAACATGTTTCAAATATCGTTCCAAAACGGTCCTCCATTGTTCTATTTCCGAATAGGGTTTCTCTATTGTAGATAATTCTTTTTAGACAGCGTATTGCATTTTATGACTGACCAGATGCTAGTTCTTTTGAAACGCGGGATTTCTTGCTTAAGTTATCTTTCACAAGAATCAAAAAAAAATATAATTGCCTTCCACATGTACCACTACATCGGTCAGGAAAAAAAACAAATAACAGAATTCAAGCTTTATAAAAAATACACATAAAAGAAAATAAGTAACAGCAGCTTTCGTCATGTTTTTCACTGTCTTTTTTTTTTTTTTTTTTACTTATAGTTCTATTTGGTTGGAAAAAAAAACACGTAACAGAGTTCAATTATGTATTAACGTGTATGGAGTTATATAAATCAAAAAGGATGGTCACCCAGGAGATAAGCGAATTTGAGAACTTATTTGAAGTATCGAGAAAATTGAAGCTATTCAACATTTATTTCAGCCCGGGGCGATTTACACATTTTAAAGAATAGAACAATGTTTACTAAAACGCGAACATGGTAATCCAATAAACTTTTTTCTACATTTTCTTTGAAGTTCATATTATGTTATAAAATTATTTAAAAAATATTTTAAGTTTAGGTGTAATTTTTTCTAAATATAAAATACGGGTAGGTAATAAAACAATATGTAATGAAAAAGAAACATATCAGCCTTGTGCTTCCAATACTGACTCAAGCAATCTCGACCTCAATTGTAAATACTAATAGCGTTCACCCATACAAGTCGAGACAACTGCAAAAACTTAACCTAGTTGATCTGTTGAAAAGGATAAGGCATACGCTGCTGCGAGAGCTTCATGATATGTAAAGGCAGACTAAAGACAACAACTGAGACCAACAACTTAACATGCTATCGAAATTCCGGAAACATTTCGCCTGTGCAGTTTTAAAACTTAGCAAAGGACATCTTTTGAAAAAAAACGTGCAGCAAAATAGTAAGCAATAGAGAAGCATATAGGAACATAACTAGTAAAGCATTGAAAACATTGGGTTTTCTATTTAGAGTCACAAAAGATTTTAAATCAACCAAAACATTTAAAATCTTAATATACTGTTCCCTAGTACGAAGTCAACTTGAGTATAGCTCACAAGTTTGGAATCCCTGTTAAGCTAAATACATAGATATGCTTGAAAAAATACAAAAAACGTTTTTGCGCTTTATAAATTTCAAGTCCAAGATAATAAGCCCTAATAATAATAATATGTGGACAGCTGTAGACGCCACCACTTGCTGCCTCTCTCCGTAAGAAGAGAAGCAGCAGATCTGACTTTACTTCATAATATAACCCTTAACATAATTGATTCGTCGACATTACTGTCGGAGGTTAAACTAAAAGCACCCTACAGATCACTCAGTCGTAGGAATTATTTACAATTGTATACTCCTCCCTTCATCTCTAATTATCGTCAAAATTCTTTCTTCCCGCGAACTGTCAATATTTTCAATTCGAAATACTCAAAATATGTTGATCTCTTTTCGATGAAGCAAAATACTTTTAAACTTATAATCAACGAACAATTCTATGCAGACTAAATTATTTATATGTCATTGTTTTATTTTACATGGCTTGTAGCAATTTATTATCTTCGAATTAATCTTTTGTATACACATATAAACTCTTATTATTATTATTTTTAAGTTAGCACATAAATAATGTTACCTACTTTAAGTTAGGATTTTTTCACCTATGACATTTTAACTGTTCCCATAAGCGGAAACTGTTAGGCGTTTGCGTATCCATTCATTGTTTACTTCATTGTTTACATTATTATAATCTAAGCAGCCGTTTGTTTTCCTAGTAAAATAAAAAATAAAAAAAATAAATAAGAATGCATTATGCAAACATATTGCATTTTGCTGCATTGCAGAATGACACTGTCCAAATGCCAATAAAACTTTCAAAACTGAAAATATTTTTTGCTTAACCCAGTAAGTGCGCATCAATTCCAAAAAATGTTAACATTTTGAAACATAGTACAGCACAATGACGATTTTAAAACCTAGTTATGGTGTGTCCGAAGCATTCTCTTTGTCCGAAGCTAGATTTTGAAATTGTCAATGCGACAAGCATTGTCGTAAACCTAGCAACTAACCACTACGTTTACGACTTTGCTACTGTTGGATATTAAACATCGAAACAGGACTCAAATCTAATGAAATGACCACGCTTACTAGGTGCTAGTAGTGGCAGTCAATGCCCAATTAATTTCATCATATTGAAATCTGCGCAAAGTCAGATTTCAAACCTAGTAACGCAACTTACTATGTTATTAAATGGTAAATTGGGCCTGTTTGAAGCTCGAATAACCATTTACTTATAAGTAAGTGATTTGTAACGTGTAATACTGCAAAACGAAGATCTATACAACCTACGAGTATCTTAAACCAAAGATATACCACAAATTGTGACCTTAACCCCGTTTAGCTAAGTATCATATCTTAGTTGCGGCATGTCTTCAAAGTAGTAAACTCGTTTGTTCGCTTCCCTGTAAAAAAATTATTCGTGTCTCTTACTATGTTTTGAAATCGCGCAGTTGATTTTAATACAAGCTCTTCAGATTTCAAACTAGACAGAGTCTGTAATATGGTAGCCTGATGGCTGATACACTTACTTATATACATAATATACACACTCAGCCACAGGTCACTCAGCCATATTCATGAATACTTGACAAATGTTTGACCAGCCGTGCGATTCTCTAATGATTCGTCGATGCGATCGTCGACGAGTTCAATGATGTCAATAACTTTATGAGATGTCGCCCTTGTACATAAGATGGTTTTTCCAACGTTTCTTGTAAACTCGTCATTGTTTCACGGATGTTGTCAAGGATGCAACGATGTTTTTTCTTAGAAAATCGCTCGGCTGTTCGAACCCTACAATGCAATAAACAACCTACTCTATGAGTGAATGGAGGACAGTTTTCCTCACCTAGGTAACTAGTTGGTAGGACGCTACAGCCTAGGCAACTAGTTGGTACCAGGCTACAGGACCATATGGTACGACAACATAGTTTTTAAAATTGCAATTAAGTGACAAAATATTGGGTCATACGCTTGACGAACACTTACCCATGCCAGTTGCAGTGCCACCAAGAGCTTGCCGTGGCACTGTGCTACGCTCGTCATCCCGTTACATTGGCTTTTGATTCTCTTTTGCCCAGTAATTTATCTTGCTACAGTGTCCTTCACACCCTTAAACAATGCTCCCGCATATTGCTTTGAGGCAGAACATCTGGCGCAGCGGTGGTACTAACCGAGATGGGCTAGGAAAACTTCGAAATATTGGTCTCATCACGGAGAAAAACAAGTGCTCTCTAATAACTCTCTAATCCAGTCTAGCTTCCGTCCTACCTGCATAATTACACAAACAAAGAAAAGGAAAAGTTCCAATCGAGTTTAGATCGTGCCATAGAAAATCCTCAAAACTTTTAGATCTATTGTGTAACTTCTGTTGCTGTTAAATAGTTGATATACACGGTTTGCGGGTAGACTACTTTTGCCGAGATAAAAATATAATTTAAGGTTTTATGTACGTTGTCAAGTGTGATAATAATATTTCTGTTGCTCGTAACTTTCGTGACTGCATTTCATCTCTTCTGGATTTCTTTTCTATGCTGGTGCCACCTTTTCAGCATGTACAGCAAGGCAAATTTAAGGAAGTGAAGTGGAATCAGAAGATCCTGATGATTAGCCTGTAATCAGACTGCAACTGAATCCTTTCTTTCCCTTCGGTTGGCCTGCCCATTGCCACTTCAACTTGCTAATTTTGCTCACAAAATCTGAGAAATCCGAAATGAGATCAGTAGGGAAACCCCAAACGTAGCCCTCTCTATTGCTCGTTGAGATACTTTAAGTTTGTTATGCCAACAGTAAAAAGACCACGTCTCAGTGTCATAAGTCATCACTGGCAACACATACTGGTTGAAAACTTTGGTTTTCAGAGCGTTCGGGTAGCTTCGACCCATCTTCGAAAATATGGATCGAAGCTTCCCGAACGCCCACCCAAGCTGGATTTTTCCTGCGATCTGTTTGTTGATGTTGGACCTACCTAATTGGACAGTCAGTCCCAGGTAGACGTACTCGTCTACAACTTCCAGCGCATCGTTTCCAAAATTACCAGTATAGGTGGAATATGGACATTGGGCATGATTCTCGCTCATCCATGTTCATCTTAAGACCAACCTGTTGGGAAGCTTTACTGAGGTCATTGAGCATGGTGCTGATACCCAGGGGTGACTCCGCCATTATGACTATATCATCGGCAAAGCGAAGGTTAGTGATGTACTCGCCATTGATATTGATGCCAGGTCCTCTTACTTCAGGCTTAAGCTTTCAGTAAAGGTAACGTGATAAAATCCACTACATAGTGGCAGGGCACTTTTTAGTGCTCCTCTTAGTACGCTGACGACAGTTATTTAGATCTTTAGATGTATCTCGACCACCTCGAGAGTAATAACCTCTGTATACGGTTTATGACCATGTTTCTATTCTAAGCATAAGTCTCTCTACACATTTTCGCCAGAATACACACATTTTTTAAGTGTATAGATATTGTTAAACCCTTGTAATTCCTTCTATTTAAATGAGAATAATTATTCTATGTTTGCTTATACCACGCTTATTTTAACAATTAAATAAAAGAAAAGTATTTTAATAAAACTCGTTATGTCTTATTGACATTATATCTGAAATTCAAATAGCATTGATGGGACGTTCTTATGGTTTATAAATGATTCTTATAATAACAATCATAGATAAATTACAAGGTTTGTGTTTAATAATAGCGTTGTAATATCTGTGCAAAAATAGTTCCTTTATAGTAATAGTTCTTTTGTCTATTAATAGCAATATATATATATATATACATATATTTTGATAGATAAACGACAACTTAAAATGTGTGCGTAGTTACTTGTGGCTTTCACATTAATAGAAATCAAGGAAAACATATCATTCGACCAAAACCGTGAGCGGAATATTGTTTGTATGTTCAAGGACTTTTTTGTTTTGATTATTGTTTTAATTAAGCAGTATCCTATTGTTTGAAATTAGAATTTTGTGCTAAAATTAAAAGCTTATATTTGATGAGCGGATATCCTGTTTTCGCAGACAAAAAGGCGAAATGAAATACCTTGATGTGCTTCCTGTGTTCTTGTTTTGTGTCAGTTTTTTGCTTGTTACTTTCTGGGAATTAATTGGACATGTTTCTAGCACCAAGAGTGACTCTTAAATTGCACGACGAAATTCCGGTGTCCTTTTTTAAAATAATATAATGTCGTCTTCAAATTAAACGGATTCGGCTAAGATTTGAATTCAGTTTGACGCTGTTAGTAAGGTTTGCCCGAGAAAGCTAATTTGTGGTAGAATCTCAACGATTGATCGCTTAGTAGGCGTTACATCATTATAATTAAAATGAACGATTGTCTGTCTGTACATTTTTTACCTAAGCTCTAAGGAACGACTACATTTTGTTCGTTGGCCACTTAACAGTTGCATTGCTGACATGATAGTAAGGCTCCGCAAGTTATTTTTCTGTTTAAGAAGATGTCAGGTTTTACTTTGGATCAGCAGGCACGAGGTTCGAATCCATAAGAACGTTTACAGACAAACCGTTAAACTTATTCTAAAATGTCCATGAAATGCAAAACCTTCCAACCGATTCCCATGATGAATGACGATGCACATGCCGAATAATCTAGAACCGATTTACAGGAGGTTTCTGTGTGGTAGTCGTAGGCGGAGGCTGCCGTGTCGAGGCCTTCTCGTTCATACAGCAAGTGCCCTCATCAGGGATCGCTATGGAGCGACAATGGGCTTTTATGATTTTTTTTATATATGTTAGTGATATTTACATCTAGCATTTAGGTCGTAGTCAAAGCATAAACGGGCGTTTGTAGTAGTTTGCATTATTACAAGTGATGAATCACTCATAACCAAACGATTAAATTAAATGTTACGATTTAAAATCAGTCCACGCAAATAGCTTGCGATGTATTATTTTGAGATAATCGGTAAATACCACTTTCGTTTTTTCAAATATTTTATACAAACACTTGCTTTTGACCACTATTTAATTGTAAAATAATTAACACGATGTTACCTTCTTAAAAATAGGACAGCGTCATCAATCCATCCCTGTTCAAAGCAATAAACTCGCATATGAGTGACCAGCAGGACGGCCATCTAAATTTCATGAGACCACGTACACCTATAATGGCATCGTCGGCCCCAGTCAAAATTCATACAATATTCATATCAAGGTACTGCCAATGTCGGAACGGTTAACACCTTTGTCTTTATATGTACACTCAGTGGTTGACAGAACGGTTAATTAGATTTTAGTGGAGACTATCTTGAAATCTTAAAATAACGTCACTAAACTGTGTGATGCCAAGTTAATTGACGTGACATAATGGTGGATTATCACTCTTTAAGTGTTCGTGTGTAGGGAAAGTGTAGAAAATTATTGAACTTTATTATGTTCTCCTCGTCAATCTTATCTTATTATAAAGAGGAACGATTTGTTTGAACTGAACTGACTACGAAACTACTGGACCGATTTGAAAAAATATTTTTCCATTAGAATCCTACATTATACTTGATTCATCATCATAATCATTATATATCAGGTCCAACTTCGAGAAAGAGGTCAATCGTCGAATCCATCTCGGCTGGGCAGCGTTCCGGAAACTTCGCGAAGTCTTCTCGTCAAAAATACCTCAGTGCCTCAAGACAAGAGTCTTCGACCAATGTGTGTTACCAGTGATGACTTATGGCACTGAAACGTGGTCTCTTACTATGGGCCTCATTGATAAGCTCAAAGTCGCACAACGAGCTATGGAGAGGGCTATGCTCGGGGTTTCTCTACGTGATCGAATCAGAAATGAGGAGATCCGTAGAAGAACGAAAGTCACCGACATAGCTCACAAGATTAGCCAGTTGAAGTGGCAGTGGGCAGGGCACATAGCACGCAGAACAGGTGGCCGATGGGCCGAAAGGTTCTGGAGTGGAGACCACGGACCGGCAAGCGCAGCGTAGGTCGTCCACCGACACGGTGGACAGACGACCTGATGAAGGTCGCAGGACGACGTTGGATGCAGGCCGCTTCCAACCGTTCCTTTTGGAAAATTATGGGGGAGGCCTATGTTCAGCAGTGGACTTCCTACGGCTGAGATGATGATGATCATCATAATAACGCATCGACGCAACTAGTTAAATTTACAGTTTTAATAATGACTTTGACGTTTATAGACTTTTATGTTAATGTAACTTGACTCTGACTACTTTAATGGCAAACTCATTTGGAGGAACTAAAATACATTTAATGCTATAATAATATGTTCAATCGTACCTAATACGTACGTTATATACACAGCATTGTTTAGCTCTATATTACTATTTTAGATATTTTTAAACGCATCATTACATATCCGTCAATCGAAGACAGACAAAGAAATAAGTCCATCAAGCGTCTCATCACCTCTATGATAATTAAAAAGGTCTATAAAACAGCGGTACAATATAATATGGTACCTTTATATATATAACATATATTATAAGTATATTATAAGTATATATATTATAAAGTATATATATTATAAGTGTATATATATATATAAGTATATATATTATAAGTAAGTAAGTACTCGTGTATTTTCTTTAAATACTGCTGGGTCATTGAGTTTGATTAATGCACTACAGTTTGATTGATTACGCTTTCACGAAACTTTTTGAATACATCTTTTAAAAATATACAAAATGTTATTCGTCAATGTATATTTGGGGCCGAGAAAACCTAGCGGCTATCATAGATATTATTTACTTTAATAGATTTCTGTTTCTTATATTTTTGACGTGCAATAGTAATGGATTGTTAACCGTCAAGTGCTCGTTATGAAATGGCAAAGTGCACAAAAAATGCAACGTTTATTTTCACTTTTCCTCGTCAATTGCCTTGGAAAGTTTTAGTAATGCATCTATCACTTTACTAGAATATGTCTTAAACAGTATATTAGATCATATTGTGACCTGAGTCAGACTATTTGAATTAAAGCTCACTTGGTGTACAGTCGCCTGCGATAAGATGTATAGATTACCCAATTTTCAAAAGTGCCTCTCATTCATTTTAATATAAAAAAAAACATCAAAAACATTATAAAATAAAGTTATTTATATTATTTAACTTCTTAAAATAATCCATATCTACATTGTTACAAACTGTATTACTGTATGATAGTTTTGAAACTTACGAAATGTATACATCTTATTGCAGGCGACTGTACGTATGAACATATTTAAAATGAGGAATGGCAAATGTACAGAAATACGAGTCCGTTTCTTAATTCTTTATATAAATGTTTATTTTTTCTCGAGCTTCATTTATAGATTAAAATGTTTACTATAAAGAAAATAAAATATTTTAGGTCAAAGTTTCTAAAATAAAAATTAAATATGATAATGATTATGAGTAATCAATACCAGGATCGATGGTAAATATTATATGAAATTCTTATCAATTGTGCATAATTTTGTAGATTAATCTAAGAACAATAATTTTACTTGTATATGACTAGTACGAATAATATTATTTAAATAAATTCGGAAGGAAGAAAGCAGATGTATTTTTTAATATTAGACACACGAAATCATTTTTGATGTATTAGGTACTCGTATGTACTGTATTACAAAATTTCAAATAATCAATAAACGGTATTGAAACGTTCTGCAATCTCATTGAAAACGACTACCGGATGTGGTTGAAATGAAACTATAGATGAAAAAAGTTCTGACATAGTTACATGTGTGATACCCGTTTCTCATATTTAAAATTAATAATTGTTATTTTTTAATACTTACAAATGTATATATAGATATTTATTATTTCGGTGAGTATGTTGTATCCGATTGTACATTAAGGACCCATTACATTTGCAGGTGATGAATTATGACCGGCTACCGAAAAGTTATGAGAATTGAACGGTTGTGGGGAGGCTTAATAAGTGATAAGCTTACGTAAGGTAAGGGGCTTAATAAGTAAATGCTATTAGTTTTAATATTTATAAGTAAATATTGCATTTTGAGATAACTTAATTTACTGTTTATCTTCTGTTACCGCATACGATTCTTGTAATATGATTGATATAATTAAAATAGGCGATTACATTTTTATAGATAACGCAATAGTATGCCGTAGGTTTCATAATTGAACTTATATGTATCAAGCTTACTAGGAGATACGGTAATAAATATAATATATCCTATATATGCATAGGGAATATAGTCTCCACCCTTGAGTTTCAATAGCCCAAAAACATAACCGAAGAACCACCTAGACGTCAAATCTCAATAAACTTAATAAACTTCAAACATGTGTGTGCATGAACATGTCTGTTTGACCTGTGTTAGGGTGTGTATTTATACGTAAGTATGTATATGAGTCATCAGGTTACCATAGTATTCTTTGGGACCTGAAGACCTTGTGTAGCTTTTGTACCATATATTATTAATTTCTTTCCACCTGTTTCTATCAAATGATATTTTTCCAATGATCTTGTAATAGGTAGAGTTTGCTGTCTTTTCATTAGGTCTGCCCAAGTAACCGTAAGCCATCAAAGTAGACTCCTAAAAAGCACCTGAAAATTCTCTCCTATCGTCCCATAGAAAAATATTAGTATAAAATAACCCGGTGTGAAAGGGTCATAATAAAGTCTATCGTGTTGATAGTTTTCTATTAGTTTTGAAGCGAGAGAGTTTAGTTCAAAAGTAACCTTTGTTTCCGGATGGACGACCTCTTTAAATTTAATCTTCTTACATGTTTCGAGTTAAACCTTTGACACGGCTCAGAGGTTTTGAAGGTTAGGTGGGTGGAACTGCCTTTGTGGTGTAAGATCCACATTTCTTAAGCAGATTTCTCAAACAAAGTGAAGTGGAAGAGAAGAAACAGCATGACTAATTTAACGTGCTTATTAAACAAGTAAGTAAAAGTAAGCTGATTTTTTTGGTGTGTTCTGTACTTCATAGCAGGTGCATTGTGGTGGGTCATCATTGCTCTAACCGTGACCTGTCCCTTTAGGGTCAAGCTACAATCCCCAAATATTGCATTTAAAAGAGATGGTATTTGCATTAAACTGGTTTGACTGTATACATTTTAAAATATATCATATATATTTTTGTAACTGTGCTCTGTCGTATGTACACCTAAAATAATCTTCTCAATCTTTCATTCTTTGACAGGCCGGTTGGCGCAGTTGGTAGCACCCCTGCCTTCTGAGCCGCTGGCCCCGGGTTCGATCCCAAACATTTGTGTGCATGAACATGTCTGTTTGATCTGTGTCTGGGTGTTTATATGTATATAAGTATGTAATATCAGGTTACCATAGTACAGGCTCTGCCTAATGTGGGACCTGAAGACCTTTGTGTGGATGTTGTCCCATATATTATATTATTATAATCTCCTAATTAACCCAAATTAAAAAAGTACTTAATAGAATCTGTTTATAGCAACTAGCAATAACGAATTAGAAACACTTCTTCTTCTTCTTTAGTGCCTCTCCAACTAGTGAAGGCTGGCTGTCAGCTCCGCATATTTAACCCGGTCTTTGAATAGAAAGAGACCTAGAAACACGCTGGTATAAAAAGGCAAAAGGTGCGATAAGCTACCATCTTTGGATCGACAGATTTATCATCAGTCACAGTCGCATACGCATATCCTTACTCGTACGTCAACAACCAGGCAAAGCGAATAGATGAAATAAAACACTTGCGAATAACATTGTCATGCTAGACCCTAGACGACCTCAACATTCTTAAGGTTCTTCGAGAAGTCAAGATAGATAGATCAACTCTTTATTGTAACACCACATTACACATAAGTACATATCGATACAATTGTATACACAATAATATCTTACAATTAAATGCTTTAAACTAATAGTGTCTCAATGGGCGGTCTTATCGCTCAGAGCGATCCAGACAACCATGCGAGTACAGGAGAGTCAAGAGGAGTAGCTAACATTTTTTAAATTCTCAGGCCTCTGCCTAGATGTGAGTGGCATACGCTGTAAGATCCTCTGTCGACTATGTTTCAATATTAAATCATGACATATGTTATAAAGACCTCAACTATCGGTTATCAGTAATAGGATCCTGAGCGTGTGCCACACATTACATCGAAAGATGCTGAGAAACCAAATGAACAAAATTTACCCTGATGGTACCTTAATTCTTAGATCTGTCACATAGCAACAAGGTGAGACGCTTACCATTAGGCAAACTACTGACTCTTATCATCAAAAGCTAGTGTAAAAAACTGGCTACTGATAGAATGTCAATAGACTTCATTCCGTTATATATTCCTTTAATAAATATCCTACCCTAGTAGCAGTAGACGTCTTTGTGAATGAGTTCATCCGGGAAATACAGCCACCATACCTGTATCCACCGTGAAGCAGTTCCCATTACTAGTATTGTAAATGAGACGAATGGAACCCAAAAGAAGGGTCCAAGTGAAACACCTCACACTTTGCAAACAGATGTATTCGTAACAAAATCCAAAGTGAGACTAACTTAATAATAATGTTGTAACAACCTCTACGGCTTGTATCATAAAAATGGCACTTCTTTTCCCCTACAACATGGCGCCACAACTCGCACAGTCAACTCAAGTCGACTTAAGTACTTCTTACCTTTTAATATCAATTAATGTTTTACATATTGATTATAAAATAATTACTGTTAAATAAAATTACAATTAATTAAGGCTTAAAAGGGGTGATATATTAAAATACGGTAACTACTATGACACTGCCATTTCCACTACTACAACATGGCGCCACAACTCGCACAGGCACTCAAGTCAACTCAGATACTTTAGTTTAAATATTAATTAATGTTTTTACATACTGTCAGATAACTATTTACTGTTAACTTAAATTAAGTATACAATTAATTGAGGCTTAAAAGGGGTGGTATATTAATATACGGTAACCCAAGGTTCTGGTTTAAAGGTTAAAAGTGCCGGTGAAATTTCAGGCACATGTCACTTAACACCTTAATGTCTTAGGTTTTAGGCGTAATGCAGGTCGACACTTGTGATGAAATGCATCTGTTATATAGGCAAAGGTTCCCTTTTAACACTATGTGGGTCTCATGCATGTATCAACACATAATATAAAACACTTTGTAATATCATCGCGTTGACAACATTTGATACGGAATCCTAAAACTCATAGCTCTGTTTCTTCAAAGGTGAACAGAACAGATAAGATGTCTCTGATGGTGGACGGTAAAGATAAAATTTACGTTTTTCGGTGCCGTTTCATCTCGATGTGATTTACATAATTTCCGTTCAAAACTCATGGTATGCTAATGAAATGAAAAAGGTGGAATGTTGGAAAGTAAATCTTCCCGGAATTCTTTTGATGTAAATTAGCAAGAATTTTTTTCATTACATTTTGCTTGAAAATGGTATTATTTTCAGCGAGATAGATTACTTACTCGTATTTTTGCACGCATGTAATATACATATTACCAGATAAAAAAGTGTTTAAGGACGGATCTACGTCGGTCTGAAACATCTAGTCTGTGAGCAAATAATCCAATGGATTCTATAGTCAATTCTAATTCTAGAGAGTATCAGCTATCCCCGATACACCTCTCACGTCGATAAGCATTTTTTTATTAACTGTCCTTGTCTCAGTAATGGATCTAGCTGCGATATATATATCGTTGGCTGTCTTTTATCGATAACTACTTCAAGATTTTATCGAGCATTTCATGCTTGCAGTGCTAAAATGTAAAGCAAAGCTATTTATTTTTTAGATAAAACATACGTCTATAAAAATGCGAAGTATGCTTCTTGATATTCTAACTTTACAGCCAATTCAGCTGGTGTCGTGAAGTTTCACTTCGCTTAAACTGCTGGAAATGACGTGTACTTTAATAAGTTAATATAATTTTCTACTGAAATTTCTGATACGAACTGAAAAAGTGTTCTTTGATTAATATTTATGTTAACATCTTATGTAGCTGACAGGAATCAGATCAAAACTTTCTTACTATATAATATATGATCCTTGGTAGTAACCAAGGATCATATTATACCACTCCTTAAATATTCCGTTTCACACTTTCACAGCATTTAATATCATTGATATGCGACGATGATCAACAACTACCTTACGTTCGTTTTACTCCATAATAATACAGAGTTCAGGGATATTACCTCCACCGTCAGGTCAATCGTAAGAAGTGAAGAAACTCGACTAACTAGGTGGTAGGCTGCCATATGTTCTGCGCTGCAATAATGAGGAAGTCATCATCATCATCTCAGCCGTAGGACGTCCACTGCTGAACATATGCGTCCCCCATAATTTTCCACAAGAACCGGTTGGAAGCGGCCTGCATCCAACGTCGTCCTGCTACCTTTGTCAGGTCATCTGTCCACCTTGTCGGTGGACGACCTACGCTGCACTGGCCAGTGCGTGGTCTTCCACTCTAGAACTTTCCGACCCCATTGGCCATCTGTTCTGCGTGCTACGTGCTCTGCCCATTGCCACTTTAACTAGCTAATCTTCTGGGCTATGTCGGTGACTTTCGTTCTTCTACGGATCTCCTCATTTCTGATTCGATCACGTAGAGAAACCTCGAGCATAGCCCTCTCCATAGCTCGTTGTGCGACTTCGAGCTTATATATGAGGCCCATAATAAGAGACCAAGCAATGATCAAGTAGAATTGTGTTAAGGCGTGCAGGACAGTGTAGCAAGTGAAACTATGTGGAAGATTATTATAAACGATGAACCCAGTGCAGTGTCACACAAAGCTTAGCACAATTCTAAGCTCTGGGGGACACTGTAAGTGTCATGGGCAGTGCAGTGCTATGGGGTGGTCTGTCAGTTGAGTTGTCTCCATAAAACACTTCTAGTTTGCGAACGTTGCCTTAAGAAGGATTCTCATCACAATCGTCCAAGAAGAAAGACTGTATTTTAGGATACAAAGGTGTTTAAATATATATTTTCCGTCAAGTTTTTTTCTGATACCTAATACTCGTAGTATTAGAATTGTTTGTATTGGAAAATACACAGTATAACGCTTTTTTTTTGTTCGAAAGTAATAGGTACCTTTATTTGCAATTCTTGTATATTATCTATTTATATATTTTAAATCTCGGAAACGGCTCCAACGATTGTCATGAATATATTACGCAGGGGGTTCCAGGGGCGATAAATCGTTCTAGCTTCATTTTTAGAAAACATCGTTCTATCCGTGTTTTCAGGCAATGAAAAATTGCTTATCATTATAGCAACTAGAACCATCAGCTTAAACAATAACTAAACGGTTTTACCGACATAGCAATACTACTTGATAATAGATGGCGTTGTTAAGCAACACTACGCCAATGAGTGTTTTGTTTGAGGTTAGACTAAGAAAGTCAAATATTTACTTATGAGCAAAGCTCGGTTATACAGGTCCTGTATATTTATTTTAGTTGAACCCGTTATTCAAGCATCCCACAGACTTCATAATCTTACGTAGAATCTTAACTTAACTATAAATAAGAATAATCAGGCTAATGCTTACATTATCAATGAAAAAAGTTTGTATGATTACGGATGGTTGTTTGTGACGCCAAAACAACTAAATACAATTTGAGTGAATATTTTAAATAGTTGGATAATTACTCTTATTACACATAGGCGAGTTTTATATCTCAATTTTTTTTCTGTGGGACATTACTTTTTCGCGTAAGTGAAGACGCAGTTATACACAAAACATTATAAATAAATGTTTCAGAACTTACGATAAAGTGTAGCTTTCTAAAAATTCGTTGAGAATTCAGAAATACCAGGACTAAATTCAGCTGTGTCAACGATTGCAAAACAAATTAAATCACAAACCAAACTTTAGGTACCAAAACTAACCACCAAACCAAACTTCATGCCCAGTTCAAACTCACGCAAACATTGAAGATTCAGCTTCAAAACAAACCTAGTTGCATATTCTTTACACGATGTCCTAGGAGCGAGGCCTTTTTGTGAGAGGCCTCCTTTCATATGGAGTGGTTCTTTCATCTACGTGAACAAAAGCCGACATAATCCTGCGCCGACAGCGCTGTGTGTTTAGAGGGACGTGATTTAGCTGGGCTGGGTACAGGCGAGATGAAAGGACTTTAAGAATGTTGCATAACGTAAAATATAGGCATACTTTCGCATTTATAACAAACATACTGTGAAGTGTGACGTTTTTTTGGAAACGTTTATTGAGGTATACTTATATCCCAAGTTACAGTCACACGTACAAAAGTTCTTTCGTGTAACAATAAATTGAAACTTCATAACTCAATATAACAGTATAAAAGTATGACTGGTTTATATCCAACTACCATTTGTATTTTTTTATTTGTTACTATACTATGCAATTTTAGAGAGGAAAAACACATCTTCGGACAGGGTTCGAATCCGCGTCGTCCAACAATCCGTGTCAAACGTCATGACCGCTAGGTCACTTAAGCTTACCGTTAGATGATCGAATTTTAACTCTATATGATTTTCACCGTCGTATGAAGACCGGACGAAATCTATTGAACAGCTTGGCATTGTGGGTAGACACGCGATCGAATCCCGTTCAAGGATGTGACTACCAAGACGTCCGAGCTTCGAAGTTGACGCCGGTTTTTGGAAGACTTCCCGTCCGGGATATGTATTTTTACTCTTTGATTGCAAAGTTCGGTCTTGCTAGCAAGCGTACGTGATTTAAATATCATCTAATAAAATTCTAGAAGTTTTACTGTATAATATTATTTACAGGCTGTGAAAAGCATTCGGAAAAAATGACTTAGAAATATAGATTCAGGATAAACGGGTATTCTATCTATTTTTGTTAAAAGTTTGGCCAATTGCTATCCTATTTTTTACAGTGAAAGAATGAATGAATAAATATTTATTTGCTTGAGTTTTGGGTACCATTTTGCATATTTGTTAAAGCACATAATAATACAGGTCCAACAAAACTCTACCTAAACGGCGTGAAAATGTTTAATACAAGATTTATACGTATGTGTTTTTAGAATCTACACAAAAATAATAAAAAATTAAAAGAGTTAGAAATGTTTACCTAAGCAGACCAACTTTCGTTTAATACTGTTAGGATGATAACAGAAATATCTTTACCTATCGCTAGATGACAACCAGTGAGGCTCTGTCTGAACACCCAAAGACTTCTATATAACCTCTTCACACAGAATGCTTCGTAAAAACCAGCGTCGAATGTCAGACATTTGGTGTTTTTGCAGAGACAAAACCTTTTTACTACTACAATATAGAGTTTATTACCCTTTTTGTTTGGTTTTTATATTTTCTATGTGTCTAACCCTCTTACTCATAAATTCTGGGTCTTATACGTCTGATAACTACAGTGTGTTATAAATCTATTGTCATTCCATTTTATTGACATTTAATTACAGAAGTTTCTAATTTTTTTAAGTCATTAATTTTTTTTTAAAACGGTATCAGTAATTATTTGGAATGAATATGAATGAAGGCATAAATGTGTGTCTAACAAAACATTTTTATCACCGCAATGCTTCTTAAGGCGCTATGCAGACGACGGGGCGGGGCGGTCATTTTTACCGCGAAGCAATAAAGACCGCGTCTGCCCGTCGATGCCCGCGGCTGCCCTCGCCGCTACGTAGCTATGGATATGCCGCGCCGCCAGTGTCCGGCGGGCACTGGCGGCGTGGCGCGGTGCGGTCTTTTTGCCCTCCGTGTGCGTTGGTGTTTACAGGATTCCCGTTGCACTATCGTTCGCGGCGAAATTGACCGTCCCGGCCCGCCGCGTCGTCTGCAAAGCGTCTAAGGCGCTATGCAAACGACGCGGCGTGGCGATCTTTTTGACCGCGAATCAATAAAGACCGCCAGTGTCCGGTGGGCACTGGCGGCGTGGCACGGTCTTTTTGCCCTCCGTGTGCGTTGGTAGTATAGGATTCCCTTTGCGCTATCGTTCGCGGCAAAATTGACCGCCCCGGCCCGGCCCGTCGTCTGCATAGCGCCTAAAGGAAGAGTAATAATATTTATCGCATATTTTTATTTATCAAAAGGTTATAAGTATATATCGCGTACTGTCCAACATTGGAACACTGGCGTCACACTCGGATCCAGATATATCCGTGTAAGAGATTATCAAAAACTGCAAATCAACGTAACCCATCCTCAAGTACCTACAATATCGCTTACCTTTCACAGGCCAAGCATAAATAAATTTCGTAAAAGTTTCGAATCGTAAATAATTGAAAACGCAGCGTGCTTTATTGTCAACCTATGACTTATAGGAAGGTTATTTAATAAACAAATATTATAATTAGTACTGTATTCAATTGTAATATACTATAAAAATACGATTACATTAAGTTTACGCGCTAGGAGATTGATTGGTCAAACGTCAATGAGCAAAAACATTGTATTTCTGTTACAAGAAGTGCCTTAAGGAGAAGTAGTAAATTTACTTCCTGCGATGGCAACCAATAAGGGTTTGCATTAATAATTGCATTAATTAAATAAATACAGCTTCAGTTTTAGATTCACTTCTCATCTGTACGTCGTGTCGAAGGCGCCATAGAATAATCTCCTTTCAGCGTCACATCAAGTCATTATTCTTGAAGAAAAGCTTGTAATCAGGTACCTTCACATTAAATGTAGTATAAAGTTCCCAGAATATTACACATTTCGTACTTTTGAGTTATCTAGTTCTTACCCTTACTGTCCTACTCATTCAAACCACCTCCGATATAAAGTTTAACCCTTTGCGTCCCAGAGACGTAAATATATGTCAGCTTCATTCATAAATCTATTGTGTTAATTATCACAGTATAGGAAGTATTATTGGTCATCTGTATAGATATAAATACTTCATTGCCCATTTTATTACGCGGAGGAGAACGGTATTGACTTTGCCTGACTAACTTGCTACGTAGATGGACCAACTGAGAAGAAACCCTTTAAAACTTTCACTTTATCGAGTGTAACTAACTGTCTTGTGAAACTGAGAAAGCTTAATGCGCACGATACCGTCTTAGTAGGCTGGAACCTACTGTGACGTTGCAGGAGTCCGCAGTGTAATACATAGTCCGCGGGATCCAACTCTTATTCACTATCGCTCTGAACTAAAACCGTCCACTCCTGACCTTCTTCTGACTTAACTAATTACTTATAATACTAATTAATACTGTAAATATATATACTATTATATATATATTACATACTATCAATGAAATTGTCACAATACTTGCCGTGTCATCTAACCATTTACCTGCTTTTGCTCATATCAATGCCAAAATTACAAGGAAGCCCATTTCAAAACCAAACTATTGCAAAGCTGACTGGATTCAATTTCACCAGTTACTAAACGATAATATTTCCCTGTCATCCAGTACCTACCAGAATACGCATGAGAGCATAAGGCAAGGAACTAAAATTATTTGCCAAAATATTTTTGCTTGAAAACCAGAACTATGCCACAAAACTATTCAAATTCAAATTTATTTATTCATTTTTAGTACAGCGTTACAATTTGCGGCTCTATCTACCAAGCTGGGTATAAATACACCCGTATCTTGATTGGTATTTCCTTCCTTAGGTTATTTACAATCTGTACGTATTATACGGTAACTAACTAAATATACCGGTACTTAAAATCCTTCAGAAGCTCTTTAATACCATCTTACTCGAAGGTTCAACACCAGAAGCATGAAACAAAAGCGTGGTGTTGCTGTTCTTCAAGAAAGGTGACTACACTTTACTTAAAAATTACAGAGCAATCTCGCTTTTGAGCCATGTTTATAAGCTGTTTTTGAAGGTCATAACGAACCGTCTCAGTCGCAGGTTTGATGAATTCCAGCCTCCAGAACAAGCCGGTTTCCGAAAAGGCTATAGTACCATAGACCACATCCACACGCTACGGCAATTATATATAATATATTAACGGCGAATACATAACTCACCTTCGATTTGCCGACGATATTTTAGTCATGGCAGAATCCATGGAAGACCTCAGTACAATGCTCGAAGGCCTCCATCGAGTTTCCCAACCCTACCCGTTGGTAAGTCGTACGTCTTAAGATGAACATGGACAAGACGATAATTATGTCTAATGCCCATGTTGCACCTACCCCAATATCAGTTGGGAACTCAGTTCTCGAAGTTGTTGACGAGTACATCTACCTGGGACAGACAGTCAAACTAGGCAGGTCCAACTTCGAGAAAGAGGTCAATCGTCGAATCCAACTCGGCTGGGCAGCGTTCCGAAAACATCGCAATGTCTTTTCGTCAAAAATACATCAGTACCTCAAGACAGGAGTTTGCGACCAATGTGTGTTACCAGTGATGACTTATGGCACTGAAGCGTGGTCTCTTACTATGGGCCTCATAGATAAGCTCACAGTCGCACAACGAGCTATGGAGAGGGATATGCTCGGGGTTTCTCTACGTGATCGATTCAGAAATGAGGAGATCCGTAGAAGAACGAATACACCGACATAGCCCAGAAGATTAGGCAGTTAAAGTGGCAATGGGCAGGGCACATAGCACGCAGAACAGATGGCCGATGAGGCCGAAAGGTTCTGGAGTGGAGACCACGGACCGGCAAGCGCAGCGTAGGCCGTACAGCGACATGGTGGACAGACGACCTGATGAAGGTCGTATGACGACGTTGGATGTAGGCCGCTTCCAACCGGCCCTTTTGGAAAATCATGGGGGAGGCCATGTTCAGCAGTGGATGTCCTACGGCTGAAATGATGATTATGATGATGAACTATTATACATTAGCTTGGAACTAAATTAAATATATATACTATAAAAAATAAGCGCAAAAAAATATGTATTGTATTTATTCATAATACTATAATAAAATATTATCTGTACAGGTAAAAAGTTATATATAAAATAGAATCGGTTTACGTTATTCAGTTTAATTTCAATGTCACCTTTAGAGACAATATATGGATATTATAAATAGTCGTGTAAACCCGTAAAAGTCCCTGTAGTATAAATATTAGAAATCGATGCGACCATAATAAGTAAAACAATCCCCGAAAATAAAATGAGATATTTTATACATTGATAATATGTGGTCTGATATATAATTTTGTTAGAGGAATCGATATATTAGAAATCCATTAGGTACCAAGGTATTATAATAATTTTTTTAATATTATTTATTTTTGTTTACACAAATCGTCAAAGTTATGTTCAAGCATGATATATAACCATATATAAATTTATTTTTTTGACACCGTATCTCGTGTGCGGCGCCACTGAATTCGCAAACGAGTATCACAAAATAAATTTACAGCGTTCAGTTTCAGTAGGTTTTTGGACCACGGCTTAGTTTTTGTAGGCTCGATGAGTCAAACAAGAGCTACCACATTTTTTTATCAGCGAGTTATTCGTTGTTATCTTTTTGTTTTGTGAAATAGTTTTAACGAGCGGCGCCGAACAAAACACTAAGCCCACTGGTGTTTTTAGGAGGTAGAAAGGGTTTATACAAATTGTGTGTAAATGATTGAAGCTTGCGTTGTCTGTCAGTTATGAAACTGTATTAACCCTTTGCCTACCAGAGACGTACATTACGGTACATGAAGGATTAAAATTAAAAGCCATGATTGACAGTAGTGCCAGTTTTTTTAATAGCCTGCTATATTAAGTCGAAGATGGTAGCACTATGGTGGACTGCTGGATGGTCCACTGCTGGACATAAGCCTCTCCAATTGCACGCCACTTAGGTCTATCTTGGGCTTCTCGCATCCAGTTTTTGCCAGCCGTCTTGCGCAGAATGTCACTCCACCGTGCCTCAGGACGTCCTATACTACGTTTGCCGAGACGCGGTCTCCACTCTAGAACTCGTTTACCCCAACGGTTGTCGGTTCTACGGCTAATATGGCCAGCCTACTGCCACTTCAGCTTGCTGATCCGGTGGGCTATGTCGATGACCTTGGTTCTCTGACAGATCACTTCAATTCTGATGCGATCCCTCAGAGAAACACCGATGGGCTGATTATGAAGCGAATACATTTCTCGCTGAACGACTACTGAAACAATATCATACAGTTAGTACTGGGTGGAATGACACCTGTCATGGGCGTGGCACATACCATCAGGTAAAAAACTTACTCATTTTATCAGGTTAGGTGTAAAAAGTAAATACTGATTAATATATACTGTCTTCATTAGCTTACGCATGCAAAATATAAATAGATGTCGATTGGGAATGTTGAGCGCTTTACGTTTTCAAGGAAATACAACACCTAGCATGTTCACGTTTCCCCCACTCTTATAAAGGTCAGTAAGGACTCGTGTTGTAAGTTTATTCGAGCGTATTACATTTTGTACTGTAAATATATAGAATGGCTTTTTATTATGGCGTTAATGTAATAAGGCCTCATTATAGGTCTCTCAAAATATAAATAATACGGCCACTGGCTGAATAAAATACTGACCACGCTATTTCTAAATTGTCAATTACATTTCCTCTAGAACATATCAGAAAAGCGAATTAAACTTAGATAATACGAGTCCCCTAACAAAAGATACAAAGGAAACTTAATAATAGAGTCTTCGCTAAGAACAATTGAAAATGTCGCAAGTGTACAAATCCAGCTCAACATCCGGTTTACCGCGTTCCGGTTTAGTGAGCACACGTCCTTATTTTATGCTGAGGTGCAAAAAGCTAATAGTGAACAAATACCCTTATTTTATTTCTTGGGGGAAACAAGGAAGATGTATTCTATGTTGCTTGATGGATTTTATTGTTTATATTTTTTCGCCCAGCTGTCTATTTATATTCTTTTCCGAAAACGGATTGTATTTTTATTAAATACTAGCTGCGCTCCGCGATTTCATCCGCATGGTGATGAATGATGATGCTAATTAATCAAATATTGCGTTACTCAGGCATAATATAGCTTTCTACAGGTGGAAAGTTTGTTTAAACCGGTTATGTAGTTTTTGCTTTTATCAGTAACAAACAAACTATCTAACCTCTTTATTATTAGAGTAGATAGGTATTAACATTAAGGTAGGAATAATGTGGCACAGTTTGTACCGGCAGTAATATTGCATATTTTAACACGGAAATGTTAGTTATTGTGACATAACGGTAAAAGTTATACAAAGGGTATCGCTTATTTTTTTATTCGCTTATTCTTATTGCAGGCATTGATAACCTCTATAAAACTGTAGCACATCACTTTTCTCTATTATCAATAGTTTCCGCAGTATACACGATATAAAGAATGTTT
This sequence comes from Selenia dentaria, assembly GCA_917880725.1. Classification (NCBI taxonomy): domain Eukaryota; kingdom Metazoa; phylum Arthropoda; class Insecta; order Lepidoptera; family Geometridae; genus Selenia; species Selenia dentaria. The sequence continues at coordinate 35,336,790 of OU862886.1, forward strand.
CGGCGTTACTATTTCATTTCGGCATATTTAATTATTGTGACATAACTGTAATAGGTGGTGTTGTGACTTTATTGTAGATATTGATGTTTTCTTTAAAACTGCAGTACTCTATTGTCAATAGTTTCCGCAGCGTACGCGGTATAAGGATGTTTTTTCGTATATTTTTTACATATTGGTTACATTATTGAAGTTTTCAGACGGAAACTTTTTTGAAAATATTATATAGCCTATGATACTCAGTGATACTCAGCTTTCTAACGGCAATATATTTTTAAGAATTTATGTAATTAGCCCTGTGGGCCGAGTACGAAAATCTGCTTAAGTGTAACATTATCGTATCGTTTACGTATTCAGTACAAACTGTGAGTTATCTGTGCCACTATTGTACTAGATAAATGACAGTTTGTACTAAATACGTTAACGATGCGATTACGTTACACTTAAACAGATTTTTGTGCTCGGCCCACAGTAGTTTTTAAGTATATTCGTTACATACAAAAATAGAAATCTTTCCTCTTCATAATATTAGTATAGAATTATATATGACTAAACCGATTATAGCAATTATACATTTTAACATGCCTGAAAACCATATCGGATTAACACAATAATTATAACCGCATCAAAGTCGAAGTAGTTGATTCAGAGTCAAAAGAACTAGTACAGCATACATGCCAACATAGAGACAGACACACAAATAGACAGTCCCAACTTATAACATAATCTTTGTCAGTATTAAAAAATACTACGTTAAGCTAGAGAGGCATTTTGAAGCCAATTTAATAAGTTTCAAACAAAATTGAAGGTGTTATGTTGCATAGCTGAGGAGTTCCTGTGTCTTCATCCATAGACTCATCAGACTAGCTCCACCAGACAATAATATTGTATTTACATTTAAGTTACAAAGGTCTATCTAACTTCAGGTCAATCCTTTGCTCAAAAATTGGCAAACATAGTTAGTACATGTACTTTTTGAAAAATTGAATACCGACTTCCATTCTCTTCAGTTATTGGAGTGTATCTCAAAAACTACTGGACCGAATTTTATGAAATTTAAATGGACTATACGGAAAGCACCAGCTTTCAAACAAAAAAATAATTTTGAGAATCGGTTCACCCAATCGCAAGTTATGAGGTAACGAAAAAAAACAGTCGAATTGAGTACCTCCTTCTTTTTGGAAGTCGGTAGAAAATAGAAGTGGATATAGTTTATCCTGTCTAGTATAAACACGGAATATTTTTATAAAACAAAAAAAGAATTTTGGGAATCAATTCACCCTGTCGAAAGCTATTAGGTAATAAACATAAAAAATACAGTCGAATTGAGTACCTTCTCTTTTTGGAAGTCGGTAGAAAATAAAAGCTTGATCAAAATGACACATTTTTTTTTATATATTTACTGGTTGAATATTGCTAAGCGTTAAGTCTTTTAGTAAAAAATAATAAAGGATACTGAGGTGTGAAGAACTAATACTTTTGTTTAATATCGCTTGGGGGCAACAAGGAAAGTGTTTCAACAAATAGGTTTACTCATTTTCAGAAAAATAAAACTACTATAAGGCAAAAAATGTTTGTGAAATTTAATAGGTATGGAAGTTATCTGATAATATAGTCTATCAAATCCCAAACACTTTTATAGGTATAGGTAAGCACTTTTGGCAATATTTGTTAGAAATAATTTCTGTTTTGGAAGAGTAGCCCGATCTCTTGTACCTGGCACTTGATGAGTTTGATAAAGACTTTTTGTCCAGTTGATAGTGTTGTTGTTCCAATCAGGTGTTACCAAGCTGTATAACTAACTATTGTAAATATATATCATTTTTGCAGTTTTCTATACCTAATGTATTTAAGAAACCAAGCACTTACTTACATGCGTATATATAATAAGTAGCTGCTCTCCGCGGTTTCACCAGCGCGGTGATGGATGATGATGATGATGATGAATCTAATATAGTTTTTGTTACTCAAGGTGAATAAAGCTTACTAATGGTGAAATAATTTTTGAAATCGGTCTAGTACTTTTTGAGCCAAGTTACAAACATACATACAAATCTTTCCTTTTTATAATATTAGTATAGATTATTGAAATCTAAAGTTGTCTTGAAAGTCTAGCACGAAAATTGGTGTAAGTGTAACGTAATCGTACCATTATCATTATTTCAACTCAAGCTTGAGGTAAGGATTGAAAACTGATGACTGATAAGGCTCAGTGGAAATGTTGACGCTTTACTTCAATCAAAATTATAAGATTTGACCGTTCTGTCATTTGACACACGATAAGGTACACTTTAAAGTAGCTAGAAGAACAATAATTCACGAAGTTATATTAAATCTTTTTACGTAGTTAACCATGTACTTCCGGTTATCTTTTCCGATATCCCTTTCGTCTGAATATGGGCAGGTCCGATAATGTACGTAAATGATGTGCACAATAATTGTGTTGACCCTCATTAAACTCGCCGTTGGCCGTTTTTGAAGTGTGTTTTATGAGCCGTGAGGGATCCAGCGTACCACCTGTCTATATCGTCGATATATTGGCGCAATTACTGTTGAAATGCGATCTTTTGTTTTAGATATAAATAAGTAAATAATATTAACAGAAGGCCAAAGTGCTTGTGCTTACCTCGTTTATATAACGCGGTAACATTGCCAGCTTTTTGGGCATTCAGCCTGCAGATACAGTGATTTTAATGCTGTTTTTCTGGACGAATTTAAATCTAATTTGGGACGCATACTAAGGACATATTTCTACACAAACTGTTGTAAAAAACGAATAGGGTTCGTGGGTGAAGGTTAGCGTTATATATGAATGCATTCCATTTTATTGTAGGAAAATGTATACCTATATATACCACTCAGACTACGCAGTCCTCTCCGATTTCTTGAGACGAACCCGTAAAACAAGATTCGACCTCACAGAACAGAGGAAGCGCGACTAATGGCTAAAACTTATATTGAGCTCAAAAGTCTACATGGGTAAGCCTATCGGAAGATTCAAGCACATAGGTAGGTTGGTTTCAAAGCTCTGAATTGGTTTTTTACTAAGTCTGGAGAAAAGCGAAAGTTATTGCATGGTTATAATGGCTCGCGCGCTCTACAGTTCCCACAGAACCACTTGTTTACAACCGAACCGATATGTTTGAATAACGTTTTTTGTTAGCTGAAGCGGCACTACGGAGGTTATGCTTATTTAACTTAAATTCTAAGTTATGATTCGTTTCTGTATAAGAAAATGGTCGCGTTGAAAACTAGAATTTATGTTTAGAATGACGTCGAAAACTCTGTAATGGTTTATAGCAACGATATTATTATACTTATTTACCGCCTATCGCGTACCTGAAGGTGGTTCAGGTTGTGAGTATCATACATACACGGTGCGACCTTTGATGCAATAAGTACTTATAATAATATAAACATAGCCTCTAAAGTACATACAAAACTGAATCGAACTATTTATAAGATACTAGCTGGTGCCCGCGACTACGTCTGCGCAGGATTAGTACTTCGAGTAGCTTATTATTTCCCCAAGGGCATATCTACTCGTATCTTTATACCAAAATGTAAAAAAATATGTACATGGTCAAACGCGATTGCTATATAGTATTATTTGAGTACATTTAATTACATGAACTTACAGGATAAAAATTGCCATTACATTTCATCACCCTTGACGGTCGCCGAACACGTCTAGTGTATCGAGCTGCCAAATTGACTTGGCTTTTGATTAAGCTATCAGAAACTGACACAAACTTTGACAGAACTGTCATCATTACAATCTTGATGTAGGCAGAGATCATAGAATAAGTCATATTCTAAGGATCTATTCTTATTCCAGAGATCTTATTATTTTGTCTATGCTGTGCCCAAGCATATTTCGCTTTTCATCCGCTTGGTGATGGATGATGACGATGATGAAAAGTATCTTATGTGTTAAACCAGTGCCTCATCTACCTCCATATCAAATTTCATCAAAATTGCCCCCGCCGTTGTAACAAAGATCCACACATCCACACATCTATACATCCACACATCTATACATCCATACATCCATAGATGCACACATCCACACATCTATACATACATACATCTATACACCCATACATCTATACATCCATACATCTATACACCCATACATCTATACATCCATACTTTTGCGTTTATAATATTAGTAGGATGTGATTTTAGGTTTTTTTTTAGGGATTTTACATTATTGATTGAAATTTTTCAAATTATTCCTTTTTAATAATTTTATTTGAACTAGTAATAAAACAATTTTAAACGCATTCAATTGCTAATAGTTGCTTAACCTAGTGAGCTCCCGACTATGATCAAATTTGCAAACCAGAGTTGCAAAAACCCCGCAAAAAAACAAGTGACTGTCGCTTTTTCGTTGATATTACCGATCTGGTATTTTTCAAATGATAATTTGTTATGTAAAAAAAAATTCCATGTCAATCAAAAAAACAAAACATTAGCTTAAATCTATTGTATATTTGAATAGATAACATTTTTAATTAGATCCTTATTTGATTTGGCCTTGGCATACCTGCCAAGGCGGCTTTACGGAATGTTTTTTGGCATACAGGTATGCCAAGGCAGCTTTACGGGTTTAACTTTAATGTATAAGAATCGCGGAAGCACGGAATTTAGATTGTAGATTTGAAGAAGGTTTCATGTTTACTTCTTAAATGTCTTGTATATTGTTGTTTTTTTTTTTCAAGTAAGTATTTGAAAAAAGTGAGTCAGTGTATTGTCAGCCGAGTAAACTGGGTAAAATAGTAATAACGTAATTTAAAAAATTACCTTTACCAAATAAAGGTCTTACATAATGCTATCCAACAATCGCCAAACTAAACTTGTTGCAGAACTCCCTAATATTATTATATCAAATCATTGCAAGATCATACACGACAAGAGTTTCCGTACAAAGTTTAATAACCAAGTCATCGCAGTACATCTCCACTCGCTTTATTAAACATTGTTAATAACCTATCTCCTCCCAACTTCCTCGTGTAATGTACACAGAAGTTATAATAGATTCATATATTACATGTAATTAAACCGAGGTTCTGTACAGTCGGCGTCGGTAACACGGGAACAATAAACGGGCCAAATACAGGCTCGTGAGGTATGGGGTTAGAAAAATACGCGCTGATTGCTGTTAACTTTGTTATTTATGTGTTTTAATTATTTTTTATGGATGTTTTTGTGTTACCATTGTGAGTTCTGGCAACTTTCTGCTTGATGGCGCATCGTAAGGGTTAAACGTCAGTACTGATTTATATTTTTATATTGGTTGAAATTAATTTTCGCAATCAATTTCAAAATACGTAAAACGAAATGCCTTTATAGGTCATTTAGCCTGAAATCTTATATCTTTCAATGAAGTATATATATTAGCACGTGGAATAAAGAAGCAAAATGACCTTCTGAAGACAGCCGTGTCAATACTAAGGTTTAAAAAAAAATTACGTACCTATCTAACATACAAGGGGCACAACTTTTAATCATATCATCGCTCTCCATTCATTAAGACGCGGTCCAACCCCAATTTTAAAATAATTTACGATGCTTTACGTAAGGTTGAAAATCGCTTGTTAGATCGGACGATGTAATGCGAAAATGCGTTAATATTGTACGTTTTCTTTATATTTTTCGATATATACTAACACAATCGAAAAAACTGCTGGTTATAACTTTAGTACTATGCGTTGGCTAAGTATTACTTAAAAAAATATAGTGTTATAGCTGAAAATTCTGAGAGTTTAGACGTAAAAGTTTATTTTTGTGGATCTATTCAGGATTTTTTTCTGCTGAAAGAGAGTTATATTTATGAATTCTATTCGGTTATAACTCTTTTCCTATTCCTTTTCTGACCTTTGTATTTTTTTCATAATATACTATCGATCTGTTTCGTTACACTTGGTGTTTAAAACTTTTGTTTTTTCTTTATTTAGGGTACAAGTGCGCCTTAAGCAAGCTTGATGTTCAATCTGAGTTCAGGTTTATACAAGATAACCGCACATAGCTTTTTAACAGTAATTTCGCCCTAATGATTCGTTAAGGTGGAGCGACGACATACGCAAAGTGGCTCGTAGTAGTTGGATAAGAAAAGCCAAAGATCGAGCTCAGTGGTGTGCATTAGGAGAGGCATATATCCAGCAGTGAACTGGTACTGGCTGGCGGTGATGATTCGTTTAGAGACGGTGACGATCGAGTGACAAAACATGAATATTATTTAAGAGCAGTGGAATTTTGAGCGAGTTCGTCCGGGGAAGTACTGCCATCATAGCTATTTCCACCAGGAAGCAATAATGTTCGCATTACTGTATTCCGGTTTGATGGGTATAGATGCAGGTAAAATAAAAGACACTTGATATTTAACAACCTAATATCTCAGGCTGGTGGACGCCGTGCAGTTCAGTCCGCTTAATTAGCTACCTATCTTTCACTTTTTCTTTTCACTATAACATTGAAAATTGTTCACCGAGCAATGAATATCAGCTGTCATTGAAAGCCACTCAAGGTCTAGTATTAAGAATAATAAAAAGAAATTGTGATAAAAATGGAGGCCTCATAAAATCATATAACAAGTACAATTTGAAAAATCTAATACCGACTTCTATTCTATTCAGTTATTGGAGTGGAACTCAAAAGTACTGGACCGAATTTGATAAAATTTAAATGGAACCATACGGAAAGCACCAGCTTTCAAACGAAAAAATAATTTTGAGAATCGGTTCACCCAATCACATGTTATGAGGTAACGAAAAAAAACAGTCCCTCCTTCTTTTTGGAAGTCGGTAGAAAATAGAAGTGGATATAGTTTATCCTGTCTAGTATAAACACGGAACAAAATCACAATTTTACCAACAAGCTGTTCATACTCAACATGTTATTGCCCATATTGGATATAGAAGACTGTATATTTATTTATATTAACGGGGCTTAATCGCGTTAGTAATAGTATATATTGACAACCCCAAAATTATCTCAACGGAGCGTCACTATTACTCAAGAATGGTACGTGAAGCGATTAAGATTAAAAAACACCGTAACTTCAACCGGGAGGTTGGTTTCAAACTGGCGGCAACATGGAATCCAGTGATTAAAAAGTGTTCCCGTCGCGATTTATCCTCAGAAAAATCTGTCGATATCGTTAGTGTTGTGTGTCGGGTCAATGACTTTTTATAACAACTGTTGAGGGTATTTAAAAAAATATCTCCATACTTCACGACAATGACACCCGCCTCTTCAGTCCATACACTAAAATATATACTAGGAAACTTCAGTCCGCTCGTGACCACGATCAATGCAACTTAACCGAAACGTCGAGGTAAATAAATACTATTACTAACGCGATTAATATAATATAAATATGTGTTCACATCGCGAAAGTTTAAAAATTACTGTATATTTATGTTGGTGACAGAACCAATATGGAAATAGTAACAATATCGTTTGCGGTGTGGTCGAAAATAAATCGCTGCAGGTGGTCCATTCCAGCTTCCATCTATACAGGGTGTTTGGTAGAGGGACCGACATACCAAATGAACGTGTTCGGGGGCCCACTTGGAGAATACCCAAAAAAAGCAAAGCAAAATTATATGGATAATGGATACCTGGATTTTTAATTGGATTGGCCTGAAGGTGTATCGGGACCAAATTCAACTAAAAACATCCTGTCTAAAACAGATTTCACAAATGTTATTGTGGTAAATAGGTACGATTTCAGAGAAAAAGGGAAAATTCACAAAAAAAAAGGTAAAAATATTGGGGGGTCTGGGATTTTTTTGGCCAACTTGTATTCTCTAAGTGGGCCCCCGAACACGCTCATTTGGTATGTCGATCCCTCTACCAAACACCCTATATATATGGATTCGGAAAAACTTTATCTTTGAATCTAAACTTTTAAATCTGACAACCCTGATTTAAATCATTAACATTTTACCGAATAAAATATATATACAACTTATTCATCTATACTAATATAATAAATAAGAAAGATGTGTATTTTTGTATGTAACTAATAACCTTAAAGACTACTGGACCAATTTCAAAACCGTGGTATTTATTTCTAATGAGCTCCCGATATTTCGATACTGTTGCAAGCGCCACGATCGCGGGACGACCTCATCATGTTCATTCCGAAAGTAACAATATGTTTATATAAAAAAAAACCTTGAAAGTTTGAAAAAATTTAACAATAAGCCCCAATATTTTTTTACGTCGAACCCCATGGTATATTTTTCACTATTAACTAGGTACGATAACTAACGAAAAAAGATAATTAACTTAAAAACTTTTACTCAATGTGGAAGACAGATAAATTTGGATATAAATAAAACAAAGAAAATTTTATATTTGTCGATTGTAATAACGCTTATGTGTTATTTCAAGCTATATTAAACGTATATGTTACTAGGTTCTCTGTGTGGTTTCACCCGCGCGGTGATGGATGATGATGAATGTTATAAAGCCTATGTTTCTCAGGGAAAATGTAGCTTTCTAATGGTGACAGAATTTTGAAATCGGTCCAGTACTTTTTGAGCCAATTAGTTACAAACATACAAACAAATCTTTCCTCTTTATAGTATTATATACTAGCTGCTCTCCGCGGTTTCCCCGCGCGGTGATGGATGATGATGATGGATGATGATGATGATGATGATGATGAATATTATATAGCCTATGTTACTCAGGGTGAATGTAGTTTTCAAATGGTGAAAGAATTTTTGAAATCTGTCCAGTACTTTTTGAGCCAATTAGTTACAAATATACTTACATACAAATATTTCCTCTTTGTAATATTAGTATATATATTAGTATTAGTATGATAAAATAAATGCTGGCCATATCAGTGCCGTAATTCTGGCGCGCCGGAGAATCATTAATTTATTCAAACAGCACTTTGACATTTACAATATTAGTTAGACGAATACGATTACCTCACAGGATATTGCTTTATGAAAATAAATTTGAGTGAGATGTGAACCAATTTTCTGGACGTTCCATTAGCGATAGGAAATTAACTCTGAAAATATTTGCTTACCGAAATCTAGAGCGAAAAGTATAATAAAACTAGGAGCCTGAATAAATTCAGTAAAATATTATTCTAAAATTAGGTTTTCTTCATTAATTTTGTTTTCAATATCGAATGACTTTCATCACAGGTTTTTATTAATATAATTTTAGGAAAACGTCTTAGCTATGTACTTCTACCTATTTAAGATATAAATTAGCTTCCCGCGGATTCGTTCGTTCTGTTCCTAGCAAAAATAACGAAGTTTTTGGCAGAAATTTACCAATCCGTAGAAGATCACCAGTGAACAGAAACGTTCTCGGGTCTTGGACGTTTATGATAAGTTAATCGCACACGTTACAATTCCTGGAATCGTAGTATGTTTTCTAAGAAAACTATCTATTATTGGCGAGATATGGTGACTGGTCTACGGGTTGTGTGTGTCCATGTCTCTTGTGACACAGAGTATCCTAGTGCAGTGGTGTGTGAACGTTAATATTACGAGGGTCATTTAAAAAGTTCTTAGCCTAACATACTTAATGAAACCACACGATTTGGAGTTAATTTTAAGTTTCAACATACTCTCCTCCGAGCTCAAAACACTTTTTCCATCGACCCGCTAAGGCTTCGATACCCGTTTTAAAAAACTTTTAACTTCGTCTAACTCCTCAAAATAAGCGTCCACGGCGGCTATGACCTCTTCATTTGTAAAAAAAATCTTTTTCTTTGCTTTGATCAGTGGAAGCAGTTAAAGGCCGGCCACTACGAGGCTCATCTTGAATGGTCTCACGACCACGTTTAAACTCTGCCACCCAGTTTTTAACAGTCGCATACGAAGGAGCGGACTCACCCAAAGTAGCAGACATGTCTTCATGTATAGCTTTTGGAGTTAAACCTTTCCGAGAACTCAAAATAAATACAATGGTGAATATCCTGTTTCTAAAGTTTATGATTGCACTTTTATCATTATGCTCATAGGGTTTTCCCGCTTAATTGAAAGTTGAAAATACGTCTTAATAACAAGAATTTCAATACAATTATTTTCTTCTCTAATTGTGTGATCTGAAGCCTAGTCACGTAATATAATCCTACATAAATAAGTTTGCGTATGCGTTGCCGTTACGTTAGTTTTCATTGAAGCTAATTTATTTATTTTATGAACATAGGATGGTACATGTGTGGACACACTGGCGCCATCTCATCCCTGGGACGATTTATTGGGCTGACGCTGTGACGGCTAAAGCGGAAGACGGCAAACGTCATTAATATGTGTATTTAGATTTAATGTACATGTTTGCGCCTTTTCGGGTTGAGACTTTAGGCCCGTGTGGTCCGTCCGCTCTCATCTTCTTTACGGATCTGGCCAACCGTTTGGATGAGACGACGGGTGACCGAAATGCTGGCGCCTACTTTGGGCAAAAAGCTAAGTATCATTGCCATCCAGCGTGGCAATGCTGATTGACCGCGACAGCGCGGCTCATTTCTCACAATCAATCGTAACTACCTATTATAGGATTTATTTTTTATTTTTATTTATCAGTCAAGAGTATTTTGTAGAAATCAAATACTCAAATACTCATTTATTCATAAACTTGTTTACACGTCAAATTCATTTTGGTTCAGGTAGAGTAAATTTAATACATAACGAAACTGTATACACAATAATATACAGTGTCCTCAAATAAAGACATGCTCAATAGTAAAAATTTAAAATTATAATAATATAAATAGGTAAGTCTTCTCGTCAAAAATACCTCAGTGCCTCAAGACAAGAGTCTTCGACCAATGTGTGATGACTTATGGCACTGAAACGTGGTCTCTTACTATGGGCCTCATAGAAAAGCTCAAAGTCGCACAACGAGCTATGGAGAGGGCTATGCTCGGGGTTTCTCTACGTGATCGAATCAGAAATGAGGAGATCCGTAGAAGAACGAAAGTCACCGACATAGCCCAGAAGATTAGCCAGTTGAAGTGGCAGTGGGCAGGGCACATAGCACGCAGAACAGATGGCCGATGGGCCGAAAGGTTCTGGAGTGGAGACCACGGACCAGCAAGCGCAGCGTAGGTCGTTCACCGACACGGTGGACAGACGACCTGATGAAGGTCGCAGGACGACGTTGGATGCAGGCCGCTTCCAACCGGTCCTTTTGGAAAATCATGGGGGAGGCCTATGTTCAGCAGTGGACGTCCTACGGCTGAGATGATGATGAAATAGGTACCTATATATTGTGCAGGTACAGTTATACTTTTGTTTGTCAATATTTCAATCAATAATATAAATAACAACATAAAATTAAACTAGAATAATACAGTTGAATAATGTCAATTGAATAAATTAATACAATAAACAATTATTTAAATGTCATAAATTCGTCAAAAGTATAGAACGTTTGCTCGATAAGCCAGCGTTTTAATTTTAATTTAAAACATGCTAAACTCGATGCAGCAGTGATATGAATGGGAAGCTTGTTATACACCGCAGGTCCACTCACATGGGTGATAGACAGCCACCTGAAAGATCACTATTGAAGGTAGTGTGAGTATTCCAAGTTTCTTAAAAAGAGGCCTTGCCGAGATATCACGCGGCACCCGAACCATTGCTCGGAGAGCTCGCTTCTGCATACGAAACACGCGTTCCCATTCTGCACAGCCCCACAGTTCCGCTCCGTATTGCAGAAGCGAGTGCACCGTCGCGAAGTAGCAGGACCGCGCGATGTCCACGGACACCACTCGAGATACCCGACCTAGTGCGTAACATGCACTACCTACGAGTACTTTCCCACACAACTTATATATGTGGTTCGTCCACGTGAGCCCGCTGTCAATATCAAACCCCAGGAATGTAGTGTGTTCAGCCTGCTCAATATTACTGCCGTCTTCTGTCACTGTGAGTGCCCTAGTCACTCGCCCAGATAAGTTAAAACACACAAAGTGTGTCTTACTCAGGTTGAGTGCAAGACCGTTTGTTGAAAACCACGCGGCGAGGCTAGTTGCAGTGTCATTCAATTTCTTTTCAAGAGTATTTAGTGAAGTTGCAGTTGCAAATTGTCTTATTGAGATTGATTGAGTATGTAGCATGGTATGTAGACTATGTAGCTTGCTTTCATCAATGTGTCCTTTATTTCTGGGATGTTTAGAAATGTAATAGAAAACCAAACCGAAAGGATGAGTTATTACTTTTCCAAAATACTTACATCATATTTGTAGATTCTAAACTGAATATAGATACATTTTATTATTAGTCTGAGGTTATCACTTTGTAGGCAGAGATAAAACGAGACAAAGTCATACAAACCTATAACGAACAGAAAAAGGAAGTGTCGCGGAGCTATTCAAACTCGCCAAAAACCGGGTGAAATATGCGGAGCTGACACCCAGCCTTCACTAGTTGAAGAGGTACTAGAAGAAGAAGAACTTATCTTGCATACGTTGCAGTTGCAGTGCCTAGCAGTCGATGTTCAACGGATAATTTGCCTATGAGGGGTAGTTGTACCGTTGGTCAATTAATGGTAGCGATTCACTTGTTCAAAAAACTCAACTATATAACTATATTATAAGATTTATGCGGATTATTGCTATGAGGCTCAGCGGCTGATATAGAGAACTATTCGAGCTATATACAGAATGGGTCCCGCGATTCTTTGAGAGATTTCTTTAAAGAAATCTATATTAACTTTCATTATGACGTCCACTGCTGAACATAGGCCTGCCCGACGTCAATATTAACTTTGCTTCACTTGTATGTTTTTGCAAATATAATGTATGTTCGTAAAAATGTACTTAAATATAAGTTAAATAGTTTAGCTTATTTCTAGTATGTAAAGGGTGGTGCTCTTTTAATACTAGGAATAAGAATAGGATAGCTGTACCTAGTTTTAGACTTACGAAGACTAAAAAGTCGTTCCTAGTAAATTGTGTGCGTTTTTACAATAAAATCCCAAAACACATAACTGTAAAACATTTTAATAAAAGAAGTATATAATATAAAGTTCGACATTATATAGAAGACAAATATGCTTGGAATACTCCACTTCTGGCAAGTTGTCATCTGCCACCCATCAAATGTAATAATAGTAGTACCTAAGTAGAAACATACATCTATATAAAAAGAACGGCCCCGAGTTTCTTGCCGCTTCTTTTCGGTAGGCTCTATATATTTTGGAACGCTGCGGTAGAACCTTTAGAGTAAATTATAATGAATTAAAAAAAATATAATTAATTATTGACGGTCATAGGTGCGTCTTTGACGCCTAAATTGAATAAATGATTTTGACTTTGTACTTAGCGAGACCACTTAATATTGCAATTTAAAGAGAAAAAAATTGCTAAGCACTCTAGGACGGAATTTTAACCCGCGTACAACGAATTAATCATATACAATATACTTATTTATGGATAAATCTTACAAAGAAATAATGAACAAATAAAACTACACAAAATCACTTGACAAGTAAAACTTGCTGACACGATTTGCAGACACGCTCAAAGCGCCTAAAATATTCTGACAGTATTTTCTTCCATCCATCCGAAAACACATTGCATTAGGGTATATCATCCAGGAGAGCATTCGGAATACTGACGGTTTGGGATATAGGAGATGTGACGTGGGCAACAGTACGATGTGACAGCATAACAAATAAGTAATTCATGCTTTCTGGTCCGATGGTGTACATTTTTCCAGAATATAACCCCGAGAGAGAATTATTTAAAAAGATTATGTATATAATAATGTAGATTCTTAAAATTATATTATTTTTATTGCACTAATTATTACAACTGACAATTGTAGCTCGCACGCCTAGTGAGGCTTGCCTACAACTGCCGTGCGATTCTCTAAGAGCAAACATCGTTGCATCTTTGACAACATCCGTGCAACCTGAATGATGAAATGGCAAGAAACGTTAGAAAAACAACCTTATGTACTAGGGCGATATCTCATAAAGTATTTGACATCGGTGAACTCGTCGACCAGCTCATCGACGTATCGTTAGAGAATAGCACAGCAGGTGAGCAGTACCATCCAGACTTTAGAACCGAAGCGTTGAAGTCAAGGCACTAATGCATTATTACACTAAGCAGTATTGCAAGATATCTCTGTAATAAATAAAATTACTGGTTTAAAAAAATGGAAAAAAAAACATTTTTGAAAACATCTGAACAAGCTTTGTTTGATTTAGATGTATATACTTAGTATTAGCACAAAATAAATAATATATTAGTAGTGCTATGGGTAATGAGGCAATCCACGGGAGATATTATAACACGAGTTTAATCAGCCAATAGGAATAGTAGCGCCACGGGAAAGTAAAATTACCCTTCACTCTACTGGTAGTCCCACGCGGTAGTGTCATGGGAAATGAACGAGATATCTGCTTAGTATTAGAAATGGTATGGTTGCAGCACTTTTCTGAACGATCCCTTTTACAATGGGTTCTACTGTTATTAAAACAAATTTCACTCGCTAATTCCACACGCCCACACAGTAATGTTTGAGAAGTATTATTCGAAGCAGAATACTTGGCTGTGGTGTTTCAAGATATGCAGTGCTCTGCATACAGCATAACAGTGACTGAAGCTACTGAAAAATATATGAATATTAATATTAAAGGCCTTTGAGTATGTTAATCACGCGTAACATTTACACAAACTAGACTATTACAGCATAAAAGGAAAGGCACACGAGTGGTCACTGAACTATTGAAGACATAGGATGCAGTACACATAATTACCCATAGATTATAAAGCCTGTTGTCGGCTCATGAATGTTATTTCTTCTAAAACATGACATACATATAAAAATATAACTATGGTTTTTCATAAATATGTATTACCTGTAGGGGTGCGTCTTTATGTAATAATACAAACTGTAATATAGGCAAGGTACACATATTTATTATTTGTGAAGGAACAAAATTCTAATTCCAAATTTATTTACATTCAATGTGCGAAATCGAATTTACCATCCGCAATTCGAATTAAACACTAATTGTTGAAACTTTGAATTTATAATATTATACATTAATTATTAGATACTTTCCGAGAATCAGTGATAAAAAATATTTTTTAGCAGATATAATACAATTATAAATCAAGTAATAACTGGAATATCTGGTCAGAGCGAGTTGTATAGGTGCGACGATGAGCGAAGCGAGCGAAAATAATTGGTTACTGATGACTAGCCCAATACATCTTTCTAAGGCGCTGTGACAACTTGTGTTATTTACCGAATAACTTTGTTTTAGTCCCGACCACTAAGATAAATACTGAGCTCGTTTCAGAGCTCGGTTTCAATTAGTGGCTGTCGGTACCGTCCGTGTCCACATCTTGGCTCCTTGAGGAAGTTATCTCGGCGAAGTTAGAATCATAATGTCAACAAAGTGTTAGTTTCAATACAAATAATAATAAGTGTACTACTATGGGCCTCAAAAGCAAGCTCAAAGTCGCACTACGACCTTTGGATAGAGCTATGCTCGGGGTTTCTCTACGTGATCGAATCAGAAATGAGGAGATCAGTAAAAGAACGAAAGTCACCGACATAGCCCAGAAGATTAGCCATAGTTAAAGTGGCAGTGGGCATGGCACATAGCACGCAGAACAGATGGCCGATGTGGTCGGAAGTTTCTAGTGGAGACTACGGACCGGCAAGCGCAGCGTAGGTCGTCCACCGACAAGGTGGACCTGAAAAAGGTAGCAGGACGACGATAGATGCAGGCCGCTTCCAACCGGTCCTTTTGGAAATTTCTGAGGAGGCCTGGATGTTCAGCAGTGGACGTCCTACAGTTGAGATTATGATGATGAATAAGACACAAACACAGAAACACAAATCTAATCACGTCAACTCACAAAACCCTAAATCTATTATAATAAAGAGATACCTAGTTGATGCCTGGTGCATTTATTAATTTGCACCAGGCATTATATATTTTAACCTTGGACCATGAATAAGGACCATGTAGATTATGATTTTTATTTTTTTATTTGTGTCCAAATAAATCTCCTAGAGGATCCTACAGAGATTCTACTTGGCCGGAGGATCTGAGTTGACAAAATATTCAAATGTAGGAGGATTCATGTTATGGGAGCCAAGTGGACAGAAGCATCTTGCCTATAATGTTTTAGTGCTGTTCAGAGTTGTACACGACAAGAGTAAACTGCATGGTAATGCACTACGCACCTGTTAAATCTCTTACCTTATTATTTTGCTGAAAACATTCATGCCCTTCAAACCGAAGCCCAGTAATGTTTGCCCAGTACTGCTTCATGATTGGATACCTGGCATAGGTGTGTGTGGTACTTCCCCAGATGGTTTCTGCAAAAGCCCTACTACTACTAAAAAGGTATGGTTATATAAAACCTTACCTACTTATACACTATAAATACTTTTCATACCACCTGCTCGAAAATGTCCGATTACATATCACGAAATATCAACATAAAGCAAGGCATTACATCCCCGGGGATGTAATTTTGTATGAAACTCCCTTGGGTGTAAAGTGATTTGGTTTTGGAACGTTAGTTGTAAGAAAAGTCTTCGTAGGGAAACAGCATACAGAAATAAGAAGAAAAAAGGTGCGATTGTACTATTGGGAGTGTGATTGTTGTGCGCTGCGTTGCCATGGGTTACGAACGGCACCTGTCTGCGCATTTAAGCTCATACATAGTACAAGTTACGTGCTGCGATCTGGTGTTTGGTGTTATTTTAACAACTTCCATAAAATGTTATAATTTTGAACGTGCATGTAACTGTACCGAAATATCGGGTGCTCCAAAAACAACTAAGTCGTGGTCTACATCTCGTGAGTACTGATTATAACTTAGGTAACAACCGCGAAAGTCTAGAACAGTGTTTTCCATAAAATGTTCCTTCCAAAGATATTACTCTGTCGTTCTATAATTTGAATATTAACTATTATTTTATTTTACTTTTAACTAAATAACTGCTTTTTTAAAGCTCTGAGTTTTATTGTCTCGCAGTAGGTATAAAAAGTAGAGTATGCACCTCGAGGATAAAGCCTGTCTTTGTCTTGGGCTGCTTTGACCCCTCGCTTCACTCAGGACTCTACATAACTCGCTGCGCTCAGGGATTATTTTAAGAGTCCCCGTTACACTCAGGGTTCAATATACCGCCCGTTACGGAAGACACTGATGTATTTCTTCGGTGCATAATCAACTATCAACACCTTTCCTTATTTATAAAATATCCGTTGACATTCTGTACTGATATCATTACTGCTGCCTTCCCGTTAATTAAAGCGTGCTACGTGTAAAACGAAACCACCAATAATTGGGTCGAATAATTTGGTGTAAATGTTTACGAAGTGCAAATATTGTACAATATTCATTTCCCAGTGGATATGACGTCTGGCACAAACCAGAGTATTCGAAATACTTGAAAATAATATATTAAATTATTTATGACGTTATTTACTATGTGTAAATAAAGCTGCCGAGTGCGAGTATTCGGGATATTTGATGATTCATTAATGAAGAGGATTTTATTTGGAATTCGTTTTACATATTTATTGTGGTAATGAAAACTTTGAAAAGTTGTTTGTTTGTTTTTAATGCTATATCAAGCGACAAGTTCGGCAAATTTCGTTTCTGATGTAAATCACTACGGTTGCCCATAACAGTTGCAATGCCATTTATAATACAACGTTAAAGTTTTACACGTCACAGCACTGAGCTCGTCACCCCTAGACATTGGTTTTTAGTGTCTTTCATCCAGTTATTTTACTCGCTACTGTGGTATTCACTTTCTACAAATAGATGTTTCACACTATTATCGCTTCGCAGCAAACTATCGGTCACTGCGGTGGTACAAACCAAGACGGTCTCGGCAGACGGTAAGTCATGTTACCTCTTTTTCGCATCCTGGCGGCGGCAAGAATACTGTTTTACTCCGTTCCCTCGCGGAATTCACGTAAAGTTATGGAATACAATAAAAAAATATATAGTTACTGGCAACTGCCCGCGACTTCGTTTGCGTAGTAGGCTCGGCCTTCGGCCTTGCCATGTCCTCCCATCTTAACTTGATTTTTCTTACATAAAAACCATCTCCTGACAATAATAAACACAAAAAAATAAGAGTTAGCGAGATTGTTCAATCCGTTATCAAATTATATCATAACCAGGAGAAATATGGGGTCTATTTTATATATATATATATATATATATATATATATATATATATATATACGACTATAATGACGTTAGACGTAATTGACGTCATTTAAAGTAGTGCGCATAGCAAACATTTTCTGCGCCATACTAAATTACGTCATTTCAAATTTCAAATATTTTATTAGTAAGCTCGGAAAAAGATGGGACACACGAACCTCTTAATTTCTTCTGTATTTAGAGGTCATTAAGTTAATATTTACACTTATGTAATGAAAAAATGTGCTAGCAACTAATTTTATTTATCTCGGCTCCAGCATTAGTAACACCGCCTCTTTTGAAAGAGAAATAAGGAGACGTATAGGGATGGCCAAGGGTGCTATGTCTCAATTGCACAAAGCACAACATATATTACAGGACGAAAGTTAAACTGTATATACATTGATATTTTAAATTTTCAGCTACAGTGCTGAAATCTGGTACTTAAAGAAGACAGATCGCGGCCGTATCGATGCTTTCGAAATGTGGACGTGGAGAAAAATGCTTAAAATTCCATGGACTGCCTTTCGAACCAATGTATCCATCCTGCGAGCACTGAAAATTAAGACCAGACTTTCTATTACCTGTTTTCGTAGAATACTACTACATATATATGACCAAAGAATTCTAGTTGTGATTTTCTTTCCTGAATAAGCCAGGAAAGAAGATCATAACCTAGAAAAACGAATAGATACGGGCAACGTCGAAGGAAAAAGATCCAGAGGGCGCAGCCCTTTAAAGTGGTCCGACCAGATCCGCTCTGACCTGGACAAGAACTTTCATAAGGCACTCAACGATGCAAAGAACAGAAACAAATGGTGAAACTGGGCTAAATTTATTCAGAATGGGAATCACGACCCTCAATAATGTGGACGACGCGACGATGACGACGAATGAAAAATATCTGTTAAGAGTCTGTCTTTAAACTTGTTTGTGTACATGCTTTGCCGTATTCCCTTCCGGGCTAGTGAAAAAGTGTTTTTGCACCTTAGACATGTGTTATGCATTTAGTGGTTGATAATTAACACCGTTATGGGCTTTCTGCTGTAGAAGGCACAATGACCTATGTTTGTTATGTAGCATAGTTCGTTAGTAAAGCTAGTGATATTGTTATAGTTTTGTTTAGTTGCGTTTTATGATAGCAAGGTAAGTTTGACAACGATAATCATTATTCTCAGTTCAGGTTGATGGTTTAGGAAAATAGACTATCTTAGAAGGGCCCCAACGGGGCGTTTTGGTGGATTGTAGCCAGTAGGTGTCTTTAAGAAAAGGCAGATGTTCCAAGTGTACAATATTTATTATTATTACGTCATCACGTCATCACGTCGGGGTCACCAATTTGGCCTAGGTGTTGGTGTGCGTGGTAAGTAGTAGGTACCACGGGTATATACACTGGCCAAGTTTTTACTGTAGTAAGTATGTGAGGTGGTAGGTACTTAGCTGTAGTCAGGTGAATAAAATCCAAATGGTTTTCACTTCACAATTGTATTGTTCAGAGTCACAATTCAACAATCACATACAATAAACAGTTAATATAGAAGGAGCAAGTAAGAGTAAGCACAGATTTCACAAGTAAGATGGTACGCGGACAGAAGAAAAGTCAAGCACAGGTAAACAAATAAACAGTAAGAAATTAGGAGATCGCAAGCGAGTAGTTAAGTGAGCGGATGAAGCTTAAAGCGACGTGCGTTCTGCGTCAGACACGAGATCGGACTGGCGTGGCGTGTGAGCGAGCGAGGCGGCCGGCCGGCAGCGGCGTGTGCGCATCTCCCGTTTGCCGCCTAGGTTAGCGTGTGGTGACGTAACCGCAGCGCAGACACAGAATAAATAATAGTGCGCTGTTCGGTACGTTTCCATGAGACGGCGCGGCCAGCTGATTTTAATTTATTGTGTATGTGTTTGATGTCTGTGTGAATGATGATGTATAAATGTGTAGACAATAAATACATATTAACTAATATACAAAGTAGATAAATAAATACGTATGATTGTTATATAAATTATACATACATAAATAAGTGTGTAATATACAATACAAAATATTATTTATGTAGTATTATGTGTAAGTCAAACTTATATCAATAAAGTGGGAGTAGCCCACATTACTATTATTTTGTAATTGATATGTACCACTGTTACAATGTTTGCCTTCAGTAATAAGCTATTTGTAAAGTGTGGCAACAGTTAGGCAATATAATTGCAGATTCAAGCCTTGTGACTAGGCAGACATATAATCGGATTCTGTATGAAATTAATATTAGATATCTCAGCTGCTAAATAGGAATAGTAATATATTGATATTTGGTAAAACTCAGTTGGGAACTGGTTCATTCTAACCTGCCACTCTCAAATATTCCTCGAGTAACACCTTTCTTCGAGAAAAAGGAGTATGCTGAAAATCAGCCTTGCATAGACTAAGTGTCTACGCAGCACAGTGCTGAGCATACCCCTATTGCCTAAGAATAAAATATTTAGTGTTGTTTTATAAATGTACTTTGTTGTGGCAATAAACATGTTTTATTATATTTTTATTATTATTATAATATTTTATTATTTATAAAAAATATTAAACGTTAATTCCGATATATTAATGTAACTATAATAGTAATTTTAAAAAATACAGTTAGTAATTATAAAAAAATAACATAAGTTTAAAATATAAATGTAAACAATGCCACGGACCCATTGAGTCTGTGAACAAAAGCAATAATAAAAAAAAACATAATAGTAATATTGACAATAACATGCGATGATAATATATGAGGCTCACTGTTGAGCCAGTAGAGCTAAAAGGGGCTAAAGCTTCATACAACAGCTGTGTAAGCTGTTTATAGAAATTGTATTTCACTTACCGAATTATGTTTACTCAGAGCAATTCGCGCATGTTACATTTATGGTTGCCATGGTGATGGTGATTCGATCCTCACACATATCGTATACATCCGGAAGTGTGTTTGTCGATTAACAACTAACTGGATTGCTAATCCTTAGAGATATTTAATTTCTTAGATATTTACCAGAGATAGTTGAAATACGGAATATTTATGATAGTAGTGCAAGTGAAGAGCAAAAGGGGTTTTAGGTCATTTGTGTCTCGGGTCCTTAGAATTGGGAGTATACTCACTCAGGTAAATGGTCAAATACTCAAATACAATAAAATGTGCTCGATGTAGAAATCACGTTATAAATGAGTCTCAGATAAATTCGCGGGCTAAGCTAGTGTGTCATGAATAATTTAATTATTTAAAGCAAACTGTTCTAATTTGTATTTGAAACTATAATTAAGGGATTTGATTACACGAGACGTCGAAATCTTATACAACAAATGTATTAATTATACAAAGGAATAATGTTATCTTCGTATTACCAAATGTGAAGTACTTGTACCTTAAGGTATTGTACTGTTTCAGGCTAAGACGCTGACTAAACTAATAAAGCTTTGTAAAACAGTTCAAAGCTGTAACGTAATAGATTACCTACACTGATTAGATTACCAAGAAGAAGGCCTAGCTAGTTAACTAGTAAATAAAAAGGAAAATTAGAATTAAATAAAGTTATAATAATAAATAATACATGACCTGGCCGAATCACATTTTACTATAAGTCCTGAAATGTCAGTTCGTTCAGCACGTTACACACAAAGGTTCTAGTTAACTTCTGGCACTTAAGGATGATTGAGTTCTGGATTAAGAACGCGTGGGATACCATCAATGTCTGGTTTTGAATTCGGAGTCAACTGAATGCCTGAGTATTCGCCAAATCAATACCTTCGGTCTGCTTCGCTCGGAATCCAAGTGAATAAAAAAGCTTTATTTTAATAGGGGTTTTCGCTTTGCTCCATCTCATTTGTTCATCATCATGCTCAATCCGAATTCTAAACATCTATAGATAGAGTCTCATGTAAATAGGGCGAAACTGTCATCGGAACCTCTCTGCTCCAATCTCCATCTTCTCTACCGTTTTTTTCTTTCTTGACGTCCTCCGTGTCATTCCTCATTTTATTTTTTATTTTTCCAATTTTCCCTATTGCTGGTCAGTATCAAAACAGTTTTTAATATAAAATACAAGAAAAGATATAATGAAATGAGATATGATGTGATTTAAAATTATATTACATTACATATTACCATAATACAGATAAAGTATATTCTGAGAAATATCATGAAAAAATATTATTTATTCATGATATTTCTCAGAACAAAATTAATTTGGAAACTTATTTAGCATGATTTTTGATTAGAACTGATAGAATCAACAAAGCGAAAATACTGGGAAAAATCTTACGCACCACTCTAGATGCCATTTTAATACATTTCTATGAAAAATATGTACGAAGGTATATAAGATTGTGTAATTACCATATTACAATGCTCATTTTTGCTACCTACAAATTGTATATTCATTTTCACATGTATGCTTACCAAAAAGAGTCAATAAAAATCTCGTATTCTTTCAATTTCTTTAGATAGTTGACACATTATAAAGCAACAAATGAATACTCGTAGCACTCGTATTGAAGTATATTTACTACTTCGCCCACGAATTCATCCGCGTGGAATAAGATTACGGTGAATCCTCACAAACTGTATGTAGAATAAGAATAAAAAGTAGCCTATGTATGAGTCCTGAGTATAAGATAACTCAATTCCAAATACTAATGTTGCCCCCGCGCCGCGGTCACGATCGGTACGCCTCCGCAAACAAATAATAAATAACTGGACAAAATGTCTGTGAAATTGCTTGAAGATACGATATCAAGCTTGCAAAAGACGGTGCTTACACTAGTGAGCAGAGTGAGTGATCTTGAAAGTCAATCAAGAACTGAAAAAGAAGCATTTGTGAGGCTGACAAAAGTGATTGAAGAATTGTTAGACCGCCATAATCCGGCGGAAAAAAAGTCTACAACCACCTGCAAATCAATAGTTATGCCCGACGTAACGACAGCGCTGCAGCGCCCAAAGCGCACGGCGCATACCAACCAACACTGATGCGGCTATAAATGCTGCATCGAACGCAACAAAGAAACGAAGCGCTGTTAGCGCCGTAAATCCTCAGCGTGACAGACCGAATACGATCGAGACTGACCGAACAGGCCCGAGCGAGATTAGCGCAGCTGACCAGAAAGAGGTTAAAAACGATAATTAACATAGTTGTAACTATGAGTCGTGATAACACAAAATTAAATGTGTACGATCATAACAAGACGATTGTGCAAACAATGGTGAAAGAATTGACAGTTAAGCCCGACACAGTACCCGAAGTACACAGAAATAATAATATTTCTAAAAGTGTTTGTAACGAATGGCAGACAGTGCGCAAGAAAACAAAGAAATCGCGACCAGTGACTGTGGGAACAGGGAAGGAAGATGACGAGCTGCAAATCGTCGAGCATATAAAATTTATCCATGCGTGGTCATTTTGGCCAGAAACCACAGTTGAAAACATTCGTAACTTTTTGAACAAAGTAGCAACATCTGACGCTTACACTATAGAAAAACGTGAAATTCATACAAACAGACATGCTTGTTTTGTAATTGGAATACCAGAGACGCTCGTCAGTCGTGTGTGCGATCCAGCTGTGTGGCCAGCTAGGGTCAGATTCGCAAAATGGTTTCCCAGACGGCCTCGCTCGCAGCGAGGCAACTAGGCCGATCAACAATGTGCCGCCCCAAGTCTACCGTTCGCGCCCGCGCCTGCGTCAACAAGTAGCGTATCCGCGCGTCACTGATAATACGATTGTTATCTGCTTGCAAAATATAGCATCTTTAGGTGGAAAAACGCATCGACTTGAGGTTCTACTACAGGACGAGCTACAGTGTGACGTAATTGGGATAACGGAACATTGGCTCAGTGAGGACTATATTAAACGTGTAAATATAGACGGCTATACGTTAACGTCAAGCTACTGTAGGAAAAGTAAAGTTCACGGTGGCTCATGTTTGTTTGTCAGAAACGATGTACGGGCACTTGAGTGCACCGAATACGTATAACTATCTACAGAACAGTATTGTGAAATCTCTGCGATTGCTGTAATATAATAGTACTGTGCTTCTATAGAACTAATCTTGTGTCATCTACTATGTTTCTTATGTACTTTGAAAATTTTCTCGAACGAGTGTGTGACAGCGGCAAAGATTTTATAATTGTAGGTGATTCAAACATTGATTGGTTAGATGAGACTTGCTCCATACAGAAACAGCTCCGAGATATATTATCAGTTTATAATTTCACGAATACTGTAGATTTCCAAACGAGAGTAAAACCCCCGTCCTCAACCTGCCTGGACCATGCGTACAGCAATAGGGAAAGAGGAACTGTTGTTACAAGTCCTGTGGTGACCCTTCTGAGCGACCACAAAGCGGTTCGTGTGACGGTCACTTGCCAGCAGCGGCACACGTATGCTTAGAAATTACTCACAAATAAGTCGAATAAATTTTTCTTCAGCAATTTTGAGCGTGGATTGGGATTGGTGATTGGGGATCATTTTTGCAAGGCATAGAGGAACGGTGAACAATCTGGCTACATCAATTATTAACACGATAAGTAATAAATTTCATATATGTTTCCCTATGAAAAAGAGCAACATAAAAAACAATTCGTGGATCACGGATGAAGTAGTTTTTATGAAATCTTTGCTATTCGAATCTAGTAAACTTTGTGACAAATTCCCATATAACGAACAGCTTTTAAATTTGACAGAAGAAATAAATAATTATCACCAAACGTATCCCGCAGAAACCTACCAAAGATATATATGATATTTCGATGGAGGTTATTCACATGGCCGCGACCGAATTGGCTCCTCTATTGGCAACTCTTTTTAATTGCTGTATTGAAGCCGGAGAGTACCCAGTAGTGATGAAAGTTAGTAAAATAGCACCGCTGTTCAAAGGGAAAGGTAAGCGCGAGGACATGGAGGGCTATAGACCCGTGTCTATTATCCCTTCAATTGCAAAGATTTTTGAGAACGGGTTGAGTACCCGTCTCACCGAATTTCTGACCTCCACCGGAGCTCTGTCTGATCGGCAATATGCGTATCGTGCGGGTCGATCAACTACCTCACTCACGCGCGAGGTGATACGACGTGTCTTCGATGCGTGCGAGCGTAAGCAGCAGGTTGCTGTCCTTTGCTGCGACCTCTCGAAAGCCTTCGACGTCGCAGACCACGGCGTCCTTGCTGTAAAACTGAATCACTATGGAGTGAGGGGACCTGCTCACGCACTGTTGACGGATGTCCTATGGAACAGATCTCAGGTCGTGGTCAGCGATGGAGGTGAGACTTAATCAGACCCGCTATCAACTGCAATGGGAGTAGCACAGGGGTCATCAGTGTCCAACGTCCTATTTTCATTACTACTAAATGACTTGCCTGAAGTAATAACATCAGCAGATACTTTCATGTATGCAGACGACGTAGCAGCGATTGTTAGCGCACCGACACTGGACGATATTGAGTTTCGCTTGAATAAGGCTACAAGCGAGCTAGCGCAGTGGTTTAATAGTAATGGTCTTGCTCTAAACCTTAAAAAAACCCATTTCCTCACCTCCTCATTATCTGGACGGAGTTTTAGAGGCCTCCATGTCGAGATTAATGGAAATGTCATTCAAGAGGTACAATCGATTACGTTCCTGGGTTTTGAGATAGATTGCGGGTTGACCTGGAAGTCACACATTGATAGAGTCTGCGCAAAACTAAGCAGTGCTTGTTATGCCCTTAGTCGTTTATCGCGTGTAGTATCATTGGAAGTGGTCCGCACTTGCTATTTCGCAACTGTGCTCTCTCTCCTGCAATACGGCGCCGAGCTCTGGGGGCGCGCAGCTGATAGACTGCGCGCTTTTCGAATGCAAAAAAGGGCCGTAAGGATAATCGCAGGGGTGTCGCGGCATTCGTGTGCGAAACCACTCTTCAAATCACTTAAAATACTGACGCTGCCCGCATTAGTGATCTTCCAGGTCGCGGTATACGTGCGGCTGAACTTTAATAAGTTCGTCAGACGAGGGGAAAGGTCTGCGTACAATACCCGGGGTGCACATGAATTCTCTGTCGTATCTCGGAGGCTAACTAAATCTAACAAGTTGACTCATGTGATGGGGCCAGCCGTTTACAACCGCCTACCAGGGCATGTTACATCGACACCTAGCATGCATTTGTTTAAATCGAAGCTAAAGGCCTGGCTCATTCAGAATACATTGTATGACTTTAATGAATATTTTGACTGTACGTAGATGAAGTGTAGGTACTTCAATTAATTTGTATTCATTACAAAATGTATATTACCTTACTATGTTATTCGTAGAATATAAATATTAAATTGAATATAACTTGTAATTTTAATGCAATAGTGAATTTAATTGAATTGGATATTGTATATATACACAACTGAATTGTATATTTAAGTAAATTCGATTATATGTATTCGATTTATATGTACGTAAGCACGTAGAAGCAATGAAAGCCTCGCTGATATTTTTAATATTTTAATAGACTGGATGAATAAACATAATCTTGACATTAATTAATCAAAAACTAAAATCATGCAATTTAAGCCTTATCAAAAACCTCCTCTGGCGACAGGCTTTGCTTACAATAACTTCAAATTGGAATGCGTTGACACATTTTCATTATTGGGATTAAACATAGACACCCACATAAATTGGAAAAGTCATATCGTAAAAGTTAAGAACAAACTCTCAAGATCACATATGCTCTAAGAGAAATGCGTAAGGCAACTGACCTCAAAACAGTTTTGTCATGTTATTATGCTTATGCTTTTGCATGGCTACGGTACGGAATACTGTTATGGGGAAACAGTGTACTTTCCCAAAAAAGGTAATCCGTGTTCTCGCTAATATAAAAGAGCCGGAAAGCTGCAAACCATATTTTATTAATTACAATTTTTTTACAATGACAACTACCTATATATTATATATATTAGAAGTAGCCACCTTTGTTAGAAAATAACCACAATTTTTTATTAAACAACCTGAACTACCTCGGTTGTATCCAACAAGATAAATTAAGTTAGTACCTGTATCTAAATTACAAATGCACAGTTCTGGCCCAAATGTTATGTCAATAAAGATATTCAATAAAATACCAAACAACTTAAAGGCTGAAGAAAGATATTATATTTTTACAAAGCGTTTAAAAGATCTACTACTAACAAAATGCTACTATAACTTGAAAGAACTCATGAATGATTCATGCATTTAATGTTTTATGTTAATAATTATTTTGACTAACTTGAATTAACCGGCCCGCTCATAAATCATTTTGCTACACCCAAATAGGGTCATATGTTTCCTCTGATAACTGTAATATCTAATACAATGTACTATCACTCAATTTTTTGCCTAACCACCTTAAGGGTGAATTTTGCGTGAAATGACCATGCATTAGCCCAGCTTTTCTCTGCTTATTGGTGTGTTGTTAAGAGAACTACTACTTTTTATTATAATAAAATACAATAATCATATTCAAGGTAACACCAAAAATACTAAGTGTATATAGATTTAATTTAGCTATGATATAATTACGGTTATAAGTAAAAATCTTAGTACTGTCAACATATTTAAAAGAACTACTACTTTTTATTATAACAAAACGCAACGCAACTGATCTGACAAAATCATAAAATTTCTAAGGCCCACGTTGCACGTTTGCTCAGGTTGAATAAATAAGTCTACGAGTTTGTAAGCTTGCGTTAGTCATATCAATTTTAACTGTCATTTTGCCTTGCACGACTATAAAAGATCACCGATTTTGCTAAACTGACATTTCAAATCTATAGATGGGAACATTGAATTGTCTATGCGCTTATATTGTAACCTGACCAATACTGAATAAATCAAAAAAAAGTTAGTTTTATTTATCTATTTGGCACTACAGTACAATGTATATAGACTTTCTTGTTAATCCTTTGTTGTATGAAATTTGACGACTTTTTATTCCATACGTATTGTCTCGTGTCATTTCGTCCAAAGAGTACATTATACAGCAGAATGTAACCTCAATTTCTTTTGACACAAATATTCACTAACCCTAGTTAAAGACTTAACCCTCCCACATTGCTGGGTTAAATATCAATAACAGATTTACTTTTAAACTTAAATGGTGCAAGATAAATTAATTATAAAACCCCGTTTTAGCAGTTGACTCTGAGTTATTGAAACTAACTCTTGAACGTGCAATTGGGGCTAAAAGATGTATGAACAAAAGATTTTTACAATGGAAATGCTTATTATGACTGTCATTAGGGAATACAATAAAAGGCGGAGTTAGCTTGCAATGCACATGTGCAAAGCAAAACCTGTTTGAACTGGTCAGGCAAAAGTTGGGTGATAGTGCATATGCAATAACAGACGCTTTACATACTCACTCTCACATCCTCACATTTATAACCCGGATGATCGAGCCTTGTCCGTAAGTAAACAAGTGATTTTTTTTGGTCTTCAATCAATGTTCTCGGTTGAGCTTACTGACTGCGCAGGCGGAGCCGTAAAGATCAACTAGGGAAGTGAAGTTTTATTCAAACATCGATTATGTTCATGAATGTTAATAATTAAATCATCATCATCATAGTCGGCATCTTCATTGCTGAAGGTCGTGTCTAGTCTAAACGGTTGACCGCTGATGTACTGTGCTTTTCCACGTGGTTCTGTGTGTTAATGATTAAATATTTATATACATAAGACGCAACCATAGCGTTGACGGCCATCGACATCCTGGGTTCGATACTGCCTAACGATTCTATAATGATTCGTCGATGCGCTCGTCGACGAGCTCACCAATGTCAAATATTTAATGAGAAATCGCCCTTGTAAATATGGTTGTTTTTCCAACGTTTCTTGTCATCTCGTCATTTGTTTCACGGATGTTGTCATCGATGCAACGATGTTTGCTCTTAGAGAATCGCACGGCTGGTCAGTTGACCATTAACAAATTTCAAAAGGTGGAACTGGTCCATTGGACGAGTTTCAGACGTGGACCAGTTGCCCCCTAACCCGTCCCGGGATCGATCGGGAATTGTTTGTGTTCTGAACAGAAATTTTGTGATGTTGTAATGTTGGATGAGAGTGTTAACGTTATAATATAATAAAAAGCTTTTATTGATTCCTTACACGAGTTTACATAAACCATTTTTTTGTGCTATACATAAACATATTATTATTTACATTTTAACGTTAGTATGTTTTAAAATTTGACTTATTTAAGTATTAAATAGTTATTACAACCTAAGTGTTAGTTTTTCTTCCGTATAAGGACCGCCCGTCTCGGTAAAAGCCTCCTCCAATGTTTTCTATTTGTCTCTTTGCCTAGCAAGTCTAGACCATAGACTTCCGGCTGTTAAATATGTCGTCACTCCACCTTTTAAAAGGTCTACCTTGTCTTCGTCTTTTGTCTTAAGGATACCAGTTTGTCTTAATCTGAGCCCATCTATTGGCTTCAGCTCTCTGTATATGGCCTTCCCATTTCCATTTAATTTTTAGAATACGCTGGATAACATCTTTTGCCTTTGTTTTACTTCGAATGGTTGAGTTCTTTATTCTTTCTTTTAACTTGAGCTTCATGTAACTTCGTTCCATTCCTCTTTGGCAAATTCTTAATTTTTCCATTTGCTTTTTTGTTATGGCCCAATGCAAACGTTATTATTAAATAAAGCCACTACAAATAAGTACTAAACTTCTTAAACTGCTCATTTTGAACTTACATAAACCAGATTAAAGTGCACTAAAATAGAATAATGTTGACAATATTTTCCAAGCTTTCCCACAAAGCAATTACTCGTCTAAAGCTGCAAAATTACAAACTATATAACCCCGAAACCTCATTTTGAGCGTAATAAGAACGGCCGTGAGAATGCATCTTCCCTCTAGAGATGAATGGGGGAAGCCGGATAAAATAGGACGTGGGACAAAATCGAGTCCAGTAGGATGACGGGCACGAACAATCACGTTCGCGGCGCGTCCGTGATGGCTTACTCGTTAGTCGTGAATGGTGACGTCGAAACTATACATTTTAGGTCCACACGGAGCAAATATACGAGACGATTGAACAGTTCAGTCGAGCAAGCGAAATTTAAATGAAGTTGTTAAATATACATGCTCTTTTTTTGGTTCAAAAGAAAAAGACATGGTGTATGCAGAAAAAGTGTTCCGTGCTTAATAAGATGTATATAAATCTCTGGAGCAGGTTTTCTTGACAGTTGTTGGCCACTTTTTAAGCATCTGAATTTTTTTCCTTTACACAGGTTGTTTGGTAGAGGGACCGACAAACCAAATGAGCGTGTTCGGGGGCCCACTTGGAAAATACAAGTTGGCCAAAAAAAATTCCCCGACACCCCAATTTTTTTTGTGAATTTTCTCGTCTCCAATATTGTACCAATTTTGCTTTGCGTGGCCTGAAGGTGTATTAGAGACCAAATTCAACTAAAAACATCCGGTCTAAAACAGATTTTACAAATGTTATGGTGGAAAATATATACAATTTCGGAGAAAAAGGGAATAATCACAAAAAAAAGTTAAACATATTGGGGGGTCGGGGATTTTTTTCGGCCAACTTGTATTCTCCATGTGGTCCCCCGAACACGCTCATTTGGTTTGTCGGTCCTTCTACCAAACACCCTATATATTATATGATATCTATTTGTCAAAAAACATCCAGCTCTGTTCAAAATAGATAAAGATGTAATAACGAGAAGTTGTGGAAAAGTTATTAATTATATGTCACTACAGAGACTTCGATTAAAACGTCAAAATGCCAACTGTCTGGCAATACGAGTATATAAGTTACTTGACATTAAGATGGAACTAAATGGTAATGAATTAAAAAAAAGTATTTGGCTTCTTTTCGGTTAAATGTTACTATTCTGTAAAGGACTAAATAAATAAGAAATAACCTAATCATTAATATTTTATTTACATATTATTAGTGATATTAATATACACAATTACTATTAATGTTTAAGTTTTTAATTTCTGTAAATACAAGGACAGTGTAGCAAGCACATATTGTTAAAATAAAATATAAATGTAATGACTTATATTGTAACAAGTATTTGTTCGCCTAATCGGGCAGAATTTTGTATGATTTCTACTAAGATGTAACATCTAAGCAAACATTTTGTACTCGTACCAAAAATTCTAACAAATAAACTATTTTCTCAATAACTAGGTATTTTTGTATAGATTCAATATTATACGAGTTTCTTATTATATATACTTATTATATATATACACATATCACTTACTTTTTGACGCCGTATAAACTGTATTTTGTATAATTGGGAGACGCCATTGGTTTCCGAAACACAGTATTATTATTATGCTAGTTCGGAAGTCTTTGGATTCATTGCTACTTACTTTGTTAATATATTACTGTGCCAATAAATACTTTTGAATTTGAATTTGAATATTTCATTTCATTTCATAAAAGTTCTTGGAAACGTTGAGCCGTTAACGTAATAGACGAGTTTCAGTATCTGTTAATGTCAGGTTGAAGTCCGTATGTTAATAGCTTTTAACTTGCAATGTATGTATGTTTGTCCGGGTGGAATCTTGCAACTGAATTTTAAATTATACACGCTTATTGTGGATGACAATGCATGCTTAGATGTGTGACGTCATTCTTATTCCGATATGGCGTATCATCAAATATGGCGGACTAGTTCTTTTTTCGCACTACCACAGTATGGGTATCAAATGAAAAGGCTTGCTGAGAAGAACACGAAAACGAATACAAATTCAGATTAAATCAAATATGGCGGGACCTCCAAGAAAGCGGACAAGTGATATTATGCATTACTACGCTATGGCTATCAAATGAAAGGGGCACACAAGAACACGCATAAAACTGAGAAGAATACAAAAACAATAAAATGTTACAAATGTATTTTTTTAACGAATTCTATATGCCGCGATTTTCTGACGTCTATAACAGCTGAATTTAAACAAAAGTACGCCTTGGACGACTTCATACTTTGACTTGTGGAATTTGGCGAGTAGGACACACGGCATTGGTTTGGAAGCTATTTAGGAGAAAGACACTCGAATATTAAACCCGGAACTGTGTTTCGTTAGGCACAAGTAAGCTTTACGCTCAAATAAATAGCGCTAATACACTGAATCCAACTAAGGAGTTAGAAATATTCGTTGAAGCCAAGGTGATGTTAGATTTCTGTAATGTATCCAATGACACGGATACATTACAGAAGTCATATGGCCCTGTTTCCGGAACACAGATGTACGATACTGACATATCATCCGTCCGGAACTCAGTTCATAAAATGCAGGGATGTACTGTCGACCATGCCGTTGTCTACTTAGGCTCAAAGCTCTTCGCCGCAGATCAAACGTATAAGCTTTTATATCATTCAATAAAATGTATAATACTTTACTTGTATTAATTTGATTGGTTTGATTTTATTTAATGTTTTTTTTTTGGCGTTAATTTGTTGAATTAGTTAATATATGATGAATTAGGTAATATTTTGAATTTATTTGGTTCATTCATTATATCTGGAACGTCTGCCTGCTGTTATATTTAGAACACTAACTAAAATTGGAAAGACATTAGTATCAATGTTTTATAATTATGATGTTTTTGTAATAGAAACAGTGTGTAGCCTGTTGGTGCTCGGGCTAAACGTTCTATTGATATATTTTTATCTAATAGTATAATGTTTTTTGCCCCACGAAATCACATACTATGGCAATGGTATAAGTTCCAGAAGCTGATAAGTTTAGAACCATTGGTGTCGATTCTGTAAGCATTCTCTTAACTAAAAATTACTAAAGTATGGCAGCTCTTATTTTGTTTAGGTTAAAACCAAATTAGTTTAACCTTTCCGAATGACAGCACTAAAATTAGACATTTCTCTACAACTGTAGGTATATTTTAGACAGATTAGTCGTCGCTTAACATGGTGCTTGCTAAACTAACGTAAAAATACCTATAATTGAATAGCACAATCCTATTTTTAGAAATGTCATTCTAAGTGTTACATGAATTTGGATTCTAGTGTTAACAGAATAAGGACAACCATAATTCAATTTTAGTTTAATAGTTTAGTTTAGTTTTTTGAACAAGTGAATCGCTACCATTGTTGACAAACCTATCTGTACTAATAATATGATAAACGAAAAGATCTTTATATTTCTTGTATGTAACGAATAAACATAAAAATTACTTAACCTATTTCAAAAATTCTCTTGCTGTTTGAAAAGCTACATTATCACTGAGTAACAAATGCTATATAATATTTTCAAAACATTTAGGGATCCGTGTGAAAACTTCGATAATGTAACCTTAGGTGTGAAAAAAATACCAAACATATCATGTACGCTGCTGAAACTATTAACAATAGAGCAAAGTCATGTATAGCAGTTTGTTAGTAAACATCAATATCTACAAAAAAGTTTGGGCCACCATATGTCTTTCTAGTTATATCACAATAACTACTTTTTCATTTTAAAATATGCAATAGCCGCCGAAAAATCCTTATATCGCGTATACTGCGGAAACTATTGATAATACAGCAAAGTGATGTACAATAGTTTTATAGAGGACATCAATGTCTACAAAAAAGTATGCTATACTATATGTCTAACTATTACCACCTAGTGTTATAGCCTGAAGCTTGTAACGAACTGCATTCATCACCTAGATAAGACAAAGATGAAGTTTGTTATTTGCAACAAGCTTGACACGATGCTCAAGAATGACGTTATTTGTGAACGTGTTCGCAAGTAATTTTGAGTAGAACCTCCATATTCCCCCACGTAACATAAACCTAACTTTAAGTATCCAGTTAATCATTAATTTTTAGTTTAACATATAAAATGTATTTAAATCGACCACTCATTCGGCCAAGCGCTGCGTGTTCTTCAATCTCATGTTCACTAATAATAAATATTGTTCAGGCCAAAATCGAGCTTAGCAAACTATTTGTATTTGTGTAGTTTCCTTGTCTTCGACCTATGTTTTGTCCCGCTCCCACCTATTACTTTTTCCTACCCCCTACCCTAGTACCTTGAGAGTCTCTGCGCGTACGTCGAACCGACAACGGTGTGCTCGCGACGTAAAATCTTTCCCGCGGTCTCAACCTGTGATATACTACTCGTATATGTGCCTACGGCTCAGTGCACGACATTGGATAATCTTCCTATTACTGTTGTGTTGTGAAAATCCCGAGTGATCTATTCCCGGCCCGAATCTGTGGAGGAATGCCCGACCGCCACATCTGCGACTGGATAACACTGGTACGTCCTACTTTGAATTCCTTACCCCTAACTCGCCTATATACACATATACCGTCTACACTTATATTATAACGAGGAAAGTTTTGTTTTTTTGTTTGTATTTAATAGGCCCCGAAACTACTGGACTGATTTGATAAATTCTCTCACCATTACAATCCTACATTATCTGTGATGATCTGTATGAAAACTTCGATAACGTAACGCAAGATGTTAAAAAATACAAAAAAAAATCGCGTACGCTACGGAAACTATTGAAAATAGAGCTAAGTGTTGTACTACACTTTTACAGAGGACATCAATATCTACAAAAAGTTTGCAATATTATATATCTTACTATTAAAGTTATGTCACAATAACTACTTGTTCAGGACAAGAAAGCAATAGCAACGCTGAAAAGTCGATAAATCACGTACGCTGCGGAAACTATTTGACAACAGAGCAAAATGATGCAATACAGTTTTATAGAGGACACCTATATCTACAAAAAAGTTCAGATACGTAAATATACGTCAGTTTCATTCATAAATCGTGTGTTTTAATTATCACGGTATAGGAAGAATTAAAATATACGATAAGTGTTAACGCCAGTACAAACTAGGCCACATTATTCGTACCTTAGTGTTAATCCTTAGGTTGTCCACCGAAAAGGTGGACTGACGACCTGATAAAGATGTTGTTGGATGCAGGCCGCTTCCAACCGGTCCTTTTGAAAATTTGTGGAGGAGGCATATGTACAGCAGTGGACATCCTACGGCTGAGATGATGATGATTCAATTGACTTTTTGTGAGAGTAGGTGCTTACGACACCGTACATTCTATTAATTTAAATGACCATTATTTCTGAAAAACAATTCTATATATCAAATCTCTAAAAAATATTTCAGCTTGTGTTTAGCGGTGTTTGTTTTATTATACATTTTTTCATGACAAAACATGTATATTGTAAAGCAATGGGTATGGTAAGGTTATGTAAGCTTTGAATTATCTCAGCATTAGCAATACAAAATACATATGAACAAAATTATACTTCGGGCAGTCATATATGCGTATGTTGCGCGATTTGTAGCAAAATGTAGAGCCTGCGGGAAAGCATTCTGTAACAACAATCTAAGTAATCACATCAAGAAAGTAATTTTATTGGGATAGTAAAGAAACATGGCGAAGCAACTTTGTTAGAGGATCAAATTGAAGTAAGTTTTAGATACAAAGTAACTTTGTTACTGAACTATGTATTGAGCTATTTAGTAGAGTGTATACTACTAACTAACATTTGTTTTATTCACATTTTGATATCGGTATCCGAGCCTTACAGTCACATATAAAAGCTTTTCTTGTAAATATGTTGTGTTATGTTACTATATCAAATTCTTCATATTAGTTTATCGAAAGTACTGTTATTATACATTATTTAATTCTGTACATTTAATATTAATAGTCCTGCAGTATTGGGAAGCGATCGCCCTCGCCATTATATAAGTACAGTATAATCTCACTAATCCGGCACTATG
Organism: Selenia dentaria; assembly: GCA_917880725.1. Taxonomy (NCBI): domain Eukaryota; kingdom Metazoa; phylum Arthropoda; class Insecta; order Lepidoptera; family Geometridae; genus Selenia; species Selenia dentaria. The sequence continues at coordinate 35,372,739 of OU862886.1, forward strand.
AAAAACCAGAGGGTGCCGGATTATTGGAATGTTCGGTTTACTGGATTATGGAGAAAGAATCATAATAAATTTAATAAAGCATTTCATCAAGGGGATTTAGTTTATGTATGTATATTTGTATTCTTGTTCGGGACTTCAAAATAACAGGTAAATACGTACACGTGATAAGTTTTGAGGTTAGACTGCTAGACGACGACGCGGCGTCGAAACGCATAGGTGTAGAGGGGCGAGAGAGGCGCGGGCGGAGGGTGTCGGATTATTGGGCGTATCGGTCTATTGAAGTGCCGGATTAGTGAGAGTCTACTGTAATTTAATTAATGTAGATTATATGGTATAGGAAAACCTATATAAAAACATTTGTCTCTCTTTTGTGCAATTATGATTTTAGAAGCCATATAACATGTTTCGAAACCAAATTTTGCTCCGTCCCCATACAACGGTTTAAAAGGACGATTGTGATATATCCGATTATCGGAGTGGTTTCTTTGTGGCCGAGTGGTCATGGTGGTCTGGTGATCGAGTCAGAAGACGCAAGTTTAAATCCCGTCTGAGAATACCATATTTTCTCTGTCAACCGCAAAATTACATCTTAGATTTTCAACCCCAAATACTCGTGTTCATAATAGTCCGCTAATAAAGAAAAAAAAACACTAGGACATCCAGTTGTGTAAGTCCACATAATAGCGTCCAAAATGCAACAATTAATCATTTCATTCTACAAAAGTTTCCAAGGCTTCTATTACGGTACCAAAGTTGCGAATAGCACGCCCGGATAAATGCACCCGTTCTCCCGGAATGAGCTGCCACCTTTATATTAACCTCGTTTGGTGTAACGACCTCGAATTTATTATAGTGGTTCGGTCGGTGAGACGGGGCCTTAATAGCTGTGTGCGGATTCTGATTTCACGAATTATATGGGGTATTATGAGTTGGCGTTAATGGTGGGGGAAGCCTTAACGCTTGATCAAGGAACAGGGAAGTTTTAACGTGTTTATTCGTAGAGTAGCTTTGGGCCGTGGCTTCATTCGCGTGATATTTGTTTATGTATGATTTATTTTGGACTGTATTTGGTCGGACTGAAAATTATTTTATATAACAAGTATTTTTTTTTACTTTTTTGGCTACTGTCTCACTTGATGCCCGGTGATGATGCGAACAAATCATTAAGTGTTTATTGGATACAATGTGTCGACGAGGCCAAACAGTTAAGAAGAAACAAAACGTGTATGACCCTTTTTTGTCCCTTCTTTTGAGATCAACATCATTTTTTTTTTATTTATTGCCAGCAACTGCCCGCGATTTCGTTCGCGTAGTAGGCTCGGCCTTCAGACTCGCCATAACCTCCTATATATTTTCTTTCATAAGAATCTTTACCTGATAATAATTAAAACAAAATAAATAGAATTAGCATGATTTTTCCATCCGTTCTCAAGTTATAGCGTGATCAAGAAAAATAGGGGTTCATTTTAATGTATATAGATTGATTTACTTGGGGACTTTTACCTAAATGGCATGTTATTCACATCGTACCCTAACCTTTAAACCACTTAATACTTTTTATTAAACTATTATATAGCTTTGTAAGTATTCACATTATCAACGAGATAATTACCATGTATATTTTCTGTGAGTTTCCGATATGTGCGGGTGAGTGAATGTTTACGAGCAGACATACACATTCACCTACCCGCAATTCCTCAGTTCATCCGTGATCATGGCGCTTGCAACAGTGCCGAAATATCGGAAACTCACAAAAAATATACATGGTAATTATCCCGTTCATAATTTGAATACTTCTCATGTTTGTGACCAGGATAGTTTAAAAAAAATTTTGCTAATGGTAAACTTAAGTGGTCTTGAAGAAATAATTTGTACATAAATATATCCTGTAGCTCGTTGGCTGCTTCGCAACTAGGATCTGATAATATATTGATTAATTTACCCGTACCTACCATTCTAAATTTATGCATCAATGCCTCTTGGCGCTTGTACTGACACTGTACTTGGTACAATCCATCTAGAGGCGGTACACATAATCGAGTGTATCACAAACCTTACAATTAGGGTAAAAAATCAACATTATCATGAGAAATCTAAATTTACTTGATGGTGGTGGAAGATTTTTTAAATGAATGTGTATTTATTCAATCAGCCACCTTCAAACAGCCCTACGGATTTAGATGTAGTTGAGTTGGAGATGTATTATATGTATTATATAAGTTACAGAGCGAGCATTTCTCTTAGTGCAATTTAGGCTCAAGAATACAGCGGTCAGCTGGAGTTAAAAAGCCAAAAAAGTGTGGTACCTATAGTCGTAAAATGTATTGGCTAACTTTTGTATAAGTAACTAGCTGCTCTCCGCGGTTTCAGCCTCGTGGTGATGGATGATGATGATGATCATCTTATATAGCCTATGTAACTAAGGGTGGATGTAGCTTTTCGATAGTGAAAGAACTTTTAAATTCAGTCCAGTACTTTTTGAGCCAATTCATTACAAACATACTTACTATACAAATCTTTCCTTTTTATAATATTAGAGTATAGGTATAGATATATTCAGGTGGGATAGTCTACTTAAGACTCATAATAATAATAAATCGTTTAATTCATTTCTGAGCATTTTACAAAATGAGGTGGGGACTTTTAGGTATAGTGAAATACCTGTGCCAGGTAGACCCGCTCTTCCTTATCTTAAAAAAATGAGGTATTCATATTAATAGTTTAATATTTAAGTAACGATTTATATAGAAACAATCTTATAATTAACAACCTAACAACTAACAAAATAAACCAAAGGTATATAGGTACCTACTAAAACATTGACTAATTTTGGAAGCCATTTAGTTAGTATATTTAATATTTATTATTATTAGTGTTGTAAGACTGGGTAAAACCACAGAGAGCAGCTAGTTAACGTTACTCTGTCTAGAAAACATAAGTCACGTTAGGAAGGATTCTTTCCTAACTTTGCAAATAAAAAATAGTTGTTCGGTTAAAACTTCCTATTAGCTCAAATAATATTGGGTAATTGTACACAACTTTTTCAGAATGATTACATATTTGTAAGACTGTGTGACGAATGTGTGAATTTACTTTTTGTATAAAATCTTACTTGAATACATACAACTTGTGGAATGATATATTCTGAATAAATGCATTTTTTGCGAACAAGATCGGGCTTAGGTTGTGAGAGCAATGAAGGAATAGTAGATTGTGTACCAAGGGGTTAAAACAGTATCTTACGTCACAAGCGACGTACTGGACCCTTGGAACTTTGGAGGCATGTAGAGTCCTGAGTGAATCAAATCAAAATGAAGCGAGAGGTTTAAGCCATCCAAGACGAAGACAGGCTTTACCTGCGGTGAATACTCTACTTTTCATATTGTTTGCGAGTCAACTACACCCAGGGCTACGTAACTAAACCATTTATATTATTTAAAGTGATATAGATTAAAAGTTAATATTATTGTATTGAAAACATAATAATATTTTGTCCAATAATATTTACGTGAAAAAAGTACAACAAAACCATCTTTTGTTTAACATTCATTAAAATCGCGGGTCTTTTCGTAACTATTCTATTATTGTATGCTGCCTGTGATGATTAGTGCGATGTTTCGAATAAACGCTCTATTTACAATGTCCTATCTACACTAGCCCTTATATCGTTAAATTATACCTTAAACATCCGTCACTCGAACTCGAGTCAAGGCTTGGTATTACGTCACGTATGCTCATGCATCCGTGACGTAAAAACGAGTACGGCAAAGGAAAAAACATAGAATTATCCGTTCAAGTGAAATGTCCGTGAACCTTAACCCAAAACGTTCGAACAAACTAGCTCGTCGTCGGCCTTATTTCCATACGCAATTGGGCTGAATACGCCGTGTGATATTATTGGTCGTATCGCTTTCTCACTTGCTGTCACTGCGTCACCTGGGATGATTTATGCATAAGATGCATTGCAAATAATAAGACGGCCATATTGCCGGCTACGGTCACACTAAAGTCGGTTGCAACGTGATTGTTATGCCCAGCCCACCGCAGCGTAATTGGCATTGGGCTATTTTCAAGCTTTACGAATACTTCTATGTGTTTTTCCTTCGCCGGCTTTATCATATTGTCCTTCAATTGATGACGTAATTAATGACGTAATACCAAGCTCTTGACTCGTTCGAGTGATGGGTGTTTTGAGTAATATTTAAAAATTATAGAGGTAAAGTCAACCGAAAAAATACATAAAAACTTGAACCGCAACAAAATAATAACAAATTAAATAAATTCTACAAAGACCAATTCTATCTCTCAAGTAGGTGTAAAAGGAGTAAACATACAATCACAACGGTATAATAGACTTTGAAATCCTATACAACCTATTTTATAAATTATCCATAATAAATCCACAAATTGTCATACAAACATATACTCTAACGCTAACCAAATAGATCTCAAAATCGTAGTCCCACTCGTTATCAAAACAATATGGCGGCTGCCTTTATCAAATTACAGGAATTGCTCACAAAATCATAATATAAGAAAATTTTAGGCCTTTTCTTAGGTTTTTACTTCGAAATGGTACTTATTCACGAAAACAATACACTAGCACATGCACACCTGCGAAAGTTCAAGAGATATGGTATCGACGCCCATTGTTTATTTTACTAGCCTACTGATAACCAAAATAATTTATATTTTTATGTAAAAATGATTTCTAGGTGCTTATTAGTATTAAAAAAACATCTAATAAACCGAAATGTATTATATTTTTGAACAGTTAACGTTTATGTTCAGTCCTGATATGGGTTTTGACTGCGGTACACCGGTGTACCAGCGCCGCTTTATGCAGATATGGGGGTAAGACTTTTCATACGAATCTTAACGGTCCAAACTCAAATCACAATACATATCTTCAGAGTTTCATATAGCTATAAATTCCTTGTGATATAATCTCTTACTTTGCGACAAGGTTACGTAATATGTAATTATATATTGTGGAGCAGATGGTGTGAAAAATATATTATAAATCTAGGCTAGACTTTGATCGATATTTTTCTTTATTCTCTAATAATTTGCCTGTAATGACGAGAACCATCTTCTGTGGGTATGTTTGAAAAAATTCTATGCCTATATAAGGTTAATCAAATAAATTCATCATCTCAAGGCAAATTAATTTAAATTCACAAATTGAATTTTAATTTTGACATGCCCTCGTCAATTTACAGAATTAATTTACATTTGAATCCGAAATACGGTTTAATTATTATTCCGAGTAACGTCTATTTATCCCGCAGTAACGCTGTAAACAAAACCTGTTTAAATGTTTATTTTAATTAAATTTGTTTGTGTGACTTAATTTTGGGTATGATTTTTTTAATATTACGTTGATTTCAAGGCAATTAACATTTTTTTGTCTAATAACTCCAGGGTCTACAAATAGATACAAAGCCGCGTATAGAACAGAATATGCTTAAAAAATTACCTAATATTAAAGTTACTGGCTTTAGCCTTATATATATGTTCACTGTAATGTCCAAAACATATCTATCTAATACCTTTATTTGAGTATTAAAATTTATAGAGAGATAAATGCACATCCTCGGATGGGATTCGAACCCGCGTCTTCTGACTATCCGTGTCAGACGCCATGACCATCTAGGCCACCAAAGGCCCGAGGTCCGAGCGCCAACTTTTAACTCTCTAAGTGATTTAACCGTCTTTGCGTGGACGGAGAGACAGTTTTATTTGAGCAATTCTTGTATTTACATCTACACTTAATATTATAAAGAGGAAAGATTTGTTTATTTGTTTGTTTGAATTGAATAGGCTTCGAAACTACTGGACCGATTTAATAAATTCTTTCACCATTCGAATCCTATATTATCCTTGATGAACATAGGCTATAGAATATTTTCAAATAAGTTAGGATCGATATGAAAATTTCAATAAATAACCCAAGGTGTAAAAAAATACCTATAAAAAATCTTATATCGCGTATGCTGCGGAAACTATTGACAATAGACCAAAAAGAAGTAAGACGGTGTTTAAGACATCAATATCTAGAACAAAATTCGTAATACTATATGTCTAACTGTTACAGTTATGTCCCAATTACGAATTTTTTCATGTTAAAATATGCAAATGCTACGCCGAATATCCTTATATCGCGTACGCTGCTGAAACTATTGACAATAGAGCACACTGATGTACTACAGTTTTATAGAGCACATCAATATTAAAAAAAAAGTCTGATTGTTCATTAAAACCGCTAGTGTACCTTGGTATTATTCTTATCTACTCTAATAATAAAGAAAAAAGATTTGATTGTTTGTTTGTGATGGGTAAACAAAAAAAAACTACTTGACCTATTTAAAAAAATCTTTCACCAGTAGAAATCTACTTTATGCCTGAGTAACATATGCTATATTCGCATCATTATCATCATTATCTATCACCATGCGGGTGAAACCGCGGAGCGCAGCTAGTATATACGGAAACTGCTCCAAAGATTTTGTATGCAAAGGGTTTCGGGGTTGATAAATCTAGCTAGGTTACATTTTTAGAAAACGTTTTATCCGTGTTTCCAGGCAATGAAAAACCGACAGAGCAATACTAAAGCTTTTTGACAATAGATGGCATTATTAACCAACACTAAGTCAACGCGATTTTGGTTTGAGGTTAGACCAAGAAAATTTATTGTTTACGTACGAACAAACCTCGGCCATCCAGGTTAAGTACCTGGAGTTTATATAAGCTAGATAACGTTTTAGTAGCCCGTTATACTTATTACATTTCACTTAAAACAACTTGACAGACCGGTTGGCACAGTTGGTAGCACCCCTGCCTTCTGAGCCGCTGGTCCCGGGTTCTATCCCCGGGCAGGTCAAATATTTGCATGAACATGTCTGTTTGATCTGTGTCTGTATAAGTACGAATATATATCAGTCATTAGGTTACCGTAGTACAGGCTCGGCCTAGTTTGAAACCTGAAGACCTGTCTGTAGATGTTGTCCCATATTGTCCCATATTATATTATTTATTATTTTACTAACGTACGTTTATGAAATGAAATATTGTTTTTGACAAAATTCTCTATGCACGGATCAATGGCGTAGTATTGGTAAAGACTTCTGTATAAATTTAGAAGTCTGGTGTCCGTTGTTATTAGTAACTATGACATACTGCTCTTACAAGCTCCGTGTTCAAACGTTATAATAATTTAATAATGTCTCGCATTATCTCATGGCAAGAGCGGCAGTTGTGACATATTTCCAAAACAATACGGCTTACCTCGGAAGTAAGGAACCACATCCGGCTCACCAATTTGTACCTTAAGCCTGCAATTAAGATAAGATCACATCTCCCTGATGTTACATTACAGAACGTTTAAAGGTTTATCTTACTACATGTGCAATTATGTTTGGCTCCAGTTCACCGTTCTGTTGTTTTAGAGTTTAAATTTAGGGTAAAGTAAACAAAAAGGAATTTTCCATTAAAATAAAATCAACAAATTCACACTAATATGAATATAATGTTTAACAGAGAAACCGAATAGCAAAATTCATGTCCTGGACATGAATTTTGCTATTCGGTTTCTCTGTTCAGGTGTAAAATTCTATTATAGTGAGTCTGTCAGAAAGAATCTTCTCGACGGCTGTGTATAGACGATGGCTGCAAATTGCAGCCTAAAAGTAGGTACTAAGTACGTGTACAAAATGTTGTATGAAACTATTTTATTTATATTTATTAATAAATCTACCTATTACAATTATTACATTAGACCCATTCTTGAATGACATTAACGCAGCTTTGACCTCTTTTTCTGATACCTGCAAGGGTTCAACAGAAGATTGAGACGTGGTAGGTAGAGGAAGAAGAGGTTTTAAAGAAGGTGGATGTTTCTCAATAAGAACTGATAAAGTTTCTGGATTGTCAGGAGCGATGACGTAATTCGTTCGTCATTCAAGTCGTCACGAAATTAAAATATTTATAATTTTTTTTTTTAATTATCAGTTAATTATATATTTTTTTTACTTAGTTATTATTATTTATTTTAACTTAGTTTAATCTATGGATAGCACTTTAATTACTGTTTTTTAAATTTGTGTGTACCTATACTTATGGATCTCGTGTCTGAAATAAAGAATTATTATTATTATAAAATATGTATAAATAGGGAAAAATCAGTCTTTCAGTTCACAGTGGGTAATGTGACATCCGTGAAACGAAACTTTGTAGTTTGTTTTTGATTAGACTGCAGTTGTTAGGCTTTGTCGGAGGCATACGTAAGCTTGCAAACTTTGACACTAAGACTGCGCTTCCACTATTTTGAAGATGTGCAAGTGCTTTTGTACAGAAGATCGTCTTGGCCGGTACCGCAGTGTTAGATATTCAACCGGGAAGCAATAGTGCGCAAGCATTAGTGGCAAGGTAGTCTCGGAGTGACTTAAATAATATAATAGATTTCGCAGAAATCAACCTACTTTTCCAGGAACTGTGACAATTGTCGTTATACAGTGGAGCACTACCTCAAACTACACTTCTAACTCTGGGGATACTGCATCTGTCATGGGCAATCGTTATGCTTACGATCAGGCGCATAAGTTGCCCGTCTAGTCACTTAAATGCACGAACATCCGCTCTATGCCAGCGTTGTATTCCATACTTCTTTTGAATAGCAGGCTCGTGACTCATCAGTTGCTACATAATAAGTTAAAATTTATTTTATAGGTACCTACTAGCTTCAGATGTTTACACAGCTTGCTTTTCAACCACAATACAAATGATAAACAATTAAGGAGGGTTTGTTTTGAAGCGTCTTGTTATTTCCGCCCTCCGCCACAGGATTCAGTTAAAGAGTTTAATAAGATATAAATTGGGGTAGCGGGCGGTTTTATTAGGTAATGGTGTGAAAACAAGATGTCTGTTGCGGTCATTTGGTAAGCTTCTTATGTCAGCTTTTTAGATCAATACCATTTACCGCCGGTTTCAATAATCTATCTATCGTCGGTTTACCCTACTAGAGATATTTGACACTATAAAAAGTGTTGAAGCGCGGTCCAACCCCAAATTTAAATAATTTACGATGCTTTACGTAAGGCTAAAAACGCTCGTTATATTAGACGATGTGTTGCGAAAATGCATTAATTTTGTACATTTTCTAAATATATTTCGACATATACTAACACAATTAAAAAAACTGCTGGTTCCTACTTTAGTACTGTATGTTGGCTATGTATTATATAAAAAAAATATAGTGTTATCGCTGAAAATTCTAAGAGTTTGGACGTGAAAGTTTATTTTTATGGCCTTATTCAGGATTTTCTTCTGCAGAGAGCGAGTAATACAAGTACTCGTATTTAGGAATTTTGTTCGGTTATTACTCTGTGCCTGTTCCTTTTCTAACCTAAGTATTTTTTTCATACAATATTATCGATCTGTTTCGTTACACTAGATGTTTAAACATTCTGCTTTTTACTATTATCAGGATACGAGCGCGTCTTAAATTACTATCAGTAGTAAGGCAATCTGTGGATAGATAGATTATTGAAACCGGTGGGTAGCCAATTACCATTAGTGTTAGATATCACATCATCATATTGGAAATTGGAATTGGAACTATGAAGTAGCTGGCTCAGTTTTTAGATCTATTTATATATAAATGAACCCATATTTCTCCTGGTCGCGTTATCACTTGAGAACGGCTTGACTGATTAAATTCAACTTTTATTAAATGTTTTCTAATACTTCGTAGAAGGTTCCTATATAAAAAAATCAAGAAAAGATGGGAGGTCATGGCAAGGCCGATGGCCGAGCCTACTAAGCGAAAGAAGTCGCGGGCAGTCGCTATTAAATAATAAATATAATAATATACCCTCGAAGGGGTAAGCAGCGGTATTTTATTAGGATACCTTTTCTCGTCATCACCATCCATCACCACGGAGGTGACACCGCGGGGCTGTAACATCAGTCTAGCAGTCTAGACTAAATTGATACTTTTGCCTATATATTATATATCCTCAAAGAGGTAAGCAGTGGTATTTATTTATTTTATTTATTTATTTTATTTGTTTATTTATTTCAACATAATCCACAGCTCTTAGTTCCTATGCATATACATTATATTATGGTATTCTAACAGCCAATTACGGATTTACATTTTTTATAATACTCGTATATAACTTGTATTAAACTAACTGTCACTATATTTAATTCACTTATCTACATGTGTTTAAAGGTTTAGTGTGTGTGTGACTGCGTGCATGTGTTTGAGAGTGCGTGTGAGGGTATGAATGTGCGTATGTGTTGTTTGGTATGTGTGTAATTCTCATAAAATAATCTTCATTTTAACAGTTAATATTTTTAAAGGTACTATTTATTTACACCCTGTCATTAAGTTGTTTGGAAACTTTTGCATAAAGCTTCCCTTGACCTCGTTAAAAATGTCAATGTAATTATTTTTTTTGTTATAACTGTTGTGCAATCTGTTAATAAGTGAATTTTGGGCATACTTTGTGCTGGTGTGCGCAACGGCGAACAATTTGGTATGTCTAGTACGAGTTTTAGGCGTACAAGAGCTTAAAACCTTTGACAATAACTCCGGACAATCAATATTACCATTACATATACCATGCAAAAAAGTCATATCAGCTAAGACTCATCTACTTTTTAGCATAGTGAGACGGTGAAAAAGGCACGATTCTTGGTAGTCCTTGAAACTTCTGTTATCAACGCCTACGTTTCGCCATATATGTATTTGTCATGTGATCATGCAATAGGGGGCAAGCCTATTGCCATCTACGGGGCACTGTAGAAAATCTTTCTTTCTCAGAAAACCCTAATAATTGTCCAATCTGTGGATCGAACCCATGACTTCGGGGTTCCAAAACGGCACTTTCACCACTACACCAAGGCCAAGCGAGCGAAGCCGCTGGCGGATCAGCTATATATAAGAAATACCACCACTGACATAACATACCTAGTTTTCCATGTGACGTCTAGCATATTAGCAGAAATAGCTACCATACCATCGTATCGTATCATAAAAACTGATGTCATTTTCCAGTTGTTGAGCATTAGTGGCCGTGAAAATTCCGTTTTCCGCTAACGTCTGAGTTCTGGAATAAACACGTTTACTGAGAAGATGGAAAACGCTTCGGTAACAAAACGGAGATAGCCCATAACCCATAAGTAATGTATCTATATCAGAGAAGACGTACTGATTTCGGCAGAATGTTGGGAAAGGAATATATTCAATGTTTGTTTTGTTGTTTTTGTCTTCAGTTAAATAGCGCTACCGTATCAATTGACACCTGTTAAATAAATATTTTCTGAGTGTAAGCATAACACAAATAAGTCCATTATGTTCCCAATGCTGGAATCCAGACTTGCATCGCAAAGACAGGAAGTACGAGCTACAATACACCATGCGGTCCCACTGGTAATTAATGGAGCATATCTACCAATTTGATCTGCGCTATATGACCCGACTTAGACAAAATATATTGGAGAGTGTTTGTCTCTGATAGCAACAACAGACCTTGTAAAAGGCACAAGTTATTCGCAATCCGATAGCCGCATTGTGGTCTAAACGGAAAGCCCTTCGTGTCATACACTGAAAGGCCTCAGTACATCCCTGACACCCAAACCCTGAATGTGTATATTTTGTGAAATAATTGGATTACATTTTTGAAATATTACTACATTTTGGGAACACTTTTATTAACTTTTATGTTTAATGATTATCATGACATTAAGTGTTGAACTTTTTGGGCTTAATGTTTGAATTTTTGTTTATAAATATAATTATGTTTATATTATTATAACGCGACGGTAATGTTAATAACATAACGCCGCAGCGTCGGAGTTTCACGATCGTTCTAAGGCCTCTAGCATAGACTGAGTCTGAAAACTTCCCTTACAAACATTTTTTGAGTAAAATTTTATAATGTTAGATGGAAACCGATGTTCAGGAGAAAGGTTTTTTTTCTATCTGTTAATTTAGTATGTGCGAGTATGACTACATACTTTCTTGTTTACACATAAGTAATTAAGTTTAAAAATGGCATGAATGGTTTTATTTATAAAATTTAACAAGATTCCTTATATTAATTTGTATAAGCTGTGAAACTTTGTAAATAAAAAAAACACGAGAAAGGGTATATATAGATAGGTAGTATAATTTAATCCAAACTCCAAGTAAACAGTTTATCTATCGCTCTAATTGTTTAATATAATTTCCGCCTGGCAATATTTTTTTATCAGAACTATCTAGTCATAAAAGCGTAATTTGCCAACACACATAAATATTGAAACTGGTTCAACACGAGACAACTCAATCAAAGACGTACCCCAGTCAAAAGCGGCTTAATAAACTTTTGTGGTATCCCTTGAAGTTTCTCTTAGCTTTGTCTATATTCATGAAATGTAGACGCCTCGGTGACAATGGCGCCATCTGGCTTCGTCAGAGTACAAAATTAGAATTGCAAATGCAGACCCGTCGGCCCTCGGTCCCAAAAAAACAAAACAGACGAATTAATGCAGTTATATAATCTGACAGCTGTAACCTTTAAATGGTTCTGCATGAGTAATTAGCAAATTAAAAGCGGGTCGGGAATTGTTCTCTTAAACTCGTAAAAAATGTTGTTATTCGGTTATCTTTTACTAGTTATTATCTGATACTTGATTTAGAGCTAACTGAAGTACTTAGATGATCGGAACTGTAGATTTTACTAAATACTCGTAGTAATTAAACATATTTATATTATATTAACGGGGCTTAATCGGACCACGATCAATGCAACTTGATCGAAACGTTGAGTTAAATAAATACTATTACTAACGCGATTAAGCCCCATTAATATAATATAAGTTTGTGTTTACATCGCGAAAGATTAAAAATTAGTAATTATACATTCATTTGATGTACTCGTATTTAATACTTTGATGCCTAAATTGTGAATGATTTGATACATTGCCCTTGAGCTAATATAGCTTTTAAGGGGATTGCATAGCTAGTACTTGTCCATACTAAAATAAAAATCTCTTTTCTACCCCTTAACATTGTCTGATTTTAGTGCTTTTTTCATGCAATCAATACAGTAAACAATTTGCTGATTTGCATGAAAAAAAAATCACTGAAATCGGACAATGTTAAGAGGTAGAAAAGAGTTATTTCTTTTAGTATGGACAAGTATTTGCTATGCAATTCTCACCCATAATTTAATAACTTATAGTTAACGTCCGCTTCGGCGTCCACTTTAATAACAACATAAAAAGATTTGGCTGAAACGTTTACCACGAGTACTTTGTATATCGGAAAAATGTGCCTGTGGATATTCATGGCGAAATGAGTAAGTACCAAATTTCATGATTCGACTTCGCGAAAACTTAGTTTTACGTCGCTTAAATCTAGTAACCGAAGTTCGAAATAAAACGTAGTGTCATTTTGAATATACGTACTTATGAAGTATGGGAGCCAATACACGATTGAGCAAACTTGGCTCGATAGAAAAAATCGGAAACATTCCCTAAGTTTTTCTTACGTGCTTCGTGGGAAAATGCATTTTTATTCAATTAAGGGCAATTATATTTCAATTGATGTATCATATTCGAATTCCCAATGAAAGTAATTAGTTAACTATGGTCTCCTTTATCATTAAAAGTTAATAATTTGATTGTACGAAATAAATATAAAAGTATTAGCACGTATTCAATTGAATTTTCGCATTACGTCGTCCATTCTGGTAAGCAATTCTCAACTATAGGTAAAGCTTCGAAAATGGTTTTAAAATTAGGATTGGGCCACGCCTTAAACGCGAGTGGCAACCACTCGGCACAGCTAGCTAATTAAATTCACGAACACATTTGATTTAGGAGCTCATCTGTATCATACAATTATAATAAAGTTGGAAATCCCAAACTTAATCCAGATTATGCAACTACCTAGATTAAGACTTCAGAGTTACGAGAAGCTTAAGTTTGGAGAGCTCTGGATTAACTTGTTTCAGTACACATGTAATATGCGAAAGATGAGTTCAGCTCTCGAGAGTTCCTCGAATACTAAATGTTTGGAAATCCACGTTGTAGATAAGGGTTTACATGGGATTTACTATTTCCACCGTCTTATTTACAAGTTGTTCATTGAGGTTAAAGGCAGGTACATTAGTAAATAGAGCAAAGAATCTTGGTGATTTTATATTATATTATTAATCTTCTTCTTCGTGATAACCATCATCTAGTGACTCGAGATTTCGTAACAATACCGACATGAACCCTATTCGACCTCACAAGTTTTCATTTACTTTCTACTATTGCCTACTATTTAACTGAGTTGGTTTCTGAGGGAGTAACACGCGTGAGTCACCTATCTAGGGAGCCGACTCAGCAGGAGGTATGTAACTTGAGTATGGAAGTTAGAACTTCTTATGGGAGGGTGAACCAGTTCGTTACGTTACGCGTCTGTCTGGTTTCCCTTTCCCTCATTCATCCTCTCTCACTCTAAGCCACAACGCTAGATTAGTTTGAGTTATCCCTACTGTCGGGCGTCCTGAGACGCACACCTTTTTTTATTAGACTAACATCTTCATTTGAGAAAGAAGACTAAACATTAATGTGCAACATCTGGATTACCAGTCTGGATGCTAAACTTTGCTAAGATTTGACTTTAGCAAGAAGCCACCAAGACCTTGCATCGGGGAAAGCCAGATTATGCAGGCTGAAATCCTGACTGGGACTGTTGCTTTTTCTCTAATTTGATGAAATTTTGTTTTCATTTATAGATTGCATTTAAAGTTTGGTTAGTAAATCGGTGACTGGAGCTGACAAAAGTAATATAAACTGCCATTTATAAATTTCAATCAACATACGATTACATCTGTGATACAACAGCCCTGCTGGATGGGCACGAAACCAGTCGAGATACACGACGTACTAAAAAATAAAAGAAAAAAATATATAAGAAATTTCAATGTTTGAGATCGCTAAAGCAGGCGTTAGTGCTTTAAAAAGTAATACTATAAAAATTACAAGTATTGCGATGTCAATACGAAAGTGTAAGTATTTCTAAATAATGCTTCTTTCGGTTAGATAGTACTGTCAAAGCTGTTCAATAAAATTCGTTCCTCAGACCCAAATCTCGGTGGCCTAGTTGGTCAATGGCGTCTGACACGGAGAGTCAGATCAAATCAAATCAAATCAAATCAAATTCATTTATTAACTGAAACACAGGTACAATAATAGTTAGAAAAAAAATGTTAGTCCTCTATGTTTTACCTTTTCAGGCATGCTAAAATTGTTACAAAATAATACTAATATACTTAACTAAAAATAATCCAAATAATTATTAACTAACCAATTTAATACAATATACAATTTCATTCACATAAACTTATCGCTAAGATATTCATTAATAGAATAATATCCCTTATTGATGAATAATTCGTGAAGTCTTTTCTTATATATGTATATGAACGCAATCTGAGTCTAATATGTATTTGGGAAAATGATTATACAGTTTTGGGGCCATACCAAAGACACTCTTATTAAATAGTGCAGTTTCATGTTTTTGTACACAAATTTTACTATTATTACGTTTGCTTTTAAAAAATGTAAATATATTTAAGTTATTCCTAATAAATAAAATAATTTCATAAAGATATAAGCATGGAAATGTCAATATATTTAATTTCTTAAAATATGGCTTACAAGAGTCTATTGCTCGTAGATGACAAACTGATCTTAGACACTTTTTTTGAGCTCTGTAAATATAACTCCATAGCGCAGTGTCGAGGTCACATATGCGTGGTAAGAAGTAAGCACTGCTGATTGGTCTTCAACCTTTGACAATATATATAAAAAATAGGAATAGCTACTTAATTTAGCACATACCATCTCGGCTTGCGTTTTCCATTTAAGTCCGAGTTTATTTGTATTCCTAAAAATGTTGTTGTATCAATGTCTTTAATTTGTTTATTATCATTATTAATATATAATTTAATTTTTTTATTGTTTTTGAATGTCATAATTTGAGTTTTATCAAGATTAATTAAAAGATTATTACATGTCAACCAATTTATTACATTATTTAAAGTAGCATTAATTTCCAGTTCAAGAGATGTCTGTTTATCACTAACAAAAGTAATAGTACTATCATCAGAAGATGCGGGTTCGAATCCTGTCCGAGGATGTAAATTTTTCTCTCTATAAATTTCAATGTTTGAGATCGCTAAAGCAGGTGTTAGTGTTTTAAAAGTTATACTGTAAATAAGTCAATAAGTATTAGATAGAAGAATAATTCAAGTGGTATAAGTACTCTAAAGCTAGGGCTGGCTACTAACCTGCCCATATCTAAAGCGGAGTTGCCCCGCTTGGTGGATCACTTTCACACTTCCACTAACCAAGACGAAGGCTCTTAGAAATGTAAACGTAGGTAATGATTAATTATACTAAGCCGACTGCACTTAATAGGGAAGTTATTAATAATTGCACACAAACTTGAAAATTTACTGGTCCAGAACCCCTGTGAAGAACTATCAATGTTTTTATTTTATAATGGAACATCTACACAAGGTCCCAAACTATGCAGAGCGTGTACTATGCTAACGGGATGACTGATATACATATTTATAAACTTATATACACACCAGACCTGAACCAGAAATATGACATGCTCATACATATAAATGTTTGACCTGACCTGGGATCCAACTCGAGACCAGCGGTTCAGAAGGCAGGGTTGGTATCAACTGCGCCAACCGGCCAGTAAAATTATAAAATAATGACTATGCTAATAGAAAACACATGAAACTCAAATTCAATGCTTCTAACTACAAAAGTTTTAAACCCTTTCAATTATTTTAGAACATAAAATAATTTTACCGAAAAGATTATTACCATTATTTATTCCAATAGAGGATTTAATTTCATAAGATTTTAATAGATCTAATTTAGCACTCCCATAAAGAAGCTATGATAGATCTGGGATAGTTAGTGTCAGCTGTTCATCAGAAAGTCGCCGATTCTAACCCTAAACGTAGTACTATTTCGTTAGTGAATATAAAGGAGCACAAAATTATTAATATATACTTCAACGTTGTAGGCATACATGCATACAACGTTGATCCGAACGACAAATCCCAGACAGTTTGAAGGCAGACGAGAATGACAGGTGTTTTGAAAATAACTTAGACATTTTTAATAAATACACGTTATTATGATTTGGACGGAAATATTAAAATCTGTTTAATCATTTTAAAAGATGAAAGAAATCTAATTGAACGAACTTTTAATTATCTTATAACTGAACTAGTGTAAGGCTTTGATAAATAAATGTGGCTCAAGTTAAAATTATAATTCATTTTTCATATTTTTACGAAATCAAAAACTCTGTAGTATTTCACTGTACACTTTATTCGTCTACTGTACTTTCTACAGCATTATATATATATATATATACACACAACTATCTTACTAGATAATGATACTGAACAAATTAAGCGCTTGTCGTCTCGGAGTCAACCGACTATGAAATCAATCTGCCGCTTCAAAAAACAGCCATCTATTGCATCGCCCCACCGCCAACAAAAATGGCGCGAGACGGTGATTGGCCGATACACTCCAGCCAATCATCTTTCTAGAAAATGGCGGGCTCGACTGTGATTTGACGATAGCATAGATTGTCACTCTTGGAGAGCAGGCTGGTATTGCCAGAAATGAATCGATTTGTTTAAGTAAAGAGTAATGGTTATTTAAAATAATTATTCACGACAATATTTGCATTTCAATAACAAAGTTAAAGCGGAGTCCCAGTGACAAGACCATTAATGAATTTGTTTAAAAGTTTTCAATTCGTTTTTTATTTGTATAGTTTATAGGCTAAGTGTGATCAAGCATTAGATTGATCACTATCTCATTAGATGGTCAGTAATAACGCGGTAGAAGTTGTCAAAATCTTTGGCATATCAGTTCTTGCGATCAAGTACAGCGCGTCATTTTAATATAACATTTTCTCGTAAATATTTCGCCCTTGCCTCAGTTATTCTAAATATTGCGACCTTTATATTTAGCAGTCAAACAATGTTTCCTTTGCTGTTGGATTGCGGATCGAAGGCGAGGTACCTTGACTTCCTAGGTATTAAGCCTATTGTGGAAGAAGCTTTTAAATTTGGTGCCGCGGTAGTTCCAGATATTCTTTCCCTAAGCAATTATGCCCAAGCATATTCCTGTGTTAGGTTGTGAATGGCACTGTAGCAAGTGAAACTCCTGGGCGAAAGGCACTCAAATCTAATGTTCCGGTGACGATGACTGTGCAGTGCCAGTGCACACTGTGCGGTACTCGGCCACTAAGTGTTGGAACAATATCCCACCGCCCGTAAGAAACCTGCAAACTCTTCAAGGCTTCAGCATTAAAATAAAGCAGTTTCTTACTTTACACCAAAAATCGCAGGAATCTCTTAGGGCTTGATACAAGTGCCTCATAAAACGAGGCATACTTACACGCAAACAATCTTTGATGTGATCAGTAATAACTTAAATTTTGTAGTTTAGTGAATTAATGTGTACATATATTAGGTTAGGTAGGTACCTACATATAAAAGTACCTACTATAACTAGGAAACTAATATATTACTATTTTTACATTGTTACCTCCAGGGTCTTGTAGGTCCCAGGGCTGATTTAACCTAGTGAGCTCCCGACTATCATCAAATTTGCAAACCAGAGTTGCAAAAACCCCGCAAAAAAACAAGTGACTGTCGCTTTTTCGTTGATATTACCGATCTGGTATCTTTCAAATGATAATTTCTTATGTAAAAAATTTTCGGCTTTATGGAATGTTTTTTGGCATACAGGTATGCCAAGGCAGCTTTACGTTTTTCGCGGTTTCTGCCATTTCTAATACTCAAACCTCAGTCGGTCCAATAGAGACTTTTGATCCTTATTAGAAACAGGATCGATTGGCATCAAAGAAAGTTTTGTGTAAAATTACCATTTTCTTTCTGATTGTACGTTTTTTCCAAAATCTGTAAACGCAGTTCAGAATACCTTAATAATTTGTGGATATTCTCCTAAAAACATTTTCCTGTAACTAATACGGTTAAGGTGCACCTGCACTTACTGTCCCGTCTCAAAAATTCACCCTGTATTTTGAGTACCTACGCAGTTATGCATGAATTTAGCGAGCACTCTTTCATAAACGAGTATTTGCTTGCTTGTATTTTAGCAAAGGAGATTATAATAAGTATGTTGATATAGATAATTAAGTTCTATTACTTTAGTTCATCTGCGAAGTCACCCAAACGGCTTCAACGGAAGACCAGCGCTGGTCGAACGACCAGCACAACGCTGAGTTGAGGCCATTTAGCGACAAATATTTTTTAATAATTATTGTTACTTTGTTTAAAATAATACTTAGTTGTTGCAAATAAACTATTCTGATGCCGATTCTGCCATGAAGAACTTCAGCTCTAAGTTCTCGATGGTACTGCACCTGACATGAACCATCAGGTATGTTACGTTACTTGTCTTTTTCGATTCCTTGCCAGTATAAAAAGAGTTTGTTCAAAATAATTTGTGTATTCCGACCCCTTAGCTCGTTACAATAAAATAAAACTTTTTTACAGATTTAAAAAAGGAACCTGACGGGTGTATTAATCCCATAAAACTCTAACGTACCGAACTCCCAATTTATCCAAAAAGTTAATGTTGTGATAGGTACAATTCAATCCAAAAATCCGGCGCAAATTACCCAAATCGAAAGAGAGACCGCGCACCAAAAGTTGAAACTTCTATATAAAGGTCTAACAGTGTTAAATGTTATCTCAATTTTGCTTACATCATCTAAAACCAATCAGTCTGAATGTCAGTTTTCCGCAAACAGTATTTTATTTATGCAGCCAAGTGTAGCAGAAGTGAAGGCGACTTTTCTACCGATTTATGAAGTATCGTTAAGGTGCTGTCAATTCATGGTTTCGATAAAAATGAGGGGTTTTATACCATTCATATAATCTAATAAGCAAAGATTTAATTAAAATTACAAAAGATAATATGACTTTTCTAAGACTTCTTAGCACACATTGACGGAATTAAAAAGATATTTTAACAAACTAGAGTTTTAGACATTTGATTTAGACATTAGACATTAAAAAAATCAAAACTCAATTTCAGCTTTAAAACAGTTTTTCCCTTTTTTCACTATTTTATTTGTCATGAAATATATATCATAAAATAGCAATTTTTAATACACATACATTGACGAATAATTTTTTTACTTAGGTGTGCAAATTTTTTTTTTTTTAATTTGTACGTTTTTACGAGATGTCTTGTGTCCATTTATAGAAGAACTATCGTTAATACCTTAAATCACGTATTTTAAGAAATTAGAATATAACGATAAGACACCAGATTTTTATGACGTCACTTCAACTAATATACTATACATTAGACGATACATTAGATTACTATACCATACATTAGAATTTGTAGAGCTTGTCTTCATTTTGGAACTGGAAGTTGCAATGAATGAGATTTTTATTCAAGTCACAGGCACTTACTAACTAATAACTAAGTCTAAAGCGGCAAATAACGGACAGGTCTGTATGTATACAAAATCTTGTGATATTAAGGTTTTAATTAGTGATAGCGCAAGCTACAAGTTCACGTGTAAACGGTCGGCGGCGGGGCGCAGCGTCATGACTTTCTGCGTCTTATTGTGGGAAAAACATCTATAAAGACGTACCTGTTAAAAAATGCATGAGGTAAGTGCATGTTTTTACCTTATTTAGGAGTAAATTTTATTTTCTACTGACTTCCAAAAAAAGGCGGAGGTACTCAATTCGAGTATATTTTTTTATGTTTGCTACCTCAAAACTTTCGATAGAGTGAACCAATTCTCAAAATTATTTTTTGTTTGAAAGCTGGTGCTTTCAGTGTGGTCCCATTTATCTTTATTCTATATCCTATCTTATCTATATTTATAATTTCATGAAATTCCGTTCAGTAGTTTTTGAGCTACACTCCAATAACTGTTTTTACCAAAGTAATAGAATGGAAGTCGGTATTAAATTTTTCAAATTGCACATGTAAGAAGTCATTTAGTTACTTCAGAATAATATAATATATACTAAATTCGGGGATAGATTCAGTTCCGGTATTTACATCGGACGCACACTTAAACATACTTACACTTATATATAATTATATATTACTACACACCCATTTTTCTATAACCATTAATAAGCGTAGTTCAATACGATTCTGTCGGATAACATTTATAACTAGAATTTTAGCCAAACCCGAGAAATAGTAGTTTTAGTGCGCAGGGTCATAAAATATGTTTATTACGCGAAGGATTCCGCCCAACCCGCCTTAAGAAGCCCGTAGGGTCCACCAGTTGAAATTGCTATTACTTAAACTTTCTAAAGGAAAGCACAAAAACAACGTTATTTTTTTTACACTCGTGCATTATTACGAACACTTAACATTTAATAATCCAACACTTTTACAAGGTAAAATGACATAAAAAAAATAAAAAAACACAAATCTAGGAAATTAAACTAAAATTATAAACATATGCCAATAGCAAAACGCTCGAAGCGGAGCTTGACTTGACGATCTTAACAAGATCCGATCTACAAGTTAAGGAATGCTTGCTGCTGTCAGGAAATAGATGGGTGACCGCTAGTGGGATTATTCAACTGAGCGCTTCCGTCTTTCGGAGGGCACGTTAAGCCATCGGTCCCGGTTGTTTATCTCAGGACAACATACTTTAGGCTATGTCGAAAGTCATCGGGCGGTCTGAAATCTTTGACATGGGTTGGCCACTAGCCTCGACCAAGACGCACTAGGCCTGCGTGGTGGATTATGGCCATAATTCTCTCTCTGAAAGGAAGGCTTGTGTCCCAGCCAGTAGGAACATAATGGGCTGATTATCTAGTAAAACCTTTGTTGTATTTTGTTCCCCCGCCATCTTCAACTGGTAATTTGAAATAGAAAAGTTCCAATACTGGTATAATATCTGCAGTGCGTATATATTATTTCCTATACACTGGATTCACAAAGGGCGACTTATCAAAGCGCCCGGGGCATTCCGCAATAATTAACGAACCTCGGTCCGCGATGAGGTTCGCACACACCGACTCGCGCCGAAAGTGCGGACGCTGCTCTTCACGATACCGCCATTCACACTGCCATCTGAAATTATTTAAAACAAAGTCCTATTAAGTCAAAATCATTTGATCAATTTAGGCATCAAAGACGCACTTAAGACCGTATTTAATAGTATGGCATGTACTTAAAAAGACTGCGTTCCAAAATAAATAGAGCTTCTATACAGAGAAGAACATATCTATCTATATCAGTGGTTCTTAACCTTTTTGTGACGAAAGACCATTCACGAAATTTCTTTCTTGTTATGGACCACTAGTATAATGAAATATTATGTTTAATGGTGGATTAATATGATTATTAGACTAGATCTATCACTGCATACTCTTTACTTATGCTGAATCCTGGGTTCAGTGATACTCAAAGCCAAGCCCATGTAAGCACTGGCATGGTAATGTCTGGCGTCCAACTGATTTCGGTGCTTGTATTTAAAAGTATCAAAGCGCTAAGGCTGACATTCACAGACAACATCTAGTTCAAACTATGTTATATACTTCATAATGTCAAAATATGAGCCTAGACTCAAACTCCAATGACTTCCAAATTCATAGACGAGTTCGGTCTAGGGGAGCACGAGTATATACTCACTGGAGAATGAGACGGGCTGAGTCACAAAATCGGTGACTTCATCCGTGCTCAGACGCCATCCTCTTTGAAGGTTTGTGTGTTACGATGAGTAGAAGTTTGCGTTTTAGAGGGAAACTGTACGCAATGCTGTTTTATTTCATACTTACTAGGTATTGTGTGCTACTGTGTTTGCATGATTCGTTTTACTTGATTACCTACTTACTTTTTTCTTATTTTAATTATTCCAGGATTCAAATTTGATTCCTTATATACTTCGTAGGTACTTATTTGATATTAGACGAAAATGAATACAGTGATGGAGTGTTTCGCGATTTGGAACAAACATTTGGGTCCGTGGGTAAATTTAAACGGTCAAATCATAGTCATTACATGAAATGGGTACACGCTAGTTAAGTTGCATACAAATGATAGATACTTTATGCACATACTGACCGGGTTGTAAGTTAATTGTCGCGACGCGTGCTCATATTTTGTACCACAGAGTATATTATCCGTCATCAATGTTCCGCGATTTTAATTAGGTATGTCGCAAGCAAGGATCGCAAGGAGGGTGTCCGTACCCCTAAGCCCCCCTTATATACGCCCATGGTCTGATGGCTGACCCCTCGTCAATTCACTAACCAGTGTTGGTTTATAGTTTACTCTTACCACCACTTCTCTCATTGACAGAAAAAAAAAAAATTGCGTCAACGTTACCTTGATCAGGATTTAAATAAAATCCAATTCGGTGTGATAGTATCCCTTACAAGGGCCGAGTGGAAGGCAGCGCAAACAATAGCACTTGTTGTACGCCCAGATTACCTAGCGCTCATTGTGCCCGTTACAAGAGAAAATACAACCTGTATCTAGATTTGTTGTATATTGGAAAGGGAGCTAGAGTCATGAGTTTAGACTGTGTTTCGATTTATGAATGGTTCCTTGGTGTAAATAATACAAAACATAAACACATTAATATAAAACTGGAATTCTAATGGAGTAATAACTTTACAATAGCTAAAGTATTAAATTAATCCTCTCCTACTTTAATATTATAAACGCGAA
Source organism: Selenia dentaria (assembly GCA_917880725.1). NCBI lineage: Eukaryota > Metazoa > Arthropoda > Insecta > Lepidoptera > Geometridae > Selenia > Selenia dentaria. The sequence goes on from OU862886.1 coordinate 35,396,526, forward strand.
AGTTTGTGAGTATAGATGTACGGATGTATGTGGATCTATGTGGCGCTTTCACACTCAAACGGTGGGGCCAATTTGGATGAAATTTGGGATGGAGATAGATGAGGAGCTGGTTTAACACAAAGGATACTTTTCATCATTATCACCAACACCGCGCTGGTGAACTGGGCCAATATTGATGAATATTTCAAGAAAACGAATTCATATTCGTTTCATTAAACAGGTGCCTGGTTCGAGTCCCATCTGAGTAAATAATAACATTTTCTTATGAATTATTTCAGTAGTAGTAGAACTCTCTGTGAACGAACTTGTCCATAGAAATACTGCAATCATACTTATTTCTACCACAGAGTAGTTATGTACATATTACTTTGTTCTATTTTGAAGGGTATAGGTGCCGGTGAAGTTACAGGCATATGAGAATTAACAATTTAATACCTCAGGGTGGTGCACGCACCGTGCAGTTCGTTACTTGTGACGGAATGCATCTGTTATAAGCAGCGGTTACCACTTAACACCAGATGGACGTCATGCTTGTTCCGTCGTTGCAAATGACATGAAAATTTTGGTTGAAATTTTCAGAACTATTTCACATTGACGGTTTTGATTTTTTGATTTGATTTGGTTTAATTTACGCGGTACATTCCCTTTAACTACTGCGTATGTTAAACCGTCAAAATAACACAAGAAATGGTTGTCTGTAAAGTCGGTTTACGGGCGATAATTTTACATGACAACGTCATAAGACAAGCACAACGCTTAGGCCGATCGTGCCTCTCTATCGCTTGTTCCGCGCTCTCGCTTGCACGCTTGGTAACAGTCAGGCGTAACGTCACAACATGACATGACAACGTAATGTAACAATGAGTTGTGCTTTTTCGTGGATGCAGGTGGTGTTCATCAATTTATAAGACGTTATCACGTCAAAAAGTTAATTTTTATTTTCACAGAGCAGGTGATAGTGATATAAATAAACCACTATATATTCGTAGAACAGGCCATGTTCACACATTTGTAACAAAACTGTAATACTTATTTTAGTTCAGGTTAACGATTAATATTTTTAAGTAACAAGGGGAAATTGGGAAGCTCTACGTTTAACTTTATCAGCAGTGCTAGTTACCAAACTAAGAAGTTCGCAACTCCACTACAAAATTAATGTGATTTTACTGACATCAAACTTAGTTCAATAAAATAGTATTTGAGTTATGTAACAAACATCTTTTATTTCCAACTTACAAAGTATTACTTACTAATAGCTTATGTACTTAGATTACAACTATATACTAGATTACACAATAAAAATATATTTTTAACTTATATAAAACTAAGTAAATTTATTACTTTAAGGTAGTGATTATTGATTCAAATTAATTAAATGTTTTACTGTAATAAAATTTACACATTCGGAATGTTTCAACAACTACTTTGAAGTACTTTTTTTGCGCGAAATAATGTTATACCATATCAATGAATTTTCGTTTCTATTTCTTCCTTCACGTATAGTACATATTATCCAGTTGACTATCCGCCTAAAGCTTAAGTACAGTCGACGATAACAAATAATACAAATAATGTACAAACAGGAACCCTAAATCTCTCAGTGTTTCTTTGCATTAGTATTCTCTCCCCGCCCCGCGGTGGATTACAATATGTCAGGCAATGACAGTGTATGCGTTATTTATTGCTACTAAGGATTACATATTTTCTCTGTGTATCTTATATTTTGTTAATTCAGAGAGTTTTGTTTTTGCTGCTTGCGAATGTGGATTTTACATACTTTTGTTGTGGTTACCTAGGCGAGACGACTCCATGGAGCGCCTAGTCGTCCAAGGCAGAGTGGAAGGCACCAGACTGCGCGGTCATCGATGCGGTGAACCGACCAAATCAAGTGTGCGGTCGGTGGCTCCTTGCATGAATGCACCAGGATGACCGCTAACATGCAAAAATGGCGTGACATCGTGAGCCGTATTACTTCTGGCCCCACCACCACTACATACATGACGACCACGACCGCTCTGTCAAGAGCGCAACGAAGAAGAAGGTGAAGTAGTTGTTATACTTTTGTAGAGTCCGCCTGACGAAGTTTTGTGGTGTGGATCAGTTGCCAACCCTTTGCAAGTTACTGAATCATGAAGCAATAATTTTCACGATTACACCTAGTATCTGAAATATGCCAATTAATCACAATCAAGTAAAGGACTAACATATAACTTATTAATGTTTAACCGCAAAACCTGCGTGCAATTTTACGGCACCAAGTTTCGATTTTATTGTTATGTTACCTAAAATAGAGAATCTAGCACATCCAAGCAGTTTAGTGTTTTGTTTTGGCTTCGTGCGTTGAGTGGGTGTGGTTGTATGTGGAGCCAAGAATCCAATTTCCGTACGAAGGCATATTGAAGGTCTGTATGGTAAGAGAACACGTTAAAATGTACAAAATTGTTGAGTAGTTTATATTGATATATAATACAATGCATATAATTAATTGTCGTGACTGACTGATTGATTCATCAATGCAGAGTCGGAACCCCTGGGGCCTCAAACTTGTAGTCGATGCCTTGGATTTGTAAGTATTTAAATGATGCAGGCGATTAGCGGCCCTCGCTGCTAGACCACGCTCTCCATGAGGATGGGCATCAGTACTGCCCGAACACCGGTCGGAGTATAACGACTAGATGATAAACGTGAGTGTTTTTACCGGTTTTACTATTTAACTATGAGTTCTCACGGAAGTTCTTATGTTAATATAAGAAAGTATTTTTAGTAATTTCACCCTTAAAGGAGGTGAAGTCAATTTATTTCTGTGGCTTCGATACCCACAGACCAGCTAAGACTCAGGGAGATGAGCTAGTATTGCAATATCTTTATTATCTAGTATAAACTTCAGCAGCTTAAAAATTTCTTCCGAAATACAATTTGCGAAAAACATGATCTTGCACATTGGTGCAAATTTTATTAAACGTTTCTGCCGTGCGATTCTGTAATGATTCTTCGACGTCAAATACTTTATGAGATATCGCCCTTGTACATAAGGTTGTTTTTCCAACGTTTCTTGTCATCTCGTCATTTGTTTCACGGGTGTTGTCAAAGATTCAACGATGTTTGCTTTAAAGGAATCGCAAGGCTGATGCTTTTAGGTTCCTAATAGCATGTAAAACAATAGAACAAACATTATTTTGTTTAAAACTAAAGACATACTTAAAAGAAGTGTGAAAGTAACCAAATGTATATGTATATGGTTAAGGGTAACAGAACCTATGTTGTATGAATGAGATAATGAGCAATGATGAGCAATAGAGAAAAATGAGCAATACCAACAGCAAGCGAGACGTATGCAGAAAAAGGTACTTTGCACTTCGCCATCATCTAACCTTTCTCTCTAGCTTCAACTTCCTGCATCCGTCTCGCTTGCTTTAGGTATTGCTCATTTTGTTCTATTGCTTATCATAGCTCATTCCCACACGGTGATGGCGTTACTATAACTGAAATCCTTATGTAAAAGCGTTTTTGTAACGGCGATATACCTAAAGTTTAGTAAAGGTAGTGAAAAAATATAGGGGGTGAGTATATGTTTATACCATCATCATTATAACAATCTTATTTTAATAAGTCCTTTAGTTACTTCATAATAACTAAATAAGTGCAAGGTTCTGGGATAAATTCACTTCCGGTATTTTCATCTTGGACGCGCACTTCAGCACACTTACACACGCCCATATTTCCTGTAAGCCTGTTTCAGAACGATTCTATTGATGTATGCTTCATATCTAAACACACATTTAAACCCGATATATCATTGTTTTATTGCGCAGCGGCGCAAAACTGATTTTTTCCCTCGAAGTCCGGGGGTCCGATGGGCGACCTCTGCACCTCGGCGGGCGATAGCAGAAGTGTTATTGAGACACATACACATTTTTTTATATCTAGACAGAAATTCTCGGCTAAAAAGTGTACATATATACAAAAAGCAAACAAGTTATTTGCTATTTAACAACTGCACTTCAAATTATAACAACTATGTATAATAATTCGCCAAATACTCCAGCAAATTGTCCGTAAACATCGAAACAAGAGTACCAATAACCACATCATAGAACTTATTTAAATTAGCCTCGCACGATCAAAACTATTCCAATTAGGACAAATTCGGAGCCGCCCTGGAATTAACATCCAGACAAAAACCTGATCGTATTAGTGCCGTTAATGGCCGGATGAGTTTTGTTTATGGAACTTTTGAAATAGTTGTTCCGTTCCGAGTCTGGTCGGATCGTGGTGCTTTTGCTTGACCAATATAATGCTGGTGCAAAGCATTTAAGAGCGATTGCTTATGTTAATTTTTGTCGCTATTTAGCTATGTGCAAGACTACCACCAGTTACTGGAATTGTATATTATGAAGAACGGGTCGATAACATTTTGTTGTTAGGGATTATACACGTTAATATGGGTAATAGTTGAGCAAACATTTGATGGGCCAATTATTTATCTGAATAAGCTTTATTTTCTCGTGTTTATGTGTGTGAGATAACGTAGCGTTTTTCTTCACTGTTTAATTTGCTTATTCTTCATAACTAATTATGAATGCAATCGAAAACAGACGCCGCATTCCACGACCAGGAAGTACCAGTAATCGCGATTATTTCTATCAATAGCGTACTTTTGATTGCCGAGTCGGCAGCGGGTCAATACACGCTTTCACATTACTGTATTGGTTATTTTCTATATCTTTCACATGCCACTAGTTAACCATTGACTAGTTTCCAGGTTAGCCATATCACCATATTGGACGCTTAACTAAACTGTTAAACAAACAGACGAAGACAACGCAAGACAACTATCGAACCAAACAAACGAACTTTAGGCTTCTAATGCAATCGGTTTTGTTCATGATACAATAGTTAAACTTTTACATACTAATTAGTTAGTAATACTAAGACGGCATGATGCTTACTAGCAGATGAAAGACTTTTGGCTTATGGCACTAAAAACTGTGTGCTAGATATCAGCTTCAATTCCAATTATTTGATGAATACCATATCCATCGATAGCTTCGTCCATGGATATGGTGTTATACTGTCGGGGACGTTCCAAATATCATAAAATCACGTTTAACATGAATACCATGATATGAGGACTGTAAGTGCGTAGTGCCCAATGAGCCTCACGAGGTGAAAATAATCTTGAATCTAGGCTAGCTAATTTTCAATAATATATTTGATTATGATACCTATCAACAAACTCTGAATCAGAGGGCTTGGACTTTAACTCAGTGATCTAATTTAAGCATCTAATCCTGGAAACCTGGACGACGGAAATTCAAATATACGGAGTAAATATTTTCGACCTAACTTGTTCTATATTGATTTCTTTCTTCTACGTAATTGGATGCATTATTATTAAACGCAAGCCACTGGTGATGTAATCATGCGAGTAAGTTGCGTATTTCTATTCTAAACTCGTAGCTGTCGTGACACTATCCACAATACCATTCGTTATTGTGTTTAAATCTATGACTTAAAGGCCTGACGCAATAACCAATTACGTTGGTGCTTCTAAATCAAGGGTGATTGTATATCATCACGGTACAAACTAGAACCACTTGTAGAGTTTCACTTACTTTACCTTAACGGTACTTAAGATCTATGGATATGTCTAACTTAGCACCAAAACCGGTAGAATCGTGTCACAAATGTATCTTATAGTTTACAAAAATAAATGTGAATCATAAAATAATTATCCCGAATTTGCGATACGGCGTCGTGTGTGTAGGGTGGTTACCCTTTGCAATATTTTTTTCGGGGGGAAAATAAACAAAGTTAGTCGAACCCATTAACAATCCCTCGTGAGCAGTCCTTAGCCAAAAATCCTTAGTCTTCCTTATCCTTTTTTTTTTTTTTTGTCCCGGGGAAATCCTTTATGGATACCACCCACCACGGGGAGGGAGGTGGTTATGTGGGAGTCCGTATACCCACCAAAACCCCGGGGTGTTCCGTCACTGCCGCCCTCGGCGGGAACGCGGGACAGATTTTCCACACGACCGCGAACCCGCTGTGGCTGTCCGTTGCCGGACCCTTCTCTTCGCGGCACGCCAGAACACATGGCGCGCCGCAACTGCCTCGGAGACCAAACTCGCCAACAATGGGCGCCAGACTTCCCCGTGTCTGGTCGCCCGTGGTCTCCCTGCGGTGGGTCGGATACGTTGCCCCACCGCCTGCTACGTCAGCCACAAGGGATAGCCCCCCCGCGGCCCCACCTCCTCGAGTCTGTGCCGAGCGCCCGGACCCCACCTCCTCGAGCCTGCACCAAAGTGCCCGGGCCCCCCTCCTCGAGCCTGCGCTAAAGCGCCCGGGCCCCACCTCCTCGAGCCTGCGCCAAAGCGCCCGGGCCCCACCTCCTCGAGTCTGCGCCAAAGCGCCCGGGCCCCGCCACTCCTATGTGGACTTGGCGGCCAAAGCCCATAGGAGCGGACCGCCTGAGCCGGCCAGCGCACCCCAACGCCAGCGCGGCCCCTGGATTCCTCTTGGCTTCACCGTGGTGTACCTAGCCACGGTTACTGAGCCCCCCCGCCACGTCAATGCGAGAACCCTTCGGGGGGGTAGTCTTCCTTATCCTGCAGAAAGATAAGGCATCCTGCTTTAGATGCCTTAGGCATGAATATTCACTCGAAAAGATAATATACTAACATTTGATTTAATGAAAACCTCTTTAGCCCTGACAGCACTAACTAATACTAATTTACGATTGGGTGGACCTTTAAAATAAAGCTAGACTAAAGCTGATATCTAAAGCTGATATCTAAAGCTGGTACTGAAACTCAAAAAAAATCTTAGTTCACATATGTTAAATCACATTTATATCTCGGACTTAATATGCGGTCCTTTGCAAAGGCATAAGGGGGCAGTAGGATAAACTTTGACGCCGTTTGTACCTTTTAGTAATACGAAAAGGTATAAAATAACAAAAACATTTCGGATGTTGGGTAACATTGACAACAACTAATTTTAATCTTATTTATAAATATTTAGAAACGTGGTGACTTGCCACCCACTGACTGGGTCTCCTTATGGGTCACCATAATTGGCTAGTAACAGCACAACGTTGGCTTTTTCTCCCATTATTATTATGCTTATATATAAGAAAACTTTGAAAACATGTTCAAGCAGGGTTTTTTATTTATTAACATTGCATTAGCATTGAATTAATTAGCAAAAACACACAAACAATACCTAGGCACATTGTAAAGACTCTATTCTCAAGGGTCATGTCCAAGTCAGTTTAATTTATTTTTGTCTGTATATTTTGTATTATAACGTACGTTTTCTCAAAAGTGGTATGTAATGTCGCCATAACATCTCTAAAAAGTATCTCGAAAGTGAACTCTACCGGAGACTTATTCACAACTGTCCAGTAAGATGCGAGATTTTAAATTTAGAATCTCCTACTGTCCAGTAAGTTAGTATGTAATTTACTTACTGGACAGTAGGTCATACTCTTTAGATCTGCTTAGAAAACATAGTAAATAAGATTAGAGTTTAGCCATTTTAACATGGTTATAGGAGGGAGGCTCCAAATATATATATATATTTTTTGGAGCCTTAAACGGCCCTTTTTATAGTCTGTGATACTTAACGCGACGCAGAAAAAATATGCACGATGCGTTTGGGATTTTATGTTTGTATTTAATATTTTCAGTTTATAAATCATGTTGGATTAAAGCTTTCCATTCTAAAATTAACATGGAGATTCAAAAACAATAATTTCCATTTTTTACTAAAATACTCATGTAACCTAAAAATAGAACTATCTTCAAAACTAAACGCAAAATTTTTAATTAAAAAAAACAACGACAGGCGGGTTTTCACATTCAATTGCGACAATTGTGTTTTAATTTACCGCGTGAAAATAAGTAATCCAAAAAATGAGTTCAAGCGAATCTGATTCAGAAAAATAGATGGCACCCCTCCTGAATTAAAAGCTGAGGCCGAATTAGCAAAAACTTTCTTTCATTTTTAAGAAAATCATTATTCAAGCCCCAACCAGTAAGAAAGCTATCCTAGCCTCGTATATAACCGGTTAACTCATTCTTGGCCAGGAAGGCTTACTTACTGGATTCTGCAGTAATATACTATAGCACCGTGTTCGTATAGACTACCAACATATTATGTATATCCGGAGCTAACCAATATCAAGTTGCGTACGTACAAGGGCCTTTATTATTTTAAAATCATTATTTCGGTGTAACCTTGCACCCGCGTCAGACAACACGACCACATTTCCGTAAATTTAGATGCGAGGTTTTCTCAACCCCCATCTACCAGATCGGACACAGTGTAGCAAACGTTACTTAATATATTAGATCTTTTATAAGAGTAAGTGACAATAAGGCTCTGTAATATGAGGTCCTTGTAATATTGATCCCTGAAGGCACTGAAATATAAAGCCCTGTAATAAATTAGAACTACAAGTAATTCGCTGATGGTAATCGTCACATTTGCCCACGTCCATTTCAGTGTGGCTCAAAAACCTGCGCAGCACTTTACTGTTCTTGTTTCCTCAGGGTACTAACACACATCAAAAAAACTTTATGATCACTTTGAAAAAACAATATCATTTTTGTTATGGTAGATTCAATTAAGATTTCTTCGTCTTATTAGAGTCTTTTTAAATTCAGTGTCCGTGCCTGGAGAAGACCAGAATTTCCACAGCATACTAGATGTGACGATTTCACCTTCACGTAAAGCTCAGTTTCACCCGGAGTCGTGTGACCAGCAGAAACATTACAAATACCAAGGTTGTGGTCTACGTATGTGCTAACAAGTTCAAGTAAAACATCAATAATCATCAAAGCACCATGTGTCAGCTGCTAGAACCTATCTATCTAGCACTTTAAAGGAGAAATTCTTATATATAAATATATAATCTGAGACCTCGAAAACAGCTACAACGGTTTTCATGAAATTGGGTATTGGGCATTGGTTTTATCCGTTTTTTCAGGCAATTAAAACAATAAGTCGTTCGTTGCGTTTAAGCTAGATGGCCTATCGCGGTGAATCGCGGTGACAAAAGTTTCAAGAAACATTGTTTGCTATTTAATATTCGTATTTAATTCGAGTAATGCTGGGTCATTTAAATACTATTACATAGATATTAGGAAAGTTTTAAATATCGTCCACTTTGTGTTATAAGAGTGTTCCCACTGAAGTTTTTATATCTACACTGTGACTCTCCCACCCTCCTTGTCCCCCCCACAGCATCTCTGATCACTCCTCGAGTTTTTGTCCCGGTTCGCAAATAGGAATTTGCATACAAACCGTTCGTTACATCACGACGCAATGTTCTGTTCGTTAGACACGTAATCTTGAATAGTGGGAATGAATAAATAAATAAATGTTCACACACTTACAGCTGCGTATTAGGATTTTCTGTGTTGTGAAAGGTGTGTGCTTCATGCACACACGTAAACACATCAAACACATCCAAATCTCGAGTTCAAATATTATGTATTCATTATTACACTTTACTTTATTTGCCCAGTGATTGAACCTGGATGCATCCGCTTCGAACTCAGATTTACTCTCTACAGCAGTCTAACAGCAGGCCTATACAAAAGTTGTTTCTGTTATCGTTAACGCTAAACAATAACTACTAAAGATATGGCGTTGAAATTACCTGTGGACAAGTCACGTGACGTCACGCTATGTTCCTAGACACATTTTTGTCTGTAGCGTGTGCGGAAACACGTCCGTTTGAATTTTGTCTAGGCTGTCGAATTACTAAAAAAATCATCTACACTACATCATCTTTGATATTCATTTGTTAATTACGAGTATTTTTTACGTCTTTTAATTTTGTTTATTCATTGGTTGAAATGCAATCTACTGTGACGATAGTTTGATTACATCCGGTGGGCTTTATGCTAAGCGAGACAACATTGACGACGCACACTCCTTGAAAAAGACCACCGGATGCTGTCGAAACTATAGTTGGACCTATTCGATAATTAATCCGTTTCTGTTTATTAGCATGGTTCGTTGTCATGCACTTTTGTAGCTGAAACTTGTTCTGAAGATTTCAATAAAACATACCAACTTCATAGTTTTAAACTTTTGCTAACTAATTCATATACTTGTATTTTTTTAGATATTTTTTCACTGTTAATGTAAGTAAAGTATTAAAGTTCGTAACAAAAATCCACTTAAGACTTTGCCTTGGGAGCCCAAGTTGTTCACTTGTTATTTATACTAACTTAGAAAAGACTCTTACTACAGTTGGTCAACAACATAAAACAACTCTTACTTTGTAAGTTTCTCCAACTGTAATTCAAAGAAAATATGAAGATGGATTAGCGATATAGGCACAATTGTTGAGTTTATAAGAAATATTATGTTTATTATTGCACTTTCACCAAAAACTATAATTTGAACTAATAAAATACCTAAACACGTAACAACACAGAACATATTAATAGTATTGAAACTCATGTTCATTATACCATTTTCTACCAGCTTCCAAAAAAATGAAGAGTCATTTCGACTGTATTTTTTTATTTTTGATACCTTATAAGTTTCGACTGTGTGAACCGATTCTCAAAATTATTTTTTTTTGTTTATAAGCTGGTGATTCCCGTATGGTCCCATTTAAATTTCAAAATTTCATCAAATTCGGTTCAGTAGTTTTTGAGATACACTCCAATAACTGAATAGAATTGATGTCCGTATTCAAATTTTAATAATAATAAAACGGGATCGCTTGTCGTTACGTTACGCCTCGCTCGTCCGCACCGCACCTAAGATTCTGATTAAGGCTTCTGGATGAACTCAATTTGTCGATCGTGATATCGACACCGCGTATCTCTGATGCCAATCTTGTTTTATTATTACAGAACAATTATATATATATATATTACCTATCCCTCGTGGTCAACACATTAGTTGGGCAGTTCTTTCGCAGCATGTCTCTTCCATTACGTATATATACATATACATATCAATGTTAGATCATAGACTCTAATGCCACGTTTTTTTTTATTGCCACAATTAGGCAGACAAGCAGTCTGCCCACCTGATGGAAAGTGATCGCCGTCGCCTATAATGTTTAAAACACCAAGGACGTACCAACGCGCTGGTGACCTCTAAGAAATTTAATGACGCCCTTTTTATACAACCCCTTATCGTAGCCCAGAGGGAATACCTCGGCAGGAAGCGTCGTCCAGATTTTTGTTGAACGCGGAATAAATGTTCTTGAGAACCGTTGCGTAGTTGAGCTAGGTAGCTCAAGGTAATGAGGGTGAACATCCCGCCGATGGCGAGTGGTCCGGTGATGAAAGGGAGGCGTTGGCATCAGATCAAACAGTTCCTCACAACACTCGCCGTTGTACAGACGGTAGAATACGCAGAGAGATGCAAAGTCTCTCCGAAGAATAAGCGATTCCAGACCATCTGCAAGTATGGTATCGTCGACGATACGAATGGCACTACGATGGATGGAGTAGTTTCAAGTATGTCACTTCATCATGATCATAGTTTCAAAATTGATTGCCAATTGTTTCCAAACAGTTAGCAGATGGTCAGAAAAACTATTTATATGAAACTATCTGCTCTCCGCGGTTTCACCCACGCGGTGATGGATGATGATGATGATGATGAATCTTATAGAACCTATGTTACTCAGGGTGAATGTAGCTTTTCAATGGTGAGAGAATTTTTGAAATCGGTTTAGTACTTTTTGAGCAAATTCGTTACAAACATACATACAAATCTTTCCTCTTTATAATATTATTATTATAGTATGATAGTGTGAAGTATGATTTTGAAGAGTGATAATACGAGTACAAAATAGTTTTGTTCGTCTCTAGCACTTATACGTTTCAATCCTAGAAGCGACAATAATTTTTGTAATACAAGCTGATGCCCGCGACGTCGTCTGTTAAGGATTAGTACTTCGAGTAGCTTATTATCTTCTCCAAAGCCATATCTATCTTTATACTAAACAGTCATAAAATATTTACATGGTTATATGAGTAAATTTAAGTACCTTAGTAAATCAATCAGTAAAAACTAATAATAAAATACAGTACCTACGCACATGGATATATATAAAATTAATCACCATGAAAAAAAAACTGTCATTACATCTCATCACTCTTGACGGTAGCCGAGCACGTCTAGTGTATCGAGCTGTCAAAATGATAGAGTGCTTTTGACTAAGCTATCAGAAACTGACACAAAGTTTTAAAAACTTACGATAATTTTTTTACATTCAACACATATACATACATGGGGAACATATTAAACTAACTAACTATTTACTATATTATATACTAAATTTTTTAACTAATACATATAACTAAATTTTATTATTACTATTAAGATTATTCTGAGTTGGTGTAAGCATTCACAGCAGACCAGTGTCCGGAAACAGCACCCGTTCACGAGTTGACGCATGTGCCAGCCATCGCCTTCCTCAACCATTTCTGAGGGAAGATGGCGACCCGCCACACACGCCACCGCTTGCCAACACATTTCCGTGAGCATGTCTGCTCTGAATGCCCACCACATATATAGATGTTTACAATGTTTCTACTTAGGTACTACAAATATTACATTTTATGGGTGGCAGAGTGACAGCTTGCCAGAAGTGGAGTATTCCAAGCATCTTTATCTTCTATATAATGTCGAACTTTATAGTAAGTTTTTTTTATTAAAACGATTTTTACAGTCAACTTGAATTTGCCCTCTGTGAGCTCAGTCATGTGCTTTGGGATTTTATTGTAAAAACGCACACAATTTCCTAGGAATGACTTATTAGTCTTCGCAAGTCTAAAACTAGGTACAGCTATCCTATTTGTATTTCAATACCAAAAAATTAGTTACTTACGTTTAATTAATACCAAAAAGTGTGGTGATCACTATTTAACTTATATTTATGTAAATTTTTACGAACATACATTATATTTTCAAATACATATAAGGAAGGCAACGTTAATATATTGATTTCTTTAAATAATTATGTCAAAGATTCACGGCAACCCATTTCGTAAATAGCTCTAATAACACGTTTCTGAAGGATAAATATGGTCTCTATATCAACCGCTGAACCCCATATGATGTTGATGACGATGATAAAGAGTATCCTATGTGTTAATCCAGCGTTTCATCTACCTCCATACGAAATTTCATCAAAATTTACCCTGCCGTTTGAGTGTAAATGAATAACAAACATTCATACATCCATACATACATCCATACTAACAAACTTTCGCGTTTATAAAATTAGCAGAATGTTAAAGCTGATACATTTCTATAAAATTTATTTTATAATTGTAAACTGCTATTTCATTACTGCATTATTATACTTAAGGTATGTTGTTATTACAATAATAATATGAACATGCGAGTTTAGATTTAGCATTGCACAATTATTATTTAATACAAAAGCATTATATAAGTATACATACATACATACATAAAATCACACCTCTTTCCCGTAGGGGTAGGCAGAGACCACGGATTTCCACTTACTACGATCCTGACATATCTCTTTCGCTTCATCTATACTCATCAATCCTTTCATACATAAGCGTCGGTTTAGGGTACTTTTGACCTGGCCTTTTTTCAGAACGTCTTCAATCTGATTTCGGAACGTTCGCCTAGGTCTTCCCCTTCCAACACTTCCGTTTACTTGTCCCATGTATACCTGTTTAGTCATTCTCATTTCATTCATTCTCTCCACATGTCCAAACCATCTTAACATACCTTTCTCGATTTTTGTCACTACACCCTCATTCACACTACATCGTTCCGTTATCACACTATTCCTTATCCTGTCACTCCGTTTCACTCCAATCATGCTCCTCAATGCTCTCATCTCCACAGCATTTATTCTACTTTCATGCTTTTTCTGCCACACCCAACTTTCACTACCATACATCAGTGTCGGAACCAACACTCCCCCATGAACAGCTAGACGAGCCTTTTTAGACACCTTCTGACTGTTCATAAAAGCGTGCAATGCTCCGTTTACCATATTTCCAGCGTTCACTCTCCTTTCTATATCACTTTCACAATCACCATCTTTTGTAAACATGGATCCCAAGTATACAAACTCTTTCTCTTGTTCCACTATTTCACCCCCAATCACAATATTGCAATCGGTAACTCTATCATCTCGTTCAAACACCATCACTTTCGTCTTACTTAGATTTATTTTCATTCCCTTTCTTTCTGAAGTCTCTTGCATAACATTTACCATCTCCTGCAACTCTTTTACCGACGACGCAAGTATCACTTGGTCATCAGCGTAGAGAAGACATTTGATGAGTAACTCGTTCATTCTTAATCCACATTCAGTCTTTCAGGTTTGTCAAACAATTATCCATGAATAAGTTGAACAGCCACGGTGACGCTACACATCCTTGTCTAACACCTTTTTCGATATTAAACCAATCAGTGTATGTCCCATTTATCCTAACGCAAGCACTGGAATCCTTATAGAGGGATTTCAGCGCTTGGATCAGGTTACTATTCAGCCCATGCATATAAGTATATCAGTGGAAATTCATTATGTTAATAATAGAATGGTAAGAAGTAAAGCAAATATATTTGAACACGATAGCAGGCGCTACTCAGTTGGCAGCTAAAACAGGATACTTTTTTGTACTGTAGTGTTGCAAAACTTGCAATAAAGAGTTTATACATGATATTTGGTATATATCCACTATGTCTATTCTTCACTCATACAAGCGCACGCAATACGCTGCGAGCCGCTCACGCCACGTCACTCCTCAAAGTAGTTCATCTTATTCTGGTACCCTAAAACCCTTAAACAATAAGGGCCTATTCAAACCTGGGCGTTATTCGCTACCGCGAGCGATACAGAAATCCGAAAAGGTATGCGTTATTTTTACTGTTCACACCAAAGAGGATATCTCTACCGCGCGCGGTAGAGATATTCGTTGGCAACGGTTAGCGGGGCGGCGGAACTAGTTTCGCCAAACAAGAGAAAATACCGCCTCACTAGGCGGTACAAGTTTCGCTGCAGTTATGGAACTTCATACTATTTACCCATCGAGTTCCGCGTACTTTTCGCTACCCACAAAGGTAGCGAATAACGCACAGGTCTAAATAGGCCTTAATACTTACATACTTAATTTTGTGTAATAATAAAATTACTTATTTGATTTGCAGCAAAACATCAGGCATATCAGTGATACCCATCAAGACGTAAACATTACCACCTAGTATGTTCGATTACTACCTGATTACCAGGGCCTTAATGTAAAAATTCGCTTTAAGGTGCCCCCTTGCGAGCGTGATGACTTTATCTATATCATAGCTAGCATCGTTTGTTCAAAAATAGAATTTGACACTGCAATAAGGCCCATTAGTCCGGTAAAAGCAATTGAGAATCCTGGATACAGTCTTGAAGAGTTACGAGTAACACTTTGTTCTGTTTGACCTTGATGCTCATGAAACACTTATTGTTCACTAGTAAAACTATTATGAAATATAAATAATTTCTACTTAAAGCCACTTAAGGGATTAAATGGGCTAACCCATTGTCAAAAAGGATTAAATTGCACTTACGTTAACGATGTGATTTTATGCCGTATTAACTTGATTTGATCCTTTACGTTTTATCAATTCAATTTAGATTTTTTTCTTACTTTCTTCATACAAGACTTCTTCTTCTTCTTAAAGTGCCTCACCAGCTAATGGAGCTTGACGATCAGCATAGTACAGTCCTTGTTTCTGGTTCGGCGGAACAACTCCGACGGCCCCGGTATTCCAGTCCACTCTCTGATATTATCTCGGATATTCCGCCACAACGACTTCTTTCTTCTCCCTAGGTTTCTTTTTTAGCAATTTTACCCATAATTATCAGCTGCAGAAGGTCGTATCGCTGATGATGGATACAAGGCTAAATTTCATAAACTTTATTAAGGTTTTTGAACGATATGAAAGTCCTTAAAATATTAACAAAAATGTAATTCATTCAATCCGTATATATCGAGGCAAGCGAAAAATAAAATCAAACCATTAACCCCAAGCTACTGGGGGGTATGTCGTGTGGCTGACCGTAAGCATTACGTTTGCCTATTGCAGTTGCAGTGCCACCCAAAGCTTAGACATAACGACATAGTTACTCCACAAGCAATGCTAATATTTATTCTGACTTTGTAACGATTGCACGTGAACCAGCCGTAATATTCTCCTGCTCCGTACGTCATGATGAGTAGAACGCATTTACAAATTTCGTCTTCTCTGATGATGACTGAAAATCTGGTTTTTGATGGCTTGTCATCAACTGTGTGATTCTCTAAGAGCAAACATCGTTATGCCAAGAATCCCCGTCAGACGCCCGGCTACCACCCCCAACGACGACGACTAGCCCTGGTAACACACAACATACGAACGATGAGGACAGACGAGAAAATTTATGAGCTGGAAGAAGAAATGAGTAAGTTACACTGGGACATTGTGGGGTTATCTGAAGTCCGTAGAGCAAGTGAGGACACGATAACCCTAAAACCAGGTAACCTACTCTATTACCGGGAGGGCGACCAACAGTCCCAAGGTGGTGTCGGTTTTCTCCTCCACAAGTCCCTTACTAACAACATAGTTAAGATCGATAGCGTTTCCAATAGGGTCGTTTACCTAATACTCAGAGTATCCAAACGATATTCGCTGAAGGTCATTCAGGTATACGGACCGACGAAGTCGCCCCCGGATGATGAGGTGGAAGATATGTATGAGCACATTAGTCGGGCCAGACATACCTCTGAAACGCACTTTCTAGTTGTTAAGGGGGAATTCAACGCGAAGTTGGGTAAGATAAGCGAGGATGAGTTGAAAGTGGAGCAATTTGGCTATGGACAACGGAACCGTAGGGGACAGAGGTTGGCCGACTTACTGGAGAAAGAGGGACTCTTTATGATGAACTCTTTCTTTCAGAAGCCACCTCACAGGAAATGGACCTGGCTGAGTCCCGATGGTTCCACGAGAAATGAGATTGACTTCATTATGACCACCAAAAGGCAAATATTCACTGAAGTTTCCGTGATCAACAGGGTTAAAACCGGTAGTGATCACCGAATGGTAAGAGGCACGGTGAATATTAATATCAAACTGGAGAGGTCTCGTCTGGTGAGTCGACGCTCCGACCCACTCGTGCCCATATTCAAGACCCCGAGAGCTTTCAACTTGAGCTATCCAATCGCTTCGATTGCCTTGAGAACATCGCTTCAGTGGACGAGATCAATAACAGGTTAGTATAAACTGTCCATACAGTGGGTTCCAAATACTTTAAACCCCACCGTACAGATAGGCCACAGAGACTCTCCAACGATACCCTCAACCTCATGGCTGAACGACGCTCACTAAAACTGCAGTCTTCGGATGATGCTGAAGCATATAGGCTGCTCAAAAGACGAATATGGAAGTCCTTGCGACACGACATCCGGATCTTTAATACAAACCGTATTAAAAAGACGATAGAGCGGAAAAAAGGCACCAAATGTTTGCGAGAGACATTGGGCAAAGCCAGTTGACGAAGCTGAAGAGAGAAGACGGCAGTGTAGCTTCGACCAAAGCAGAAGTATTAGGAGAGGTAGAGAGTTTCTACGGACAGCTATACACCTCGGTCGCTAAACCTGTTAGCAGCTCGGTCAAAGACCCAAGAGCCAAGCTGACCGTCGCAAGACGACGTTGGATGCAGGCTGCTTCCAACCGGTCCTTTTGGAAAATCATGGGGGAGGCATATGTTCAGCAGTCGACGTCCTACGGCTGAGATGATGATGGATGATGAAACATCGTTGCATCTTTGACAACATCCGTAAAACAAATGACGGGATGACAAGACACGTTGGAAAAGAAAAGAGAATCGCACGGCGGTTTGCAGCTTTGATCAGAAAGACTCCAATAATTGATTTAAGCTTAACGTACGCTTAGTAGGTATTGTATTTATACTAGTATCACTGGAGCTGTTGTGCCAACGACTCAGGTCAGGGTCATCAGAGTCATTCTCCATTACATTAAGGAGCTGTATGGTTAAAGGCTAGGCTGGCGGAGAAATGCACACACCATACAAGTATACACAAGTTGGGAGCGATAAGTCCTGCACCTTATGCAATCTAAATATTTTAAACTTTACGACAATGGTAGTAATTCGCTTGTTCAGAACACCAAACTTAACTAGCAAACTAAAATCTATTTTGAGTAATTTATGGTAGTTTTTATTCCGTTCATGTTAAGTCCAAATTCGTATAACGCTTGGAAGTGACAATTCTTATATTTGCCCTTTCTCTTGAATTACGGGTATGTTTAGTGCAAATTGAACCGTCATGTAAGTTCGTGCTCTCTAAACTGATGTAATCATATGTTTAGAATTATCATTCTTAGTGTTACACGAATGTGAATTTTAGTTTTAACATAATAAGATTTACCATAGGTTAGAGAATTTTAGTTTAGTGTACGCACAAGCGAATCAATACCAATAACTGATTGATTTATGATTTTTATTAAAAAAAATATTGACTCACGTACACTTAAAACGTAATTAATGATATTTGAATGGATTTGACATTTAAATACAATTCTTTAAAGCATAGAAATAAATCTTCCGAACTTCCAATCTCCCCTTCCGTCCTGTCATCCAACTTTCACGAGCCAACTTCGAATTATAAAAGTTGTACTTAATTAGCTTTTACCAACTCCTTGAAGGTGTCAAAAATTGATTGAGTTAAATTCGTTTATGTCAAAGTTTGAAGGAAGATTTAGCTGAAATTAAAGCAGAAATAAACCGAGTTCTTTATATGAAGTAACCGATTGGGAAACTTTATTTTACTCTTAATTTGGCTTGAATAGTGAATAATCATTTAACACACTGTAAATAACAAAATAGTATACAATATATAAAGCACTAGCTGCGCCCCGTGGTTTCACCCGCGTGGTGATGAATGATGATAATGTTACAGTTTCCAATGTAATATTCTAGCGACTCAACTGTTTTTTTTGTTTGAATACCAAAACTTCATTCAACCAACAAACGCATTTATAATATTAGTAAGAAGATTAATATGGATTATTATTTGAATGAGAACAATGTCTATTGAGATAGATAGTTAGTTACAATGGATGTTTGTTACTCTCTCACACCAAAACTACGTAAATAGTTGATATTTTAACATACATATTTTTAAGTAAGAAAGAAAAAATATTTATTTGTTACTGTAACATTGCACTAAAACTAACTTACCGAATAATAATAATATTTATGTCAGTTTTCACCAACTTTTTAGGTACCTAAGCCTATTTAGGTGACATTTTTGTACTGCTAAGTGTTACCTAACTGGCTTAGGTGTTACCTAAAATGTTGGTGAATACGGGCATTAGACAATTATGAATATGAGACAGAGTTTTTTGTCTCGGAAAATCATAATTTAGTATGTTCATTTTCCACGCGATTGGATCCATGGACTGCTGGTCTACAATTAGTCGCTATAGTATAGACCCATTAATGATATACCTATTTTAGTACAAAAAAATTATAATCAAACATACCCACCTCAAACTTTCTGATCTATGAGTACCCGATGAACTATGGTCCGTATATTTTTATAGAATAAATTATAATTATAAGTGACGATACGCACAAAAAAGAGCACCTGATCAGCACAAAGCTTGCCCATGACAGGTGCAGTGTCATCCATAGCTTATGAATGTAGTTTGAAATACACGAGTAAAACTTTTTTCGAACCTTGAGCAATTTCAGACGATAACTAAGTAGAAAACAAAGTACTATTTGTAATTATACTACACATACAGACTTTTAATAATACAGTTTTCTAAAAGTCTTGAATAAATCCTATCAGTTGTAAAGTTTAATCAAATACCCGTCCAAGAAGACATTTTTAAAGTTATTTTCACCGTTTTCGCAAACAGAAGTACTATTTAATTTGCTCTGCATTCGCGTTTGATTTAAACTTTAATTTTACTATCAAACGACATGTTGCTAAAATATTTTTAAAAGTTAAATTAAATCTGTGCACAATTCTACGTTTGAACTCTAACTCTGCATCATTTCTGTTAGAGACGGATTATTTTTTAATAAAAAAGTTGACTCGTCGAAATATATAACTTTTTTAATTATATATGTGAATTTTAAAGCTTTTCTCACTGAAGTGATGTAGTTTTCTATTTCATTCAAAGTTTGCACAGATATATGTACAAAACATAACGCACTCTACTTCCAGTGTACGAACCCCGACCAAGCGTCAAGGTTGGCCACCGTTACTTACAGTCAGCACAGTGTCTGTTGTTGCAGCTGGAAACACGCGAAAACTAAATTGCTATCAAGCAATTTAGTTAGTTAGAATTAGAATTAACTGCAATAGCTCAAAACTTTTCAGCCCCCAAAAGCAAGGATATATTAATATTCAGAAATAAGTTATTTTAAAATTAAACGATGCGTAAATTCACGTAATTCAATTAGTTGAAAAGTCGGCACGCTTGGTTTCAATACAAATCGCTTGTATCGCGCAATACTTGCTTTATATATAGTATTTGGCTAATTAATGGCGCGTTCGTATCCTGATAATAGTAAAAAGCAGAATTTTTAAACACCTGGTGTAACGAAACAGATCGATAATATATTATAAAAAAATACAAAGGTTAGAAAAGGAATAGGAAAAGAGTAATAACCGAATATAATTCATAAATATAACTCTCTTTCAGCAAAAAAAAACCTTGAATAGGTCCACAAAAATAAACTTTCACGTCCAAACTCTCAGAATTTTCAGCGATAACACTATATATTTTTTTAGGTAATACATAGCCAACGAATAGTACTAAAGTGATAACGAGCAGTTTTTTCAATTGTGTTAGTATATATCGAAAAATATAAAGAAAACGTACAAAATTGACGCATTTTCGCATTACATCGTCCAATCTAACAAGCAATTTTCAACCTTACGTAAAGCATCGTAAATTATTTTAAAATTGGGGTTGGACCGCACTTTAAAAGTTTGACTCTTATACCGAAATGGTTGGATTTTTTTTGCGATTTCAGACATTTCTAGTACTCAAATCTCAGTTGGTCTGATACACACTTTTAATCCTTTCAAAAAACAACATCGATTAGCATCAAAAAAATATTTTATGTACAATGACCATTTTACTACTTCAGAATAGCTTATAAAATGTATGAATAGTCTTCTAAAAACGTTTTCCTGCAAGACAATAACGGTTAAGGTGCCTGCCGTTACCGTTCGTATAAAAAATTCACCCTGTATATCTGTGAAAATTTGCTAATGTTTATATAGTTTTTATAATTTGACTGCCCTTTCTCAGTGTTCATAGCTTGTCTATTTTTATACGACTTGAATATTGACCACATTAGCATAGTTGGTAGCGACTTTGCCTTCTAAGCGAGTGGTATCAGGTTCGTCATCTATCTGGCTAGGGCAAACATTTGTGTAACAAACAAAGACGCTTGTTCTTGGAAGTGCAAGCACACTTCGTGAGGTTGCAACTCGAACGAACACGGAACCGTTTGAGATATGTACTATATTTATTATTTTATAAAGAACATGCGTTACTGTGCAGAAGCTATCACCATATTTCCCAAAAATGAGACCCCCGCGGTTTCACCCGCGTGGTGATGGATGATGATGATGATGATCACATTCATCATCATATTCGGTAACTGACTTTAAATAGGATTTTTAAATATTAACATAATTGGTAAAGTGGTTCCCGAGGTAATAGTTAGTGTAGTATTGCGAAAAATCGCCGCTGATAAGACTGTGTGCTCACGACGTCTACTTTTCGCAGTGCTACTGGTATTACTTTGGTACTTACGTTGATTTAATATATCTATGCTGTACTCAACAGATATTAGATAGTAATAAAACTAAAGTTAATTATGTTACAGGTAATCGTTTAGATGTAAACTGCTTACCAGTAGGTAAGAGATCATTAGATCTCTAATTTTCTATATGCTTTTATTAATCACCTAGCTTCCATCTCACGACCGCAGCTAGCTAGAAGTTTGTGATATGTACCAAGATATAAATTTTCAGAACAACCTTAAATACATTCATTTCCTTGCCAGAGAGTATTTGGAAACCGTGGTCCAAATGTCTTCTCACTCGAGTAGAAGTATATAAATACAAGTCTAGACTCAAGTAAAGGACCTGTCAGGACAAAAACAACACGGTCTGGAGAGAGCAGAATGAAAAGTAGAAAAACACTTTTCATCGCTACAGTACTTGGTTCTACAATTTGGAGCAGACACAATATACTTTATCTGCAGTACTAGAGGTCTCATATTCAAACTATTTTGTGCTTAAAAATACAACGCTGGCAGCCTGAAATTTAGTGACTAAATAAGCAGACCGCATGAGGCATCACAAGCATCATCGACAGTTGTTCATACAACATCTCAAACAACACTGGAGCTGTTGTGCCAGCGACCTAAGGCCATACTCCGCTATGTAAAGGAGTTAGGCTGGCTTGAGTAAATGCTGGCAGGGGGGAATGCACAAAACACACCAAGCGGGACGTCAGTGCAGGCCTCATCGCCCCCAAAGAAGAATAAGAATAAGAAAGAAGTAGACGCTACACAAGCTCTTGACAATAAATACGGCTAAAACGTCCCACATGAGCATAGAAGCTAAAAATAATCCACGGTCAATCATTATCAACAATGCAATTATTAAGAGATCAAACGAGGACAAATATTTAGGTGTACTAATCGATAGCAAATTCACTTTGAGAGCGCTAAGCGTGTAGAATAAATAATAATAAAAAATAATTTTATAAGCGAAAGTGCAAATTTCACTTTAATGACTGCACATTTAAAAATAGTAAGTTTTAAATGTTTTAGGAGAAGATAAAATAGATTTTGTTTTCAAAAACTTGAATTTTTATTTTGAGTATGTATATCTTATCGCGGTAGGTAGATTTGTGGATTGGAAGAAAAGTAGATTATGCACCTCGATAAAGTCAGTACTTCTAGCATAAAGCTTTGTACCATTATTCTTTCCAAATGCCTACTAAAGAATTACACAAAAAAAATAATTTATCCAAACTATACAAATACTGATGATGAATTACAAATATTAGATCTAGCATAGATTTAAAAAAAGTTACCAAAAAAATTTAACAGAATTCTACAGTAAAAACTGTGAAATAACTTGTTGAAGTCTACTATGATAGTTCAAAAGTACCTATTATCACTTAATAGTGCGCATGGACCGACGACCGACAAGTTATTTCATAATTTTTCATGTTGAAGTCGGTAAATTTGTTTTGGCAATTTTTTTTCTACCTTTTTAGTGATATTTGCTAATTGTAGGATCGATGTTTTTCACCGTCAATGATGATACTTTCAAATCATCAAAAGAGACGAAACACTTTTCAGTTATTGGCGTGTATCTCAAAAACTGCTGGACCCAGTTTGATGAAATTCTTAAACGGGACCACGCGAGAAGCACCAGCTTTCAAATAAAAAAGAAATATTAAATACGGTCCACCCGGTCTAAAGTAACAGTTATGAGGTAACAAAAATAAAAAAATACAGTCGAATTAAGAACTTCCTCCTTTTTTGGAAGTCGGTTGAAAATTAAAACTAAAATGCATAATTATCGAAACAAATTTAATTTAATAGTATCTGTATCGAGAACTAACTATGGAAAGAAAACATTGACTGTTCAATAAGTTACCAATCGATGTCAAAAATAGTGAAAATATTAATTTGTATTAATATAATAAACTAACGTTACATATCTAACAATTACCCGAGAATAATTGTTAAGGTAATTAATTGCAGTACCTATCATGTATCTCATTATTAGCAAAATTTATATTATGTTTATGAGAATGAAGTTCTTTATACGTACATTCAGAGTAGTGCAGTTTCGCACATCATTTTGTAAAATTATAGTTCTCGTGGGCCAGTCATTGAACACACTAACGGAGCCGCGGACACAACTAGTACACGTATACGTAGTCTACACACATACACCCATCATGTCACACACACATACACACACCCTGTTCACACACACACACAAAGTTAATTAAATAATGATGTAGATAAGTTTGAAATCAATTTTACAAACACAATGTTAGTAATTATTTGAAATTTGTTAAAAAGTAATTATTTTATTTTATTTTATTTACTGTAATTTTACTGATATTTAATCTTTTATTTGAATTATATACCTTCTTTTTTCCTCCTCTGAATGCTGTCGAAATCCAAACAAGGAAGGAACTTATCATTGTACATACAGGCTTACCGCCTAGTGTAATGGTTAGGGCACACACGGATCTAAACATTATTAAAAATAAATAAATTTTGTGTTGTATTTGTAATTTTGTAATATATCTAAGTAACGTACGTAACGTTCTTACTTTTTAATTTAATTTATTGTTATGTTGTGTGATGATCTGCAATAAATCTATAATTTTCTATTCTATTCTACCTTAAACTTACTTTTTATCACCCTAATATTATATACGAGTACGTTATCATTTGGATAAATGGATGTTTGTTCCTGAATGGCGCTAAAGTGTTTTAACGTTTTTGGATGAAATTTGTTGTGAAATAATACAATAAAGTAATTCAAATTAAGTTGGTGTCACTATATGTATAATACTAAGTTGCTTGTAAAGAAGTGAAGCTTTGTAACTGTAGTATACAGTTTAAAAGTCGTTTCGAGTGAAATTCAAGCACTTTCAAAATCGCATCCGAGCGTACACGGCGTGGGACTACAAAGTTTTGCACAAGCGTGTGTACCTGTGCTTTCAATTTGATTTATATGTATAGCAGCTGTGTATTTTGAACGTTTATTGCTTCCAAATAGAATTTAAGTGGATGTCGGACAAACGGTTATATTGGGACCGGGAGCACAGAACTAATATTAACGTCCAGAGTGGTCACTCTGAACCCGCGCAAGCTGCGTTCTTGCAGTCATATCAGGACTCAGGCGGACAGGCGGAAATGGTAGCAACCCTGCCTTCTGATCTGCTGACCTTGAGTTTGATCCCCGGTCAGGTCAAACTATTGTCTGCATACAGGTCTGTTTGATCTGTTTCTGGGTGTATACGAATATAAGTACTAGCTGGTGCCCGCGACTTCGTCTGGGCAGAATTAGTACTTTGGGTAGCTTATTATCTTCTCTAAGGCTAAATATGTCTTCTTTATACAAAAATGTCATAAATATTGAAATGGTCAAACGCAATTGCCATAATAGTAATGAATACATTTAAATAATTTAGTAAATTAATCATTAAACACTAATAAAATAATACAGTATCTACGTACATACAATATTAAATTAATCACCATGGGAAAAAAACTGTCATTACATTTCATCACCCTTGACGGTCGCCGAGCACGTCTAGTGTATCGAGCTGTCGAATTGACTTGGCTTTTGACAAAGCTACCAGAAAGTGACACAAACTTTGACAGAACTGTCATCATTACGATCTTGACTTAGGCAGAGATCTTATTATTTTGTCTATGCTGTGCCAAAGCATAATACGCTTTTACACCCACGTGGTGATTAACTATGATGATGATGACAAAAGGTACCCTATGTGTTATAGCCTCATCGCCCAGCGCCACATCTATTGAATTTTTTTTCAAAATTGCCCCCGCCGTTTGAGCGTGTAAGAGTAACAAAGATCCACATATCCATACATCCATACATACTCACAAACATTCGTGTTAATAATATTAATAGGATGTAGATACTAATATGATGTGTTAATATGATGTCATCAGGTAACAACAGGCTCTAATAAAATATCCTTAAACCTTTTTTTGTTGGTAAGCCTGATCTACATATATATATATTTTAATCTCTGTAGTCTTGACGTTTATTGTATGTAGCTTCTATTAATAAGTATATAACACGTTAGATGTTTAATTGCATTGAGATTCTCAATACAATTAAATCAATTATTATTGAGAGTGGACGGTATAAATGTCATGGGTGAGATTCACATTCACATACCTACTGATTTAAGATATCGTTTAAGAAATGTAATTGTATTTGACGTGCCTAGTATAACGAACACTGTTATAAGGTTAATAAATAATTCTAATTCTAATTCTAATTCTATATATGTAGATCAGGCTTAAATATATATTTCAAACATAAGGTAGGTAGTTAATAATAATAATAATAATAATAATAATCTTTATTGGTGTTCTTACAAAACAATTTGTACATTAATAATATTTACTTACTTATTTAACATTCCGTGGATTACCACAGTTGCATGTAGGTACCTTGCACGTATTAACCTATAAACACGCGCCGGTACACCAGTGGCCAAATCTAGACATCGTACAAAAGTACCTACCTACAAGCAACCGTATCCATTAATATAAACATATTTCACAGTTATAATAGGTACTTAAGACAATATAATTCAAGATAAGTAAACAAATAGAAGCACATGTAGGTACTATATTTATGGTTTGATGACATTCGGGCAAGAAAATCTGTAAGTTAAAGTGATATTATAGTTTCTTACCAATGGATTGGTATAGCGTTTGACAGTTCGTTGTGTCGACGCTATCCCGCCTTCGGCTTATTCTGTGTTTATTAGTATTAACTTTGACTGTTCCACCCTTAAAGTTAACTTAAGTATTTATACCGAGTTTATTAGTAACACTATGACTTTAGTATTGTTATAAGATTAGCGTTTGCCGTAAAGCTTAAATGATGAACTTATAATGAGCCTAACATAAATTATCTTGTCATATAGTTACGTAAGTACCCACGGGCTTTACTTAAAAAAAGGTAAATCTTTGTAATTTTAGAGAAAAAAAATACACATCCTCGGACAGGATTCAAACCGCGTCTTCTAACAATATGTTTCAGACGCTAGGACAACTAAGCCACCGAGGGACGCCGTCCAAGCATCGAGCTTTAACTCCCTATATTTGATTTTTACCATCATATAAGGACGGCAGACGCGGGCTTGAATCCGTTCCAAGAATGTATATTTTTCTCTCTTGTAAAGTTTGGTCTAGCTAAGTGGGCATTGGTACTTTAAAAATCATTAAACAAAACTATAAAGGACATTCGTTTTATCCAACAAAAGAAATGTACTTCTTTATTTGATAAACTTTTACTATCATCTCACTGGATGGTTAGTGATAATGTAAAAATATATAAAACAAATACGTATATATATATATTAATATTTCTACAGGTCTTCTTTCCCGTTAATATATATTTAAATTTATATTGAGAGAAGTATGTTGAATTTTTTAATATATATCCATTCTTTTTTCTGAACATTTAGACGAGAACACGTAGAAAGACAAACACTCTGGGACAGAGTTCGAATCAACTTGCGCTTACAAAATATTCTAAACTCTTTGACACACCCGCGCTGTTTTTAATACAGGTACGAGTATGTAGTCTCTTCGTGTTGTTTATTAATTTCAAAGTTTTTTTTATTAAATCAAGAGCATCTACATACTAACGTCATTTTAACTTTTACACTCATCATTGATCATTATCAGCAGGAAGACGTCCACTGCTGAACATAGGCCTCCCCCATGAACGCCACTTGGACCGGTACCTACATTGTACATTCTGCGCATCGGAACGTACGATGTTCCGAGCCGCCATTAAGTTTGAATCGTACTGTACACAAGTACAATTTGAAAAATTTGATAACGACTTCCATTCTATTCAGTTATTGGAGTAAAACTTAAAAACTCCTAGACCAAATTTGATGACATTTAAATGGGACCACCCGGGAAGCACCAGCTGTCAAACAAAAAATAACTTTGAGAATCGGTTCACCCAGTCGAAAGTTACGAGGTAACTAAAATAAAAAATACAGTTGAATTGAGTACCTCCTCCTTTATGGAAGTTGGTAGAAAAATTGCTTGTTTAAAGCTATTAGACATTATTCTGTAGTCGTAGCTACAGTATTTTATGTATAAAATTAAAGTGGATTTCCGTCAGTATAAACTAAGAAATCTTCAGCATCGGAACTAGGTAAGTGGATTTTCCTGTTCTGATCACATTTAACGTCAAGCATTTCTACCGTAGTGGTATTGAAGTAGCACTTGAAGAAATAACTTCGTTAAATACAACCTTCTATTTCAGTTCTCGCGGGCACAGTTACTGCTGATAAGTTTTTAAATTGACGCCTCCGACATTGTTTATTATTGCCTTTAATTTTGTTGTTGAAGATTTAAAATTAGCTTTTAGCAAGTTAAAGTGGTAAACTTAATTGACTATTTATTTCGCACCAATTCGACTAATGTTTCGAAAATTATCAAATTGATTACCAACAATTACAAACTTCAGTGAGACCTTTGGAACTTCGTTTCGAAACTGTAATTTTCTTATCTAAGTTCCTAAATTTTCTTAGCAATAGAAAATTTAAGAACTGGCTCAGATAAGTAGATTATTTTCAATGGTCGCCACGATCTTAAACTCCCTGAGGATGGGCAATGGAAATGCCAGAAATATAGGT
The DNA here is from genome assembly GCA_917880725.1 of Selenia dentaria. Taxonomy (NCBI): domain Eukaryota; kingdom Metazoa; phylum Arthropoda; class Insecta; order Lepidoptera; family Geometridae; genus Selenia; species Selenia dentaria. The sequence goes on from OU862886.1 coordinate 35,425,038, forward strand.
TGATATCGTCGGCTAATACTTCAAGTAATGTAAAACCTTTAGACTTATCGAGTTCTAGGCATACAACGGATTTAGATATGATGGGTTTAGCCTATTTTTGTCATTAGTTTGCCGAACAAAGCCGAGGCTTCCCTGGTGTTAAACGGTAATCTATGCCTACAATAGCGTTTCCTCACAATTAACGAACTGCACTAAACTCATCATCCTAAGACAAATAGATATTGAGTCGCATGTGCCTGTAATTTCATCGGCACCCGTACCTTTTCCCCCTTACCCCTTACCCCTTACCCCTTACCCCTTCAAACCCGAAAAACAGCAATGCGAACATCAGTGCTTAGCGGTAGAAAAAGGTATAAAATAAAATAGTATAAAATCATATTTTCTTAAACCGACTTCCATTCTATTTAGTTATTGGATTGTAACTCAAAAACTACTGAACCAAATTTGATTAAATTTAAATGATACCACACGAGAAGCAATTTTGAGTTCAAATCGGTTCACCCAGTCAAAAGTTATGAGGTAACAAATATAAAAAAAACATACAGTCGCATTGAGTACCTCCTCCTTTTTTGGAAGTCGGTAGAAAAAGTGTTTTGAGAATTGGTTCATCTAGTCGAAAGGATTGAGTTTGTTAAGCAACGACCCACCATGGAAACCGATGACGCAGATCCACATTACCAACTCACACGAGGACTGTATTGCAGTTTCGCAATCAAGCCACCCGCATTCAACCTACCGAGCGCTCCCCGGAATCGGACCGCCGCGCATCGAGAAACCATCGTGGCAGCATTTCGAAATTGTTACTTGCGAACCATTGTATCGATGAACACTCACTTCTTATTCTCATATCGAATAGATTGTCGTGTCTTGTAAATATAAAATATGTAATAGGTAGTAAAATAACTTTGGTTTTTTTGCATCCTCGACTTCAGCCGTACGTATTTAGGTAACAAACATTAAAAAAAACAGTCAAATTGAGTACCTTCTCTTTTTTGGAAGTCGGTAGAAAAATAATGATATGTCAAACATCAAAAATTCAACTCTGCTTTGTGTCTAACAGTCAATATCAATCTTCATACAGTCACCATTTACTTTATACATACCATAGTATAGGTACCTGAATACCAAAATATTGATGGATATGACACACCAACGCGATAACTTTGAACGGCGCGCCGCCCTAATAAATCAAACAGTCCGCAGAGACTTGGCAAAGGATTTTGACAGCTTTGTAAAGAATGTCTAACTTCGAATTACGTACCTGGAGTTTTCACGAAAGGGAATTACCAAACTTATTTAGATCGCTATTAATAAATGTTCGTGGAAATCCTGTTTCCTGTAATATTAATAACTTACATGAACATGAAGCATCAAAAATAACACGTAAACAATTATGCTACTATGGATAATGTTTTGTTGGATTTATTTAGAAAGTTAGGCTTTCAGTAGTATAAAAGTAATTATAATAATAATGTTTATTTCAGAAAAAATAAATTGTAGGTAAGGAAATACAATTTTCATCCCATCTATTCGAAAAGGACGACTTGGTTCGCCTTTATGTGCACCCAAAGGTGGTGTTTTCTATAAGAAAGTTTTAGCGGGCAGTAATGAGTTTTTAATCCTCTTTATAAGTGCGCCGCAATTATCTTTGCCGCGCACTTTTTGAATTTGGAACATCTTAGTGTTCAGCACCAAAGAAATCGAACGCAAATATTGTTTGAATAAAGACTGGCTGGTACGACGGCCCATAGTCACGCCGCCGGATGAATGAAAAAAAAACAAATTAAAAAAGCGCGAACTACAGCCCGCGTTTTCGTAAATTTTCACGGATTGTTAGAAATTCATTGTTTTGTTTTGTTTTGAAAAATGAGTTCTTCAAGTGACAGTGAAAGTATAGAATTAACTCTTGAAAGCATTAGAACTGACGCAAGAAATGTGATGGATAATCTATTACCTGCAAAATCCCGGGAGAAATATATGAAAGCCTATGGTAATTTTATTGAATGGAGAAATGCAAGAAGCGCCAAGAATTTTTCAGAATCTGTGTTTTTGGCCTACTTCCAGTACTTAGCCAAAACTAAACAACCTTCCACTCTTTGGAGTACATACTCAATGCTAAAATCAACAGTCAATTCTAATAACGATGTAAAACTGGACACATATTCGAAATTAATAGCGTACCTGAAGAGGATGTCTGATGGATTTAAACCTAAAAAATCCAAAGTGTTCTCAGTCAAAAACGTGGAGACTTTCCTTAATGAGGCACCCGACAAAGTCTTTCTTGCCGTAAAAGTAAGTAGGTAACTATGTTTACGGTGGATTAGTAAAATATAATCATAGTGTAAAAAAATGCACATTTTATTGTAACCTGTACTTTGATAGATACTTGTCTTATTCACATTCGGTTTTGTTACAGGTGGCTTTAATTTTCGGATTACATGGAGCTTGTCGTGGCAATGAACTTTTAAAAATAACTGTTGATGATGTCGAAAATCACTCGGATGATTTACTGTTAGTAAAGCTGACCGATACAAAAACCAAAATTGACCGATCCTTCGTAATACGAGGAGAATACAAAACTATTGTACAGAAATACCTGGACCTGCGTCCTGCTGCTATGAAGACCAATCGGTTTTTCATCCGTTATCAAAATGGCAAGTGCTTCAAACAAGTGATGGGAAAAAATAAAATTTCTAACATGCCACAAGAAATTGCTACTTATTTGAAGTTACCAGATATCAAACTGTATACAGGACATTGTTTTCGTCGTACTTCTGCTACCCTTTTGGCAGATACTGGAGCGGACTTAACTGTTCTCAAGCGACATGGAGGATGGAAATCGAGTGCTGTAGCAGAAGGGTATATAGAAGATTCCATTGAGAACAAGGCGAAAACATCTGAACGCATCGTGGAAAACATTAAATTGCAACCTTCAGTTAATCCATCCATACCACTGTCGCCGCGCCTATCTACATCCAAACAACGAGATTCACCGTCACATTTTCCTCAAAATGATCCAGATTCGGACATTTCAAACACGCAGAATATAAAATCTACAACAATCTCTATTCTTAATAAAACTGTAACAATAAATTTTCATAATTGCGAAAATGTCTCAAATGTAAATATAAGTTTTTAGTTGTTTTAATAAAGGATACTATTTAATTTCAATTTAGTTGTTACTCTATGTTTTATTAAATAATAATATTACAATAAAATATGAGGCGCTTTTATTTTCTCATAGTGGGTGATGAAAAGTAGAGTGTATCACTCGGGCGCAAAATATATTTTTGGCTCGGGCGACGTACTTTGAATCCCTCGCTACGTTCAGGATTCTACTCTAGAATCCCTCACTTCGTTCTGGATTCAAAAAAGCGCCCTCGCCGTAAAAATATTATTTTGCTCCCTTATGATACAATCTACTATTTTCATCAAAAAACTTTTATTACTAACATACATTTTATGTAGAATATATTTTACAGAGGTATTCATGTGCATCCCAGGCCATACCAGGTCCAAGTATATAATAGAATAAAGTATATAATAGAAGCCCAAAGTAGCTACTATCCACGAAACATCATCGCTGACACTTTTCTTGCATTTAGACCGCTTCCAGATTTGGCAGCACGGCATCGGTGCAGTAAAGTAGGCTCGGCTTTTTACCGATTCGTTACCGAGCTCCTGTATTTGAATGCATGCTTCCTGCCCTGCGATTCTCTAAGAGCAAATTTCGTTACACCTTTGACAACATCCGTGAAACAAATGTCGCGATGGCAAGAAACGTTGGAAAAGCAACCTTATGTACAAGGGCGATATCTCATAAGTATTTGACATCGGTGAGCTCGTCGACGAGTGCATCGACTAATCATTATCGAGAATCGCACGGCGGGGCGGTGACCGTGCGGCATGCCGCGTGGTACGGGCTGTCAGTAAAAATCTTGCATACTGAGCGCTACCGCTTGTGATGTGGGAACAATATGTGAAGTTCTGAATATTCTACTGTTTTATACCAAAAGCTTACTGACAGTATAACGTCTAGTGCAGAGGTCGGGCCGACATTAGTAAGCTTGCGGTGATGAATATAATAAAATACCACATACTCTCTCAGTTTATCTATGAAAATCTAATGTATGTAAAGAAAAAACATTAGCAGTTTTGATAAAAGGAGTGATGCTCATTCCATCAACACGCGAAATAAGCACAAGCTATCCGTACATGTAACGCGTCTCCACAGAATAAGTCATTCTTTTATGGGACAATGTATACGATTTTATAATAAAGTTCCCAATGTTATCCGAGATTTGCCTATTAATAAGTTTAAAATTACTATTAAAACCAAACTCTGTCAAAAAGGTTATTACAAAATTTCGGATTACTTGGAGGATAAAACAGCTTGGGACTGATCACTCCAGGATCTATCTACTCGTGTACTAAGATGTCAAAGTGTAGCGTGTCTTGCCCTACTGATACCATTATTATGTTCTCTTTTGTAAGGCAACACACTGGAGCTAATAATTGTAGTACCTAAGTAAAAACATTGTAATAACATCTATATAAAAAGAATGGCCCCGAGTTTCTTGCCGCTTCTTCTCGGTTGGCTCTATGTATTTTGGAACGCGGCGGTAGGCTTTAAAGTACATTATAATGAAAAATTGACGTTCATAAGTGCGTCTTTGATGCCTAAATTGAATAAATGATTTTGACTTTGACTTTGACTTTGATACCGATGCCGTACCGCCATATCAGGAAGCGGTCTTTACAGTTAACTAACATGGTAGGTACGCTCGAGTAACTCGACCGGTTTCTCAGAAATCACAAGTGCAAGCGCGAACTGTGTTGGGCATGCGAGTGCTCTATGTAGAAGTGACCCGAAAGGTCACTCTTTAAATAAAAGGTCAAATTTAAGGCCACTTCTTTTTCATAAATTATTCAATTAAGTTATCCATGAAAATAAACAGTATTTGGAAAAAACTTTATATTTTATAATTTTGTACATGAACTAGTTAACCCGCTGGCGGCTTCACTCGCTTCACCACTTAAGTTTAACAAACTACCAGAATTCCAAGTTTTATCCGCAGTGGTTTAAGAGTCTGCGTTGATGAGTCAGTAATTCTAGACAAGTGATTATAATATGTCATATAGATAAACCTTTCACAAAATATTTATTGCGAACGATACATATTCACATAATCATTTTCCGGAACACACTTCATAAGACCCTTTCATTAAGAATTACCTTAAATCCTTTAGTATTTCTAAACAAACCCATTCACCTGTATACTGTATATTACTGAGAGTCACCCTTAAGTTAAGCCTTTACTGAATCACTGGACCTTCACTTCACCCTTAGACTTAGTCGGATTTCGGCTCTAAGATTTTATCATAACGAAAAATATTATTTAACCTTTACAGTATAAAGGCTTATAAAGATAAATCTGCTTTTTATTATGACAAGGTATTTGCTTTTATATTTCCATGATTAAAAGTGTTAGCCTTTGAAAACAAAATCAGTGCTACAAACTTGGAGATAGAAATGAGAAGGCTTAAGTTTCTAAGTTACTTGTAGAATTCGAGAGGCAAACTCTCCTTTGAAACTTAAAGTTAGGTCCGGATAAGAAATTATTTCGGTGTATCTTTTTAAAGTGTATATTTGAGTGAGTTAGGTTTCATTCCAATGAACAACAGTATATTTTATAAGTATATTTATAAGTAACTTTGTTTTTGCTTGTACTGTTGATAAAAATATGAGAAGTGTAGCGAAATTTCGCTCCCAATAGTAATTACGTACGTGACTATGGTAGTGCTAATATTTATTCTGTGAGTACGGAATGTCAATATCATACCTACTACACAATAACGGGTTCGATCTCTGCCAGATGACCCCTCCTTATATTATAATTGAGTATACATTGACGTCAACTAAGGATTCACTGAATGGTAACTTCCTACTTACGTGTAAGACTATGTTCTTGAACTAGGTAATAAACATTTCCAATACTACCACCACACCCATATCTCTAAAGCTAATAAATCATAGAATTCAGCTACGAGAGATAACCAGTATAATAACGTAACACAAGTCATTAGCAAAAATAAATTGTACAGAAACAATAGTTAATATATTACACAAATGACACCTAAGAGCGTTATAAAAGCAATCATGTAATTCAGGGTTGCACGCGTTGTAAGTTGCGTAATAACGAGCTAAAGAGGTGGTCCCACTGTCGGCTATAAGCGTTTCGCTGCTTTAAGCGCTTGAACTTTACCATAACATTTCTAGGTATATTATGAATCCAATAAAATTGCAATGAAAATATTTTATTAATCACCAGTATATCAAGTAAAGCGATCATGCAGTAAAACTATTTCAACCACAGTAGTTTTAACAACCAAGTAGTTGCACCAGCGAAACAGCGGAATATTTATAAATAATATTATAATCGTTTATAATATACGTATTTACGTTGTAAATTGTTTCAATATGAATGTGTTGTAATATTTTTTTATGGTTCACAAACGAGACAATACAACTTTGACATACTAAATTAAATTGTAACAATAAAATGAATATGACGGCGTCAGCCGCCTATTGTGACGGAACACGCGCAACGGGCGAGCGGTTGAGTTACATATGGGTGAATATGCTAATATGCACTCATATTACCTTCCAGAGGCGCCCTTTGAGATACGTATCTAGTCGTACTGAACAGATCAAATTAAGTTATCTTTAGTGCGATCTCTACTTAGATGGGTAATCGCTTGTGACTTTTTTAAGTGATATTTTTGTGTCTCCAAGATCAAGTCATGCCTTCGGTCCTGGTTATTGCTTTAGGTCAACAGTCTCTTTCACAGTTCCAGGTGGTCTTAAAACTTTCTGAAGCGGCTAAGCCTATGCAAGAGAGCCACTCATGGTCTGCGTGTTAGATTAAGATCCATACTTCATACCTTCAGACCACCAGTCTACCAGGAGTTGGTTAGAGTTAGGCGGGCAGCGACGTCGGTGGGGGCTGTGGCTGAATGCAGTAGCGGGCGCGCGCCCCCTGCCACCTGTCGACGACGGAGGAACACCGCAGAGGTTTGGTGGGTAGGTCGCCCTTCTGGCGGAGACTCCCACACGCGCACCAGCTTTCCCCAGAGCTGGTGATCAGGGTATAAAACCTTCCTCTGCGAAAAAAAAAAAAAAAAAAAAAAAAAGGAGTTGGTTAGAGTTAAATTATATCATTTGGTGGTCATCTTCATCAAGATTATAGTAAGTCCAGCACCCTACTCTCAAGAGTGGCAGAGGATGGCACATGCCCTAATCCGATACGCAGCCCTCATCCTTGTTAAAATGTGATTGAACAGTAACACGTACTGCTTGCAAACTTGTGGAATAGGCGAACTGACTGAGACAGGCAAAAGTTATGTTGCCATACCTGAATAATAACTTGATGAAGTCGGTATCATGATCGTTCAAAAGCACCTTTAATTACAATATTGTGCGCAGGTTAGTACAAGCACATGGCACAAGTTATTTCCCACTAATTAGTGTTGAGGTCGGTTACATAAATTGATAAAAAATATTTTTCTACCTTTTTAGTGACCCTTGCTACCTACGAGATTAATTGTCATTCTCCGTCAATACGGATATTATCAACTGAAAACTAACTGTAACTGCAAAACCGCTTGAACGAATTTGATGCAATTTAAATAATATTACCTCGGAAGTATACTCCAAACAAGCAAAGATTTATCAAAATCGGACTACTCTGTAAAAATTATGCGTGTTCATAAATACAAAAATACGGTCTTGGAAACTTCCTACATTTGAAAGTCGGTTGAAAATATCAAATTACTTGCTAAAAATGTGAGATTTAGAAAAAAGAAGAGAGAATAAGGCCTTCGTCTCATGGTCGGTTTAATTACGAGACTCTGCAATTTAAATTACTACCTACACAAGATTGGAGCTACAGATAGCTCCCTTTTTAGAGATTTTATGCTGGAAGACTTGACCATATCGCTCCATGCAAGGCAACAGAAGAAATTAAGCAATATACCATTTTGCAAGAAGACCAACGCAACCAAATGGAAGTGACTCCATCATAGAACCTCTCACATTTCAACTGGACAATTTATGCCGGTGACGCAGGGCGAAACACCGATTCATAAAGGAGTTGATGTTGTTGAGGGTGGCAAGTGTAGCTGGCGGGAGAAATGCACAATATACCACAAGCGAACCATCAGTGCAAAACTTAACTCCCCCACAATCTAAACAGATAAAAAAATTAAGTGTCTGTTTGTTATTCCAAATCAACAGTTTTCACTAAAAACATGTGATAGTATGTGATACGTAGATAGATAGAAATAGATAGATAATACTTTATTGTTCACAAAAACATAACAATATGAAAACTTAAATGTAATGATTACAAAAATTGTGTCACAATGGGCGGCCTTATTGCTAAAAGCAATCTCTTCCAGGCAACCTTAGGATGGAATGTACTTTTAAAATTCATCGACATAGGCGCGTTTTTAAAACATAAGTAAATATGGATACATACTTACATTTAAAAAGAAGTGTTTGTCTGTCTGTTACGGCTAATCTTTGAAACGTCTAGACCGATTTTAAAGTGACTTTCACTGGTAAATAGCTGATTTTATAAGGAGTAACTTAGGCTACCTTTATATTATAAAAACAAAAAAACATTTTGAATTCAGTCTCTGTTTGTTTGTTACATTATCACGCCTAAACGGCTAAACGGATCGTTATTAAATTTGGCAAGGTAATAGATATATAGGATATATCGCGTGAAAGCATCTTATGATATGATGATGATACTTTTAATCACCATCATCCCCACGCAAGCCGTAAAGAGCAGCTAATTAAGAATGAAGGAATACGTAGTATACTCGTACGTACTTTTGATATTACGATCTTTCTAGTCATGAAACAGTTTGTCGCTTTTCGCCAACACTTTGCCCCATACGTAATGGATACGTGGCAGCCCTAGGGGCGATTCATCGTCATTCGTCTTCGCTAATCGTTCTCGAGGTTCTGCGGTTATGATATTCATCTAGGGAATACGTCTGTGTTATTTTTGTACCTAATGTTGGCGTCATTTCAGGTATGTTTTAATATTTTACTACATAAGCTTGTTTAACGCTGAAAGTAACAAAAGTAACCTTTTCGGTAAATTTGTAACCAGTAGTACATGGAACAGCGGATATATGTGTCTGTACCTCGGGAATCAGCTTACGCTAAACATAGAAAGATAATGCATTTTTGGTGATAGGGAATTTTTGTCAATTTTTCGCCCTCAAGATTTAAAACCTCATGAGAATTAGAATTTCATGAGGCATGTAACGGTGTGTTACGGTAGCTGTGCTGGACAGCCAGTCGCTATTCCAGGCCTAGTTTGATACCACATTCGTCCGCTACATCACCGACCATCTAGTCTATTGGTCAATACTAGCCTATCAATGATTGTAATATATTGTGTAGTTGACCAATAATATGCTTAAACTATTCAAAGAAATATATATGGACTTTGTTTATCAGTGCACAATATTGTGGTTTGGAATCGATAACTGGTCATAAAGGTAAAAAAAAATTACATATTTTTTATTATTATTTACCCATATTCGCCACTCCATGGCTACTAAGAACCACAGTGCGACTGAACGCACGATTCGATGCACCGCTACATCACAGAATAGATAGCAGTAACTTCGCGAGACATACCAACCCGCTTAGAGTAGGCACAACGCCCTGGGCAGGTCATCGTCCGCACGTTGTACCTACTCTAAGTAACCTACCCAGGTTGGGTATACACGTCTCGCGTAGTTACTGTTACCTATTCCGTAATGTAGCTGTGTGTTGAGTCGTGCGTTCATTCGCACTATGGTCCTTAGCCATGGAGCGGTGAATATTGGTATATAATAATAAAAAAATATATGTCATATTTTTTCTCTTATTTTTATGATCAGTAATTGATTCCAAACCACGCCGTCCAATATTATGCACTAAAACAAAGTCCTTATATTGACATGGAACGAAATTCGATTGAAAGTACAATGCCGTAAAATTGCTAGTACATAATATTATAATAAATAAAATTACCGTAAGCTTCTGAAGTGGCTGTCGATATTTTCTACCGACTTCCAAAAAGGAGGAGGTTCAATTTTTTTTTATGTTTGTTACCTCATAACTTTCGATAGGGTGAACCGATTCTCAATTATTTTTTTGTTCTGAAACTGAAAGATAGTGCTTCCCGTGTGTTCTCATTTGAATTTCATCAAATTCGGTCCAGTAGTTTTAGAGTTACACTCCAATAACTGAATAGAATGGAAGTCGGTATAAAATTTTTCAAATTGTACTTGTAATACCAAAACATTTCCACTTTCCAGGCGACTAACCAAATTCAAATTCATTTATTAATTGCTCATATGGGCACACAAGAAAACATACAAATGGAAAAGAATTAATGAAAGAACACCATATTAAACCAATGAGGTATGCAATTCATTATAAAGTTAACGATTACAAATTATAATATTATCATTTAATATAATATAAAAGAAATTATTATGTTTTTTTTCTGTTAGATAGTCATTTACACTGTAATAAGTTTTGTCAATTATAAAACGTTGAATTTTCTTTTAAAATAGTTTAGTCGATTGTATGTCAAGGATTTCTTTTGATAAATGATTGTATATCTTCGGAGCGATACACAACACACTTTTATTTGAAAAGGCTGCCTGGTTAAAGGAATAGCAAACTTTCTTACAATGTCTGTCATTTCTTTATCTACCGACTTCCAAAAAGGAGGAGATACTCAATTCGACTGCTTTTTAATGTTTGTTACCTCATAACTTTCGATAGGATGAACCAATTCTCAAAATTATTTTTCTCAAAATGTTCATCAAATGCGGTCAGTAGTTTTTGAGACACACTCCAATAAATGAATAGAATGGAAGTCGGTATCAAATTTTTCAAATTGTACTTGTGTATTAAATAAATATAAGTAAAAACTGCAATGTCGTAGCCCTTTAGTTCCTTTTACCTATATTCAAGTAAATACAAACCAAACAAAACTGTTATTGGATCTAAATCCGTTGACATACTACATTTATTTTACATGAAATATAGACGTTATTACATCAATAACAAATTGTCTTCTCTCTGTAGTTTGTAAATCAAAATAGACTTGATCAAACACGACAAGGTGAATATATTCGCCAACTGAGCCAATTTGTGTGGGCCGATGCAAACATCAAAGGATGTTTTATTGAAATAACGTTAACGGGTAAGGCCGAAAATATATGTACTTCTTAGAAAAATATCATGTCTCCTAATTTCATTTGATAATTGCTGCGTCAGAAATAATTATATAAAATTAGGCTTTTACATTATTCTATACTCTTGTTTTATGAAAATTAAAGCAATTAAATAACATTTCAGCACACATTAGATGTAATCATACTTTTTTTTTAATTCAATATTTTTTATCGCCATACTTAAATCACTGTCTCCAGTACGTGCCAACTTGCAATTTGGACTTTAATATTAGAAAATATTAAATTTAGGTTTTGTTTGGATATTAATAACACTCAAATATATATATATTAATAAACATTAAAAAATACATTAACATCATAAACTAAGTATATTTAATCAAATTTTTTTAAAACAATCTGTCTCCTTTTTTCTATCAGTTGTATTACCGATTATAACGTTACCATTATTTTGTAGTATTTTACCTGCCTAAGCTGGCAACATCCTTTGATTTTGTAAGGTTGGTGCAACTGTTCATATGTCATATATTGAAGCGCGCTACAAAGTGGTTGTCACATCCAGCAAGCATCTAAATATAATAGTAAGCAAAATTAAGCTTCGGTCAATTTATAGAGCATGATATTATTTATTATATGCTGGAGCAAATGTTCTATGGTTTTATGAATGACCGTTTCTTGGGCCTTTCGTAATAGAATACTAGTTTGTTATCTCTTGTTATTATTGTGGAATTTTTTTACGGTAATATTAACTAACAACACTTCAAGTTTCTTATGTCATTTTCAATGTTGACGCAGGAAATAAATAAATCACTGCGGATACTTGATACTAGAGCAATGTTATGTACTTTCTATACGAATTTGGACTTTAGTATGAACAGAAAAAAAAAAAAAAAATTACTAAAAATGAGATTTTTGTTCGCTTGTTTAGTTTCATGTTTATATACTTGCATTATTACCAATTTTTTTTGTAATTACGTATATTACTTAAGACTAGCTGCGTCCAGCGGTTTCCTCTGCATGTCGATGGATGATGATGATGATGATTAAAAGTATCATAATGTCCTTCCCTTCATACAATATCTATTTGCCAAAAATAACGCCCCGTTCAGACGTTCATTTCATACCTGTTTAGGCGTGATAATGTAACAAACAGACAGAGCGACACAGTGTGACGGAGTTACAGACGTTTTTATAGTATTATATTAGTATAGAAGTCCGGGTATTAGTTACTTGTTCTGACTGTGTAACATACATGTCCTCTTGTGTTCACTTTAAATATGTTTAAGGTACAAAAATGAAATGTGAGAGAGATAACACGATTACCTAGATATTGATTTCAGCGTTTGCGGACACTGGATATGCGCAGACCAGTAGGATATTCAGTCGCACTATGTTTCTTAGCCATGGAGCGGTAAACATGGGTGTATATATATAAAAAAAATATATGTCATATTTTTTCTTTTACTTTTATGCTATACTAGCTGCGCCCCGCGGTTTCACCCGCGTGGTGATGGATGATGATGATGATGATGATGAAAAGTATCCTATGTGTTAATCCAGCGCCTCATCTACCCCCATACCAAATTTCATCAACATTAGCCCCCCCGTTTGTGCGTGAAAGAGTAACAAACATCCATACATCCATACATACAAACTTTCACGTTTATAATATTAATAGGATTAACACATGCCTGCAAAAAATAGTATCACACTTTCAAAATTGCAATAGCTTTTTATGTACACAACATTTACTTTTAAAACAAAAAGGACTCGAAAAAGAGTTTAATGTTGTACATAAAAACTTCATAGTCGGTAACCTTCTTTTAAGAAATGGCTGAAAAAAACTTTAAAATAATAAATAATCCTTTATTGAAATAATTTACCATTCATTTTTTGTTTCTATTTTGTTTTCATTTTTTTTTCTTGATTAATGAAACTTGTTACAAAAGCAAAGTTAGACAACCAGCCTACGACAACCAGCACCATGCCTCTTTCACCTAAAGAATGAAGGGACTACATTAGTGACATTACAGTGAGAAGTACTGGAGTTCCACAGGGATCGTTGTTGAGTCCTCTTCTATTTGTCATGTTCATTAACGATATTGGAGACTGCTTCAAATATTCCCAATTCCTACTTTTTGCTGATGACATGAAGATGTTCATGGTCTTAGAGGACCCCTCTGATACGATACTCCTACAAGAAGATTTAGCAAGAGTAACCAACTACTGTAAGAGAAACAACCTGAATCTTAATGTTTCTAAATGTTCAGTTATAACCTTCAGTCGTAAGACACAAATTGTAAATTTCGGGTACTCGATTGATAACCAACCACTTTTACGCGTTAACAGCATTAGAGACCTTGGTGTTCATTTGGATAGTCAGGTCTCCTATGTCAACCATATCGACATCATCGCTAAGAAAACATCATCAGCATTAGGTTTTATATTGCGTAATGCGGGTACTTTTAAAACAATGAAGACTCTGAAAGTCCTATACTGTGCCTATGTCCGTAGTCACCTAGAATATGCAAGTGAAGTATGGAATCCTTGTTATGCGATTGAAGATCGCACAATACAAAATATATTGTACAGGTTTAGTGGGTAAATTAAGCTTATAAGTTCCACCCAGACACGCCAGACCCAGGAACTTCACATACCAAGCGCACGCTCTAGGTATCGCAGAAACTCATTTTTAATAAGAGCACCAATAGCCTTTCATGACTTTGTTGAGAACGACCATCCCATCGACCTTTATTCTAGCAGGTTATGTAACATTAACCAGGCTTATGTTACTGATATGCAATAAAATATTATCTTAACATTTTTTTAATCGAGCGGCTATGTACGCTTATCATCTACTTTTCTATTTGTTAAATTTATTTATTTATTTATTATATAGCATAGTTATTTGTTAAATCATCTACATATGTTTATAGTATTTCTTAATTATCTGTGGAGGCTTGTTATTGGCTTATCTTAAGCAACTTCTTTCTTCTTATGTTACAACCTTATACTGTAATTATAGCTGTAAGCCAAATAAAATAAAATAAAAGAAGAAGACTAGTTGAAGCAAACCTGAAACCACGATGATTATACTTCTGATGGAAGCCAAGTTTCTACAGGACACCTGGTGAGCGATACCTTCAAGCCTGCTTCTCAGAAAGAGTCCAGTAAGTACGGTGGAGGCAGTGTACATGTATGGGCTGGTATATCTTCAGAAGGTCGCACAGAGTTAGTGACCATAGAAAATGGCATTCTGACTGGGGAAAGATTTTGAATTTTTCAGGAAATTTTCAATGAGTATGCAGGGCCGTATTTAGTAAATATGGGTGATAGATCGATGCTGATGCATGATAATGCTCGGCACACACGGCTCGGGTCGTGCAAGAGTATATTCAGGAGGTTGGTATCAGCGGGCTAGTCAGAAGCTGAAGACCACCACACACCTGCAGGACACTAAAACAGGCCCTGATAGAAAAATGGTAGAATATTCCCCAACATCGGCTCTAAAACCTCGTGTTCAGTATGCCAAATCGATTCGAAGTTGTAAGCAGAGCCCGAGGAGGCAATACCAGTTCGTAAAAAATAAATTGTTATTTATTTGTAAAACATACTTGTTTAAGCATAGTGTCATAAAACTCAATTAACATTAATTGTTAATTGAGTTTTATGACACTATGCTTAAATGACTATTTTTATTGTTTTATCTTTTTTTAGAATTAAATGTTACTTATGTATATGTATATAGATGTATTATATTTAGTAATTTCAAAGAAAGCTGATCAAATTTGTTATAAAACGTTTTTTGTGAAATCTATCTCTATAGATTAGAAAAGAATTAAATTTTAAAAGTTAGTACTTATTTTTGCAGGCCAGTGTATTATAAATAAATAATATAATTTATTATTTAAGTTCATACCGGTAGATATATAAACACAGTACAAAAATATCTAGCATCTACTGTTGAGACTGATGCTGTAAGAGTTTCTGAGACGATAGTAGAGTAATGTTCTTCTCCATTCTTTAAAATAACTACCATCTATCGGCTATGGTCGCCATGTCAGGCTATACGTAAACAGTCACTGCTTGGAAACATATAATATATATATATGAGCTTTTAGAATCTTTCTAAAAATTAGGAACTAACCATATTATATAATTTATTCATTGAAAAACCTACATTTTGACTTTGCTATCAGAAACCGACACATCTTTGACAGAACTCTATTGATAGAAGATACGAGGGTCATTTGAAAAGTTCTTAGCCTAACATGGTTAAAGTCATTGTTTTTTTATAACTACCCTCATTTTGTAGTTACATTATTTAGCAAAAAGTATGCACAGTTATTCACAGTAACTCATTGTTCATTTACACGTGATACCGTAAGTCAAGTCAGAGCTATTTTTGAAAATGGATAAAATTGAACATCGTGCAGTGATAAAATACTTGAATTTGAAAGGTTTACCTCCGAAAGTGATACATGAAGACATGTCTGCTACTTTGGGTGGGTCCTTCGTATGCGACTGTTAAAAACTAGGTGGCAGAGTTTAAACGTGGTCGTGAGACCATTCAAGATGAGCCCCGTAGTGGCGGCCTTCGACTGCTTCCACTGATCAAACAAAGAAAAAAATTGTGATTTAATTTTATCTGATCGAAGATTGACTGTCGAGGAGATAGCTAAGACTGTAGGTATCTCATCTGAGCGAACACATCATATAATTACTACTGAACTTGGATTCTCTAAGGTGTCTGCGCGGTGGGAACCGCGACTGCTTTCAGTGGAACAGAAACGCAACCGACTCACAACTTCTCGCGACTGTTTAGAGTTATATGAAGCTGACCCAATAGAATTTGTTGTAAGATTTATAACCATGGATGAAACCTAAGTTCACCACAATACACCCGAGATAAAAGAACAGTCGAAACAATGGAAAAGAGCAGGATCACCCCAAAGAAGGCAAAGGTGGTTTTATCGGCGGGCAAAGTCATGGCATCCGTTTTTGGGATGCAAAGGGTATAATTCTCGTGGATTATTTAAAAAAGGGTGAAACAATAAACTCCGATTACTATTGCAACCTGTTGCGTCGTTTGAGAGAAGAAATCAAAGAAAAACGTCCAGGTTTATTGAGAAGAAAAGTCTTGTTTCATTAGGACAATCCGCGCGTTCACACCTCTGTGCAATCCATGGCAGAAATCCATCAATGTTGCTTCGAATTGTTACCTCATACCCCATATTCACCAGATTAACACCGTCTTTTATGTTCCCAAAGCTGAAAAAATGTTTAGGTGGTAAACATTTTTTTACAAATGAAGAGGTCATAGCCGCCGTGGACGCTTATTTTGAGGAGTTAGACGAAGATTTTTTTAAAACGGGTATCGAATCTTTACCGGGTCGATGGAAAAAGTGTTTTGAGCTCGGAGGAGAGTATGTTGAAAAATAAAAATAAACTCAAAATCGTGTGGTTTCATTAAGTATGTTAGGCTAAGAACTTTTCCTGGTAAGTCATCATTACGATCTTGAAGTAGACGGAGATCTTGTTATTTTGTCTATGATGTGTGCTGTGTGCGTGGTGATGGATGATGATGAAAGTATCCTATGTGTTAATACAACGCTTCATCTACCTGCATACGATACATATTCATCAAATTTGGCCCAGCCGTTTGAGTTTAAAAAAATAACAAACATTCATACATACATACTTACAAACTTTCGCGTTTATAATAGTAGTATATAAATATCTACAAAAAAAGTATGCAATAACATATATTATTATGTCTAACTGTTACAGTTATGTCACGATAACTAACTTTCTGTGTCAAAATATGCAATATTAACGCCGATACAAACTAGGCCATAATATTCGTACCTTGGTGTTATCCTTATTAGAATTCTACACCAGTAGAAAGCTATACTATGCCTGAGTTATATACGCAATATTTGAATGAAACCACGGAGCGCAGCTAGTATATAAATAAGGCAAAAATAAATGAATCACACTTGAAACACAAATACACAAGCCTCATTTTTATTGGGAAATGCAAAATATATTAGATCAAATTGGTCAGTTTGACAAAATGCCAATATCTTAGGTAAGGACATTACAAGTATTTAGTTTTGGTTCTAATGCGTACAATGATCACTCTTTTTAAGTACGGGTGTGAATCGTTCTCTTATTGTATCCACCAAATACTTTGGATAGCATACCAAAGAATTGTCTCAAAAATGTACCTATTGTGTATAAAACGTTATATTTCGCTCCATTGAGTTTGGTTTCAGAAACCTACAGTAGATAGTTTCACGATGAAACTGCAAAAGTCACCCGATCTCGTTCACCGATAACATCAATTACTAATAGTCGGAGAGCTTCCCGCATTTACGTTGAATGTTACAGAATTCTCTTGAATCTTAAATCGCTTCATTTTAGGGACAGTTTCAACTGAACCAAGTAGTTAGAGCACATGCAAATTTGACTAAACAATCATACAAACTCTTTTTACACATCGTCTACATTCCAAAAATGATTTTTTAGTGTTATATTAAATTAAATAGTTAGGCTAAAATGTAATTATCATCTTGTCTGTCTTGATCGTCTGTAATGATACGAAATAGATATCACACTCCCAGAATGGCGACTTTTAAATCTGGAACACACCGCTAGGTGACAGTTATTTAAATATCAGGGTGGTAGCTAGCCTGGCACGCATTAGAAAGTGACCTTTGAGCCCATGATGATACTTTTACCTAAAGTTCAAGCTCGACGTAGACATCGAACGAGTGACTGCCTCTTTGGCAGCGAACTTATACCAAACCTGAGCTATAATTGCTTTGAAATGCATCCAATCTAGTAGGGACTACCTACCCTAATTGCGTTCAGCAGGCATTTTCTATCAGGCAACCAGAATTGACCGACTTTCCTCTACTTAGTTTCAAATAAAAGTTATTATCATACAACGACACAACCAAATACACCGCTGAGTAAATCACAAGGCATCAAACAAATGTTGGACCTTATATGTTATAACGGGCAGCTCCGCGGCTAAGACGGCTGGAGTCAAACAGCGCTGATAAAAAAGCGAGTAGAGAGCAAATCTGCCGCCGCCGTATCGATTGGACTCGAACCAGCAGGTATTCTGTTTCGGGATAAATGCTAATCCGGTGCTGGGGTATAGTGAGTGTTATTGTTTCCAAGGGATTCTATTTCCAGACTGAGATTTATACGTGGAGTGTATATGCTAAAGTTATTTTTGTCTTTCGTTCAAAATACGTAGAGTTGCCTTTTGAGTAAAGGTTTCGTACAATTCGAACGAAGGAATACCTTAGTGTGTTTATTAGTGTGATAAGAATAGGAAGATAATAATCTAATAAAATACCACTAAACGAGCAAATCTTGTATATTATATATAAATATAATCTATTTTTTTGTGGTAATGCCACGCTGTAACTCCACAGCACGACCGGAGAGGTACCTACCACACTCCCACATAACATTGACGTGAAGTAACATAGTTTGCTGTTGCCTTCCATCGGTTTGTGGGAGATTCCGGAGGCCCGATTCCCCGTTCACCCTTTCCTTCCCTCTCCTCCTCCACCCTCGCCCGTTCCATCTCTTCCTTCCTATCATCCTTCATCAAAGGTCGGCAACGCATTCTCGAAACCTCTGGTATTGCGGATGTTCGTAGGCGACGGTATCACTTAGCATCAGGTGAGCCGCTTGCTCGTTTGCCAACCTATCCCATAAAAAAAATCTCGGAAACGGCTTCAACGATTTTCATAAAATTCAGTATGCAGGAGGTTTCGGGGGCGGGAAATCGATAAAGCTACGTTGAATTTTTTGAAAACGTCGTAATATACGTGTTAGCAGGCAATCAAAAACTACAACAAAATGTAACCGACACTAACACTAAAGCTTCTTGACAATAGATGGCGTTGTTAAGCAACACTAAGACAAAAATAGGTCATCCAAAATAAGTAATGAGTAATAAGTAATGAGATGGCTAAGTCGTGAGTGTAAAGGTAAGCACCACGTCTGCCTGCGACAGTTGCAGTGTCCCCAGAGCTATACCATAAAGCTTGCAATATACTGAAATCATTACCTAGCTAAGATAGAGATAAAGTTTGTTATTTACAACAAACTTGAATCATAGCTCAAGAATAATATTATTTATGAAGTGTTCGCAAGTAATTTTGACTAAAACCTCCGTATTCCCCCACATAACATAAACCTAACTTTAAGTATCTAGTTATACTTTAATGTCCTAAAATGTATTTAAATCGACCACTTAATCGGCCAAGCGCCGAGACCATCAGTGTCATCCTAAATTAAACGAGAAACTACAAAGAAACAGAATAGCATCTGTGTTTTAATTTTTTTTTTGAGTTTCTTTTATCTGTTTTGCTGTCAAACGAAAGTTTATTAAATACTAGCGACTGCCCGCGACTTCGTTCGCGTAGTATGCTCGGCCTTCGGCCTCGCCATAACCTCCCATCTTTTCTTAATTTTTTTAAGAAATTATTCTTTTAAGAAATGTTAAAATGTAAGAACCTACAAAGTATTAGAACATGTTTAAAAAAAAGTAAATGTAAGAACGGTTAAACCGTTCTCAAGTTATAGTGTGACAGCAAAATAGGGGTTCATTTTATATATAAAGATACTAGCGGCTGCCCCCGACCTTGTTCGTGTAGTAGGCTCGGCCTTTGGCCTCACCATAACCTTTCTTTTTTTCTAATCTTTTCTTTTTTTTATTGTAAGATCCTTCTATGAAAGTCTTCTACTTCTTCTAGAAAACGTTTAAAAGAGACGAATCAAATCAGTAAAGCCGTTCTCAAGTTAAAGCGTGACCAGAAAAAATAGGACTTCATTTTAGACAGGATGGAATTTTATCTATAATATGGTTATCTATTCAAATATACAATAAATTTCAGCTAATGTTTTTTTGATGCTGTAAAGGACCTGGAATTTTATTTACATAACAAATTATCATTTGAAAGATACCAGATCGGTAATATCAACGAAAAAGCGACAGTCACTTGTTATTTTGCGTGGTTTTTGCAACTCTGGTTTGCAAATTTGATCATAGTCGGGAGCTAACTAGTTTAATAGGTTAATATTGCATACAGAAAATTTTACTCAAATAAAACATTATTAAACCTTTATTTAGGAAATTAAAAAGAAAAGTTTTTTCAAAGATTTTCGAAAATTCGCTTGCCACACCCGGGAATCAAACCGACAAAGTTAGATAAATAGATAAAGATAAAAATATATAAATTGCATAAAACATGTGTAGATGATACATAACTAAATGATATGCACATAGTTGTTGAATTAAACATTCTGTTCCACCATGTGTTGCCTTTGCAGGCGTACAATTTGCTGAGATGGAGCAACCGGCCATTCTTGTGAATACTAAAATTATATTTTTTATTAAACATTTTGACCAATAACAAAATTAAACTTATGTCATCATATTATTATTAAATCAAAATTTATCATTAAAAAGTCCTGGATATTATAATAACATTTATTAACCAAATTTTTTTTTAATTAATTCTAATAATTGCCTAAGGGGCTTAGGGATTTTATTATAAATGCGTGGTGCCATACCGATTACATTTTTTCTCAGAAGAGCGGTCGCGTCGGCTTATTACATCCTGTACTTTTATTGCATCGATCGTTAGAGTTAATTATAAGGATGAACTCTCTCTAACAAACTTGATCAAACCATAAAATATATACCTACAAATTCAATGCTACCACTAGGCGGAAAGATGACATTGGGAGCTTGATGACATGGTGAGTCGGTGTTATGTGGGAGTGTGGTAATTCCCGGTCGCGCCGGCCCATTCTGTGGGGTTACAGCTTGGCACTACCATCGAAATTAGGTTAGAAGCTGAATTTTATTCTAGCGATTTGTTTTGCAGTGTTTCGAAATAAGTTATTAGGTAGTTATTAGTGCAACCCTTTTCGATGCTTGAATAGGTGTTAAGTTAAAATCTATTATATTAGCTATAATCATCGTTCTATTCTACCTATCTTATGTGTGCACACCTTTAAACACGCTGAGCACCGACGATATTTATGATTTTATTTGTGACAGTGTTATTTCTACTGAAATGTTAGATTAGTATTTGCTAGTGCACCTAGCATGGCCTCCTTGGAAGGCGAAAAAAGTCTATGCGAAAGTTAGTCTTAAGTGTGTTGTACCACCCCTACGATTTGCAAGGCGTCAACTGCCGGAGTAGAGTACTGTGCAGTAAACATAGACGTTTTGAAGCGAAAACTTCTTATGGGTGGGTAAAACGAATCCGTTACGTAACGCGTTACGGCGCCAGTCTGTCTGGCTTCCCTTTCTCTCACGCATCCTTTCAGTCTAACCTACAGCGCTAGACTAGTTTTAGTCATCACTTCTGTCGGGCGTCCCGAGACGCGCACCTTTTTTATCAGTCTAGCACTAAATTTCCGGTCCAATTTTTTTTAAGGTTTAAGGTCACTTACTGAGCATAAAATCACAATATGCTGACAGATCCAGGAAGACCTTCAAGCTTCATCTTGAAAAATGGTTTTTGGCCGATATCTCAAAAACTGGGAAATTTCATCTAGTCGGTTCATTGTCTTAAAACGGAATTATTTTTTTGACGGCGGTTCATAACATAAAATGGCAGGTGGCAATGGCAATGTTTATCTATGTATGTATTTTGTCTTTGAGTAATAGAAGACCGTTACACGTCGATTTAAAGACTGTACCAAAGGAAATGGCAAAAATACTTTAGGCATACATTTAAATAAGGTACCGCGCAAAGGAAGTTTTGCTTGACAAGCTGTCTGAACAAAAAGTGCCACCGACACTGTCGCAATACACTCCTGCAAAAGATGTGGACGCGCTCGCCGATCTCGTATTGGTGCTGGTATAAAAAAATCATATCTGAAACACACTACTTACACTATCTGTAACAAGCGTAAAAGCCATTATGATGGCCATAATACCATTATGATGATTGATGTGATATCATAAAATCCATTACCATGTATATCAATGTGACGCTTGCATCTTGAAGTAGGCTCCGCTGATTGCTCTATTGCAACACACCATTTCACTCGTAACTAAACTTTAAGTAATTTAAGTCTTAATATATATACTTTTAAGATTAATAAAGCACTGCACTACATCTAGCTGTGCTATACAAACACTAATAGTGCTACCCCATCACGTCGTCCATAACGCGTGCAGCGCTGCAACAGACTTTTATAGCTCTGCAGAATGGTGACACACTGCCCTCGCCTTGTGTTTTGGTTAGGAATTGTGTAGTCATTTCTATTTCGTGCCAAAAACGACACCCAATAATTTCAACATTCACTATACATCCAAGTGTTACTTTTAGCGATTGTTTCTTTTCAATAAAGAATGGTCGGTGTCTTCAGTTAAGGATCGGACAATGTTTGATAGCATTATATAAGTTCTTCTTATTAAATGTGTATGCAAACGAGACTGTGCTTCAGACTCAAGCAATGTGTTTCACATAGAAGTGCCCATTCTATAAGTAGAAGCAAACAAAAGTGACCAAATGGTAGATACGTCATAGATATTTTTAAATGCTTACCGAAAAAATGGAACAAACTCACCTTCTCTTATTATAATCGTCGGTGGGCATACCAGGCATAATTCATTACGTTTCTGTCGCAGGCGGCAGCGATCTTTCTACCATCAATCTCGCATGAGTTCCGCTTGATTAATGAACAGGTCACCCCCTCAGTGCTGCGCCGCGAACTTTCTGAAGGCGATTACAGGAAACCAGGAGTGGATTCAGAGTTTACCCTGTCACAGACGTAACTGTAATATATATTAGCAATATAAATGGTAGCATGACATATTTTGATATATTGTGCTGCGTATCTTCAGGTTACCACACATGAAGGTTGATGATTAGTAACCTGAAATATACCAATATTTTACTACGGCTGTATATTATGGTTGTGTGTGCAGGCTTTACTGTACGCTTGAAGTTTACATTAGTGTGACTGAAATTGAGATTTGATAGAAGGATCGGTCGATATAAATTATTTAGAAGCTCATTAGCACACTTGGAGAAGCCGAGTTAAAATTGAGACTCAGCAAAGAACGCGGTTGTAGAGATAAGGAACTCTAATAAGAATAAACATTACAATCTCTTACTCGCGTAGCATACGTTTGTTGTCTTTCATTTCGAGTTCGATTACGTTTTCGATTACCGTTGGACAAAAGTTTATTGTCCGTTTCGTCATCGTCGCCGTCAGTCTGATCTGTCTCGTATTGAAGACTTGCTTATCTTCATACAATGTCAGTCACAACCTATATTATTAGCGTGAAACAACTAAAAATATTTCTTTAATATGAACATAAGTATATTTTACACGTACCTATATTTAATTCTGTTCATGTTAAAACGTTTGTACCGAGCAAATGAAGTGTATTATTGTGATTGCTCGTGTATTACGCGCAATATTGTACGTATTATTGTACGTAGTAACTTATCTAAAATATTGTCAGATGGGTATTATTGTTCGTATAAGCACTTAGGCTTCAATCAAGATCTAGAGACGTATCTGATTGTATCAGTCAGAACGTAACATGATACAATGAATACTGAATACTACAATAGATTCAATACAACACTACTTAACTTTACTATAAACCTCCTAACGAGACTATCCAATACTTACGAAATAACTTTGACAGGATCATAATGTTCTTCATTTCAAACGAACTTTTAAAAAACAGGTTCACAAGCCGACGCGTATATATTTTGTTGTTTTATGTATGTTCACGCAAAGCTTTTTACAGAGTACAATTACAATTACAATTCCTAGAGTATACTTCCGAGGTGGTCCCAATTAAATTTCATCAAACCTCAGTGAAGCGGTTTATGAGTTACAATCCAATAACTGAAAGTGTGTCGCGTATCTTGACGACATCGTAATTGACGGTGAATTACAATTGATCCCGTAAGTAGCAAGTGTCACTAAAAAGAGTGAAAGAGAAATGTTTACCTAAAAATGGAACCGACGTCAACACTAAAAAAAATTAAGGGTTGGCTTTAGAATCGTGACGCCTGAATTTGGTGAAACAAAAACTGTGGGTGGGTTGAAGGGGTTTGTATAAAGCGTATTTACATCATTTTAGCTGCCGGAGACACGCCAAAATAGTCTAAATAGTTTTTTAAAGTTTCAATAAAACACCGTTATTTTGATAGTGACAGGTGACATAAATGACATTAATGCGTAAAACGAAACGTTTCTAGGTAACTTTTAGCCTTTTTTGACATGTACGTTGTATGTAAGTTCTTGAAACGGAACGCAAACATCGAAGATAGCGTAATGTCACTGTCGGAATACTCGCGTCATTCCGTTACTTCCGAGTGTACGTGAATGTTTTCTCCTGTTTTTCTGCGCTTTCTTTTGATATCTCAACGACTTTGCTACGTTTTTGGACTCCGATTTTGCTGCTTTACTGTACGACACCTGCTTACTCACTGGACACTGCGATTGCCTTTGGAAGATTTGATAACTGGTACCAGCTCGACGTGCTCATTAGTCATCGCGATGGCGTCTCCTGTGCCTGGACCTTCATCAAGGGCGGACTTTGTAGATGACGGACCCGTTTCGGACCGGCATTTGTACACGGAGGAAGTTGTACAAATGTGGAGCCTACCCAAAGTTGTGCGCGAATTGGGAACCATTGACCAGTGTCTAAAATTCGCTGAAGAAAACAACATGGTGCAACGCCAAAAAATGTGCCGCACGCATCGCACCCCTATGCGTTTATCGAAAACAAACAAATCGTTTGGGGTTTGGGTGTGCACCAAAAGCCAGTGCAAACAAAAAGGGAAAATATGCCGAAACACTGGGACATTTTTTGAAAATGGCAAGATCGACATAAGACATGTATTTTATCTCATATATGCATTTGCCCACAAATGGACTTTTGACTCGGCAAGAAACGAAGACCCTCTAAAAGAAGAGAAAAAACAGTGCCTGAGTACTTCAACATTAAGTGATTGGTACAACTACTGTCGAGAGTGTGTAGTTATTTACCAACTTGAAAGAAATGAATATGTGGGCAAGATTGGAGGACCTGGAAGAACTGAACAAATAGATGAATCAAAATTTGGAAAGAGGAAGTTTAACCGAGGACGCCACATAGAGGGACATTGGGTCCTCGGAATGATTGAAGACGGGTCAGAGGATCTTCGATTAGAAGTGTGCCCAGACAATGTACGCTCTGCTGAAGTGCTGGTGCCTTTAATTAAAAAACATGTGGAAGAAGGCACCACCATCCACACTGACTGCTGGAGAGCATAATATGATTGTCTGGCAGAAAATGGTTACATCCATAAAAAGGTGAATCACTCTGACTCGGACAATCCTTTTGTAAGTAGTGATGGGACTCATACTCAACGCATCGAGTCCCAATGGAGAGCAGTGAAGCGTTATTTTAAAAAAGACAATTATAATAATACTGAAAATTTCACTAACTCCATCATAGAGTATTTATGGAGAAAAAATGTGACTAAAAATAAAAAAAGACCCATTCATCGAAACTTTAAATGCTATAAATTATGTCTATAAAATATAAGTTCTAAAAATAACAAATTGTTTTTCAATTTTAATTATCAGACCCATACTAGTAGGAATATGTGCACAATAGTATATTAGTACCTAATGAATTGGCAATGTCACTTGTCTGTGACAAACCTATAGGTTAGGTTTGAACTGTGACCCACCAGGCGCGAGCTGAGCGAGCGTGCCGCGGCAGCGGCCGGCGAGCGCTTCATCAAACTACTTTTGTTCCAAATTTGTGCACAATAGTATATCAGTAGGTCTGTGACATACCTATAAGTTAGTTGTAGTTAGTTAGAATAGGTCGAAGTCAGTGACAGAACCGACTCATAGCACCCCGATTTCAAGCAGTCTTGTCGGATTGCAGAGCCGACGCGGGGGTGGTAGTAGATCGAAATGCAGTACTTAACCTCAAAATACTTAAACAAACATAACTCGAAAACTAATGGTCTCCGGCGGGTGGGGTTTGCGGGGGGGGGCACTACAATCCCCCCTCCCTCCGAATTCAGGCGCCACGATTCTAAATGTTTACCAAAATTAAAATTACTTGTCGAAGTGTGTACCATGCGTACAATATTGTGTTATAAGGTACTTTTGAATTATCATGGTATCGACTATCGACTTCAACAAGTTACGAGTATATTAAATTTTTCAGTGTTGAAGTCGGTTTCATTTTTCTGTAACATATTCTTTTTCCGCTTTGTAACAACACAATATGAGATAACTTCCTTTATCTTTCTCGCTCTTGTAAATGACAGTTGTGAGTGACAAAAAATCAGTGTCAAAAATTAGCATATTCTTGAAAATTATACGGATATACAACGGTGCGTAAAAGAAATATTGAATCCGCCCCTGTGCCTCTGCTCGCTAATTCCTTTAGAACTGGGCAAGTTAGCTCGTATTTCTCTCCAAGGTACGTATTAAAATTGGCGAATAAGTGCTCCTCGGCTACTTAGCTTATTGGGCTGCCTTGAAATTTTGCAACAGTTTTGTTTGTAACGAGTTTTTTAATTGGCCGAACGGCTAACGGCGTCGTTACTGTCGTTATTCGTTGGGATTGCTATCGTGAAACTGATTTAAGTTTATGCTTGAGCTGGAATTAGTGTCTTATTAAGTAGTTAAGAACGTGGCAATTGGTATTTCTTGATTAGGTTTAAAACGTATATCTCTATTTTCAACCGAAATTAAGTTAGTTTGTAAGTTTATGATCTTGTGAATTATGTAACATTATGTACTTTTTCTTTATTTTTAATTACAGCTTTAATTATTACACCTACAAAGGCTTAGATAAGTTAAATTGTGTGTTCGCATCTCAAAGTTCTAAGACACAGGCTATCGCCTAGTTTAAGACTCACTGATCCTACATAATTTGTACAATTTGTAAATTTTTTATTTGTGTATAAGACTATGAGTAACAGTTAAAAATCTTTACGCAATAAAGTTTATATTTTTTATTATTACTATTATGGTGAATTTCAAAAAACGGGTAGTATTTCAATTCGATAATATATGTTTATGTGTTTCTCATAACTGTTTCTAAGTGAACCAATTTCAATGATTATTTTTTATTTGGAAGCTGGTGCTTCTCATGTGGCCTTATTTAAATTTGATCAAGATTTCTTCATTCGTTTTTTGATAATAATTTATAATCAACATCGACCTATGTAGGATTATGTTCTACTTTATCAGAACTTGTTTGCCCTTCGGAGAAATTCATGTAAAAAGATGAAACAATACTTACTTGTAGAAGCTTGTATTACAATATACTTACAATTCGTACAATAATATAAACCTATGAACATGACGTAAACAGTACCGTCTCTGTTGACTGCTAATAATCGACTGACCGTCTGAGCCCCGATGCTCTCCCGTTTATTTCTATAACTTGAGCTTAGCCACAAGATTTTGCCGCCATCTTGTAGTGCAATTACTTTTGTAGTCAATAGAGTTCATCTTATTAATACATTGTGGGAAATACACTAACTAATAATATTAAAAAAGTCGTGAATTGGAACAGTGTTGATGACACCTTTAAACTCTTTGCCTACTGGAGACGTTAATTTACGTCAGTTTCATTCATAAACCTTTTGTTTTAATTATCACGGTAAAAAAGGGTTAAGTCTCGTTAGCTGTATAAAGCTGTATATATCTCCATAATTTTGTCAAATTAAAATTACCAATGCAATAAAAAATCTAAATGTATTCCAGTGAAACCACGAATGAATAATTATTAGAATATGATTGAGATATAATATGAGTTCAATGAATCATAGGCAGAAGCATTTTTCAGAGAAAAAGGCAATACTTTTTTTAAATATCGTCTTGCTTTTATGTTTAAACCAACCAATCATGTCTAACATGAGAGACCAAGGAAATATTTATATAGAAGTTCCACATCGCACTGCGACGGCCTAAGATAACAGATACAAACCCACTAGATATGAATAACAGTACAGTGATGTTGACTTACTGTAATTAACTTACAAAGCAAACTTGGATATTCTCACGTCAGTTCGACCCATATTCAAGTCTCTTGACCCTTTGTTCTCAGACAAGCTTGTGTTTGTATGAGTATATACTCGTAGCAGTATAGTTTCAGGAGTTCCAGTACCCTAACTCACGAGATTTCAACTTTGAACTCCAAGAATACACCTGCGGTAGGACGATGAAGTTTAGAAACAAAATATACTGTTAACAAGTGCAATTTGAAAAATTATATCCCAACTTCCATTCTATTACTTTGGTAAAAATAAGTTATTGGAGTGTAACTCAAAAACTACTGAACCGAGTTTGATAAAATTTACATGGGACCACAGGGAAAGCACCAGCTTTCAAACAAAAAACATTGGAAATCGGTTTACCCAGTCGAAAGTTAAGAGGTAACAAACACAAAACAAGTACAATTTGAACGAGTACAATTTAAAAAAAAATTATACCGACTTCCATTCTACTCAGTTGTTGGAGTGTATCTCAAAAACTACAAAACCTAATTTGGTGAAATTTTATTAAAAATTAGAAAAATTTCATACCAACATCCATTCTATTACTTTGGTAAAAATCAGTTATTAGAGTGTAACTCAAAAACTTCTACGTCAAAATACTACTATTCAAAAATACGTCGGTATTAAATTTTCTACCATTACATTACATTCTAATCAGTTATTGAAATGTTTCTCAAAAACTACTGGACCGAATTTGATACAATTTAAATGGGACCACACGAGAAGCACCAGCTTTAAAAAAAAGTATTTTGAGGATCGATTTACCAACAGGGCTATTATGTATCTCAGTTGCTAACAAATGTTGATTGAAATCTTGAAAAATGGCAGCCCTATGTCAGTTTTGGCAACTCCAGTAAGCAAAAATGTTAGTAATTTGATCACTGAAGCTGACAAAAGTGACATAGAGCGGCCATTTTTTCAGATTTCAATCCACATTTGTTAGCAACTGAGATACATAATAGCCCAGCCAGTCGAAAGTTATGAGGTAACAAACATAAACATAAAAAAACAGTCGAATTGAATGCTTTCTCCTTTTTGGAAGTCGGTAGAAAAATAGAAGCAAACTATTTGCGTTCCAATGGTGTACGATAATATTCCAAATTTTAATTTATTCTGTCAGGTCAGCAGTTTAGACGTTGAAAACAAAACATTTGTCTATTCACCTAAACCACACTAAATTCAAAATTTCATAAAAAAATCTTATAATACAAACTGGTGTTTTAGCATTTTATGATAATAGGTTCATTGTGATTCTATAATAGTAGTTTAATTAATTTACTCTTACTACTTACTACTAAGCTCTACGAAAACGCACGGAAATTTGAACATAATGAAAGTCACATTCCGAGTGAGCGAGTAGTTTGTTGATGAAATATATTGCTGCGTAATATACTCTTGCGTTCGTCAGACGAACACATGCATGATGTGCGAGATAATGGAATGGTAAGAGCCACTAAAAGAAAGAACGGTAGGCAATATCTTAGATGGGAGGTCAACATTTGTAAAATAGCTGGTGTTACTTGGAAGAAGATGACACTAATCAAAAAGTGCACCAAACTGCACTTGTATATAACGTGGCGATAATATTCTCCAAAGTCAATTACTGTTTTCCACGGTGTTATAGCCACAAGATAAATAAGGGCTGAGGACGGCTCATTAGAGAAGGTTCGATTCCCTTCTGTGCCTACAGATAAGGGAGATATATCGGCACAGAAATGGAATCAAATAATGTCAAGGTGACATATATGTCTTTGTATATATATTGGAGTGTTTACTCTATATCGCCTGGTAGTTGTTTGTGACGCGCCCAGAACAGAATATAGTTTCTCGTATTGTTGTGATTGCGTAAGTCTATTGTTAAATATGGTACAAGTGTACGTTATATGTGCCTACGATAACATAATGTTCAAACATTCATAGCTTGACTTTAGGATTCCCTGTGTAACAGATTCAAACACACATACACACACACACACACACAACACGCACCCACATACACATATATTAACACTTCACAAACACCTAATATCCGAGGACTACTAATTCTGCTGATGACATAAATATTTGCCAGGCCAGAGATAGAGCTTGGAAACTTGTGCTTCGAAGGCAATCACTACATACTAACTAAGCTAGCGAGTTGTCATTTTATTAATTGTTATTGATTAGGTCACGTTAAACACTTCTGTACTTTAAATTCTCAAGAACAACGGGGAGAAGTCGCTACATAATAGCAATGTCATCGGAAACTACCGAACGCTAATTAACCCGTCCGAATCAGCAACTCTCATTCCAGGCAAGTTTCATTCATAAATCTATTGTTATTTTTTGTCCTGATGCGGACGAGTTAATAACTCGCTTGCAAATGCAACTCTCTGCAGTCCAGATCCAGAATTAAATTTACTTGACAATGTCGTTATGCTTACGAAAACTAATTCATAGAACGTACCCCAACACAAATGTACAGAACAGAATTGTATAACAGAACAGAAACAACAGAAACAACAGAAATGTATGGTCATGCTTACGATCGCGCCGAACACTTTGCGAGCTGTCATAATGTGTCGCAAACTTATTCGCAAACATTACAGACAACCGTACAGTTAGCGATGACAATCGATAGCTTTAAAAGTTCCCTACTAAATACCTATTCTATATTTTATACCTATGGATCATAACACGTTCGAGTAAATACGCGTTCTTGTGACCAAAAGGTCAAGCCACAAGAAAATATACAAATGAAAAATTGTTAAGTTTTTTTTATATTTAATTGTGTACGCCAACTATATGTAATTACTACTAAAGAACTTAACACTTCTTTGGTGTTTGATAGCATGAAACAGTATAATCAAGTCTATGGTGATTCTCCGACGACGTCGACTCTAATTACGTGTACTTTAAAACTCGTGTTTCAAAAACGCACAGAAGTACTTTTCCGGATAAAACTACCCATACATAAGCTGTTTTTGTCCAGTGCTTCAATCCAAGGTACGAGTGTACGTAATTTCCATTCAAAATTAATTTCAAACCCGTCGAAGCCGATTCAGTTTGAGTAGTAAAGAAGTATTAAAGCTCGAATGTCTATCTTAAAACTTATTTACCGATGTTGGTTGTAAATCGGTCGGTAACTATGTAGAGACTACGGCCCCTAGAAAGACGATCTGAAATGTAAAAAAAAGAAGTTATTATTTTATTAAATACGCAATCAAGAAAGTAAAGAATCCCCTTGACTTTTGTTTACATTTGGACCTTTAAATTGATATTGGTTTACTTGTAATTATGATCACCAAGAGACTAATATGCACTATGTCTCCGTGATCCACAGGGTGAAAACCGGTAGTGATCACCGAATGGAAAGGGGCACGTTGAATATTAATGTCAAACTAGATAGGTCTCCATTAATGAAGTCTACGCTCCGAACTACTCGTACCTACTAAAATATTCAAGATCCCAAGAGCTTTCAACTTGAGCTGTCCTATTGCTTTGATTGCCTTGAGAACATCGCTTCAGTGGACCAAATCAACAACAGGTTAATAGAAACTGTGCATACAGTGGATTCCAAGTTCTTTAAACGCCACCGTACAGATATACCATAGGACTTATCAAACCATAAGCTCAACCGCATAGCTAAACGACGCTCATCAAAACTGCAGTCTTCACATGATGTTGAAGCATATAGGCTGCTCAATTGACAATTAAGGAAGTACTTGAGACGGACCTTTAATGCAAACCGTAAAACCGTATTACCGGAAGCTTCTGCAGATGAGACCATGGAGCGGCAAG
Source organism: Selenia dentaria (assembly GCA_917880725.1). Classification (NCBI taxonomy): domain Eukaryota; kingdom Metazoa; phylum Arthropoda; class Insecta; order Lepidoptera; family Geometridae; genus Selenia; species Selenia dentaria. The sequence continues at coordinate 35,457,185 of OU862886.1, forward strand.
CGCAGCGTAGGTCCACCAATAAAGTGAACTGACGACCTGATAAAGGTCTCAGGATGCCGTTGGATGCAGATCTGGTCCGGTCCTTTCAAAAAATTATGGGGGAGGCATATGTATAGCAGTGGACGTCCTACAGCTGAGATGATGATGAAACTTTAAATGTATTTGAGATAGAAAAACACTTTTTACTATTTTTAAGCACACATTTTTTCATCCCTTGGTGATGAAATAAAAACTGTGCCAACATTTTATGCAAATTTGTTTTGGTAATGTGAAAGGAAACAATATCCTAGAATGATGACGTTCGAACCGGCGTCTAATTATCCGTGTCAAACACCATGACCGTAAGACCGCTGCGGCACTCATCCAAGCATCGAATTTGTCACGCTACTTCATTTTAGCCATTTTATTAGGACAGTCTATCAGTATATATATAAATAGTAGGAAAAGCTTTATCAACTTTGTACTATACATAACTAACCAAACCGACAAAAAATATGAATCAATAAGATAAAAATACGTGGTTGAATTTAAGAGAACCTCATTTTATGAAAGACGATTAAAAAGCTTCATCTGACATTTTCTATTATGAAGTTTTTCTTTTTTATATGCTTACTGAATCTACCGCTGAAATTGACTTCAGAAATCTTAATAAAACTAAGTTCGTAGAATGCTGAATCGAAAGAGCAAATTGGCCGTCGCTGGCCGAGTCAAACGAATGCTATGGAAATCCACCAATGAAATATATACATTATAATATTTGCTCGGTGTCTCATGAAATATGTATATCTATGACGCTACATTATGTTATGAAAATCTGCTAAGACGCGTCCATGCAAAGATTCCTTTGACGAAAACAGCCACTGAATACATAACCCAAGTAATTTCTAGAAACCTTTAATGAATTGGGCATATAAATACTATTGTGTAATTAATATAAGAATAGCGTCATCTCGGCCTACGTTCTTACTGTTAGAACATGCACTTTCCTCGTATAGATCATGTAGGCTATAATCCGATACGTGGACGGGTAGGTGGATATTCCATCAACATATTCCCCTATTGACACTAATTGCATTAAACTTTGAACCCAATGCATGCCACTGAGCTTGGTCTGCGGGTTTAGAAGTACACATTGTGAGAAGCTTATGCCCAGCAGTGGTCTAATACAGACTGCTGTTGATGATGATGAGGTATTGAACTTCTAGTTCTAGTGAGGAGAACAGTCTATAGGTAATATAATGAAAATGACAGTTATTGGTACCTACCTAGAAGTAGTAGGTAGGCTAGGAGTAGTGGAAATTAGTACCATGTGATAGGTGACTTCACCAAGTAGGGATATTGTGAACAACGGGAACACTTATTTATACATAATATATAACACTAGCTGCTCTCCGCGGTTTCACCCGCGTGGCGATGGATGATGATGTTGATGATTATGAATCTTAAATAGCCTATGTTATTCAAGGTGAATGTAGCTTTCCAATGGTGAAAGAATTTTTGTAATCGGTCCAGTACTTTCTGAGCCAATTCGTTACAAACATACTTACATACAAATCTTTCCTCATTATAATATTCTACTATATAAAAAAAAGTCGGGTTTTCCTTCCTGACGCTATAACTCCAGAACGCACGAACCGATTTCCACGGTTTTGCATTCGTTGGAAAGGTCTCGGGCTCCGTGAGGTTTATAGTAAAGAACATTCAGGAAAAATTTAAAAAGAAAAGCGGGAAAATCTTTTTTCACATACAGCGCCATCTCTGATAAATAGCATGTACTACAAACCAATATTTTAAGTAGATGGCGCCAAACAAAATGTTACATAAAACAAAGCCATCTGGTGGCGAAACGGAGCTCGCAGGGTTTGCTAGTTAAGTATAAATATAGATATGTTATCAGCGTTATCGACATACATTATTATATCTACGCTACTCACAATCTGACATAAGGTTATTTTAAAGAAACCAATGTTTCAATCTAGATTATTAGCCATCTCTATTCAAATATCACTCAAATCCCTTGACCCGTTTCATACCGAAGAAGTGACATACATATTGTATTATGCTAAAACTCTCGCATATATAATACTCGCTGCGCCTCGCAATTTTACACGCGTTCTGATGGATGATGATTCTGATGACGACGTAAAGTATCCCATGTCCTTCCCTAAGATATAGTTTATCTTCTTGCTAAATTTCATTACAATCCGTTCAGTTGTTTAGTCATGAAAAGGTAACAAGCAGAGTTCCTTTCGCAATTATAAATAAGTATTGATTTTGAATGTGTTGTGTTCTCTTTGTGAGTGTATGAACATTATCATTCCCATCTGAACGAACCCTAAGCTGTGATATCGAAGACAAACTGAAAAATATCGCGGGACCGAGTGCATCTGCAATACGTATGTTTGAAAAGCAATTTTGTTTGTGTATTCGCTCTGTGTGACTTGTGAACCTCCATCTCTCTGCATTACTGTTTATTTTATGTAATTTGTTCATGTCAAAGGCTGCGGGGTTGTGGAATTTTAATAAATAATAAGGTTGGATAAAGTCTTGACAGCATTGTGTTTACGATTGTCAGATTTTATTGAGATTTATGACTACTGTTTGGATATAATAAAGATATGAAACAAGAGAAATAATTTTGAATGAAATGAATTGTGTTAATGTTTCCCATTATTGTTTTACAACTGATAGTTCTTGACTTCTTGAATTACAGTTCAATTACAATCTTATGTTGATAATTTGAAAACTTACTTCATACCAATATACAACATGTGAAAGTTTAGATGTACGGATGTGTCACGCATAAACCGCTGAAAGGATTTGGATGAAATGTAATAGCTAGATAAATACCTTTCAGTAAACCCTTGGGCGCAGGATGTATGCGGATGTTTATTGCTCTTTCACGCTTATACGGCTAGGCCAATTTTGATGAAAGTTGGTATGAAAGTAGATGAGGCGCTGAATTAAAACATAGGATACTTTTTATCATCATCATCATCCATCACCACGCAGGTGAAACCGCGGAGAGCAGCTAGTAGGTATATAAAGGTTACAGTGTACATTGCGATCGCGAACACGTTGTTGGACATTGGAGACAGATTATATCCAACAATGGACTGCTGTGGGCTGATCACGATTATTATGGTTATTAAAAACGTATGCTAATTTCATTTTGCATTAGTATAAATAATGCCTTGCGACCCAACGGCCAGTTTAATACACAAATCTTTGGTTGCCGCGTAAACACGTAATTTAAATTCCGTTGTCTTCCGATCCCGAGTATCATTTTATCTGAGTAGACCGATCTGGCGTGACGGCGGTTATGCAATCTAGAAAATTGGGAACAGATGCGTTATGTTGTGTTGTGTTACCTTTAGGCTGTATGTGGCAGTAACATTGCCTTCGTAGCGACAGGTCCCAGGTTCAATCACTGGCTAAATATTTGTGTGAAGAGCAGAATTATCTGTTATCGGGTCTGTTATCTGTTACATGTTTGTGACGTGTTATCTGTGCCTTCTGCGACACAGAGTATCATAGTGCAGGGGAGTATGTGAGTATAGGAACGTTTTTTATGTTATTTTACCAAACTATACGCGACATTATCACTATATATACATATAATAAAAATGTAACGGATTGCTGTCTGTACACGGAAGATGTATGAGAAAAAAATATTTTAGGGACTTTCATCATCATCATCTCAGCCGTAGGACGTCCACTGCTGAACATAGGCCTCCCCCATGATTTTCCAAAAGGACCGGTTGGAAGCGGCCTGCATCCAACGTCGTCCTGCGACCTTTCTCAGGTCGTCTGTCCACCGTGTCGGTGGACGACCTACGCTGCGCTTGCCGGTACGTGGTCTCCACTCCAGAACCTTTCGGCCCCATCGGCCATCTGTTCTGCGTGCTATGTGCCCTGCCCACTGCCACTTCAACTGGCTAATCTTCTGAGCTATGTCGGTGACTTTCGTTCTTCTACGGATCTCCTCATTTCTGATTCGATCACGTAAAGAAACCCCGAGCATAGCCCTCTCCATAGCTCGTTGTGCGACTTTGAGCTTATCTATGAGGCCCATAGTAAGAGACCACGTTTCAGTGCCGTAAGTCATCACTGGTAACACACATTGGTCGAAGACTCTTGTCTTGAGGCACTGAGGTATTTTTGACGAGAAGACTTCGCGAAGTTTCCGGAACGCTGCCCAGCCGAGTTGGATTCGACGATTGACCTCTTTCTCGAAGTTGGACCTGCCTAGTTTGACTGTCTGTCCCAGGTAGATATACTCGTCAACAACTTCGAGAACTGAGTTCCCAACTGATATTGGGGTAGGTACAACATGGGCATTAGACATAATTTTCGTCTTGTCCATGTTCATCTTAAGACCTACCCGTTGGGAAACTCGATGGAGGCCTTCGAGCATTGTACTGAGGTCTTCCATGGATTCTGCCATGACTACAATATCGTCGGCAAATCGAAGGTGAGTGATGTATTCGCCGTTAATATTGATGCCAAGTCCTTGCCATTCCAGAAGCTTGAAGGCGTCTTCCAATGTAGCGGTGAACAGTTTCGGAGATATAACGTCTCCCTGTCTCACGCCTCTTTGCAATGGAATTGCCTTCGAACTCTGCTCCTGTACTCGGACTGTCATGTAGGCGTTTTTGTACAAACACTTCAGCACTTCAATATACCGATAGTCAATACGGCACCGCTGGAGAGACTCAAGCACTGCCCACGTCTCGATCGAATCAAAGGCTTTCTCATAGTCCACAAACGCTAGACAAAGAGGCAAGTTATACTCTTCGGTCTTCTGTATAACTTGCCGTAGCGTGTGGATGTGGTCTATGGTACTATAGCATTTCGGAAACCGGCTTGTTCCGGAGGCTGGAATTCATCAAACCTGCGACTGAGACGGTTCGTTATGACCTTCGAAAACAGCTTATAAACATGGCTCAAAAGCGAGATGGGTCTGTAATTTTTAAGTAAAGTGTTGTCACCTTTCTTGAAGAACAGCACCACCACGCTTTTGTTCCATGCTTCTGGCGTTGAACCTTCGAGTAAGACGGTATTAAAGAGCTTCTGAAGGACTTTAAGTACCGGTGTTCCACCCGCTTTCAGAAGCTCAGATGTGATACCGTCGTCACCAGGCGCCTTGTTGTTCTTAAGCTGTTTCAAGGCCATTCTAATCTCGTACAGGCTGATGTCCGGGATATCTTCGGTATAATGTCGGGTCAGCTTGGCTCTTGGGTCTTTGGCCGAGCTGCTAACAGGTTTAGCGACCGAGGTGTATAACTGTCCGTAGAAACTCTCGACCTCTCCTAACACTTCCGCTTTGGTCGACGCTACACTGCCGTCTCCTCTCTTCAGCTTCGTCAACTGGCTTTGCCCAATAGACATGTCTCTTGCAAACACTTTGGAGCCTTTTTTCCGCTCTATCGTCTCTTTAATACGGTTTGTATTAAAGATCCGAATGTCGTGTCGCAAGGACTTCCATATTCGTCTATTGAGCAGCCTATATGCTTTCAGCATCATCCGAAGACTGCAGTTTCAATGAGCGTCGTTAACCATGAGGTTGAGGGTATCGTTGGAGAGTTTCTGTGGCCTATCTGTACGGTGGGGTTTAAAGTACTTGGAACCCACTGTATGGACAGTTTCTACTAACCTGTTATTGATCTCGTCCACTGAAGCGATGTTCTCAAGGCAATCGAAGCGATTGGATAGCTCAAGTTGAAAGCTCTCGGGGTCTTGAATATGGGCACGAGTAGGTCGGAGCGTAGACTTCATCAGACGAGACCTCTCCAGTTTGACATTAATATTCACCGTGCCTCTTACCATTCGGTGATCACTACCGGTTTTAACCCTGTTGATTACGGAGACATCAGTGAATATTTGCCTTTTGGAGGTCATAATGAAGTCAATCTCATTTCTCGTGGAACCATCGGGACTCAGCCAGGTCCATTTCCTGTGAGGTGGCTTCTGAAAGAAAGAGTTCATCATAAAGAGTCCCTCTTTCTCCAGGAAGTCGGCCAACCTCTGTCCCCTACGGTTCCGTTGTCCATAGCCAAATTGCCCCACTTTCGACTCATCCTCGCTTCTCTTACCCAACTTCGCGTTGAAGTCCCCCATAACAACTAGAAAGTGCGTTTCAGAGGTATGTATGGCCCGACTAATGTCCTCATACATATCCTCCACCTCATCATCCGGGTGCGACTTCGTCGGTGCGTATACCTGAATGACCTTCAGCGAATATCGTTTGGATACTCTGAGTATTAGGTATACGACCCTATTGGAAACGCTATCGATCTTAACTATGTTGTTAGTAAGGGACTTGTGGACGAGAAACCCGACACCACCTTGGGACTGTTGGTCGCCCTCCCGGTGGTAGAGTAGGTTACCTGATTTTAGGGTTATCGTGTCCTCACCCGCTCTACGGACTTCAGATAACCCCACAATGTCCCAGCGTAGCTTACTCATTTCTTCTTCCAGCTCATATATCTTCTCGTCTGTCCTCATCGTGCGTATGTTGTGTGTTACCAGGGCCAGTCGTCGTCGTTGGGGGTGGTAGCCGGGCGTCTGCCGTGGATTCTTAGCACCCCCCGCCCCACCGTTACCGTGGCCGCTACCGTAGCCAGGAATAGCGGGGCTGCCGGGGACTGGGGGCCTGGTTCTTTTTGTCCAATCCATTGAGGGGTTTTTGCCAATACTCGCCACGCTTGGCAGGCGGGTTGGCGAGCGCAGTTTGTGTGTGTTTGACTGGGAAGGTGCTGCTGCCCACCTTCTGATTTGTTATCCCTTAGCCGGCTTCTACGGCACCCACGGGTAGAGTTGGGGGGGTGCTATTCTAAGCCGGCACCGCCACGGCAAAGGGACTTTATACAAACGCAAATATAATGAAAAGAAATGATTGTTAGATTTATTGTCTATTTATGTTTGTTTGTGGGTTTGTGCACGCTAATCTCAGAAACAGCTTATCCGATTTAGACGTGGTTTTCAAATATATATAATGTGGTAAGTCATATAACATAAAAGATGCGAGTTGGTAGCCGGCTACATGAAGCCGCAGCAAACAACGTGTCGCATCGACACTACTGGTTTCTATGTAGGTATTTGTATGGAATACCCTCCGTAGTTAGCGACACGAAGCTAAGCGACGCGAAATGTCGCCCGACCGCAGATCACTTATGCCGCTTGCAGGTACCAATCTACCTAGTAAAACAACAAAAAATGTTTTATACCAAACCCATTATGCTTTTCAAATGATTGATGCCATCTGCAGCCGGGTTCGAAATCATGACTGCAGCGACATGATGCGACGACGTGTCGCAGCTACATGAAGCGACGACACTGCTGTCGCTACGTGTAGCCGGCTACCAACTTGCACCTTAAGTGTTTGTTTCATTTCAAGCGTCAATTTTTCGCAGTAATTCACAACCTATCAAAATGATACGAAATAGTAGAACATGCATACCAAGTTTCGTCAAGATTGGTTGAGAAAATGTGACCTGTACAGGAGAACCAACATTCAACCTAATAAACATACGGACAGATGAAAGTCAATTCGACCAGTTACAGCAGAGACACTTCGCTCGCTCAGTCAATAATACACCGCTACATTTAACGTCTATTTACGACAAGAGCCGCGTTATCATTCGTTCTCCATCGCTCGCCATTACAATGTATCAGGAGGACAACTAAATTAGCTTAGAATTAATTCGATTGTTTTCTACCTTCCCATCCGGTTAAAAGGGAGGAAAAGGAAGGGCCCACATCTGGCCGTCCATTTGTGTTACTATAAAAAGGTAAGAATGTGTCTGTGGCAATTGAAATTGCAAGAAATAAGGTTGGGTTCAAGTGCAAAATCGTTGATAATGGAATATAGTGGACATACGGGTGCAAAAAGATTTATTAATGGATCTTTACAATGTGTTTTAGTGGACCTAAGGGCTTTTACTAGAATGGTTATCCGCTTAGCAATCCATCAATGGTACTAATATAATTTATGATTGTTTGAGATTTATTATTAATTTTTCACTAAAATTGAGTATGATAATGTTAAAAACTTGTTGCATTTTTTGGAAATAAAAGAAGCCTAGTAGTAATAAATAGTTACTTGTCGTAACATGATCTCTCTGCCACTGAAAGTCTTGTGAAAATCGGTCTAGCCCTTTCGGAGGTTAGGAAGAAACAGACAAAAAGAAAAAAAAAATTACCCAAGTATACCTACCATACAAGCCCTGCATTTAATTTAAAATTTCTAGTCAAGTTTTAATATATTTGGTCGTCCGTGATTTTGAGTGGGGGGGTACTTTTCCTGAAAATGGAAGAAGCTTGCTGCGGCGCTATTTACCGAACGATTTTGATAAAAATTTGTACACGGTTTTAAATAGTAATTTCAAAGATGGTCGGCTTCGATGCCGCGCATGATGTTCAGTGTGCCTAGCACGAATAACTGCGTAAGTGTAACGTACCGTGTCGTTCACGTTCAGCACTACAAACTGTCATTTATCTTGGAGAACTGTGGCACAGACAACTCATAGTTTGTACATGGAAGCGTGACGCGTAGACGTTTACGACACTAATACTTTTTCGCAAGTTGTTTGTGCTAAGGCCTCAGAACACACAGCTGCGGTTTCTCGAGCGCAGGATTCTCTAAATTACGATGTAATAACGTGTCCTAATGAAGTAAACAACATTTTGGGCCTAAGTTCATGTGTATATAAGAAATGTTGAACTCTTTGTGAATGAGTTTGTCCGAGAAAGTACTGCCACTTTACCATTATCTACCGTGAAGTAGTGACGTTCACAATACTATTTTGCTTTGAAAGATAAGGTTGCCTGCGAAATTACACCCACGTGAAACAGTTAAACAACTTACGGCCTTACTTATAAACGTTGCTTAAGTTTAAATATGTAAAGTCAAAAGTCAAAACCATTTGTTCAATTTAGGCATCAAAGACGCACTTATGAACGCCAATTTTTCATTATAATGTACTTTAAAGACTCTATCGCCGCGTTCCAAAATATATAGAGCCTACCAAGAAGAAGCGGAAAGAAACTCGGGGCCATTCTTTTTATATAGATGTTTACAATGTTTCTACTTAGGTACTACAAATATTACATTTTATGGGTGGCAGAGAGACAGCTTGCCAGAAGTGGAGTATTCCAAGCATCATTATCTTCTATATAATGTCGAACTTTATAATAAGATTTTTTTATTAAAACGTATTTACATTCAACTTGAATTTGCCCTCTGTGAGCTCAGTTATGTGCTTTGGGATTTTATTGTAAAAACGCACACAATTTCCTAGGAATGACTTATTAGTCTTCGCAAGTCTAAAACTAGGTACAGCTATCCTATTTGTATTTCTGGTATTCAAAGTGTGGTGATCACTACTTAACTCATAACGTCACTTAGTACGGCGCAGAACATTTTTTCTTTGCGCAGTACTAAATAATGTCATTTAAATTTAAGCAGCGTTAATAAGTAAGGCCGTTAATGTATCAGGGTTATGGGCGCAGAAGAGTTCGTCACGTGTGAGGAAATGCAGCTGATATTTAATTTGTGATGCCTTCTTTTGTATTGAATTAATGACTATTCTATTCTCATAACTTGTTTGTGTTTTTAATAATATATAATGTTGATTTGTTGACATTGTACAAATATAAAAGTTTAACATATCATACATTTTCTTAATTAGGTAATTAATTGGGACATTTTTAATCGTAATAATTCATTCGAAATGTTCTATTATACCTTATAATGCCTTATCAAACTGACTAGATATAGGTATATGTTTCTAACGTTAAGATATTATATGTTATCTTTTAAGTTGTTGCAATTTAGAACTAATGTAAATTTGACTTGCCCAGTGTAACTACGAATGTTATAAGGCCAATAAATTCTATTATATTCTATTCTAACATTTTAGATTATGACCAACTTGTGCCCACGTTTCATATATTTCTCGCAATCCCTTAACCGCTATATATGTTTTTATTTTATTTTCATTAGGGTATACCAACAAGTGGTACATTATCTTATAATAGATTATCATTAATTACTAACTTATATTTAAGTTAAAGTGACAGTAAATGCACATGCACACCCAATTAAAGGACCTCACGGCTCTGACTGAAAAAACAAATAAACAGAAAACATGTAAGTATGTATTATTTAGTGACAATTTGAGATTTACCTAGGAAGTATTGTGAGCAAATGCAACGTAACTAAAGAAATTTAATTGAAAATATGTCCGAAGATCCGGTACCGTAGCAATCTTTAAAGGCTTCGCATAGCCAAGGCACAAGGAAAGTTACGACAATATACCTACTGTTTTGCGATATGGAGGGTTTTTTCACGGTAACATAATCTATCCAGTTCTATCTTATATACAGTATTACGAGGGTGAATCAAAAAATTCTTGGAATCAATATTAAAAAATGCAAAGATTTAAATAATAATATTTTATTTTTCTACATAATCTCCCTCCAATGCAATGCATTTAGAATAACGCGTTTCTAACTTCCTTATTCCTTGTGAAAAAAAAATGATTTCTTGACTTTCGAAAAAGTCCTCTACGGCAGCTATAACCGCGTCATTATCGTGAAATTTTATTCCACGAATTTCCTCTTTTAATTTTGGAAATAAGTGAAAATCACTTGGGGCTAAGTCCGGAGAATATGGTGGGTGGTCAAGGAGATTGAAGCCAGCACAGCGGATTGCGTTGAGCGCAACTTCCGATCGATGAGCAGGAGCGTTATCTTGAAGGAACAACACGCCCAACGACAGTTTTCCACGACGTTTTTCGTTAATCGCTTCACGCACTTTCGGGATTAAATTTGCATAATAGGGTCCAGTAATCGTCTGGCCTTTTGGCATGTAATCAATAAAAAGGATTCCTTCACTATCCCAGAACACAGAGGCCATAACTTTGCCAGCGGTAGGAGCAACTCGAAATTTCTTAATGGATGGAGAGGATGGTCGTTTCCAAGATATGCTTTGTCTTTTAGTTTCAGGATCAAAATGGTGGACCCACGTTTCATCCATGGTGACAAGACGACGGCAAAAATTATCCGAATCACGCTGGAACATTTCGAGATTACGCTTGGAAATTTCCAAACTTCGCTTTTTGTTTTCGTCGGTTAACATTTGTGGCACCCATCTTGCAGACACTTTTTTGAACCTCAGTGAATCAATTAAAATGGATTGAACGCTACCAAAAGATATCTTTAGGATCTCAGCTATATGTTTTATAGTCATTCTTCTGTCTTCCAAAATCAGATTCTCAACCTTTTTGACATTTTCTTCTGTAACGGAGGTTGAAGGCCGCCCAGAACGCGGGTCATCTTTACAGCTTGATCTACCTCTTTTAAATTCAGCCACCCAGTACGCAACCGTAGAATAGGGTACAGCATCACCCCCTAATGTCTGCTGAATGTCCAAAAAAATTTCCTTCGTAGACATTTTTTTCAAACTGAGATATTTTATCACCGCACGTAACTCACTTTTATCCATAATTTTGACTTTTTAGCAACTCGTTGCACAAAAAAAATTATTACATGCGAACGAACTGACATAAACAAGTGACAGTCTGCATAAATATAATGTGATAGACACTCTTTAATTTGAATATCGAACTTGATCCAAAAAGGTTTCATATATATGCACTTCTAAGAACTTTTTGATTCACCCTCGTATATCTAGTAATCTATCCACTAAAGTTCAAATAAAATATACTCCCTTGAATAGTTTTACCAACTAAAAGCAAGTTTTTACCGGTGCAGTGTATTTGATCTGATAAAATTAGTTACAAACTCGAGGTCTAAAAATATGTTTACAGTAGGTGTACGCGCGACACGCGACGGGTTAACAAGAACAGCTCTATAATAGTTTTTATTAGGTATATGATTTTTAAAGTACTAACGCCTGCTTATGGAGACTAAACTTTGCAATTTTATAGAGCTAAATACAAACCATCGGACGGGCATCTAATTTTAATTATCAGATTTATAATAATATAAATAGTAATATTATAAAAAATATTAGCGCATCGGCGGCTTTGTGGCGAGCCATCTGTGAGTAGCCACACCGTGACCCTGATTCTCCCTGGGGCTAAATGAGACCCCTGACCCTCGGCTTGCTTTAATTGGCCGTCTGGGGGTGGAGATACAAGAGCAAGTACCAAAAAGCTTCAAGGCTGGAAGTGTTAAGGGGTATAACGCCGGTAGTAGCGCTCTAGTGAAACCGCAGCACATCTCTCGACACCCTATAGCCATCCACACCAACGTTGCCCTTTTGGTTACCATTGATAATGGCCCTTATGGGGGGCCCGGTTAGTGGGTGGCAAGTCACCACCTGCCTAAATATTTTAAAATGAGACTTAAATTGGCAGGTGCCGTAGTCTCGTCCGTAGCTCACTATCACCCTTATCACTAATAAGTTCATATTATCAATAGCCTGACCATTTTACCTATTTTTAGAATTGTTATAAGTACCATGTTACCTTTCATCCAACATTTTTTCTGTTTTTATACTCTTTTGTATTTTTATACCAAACAAGCCTCTAAGTGTTGGCTACAGCCCCACTTATGCCTATGTAAAGGACCGGATGAAATCCGTGAACATAATGAAATAAAAATAAAAAAAAAAAATTAATAAATATTATTTAGCGAGTTCGAGTCCCGTCCGAGAATGTGTTTTTTTCTTATGAAATATTATTGCAAAGCACTAATATAGTTGAAAAAAATATTTTGTCATTCCACGCCCGCACTTTACTGAAGTTAACCTTATTTCTTTTTCTTTTATTACGGGACTCGTTTGTACATGTCCATGCCTTAAATTATTGTAGTTGCCGCCAATTGTCCTAACCTACTGTTATGATTGGTTAGGAATAAAGAATATTTGTATTTGTATTTGCAAATATACAATCAAGTAATATTTATTCAAATAGGCAAATTTAAGTCACAGTCAAATGAATAAGTCTGTAGTTAGTACTGTCCAGTGTTACACTCGTATTTAGTATCAATTAATTAGTTGTTGCTAAGTAATTTCTCAATGAAGTAGTTGCTTCACAATACAATCCTTCAACATTCAATCTTATTCTATAGTCTGGCAATTAACTTTCTTAACTAAAGTAAATGCATGACATAACGCTATCAAATTTGGATGCTTCTTTTTACACTTGTATTAGGTTGTTGTCATGAAATTTTAATTTGTGCAGCATAATAGATCCAGTTCAGAATTGTGTGCAAATATTCATATTCATATTCATATTTATTCATAAAATCTTATTTTACATGTCAAAAATAAGTTACTATTAATATTACTTAAAATAGTTGTGAACTAATATAATAATAAATATCATATTTAATATAACAATGGAATATCAAAATTACATATAAAATAGTGCACAGTAATATTAGGACAATGATGTCAAGTTCATTGAATATAAACCAATGTCAAAATTATATTAAATATAAATTTACTGTCAGTAAACAAATAATAATAATAATATATTACATTCACAAACAACAAAATTATAGTAAAAAATATATACTTTTATATAACTTCTAAACTTTTGTACGAAACGAAAAACTGACGTGTTCTGATTGTTTAAGCATAGGAAATGGTGACTATTACTCAGCTAAGAATTCTAGCCTTTGACAGTTCTAACTTCAGGCAAATACTAGCCTGTAGAATTAAAATCGTTACTTTTCCTTAAGTAATTACTTTTGCTTGTTTATAAATACGGCTGTTAGTACTAAAGTAAAAGTAAAGCACTGGGCCTATTGCCAAAACTTTCTATGTGACTAACGAGAAAATCACACACTCAAGGTTTGTCTATGTATAATGTCTAATAAAGTACACTGTAAGGAACACTTAACGGTTAAAAATCCACAACAATTACATGTGAAAACTAGTAGAAATACAAAATCTTTTCATTAAAAAAAATATCAAAAAATGGAACCGACTTCAATACCAAAAAGTGTGTAATAACTTGTTGAAGTCGGTGCCATGATAGTTCAAAAGTAGGTACCTTTTATCACAATATTGTGCTCATGGCACCGACTTCGACAAGTTATTTCACACTTTTTGGTATTGAAGTCGGTTCCATTTTTTGGTGAATTTTTTTGTTTACCGTTTAAGTGGCCCTTTCTTACGGAATCGATTATCATTCACCGTCAATAATGATATTATCAAGATAGGCTAAACAATTTTCACTTTTTGGAGTGTAACTCAAAAACTGCTTGACCGAATTTGATGAAATTTAAATGAGCCCACCTCGGAAGTATACTGTAGCAAACAAAAAGAATTTGAAATATCGGTCCACAAATGGGGAAAAAATCGATAATCATACACACGAACATATACCCGCCTTTTTTAAAGTCGGTTAGTAAAAAGAAAATCATATGTCATTATTAGATTTTTTCCCGCTTTCGAAGTAAACCATTCCCTGTGTAAGTTTATGATTTCTTCTATTGTTTTACGAATTACGGATATCGAATCATTTTCCTTGTGGTTTATGTTTTACTTTGAAACACGCAAGTGACTGTTTTGTCGGATATTTTGTTTTTCTTCATTTATTTTGTGGCCATTCATAGCTTTTTATCTGAATGTGCTAATTTTTATAAACAAATTATACAGAATGTTTAATCACATCACATTTATATTATGAAGGCGTAATTTTGGGAAAAATGTGTTTGTATATTTGTTAGTTCTTTGCGCTTAAGCGGCTTGATTAATTTTGATGAGATTTGGTATGGAGGTAGATGAAGCGCTGGATTAACACATAAGACACTTGTTATCACCATCATCCATCACCATGCGGGTGTAACCGCGGGGTTTAGCTAGTTTGCTATAAATAAATCTCTGGAAAATTAATTTTATATATTGTAATCAGTGTTACATTGGATTTACAGATGTAATCTACTCGTAATTTAAATTGTCTACGCAAAATCATCCTGGAGACAGGTGGTCTTAAAATCATGAAAAAAACAGCACTTTAGATCGCTTGCTAATGAGGCATGAACAATGTAATAGGGAAGTTAGTGGCAGTCATTATCAACAATATCATCATCTCGGTTGTAGAACGTCCACTACTGAACATAGGCCTCCACATGAACTTCCTACGGGACTGATTGAAAGCGGCATGTATCCAACGTCTTCGTGCGTCCTCTATTATGTTCAGCCGTGCGATTCTCTAATGATTCGTCGATGCGCTCGTCAACGAGCTCACCAATGTCAAATACTTTACGAGATATCGCGTTTGTACACAAGGTTGTTTTTCCAACGTTTCTTCTCATCTCGTCATTTGTTTCACGGATGTTGTCAAAGATGCACCGATGTTTGCTCTTAGAGAATCGCACGGCTGATTATTTGAAATGTTACTTACGCATTGATACAATGCCATGCATTTTTATTGTACTTTGTAATGAAATGTTATGATTACTTACATTATAAGAGAATGCCTACACTAGCTAATAAATCAAAGGAAACATTAGAAATATAAATATATAATAATAGATAACGTGACCTGACAAACTCTCATATATGGAGTCTTTCTTTTTATAATATGACTTGACCAGTTTCACTTTACGGCGTCCCTCCTTCTTCTCACGAGGCAAGAAACTATATAAAAGACACAGCTTCCTTTATATTGGTTAGTATCTAATTCTTCTTTATTAATGGCTTAATGACATCGAGCTAGTTCTTCTCAGGCCCAATAGCTCAATGGTTGATGGGACCTTCGTCAAGTATATCGATTTCCAACTATCCTTTCTTCTATGGGATATACGATATATTGTGATAAGCGTCTTTATTATTTTATAATATCAATCCAATCATCAAAATAATAATTCGTTTTTCTTTTAGGAATCCTCTCTCCTCCAAATCCCAAATTAAAAATCCATGACGTCCCCATTGTGTCATTCCATCATGGTTCTCCTTATTTTAAGTTTGTCACGTTGCAGGTCAATAAAGATATATAGAATAGTTTTTAAATACACACAATAAGGATTTAATGCAATGAAATATGATCATGAAATTATGTTACAACTTTAACGTGATATTCACAAAATAACTTACTAAACACAATTTTAATTTAGGATAGTTCAATGGGCGGTCTTATCACTGATAGCGATTTCTTCCAGACAATTTTTGGATGACCAGTATTATAAGAAATAGTTGCCGGTGGTGCTATTTTAAATCTTTACATAATACACTAGTAATTTTAAACTAACGATAACGAAACTCTACGATAACCTGGTACCGAGCAAGAGGCCAAGGTATGCCAGTTATGAAAAAAATAAGAAAAACAATATTTTTTTCCAACATGGAGTGTCAATATTAACTGAGAATAAATTTGTAATCCACAATTCATCAAAACTTAATTTATTTTACTAAGTTAACAATAATTGAAATTTATAGAGAGAGAAAAAAGTCACATCCTCGGACGGGATTCGAACCCGCGTCTTCTGACTCTCCGTGTCAGACGCCATTAACCAACTATGAACAAGCCCACCGAGGTTCGGGACCGAGCATCGAATTTTAACTCTCTATCAGACTTTAACCGTCTTACGGGGACGGAGCGACATCTATTGAACAGTTTTGACAGTACTATCCAACCGAAAGAAGCATTATTTAGAAATAGTTCGTAGTGACATCGCAACCCTTGTAATTTTTATAGTTTTTAAAACACCAACGCTTGCTTTAGCGATCTCAAACATTGACATTTATAGATTAAGTTAACAGTGTTTATAACTTTGATTTGCGGTTGCGATTAATAGCACTGTTAATTGAGATTACATTATTAAAAATACGACGGTACACATTTAAAAATGTGTTTTTTTTAGAAATTTCTAGTATCGCTTTGCAAAGTGACATTTTTTTTCTTATAATTTGAATGATTGGTATGCCTTGGCCTCTCGCCTGGGATACCCGATATCATCACTACATATAATTAAACTGTAGAGGTCGAATTTCTGTACAATGAAAAAAATGCTAAATACCGAGTCAGGGGCATCCCCCTGACTCGGTATTTAGCATTTTTTATTTTTTTAAGGAGTGACATAGAACTAATAAATTTTAATATTATAATCTTTTTCTCTGTTTGTCTGTCTGTTTGTACGGGCTAATCTCCGAAACGACTGGATTTATTTAAATTAAATTTTGTATGGTGGTAGCGTATGGTTAGCCACGCGAGCGAAGTCGCTGACGGGTTGGCTAGTACATTATATGACAAGGACGCAAATAAAAACAAGTCTTACATAGTTGACAGATTTAAAAAAAAAATGTAAGTTTTGCTAATAACTTTCAAAGCATAATTATTTAGAGAACTTCGAGTATGAATTTTATTGAAGAACGCTTAAGCACACAGATTTAGTAACCCTTTCATGCCCAGTCAGGCAACATATTCTAAGCCTTTAAGCCAAACTTCTACCTCGATGTCGCAGTAATCGTGAAAAATAGCTCAAAACCCTGTATGCAGACACGAGCAATCCCTGCCAGGAGGCAATTCTACTTTTCAAATTATATTGGCTTCTTGATGGCTTTGAGTTTGGCTATTTTAAAACTTATTAACATTATATTTAAGTAATATAAAGATAATACAGCGGTCAAATGCAAGCCTATAAAGTATACAGAACAATAAAGAAAGAATAAATAAAGAATATTAAGGAAATTAGTCATGATGCCCTTTCAAACACATAGTCCTCTCGATTTCTTTTTGCAATGAACGATTATTAGACGAGTGCATCCCGGTATAATCAGCTCCTGTCAGCTCGCACGATGACGTCGGTTCACCTAACAGGGACTTAACTTTTTTCCTCACAGCAGATAGGTTCCTGTTTGACCACTATCGCACTTGATGATCAGTGCATGATGTGGTCAAAGGAGGTATTATATTAGACCCATAATTGCGATTGGCCCGTCCAGTGTTTACTTCTTTCGGTTGTATTCTCGAACTACGCATAAAAAGTTCAGATGAAAAATACTACAATTGAATAGTCTGACCAACTAAAAGCAAGTTTATACCGGTGGAGTGCATTTAATCTGAAAAAAATCGTTACGACCCAGAGGTATAAAAATGTGTTTACATATGGTGTACGCGTGACACGCGACGGGTTAAGGACAGCTGCCGGAACACACTGTTAGGTGCTTAGCAACAGATTTTCATACTTGATGGTGGTAGCTAAGTTAGTAGGGCATAAGAAGTGCCCTACCACCATTCTGTAGATTTCACCACGATGTTACCATGCTTGAGCATTCTATGCAACGTATCATCGTGATGAAGTCCACAGCATGGTGGTACGGTAGTCTTGGAACCGCCTGGCAAGCTACTACAAGATTGAAGACCTGCAGCTATAAAGGATTAACAGCATTATATTTAGAAAATTTTCGTGAGTTTGACACATATTTATTTAATATTAAAACCGACTCTACTCACGTAAGTAGCCGACTTTGTCGATCTATGTGTCAGACATGTCCGATGCCCATCCTCAGGGAGTTTACGCGGCAAGATCGCGACAACCACTGACTGTTCACCTAACAGCGTGTTTCGACAACTGCCTTTAAGAGCCTTTCGTCAATATAGTTGTAGATCTACTAATTCTACCACCTTCGAGTGTATCACCACTGGTCAAGTGAGGCAGTAGTCTTTCAGGTATTATAAGGTACTACGAAGAACTGTACGGTGAAAATATAAAAAAATGCAAAAATGTTTTTCTCTCGATAAAAAAACATAAAAAATAAAGACGAGGCCATCTTCTTACTGGATAAAAGAACACTTTTTTGAACTATTTTAAGTTATTATAGTTTCTTGTGTGTTTTTTTTATTTTGTATTCTTCCTATTAAGCAGTTTGTGCGGGAGGGAGGGTGGTGCACACCCCAAATAGGCCAAAATCATTGTTTTTTTTCAGCGGAAGTGTCACTAAATATTTTTTAATATCGTTTTTTGATAATGGATTTACGCAAAGTAACGCCTGAATCAATACATTATTTTAAGTTATTTTATTTTATTCTTACTATGCTGAAATTTACGGCGAAAATATAAAATGTAATAAAACAAAAATTATTACGAGTCCGTCTTCTCACTGGGTAAAGAAAACTTTTTCAAACTATTCTTACCATTGTGAGTCGTTATAATTATCTACATTTGAAATTTTAAAGTCTTGGTTCACAAAGTAGCAGAATAGTATTCAGCTTTCTGTCGAAATTATTCCGCTGTCAAAGTGACTTATGTGATCCTCGCGCCAATGGTAAGATAAATGTGTTTCTCATTGCCCGAGGCTGTGGTTCCTAAACTTTCCAATCGGCCCCGTGGGGCTATCTGTGTTCGTTCGCCGACAGTTGTATATTCCAATTGTGTCTATACTGCTATAAATGAGGAGCTATACAATTTATAGCACCTAATTTGTCGCAATATGGGCACAAAAATGAGTAACTACTCTAAGAAAAATGTTTGCTTATAACCATTAGTTATTCTGAGCGTACACAAATTTATACATATACTTCAAACTCTTTGGATGTGGAAAAGAGGTGCATTGTTTAAAAATATATACTGAGTGTAAACATTAATGTTTGAATTTACATATCAACATTTTTTTTTTACACTTACCAACTTAACACATTTCGACTCACGAAATTTCAAAATCCATTACTCGCAGACTTAAAATTCTTAATGGCGGATTTTGTTTTTATTGCAACCACTTCAAAAAAATGCCGATTATCTCAATACGGTTCAAAACTTATACATGAAGAGGGGTGTAATTTCAAAACCCCCTGAAATGACTTCGGACACATTTACATATTATTGCACCAAAATAGTGGTTTAAATGTTACTTTCAATATGTCTATATGTTTACTTTCATAACCCACTTAAATACACAGTAAAATCATTTTAAAAAGTAATATTAGTAGCAAACTCCGCTAAAATGGCCTATGTTACAATCAAAATCCTCTAAAATGAAATCGACCAATGACAGCGCGGCATATGAGTCAGTTGATTTTTAAAATAGTATGGCGATTTCCGTTGTGTTGTTGAGAGTTGCTCGCGGATTTTAATTAAAATTCACAAGAAATTGTTATTCTAAGTATGCTCGGTAACGTCCACGCAATCCACAATCTTGGAAACGAGAACAGGTGCACAGATAAAGTTGAGTAAAATATTACCTAAAACTAACTAGAAAAGTTTGGTGAAAAGTTTTATGCAACACGTAGTAGTGTACTCTATAGGTACTAATATTTAGATGTCGACATCAAGTTTTAATTTTAATTCAGTATTTTTGATTAAAATCACGATGATATTTTATGAACTTGTACTTATCCACAAATCTGCATTGGGCCCACTTCCTTTTCCAGAGAGGAGGCCTGCCCTAGTACTAGGAATATTAAAAAGGTTGATGATGATTATGATTAAGATAAACTTGTATGTATTTATTAACATACAAACAATATTTGCATTAATATAATTTAATTGTAACACGCATTTTAATTTTCATTTCTTGAATTTATACCTTAGGTATATAAGGTACAAAATAGTAAACAAAGTTTACTGATTAGTTTATCGACTTTATTGCATAACGTCATTCACCGAACAATATAAGGTTAGATGCAAAACCCTCTATGGTATGATCGTTGATATTCAAAACCCGATAAAATTAAAAGTTGCTTTCAAATTCCTCTATAGTAAATTTTAATCTTTAATTTTATTTAAAATGCACGCAGTTTTTTTTTATTTTCAACGTTTTTTTAGGATTGCCAAGAAACAAACAAATTAATATAAAATATTGCCATTTGCATTAAGGTTATCACACCATATTCAAAATAATCTTATTGTAAACATTTCATCGCGGTGATTTAGAGGTTGTTGAAATTACACCCCTCTAAATAAAAAGTAATAAACAGAATAAACTATATTTAACATTATTATCCTGCATTATTTGTTTGTTTTGTAAGATAAAATATTGCATTTGTTGCAATAAGTTATGTTTACGAAAAAATCCGTTACGATTCATACTTGAATATCATGTCCCAGAATAAACGAAATCCTTTATAATAGATATTGAAATTGCGAAAGTACATATTTTATTATGATAAAAAAAAACATTTAGCTAACCTTCTTATAATTTTTCCACTTCCTTTAGGGTTTTCTTCAATTTATGTCAAACAATTGGCACACTGACAGCTCCACACATACACTAACTCTAGAGACAAACTTTGAACATAAAATTCTAATTTTTTTTTCATGGTCAAGTTTGTGATTTTGGATTTTGAAACATGAACATATATATTTATTTAGCTTTCTTTCTCTTATAAATTTTACCGATCGAAAAAGCGAGACAACTACCATAAAAAGCAAAAACGAACCAAAAGACTTTGGGAATATATCTATTCCGCTAATGAATTTTCTAATACTTTGGATGATACTATTCAAAAATTTTATTTTTAAAAACGATTTGCCATATTTGGCCAATAATACATGGCCAAATATGGCAAATGGTTAATCAACGGGTTAAGGCGAATTTGTGTGTATGTCAAGTCATGACTTAAAATTATCAATTAATTCATATTCATTCAACTAAATGGCAATTACAGTTAACGTCAAGAGAGAATACCACTACAGCCTGTATATATTATAATTTTTACACTGTGATATTGTCAATTTTACGTCAAACTAGCAACTATCAGCTCCATTCTAATCAAAAGAGTAATGGGTTTGTTATTGCCGCAGCTTTGGCTCTCAACTTCGTTAATGGCCGCGCTGTCCCTACTTGGAACTAGTTATTTACCACTATTATTGGTCAAGACGTGGTTGAGTATCTACGAAAATTAATGACAAATAAAGAAAGAAGTTTATCTGATCTGCAGACTATTTATTAAGGTCCTAGCATTGATGCTACGGGTCAGGTTGTGATTACTGACAATGGTGTGTATACTCATTGCTAGCGTTTTAGTAACAGTAGAACTCTTTCTGCATGACGTCCTCTGAGGGACAATACTGCTGCCATACCCTATTTCTCGGATAGGTCCGACTATAGTTTCGACCACATTGTGGTCTTTTTCAAGGAGTGTTCGGGACGCGTCGATATCATTTCGCTTAGCACTGTGCACTGTGTGCCGAATAGTGGAAACTGTGGGTCCTTCTATGTCTATAGTTGACCCAGCTCTATCACTAATGAAATAAAATCACTGTAGATGTATATCCGATTTGTATTGTCCAAACATTAACTTAATTATAATTTTAGTGTGCAGTGTAATTGCTCTGCGATACGGGAGACGACTGACGGCGGAGGGGGGCGCTCGGCAGTCGCTCTACAAAAATGCATAATTGCAATTTGTGTCACTACAATATTCCCCCCTTTTTTTAAAAAAAATATACAAATATTTTTGAATATAGAGAACAAAACAATAATAGTACAACGAAACACAACAAAACGTAAGTAAGTTACCATGCTAGTACACTCGACGCGATAAGGTATGACGCATCATGCAACGTAGAGTAACACTGAGTACATAACACTGGGCTGACGATTACCTATCTACTCATGCAAGTACACGACACGTTACGTCACGTCACTACTGCGGCTGGTATCCTGCGGGACCAACAGGCGCGGGGTTCGCGATACTCGCTACCGCTGCTGTTGCTGCCCCCGGCTGGATTACATGCACCTGTGGCGGAGATGCGCTGGCCATTATTTGTTGCCGTAACCACGATTTTACCCGGCTTTGAAATTGTCGCCAAAGAACGTACAGCACTACTACTATCAGGAAAGACGTTATCACCATCATTAAAATAGTCTGCTGCGACATGTGCGCCTCAACCTGACTTCCACTTTGAGCTATGATAATTTGCTCTTCGCTGTTTTCTTTACTTAGTGTCTTTCCCATTATGAAAACTAAGTATAAACACCGTGCACAGCTACTTGCAAGTACAAAAACATATAATGAATAAAATTCGCAAAACCCAGTTATAAATATGTTACTTGTTGCGTCATCCTCATTTCGTCAATTTTACAATAAATCATGAACTTCCTATTTTAATTAATTAAAATTACAAAATCATGTAAGTAATATGATACACGGGTACACCATAAAATTCTCATAACAAACAAAAGTATACGCTGCTACGCGGTCTACCTTATTCGTCTTTGCTGAGTTATCATTTCGCAAGCGTGCAGTTTTGTAATAAGTATGTAATAGTTATAACTAACATGCTTGTGAAATAATTACATTTGCTGATCCGTAACTCATAATAACATATACGTATACATATTATATAAGTTGCAACCTTATTATTTACTAAGTAATACAATGATATTTTTCGTTCTTTGTAAACCTATCTAAATATATGACTTATATTATCTACTCGTAATAATCTAGCTTATCATATAGTATGTTCAACTAATATGTACTAAACTTAACTAACGTTTCGTTTAGAAAGCGAGACGGTATTTTTACAATTCGACCACTCCTGGTAACCTTGGGCGCTGCATCGTTATCGTCACCTCCTGTACCTTTTTCATTATGCTGTACAGGGTTTGATGAGCTTCTCTGCGTATCGGTTACGTCATCGTCCTGGAGTACATATGCCGGTTTAAGACGATCGATCGAAATGCGCGCTATCTTATCATTAATTCTTAACACGAATACCTTACTCCCTCGTTGTACGACACGGTACGGACCGTTGTACGTCGGTTGAAAAGGTTTTCGTACGGCATCATTTCTTACAAACACAAAGTCAGTTGTTTGTAGGTCAGGATGTACAAATATCGAGCGTGAACTTTGTTGCAATTTAGCCACAGGTTTGCATTTCCGGATAGTATCCCTAATTCTTTCGACTATCGTTTCTGGTTCACATACGGGCTGTTTGGTGATGTCAAAAAACTCACCGGGCAGTTTTAACGCTTGCCCGTAAACCATTTCCGCTGCGCTTACTCCACAGTCTCTTCTGATGGCTGCGCGTAATCCTAACATTACCGTTGGTAGCTCTTCCACCCACGATGTCGAATCCAGCCGGGCTGCTAATGAGTATTTCAGAGATCTGTGGAATCTCTCAACCATTCCATTCCCTTGTGGGTGATATGGAGTAGTGCGTATTTTCTCCACTCCAAAGTAACGCATCAGCCGAGTGAACAAGGCTGATTCGAACTGTCTCCCTTGGTCACTAGTACAGCGACGAAAAATGCCGAAACGAGATATCCATCCTTCATACACAACCTTGGCAACAGTATCCGCAGTTATATCTATAACTGGGAAAGCTTCAGGCCACTTCGTACATCTGTCGATCATAGTTACTACGTACCTATAGCCTTGAGCTGAAATAGGTAAAGGACCTACTATATCAATATGGACGTGTTCAAGTCTGCCACACGATGGAAATTTTTGCAATTGTGACATCGTATGCCTTTGCACCTTAACACGTTGACATCGTATACAAGTCTTAGCCCATTTACCAACATCGCGATTCATGCCTGGCCAAAAGAACTTTTGACTTAACATTTTGCGTGTTGTACGTATTCCGGGATGACTTAAATTATGCATACTATTGAAAACTATTTTTCGAAAAGATTCCGGTACATAAGGTCTAACATAGTCAGTTGATACATCACAATACACTCTTTTATCGCAACCTGGTAAAGTTATGCATTTCAACTGAATGTTATTTGATACTTGCCCGTTCGTCACGTAGTCGTCGCGTTTTTGCGCTTGTGCTAACGCTGCATAGTCGACAGTTGTCGGACACTCGATAGCGTCTATACTGCGACTTAGTGCATCGGCAACTTGATTATTGCTGCCCTGTGCGTATCGAATATCCGTCGTGAATTCACTGATGAACATTAGTTGTCGGGTCCGTCTAGATGTTTCCTTGTCGGTACCTACTTTCTTAAATGCATAAATTAAAGGTTTGTGATCGGTGTATACTGTAAGTAATCGTCCTTCATGCAGGTTTCTAAAATGTAGAACAGACATGTATATGGCTAATAGTTCGCGATCGTAAGCAGAGTACTTACGTTGAACTGGTGATAATGCCTTGGAGAAATAACCTAACGGCTTCCATGCGTTGTTGACATACTGCTGAATTACCGATCCAACACACGTGTCCGAGGCATCAGCCATAATAGCTAGCAGTGCATCCGGTACCGGGTGGAACAAAGTGCAAGCGCTTTGTAAGCTGTTTTTGCATTGTTCGAACGCTATATCGGATGTTTCAGTCCATTCTATTTTTGTCTTATCGTTCTTTTTAGAACCATGCAAGTACCTATTTAACTCTGACTGATATGATGCGGCTTTTGGAAGGTGTGAACGATAAAAATTAACCATACCCAAAAATCGACGTAACTCTGCAACCGTCTGCGGTTTCGGGAATTCTTTTATCGCTTTAACTTTTTCTTCCAAAGGTCGTATACCCTCAGTCGATACTTCGAAACCTAAAAATTCAAGTTTCTGCTGACCGAAACAACATTTTGACAAATTTATCGAAATACCATACTTATTAAATCGTTCGAAAATCATTTCAAGGTGGCGTTGATGGCTAATACTATCCTCACTAGCAATTAGGATATCATCTATGAAACAATAAGTAAAATCGAATCCCTGCAAAACAACAGTATCCATGAAACGTTGAAAAGTTTGCGATCCATTACGTAAACCGAAATTTAATTTTTTGAACTCAAATAGGCCAAAACTTGTTATTATTGCGGACTTCTCCACATCTTCCGGAGCGATGTCAATACAATGGTAGGCTCTATTTATGTCAATCCGAGTAAGTACCTTATTTCCTGCGAGCAGATACGTAAAATCTTGCAAACGTGGTATAGGGTAGCGATCCGGCTTAGTTACAGCATTTAATTTACGGTAGTCTCCACAAGGTCGTAACTCACCATTTTTCTTTGGTACAACGTGGAGCGGGCTGGCCCATGGACTCTTAGAAGGCTGGCAGATACCCATCTCCTGCATGACACGGAATTCTTCTTTTACCTTACGATACCGGTCCGGCGGCAAGGGTCTTGCTCGCGCGAACACTGGTGGGCCGGTAGTCTCAATATGATGGTATACCGAGTGCTTCGACGGCTCCTTGAAAGATGCGGGTTTAGTTATATCTGGATATTTCTGTAAAAGTTCAAAATACGGATGTAAACTGTCCACAGTATAAATAGGCGGGTCGCAATGGTCCACTATCGGCGCTATAACACTTCATCACGTCGGGGTCACCAATGTGGGTCCTTCTATGTCTATAGTTGACCCAGCTCTATCACTAATGAAATAAAATCACTGTAGATGTATATCCGATTTGTATTGTCCAAACATTAACTTAATTATAATTTTAGTGTGCAGTGTAATTGCTCTGCGATACGGGAGACGACTGACGGCGGAGGGGGGCGCTCGGCAGTCGCTCTACAAAAATGCATAATTGCAATTTGTGTCACTACAAAACTATAGTCGAACATATCCGATAAATATTACGTGAGTAATCTTATATTTCTAATTAACAAGTGCAATTTGAAAAATTTAAAACCGACTCAAAATCTACTGGACCGAATTAGACGAAATTTAAATGGGACCACACGGAAAGCACCAGCTTTGAAACAATAAACGAATTTTGAGAATCTGTTCTTCCTATCAAAAGTTATGAGGTAATGAACATAAAAAAAATACAGTATAAATGAGTACCTCCTTCTTTTTGGAAGTCTGTAGAAAATAAGTGAAAACCAGGTTAGTTTTTATAACAAAATACCCTATTTCTTCTGCCAAGCAGTAGCTACTATGTTCGCAGTATTCTGGTTTGAGAGATATGCCGACGTGAGATTTAACTTCTTATTCGTAATATCTAAGGTTTGCCACTTGTAAAGAAATGCATCTGGTACCAATACAAATATATATATCTCCCAATACAAAAAAAAATTGTTTGTGTATACAAAAAATACTTACTGTTTAATATTTTTAACCACACACATTGCAGTTCCTGGAAGAGTAGGTTGGTTTCGAAATATATTGTATTATTGGCCAAATGTAATGTCTTTAGGAAACGGTTCTCTACGACGGATCACATTTTTACGCTAACCCAGTGTATTGAAAGATGTCATGAGTACAAGAAATCTCTCTATCTGGCATTTGTTGATTATGCCAAAGCTTATGACTCCATTTCGCACGCACAATTGTGGAAAAGTTTAGTAGAGCAAGGTATTCAATGCAAATATATCAATATACTAAAACAAATTTACAACCGGACGTCTGCTAAAATCAAACTAGAGAGTACTGGACCACGCTTCGAAGTCCGTAGAGGCGTTAAGCAAGGAGACCCAATTTCGCCAAAGCTATTTACATCTATCCTCGAGTCCATGTTTAGAACTCTAGAATGGGAAAATATTGGACTAAATATCAATGGAGAAAGACTTACCCATCTACGTTTCGCCGACGACATCGTGCTTTTGGCTGAAAATCATGAAAATACAATACATGATAAACACCTTACAAAAAGCAAGCGAACGGCAGCATTGAATACGTCAAAGAATACATTTACCTTGGCCAAACAATTTCTTTTGAAGAAGCTACGCTCAAAGAAATCGACAGAAGAATTGCTCTATCATGGAAAAAATACTGGATGCACAAAGACGTATTCAAAAGTAAGTTACCCGTATATCTCAAAAAGAAATTGATGAATAATGCCAACACTTCTATATGGATGTCAGTGCTGGCCGTTAACAAAAACTCTAGTAATGAAGATAGCCACTTTCCAGAGAGCCGCAGAGAGATCTATGCTAGGCATAAAGCTAAAGGACCGAATACGTAACGACGATATAAGGAAAAAGACCAAGCTAACAGATGCCGTTGATATGTTATGTAAGCTGAAATGGAAGTGGGCTGGACACATTGCCAGGGTAAAAGACGGACGGTGGAGTGAGCGCGTCCTTCACTGGTGCTCGATGGAAGACACTAGAAAGAGAGGGCGACCGAGAAAAAGATGGCGTGACGACATCGTGGAGGCAGCCGGCAGCATCACGTGGACTAGACTGGCACAAGACCGGAAAATATGGAACGACATGCAGGAGGCCTATACCCAAATCTGGGTGCCCAATAAAAAAACAAAATATATAATGTAAAATATTTAGTATGCAGTATATATTAGTTAATTAAAATTAAAGACCTCTTAGAGATATGTTACTTAATTTAATATTGGGAATAAAGGCTTATTATTATTATTATTGGCCAAATGTGGCCATTCGCGAATCAACAAGTTGAGTAATTTCAGGTTATGTTACAAGCACAAGACCCAGGTGGTGTTATGTGGTAACCCCTGCCTATAAGACCTACCTAACAGATGCATTTCGTCACAAGTGAACTGCACTGCGCCCGTAACCCTGACATAAAATGTACTTCTAACTTCATCGCCGCCCTTCAATCCGGAACACAGGAATGTGAACATTACTGCTGTGCGGTAGAAATAGGAATCGTAGCAGTACTTTTCCAACGAACTAGCTGTAATGTAATGTTTTAATTCTTTGTCATGTATACTTTTCTTTGTGCCAATCTATTATCACCTACTGCATTACATCATGGGGAGGTAGGCTAGTACATCTCTCATGCTCCCTCTAGAAAGAGCACAGAGAGGTGTGCTAAAGTGTAGTACAAATAGGCCATTTAGATATCCCACATCTGACCTGTATAAAGAGTGTCAAGTGTTATCTGACAACTGTTCATACAGCAAGTGGTTTTCCATCAACATTCACTTACATCATTTAAACCAACTCTTAATAGAAAACGAGTCTCTCACTACATAGCCACCCAACCAATAGCAAATACTGCGTTTGCGCGCAAGTTCATTAATGTCATAGGCCCCTACCTCTATAATAAAATAAATAAAGACAAGCATATATATATAAATCAACAATGTTTTCAGTTAAAAAAAATTTGTCTATTACACTAAACAATTTAGACTATGCTAATACGGAAGACCTGCTAATGAAATTAAAATAAATAAACTATAATAATATATATATTATCATGAATAATATACTTACTCAACTAATACAAATATATACCCTATCTCGTGGTTAGTTTCAATATTTTTGCATACACACATACGCGTTCACACACACACACACACACACACACACACAAATTTTGATTGTAATGAAATTGAAATAGGGGAATTCCTATATGTAGTACTACGACAATGACAATGTAAATAACTTATCATTAATGTATACGATTATAATTTTTAATTAAATTTATAATTTTGCATTGTGGTACATGTGTGTTCATAAAATGATTAATCATTATATCGTTGTAACATAAATGTTAATTTTAATAAATAAGCAATAACTACCTATTTCATGTAAAAATATTAAATAGGCAATAATTTGTGTAATATCCGACGAAAGAGTCCTGGGTCCTATACCACGGGTCAAGAGCCTAGTTTGGGAACCAGGTGCTCAATTTATAACCCTATTCTTATGAATGCCATTTTTGTCAAATAAATGATTATTATTATTATGTTTAGAATATTAATAGTACGTAGATTTCGTTTTAATTATCTTTTTTGCTAACTTTCTGATAATATAAAATATCTTTTATCACACTTCACATCACACTATGATTCTAAAGTGGTTATTTATTGTTGTTGTTACAAGTATAACTATAAAGTTATTGGTTCCAGAACTAGAAGGTGCTGTGTTTCAAGAACCAGAACCTGTATATAGAGATGAAAGTTTGTGAGTGTGTTTGTTACGTCTTCACACTCAAACCCAATATCAATAAAATTTGGTTTGAAAAAATGAAAATGAAATCGTTTATTCTGTATAGGCCTAGGGGGGCACTTACATATTGTCATTACATTTAATATTCGACAACCGGATCGGAACGCGACCACGACTGAGATCCGACAAGAAACTCAGCAGGCTTGTCTTTTTAAATTAGTTTGTATCGCCAATTACTTAACGTATATAACAAAATGTTGTTTATTTTTAGCGTGTGTTGCCTTACACAAGAGACCATAATAATGGTATCAGTAGGGCAAGACACGCTACACTTTGACATCTTAGTACACGAGTAGAAAGATCCTTTTTTTTTTGTCCCGGGGAAATCCTTTATGGATACCACCCACCACGGGGAGGTAGGTGGTTATGTGGGAGTCCGTATACCCACCAAAACCCCGGGGGGTTTCGTCAGTGCCGCTTTTTGAAGGAAACGCGGGACAGATTTTGCACACGACCGCGAACCCGCCGCGGCTGTCCGTTGCCGGACCCTTCTCTTAGCGGCACGCCAGAACACATGGCGCACCGCAACTGCCTCGGAGACCGAACCCGTCAACAATGGGCGCCAGACTTCCCCGTGTCTGGACGCCCGTGGTCTCCCTGCGGTGGGTCGGATACGTAGCCCCACCGTCTGCTACGTCAGCCACAGGGGATAGCCCCCCCGCGGCCCCACCTCCTCGAGTCTGCGCCGAGCGCCCGGACCCCACCTCCTCGAGCCTGCACCAAAGTGCCCGGGCCCCCCTTCTCAAGCCTGCGCCACAGCGCCCGGGCCCCACCTCCTCGAGTCTGCGCCAAAGCGTCCGGACCCCGCCACTCCTATGTGGACTTGGCTGCCAAAGCCCATAGGAGCGGCCCTGCCTTAGCCGGCCACAATGCCGGCGCGGCCCCTGGGTTCCTCTTGGCTTCACCGTGGTGATCCAAGCTACGGCTACTGAGCCCCCCTGCCACGTCAATGCGAGAACTCTTCGGTGGGGACTAGTAGGAAGATCCTGGAGTGATCAGTCCCAAGCTGTTTTATCCTCCAAGTAATCCGAAATTTTGTAATAACCTTTTTGACAGAGTTTAGTTTTAATCGCAATTTTAAACTTATTAATAGGCAAATTTCGGATAACATTTCCCAATGTTATCCGAAATTTGCCTATTTATTATAGAATCTATTATAGAATATTACTTTATTATAGAATCGTATACATTGTCCCATAAAAGAATGACTTATTCTGTGGAGACGCGTTACATGTACAGATAGCTTGTGCTTATTCCGCGTGTTGATGGAATGAGCATCACTCCTTTTTTCAAAACTGTTCCTGTTTCTGTCCTGGAAGTATATAAGGCGCTGAATTAACACATATGATACTTTTCGTCATCGTCATCATTCATCACCTGGGTGTAACTGTGATGCGCAGCTAGGTGATCCGGACTAGTCGTACTATGTTATAACTACATCTACCTATGACATTATCTGGGAACTAAAAACTGAATTTCATGTCGCACTGCATTATGCTCGTCAACCCGATACATGACTTCCATGTACAAACCGAAAGGTGGCATCAAAATATTATACTTTTTTATATTTATTTCCAGGCTGAACCCCATGTATCTAAAGAAACTTAAACTAAGGGTGAATCTAGTCATATACAAATAATATCTTTTTTTTTTTCTAAGTATATCTTTTACGTTAATTTACAATCTATACTTTTACAACATGCTATATTTTTGATACAGTTTTTGTATTTTAGTACATGTTTAGTATTTTTATTAGATATTTGAGTAAAATTTTAGAAAAACTACTTTTTTTATATTTTTAAATACTTCTTTGTAGATATTGACGTCTTTTATAAAATAGTACGTCACTTTCCTCTTATGCCAATAACATATAAAAAAATTATATGGCCAATAATTTGCGCAGCGTAACGCATGATAACGACTTAAGTTTAACATTTTGAACTTCCTGCCATCGAGACCTGCATGTTAACATATATATGTTAACAAGACCTGCATGTAAACATAATGTATATGTTCCAATAAAGTATTGAGTATTGAGACAGATCGTAAAAGAGTCACGCCGTAATTTTAATATTAATTTTGTACCTGTTAATTAAAACTGGTAATTAGTTTTCACGTAATTGAATATATAAATGTACACATTTAAACCAACCATATCATACTCTGTAAAAATATATTCAATGGTCAGCCACAACGATGCGGCTGTGGCGCTAGCGGTATTTCGGACAAGCTTCGGCAATAATTGTAAGGGCAGAAATACACGATAGCAATAACATGAGAGCAGTTCTTTACGTAACAGTCACCCCGCTGTAGCCCCGCGGGCGACCGTGACTGCAATCTTTTTTCTGACTACCACACAGTATGAAACGCAAAGAATGACTGTACTTTTGAATATTCATAATGAAAACTCAGTACAATGCTCGAAGGCCTCCATCGAGTTCCCAACGGGTAGGTCTTAAGATGAACATGGACAAGACGAAAATTATGTCTAATGCTCATGTTGTACCAACCCCAATATCAGTTGGGAACCAGTTCTCAAAGTTGTTGACGAGTACATCTACCTGGGACAGACAGTCAAACTAGGCAGGTCCAACTTCGAGAAAGAGGTCAATCGTCAAATCCAACTCGGCTGGGCAGCGTTCCGGAAACTTCGCGAAGTCTTCTCGTCAAAAATACCTCAGTGCCTCAAGACAAGAGTCTTCGACCAATGTGTGTTACCAGTGATGACTTATGGCACTGAAACGTGGTCTCTTACTACGGGCCTCATAGAAAAGCTCAAAGTCGCACAACGAGCTATGGAGAGGGCTATGCTCGGGGTTTCTTTACGTGATCGAATCAGCAATGAGGAGATCCGTAGAAGAACGAAAGTCACCGACATAGCCCAGAAGATTAGCCAGTTGAAGTGGCAGTGGGCAGGGCACATAGCACGCAGAACAGATGGCCGATGGTGCCGAAAGGTTCTGGAGTGGAGACCACGGACCGGCAAGCGCAGCGTAGGTCGTCCACCGACACGGTGGACAGACGACCTGAGGAAGGTCGCAGGACGACGTTGGATGCAGGCCGCTTCCAACCAGTCCTTTTGGAAAATCATGGGGGAGGCGTATGTTCAGCAGTGGACGTCCTACGGCTGAGATGATGATGATAATGAATGAAAATGAAAATATTGATTGTCAAAAAACAAGGTAACACAAAAAACATATTTAGATATCAGAATTTCCATAATAACTGTTTTATGGCAACAGGAGCACGCTCAGCACTGAACTGTGTTAGCATTTCGCTGACGCAAGCTGGTATTCAGCGCAATCCTTTGCTCGAATATAATCTTAATCGAGAGTACAGACGAGCAGGTACAATAACATATAATATTAAATAACACTAGAACAGCGTATGTAACTGATTGTAAAGCAAGTGTCTATTGTCAGATTTATAATTAGCCGTAATCTGCTAAGAAGTTCTTACGTATAGTACTAAAATAATTGTATAAATAAAATATAAATAAATATTCCACAACTATCACACAACGCCATCTAGTCCCAAGCTAAGCAGAGCTTGTGTTATGGGTACTAGACAACTGCTAAACATACTTATATATTTCTAAATACATACATATTATAGATAAATTACACCCAGACACAGAACAAATGATCGTGCTCATTACACAAACATTTGTCCTGGGTGGGAATCGAACCCACGACCTCCGGCATAGCAGTCAGGGTCACTAACCACTAGACCAACAGGCCTGTCTTAGCATAACAATGAATGGCTGGAGAAACGAAGTGTTAGGGTGCAATGTGGTGTGTGAGAGTGTGTGCGTGTGTGTGTGTGAATGTTTGTATGTTTGGATATGAGTGTATATGTGAACGTTGTATGCATATGTTGCTATTTTATCTTCTTATTTTGAACTTTGCTTCAAATTTTTTTTTATACCTTTCAAATAATTTCGTCTTATATTCAAGTTTATAACTAATCTTCACTTCTTCCTTAATCGCATTGGCACGGGAAGTTTATCCAAATTTTAGACCCGATATATTTAAAGCAGCTTATGTTATCATCTCAGCCATATCTACTGCTGGGCATATGGCTCTCCCATGGGTTTCTAGAAGGTCCATGGAAGCGACCTGCATCTGACATTATTCTGTTTCTATCGGTTTTTATCATACCTATCAAGTCAGACTTTCCTTGTTGGTAGAAGACCTAAGCTGCATTTGCCAGTTTGTGGTCTCTATTCCAGAACCTTTCAACCCCATCGGCCATCCATTTGGCGTGCAATGTGGCTTGTCGCCTGCCAATTCATCTTATTCTTTAGTCTAAGTCGGCGACATCAATTCGCTCATATTCATACAGGTTGTTTAATTCATATTTTTTTAGCACAGCCCTCTCCTTAGTTTATTGTATGACTTAGAGCCGGATTCAGCTTCAAATTGTATTGACACTTATTCGGCAGGTTTCAATAGCTCAGCATCCTGTTTACGCTTAGAAAAAGATTTATGCATGAAACTAACGTCGAAGAATGCGTCAATAGTTAAACGTATGACATGCTATTATATATATTTGGTTAACTACAAATTTACTTTCCACTATTAACGCCTAGCTAATGCTAGATATACGGAAACCTTTTATAAAATATATGCTCAAAACATTGAACATCTCTGGCCTGCAGAATGCGTTCACAGCCCAAAGTTTCCCACTCCGGCCGTCGGCTTTCCACGTGTCAGATAGGCTTCTCCGGGCAAGTTCCCACCATTAATATTTATTTCAGTGGAATAACTTTCTAAGAGGCACTTGTGGGCTTTTTCACGACGTCCTCCTGTCTTTTACAAGCGGCTCGGTTTAAGTAAGTTCTTTTGACGTTCTTAAGCGTCTAGCGCAGTTTCGTAAGGTAATTTCGTGCTAAGTGTAAAGGTCACTGTAAATCTTTCAAATTATACTTATAATTCACCGAACGAAGCGAGCGAAGCGTCTCTGTTTTAACTGGCAAAACTGTCATCTGCCCGTATGTTTGTTAGGTTGTATGTTAGTCCTCCTGTACAGTTTGCATATTTTAACAAATCTTGACGAAATATGGTATGCATGTTCTACTATTCAATATATTTTTTGCCGTTGGACAT
The DNA here is from genome assembly GCA_917880725.1 of Selenia dentaria. NCBI lineage: Eukaryota > Metazoa > Arthropoda > Insecta > Lepidoptera > Geometridae > Selenia > Selenia dentaria. The sequence continues at coordinate 35,492,042 of OU862886.1, forward strand.
TTTTAAGTACTTTTTCTCAAAAGGAGGAAAAAAATTGGTACATACATTAAGAACATGATTTTAAATAGGCATTTCAAGTATGAGCATAATAATTGGTCGAGTAGTTGTTGAGATAATAGGTTGTGAAGTTTACCAAGTGGACGATTTTGATAGCTCAGACTGCGAAAACTTGCCGCTGATAAGACTGTGCTCGCGAAGTCTCGTAGCCGTATTTACAACGGAAAATTTGGGTCCATTTTTTTTTATATAACGTATTATTTGGGGGTCTTGTCACCCACCTTCGTAAAAAAGAACAGCATTTTATGTGTGGCCCCAATTAGTATATATAATCTTTTATAGTGTTGAGCTTGATGAGTGCCACAGTAATGCTACATAGTTTATCTACAAAAGCTGTACTGTGTCAGCATTACTGTGTGGTATTATGCTGTTAAAGCTGACGAGCGTAGTGCAGTGCCGCGTGGAACTTAGGAAGCATGGCGCTTATCTACCATGTAGTTAATTAAGCATATGTATCGCAGATTTATACAGATAAATAAAATTTAAGTGTCTGTATGTAATTCCAAGTTAACAGCCACTAAATGCATATGCAAATATATACAGTACTTACATAAAAATATCTATTTTAAAGTTTGTCTGTCTGTATGTTTGTTACGGTTAATCTCTGAAACGGCTAGACCGATTATACTGGGACTTTGACTGGCATATAGCTGATGTTAAAAGGAGCAACTTAGGCTAGCTTTATTTAAAAAATATATAAAATAATATTCTATCGCTCTGTCTGTTTGTTACCTTATCACACCTAAACGGCTGAATGGATCGAAAATCAAATTTGACATGGTTTGATTATATCCCGGGGAAGCAGAAATGATACTTTCCATCATCATCATTTTTCACCACCCGAGTGAAACCGCCGGGTGCAGCTAGTTATATCATAAATGGTAATATTTCATGTCAAAAGTACTATACCGATTTGGCAAAATGAAACTTGTATAAACTATGACTTGGTATTCCGGTATACAGGCTACTTATTAATTCCTAAAAAAATAATTTCGTACTGCACGCGGCACGTAACTCTAGCGCTGACCGTTATTGCGCAGAAGTCAAAAATTGGGTATCACAGGGTGGCTAGAGGGACGAAGGACTCTTGTCTCTCTCTGGCACATCGAAGACGAGGGACTCTTGTCTCTCTCTGTCACATGTGCGCGACTGTACCCATGCGCAGATATCCCCTCCACATTTCGCTCAGCGCTAGAGTTACGTGCCGCGGGTTATATACACGCGAAACCGCGTCGTACAGCTATTATACTACATCCTATACTTCTGGAATCATGTTAGCTAACGGATTCTCGCTCGTTTTATACATTTAATTAGAATTCATTATAAGCGTGAACAAAGCCTCAAGCCAATTTAAAGCTACAATTTCATTTTTAGTGCTTTTGCTTATAAATTCATTTCCAAAAAAATATTAAAAAAATTCATATATAAATATATTAAAATCTGGAAAATGCTTATATTGGTAGGCTTTTGCAGAGTCCGCCTGGGGAAGTACAACATAGGTATTTGCCAGTTAGTCAACGGTATAGTAGTAGTGTGCAACCGGTTATATACTTTGTTGAAGGGTAATGTTTCTAGCGAAACTACAGGGCAAGAGAATTAAGATTGTATATCTCAGAGTAACGTGCACTGTGCATTGCCATACAGAGTTATGAACTCCTAGGCCTTTATTAATAAACGTTGCGTAAACCTATATTAGGCGTAACATGCTTTGTCTTGCTTTCACGCGTGACATTTACTGCAAGCGAAAAATTGACAGATAGATGTTTTAACTACTCCGGGTGTAAGCCAAGTTTATTAATAAGGCCGTTAAAGTTTAAAATTATAAACAAAATTGACCTGTTATGAAAACTAACGTGGTTTTCACTCATTTTTAAATAGAAACACGGGATTACTCACTTAATATTTATCGGATAGGTCCGACTATAGTTTCGACCACATTCGGTGGTCTTTTTCAAGGAGTGTTCGGAACGCCCCCTCACATACCAGCAGGCGCTTCACCAGCGACGACGATCAAGAGGGTTCACACCGAGACGCGACAATGCAACATAGTGTATCCCGCCCCCCGCACCAACCTTTAACATCACGAGCGCTACTAGCTGCCGCCCGCAGTGCTAAGCGGTACGTCATCGACGCGGGCGTTCCGAACTCTCCTTGAAAAAGGCCACCGAATGTGGTCGAAACTATAGTCGGACCTATCCGATAAATATTACGTGAGTAATCCCGTATTTCTAACTAAAAAAAATACCTGTATGGAGAAGCGTGACAATTAACATAAATCAAGCGACTTACACGTCTCGTCAACGAATGACCTAAAAAACTCCAGGGCAATCCCATTGGGCAGACAGTAAAGTTACAGAGTCATTAATTTCACCCAAAAACCCTTATAGGCGATCAGTTAGTGTCACTGAAAAGCGCATACACCAAAAACGGTTTTCACGTTGACACGAACGTTTCTATCACAAGAGGAAAGCCATTAGAAGGTCACAGGAGGGACGTTCAAACGATGTGTGAAACGGAATTCGATTACCGACATTTTGATCGATTCAACAGTCTGTCAAAAAGTCGGTAAGCAAGTGGAATAACGATAGCCGCTCTTAAGACGCGGTCCAACCCCAATTTTAAATAATGTACGATGCTCTACGTAAGTTTAAAAATAGCTTGTTAGATTGGACGATGTAACGTGAAAATGCGTTAATTTTGTACGTTTTCTTTATATTTTTCGATATATACTAACACAATCGAAAAACTGCTGGTTATTCCTTTAGTACTATACATTGGCTATGTATTACCTAAAAAAAATATAGTGTTATCGCTGAAAATTCTGCTAGTTTGGACGTGAAAGTTTATTTTTATGTACCTATTCAGGATATTTTTCTGCTGAAAGAGAGTTATATTAATGAATTCTATTCGGTTATTACTCTTTTCCTATTCCTTTTCTAACCTTTGTATTTTTTTTCATAATATATTATCGATCTGTTTCGTTACACTAGTTGTTTAAAAATACTGCTTTTACTATTATCAGGATACGAGCGCGCCTTAAGTATTTGCCTCCAAAAAGGGACGAGCCCACAAACAGGCACACAAACAATCCTAGCGACCGAGTGAATAGTAAGATTCACGGATGTTTTACCTTCATTAGAATTTATTTTATATTGAATACTAGCGACTGTTCGTGACTCGTTTGCGAAGTAGGCTCGTCCTCAGGACTCGCTATAACCTTCTTTACTTCATTTTTTTAATGTAAGAACCTTCTCCTGACAATAATTGACACAATAAAAAAATATTAGCGAGTTTGTTCAATCCGTTTTTACGTTAGAGCGTTACCAAGAGAAATTGAGATTCATTTATATATAAATACGTGTATGTATTTATAGATTTAGTTCATATTATAAGGCTTCGTCCAGGCGTGTGTTCGATGAAAAGTGTTCCTTTTGTAAATAGTATCTTTAGCTTTTTAATGACCTATGCTACCTTAGTGTGCGTGAAAGAGATGTCTAAGTGCGAGAATAAAAATAAATAGAAGAACATATACACACTCACCACCGCACTTGGATTCCTTGTTGCAAAAGGCATGAACACAACACTACTACACTACATCCAAGACTCGAAAACAAACATTTCGGACACGGTAGATAGATAATATTACCGTGTTTTTAATTTCTTATAGGCTTTTGCTTTCTTACACATTGAAATTAAACAGATTTAAAAGGATGAAATCGCGTATAATTTTATATTATTTTATCCCGATGTTTGGAACACTTTCCAGTGAACATGGTCACGGGTAGACTGGATGAAAGTTGTCTGTTATAAATTTATGGAAATCATTTTATGTACCTACCGCCTATCATATTTTAATCAAAAAGTTCTTGCACGCAGTAGTCACTTACAGTGTCCAGAGATCCGGCAGTATTGTGCTGGCTTTGGGATTTTATTAGTTGGATAACTGGGTCCCAAGAAAGTGGTACTTGCCAATCGTCTCTATTGAGATTAGGGGGTTTTTTATGTCCTCTCTTAACATTCTCGGCACTTACCTAGAATTTGTGGATTTTCGAACCGGATGTAATGGTTGGGTTTATCCAGAATATGCTCATAATTACTGCATTCTTGGACAAGTATCTGTTCTTCATGTCAGCTATATGTTATTTCATTATCCACAGCCCATTTTGTTCCCACTGCTGGGACTCGAGTCTTCCTCTCAATGAGAGGAGTTGGGCCATAATCTACCACACGGGCCCAGTGCGGCTTGATAACCTATCCAGGTTAGTGGCCAACCCATGTCGAAGTTTTCAGGCCGCCCAAAGGCCTTCGATATAGCCTAACGACTGTTGTCCTAAGACAAGCATCCGGGACCAACGGGCTAATGTGCCCTCCGAGGCACGGAAGCGCGCAGTTGAATAATGCTACTAGCGGTCACCCATCCAAGTCCTGACCGCAGCAAGTGTTGTTTAACTTGTTGATCGATTAAGATCGCCAAGTCAAGCTCCGCTATGAGCGCTTCGTTATGTATAATAATATTATGTTATATATAATAATATAAAGATACTGTCTTCACTCACTTGGTAGTATGTCGGTTTGAGTCCGAGAAGATCTCCAAGCGTGAACACTCCCTCCTGAAGAAGAACGTCTTTTACGTTCGAAACGTCGTCGGACTTAACCAGCTTACCAGATACGTAAATTTAAGTGAGTTTCATTCATAAATCTTTTGTTTTAATTATCACGGCATAGGAAGTGTTAAACCGACATAATACCAAGTGAGTGCAGCCAGTATCTTTAAGATACTGGCTTGTTTAAGAAATAAGTTATATAAAAAATAACTTGTTTCACACAGAGTATCTCGTCAGAGTAAAGTCATTATAGATGCGACTACGAGCCAGCATACAAAATAACAATGCGCAAGCCCTCAATTTATTTAATTTTAAATAATTTTATTACTTAGTAGTTGCTTGACATATAAAATGTATGCGCCGTTTTATTCCGAGTGCATATTTTGCTGTGAGTATTTTAATATATAAATGTATCACATTTTGGTAAAATAAATATAACTTTATAAATCATCATCTCAGCCGTAGGACGTCCACTGCTGAACATATGCCTCCTCCACAAATTTCCAAAAGGACCGGTTGGAAGCGTCCTGCTACCTTTATCAGGTCGTCAGTCCACCTCGTCAGTGGACGACCTACACTGCGCTTGCCTGACCGTGGTCTCCACTCCAGAACCTTCTGGTCCCATCGGCCATTAGTTCTGCGTGCTATGGCGGTATCTTTATATTATTATAATGTATGATACTCACGATAGTTTTCCAACTATATATGTTATTTAACAGGTACACCAATGCTTCTCTTTGTTTTTTATTGTATGATAATCTATACTCACAATCAAGCTTATAAACACCTGCATCTTGTATGGTGGTTATTTGTTTTATTAGGTCTTAGTAATTGGTTAATCTTCTTGTTGGGCTTGAAGTATCTATATAGTATACCTGTATAGGGGCACAAGTATTTGTACAGTGGCATTAATCCAAAGTATCAAGGCGCAAATTCTAACTTCAAATGATAAACAATACATATTTGTTTTAGTTAAAATAATCCTCGATACAATCTGCCTTGCACATATAAATAATAATATGTGCCCATAGTCCAATATAGACAAATGATAATCCAATGCAATTGGCATTCTGAAAGAACTGACCAAGCGTTGGCTATACACTAATCGCTTGTGTTCCGTACTGACATTACTATTATTTTTTAATATTCTCAAAGTAGTCGTGACCAGGTGCGAGATGCTAAGCAGATTTATGCCCTATCAGTCCCGAGGCAGCATGCCTGACAATGACAACTTTACTGCTACCCAGTGATAAGAAATTAGGGTTTGGAGGGCACTGTACTGCACTAATCAATTTGAAACAGTGGGTTTCTTTTTACCCGCCTGTGATAAAGCCTATGTAAGTATGTCTATTCCTATGTCCTCTCGTAACTACTCAACGACACGAGCGATATACAGGACGGGCCAAAAAGTTTGGTGGATTAGAAATAATCATTTAAAAAAGCAAAATTGTACTCAAACAAATTTATATTTAAATAATAGTGAACATGAGGAGAATGTATTTTTTAAATAACATCAGTCAGATGAGCACGACAAAGCTCGCTGGCACATTGCGCATGGAATAGCGGCCATTTCTTCTCGGATATTAGTCTTCAACTGGGCAATCGTGGTTAGATTATTGCTGTCAACTCGACTCTTCATGTATCCTGACAGAAAAAAACGATAATAGTGCACGAATTGCCGTTTTAGTAATATTTTTTACACATAACGCACGCTGCGCACCCGCGAAGCGCTTTCCTAGTATATAATATTTTAGTTTGTGAAGCGCTCATGGCGACTACATTTCCGAAACGAGAATCAAGCTACTTATCCCCACCTCCCGCGCACCTCTCCCTCATACCGTTTTTACATTACGTAATTATGGGACTGCTTCGAAGCCTAAGAGGGTGAATTTTATTCGCTTTATAATAATAATAATAATAATAAAAAAATTTAAAATGAGACTGAATTTGGCAGGTGCCGTAGTCTCTTCCATAGCCCACTATCTTTTTATCACTATTAAAATCATTTCAATAGCCTTGTCATTTTACCCATTGTTGTAATAGTTATAAGTACCATGTTACCCTTCATCCAACATTCTTTCTGTTTTTGATACTCTGCATTTTTATACCAAACAGGCCTCTAAGTGTTGGCTACAGCCCCACTTATGCCTTTGTAAAGGACCGGATGAAATCCGTGAAACTTTTTGAATAAAAATAATAATAATAATAATAGTACTTTATTGCAGACTCGAGATCCATAAATAAACAGAAAAACAGATAATAAATTAAAAATAAAAATATATAAAATATTAAATATTACTAGGTGGCAGTAGCCAGCCATTGTCGGTACGTTGCAGATCGCAGCAGACGGTATTTTTACACATGTCAACTCTAGACATGAATGAGGCGATCCGCTTGCGTTGTATGGCATTGAACGTATCAACGCGCGCGTCAAAGAACATTCCAGAGGCACTGCAGCTCCGTGACAGCCCCATCAGCTGCCTAAAGATGTTGTTATACGCCACTCTGATGGAGTTGTGCGCCTTCACAGTGTATTCGGTCCAGAGTTGACATGTGTAAAAAGTCTGACAAAATGCTCGAAATAGCATCATCTTCACGTCAGGCGCTGCATTGTAAAATTTCCGCGCAATCATATTACCTACAATGCATAAGGCGCGTCTCTGGCGTTCTATATCTTCGTCGTCGGTAAGCTTGGACGTCACGATATGACCAAGGTACCTGAAACTCTCCACGATCTCAATCGGTTGACCATTTAAACGCAGCTCCGGCACACGTTGGGGACCCTTTCCCGACCTGAAAACTACCATTTCCGTCTTCTTGCTATTGTAGGTTAAGTCGTGCTCTCTCGCAAACCGCTCGCAAATACCAAGAAGTTTTTGTAGACCTTTGATCGAGGGGCTGAGCAGCACCATGTCATCAGCGTAGCTAAGGTTGTTGACATATCTGTCATCCAACCGGAGCCCCACCGGAGTACCGCTCAGCTCCACGATCAAGTCATTGACATAATAATTGAACAGGTCTGGAGAGGTGACCCCACCCTGCCGGACCCCGCAGGAAAGTCTATAACTGTCCGAGACCTCAGAGTCCCACCTGACGCTGTTCGTCTGATTGGCGTACCAGTACGCCAGAAGACCAACAACTTCAGAAGGGACCCCCGAGCCGTGCATTTTCGTCCACAAACGCTCATGGTTAATCGAATCAAATGCACGACTCAGGTCCAGAAAGCAGGCATATACTGTAGTAGCGTTCTTAGTGTAATATTTGACTACCTCCTTAAGTGAGAAAATAGCCATGTCCGTTGAGAGTTGTGGACGAAAGCCGAACTGGCCATCGTCTATGTCCAATGAGGTAATGTTTGAGTGAATAACCCGTTCAAGTACCTTGGCAAAAATCGTTGCCAGAGAGATGGGTCTATAATTAGCCGCGCTCGAGATATCACCCGTTTTGTTTTTCGGTATAGGTACAACTATGGTACGCATGAGCTCATTCGGTAACAATGCCTCACGCAGAGGTTGAAAAACCGCGCTAGGACATGGCAAATGTATCGGCCTGAAAACAATAGGTGCTCTATGCTAAGGCCGTCGTGGCCCGGAGACTTCCCGCGCTTCATACTCCTCAAAATAACTTCAATATTTTTCGGTGTTATGATCACGCGAAGAGGCTCCGAGCCTCGACTAGCCTTAGGCTTGTACGTTTTAGCACTCCCATTACTAATATCAAAATGTTGCCTAAATATATTGGCAATGTTTTTCTTATTATTTTCCCCTTCTACACTTTCTGGTACACTACTTCGGTGGTCTAGTTTTTTCGTCTCATTCCAAAATTCTGCAAAATTACAGTTCGCTCGATGTCTAGCCAACACCTCCATTTTTATTTTTTCCTGATTTTTAAGAACATATTTGTGCGCGGCTTTAAATTCCCTACGTGAGACCGTCATGTTGTCGTAATGGTAACCCGAGCGCGGCCTGCCATGCAATACCCATAGCAAAAACATTTCCCTCGCTTTGGCATGATGTCGCCTGACGTGAAAATTCCAGCCAATTACTTTCTTATACTTAAGTCGGTTACTACGGTTGTCCTTTATAGAAGTTTGTTCTGCAGCCGACTGCAATAAACCGACAATATTAGCATATAAATCATCAATACATTCGTAGTGAGCGTCATTACTACATACCACCGTAGTCGTAAGGCATTGCATTTTGTTCAAAATATTGTCATAATTGTTCATTAAATCAAAAAACTTTTTATCACATAATTCCGAATAATGCAACGTTTGATCGTGCTCTCTCTTACCCCATAAATGTTTTTGTTTTCTACTATTACTTACATTATTATCACAGTTGTATATCTTACGACTAATCGAGTTAAAATTACAGTCTATGACTAGAGGGAAATGATCGGAACCAATTATAGCGTGGTCGACACGCACCGACGTCACCAGGCGGGCTGCGGCCTCCGTCGCAAGACAGTGGTCGAGCCAGCTGCACGTGCCGTGCGCATCGCTCACATACGTAAAAGTGTCCGAATCGAGCCTGTCTAGATCTACGCACACTAGTGATTGCTCACGGCAGTAATCCGTCAACTCTTTTCCAAAAAGAGTGTCCGGATGCGCATTAAAATCACCCAAAACAAAGACGCACTCGACATCCGCACATTCGATTACCGCACTCACTTGCGCCAGGCAGTCTGTAAATTCTAGTAGATTGTCCGCGTCATCGGTCGGCATGTAAATGCAAAATACCAACAGGCTACGAGCATCCTGCGTTAGTCGCACGGCAACAACGCGATCACTCTCACACGGAATGACGTCAGTTCGAGTGAACAGGCTGGTCCGCCACATGATCGCCGTCCCGCCGTAGGGCCTCCCCCGCAGTACCACTGTCGAGTCCATCGAAGACTTGCTGCAGCAGCTGAACTCACTGTCAATTTTACGAATGATGCCTAGATCATGGGGCATCAGCCAGTGCACCTGTAAACATATTATATCAGCATATCTACACATATCACGTACTGCTGGAATACAGCTTTTAATTGCGTGACAATTAAAAGAAACTAATTTTAAATTGTTCTGGTTTGTTTGTATATCCATATTTATTTAATTAGGTTAGCGGTATCGCTCCCAAGGAAACGCTGTTGTCTAAATCTTCTAAAAACTAAGCCCTCGGGCCAAAAGTCATTTTTTTAAAATATGCTCAATTTTGTAGAAAGTATTTATATTTTAAAAGAATTAAAGTTTGTTTCTCTCGTCTGTGCTAACTTTTCTACTTCAAGACATTGTTCCTTCATTTCCTGTATGTATTCTATTATATCTTTCTCATTAATGTTTTTCTGTGTACGCGACAGGTAGATATATGCATACGACTCGGCAGCTTGAAGCTTAGTAGTATTCTGTAGGGTTCCTCTTGTATTTCTGTACCTATACGGCATCGGTTTCTTTCGGGCAACTAACGTAAACCCTTCGTCATCCTTGTTTACGCAAGAATCGCTACAAGCCGCATTAGCGATATCTCTGTACGTAGGTACATATGTGGAGTCAATATCGGTTGCCGCCGTCAGCTGTTGTGTAGATAGCGCTGTTGTGTAGATATTATGGCGGCTAACTATTTCCGTAGTCAGGTTAAACGTTTAGTTTGTTTTCTTTTATTTATTTCTAATCTCACACAGTCAGTTACAATCTGCTGCAAAATATAGTTTGTAATATCATACAAAACTATTCCTTTTTGACACAATGGCACAGAACCCTAAAATATCCGTTCCATTTACGATGTGAAAAAAGTTTTTCTAGTCTAGCTCTTGATAGCAAATATCCATGGACACTGAATTTAAAATAAATGTTTATTTTATTGAAGCCGATTCAATACGTTTTGTAAAGAATATCTTTATTGAAATGGCTTAGCTCTATTTCCAATTTATTTCGTGTAAATATACAACTGTTTTCATTTAAGATTTTATTTTCATATGGGGTTCTATTTGGTAGGAATATTATTTTTGCTAGTAGCACTAAATTCATTGATATGATTTAGCCGGAAATACAACAGACGTACACACAACAGATAATATTATAGTTATTCCATTCAAATACACTTTACTGAACACAATTATAAGCACAACATCAATAACGTTGTATAAAATCGAGGTGGAAACTTCCATTACCTTACCGCTAGTAACAATTTCTTACAGGCAACATGTACATGGATAGGAACAGCACAACATTGAGTCAGTTATTTATGCGAGGTAAAAATCTCTCGAAGTGGATCGAGCCTACATTCTTTCACGATTGTTCAATTAGGATAAGCAAACTGCGTTGCGGTCAATAATTTGGGTAGATGACCCCTAGAGTGGCCATACAAGGGAGCTTGAAGCAGTGAGGTTACTGCTTCAAGCTACGACTGCATAATGAACTACAGTCTTCTACACTTCTTGCAGTTACAACTGCTTCGGGCGGTTGGCAGCACGGTGAATTTCCATCGTGCGTTCAAGCAGTCGCCAGGCATACACTGACTGCTTGAGCTGACGAAAGCTCTCGCGCAGTTACCTCCGCCCGCGCTCTTTATTCCACGTCGCGCGCGCTTTCTGCCTCTGAATTGAAATTGTGACTTGTTGAGCAGTTAGTACTAACCAATAAAGTTTACATAAATCTTAAAAATATGGACAAATCATTTTATCACTAATCAATATCATTTAATTATTATCCTGTTATAAGTTTTATATAAGTTATTACTTGGGGAAACAATTTATTATATTAATTAATGTCAGTGTATTACTAGGAATTAACTAACACTATTAGTAGACACATTCTTGTATGTTATTATGTTTTAGAAAGATACTTTGAAATTGAAAAAATTGAATTGAATACGAACTGCTCCAGAAGTTATCAATTGCATCTTTACGCTGTTAACTATGACTGTAAGACTGAAACTTACTAGAATACTGCAGTCCGGTTTGGAGCCCTTCTTACGCAGTTCATATCAATAGAATTGAGAGAATACAGAAAAAGTTTTTATATCACCTCTCCTACGCAAATAATCGCTGCCGAGATCTTATGACATATGACTGTAGACTTGCTAACTACAAAATGTTCCGACTTCATTATAGGCGTAAGGTTGCTGATGTACTTATTCTGTACAAAATAATAAATGGAAAAATAGATAGCCCTGTACTTACAGAAGCATTACAGTTTACTGTACCACGCATGAGCAGTCGTCTACAAAATCGCACAGCACTCACTCTTCCCCCAGGTCGCGCTAACTATGTTTGTCATTCGCCGTTTTATCGCTTCAGCTCCTATTATAATGACGTCTGTCATGACCTTGACATTTTCAACGCATCGGTTGGCAGAATCAAGTCATTTTTCTATAGTTAAACTTAATTGTAATACTAATAATCTTATTCTTTCCACTCTTTGTAATTAATTTTAAGTACCTACGTTTAATTCTTTAAGTAAGCATTAAATAGGTCTATGTAAACAAAATTCGTGTGCATGTTGTGTTCGCACCAAGAAGGCCGTTCATACATTCCATACTCTTTTGTATTAATTGAAATAATGTGATATATTCTGTATTGTAACGTCCAGTTTGCGAACCTATCAATAAAAAAAAAATTAAAAAAATTGCCCGTGTATGTTGAGGCTAACTACTCGAGCAGTCCGTGTGTGCCCGCCCCTAAATACCTCTAAATATATTCACATTATGCTCATGGTATTTACCTCTTCCGTACTCCCGTACTCCCGTACTCGTTTATTATGGGAGGCACTACTACTATTGATTAAGCTGTCATTTATGCCCCAACCATGACATAGCACGGACTATATCGGCTTGAACTTGGATTAATACAGTTTTATAATCCTCTTTACATCACTTGTAAACAAGTAAACAGTATATATCGGAAACACTTTAGAAATTTTATTGTAACTATCCACTAATACAAATTTACGATGCAATTTATTTTTCCAATAATCGAATTCTCTTAGCACTGTGGATTTTTTTCTAGTTTTACAATTTTCCACCAAGTTTGGTGAAGCCACATGGTAAGCAATTTTTGTACAGAACAATTAAATGTCAGGTACATGATTGTTACAAAATGAAAAAATGAACATTATATTTCTTTCTCTTAAAGCTTAAATCCCATAGTCCGGAAAATATTACAATTAATATTCAAAAATTAATATTATCGTGAAGAATTTTTTTTTTTTTAAAGAATCTATCAAAATAATTTTATTTCAATATTATGTCAACGATATAATAATATCGGTGTCATGAAATTATGTGAAAAATTCAAAGGTAGGTATATAAATTGATCCCATTGCTTGCAGTTCTTGGAGATCATTCATATTGAGGGTAGTGCCAGTTTTTGAACATAAGATTTGATACAAACGGTAGCCAGAGAATTTATTGGGGTTACTGTTTTCCTGTAAGTATTCTTGTAAACGTTGTTTCTATAACAGCTAATCTTAAGTACACATTTTGCTCGATATAGATATCGGCTCATTTATCGCAATGTTCAATATTTATGCCATATCGTACGTCAACACGGCCCAATTCTCCTGCGCCTAAAAGCTCTGAGATATCCGATATCGAGCGCTGAGATCAGAAGGGCAATTCTAGTGTGCCTACCTAAATCGACACACCACAATCGACATACAAGACATAGGGTCAGGTATCATATTTAGTATATTTAAATATTTAGTATTTGAAGGTCCGGATGAGACCTATCCTACAGTTAGTAACAGTAACTCAATAAGAAACAGATAGCTGAATCTTATTTCCACAGGATATGTTATTTAAGCGATACCCTAAAAGCAGGCTCTTCACTCGCACTACTTATTATGCTGCAATTAGAGCTATTTAGTACACGGACTGCTCGAGCAGTTATTCAGTGATGAACATACACGGACCACTCTTGCAGTCCTATCCTATCAGTCAGCTGCCATTGATATCTGCTGGAGCAGTTGGTATTAATTGCTCAACAAGTCACAATTTCAATTCAGAGGCGAGAAGCGCGCGCGATTTGGAATGAAAAGCACGGGCGGCTAGTCTAGACTAGAGCAAGCAGTCAGTGTATGCCTGGCGACTGTTTGACCGCCAACCGCCCAAAACATTTCCATTCCAAATGCTCGAGCAGTTTCAGATATTTGTGTAGGTACATAGGAGACTGTAGTTCTCTGTGCAGTCACAGCTTGAAGCAGTCCTGCAGCTTGATGCTGACTGCTTCAAGCTGCTCGTGTATCTGGGGCCTTATTAATTGCCTAAAAACATAGTCCCCCTACACTCGCAATGTTTCGTTCACACATTTAGCAAACCTTGAAGACATTAACGGCTGCTACTGTAACTCAGTAGTGTGGAGTATAATCCTACAAATACGTGTGTTTAAAAGAGGAACACATTAAAACAAGAAATAGATAAAAGGAAGGATGTTAGAATCAGTTAATTGCACCAAAATCATATTATTTTAAATTTTAAATAGTTTAGTAGAGTTAAGACGTCGTTGACACACTTTTGAATTAATATGGACTGTTTTCATCGCATTTTTTCATCGTTGTGTTTTTCGATTAGATCCTGTACTACCGAGAACCGTCGTGGCGTTACTGAACTATCATTCAGATTATTATATGGCAACCCAATTGAGCTATTATCTACTGTCCATCAAACAACTCTTAATTTCGAGTCGATAAACTATAAAACAATAGATTAGTCGCAATTTAACTGAGTATTTTTAAATACGAGCATTAAGGTGCTGTCAGTTCATGACGACGACAAAAAAGAGAGTTTTTAAAGCAGTTTATCTCATACGCAGCGATTTACTTAAAATAACAAAAATTATATGACTTTTCTAAGACTTTTGAGTAGACATTGACGGACTTAAAAACCTATTTTAACATTCTAATGTACATTAAAAAAACAGTTTTGCTCTTTATTTATAATCTTTGTATTTGTAATGAAACACATATCATAAAATAGCAATTTTTAATACACTGACGGATCCTGTTTTTATTTAATAGCAATAACATAATTTTATTATAAGACCACTATTCAATAACCTTACTCCATACAAGGATATTTTGTACTTACGTTTTTACGAGAAGCGCTTGCTTGATTTCAAGTGAAAGAAATTGAATGAATTCAAGCACTGAGCTGACAGCGCCTTAAAACATAATGCATGTGACCTCAATTCTTCTTTGATGGATGGTTCTTTTTTGTTTTTGCACGTTATGTAGGAAGGCCAATTATCTTCATCAATTGACTGTATTATGTTAATGTTATTTGACGTAGATACACATGCATTGCACAGTTCAGGTGCAAAGCTATTCGTGGACCAGCTGGCGTATGTAAAATGGAAAATATCTCACAGATTTGATGTCGGTTAAGCTAGAATTTCCACCCAGGCTTTCGATGTCGTAATCAATCAAATCATATCATGTAGGGAGAGTCTCTGTGGCCTATGTATATTTTGGATATCATATTATATTATTCATTATTTTTTATTTCACATTTACTTTGCATACCGTATTTATTATTCAAATATAGTGCCGGAAAATTCTGGAGCACGGAATAGCAAGTGCAATGTAGGTCGATCAACGACAAGTTGAACCGACGACTTGATAAAGGTAACGCAAGACGACGTTGCATGCAGCCGTGCGATTTGTTGCATTTTTGAGAACATCCGTGAAACAAATGACGATATGACAAGAAACGTTGAACAAACAACTTTGTGTATTAGGGCGATATCTCATAAAGTATTCGACATCGGTGAGCTCGTCGACGACCGCATTGACGAATCATTAGAGAATCGCACGTCAGGCTTCTTCCACCCAGTCCGGTTTCCAACCTAGGACTTCTCGCTTCGGGGTCAGCTTTACTTCCAAAGCTAACAGTGGTGCCACCCGTTGATTAGTGGTGGAAATATTGATATTTGTAAGAAAATGTCTTATACTTTCAGTGTTTCATATATTTGCTGAAGGCAGTAAAATTGTTATAGTTTAGAATGAGCAGAGAACCTCTGCCACGAGCGCTTCATGATACAGACGTCAAATAAAATCTAAAAGCGCAAAAGGGTTTGCATACACAATGCGAAATACCAGAAGCCTCGTGTAAAGTGGTAGTGGAATGGAACGCACTTTAAAAGGACCCTCACGTTTTTTGACGAAATCCGTTCCATGCTACATTGCCAAAACTAAAAACAAAAAGATGCATTGACATCGTTCCGTTCAATTTTCGTGATTCTCCCATCCAGACAGATAGAACGAGATTTTATTGTGAAAAAAGCCTGGTCCCGTGTGCGAGGTAAAAATTGTAGTTCATGAATTTGAAAATTTATTTTTTACGTTCGTATTTTCAACTTAGAAATGTTCGTTGAAAAAATTAGAGTGCATTGGAATCGACAAATTCTTGCATATCATGTTGCAAGCTTTTAAAATACGTTATTTGTGTCTATTGCAAACTTGCAAATGAATATAACTGTACCTATGTAACGAAAAAAATATAAAAATTTCTGTTCTATTAATTTTTGTTTACAATAAACAAAACGGCAATGATCTTAGTTTGAATAAAATTTCAGAAGTTGGATCAAAAAAAAAGGATCATGTGCATTTCATATCGCTAAAAGCTGCGCTTTGCGATTTCGCCCGCGTGCTGATGAATGATGATGAGGATGAATCAAATATAGCGTATGTCTTAAGCATAATGTAGCTTTATACTCGTGAAAGAATTGTTTAAATCGGTTAAGTAGTTTTTCGAGTATCTATTACAAACAAACAATCAATCATATATCTTTCTGCTTTATTATTAGAGTAGATAGGGATAGATTAATACCAAGGTACGAATAATGTGGCCTGGTTTGTACCGGCATTACAATTGGAAATTTCATATTTAAATATTATTTATTGTGACATAAGTGTAATAAGTTATAGTATATTTTAAGTTTTTATATATAAGTATGTATAGATGTTAATTGCAAACGCTGTTGAATTACCAGAATAAATAAATAAATAGTTAGACATATGGTAATGTGGACTACGTTGTAGATATTGAAATCTACTATAAAACTGTAGTAGTAAAGTTGGTAAACCAAAATGGTGGTTGTCCGCGCAGGTACAGTTATGGACAAATGTGATAGTCGAATACTTACTCGGCGGTCGTATAAAATGAAACGCAAGTTAAATCAAATACCAAATTTCATGAAAATAATCTCGTACCTATTTCCTTTCAAATAATTGTATTTCTCGAAAAAAATATTGTGGGAAGTAATCGTTAGGTATTATTAAAGAGAATAATTATAAGAATATTGATCTTAATCACAATTATTAGCTTGGGCAAAGAGTCGTGATTTCATCTTTTGTGTCAGTTGAAGAATCCAATTCAGCATCACTGCTATCAAAATCTCCGACTGGTAAATTCTTCCATCATATTATCGATGACGTGGTCTCTTTTGACGTAAGCTTATTTTATTATATTGACGCTATAGTTAGTTAGTAGTTAATTAGTATAATCATTTATGTTGTTTTCTGTTAAAAATAATTATGTACGTCAAAAACATTTGATAGATATATAAATACGGTACCTTACCACGGTAAATATCCCGTTAATAATCATATAACTTTAGAGAACAACCGTGATAGTTTAAAACAGTGTTTTAGATATATAAATGTCAAAGAACTGAAATCTTTTTGTGCGACTGTACTCCATAACGCGGAGCGTACGCGGGCTGCGGGGGCGGAGTGTGATTGTTTGTGAGCACGTTGCTATGGTTACGCACGCCTCTCGCAACACATCTCATACCGCACTTCGTTTGAGAACCAAAAATGTGTTCTGCGCATAGTTCAACTTACGTGCCGCAATCTATAAATCACTTTGCTTTCTTGTCAATAGCATAGACTAATATTAATTATGGTCAATAGTTTCCGCAGCGTACGCGATATAAGGCTTTTTTTGGTATTTTTCCGCACCTTGTGGGATATATTATCGAAGTTTTCTTACGGATCCCTAACTCTTTTGGAAATATTATAAATAGCCCATCTGCTTCAGGAAAAATGTAAGATTCTAATAGTGAAAGAACTTTTCTAATAGTTCCAGTAATGTCGGAGCCTATTCGATTCAAACAAACAAACAAATCCTTCCCCTTTATAAATTGAATATTTGAATCGGTTCCTTCTAGGCAAGCGTGCTCCAACGTAGACCACATCATCGCTTATCATCAGGCGTGATGGTAGTCAAACGCAAGCCTATTTACTTATATAAAAAAAAAAAACATTTGCGTAGACTAATTGCGCCCCACAGTTGCACGATTGTTGATAGTTGATGTTTTTTAACCACCACTGTATTATAGGCGAAGAACAAAATAAGAAAACAAGAATTCAAATTAGTCCACCCGTTTTCAAATTTTTGCACGACGAAAGTACAGCAATTGATTTTTAACCGACTTCAAAAAAGGAGAAGGTTATATGTTCGTGTGTATGAATTTTTTAAGTGTATGTTAGCCGATTTCTTCCCTATTTGTGTGCATTCTCAAAATTGTTTTTTTTGAGAGGTATAGTTTCGAGTTGGTCCCACTTAAATTTCATCAAATTCGGTTATCAGTTTTTGAGTTACACTACAAAAACTGAAATCTGTTACGCCTATCTTTATGATATCATTATTAACAATCGATCCCGTAAGTAGGTCACTAAAAACGGTTAATAAATAAAATACCAAACAAAGAAATTGACTTCAACAGCAAAAAGTGTGAAATAACTTATTAAAGTCTGTACCATGCGCACAATATTGTGATAAATAGGTACCTCCTTACTTTTAAACTATCATGGTACCGACTCCGTGGTACCGACAATTCATACTTTTGTCGGTTCCCTTTTTGGTATTTTTTTATATATAGTATGAAAAAGATAACATATGCCATTTTTAATATTAAAAAACGGGAACACTCTTGTAAATACGTAGGATCGCTTCTACTATAATTTTCAGGCGAGGCGAGGTGAAACACAACAGCGAGCCTTCTGCACTCCGCTTAAACATACCAACTGATGTGGTTGAAACTATAGCTGGAACGAGCCGAAATATTTACGTGAGTAATTCCCGTTCTTCATATCAAACACGTATAACGCCCGCGCCCACAGGCAGCGGTCAGGAGATCCGAGTTCCACGTTCGACGTTCATTAGAATATACTGAGTCTATAACAACAACGCAAACAGCGGGCAGTCTGACCATAGAGTAAATTATATATAATATGTAGAAGTCTGACCGCGGCAGTCAAAGCGGAACGTTGCGTTCCAAGAGTTATTTTCCCGCCAAGACAGAGAACGCCGGAACGCCGCGATGTCTGATGAGTTTGGAAAAACGAAAAAGTTAATTGAATTGGTTAGGGAAATAAGTTTATTATACGATTTAAGTAATATAGACTATAAAAAACGCGACAAGAACGCTGAAGCTTGGCTTGAAATTGCCACAGAAATGGGATTTGGAGAGAGTAAGTAAAATACCACTTGTTATAATAATTATATTTCAATCATTGATGTCAGTCTAATATTGACAACTGGTATATACGCCTTTTGATTAAAATAAGCGATATATTCATCCCGAATTGCGTACGCTGTACAGTTGGCTCTGTTCATATTAGTTCGCTGAAAAGGTTGAAAGGCGGTACTGCGTTGATCATTGTTCATGTCTGGCTCATCATCATGGATGTGACAATCTCCTTTTACTCTAAGGTAATTGTGTAAACAATACGCTGCTTTTACAACATCAACGACAGTGTTTAATTAAATTAAAGTAGGTACACTTGGTTCCACCAACATCGGCTATGAGATTTAAACACTAGAATTCAGCAAGACCCAAACTAGGCGTTAGCCTGTGTCTTGGGCTTAGAGTACGGAATGCAACGATACACATGGTTCTATTATAGTGAGGAAAGTTAATGTACTGAATCTTACAAAACTGGAAAAGTATCAAATTTTAGAGTGTTTAGAACAAATAAGAATATAGTTGTTAAGCAGAAAAGTATGATAATTAGTTTCACATGTTACATTTCGTTACTTAAACATTTTAACATATAAATTTATTAAATGTAATGTTTTAGTTAAACCTAAATTATAGATAGGCGTGTGAGTGATTGAGAGTAAAAGTGTGTGTGAATAATGTGTGAATGTATGTATTAGGATTGAGTTGCCTCAACTGTACCACTTTATACTAATTTATATAAGGTTTTCTGTTTCGTTATAAGAGAGGGTGTATAGTAAATTCCGGACTAATTTCTTACATACGAATACGCTAGAGTTTTTAATGGGACACATTTTGCAGACTTTATTGTAGGTGTTTGCATGAGCAAAGCGAGGACTTCTTCGGGTTAATAGAGATGAGGCAAGTGGTGTAGGTAGTCGGTAGATTCGTTTAGAAACTAAGTTTTTATAGTCAAGGTGGTTCTGCATGGTTCTATGGGCTTTTATAGTTGCTGATAGGATGAACAGCGGACGCATTCGTAGTACCTTGAACTCTTCATAGAGAGTATCTGTTGGGTACCTGAAAGGTTTTTTTAATATAACTTTTATTAGAGCTCTTTGAGCTCTTTCTACTAAAATGAAACAGCTTTTTCCAGCGCTGCCCCAGACAGATATGCAATATTGCATAATTGATTGGCATAAGGCCATATAAACTTGTCGTAGCACCTCTGACGGCGTGCAGTCCCTTAGCTTTTTCATCACGTGCATCAATTTTCTTATGCGACCTGACAGTTGTGATATGTGGTCTTGATAATTTAAATTCTCATCGACAATTACTCCTAAATACTTTATTTTACTGACACGTTCGATTTGAGTACATAAACACCCAGATTTTAGACTTGCTGTGACTACAGCCCGCTCGTCTTGAGAACATGAGTGTATTTTAAGAACACTTTCATCCGGAGGGCTACCAACACAAGTTTTTGAAAATGCTAGATATTTTGTTTTTACGATATTTAGTGTCAACAAGTTTTGATCAAGCAAAGTTCCAATATTACGTAGTCCCTCCTCAGCGCAACTATAGACACTTTTCCATTCTTTACCGTGATATACTATGACTGTATCATCTGCGTAAGAGATAATGTCGGCATTTTTTTGAGGACAGCATAGTATATCATTGACATACAACGTAAAGAGTGTCGGGCCAAGGATGCTACCTTGGGGAACGCCGAAATTAACGGGAAGCTGACTGCTAAAGTGGGATCTTATTTTAATAAATTGCCTACGATTGCTCAGGTAACTTTTAAACCACTCATTAGCTACCCCTCTAACACCCACAGCTTCCAACTTTTTAAGAAGCACGCCGACTGAGACCGTGTCAAATGCTTTAGCCAAATCTAAAAATACTGCTATACAGTTATCTCCACTTTCGACGTGATTAGAGACAATATTAGATAGCAATGACACGGCATCTTCAGTCGACTTGCCCTTCCGAAATCCAAATTGTCTATCTGATAATATATAAGATGTTTTCCAAAAAATGACGATAACTGATTACTCACAACCTTTTCTAGAATTTTCGAGGTAATGCTTAGTAGAGCTATTGGTCTATAACTGTTCGGAAGATCTGTTGGTCCACCTTTATATATAGGACAGATAGAAGCAGTTTTCCAACACTGGGAATACGCCCGACGCTAAGCTTAGGTTAAGTATATGTGTTAGTGGAGCCAGTAAGGATTTCATTGATTTTTTAAATAAAAGTGTGGGGAATTTGTCAGGTCCAGAAGCACTGTCAGTTTTTAATTCGGCTATGATCTTTGAGACCTCGAATGTATTTGTGGGGTGAAGAAAAAAAGAATGGTTTGTTGAAACAGTGGGTTTGTACGAAGATATCAAAAAGTCTTGAGTTACATGAAGTTTGTTTATAATGTTATTCGCTAGATTTGAGCCAACTGATGCAAAATGTTCATTACAGTCGTCAAGCGATGAATTGTGATTTCTTCTAAAATTGAGCAAATCAATAGACTTAAATTTATTTGACTGTGTGTAACAAATGTCTTTAATCGTTTTCCAAAGCTTTTTTGTGTCATGACTGCTTTCTTGTAGCTGTCTGGCGTTGTATTCATTTTTTAGTTTTTTAATTAGTTTATTACAGAAATTGCGATAACGGGAGTAGACTTTGCGGCACACCACATCATCCGGGTGTGATCTTGATTCGAGGTGCAACCTATCTCGGTGCCGCATGCATCTTATTAATCCTGGCGTGATCCACGGCTTGATTGCAACCCATTTGCGGCCAACCTTAATTTTACGAGTATGTTTATCTACAATTAACGACAACATTTGGTTAAAAACAAGCACTGCAGCATTGGCACAAGATTCATTCATGAGGGTTGACCAGTCTTGATCGTTGATCTCAGTAGCCACAGCATCCAAGTCTGTTTTTAACATACATTTTGCTTAAGGGATTGACTTTCTCGTAACCGATAGACCAGCAATAGTCATGTCATGATCAGTAATAGATGTCTTACTAATAATGCCAATAGATTTCGCGTTAGACTTAATATAAATATGATCGAGACATGTTTTCCCATGCGTAGGACTGTGTAACGTGACGCTAATTAATAACTGTGATAATAATAATTAATAATTAATATTATTAATTATTATTATACGCTAACTGTGACGCCATTAAATACATGTAATTGCTGTTGTTTGCATCGTCATTAACAATATCAATATTAATATCCTCGTCTACTACGATACAAGGTACATGTTTTATCGTGCCGAGCGCTAAGTCGAGAGAGTCAATAAATGGGTCATATTTTTTTATTGAAGGAGTCCGGTAGATACATATAGGCAATCTTGTTATCTAAAATAATAATTAAAGAATCAGAGTCAACAATAGCTACATCTTGTACATTAAATTTGAAAGAGGTTTTAATATATACAACTACTCCTCCATTTTTATTTAACTGTGTATTTGACCGAAATGAATTGTACCCTGGTACATGGTCAATGATTATGCCATCAAAAAGCCAGCATTCTGATAGTACAATAACGTCTATATCACAGTCCAAACGCTGCAATGCAACAGCAAGCTTATCAAAGTTGCATTGAAAGCTTCTGATATTTAATGATAATATTTTAAAGTTGTAGTGTGGTACAGTTAATATGCTCTTGCATTCATCTGAAGAATCAAGTATATGACAATCAATGTTTACGATTTCATCAAAATCATCAACTACGTTAAGTAAAACCATCTTGATAGTCGTGAAAAATTGTTGATAGATGGGTACGGTTCCTGTTTGTCATTTCAGTAGACGAGAAAATGTTAATGATTGCAAGAGTGGACAGCTTACAGGCAACAGTGTATTTATAAATGTCCACATAAGTAGTGTAAGTGTAATGCATGTGTAAGTTTATTGTAGAGTGGGTGTTTTTTTTTGTGAGGAATTGGTCTATTGCATAACAGTGTTGTGTTACAATAATAATGTTCTACAATGCGAAAATATATAGATAAACTAATTATAATATATATTTGCGCTACTGACTTGTTTCCTATTTTATAGTAATTTTGTTGAGGAGCGGAATTGCTGCTGCAGGTCGTCCATGTTCTTGAGGGAAATTGCAGGATTTCCCTCTTGCTTGCGAATGTACACGGTGCCGTTTTTGACCCAACAGTACTTGTATTACGCCGATTTTGCGTGCTGTCGTGCCACCCGAAATAAATGCCGATTTTCTTGAGTTAGGCGCTCGTTTATGAAGATTTTCCGGTTATCTCCTTTTAGTTCGATATCGGAGCAGGTCAGATTGCGCCTGGTTTTACTCGCCTTCAAAAATGAGTCCCGGTTGTGACGCCTTAGGAAGCGAACTATTAATGGCCGCGTGAAACGTCCTGGGGAACTCTCTTCACCGCTACTTGTTTCTTCTTTGCTAATATTTCGCGGCCCAACTCTGTTTATATAATCTATGTCGTTAATATCTATGCACGCTCCAATTTTTCGTGATATAAGTTGTACCAAGTGTGTCGAGTTTTCTTGCGGAAGTTCGGTTACTCCCGTGATTTCAACCTCATTTCTCAGGTTAGCTTGAGCACGGATATTTAGTTCTTATCGCAGTTCAACTATTTTACTCCGGCTTGCAAAAATCTCGCTTTCAAGCTCTTCAAGGTGGTGCAATCTTGACTCCGCATTTATTAGTTTATTCTCGTGCTCATCTAAGCGAGTGAAACATTGCTTAATATGGTCTGTCAAAGAAATCATATTGGTTTTCATATCATTTATGTCTCCACGCAGCAATTTTATCTCAGAAGTAAGCATAGATATATCTTCCTGTTCGGATGCAACAGTGACGGAGGGACTAGTTAGAGTAGGCTGAACTACACAATGGCTTTGGGTTTGAATACTGGACATATCACTTTCAGAATCACAGGGAACCGCGAGTGTGGCTGGCGATATCGATGAAGCAGACGCCCCCGTTGCAGACCGTACAGGCGTATTAGAATTATCCTTTTTTGGCTCCTTACATAGGCACATAGGACATATCCAGTTTGATTTCATTTCCTCTGGTAGTCTGCGCTCGGAGATATTGACACACAAGGTGTGATAAGAGTTACCGCATTTTATATATTTTGCACTGGGCAGATTCGTACGGATTACTCTAATTCGCCTTGTTCTTCTCGCGTTGTGTTAATTGGGTGCACCCAATACTTCCTTTTCTTCTTAGAACTTCTGATGAGCTTCACAAGAGCAATAATTCTTCATCGGATGACGAACTTTCTAGTGACATGTTGCATGTGCAAAGACCCAAACGAAACTAGAACGCAAGAATATCCACGCCGCTTGTGTGCGTTGGAACTCTTGGGCGGTCAACGGTCACTAGAACGCAGAACTCTGACCGCTCTCTGTGTGCGCGGGCTCTTAAACCTCGTTTTCGTTATAAAATATTTGTATTGTATGATGTCAGAAGTAGGTTGTGTGTTTTAAACATTGGTGTCGATTCAGGCGTACGATTCTCTAAGAGAAAACATCGTTGCATCTTTGACAACATCCGTGAAACAAATGACGAGATGACAAGAAACGTTGGAAAGACAACCTTGTGTACAAGGGAGATATCTCATAAAGTATTTGACATCGGTGAGCTCGTAGACGAACGCTACGACGAATCATTAGAGAATAGCACGGCTTTAATCATTATCTTCACTAAAGTTATCTAAGTATATATAACACTATTAATCCTGTTTAGTCTAAAATGCAAATTAGTATAACAATTCTGAATGACAGCATTATAACGACATATAAATTCCCTTTATTTGTGGGTATATTTTAGACAGATTAGTCGTCACGTAACTTGATGCTCGTTATACTAACGTAAAATACCCGAAATTGAATAGAATAATCCTATGATTAAAATGTTAAATGTAATTGTGCTAAGTGCTACAAGAATTAAGATTTTAGTGTTAACAGAATAAGGACTGCCATAATAATATTTTAGGTCGCTAGTTTAGTTTATTGAACAAGTGAATCGCAACCGCAACTATGAAGTAATTAAGTAATTTTATTATATATTATTTACATAATCACATTAAAAATAAATTACCATTAAACCTAGTTTACCAATAATATAAATGTGAAAGTTTGTATGTTTGTTACTCAATAACACTCTAAATTTCCCGCCACCATATACTAAATTTTTTTTCGTTTTTGAGAGTTTGGAATAAAATATATCTATCATTAAAAATATGGATAATACGTAATTTATGTGTTGTAAAATTAATTGTTGTGTTAATACAGCTCCATAATTAATATTCATAATTGCAACATTCATAATTTGAACCTTTATTATAGTAAATAAATATATAACTGATTTTCCACTTTTAATTTATTTCAAATGTATGAATGATGAAATGATAAATTAGTGTACGCAAAGGCATATAATTAGGTATCGTGTAATACTATTATCTCACTTGGCTTCGCCTCATGCGATAAACCTACACTCGTATTTTATTAAACCCTATTACATGACCGTTAAAACTAGTAATATATATTTAGGAAAAGGTTTGTGTGATGAGTAGATAATGTTTATTCTTACGGTCTCTGATGTTTATGTTATGTTTATGCGTGTATGTATATATTAACAAATTAATAAATAATAATATTAACAATATTAAGTATATTATGGTTAGGTATATATGTAAATATTATATATATATATATACATCACAAACATACCTGCTATTCTTGCTATTCTCACTGTAACTATAATAGGACCTGTGTCAGTATCTTATCTTTGTCCTTTATATATATTTTGTCGTATTATTATTACTTTTCTGTAAATTGTTTTTAATTTGAGTAATTCTGTTTTGGCCATATTTTAAGTTTTTATATTTAGTGTACATGTTAATTGTAAACGCTGTTGAATTACCGAAATAAATAAATAAATTAGAAATATTCACATATTTACGGAATAGTTACTCACTAATGAACAGTTCATACGTGATCATAGTGCTTCCAACGGTGCAGAAACTTAAACGAAATATCTATCTATCTATAGCGGCCTGTTCATATCCATTTCTGGATGTAGGCCTCCTCCAATATGGTCTTCCTCGGGGTCTTGTGTGTAGTCGTGGTCTCCACTCCAGCAACCTCCGAATTCATCGTTGGTGGTCCATTCGCGCAATATGTCCTGCCCATCGCCACTTGCGCTTCGCTATGTCCATGACCACGTCCCTGACTTTGGTTTTCGAGCGTATCCACTCGTTAGTTTTCCGGTCACGTATGGAGATACCAAGCATTGCTCTCTCAATCGCTCGCTGGGCAACACGGAATCTTTCTGCGGAGTGTTCAGTCAGGGTCATAGTCTCGGCTCTATAAGTAAATACGGGCAGCACACACTGCTCGAACACTTTTCTTTTGAGACCTATGGACAGCTTGCTACGCAAAATATAACCATTTGCGCTGAAAGCCGCCCAGGCTCAGGTAATATGATCTCTCTCGACTTCTGCGGTTTGGTTCAGGCCACCCAGCGTGATGTTATGTCCAAGGTAAGGTATATTCCGATACGACCTCTACAGGCAGTTGGTAGAGCGTTGTTGATAAGTTGGTCATGATTTTAGTTTTTGCAGTATTAATCCTGAGTCCCACTTTAGCTGACTCTTCTTGTAGCTCCTCAAACATGACCAACATCTCTTCTATACTCTCGGAGAAAAGTGCCAGATCGTCTGCAAATCTAAGCTTTCCCCGTCGATACTTATGCCTTTACTCTCCCAGTCAAGTTTTTTGAATACGTTTTCGTGTGCTGCATTAAATAGCTTTGGGGAAATTGTATCTCCTTGGCGAACTCCTCTGCCCAGATGGAATTTCTCAGTCTTTTTGTGCAAATTGACACATGATGTAGCATGACTCTGGAGGTGCATTCTCAGAGATATGTAACGCTCGTCTATCCTACAATCTGTATGTGCGTTTTCGACTGCCCAGATTTCAATGGAGTCAAACGCCTTTTATAGTCAACGAATGTTATGATAATTGTTATAATAAAACAAAATATACATCGTAACTATCTTAGAAACTCAAACTAAATTTACATACCCAAAAATTGAACAAAATATACATGCTAACTATCCTAGAAATTCAAACAAAATGTTCATGGTAACCATCCCAGAAACTCAAACAAAATGTACATGGTAACTCTCATGTGAACATTTCTAATGTAAGTGATAATGATAGTGTAAAAACTCATAGTCTGTGGTGTGATAGTGTTAAAGTTATGTTATTTATCTGTAACTAAAAACTGGCTGAACGTCGCAAAACCGGTCGAGTCCTACAACTCGGCTTATTGCGTAAGTTAAAATCGGTTACTATAATCGCTTTAAAAACTGGTTATCATCTACGAATGTTTGACAAAAAGAATTATAGTAACACCTGGCTACATAAATGATAAAATATATAGACTATGATTTATTAAATAACTTTTACTAAACATTTTAACAATAATTGAGTTTTTAAGTATGTTGTCATCGATTCTGTTGTGAAACTATCGTTGAATAGTGAGATTTTCTTTTGTCAATAGACTTAAGTAGGAAAAGCTAACTGGGCCTCTAGTTCAATGGGCTTAGTGGCATTTTAACTGAATAATGCCGCGCTTTGGTTGAAAGTTTATGTCGCATGTTTCGGTCGTTATATTATGAAAACAGTCGTTATGATTCTGCGTTAGAGGCTTTTTAATGGTTTGAACACTCTAAAACTAGGTCTGCGTACTAGGTCATATCCGCCAAAACCCTCTGTATTTATAACGAAATTGAAATTGATTTATGTAATACCATGGGTCTTTGCTTATAAATGACATTAGGGTACAATGGGGTAAGATTTAAGCTGATGAGAAAATTATTACAATTTCCAACACACTTGCTCATAAAGTGACTCTAATTTCAACGTAATTAGGCACATCATGACACCTGTAATCAAACTGTGACTTTTTCATATAAGTTATAGAGTTTTTATTTTATTGGTTGAGTTGCTATGTTTTAAAAAACTTTCGACACAAAAAAGATCATGTTCGATAGTACAAATAAATTAATGCGCCTACTGCTTGTTCTTTTCAACTTAATATTTAAATAGATTTAATTTCAACTTGTACGTAAATAAAAGTTTCAATGAAATATAGGTAACTTATGTTTTATCAGTAATAAACAAACCTGAAATGATCCATTTTGTACGAGGCTAAAACGCTATCCGCGAAAAAAAAAACTGATTAAATGTTCGCTACTCGTTTACACTGTTGAAATTACAGTTATTTATTAATTAAAATGTCTACAAATACTAATTATGAAGAAAATTATTTATGTTGTACACCGCCCGATATAAGACCTGAAGCCCAAGTTATGGAAAGTTTACTGCCTGAAAACTGAAAATTAGCGTACCAATATTCCATACAATGGCAAAACAACAAGAGCACACAGTCTTTTTCATAAAATGTGTTCCTGGCGTACTTCAAAGAATTATCTTCTAAGTACAAACCTAGCTCTTTGTGGTGTACTCAATGTTAAAAAGTACAGTTTGAACAAAGATTGGAGTGGACTTGAAAACATATTCTAGTTCGTCAGCTCATCCAAAGAGACTATCCGATGGATTTTGAAGCAAGAAATCAAAGGTAGTTATCGTCTGATTGTATAAAAGATGCTCCAGATAACCAATACCTGGCTGCTAAGGTTAGTTTAAATAATGTTTTTTATTGAACGCGACTGTGTTTTGTATTGAACTTTATTATTGTTTCTTTTTTCCAGGTTGCTTTAATATTTGGTGTAACTGATGCTTGTAGGACACAATAATTAACAAATATAACTGTAAAAGACGTAGAGAACCATGATCAGATGCTTTAATTTAAGATACCTCGAAAAATAAAATACCGAGGTCATTCTTTATACACGGTCCATTCTATGAAATTGTTAAGAAGTATGAAAGTCAGCGTTCATCAAAAGCAAAAAATGACCGTTTCTTTCTAAATTACCAGAATAGTAAATGTACCTGTCAGCCTTCAGGTATAAACAAATTTGGTTCTATGCCTAAAGAAATCGCTAAGTTTTTAGGTTTAGCAGATGCTGAGAGCTACACTGGACACAGTTTCAGAAAAACTTCAGCTACATTGCTGGCTAATTCAGGAGCTGATAAAATAACTTTGAAACGTCATGGTGGACGGTGATCTAGCAATGTAGCAGAATCATACGTAGAAGATTCCATACTAAACAATAAGGAAAATTGTGCAAAAATCACAAAAAGAATTAGACTTGATTCTGAGGCGTGTCCTACTGCCGAAATAATTAAGTAAATAAGATATATATGATGGTGCAAATAAAATCTTTGACTTTCATTTTGACATTATACTATCAAAAACAGCTAACTATAATTTTACTAACTACATTTATTAATTGTTTCTCTAAATAAACTTTTTCACTACAAAAAAAAAATATTTATATTCTTAACAAGTGTGTTGAAAAACGTCGTATGATACACGTGCGTGTTGATGATAACCCTCCTCGGCTCTCTTAAGATGGCGCAATATCCCCTCAGTGGTAATCACCATCATTACATACTTGTCCCATAATGTACTATTACACGTCACTAATGAAAGCTTTCGTAAAATATGGCCAATATAAAAAAAAATATATAATATAAAATACGACTTCTACGCTTTCTAGGTCTTGTATATGAAAATAATTATCATCTCGCTAAAATTTGTTTTCAGTTCTTAGTTTGCACCTTATTCAATCAGTGTGACCGGCAAATATCACTGTTATTAAGCAAATTTGAACAAATGTGGGTTTTAAAGTGTACATATAAAACAAAATAGAGAAGTTATTATTTTGATCCTTGTAACAACAAACAAAGAGCTTGGTAGTAAAAAGTCGGTATGCTCAGTGAGTGCTCAATGATTGCAAATCTATATCCTCGTAGTTTGATAGGTCACTGAGGTATATATAAAATCTGAGTAATCAACAAACTCAGATTTTATTCAGAAGCGCTTGTTAGAATTGTATACGTCAGATATTTATAAAAAATCGTAAACTGTGTAAATTTGCTGAATTATTAATAATATTATATCTAAATGTTAACGGAACTGTAATTAGTATAATTTTAGCAAATGCCACACCGCAATACTACCTCGTTTAATTTGTAGCGAGTGACGTAGCATCCTCTTGATTTCTGATAGGCTATTTTGGTTTGGCGGGTAGTATCTTGTTTCTGACTGGTTATGAGGTTTGGCGGGAGGTGTAATAGTAGTGGGACAGTCTCTTGGCGGCAGACATTGCTATATAAGCCAATATCCGAGATTGCCGAGTCTCTCCGATCACGGTGTAGGCTCCGGCCGAGGTTATGACTGTGGGCGAGGTGCACAAGGTTATGATTCTCAGGTAAACACATTCAGACACCGTACTCGCCGGCGAGCTCGAAGCAAAAGTTATGTCTTGGTTAGATTCTCTCCAAATAGTCGTAGAGTAATAATTCATAGGGCCCACTTCCAACGGTACACTTATGTACCGTGGCGATTCTCTCCGACTGCCCTCTCTCCTGGCGACGGCCCAAGCCGAGGTCCGTACCTTAGTGGTGCCCTTGAGCAAGTCGCCTACTCCTCTCCTTGCGGTGAAGCGTCTTCAACGATCGCCTTAGGCGGTGCGCCCTCTGCGCCCGCATCTGGCTGAGTGCCACCTGCGCTCGCCAACCGTCCGGTGACGCTGTAAATGCCAGTAGAGACAAACAGCATTAGTCCGCTCTAAAAAAAAAATTGCCGAGTCTTCTTTAATTTACAAGTGACTGTTGCATCAAGACCTCCTGCTTGCCGAAAGTTAAGTGCTATATTTCTTGTTTTAAATACTGCTGTATGTCTATGTATTGTGTCTGTGTATGGTATCCCTTAAATGTGTCTATATTTGCTTTGTTTCCTGAGATAGTGTGCCTATAAAATACTTTCCTAGTACTAGGACATCTGTATCCTGTTATATAATAATATTAAAATGAACACTGTGTTTCTTGGGTAAAATATATGGTTCTATTATAATGCTATTAATGTTACTTCTGTGTTTTCCTTCATTCCTTAGTAGAAGACGTAGCTAGACAGGTAGTTGAATTCATATTATAATCATTGATCTCTTTCATAGGATATAATATGACACATCTGCTTGTTACCATGTGTGTTATGTTATGAAACCTCTAAATGTAGTAGTGATCAACGCCCTCTATCTTGACAAATTTCAAACGCTCGTAGCGGAGCTTGACTTGTCGATCTTAACCGATCAAAAAGTTAAACAACACTTGCTGCGGTCAGGACTCAGATGGGTGATCGCTAGTGGCATTATTCAAACTGAGCGCTTCGGAGCGCACGTTAATCGTCGGTTTCGGTTGTATGTCTTAGGCCAACAGTCGTTAGGCCATGTCGAAGGCCATCGGGCGAAAACTTCAACATGGGTTGGCCACTAACCTATCCACTAATCCACACTGGGCCGTGTGGTGGATTATGGCCAAACTTCTTTCTCTGAGAGTAAGGCTTGAGTCCCAGCAGTGGGAGCAAAATGGGCGCATTATGATTATGATGAATCAACAATATATGGTGCCTGTTGTCTGTAAGAGATTGCTAAAGCGTTAAGGCCGCCAATTGTCTAATCTACTGTAGCGCTTTTTAAAAGTTTTATATTTTTTTTATAAAATTATTTATAAAGAAAGAATTTTTTGTGTTGTATTGTCTATATGAAGAATTTGCTCTTGTACGCCAAACATTACATTAAAAGGTTTTCAGGGATCGCTCTTTCATCTAAAACAATTATATTAGAGCCGAAAGAAACCCTTTTTAATGTTCTTGACCTATAATTTGATATCCTCTTATCCTACCAGTAAGTGCTTACAATCAGGTTTTACTTTGCTGTTTGTGTTCCAACAAAGAAAAACTCTTTTTCCATTGCCTTCTACGTATTTTGGAGGCCGAAATCGAAAGGTACTTCGTGAAGCTCAGTTTTATACATACGCGTGTGAATAACATCATAATCAGTCAATTAAGTATATTTCCATATCCAACACGCGGGCCTAGTATGGATTTACAGACAAACTAGCAGTAATGTTAGAGTTTTCAGACCACACGAATCGTTCAACGACAGAAGTAAGAATCATCATCACAGTAGCCGCAGCAAAGTTTGCTACATGTAATGGAACAATTGCGAATTACTAGACAGCATAGGAGGTTACGTTTTAGCTTATCTCTGCTTGTGATCTCTAAAGGATGCCAAACACCATTATATGGTCCTATCATCTACAAGAGTCTTAGAGGATCCCACCACAAAGTCATACATTCTGCCTCTAACAATACAGTTGAGTGCAAACGCTACTGCCTTCCAGTCCCAAGAAGTGAGTGAGATAGCTGAATGATTCTGATCGTGAATCATACTGATATATTATAAATTAATTACAAGCGCAATTTGAAAATTTTTATACCGACTTCTATTCTATTACTTTAGTACAAATCAGTTATTGGAGTGTAAGTCAAAAACTACAGAACTGAATTTGATAAAATTCACAACATGGGACCACACGGGAAGCACCAGCTTTCAAACAAAAAAAGAATTTTGGGAATAACAAACATAAAAAAATACAGTCCTTTTTGGATCGGTAGAAAAGTCAGCTGAACGGATTTGGATGAAATTTGCAGTGGAGATGTTTGTACGCGGGATATAAACTACTCGTAGTAAAGCTATAAAGTTTTATATAATAAGGTAGACTACGTCGTGCACAGCCAGCGTGCTTTAGTGCCATGCAGAACTGTAAAGGTTCAAGCAGTCAAAACAATGATAATTCAGAAGTAGTGACTAGGTCCAATGAACTGCTTAATTGCCTCGAAAGGACTTTTCCACATGTAGGTGTAACCGGGCAACACCGAACTATTCCTCAAATACGCTGACGCACCACACCTCGAATTCACAATTGCTTATTCCTCAATAGCACATTGCTTCAACATTAGGGTTAAGAATAAGAAAGGTCCTATTGCTATAGAGAGAAATCTATATAGAACAACAAGCACGTACGTACTTTCTAGTTTGTACGTACATCCAGGAACAGAGATAATTACACCCAATGAACGTTCAATTCTAAACTCCTTTGATAAAGTTGTTTGTTTTGTGGTGTGTGTGCTATTTGCTGGTTACTTTTTAGAGTTCTAGTTTCAGAGTTTGATAGTGAAAAGGTTATTCTTCATTTGAGACGTCGATACTATACATATACACCATTAGATACATGTTCTGACTCAGAGTCAAATCAAGTCAGAACATCAAAAGCAAATCTTCTTACAATTAAACACATTTTTAAGTATTTAGCTAGGCTAATTATGAGTAATTAATTATTAAATAATAGTAATTAATTAATCATTAACTAATAAATTAATTAGTACCTATTAATTAATTATTATTATATATGTTTTAATAATTGTTAAAAAGATATGTATTATTAATTATTACTAATTAATTAATTAATTATTTAATTAATAATAAGTAATTAATTAATTATGAGCAAAAGTACAGCTACTTCACGTATCTGTACCAATGATACTAACAATTGTTTAGGGGTGTAAGAATACTAAATACTAATACTAATACTAAGTATTTAGTAGTTTTTAGTTTAGTATTTAGTATTTAGTATTAGTAGTGTAAGAATTGTTTAAGACTAAGAGCTGCTGCCGGAACATACCGCTAGGAGATTAACGACAAAGTTTCTAGCTACTTGTTGCTAGAGATAGAGATGCTTGTAACGTGTTTCATTAATTAATATTTTAATATACTCTTGTATTCCATTTAAAATGACGATAAAAATAAGTTGTATTAAAACACACTTGTTGTGTATATAGTATTTTACCCTCTATCATAGATGATTCAGACTATATTCAAGACCCTCTATTTTAAATAGAAGACTCCGAAACCAATTACAGTAGTAACGCTACGTTCAAAAACCGAACAATACAAAAACAATCAAACGTGCAAAATACTATTAGTCGCTAAGTCTTTATCTATATAGGTAGATATAGTCTCGAATACAGAAAGCAGTGACAAAGGAAAGCGGCCCACGCACGTCCCGACCCGATGTAATCAGCCGCAGGCCTCAATCGTGCATAATCACGTGCCTTTGCAACGTCATTGCACTAGTCGTGAATACGTAAGCTCGTGTGGGGATGCATTAATTGCGAAGTCTGCGACTGTAATGCTCAACATTATGCAGATTCGATTGTGATGATGTTTGCGAAGTCTGCTGCACGTGTGTTTTGCAGCGCTATCAACGAAAAATTCTAATGTTTCTTGATTCAAATTATAATCTCGGCGTGTTAATAAACCGCTTCATTACAACTTTATAAATATAAAATGGCAATGAAGGGGTTATATAAATACTAATCTATAAACGCCGTTTAAATTTAAATAATGATATTTAGCATTGTGCACAACTTTTTGACTGTGTGCAGTACTAAATAATGTCAGCAGCATTTATAAGTAAATATTTTGATGTTATAAAGGCTGAAGAGAACATGAGCCTCCTTGGAGAAGCCAAAAGCTAATTTTAAACTTTAGTTGCTCTATTGTGAATAGTTTTCGCAGCGTACGCGATGTAAGGTAATATTTTGATATTTTTTGCACACCTTGGGTTACATTATCGAAGTGTTCATACAGTTCCCTAACTTTTTTAAATCACTCTGTAGCCTATGTTCATCAGGGATAAAGTAAGATTCTAATGGTGAAAGAATTTTTCACATCGGATCAGTAGTTACGGAGCCTTTTAAATTTAAACAAACAAATAAATCTTTCCTCTTTATAATATTATCATTAGTGTAGATTAGTGTAAATATGATTATCCACTACCCATACAATAGAGAGGAAACATTTGATAGTTTGTTTATAAAGGATAAATGCAAAAACTACATAACCCAGTCAAAAAATCCTTTCACCTGGGACCTTACTATGAGCTCTTAAAGCAGGACTTCTAGACAACTGCCCGGTTTATTCGTACCATGACAACTTTAAAGCAGGCCTGCCCAGGCCTACTATTCAAGAACCGCAGAAAAACCGTTCGGCTTGTTTTTTTTTGTATGGACTCTCGTTAACATGTCGCTCTAATGAAATCCACTCAGTTTATTAGCTTACAAACATCTAGGCGTCTGCAATGTTGGTTATAGTAAATTGTTAGAATGCCAGAGACAATATCCGTTCACCTTTGAGAAAACAATATTTGAACAGTTCACCTAAATGAGCGTCATGGTATGATTTCATTCAAAACTGTTTATGTCAGGTGTAAGAACTGCACGGAACTTGCATGGTTTCTACGAAGCTGATAGTAAGGCCCCAGTAGACAACTATATTATGCTAAAGTAAAACACGCTATATTTGATTCATCATCATCATCCATCACCGCAGCTGGTATACAATGAACGGATTACGAGGATGTGGATTGCCGGGTTCAGATTATGTAAAATGTATTTTTAAATGACGTGTTTATAAATTTAGTATTTTTGAAAACCTACTGGGCAAATGAGAAAAACCATTAACAGGAGGTGATGAATCTCTTATAAATAAGTACAATTTGAAATATTTAATACCGACTTCCATTTTGTTCAAATGTTGGAGTGTAACTCAAAAACTACTGGACCGAGTTTGATGAAATTTGAATGGGACCACATGGGAAGCACCAGCTTTCAAACAAAAATATCAAAAAACAAACAATAATTTTAAGAATCGGTCCACCCAGTCGAAAATTATGAGGTAACAAAAACAAAAAAAAAAAAAACAGACGAATTGAGTACCTCCTCCTTTTTGGAAGTCAGTAGGTAAAAATAAAGCTTTTTGCATATTATAAATGAGTCAATCTACCTTAAATTTAATATTGTCTACAAAATCCAACAAAACTCATACATAATCCAAATTTTAGCTACCAATCAACACAGTACCAAGAACAAAAGCCGTGACATTTCCTATCCCAAAAGTTTCCCAGACATTATTTCCCGAGACCCATCTAACCAGAGTCATTTAATCCGATTTAAGGGACCGTACATTAAAAAGACTCGGCGTTATAAATACAATTTACATCACAATCTGTTACAACCCCGGAGTCGGTTTCCACGTTTCTCTTATAAGCGGGCCACGAGTATACCGCTCCAAGCAAAAGCAGCAGTCAGGTTCGAGCAACTAAATCTAAATCTGCTCGAAATATATTTTATTTTATTGATATAGGAACAATAAATAAGTGAAATTATTTACATCTAAGTACATAATAAAATTCTTAATAATGTCGTCCACATTATTAAGATTTTTATTACGTACCACATTGTCTACACATTAAAATACTAGCTGATCTCCGCGGTTTTACTCGCGCGGTTATGGATGATGATGATGATGATGATGTTGATGATGATTAATCTAATATATCCTATGTTACTCAGGGTGAATGTAACTTTCCAATGGTGAAAGAATTTTTGAAATCGGTTCAGTACTTATTGAGCCAATTCGTTACAAACATACATACAAATCTTTCCTCTTTATAACATTAAGTATAGATTTGCTCAAATTATTATATTTATTGCAAATAAATAATACTATAGAACATATTTATTATATTAGAATTCGAAATATATTGTAAATTACTATAAAATTATGAATAAACGAAAGCGCGCCATTTTGTCGGCGATTCTCGGCAAATTCAGTTCGGTGCGCTTCGAATGGGTCGCAATCGCTTTGCTTTGCGTGGGGTCATTATTTACCTAGATACCTTCAAGTAAAGACGTCTCGTAACTCTCCTTCGGTTTCGTTAGTGTTTGCTGTTACACAGTTTATTATTCAAGTTGCTGGTTGTTATAAGTGATGCCGTGATTAAAACCTAGTGAACTGAATTGTGTCTTTGAATTTACACGATTAGCTACCGTACGCCCACATAGTGTCTCATAATGGTGGCCAAAACATTAAAAATATTACTAGTACGTAATTACCTTATACACAAAAAATACCTTAAAGTCCTATTCAGACCTGGGCGATATTCGCTACCGCGCGCGGTAGAGATCTCCGTCGGCAACGGTTAGCGGGGTGAGGGCATTAATCATGTCGCTGCTACTTGTTCCCGCAGCACCGGGCGGAACTAGTTTCGCCAAACAATAGAAAATACCACCTCACTAGGCGGTACAAGTTTCGCTGCAGTTATGGAACTTCATACTATTTACCCATCGAGTTCCGCGTGGTACTTTTCGCTACCCACAGCGGTAGCGAATTACGCTGAGGTCTGAATAGGCCTTAATTTCCTAATTTCTTCATATATAACATATAGAACTTTGTTATATACGTCATGTATCCGTCACTCACATTTACCGGCTCAATTAATGAAAACTATCGTGGTACCAATCGTCAAGAACAGGACAGGAGATATCTCGGAGAAGGGGAAATACCGCCCTATCTCTCTGGAGACGACTACAGCTAAAGTATTAAACAGCTTGCTTAACTCCTGCTTAGTTAAATACATGAACCTGCATTATACACAATTCAGGTTCCGCCCAGGATTATCTACTGAGAGTGCTATTTTGGGACTTAAGCATGCTGTCCGTTATTATAAAAATCGCTAATCGCCGGTATACGCTTGTTTTCTTGACCTCTCCAAAGCGTTCGATCTATAGTGTCTTATGATGTGCTGTGGAGAGGTTAAGGGATAGTCGCGTATCGATGGAGGTGGTAGGGCTATTCAGATTTTGGTATGCGAACCAAAGTAACGCTGTCAAATAGGCCAACGTTGTTTGTGAACCTTATAGATTGGAGTGCGGGGTGAGGCAAGGGGGGTTGACTTCTCCTAAGCTCTTCAATTTATATGTAAATGATCTATTAGTCGAACTAGGCAGCATGCATGTCGGATGTCGAGTAGATGGATGTGTGTAAACAACATCAACTACGCAGACGATATGGTGCTGCTGGGTGCGACGGCACGGTCGATACAAGAGATGCTGAGATGAGAGTCTGCGAGATTTAAGCTGCCTCGCATGGGCTAGTATATAATGTAAGAAAGAGCGAGTACATGATCTTTAAGATCGCCGGTGAATGCCTGAAATGACTCTCAATGTCATTAAAATTAATAGAGTAACTATATTTAAGTACCTCGGGCAATTCCTTATTGACGACCTTAAAGATAATATCGGAAACTCTTAGAAAATGTACATGGTAATTATCCCGTTGATAATTTGAATACCTCTTATGTTTGTGACCATGATAGTTTAAAAACTTATATATAGGCACAAAGCATATATTGCGTACTTACTGATGTTTGTTATTTGACTGTCAATATATTGTTGAATGTACATTTTAATTTTTTTCCAACATTATATTTTAAATACCTTCTGTAAGTTACTAAAAAACATGGATCAATGTTATCTAAAAATAAACAATTTGAATTGAATAAAGGTGCTTACTTTCATATTTTAATTAATAGCCATCTTCAGCCAACTTACATTACCCACCAAAATGACCTATAGTAACCGATCTAGGTGAATACCAAAGAGTGCACCTTGGAACTGCGTAGTTAGTAATAGTTAGGTAAGCGTGGCATAGTATCCAAGCATATAGGTAAGAACAAAGTAATCCTATCAGCTATACCTCTGATTTAAAAAATAAATTGTACTACCCATAGTAAGTACATGAGTCTTCAATTACCCTCACTTATTTTGAGTAATTCACAAATACAGTTAATTTTTATGACAAAAAAATAAAAAATGGGATTTTACCGAAAACCCTAATTGCCTTATTTTTAGGAGTCATTAGGAGTCAACGCATAATTGGTAATCATAATTGCCAATTATGCGTTGTCTCCTGAACTATCGATATTTTAATATAATTGGGCGGAATCCTTGAATTCCGCGCTTGAATCGCATGACGTGCCAACCCCGAATGCTCTGCCGGAACTTACGTAGCAATCGCCGGCAAGCGTACTCCAAACCCGCCGCACCGCCTCTTCCCATTTTTTGGAGCCGCGAGCTCCAAGTACCTTGATACGCGAATTTTACATTACAGTAAGTTTGGCCTGCTTTCTCGCTCTTGCTTACTTCATGTTAGCCATGCAATGTCAATTTCCATTTTGTAATTGGACAGCCACACTGCAAAAATCACTCACAAACTCAATCGTTGCATAGCTAACAATGAGAAAAGGGCATTCCGTACCCAAGTTCCCCCGGGAAGATACCCCTGGCGGTGTCACGGGAACTTGTATTAGGACCCGTGGCACCCTCAGGTCCATTAGTGCAGTTCTTTTGAATGTATACAATACACATGGTATTCCTTCTTACTAATAATATATGATTTAGTTTTTATTTCTAACTGAATGCGCTCCGCGGTTTCACCCGCGTGTGAATGGATGATGATGATGAATCAAAATGTATAGCCTATGTGCATCAGGGATAGAGTCGCCCCCCACCTCGAGCATCGCTGACCGCTGCCGCGGCACAGTCGCTACGCTCGCTCGCTTCGCTCGTCGTCGCACCATCGTGACTTTGCTCTGACTAAATACTCCGCGTACGTTCTGTGGGAGTAATTCTGGTCAAATGTTTGTTGTGTCGAAGCAATGACTTGTCGATAATATTTTAAATAATATTGACAGCGTAGCTGTCAATGTAGCTGTCAGTGTCAACAAAATGGCGGCTCAAGCGTTTCATTATACGCATTTTAACACACGCACCTTAGAAAACGTAAGAATTTGGTTGAATTTACCTTCCATTTTACGCATTGGGTAGTTATTTGGCAATTATTTATTCATTCTTTCGATATTTTATAAAATATTTTAAAATATTTCGGCGCAGCTCTGGCAGCTTAAATTGCATGGGAGCGCATGAGATGAACCTCCTTGACCCCCTTACAGTGGCAGACTCCCCAAATTCAGGCGACTGGTTTTAAGATCCAACCCGACTTCAATACTAAAAAGAGTGAAATAACTTGTCGATGTCGGTACCATGATAGTTCAAAAGTACTTGTTACGACCAATGTTGATGAGTCTGTGGCGGTTTAACGCCGCGCACAGTAGCCTGTGTGACACATCCTGTCACAGAGAAGTAACCTCACTTTTTGGTACAGGTTAAAAATGGCTAACGAGCTAGTTTGAGTTTTTAATGTTATGTAATGGCGCGCTTGGTCTGTTGAAGTAAAATAGGTGTTGTTGTTTAGAGACCCTTGCTATTTACAGGATCGATCGTCATCCACCGTTAATGATATTCAGCTAAAACAAGCTTTATACGTCTGTAATCAAATCAACAAAATAGGCGAAATCTTTTCAGTTATTAGAGTGTAAATAATAAACTGCTGGACAGTTTGATAAAATTTACACGGGACCTTGGAAGTATACTCTACCAACCAAAAAAATAATCATCAAAACCAGTTCATAAACAACGAAGTTATCTGCGAACATATAAGAAAAAAAAATTACTCCAAATACTATAACTAAATTTAACCAAATAATATTACTATAACTATAACTCCAATAGGACTCCAAATTAATTAAAATAATTAATTAAAATACGGTATCGGTGTGTGTGTATGTTTAATACTGCACGTTCAATTGCAATTTCTGAAAAGGGAAATAACATTAGGGAATGCATTGGAGAAATTGCGTTAAATTCATATTAAATTTACATTATTTTGTACTGGTGTACATCTGTCGCATCACTATTCGATTGGTGGATTCACGCGAACTAGTAAATAGGACCTATGATACCACTGGTACACAGATGTATGAATATCAGGACCTGGGGGTGCCACGGGTCCTAATCCAAGTTCCCGTGACTCCCCAGAGGTATCTTCCAGGGGTACCTTGGGTACGGAATGGAAAAGGGTGGGGATATAACTAACAATTTTCCCAGATATGTTATTTGTTTGAGTTTTCATAATTATGTATTCAGTGGCGGATTATTAACCATTAAGAGTTCACAACGAAGCACGAGTGTAGGTAATAAAGTACACGAAATCGTGGAACTTCGTTTTATGTTTTCTTCTTCAATCGCAAAAGTTTTACTGAGTATTTTTTTAAAGATGTTAATGTTTAATGAAGCCCCGTTTATTGAGCTAGTGAATATAGACAGCAACAGATTATTGAGTTTTGAGTAATTCGAAGTGAAGCTGTACGCAGTAAATTTACAGATTTACAGCGGGTGTTTGGTGGCTCAACTGTTAGGAGGCGATGAGGTGGCGTCTTACCCCTCCGATTACTCCGTCTAATGAGTGATAAATATTTATCGAAGGTTCGAGTGGTGGAAGAAATATTTCTCAAGCTGGAAAAGTTAATATACTTTATAGTTATGTGCATGCGATTAAATGATAAATTACATTTGATTTTATTGTTGTGGATGTTATTATCTATCTCTATAAAGACTGGTATGTTTCATCATCATCTCGGCCGTAGGACGTCCAGTGCCTCCATATGCCCCCTGCACATATATCAAAGGGACCAGCAGCCTTATTGTCTTTCTTTACGGAGAATGGGAATGGGTTTTGACATTTGAATTCCATTCTGGGCGAAACCCTGTAATCCTATTGGCTGGAACCATTGTAATGAGAATGAAGTGACATTTCATTCTCATTCAAGTTGGATCATACGGCGGCGTGTTGTAAGCAGCCTGCATCCAACGTCAGTATGATTATAGTAAAACGTAAACGTAACACAAACGCTACTTTATAATAAAACATATAAGATACAACGAATATGAGTTGCGTCATGTTCATAATATATCGCATCTAATAATAATCTAGCATATTATAAAGTGTTGATAAATCGCTGGCGTCAATAGAAACGTAACTGCAGTGGACTGTTTCCAATAGCAGAATTAGAAAACGTACCTATATAACTACGGTTCGATGGAACATTATTTCGTTAGTGAAATCGGCCCCCAGATGCGCCGCGTAATTACAAACAGAAAACTTGGATATTGCTAAGAGCTCGGGTAATCCTTTGTAAGGAAGCTTGGGTAAACGAAGATTTACTCATTTCCCTAGCATATTTTTTTTTTAGAACTGACTAATGCTGTTTGCCTCTACCGGCATTTACAGCGTCACCGGACGGTTGGCGAGCGCAGATGGCACTCAGCCAGATACGGGCGCAGAGGGCGCACCGCCTAAGGCGAGCGTTGAAGACGCTTCGTCGCAAGGAGAGGAGTAGGCGACTTGCTCAA
Organism: Selenia dentaria; assembly: GCA_917880725.1. Classification (NCBI taxonomy): domain Eukaryota; kingdom Metazoa; phylum Arthropoda; class Insecta; order Lepidoptera; family Geometridae; genus Selenia; species Selenia dentaria. The sequence goes on from OU862886.1 coordinate 35,534,319, forward strand.
GGGCACCACTAAGGTACGGACCTCGGCTTGGGCCGTCGCCAGGAGAGAGGGGAGTCGGAGAGAACCGCCCCGGTACATAAGTGTACCGTTGAAAGTGGGCCCTATGAATTTTTACTCTACGACTATTTGGAGAGAATCTAACCAAGACATAATTTTTGCCTCGAGCTCGCCGGCGAGCTCGGTGTTTGACTGTGTTTTCCTCTTAACCATAAGGTTTAGAGTTAAACACAGTCAACCTTGTGTACCTCGCCCACAGTCATTACCTCGGCCGGAGCCTACACTGTGATCTGAATCACTACCTTGACTGGGGCTACAAACGGAAATACCTCGCCTCCCCCCATTTCCGCGACATGGGTCCACACCGCGACCAGGATCGTCGCCTTGTGCACTCATGACTGTACTTTGGGTGGGGCCACAATAAGAAACTTGAGTACCTCGCCCACAGCCGTTACCTTTTTTTTTTTTTTTGTGACGAGGGGGAGATCTTCTACAAGATACTCCACTGCATAGAGGGTACAGTGGAGTTATGTGAGGTTCTCTGCGGCTCTATGAAGACTCACTAAAACCCCCCCGGTGGCCAGCCTCAATGCCTGTCAAAGGGCTCTGAGATCTCCTAAGGAACGCACCGGAACCCTTCTCACACAGCGCCTGTAGCACATCCAAAATCCACCTCGCCCACAGCCGTTACCTGGGCCGGAGTCTACATCGAGGCCCCGGCCTCGATGTAGACTCCTGCCCGCACCGTGGCTGGGACTACAATCGTGTGTGTGTGGATTACCTCGACTGCGACTGGAGCTGCAAAGATCTCGGCCGGAGCCTACAATGCGATCGGGATCACAGCCCTGGTCGGGTCTACAACCATTACCGGGGTTCCCTTGGGACGACGCTAAAGCTGCCGAAGTAACGGCTGCGATGGGGTCGTCCGGGTCACCCAAAATATGCCTTGGACGGCGACGGGGGGGAAGGAAGTGGGGATCGGTTATGTCAGTGGAGTAGTTCGCCGCTTCGACCACGAGGGGATTCGAGTGGTGGGGAGCTTTGTCGAAGTGGCGGCGGGAGCAGTCTTTCATATACTGCGTAACAGAGGGGAGGGTGAAATCGCAGTGCAGTTCGGCGTTCCGCAAGTACCACGGAGCGCCCACTGCCCTGCGCATAAAGCGATTTTGAATCACTTGAAGTTTGTGGAGGTCGTGTTTCTGAGCATGGGCGAACGCTACAGATGCGTAAGTCATGATTGGGCGGATGCAAAGTTTGTAAAGAGTCGTCTTATTTCTAAGAGACATTTTACTGTTTTTGCCTATGAGGGGATTAAGACGACCCATAATGAAGGCCGCCCTATTGCGAACAATCTGGATGTGTTTCGCGAAAGTGAGTTGGCGATCAAGGGTGACGCCCAGGTATTTGGCAGATTTAGCCCAAGGGATGGGTTCGCCGAATAGGACTATGGGTGACGGCATGAGAGTCCGCCGGGTCTCAGTGAAGTACACTGCTGCACTTTTGCTAGGATTTACTGCAATCCGCCATTTACGAAACCGTGCACCGATTACGGTGATGGCTCGTTGGATGGCGCATCTCTGCCTGACCTTGAACCACCCAGTAGAGTAGATTGCAGTATCATCCGCAAACTGAGTGATCTGTACATTAGGTTCAGATCGTGGGATGTCGCTGGTGTACAGCGAGAAGAGAATGGGTGAGAGTACAGAGCCCTGAGGGACACCTGCGTGAATGGGATGCGGGGAGGAAAGCGTTCCCTCGGTGCGATAGCTAAACGTTCGATCCCTGAGAAAGTCTTGTAAGATGAGTACAAGACGGTCTGGCACACCCAGTTGGTACAGGTTGAATATCAAGCCGTTGTGCCAGACTTTGTCGAACGCTTTCGCTACGTCGAGGAAGACAGCTATGGTCCCTTGCGGCTTTGGTTTCTTATTGAAACCGCCTAGGATGTGCTCCGTTACGCGGTGCACTTGTTGGACGCAAGAGTGTTTGGCTCTAAAACCAAATTGCTCATCGGGAAGGAGGTTATTGGACCTAACGTGGGACCAGAGTCGGTTCACAATGAGCCGTTCGTAAATCTTCCCCAGAGAGCTGAGGAGACTTATGGGACGGTAGCTGGAGGGCTCGGCTGCCGGTTTGCCTGGTTTGTGAATACCAATGACAATGGCATGCTTCCAAGTGTCTGGGAAGGAGCAGTTGCTCATAGCCGCATTGAAGATGCTAAATAAGAGATGGACTAGTGGGACTGAGAAGTGTTTGATCACCTTGTTGCTGATACCATCAGCACCAGGGGATTTACGGGTCTTGAGGCTCTTGATCAGAGACACTACCTCGGATGATTTTACCGGTGGGAGGAGTAGGAGGTCAGAGATAGACATAGAGCTCTTACGTTCGACTTCAGATTCCACCGAATCGAGGTGATTCTGGTCGACGTGATCTACATTGAGAGTACACTGAGCCTCAAGACTAAGAGCTAAACACTCAGCTTTGTCTTCGTCAAGGAACGCTATGGAGAGGGGAGGTGGCCTAATGAGTGGAGGCATTGTCTGTTGTCCGTCAAATTTCAGAGCTCGAGCCAACTGCCAGTATGCCTGGTGAGTTGACTCAATCTCTGACAGTTTGTCGTCCCACCTTTGATCACGCAGCTCACTTATGCGTTTCTTTACAGCACGCTGTAAATAGCGCATGGTGGCTTTGTTCTCTGGGGTCGGCATCGAGTCATACGCCCTAGTGGCGGCGTTCTTAGCTGTCAGTAACCTCCTCGCACCCTCGGGCAGTTCGAAGCGTCGACCATCCGTCACTTGGACCTGCTTTGAGGATTCACCTACTGCGGTACGGAGGTGGTCACTGAGAGCCTCGATCGCAATTGATACGTCTTCTACTGTCTGTATGTCATCGGGGATTCTATCGAGTGCGGGTCTCTAGCATCATCTGTAAGATAGATAGATAGATAACGCTTTATTGTACATAAAACAAACGTGGATACGTTTAATATACAATTATCAATACTGTTGTATAATGGGCGGTCTTATCGCTTATAAGCGATCTCTTCCAGACAACCTTTGGATGGAGAGAAATAATGATACACAAATAGACGGCAATGTATTTGAAAAACAACGTCAAAAGTAATTAAATTACATAAACTACACAAATATAACTTAATATAAATAAATAAATATTTATAACAAATAAATAAATAAATATATAAATACATATATATTACATATATATAAGATATACATAACTATTGAGTATCGACGACAAAACCCTACCGTGGTAATCAGCTATCTCTTTCTATCGATATAAATAGTAATCATCTATCTCATTCTATCGATAGCTCATAGCTCGATAACGACTCATCAACATTTACGGCGAAGTAAAATGTCGACTTATGGCTCCGATATCGAAACTATTCCGTGGCGCTATAGAAACGATCGCTTTTATAGCTTAGCCTCGTTAATGTGGGACTTGGTGTCGTTGTATAAGAGGACATATTTCGTGTTTATAGTGTTATTATGATATGAAGTTTAGTATTTTCGCACCTTTCTTTTTTATCATTTTATATGTATAAAAATAATGCAATGCTATACATTCAATCTATAGGTACTACGATCAAAGATTTAAGTATTTGTAGAATGTAATTATTAAATCTGTTTACGTAAATTTCTTCAAATAACATATTATTCAAAAACACTTACAAGTCAGTAGGTTAGTTAGAAAAGTTTTGAAAACTATTATTTTTAAAAACAAATATTATTATATAATAAATATATTATTTATAATTAGATACTCATAAATTAAACTAAAGAACAAAGCGTTTAAATCGAGGTATCGGATTTAAAGCATTTCCCGTTCGTCTTCGGGTTGCGAATTTGCGAGTAAACATTGAGATACTGAGGTACTATTGTTTACTTGAATTGTTAGTATGTATTTTATATTATAATTTTATTAAAGATGTTTTCATGTAGATTATAATAAGTATATTTAGACCATTTTGTAGTAAATACATATAACGATAAGTAATTTTTGTAATTTAGCTGACGAATATTAAATTTTAAGAACAGATGTTTTTCTAGATAAACCTAACATTGGTTTTAAGGCAACATTAACCATCGATATCGATTCTCTTTTATAAATAAATAAATTTAAAAAAATATATATATAAGAGGCGAGAAATTTTGACTTAGTATATGACCTTTTGTATTATATACCGTCTTGTTGGTGCTACGCCAGGTCAGACATCGTGCCTCAAGGCATATATATAATGTAGTATAATAGTATGCAGCTTCACATCATGTGTTGTGTTTAACTAGTAGCCTAGCCAGTCGCCATATTTGGGCAATAATATAATCGTTTTATTGGAACCAAACTACTATGTCCAGGAATTGCGACATGTGTGGTTAAAGGGAACTGAAAGAAAGTGAGTATTGGTACAGTATCTATGTATTAATGGCTGCCCAGCTCAGACTCAATTTCTCCAGTGCTAGTGCGTACCACGGTTATAGCCGTGTGCGTGTTTAATTTCTTTGGACCACATGGTGAAAGAAGATCGTTTCATTGGCCAATTATTAGCATCTTTTGTTTCTATTCTTTACTTTATGAACATCCCAGAATCCTTCCTCAGTGGATGCTTCCAACATAAAAGGCATTCACTGTGAAGAAAAATTAAGTCTGTTATCACAACGGTTGAGGTTTTGCTTTGATGTATCAGTCAGTCAGTACTGTAACCGATCCTTTGAAAAAACAACAATCAGGGGTTTCTTGACACTTAAACAAACATGACGTTTCTAGTAATGAGTTTTAACTCACTGTCGGTTTAGCGCTAGACGAGTCAACATCTTCTCTGAGGATGCTTCGTGTAGAGGCGAATTTAGAATCAGAATCAGAATCAGAAAAAATATTTACAACAAACTAGCATCAATTTAAACAAAACAATACAATAAATATTATTAAAGAAAATTAATTTGTCGCAAAACGGCCTCAACTAAGCGTTGTCCTGGTCGACCGACCAGCGCTGGTCTTCCGTTGTAGCCGTTTGGGTGACTTCACAGACGAACTTAAGAAAAAGAACCTCATAATCTACCTTAACATAATTATCTTGATGTGCTTTCCTAAAATGTTATATACAAAATAAAATAATATGCAAATGCTTGTATATAAAATAATGTTTGCTAAAATTATGTATAAATAAATAATTTAATTATTAATAATAATTTAGTTGATTGGGTTGTTTGTGTGTTGCTTATTCTGTATATATCCTATTTGCATTTTGACTGACTGTTCTACTGTTGAATTGTAGTAATAAAGGTGTATATGACATTATTATATGATAAAATAAACTGCTTTGGCGTTAATTTGCAGTGCATTGTTTACATTAATTGCTTCCAGTTTGAATGCACCCAAAATATAGTTTCATATTACTGCATCGATGGGTCAAAAAAATTGTCTAACTGTCATGGTTAATGAAATACAGCTTGGTAACAGACAGGCATACGGACAGGTAGACAGACAAACAGACGGACGGACAGCGAAGTAAGAAGGTTCTTACCTTATTACAGTAATAGTAATAAAGTCCCTTTTTACCCTTTGGCTACGGATCCCTAAAAATGCGACACCTGAATGCGTGAATTCATTCTGATTTACTGAGGTACGAGTATTTATCTGCTTTTTTGTTTAATTTTAAATGTATAATACATGTTAACCTAGACATACGTACTACGTACACTGTTACATTATGGTAATGGTGACTCACAAGAAATGCAGAAATAATATGTAGTACTTAAGATTAATCGTAGATGGCGCGCCACTGTGAGCACAAAATGCTCAATCGCGCAAGAGTTTGTCGCACAGAAACTGAAGTGCGCATTTTGAATTTTTGAATAATTCACTCTTTTTCAACCTGATACAAGTACGGGTTTATGGGACTTAGTACAGTGTCATATTCTGCAATCTACAGAATTACATGGCACTGTTACGTTATAGTAGTGGTGGCACATCCACATCCTGCAACCTACAGAATTACATGGCACATGGCACTGTTTAAAGTAGTGATGGCACATCCACATCCTGCAACCTACAGAATTACATGGCACATGGCACTGTTTAAAGTAGTGATGGCACATCCACATCCTGCAACCTACAGAATTACATGGCACATGGCACTGTTTAAAGTAGTGGTGGCACATCCACATCCTGCAACCTACAGAATTACATGGCACATGACACTGTTTAAAGTAGTGGTGGCACATCCACATCCTGCAACCTACAGAATTACATGGCACATGGCACTGTTACATTAAAGTAGTGGTGACACATCCACATCCTGCAACCTACAGAATTACATGGCACATGGCACTGTTACATTAAAGTAGTGGTGACACATCCACATCCTGCAACCTACAGAATTACATGGCATATGGCACTGTTTAAAGTAGTGGTGGCACATCCACATCCTGCAACCTACAGAATTACATGGCACATGGCACTGTTACATTAAAGTAGTGGTGACACATCCACATCCTGCAACCTACAGAATTACATGGCACATGGCACTGTTACATTAAAGTAGTGGTTGTTTGATTCTTCGATGAAGTGTGGACTGTTGTAGGTCGTTCCAAATAAGAAATCCAGGCTTGGCACAGTCAAAAACTATTTATTATAATTTTATCACTTACAACACGTCTTGGTTACAACAGCGATAGGAGGAAGAGAGAATGAACGATCCAGAGACTCATCGAGCTCTGTCAATACAGATTATATAATACTATCATAGACTTGTGTTGCTAGCAACATACTGCCGGCCAGAAAAATTACAATAAACCAAGTTAAACTGAGTGACAAAACTTTCACTTTAAAATGATCAAGAGTATTACAATTATTTTCCATTATTCCTGACAATGTTCTACGCTCTGTGACAAAATATAATCATTATAGCAAACTGTGTTCTTATTTACTAAGTTTATAAGTATTAGGAAAATGCTACAACATAAAGTACCTATTATTGGTAAGTAGTTACATACAGTAGCCTACATAGAAAGAATAAACCGCATTTTCGAATATGCTATGGTTTTTTTTGAAGTTAACAACATAGTTAGATTATGTAAAACTAAATATTTTTAAACAATATCCTAGATATTTAACTTTGACATGCTTTATCTTAAACTAGATTAACTTATGTGACTGTGTCACACCAAGAAATGTTGCTTGACAGCAAGAACACTGTGTAGCATAACACATATTAACCAAAAATAAAAGCTTCAGTAATTAACAGTAAAAATTATAATGATAAGAACTTATTAACTAGTTATCTATACGTAACACACTTATGCACTGCAATGACCTATTGTACAACTTTCCATCAGCTGTTTTAAGCTGAAAAGCTCTAACCTTCCCGTCCTTTCCGGGAAAGACTTTCACGACCCGTGCCATGGGCCACACCAATGGTGGAGCATTTGCATCCCTCATGAGTACTAAAGCACCTATAGTTAAATTAGGCATAGCATGACACCACTTATTTCTATTTTGTAAAGTGTTTAAATAGTATTTGTACCAAGCATTCCAAAATCTTTGCTTTAATTGAATACTTTGCTGCCAAAATGAAACCCTATTGACTTTAGTTTCTGAAATATTTGTTTCTGGATACATTGTTAAGGCTGATCCTATTAGAAAGTGCCCTGGAGTAAGATAGCAGTAGTCGTTTACATCCTGAGAGAGAGGTAACATTGGGCGCGAGTTAAGGACCGCCTCAATTTGACATAATACGGTACTTAATTGTTCATACGTTAATTGAGCATCTAATATGATTCGTTTTAAATGGAATTTCATGCCTTTCACCGACGCCTCCGCAAGTCCAGCGAATACTGGGCTGTAACTTGGTGTGAAATGAAACTTTATACCTTGCTTAGCTGCATAAGCTTGCACAGGCGTCTGATGATAGGCAGAACTTAATAAATTGTACAGCTCAGCTAGCTGGTTCCTTGCCCCACGAAAGCATCCACCATTGTCACAATAGACGTCGCTGGGCAAGCCACGTCTGCTTATAAATCGTTTAAAGCTCGCCAAAAAGGCCTCAGTGGAAATGTCTGAGGTTAATTCTAAATGAATTGCTTTGGTGACAAAGCAAACATATACGCACACATAGCCCTTCGTGATTATGGCTTTTCGGATTCTTGAATTCTTAACTTGGACTGGCCCAGCGAAGTCGATGCCTATCTTCTGGAATGGTCGGCATGCAGTTACTCTGTCCTGAGGCAAGGAACCCATTAGCTGCCTCGCTGCACCAGCTTTCATCCTGAAACATACCAAGCATTTGTGAGTTTTTTTTTTAACCTGTCTTATCCCATTTATAAACCAATATTTTTGGTTCAAGTTAGCCAGCAGCGATTTCGGCCCAGCATGCAATAGCCTAATGTGCTCATTTGATATTATTAGACCAGTTATCCTAGATGCCTTGGGCAAAATGATAGGGTGTTTCTGAGATAGAGGTATATCAGAGTTATCTAGTCGCCCACCTACTCTAAGCAATCCCTTCTCGTCTATGAACGGATGTAGAGATTTCAGTGGACCTTGCACACAGTCGCCGTTACGCAATAATTGCAAATCATTTTTAAAATGAATACCTTGCTCATGCTTTATTATAGTATGCAAGACTTGCTCCAACTCATCAGAACTAAGCACCTTATTAGCATTTTTTGTACTACTTCTAACATTGTGACAGAACCTAAAAACATATCCTAAAACCCGTATCATCTTTTCTAAGTTGGAATATCTTTCTAGGAAATTTTGAAGAAATTCGTTTGAGTAGACAGTGGTAAGCACTACCTTATTATCAGTTTTATTTTTCATCTCAGGTAATTCAACAGGTAAGTCTAATTTTACATTTTTATTAAAGTCATATTTACCTTGCAGAAACTTTGGCCCCTTCCACCAGAGGTCGCTATTCGAAAGCTCCTGTGGAGTAATACCCCTACTAATAATGTCAGCAGGATTATCTACCGATGGTACATAAGACCATGCCCACTTGCTAGTTTTTTGCTGAATTACACTCACTTTGTTTGCTACATAAGCTTGTAGTTTGGTAGCATGAGTAGCTATCCAAGCTAAAGTTATTTTTGAATCCGTAAACAAATAAACTCTATCATGAATGTTAATGACCTTAGATAAGGTGCCATGGACCCTTTCCATGAATGTAGATAAAAGCAAGGCAGCATTTAGCTCTAATCGTGGGATACTTAGAGGTTTTGAGCGTGGATTAACTCGCGACTTAGAACAGAGCAAGTATAACTCAGGCATACCTGTTTTGTCGACCACACGCAGATAGATACAGCAACCGTACCCCGTTGTACTTGACGCATCAGCGAAACCTATTAGCTGCACTTCAGCTGCATCAGCTGTTGGAATGTGTCGATCTAAATAGATTTTTTGCATAGTAGCTAGACCTTTGGAAAACTCTAACCATTCATCGGCCAACTCGTCAGGCAAGGAAGCATCCCACCCTATATTAAGCGACCATAACCTCTGCATGAAACTCTTTGCTTTTATGATAACAGGCCCAGCAAAACCCATCGGATCATAGAATTTAGCCATGTAACTTAGCACTTATCTTTTTGTGATTTGATTGTTATTGAAAGCTGTAGGACTGCTGATTATGAAACAGTCTTTTTTAATATCAAATGTGAGCCCTAAAGCTTTCATGCTTAAATTATCTTGCAGCAAATCAAGCTCAGCAAATTGCTGGCCTCTTTCAGGTATATCTGACAGAACTCCAGGTGTATTAGAAGCCCATTTGTGCAGGCCAAAGCTTGCATAACTTAGCATTTCAAGCAGTTCATTTTTCGCATTAATTAATGTATTCAAATCGGCACATGAATATAAAATGTCATCGACATATGTGCAATTTTTAATTATGTATGAAGGAAAGCCGTGCTCATATCTATTTGCAAGCTCCAATAAACAGCGTGTTGCCAAGTAAGTTGATGACTTAACGCCATACATCACAGTATCAAGACGCATGCATTTTACAGCTTGATTAGGGTTCTCGCGCCATAAGATATTCTGGAGCGAAGTGTGTTCCGGGTTTACCATGATATTGCGGAACATTTTTTTGATATCAGCATTTAATGTATGTTTTCCAGTTCTGAACAGTAAAACAATATCAAATAATTCTTTCTGAACCATTGGCCCATTTAGCATAATATCGTTCAATGAGACCTTATTAGCTGTTTTCATAGAGGCATCATACACTACCCTTGTTCGTGTGCTTTTGCTGTGTTCATTTATTACAGCATGATGCGGCATGAAATAAATTGGGTCTTCACTGAAATTGTATGAAGCAAGGTCTACATAGTGCCCATGACCAAGCTCAATATATTCGTCAATAAATTTTTGATAATCTGTTAACAAATTAACATTCTTATGTAGCCTTCTTTCTAGACTATAAAATCTATGCAAAGCTAAGTCAAATGAATTTCCTAATATTTCAATAATATTTTCTTTTTCTAATTTTAATGGTAGATCTACTTGGAATTTTTTATTCTCAAGCTTCACTGATTTAACAAAAACATTCTCAGCTAAATTATGCTCTGAATCCCCCTCAATTAGTATTTCCGGAACACGCTCCACCTCCCAAAATTTTTTAATATTTTCGGTGACATCAGAGTTACATGTAGTGCATAAAAGAGATACAACCTGTTGTTTTATGATGCTTGATTCGAATGCTCCAGCGATGACCTGGCCAAGCTTGGTATTCAAGATGCACAGAGATGATGGATCCGACGAAGATGAAGAGTAACTACTACAGGCATTTAAGTTCTCCGCTTCAGTTGGCAGGAGCAGCTGAAAAATCACATCACACCCAATGAGCATATTAATCTCCGATGGTTCGTTGAAGCTTGGATCTGCCAGAGTGATACTAGGGGGTAGCTTAAGGCCCTCAATGTTTATTGGTATCTGCGGCAACAAACAGGTTATTTTTTCTACTACATGACAGTTGATTAGTGTCTTAAAATCGGATGTAAGGGAATGAATATTTAATGGCATACAATAGCTGACTTTATTTTTGCTCTCTGTCACACCAATAAGGTTTATGTCTACTCGCTCAGGTGTGTGTCCCAGAACTTTAATAGCCTTTGTAGTGATTAGAGACACTTGTGAGCCAGTGTCTAATATGCACTTGATGTGCACTTCCCTACCATCTTTGGCAAATGTTTTGATACGAGCTGTTGGAATCAAAACATTGTTGTTTTGAGAGGAGCGACCAGATATGAGCACTACTGGATCTGCAGAGTTACTTTCTTCGGGGTGCAAGAGCGTGTGATGGCTCTTTTTACACATTGAACACTTAAAATGAAATCTGCATTTTCCATTATGAGGATTCAAACAAATAGTGCATAATTTTTTATCATTAGCAAAAGAAATTCTTTCTTTAGAAGGCTGCAATTTAAATTTGTTGCAAGAAAATAATTTATGGTCGGAACACTTACAGAATAGACATTCAGTTGAGCCCTTCGCTGCAGCTGCCAATGTTACCTTGGACTTTCCTGTTGTGCCAGGTTTTTGCTTCATGTCTACTTGTGCAGGATACTCCGATGAAGTTTCCAGTGATAAGGCTCGTTTTTCCATGTAGCCTAAAAATTCTTCAACTGTTGGATCCTTATCCTGAGCTCGATCAAGCTGGTAAGCCCTGGCAGTGTAAGTGTCTAACTTACGCATTAGGACAGTCAGTAGTATGGCATCCCAATGCTTTACAGGAACTTCTAGATTTTTTAGAGCCACCAGGTTTTGTCGGACAACTGAAATAAAATCCCTAATATTTTTAGGAGAAGCAAATTTGGGCAATTTGTCAATGTCCAAAAGACAGCTTACATGTTCTGTAGTGATTCTATATTTATGAAAATAACGTTTCTTTAGAAGGAGCAATGCCTCCTCATAGCTTTGCCCTACTAAAGGTAAGTTTTTAATTAAATCGAACGGTTCCCCAAGTAAAAAAGATCTCAAGTAATACAACTTTTGAATATTATCAAGGGTTTTGTCGTTGTGAAACACAGATTTAAAAGTTTCAATAAATGTAACATATTGTGAGTATTGCCCCGAAAAGCTTGGTATGCTTATGTTTGGCAGTTTCGTCCTAGAAATACTACTGCTACCTTGCTCCAGAGGTTTCTGTTCCTTATTGGAACTACTCAACAAGTTAATTTTTGCATTGAACACGGTTAAACAGTGAAAATATTTGTTTTCAACCTCAACAATGTTTTCGTCATCACTAGAATTTAACAGCAATATTTCTTTATTGTAGCTTTCGTACTCGTTAAAACTAGTAATTAATCTATCACGCTTCGCAATTAGCGCTTCTAATGCACTACTTTCGATATCCTTTTCGTTACAAGCAAACGTGTAAAGTCGAGTAATCATACCTTTGGTGTAGCCCCTATTCACATTAAGTTTTCTCATGCTTTCCTCCATATTGTTATCAATTGAGCACAACAGTAACTTATAACAATAATACTTCGGTAATTGTAGCGTATTGTAATGACAATGCACTTAATTTTACGCATAAAAACGCACAATACACAAAATTGTTTTGCACAAGAAAAAGCATACAATGATGAAATCAAAATGGCGATTGGCGAACGATGAACGAATGAACGGACAAAACGGAGCGTCGTTGTTCACGTGGTACTTCCGTCGCTGCACTGACTGTTCGTTCGCTTGCACTACTCGCAGACTCGTCCTCACTCTTTCTTCCACAGGTCGAAGTCGCTTGCTATCTTGCTCACCCTCTTTGACAATCGACTGAATATCGATTTCGTAGCATATATTGTTTGACACGTTGCTCCCTCTCGCGCACTGGTAATGGCAGCGCGCGCAGCTCCCGCCGAAAGGAATATGTTGAATAACTGACGCTGATCTGATGTATGTTTTCGTCCTCTTGAATCCCGTGTGGCAGCTCGTATGACGAACCTTGCTTTTTTACTCGCACGCAGAGGAAAGGAATGATTGTGATGTTTCGAGTTTTGACCACGCAGCACGTAGAAACGATGCAATGCTTGAACTCTTATATGGCTCGAACTGACCAATGTTTGATTCTTCGATGAAGTGTGGACTGTTGTAGGTCGTTCCAAATAAGAAATCCAGGCTTGGCACAGTCAAAAACTATTTATTATAATTTTATCACTTACAACACGTCTTGGTTACAACAGCGATAGGAGGAAGAGAGAATGAACGATCCAGAGACTCATCGAGCTCTGTCAATACAGATTATACAATACTATCATAGACTTGTGTTGCTAGCAACAGTGGTGGCACATCCACATCCTGCAACCTACAGAATTACATGGCACATGGCACTGTTTAAAGTAGTGGTGGCACATCCACATCCTGCAACCTACAGAATTACATGGCACATGGCACTTTTTAAAGTAGTGGTGGCACATCCACATCCTGCAACCTACAGAATTACATGGCACATGGCACTGTTACATTAAAGTAGTGGTGGCACATCCACATCCTGCAACCTACAGAATTACATGGCACATGGCACTGTTTAAAGTAGTGGTGGCACATCCACATCCTGCAACCTACAGAATTACGTGGCACATCCACATCCTGCAAACTACAGAATTACATGGTACATGGCACTGTTTAAAGTAGTGGTGGCACCTCCACATCCTGCAACCTACAGAATTACATGGCACATGGCACTGTTTAAAGTAGTGGTGGCACATCCACGTCCTGCAACCTACAGAATTACATGGCACATGGCACTGTTACATTAAAGTAGTGGTGGCACATCCACATCCTGCAACCTACAGAATTACATGGCACATGGCACTTTTTAAAGTAGTGGTGGCACATCCACATCCTGCAACCTACAGAATTACATGGCACATGGCACTGTTACATTAAAGTAGTGGTGGCACATCCACATCCTGCAACCTACAGAATTACATGGCACATGGCACTGTTTAAAGTAGTGGTGGCACATCCACATCCTGCAACCTACAGAATTACGTGGCACATCCACATCCTGCAAACTACAGAATTACATGGTACATGGCACTGTTTAAAGTAGTGGTTTTTTATTTATTTAATACTGGCAACACCAAGTTCATTGAATGAATGACGTAACTCAGTTGTCATGTCCCTTTTACCAAAATGGCGGATCGCGGTCGGAATAATGTGCGGAAGAGGTAAGAATTATTTTGTTTTTTTCTTGTTTATGTTTCCGATATGACCATAAAAAAATATTTTTCTTAGTGCTATGGTTGGTGGCTAAATATATATAACATAAATTGTATCACTCGATTATTATTTTGATTCTTGGGTGCGTAGACTTGGCGCCGTCCGATATATCGTACGTTATGCACAGCGGTCTTTCAAGCGTGGTGTTTTTTTTTGCTTTTACAGCTTGGCAGTGCATGAAATTCTATCCGCTTTAGAATGCGAAGATGATGACGAGAGCAGAGGAAACCTTATTTATGTTGAACCACCTATTGAACGCGGTGATCAGGCTACGGATGAAGACAGTGACAAGTCTGACGAGGAGCATAATGCAAACCTCAACCACTTGGGTCGCATGCTACTAGAAAGTGGGTGTGAACTGCGACGCTTACGGCATGACAGTGATGCTGCTGGCCCTTCAACATCTTCAGGTATCCAGTCATCAAATACTCAAAATTTACTGGTGCCTTCAAGTGATGAAAGTGATGACGAAGATAATGAACCACTGTCTTCTTTGATAGCTTGCAACAATCCACCTAAAAAGGCGCCACTGGCTAAGAAAAAAAGGACGACGCTGTGGAAAAAACAAGAACCAAATTTTACTTGTACAGAGTATAACCCACAACCACCTTCAGAAGAAAGTCGGAATTGTAATGACCCTCTGGACTTTTTCAAGCTTTTTTTTCACAAAGATTTACTGAAGCAAATTGTTGACCAAACGAATCTTTATGCTGGACAGAAAAATAAGTCTTTGATGGTGACTGAAGACGAAATATATGTTATCTTGGGTGCTATGTTATTATCGGGCTATGTCAAGTTACCAAACAAAAGACTTTATTTTTCTAAGGACAATGATGTACCAAAGATACTTGCGGAAAGTATAAGGTGTAACAGATTTGAATCCATACTTCAAAATTTACATTTGAATGACAATAGTCAAATGGGAATATCATCCGACAGGCTGTATAAGTTGCGTCCCCTGCTAGATAGTTTAGGTGAATCTTTCCAAAAACATTATGGAGTAGACGAACATTACAGCATTGATGAAAGTATGATCCCATACTATGGTAAGCACTACGCTAAACAATTTATCAGAGGAAAACCAATAAGGTTTGGATTCAAAAATTGGGCGTTGTGTGCTAGTACTGGATATATGGTGGCTTTTAGTTTGTACACTGGTAAAAGTTCCGAAAAAAGAGAGTTCGGGCTAGGAGGGGATGTTGTTCTAACCCTCATAGCCTTGGGGAAATTGCCAAGTAACAGTGGCATAAAAATATATTTTGACAATTTTTTCACATCCTTGAGTTTGATGAGACATCTCAGAGAGCTTGGCTACTATGCTACTGGCACACTTCGAGCCAACCGTACAGAAAATTGTCCATTGAAAGATGTCAATCTGTTCAAGCGGGAAGAGCGAGGTTACAGTGACTATAGAATGTCCGATGACGTATTTGTGTGTCGCTGGAATGACAATAACGTGGTTACAGTAGCAACCAACTTCGAAAACCTAGCCATGACGTCTGCTGTTCGCTGATCTAACGAAAAAAAGGCAAAGGTTTCCCTTCCCCAGCCATCATTGATTGCTAGCTACAATAAACACATGGGTGGGGTGGACAAATGCGACCAAGCTGTTGCTAACCTACGCACAAGAATGCGCATTAGAAAATGGTGGTGGCCGATTTTTGCGTACTTTTTGGATGTGTCAGTGGTAAACAGTTGGTTACTCGCAAGAAAAAACGGCTGCAATAAAGAGGCGGAATCTTTATTCCAATTTAGGAGATATGTGGCTCGAAGCTTGTTAGTCACACATGGAACCCCACCGCATCAAGGACGCAAGCCAGCTAAGCCTCTGTCCACCACACGGTATGACGGAAAAGAGCACTGGATAGTTCCAATAAGCACAGAGCGCCGTTGCGCTTATCACTGCGGGGGGAAATCCAAATTCAGGTGCCATAAATGTGATGTAGGCCTTCACCCGAAGTGTTTTATGGACTACCATGTAATGAGTACCACGTGAAAAACCCGTTTCACTTAAGTCTTCCGTATTCATTGCCTTTTTGTAATAAATTATTGTCACAATTTCAACAGTTTTATTCATTTGTATTAGATCACCTATTATGTATCGCATGGTTCCGCTGTGCATAGCGTCCGATTTAACGGACGGTCCATAAAATCAAAACTAAAACAAAATTAATTATTTTTTCTTCAATTACTTATTAAAATAGCCCCAAAAATTAAATACTATCAATAAAAGTTGTAATACATACATAAAATAACTTTATGCTCTAATGGGTTAAAGTAGTGGTGGCACATCCACATCCTGCAACCTACAGAATTACATGGCACATGGCACTGTTACATTAAAGTAGTGGTGGCACATCCACATCCTGCAACCTACAGAATTACATGGCACATGGCACTGTTTAAAGTAGTGGTGGCACATCCACATCCTGCAACCTACAGAATTACATGGCACATGGCACTGTTACATTAAAGTAGTGGTGGCACATCCACATCCTGCAACCTACAGAATTACATGGCACATGGCACTGTTACATTAAAGTAGTGGTGGCACATCCACATCCTGCAACCTACAGAATTACATGGCACATGGCACTGTTACATTAAAGTAGTGGTGGCACATCCACATCCTGCAACCTACAGAATTACATGGCACATGGCACTGTTACATTAAAGTAGTGGTGGCACATCCACATCCTGCAACCTACAGAATTACATGGCACATGGCACTGTTTAAAGTAGTGGTGGCACATCCACATCCTGCAACCTACAGAATTACATGGCACATGGCACTGTTACATTAAAGTAGTGGTGACACATCCACATCCTGCAACCTACAGAATTACATGGCATATGGCACTGTTTAAAGTAGTGGTGGCACATCCACATCCTGCAACCTACAGAATTACATGGCACATGGCACTGTTACATTAAAGTAGTGGTGGCACATCCACATCCTGCAACCTACAGAATTACATGGCACATGGCACTGTTTAAAGTAGTGGTGGCACATCCACATCCTGCAACCTACAGAATTACATGGCACATGGCACTGTTTAAAGTAGTGGTGGCACATCCACATGCTGCAACCTACAGAATTACATGGCACATGGCACTGTTACATTAAAGTAGTGGTGGCACATCCACATCCTGCAACCTACAGAATTACATGGCACATGGCACTGTTACATTAAAGTAGTGGTGGCACATCCACATCCTGCAACCTACAGAATTACATGGCACATGGCACTGTTACATTAAAGTAGTGGTGGCACATCCACATCCTGCAACCTACAGAATTACATGGCACATGGCACTGTTACATTAAAGTAGTGGTGGCACATCCACATCCTGCAACCTACAGAATTACATGGCACATGGCACTGTTACATTAAAGTAGTGGTGGCACATCCACATCCTGCAACCTACAGAATTACATGGCACATGGCACTGTTTAAAGTAGTGGTGGCACATCCACATCCTGCAACCTACAGAATTACATGGCACATGGCACTGTTTAAAGTAGTGGTGGCACATCCACATCCTGCAACCTACAGAATTACATGGCACATGGCACTGTTTAAAGTAGTGGTGGCACATCCACATCCTGCAACCTACAGAATTACATGGCACATGGCACTGTTACATTAAAGTAGTGGTGGCACATCCACATCCTGCAACCTACAGAATTACATGGCACATGGCACTGTTACATTAAAGTAGTGGTGGCACATCCACATCCTGCAACCTACAGAATTACATGGCACATGGCACTGTTACATTAAAGTAGTGGTGGCACATCCACATCCTGCAACCTACAGAATTACATGGCACATGGCACTGTTACATTAAAGTAGTGGTGGCACTCCGTGGCACATCCTGCAACCTACATAATTACGTGACACTAATACATTATAGTAATGAGGCCAGGTACTGCCACTCGCCTAATTGCATGGTACTGTTCAATTGTAATAATGGTGACACGTCCAAAAACGTACTGAAATACATGGAACAGTTATATTACAGTAATGGTGGTACGTCCTGCAAACTACTGCATTGCACGGATCAGTTACATTACAGTGATTGTATAACACCTTACCATAATGGGTTATCTTACGTAAATTAGCTCTGTTGCATCCTTTACAGTACCCGAGTTGCCATGGTTCGTTCCATGCCATGCAGTACGTATCACACTGCCTTATTGAGTTTCAGCATGTCAATAAAATGACGTCATAGTTCATCGTTACTTTGACATGCCAATAGCTGTGCATACACCATTCCGCGTCTTACATTATCGAACATGGTGAAACGTCCTTAAGTAATTTAAAGTCCGTTTCGCAATTATTTAAGGGTGGAGGTTCCATGTTTAAGGACGGCACCTCATTGTTTTTTTTTTTTTCAGTGTGAATTTTTCAGTGCTCTCTGTCATAGAAAATGTTTTAAATTTTCTATATGCATGAAGATGGCCTAAGTGGCGTGCAATTCGAGAGGCCTATGTTCAGCAGTGGACTGCTACAGGATGATGATGATGATAATGATGATGCATGAAGCGCTCGTAACAGAGCTCGCCTTGGCGATTTGAACCGATCAACAAGTTAAGCAACACTTGCTGCGGTCAGGACTTGGATAGTTATGGCATTATTCAAATGAGCGCTAATCCGTGCTTCTGAGGGCACGTTAAGCCGTCGGTCCCGGTTGTTTGTCTTAGGACAACAGTCGTTAGGCTATGTCGAAGGCCTTCGGGCGGCCTGAAAACTTGGACATAGGTTGGACACTAACCTATCCACCAAGCCGCACTGGGCCTGCGTGGTAGCTTAGATTATGGCCCAACTCCTCTCTCTGCGCAGAAGGCTCGACTCCCAGCAGTATGAACAAAATGGGCAGATTATGATATGCATAAAGTGAACCTCTACCTACGATGCTTGAATCATATATGTATTGTATGTGATCGCGCATATTTTTTTTTACTACGCTAAGATATTTTAATTACGATATTTATCGAATACGCCGACCCAGGTTCAGACGAGCATGTCAAATGCACATCTTCAGGGAGAGTGCCCAACGGCTTCTGCGGCGGCGGCCATTTAATAATAATAGTTTAATGTGTGTCAAACTTACGAGAATTTCAATAGAAAACTTAAGTGACGTGTTTGGTGACACTGTTATTAAAACTCACTATCGAGTGCTGCTCGTATGCACAGTAGAAACATAGAGAACAGTACGAAAACTATCTACAAACGTTCGAAACGGCCCACTCACACAAACATGCGCATCGACGAGACAAACTATTTTTACATCATAACCTTTTTTTTATAATCTAAAATGTGAAATGTCACACTTGACTGACTGCTATCATCTTATGTTATGTTAGGTCACGTATAAGTTTATTTCCGCGATCTGTTTAAAAATGCCACGTGCGTATTGCGTAGCATACGGCTATTTGAACTCTGCTGCAACAAAACCGGAGCTATCATTTTTTTTAAACTTCCTGCTGCATAAAATTTTAAAGGTGTAATAATTTATTGTTTTACACTTGTAACAGTCTTCTTGTATGATCGATCATATAAAATTCGTAAAACATAACACAAAATACAAATCTTAAATGGAGGCTGGAATGGAATATACTATAATATAATGAATTAGTCATAGGTGTAATTTTTATGGTTTTTGAGGGTATTGAAGCCGATAGCCCTGACAAAATAGAATTCCACAACGGCAGCTGCGCCAAAATATAAACTTTTTCGTCATGGATGTCATTTTAATGGTTTTCAATAGAGCGTAGGTAGTTATTCAATCAGATAGGCTTAGTTCTAATACTGTTGCATCTTTACAATACTGTAAAACATTAAAAGTGACAACCCTATGGCTTCAACGGAGCATAGATGATTATTTTATGAACTAGGTTTAGTTTCCATAATGTTGCATCTTTATACTGTGTCGTATGTCACGATGTCTTCGCACTACACAAACCCAGAAAAAACCTTCCGGACGAAGCCGAATCAATTGACGATCCTGGAATCGACAAAACATAAGTATGTCTTACCGTAATCGCATCTTTTCATTACAAAAATAATTATAAAAGTGACAATTTTACTTACAAAGCTTTCGCCCAGAATCAAGTAACTCTCCAATCTTTCTCCGCACAATCTCAAAAGTATTATACTAAAAGTTGTAAGTACACAAGTATGTCCTTGTTTTTCCTCATTCTCGCAAGGATACTTGTAACCAAGTATAAGGGCACAAGTACTTGTAGATTGGCCTATATGAAGGCAATCCAATCATCATAAGTCATCTTTAGGCTTCCGGGGTCTTACCATGCGCTGGTAGTTATTTGTTATCGCGAGAATTTCTCAGTTGAAATATTGATGAGCCGGTTTCATAAGCTTATTTTTGCATAAAGTATATTTATGAACAAGCTTTTTAAAAAGAGAGAATGCCAACATTGAATACAAACAAGGATAAACAAGAGTTGCTTATGAATATTTTTATGGGATGAAACCTGTACCTAGCTTACAACGTACGTATTTCCTTGCAGCTATGACCGTGGGTCTTTCAAGCGGGGCGTGAAAAAGCATCTGTCAGGTCATCATAGGGGTGGTGATTAGTGCAGCTTACGGCTGCACTAATGGCCATTGCTTCTTCACTGAGAAAAATGGCAATCATAAATGACGTGAATTCAGCTTAAAGTATGATGAATTCACTTAAAGTAGGGAGCATACTAATGTCCCGAAATGTACACTGAGAAAAATCGAATTCTGAGCTAAGGTGAATTCGTTCGTACAGTCTGCATCAATAGTCGTTGACCACATTCAGATTTTCAAAATCGCTATACACCATATTATACTTAAATCACTGAATAGGCTGAATTGTAATTACGTGAGGTGAGTTTGTAAGGCTTACGTTTATTTTTGCTTTCTTAAGCAAAAACGTACAAACGGTTTATTAGATTTAACAAATACAAACTGTTGAATGTAACGTACCGTATGGCACTTTGCGAATAGTTAATAACACTCTGGTTGAATAAGCAGTCTATACTGTTAAAATCACCTTACGTTTACGACGCTTAATTTGCGGCAAAAATCATCGTAATTACGGCAATATTGGAAAAGGTGGATTATTTATTAAGTAAGATGAAATACGCTCGCAATAAAAACTAAACAAACGTAAACCTAAGTTAGGAAGCGACGTTCATATGCGGCGTTTACTAAAGGTGGAATATTATTTTCATGTTATGGCAAGGTATAAAGTGCTACTACTAAGATGCTAAATACTTCCAATGTAAGACCATCGTGAAATCGCAAAAACTAATTTTGCTTCAAATGTCTTTATTATTATCGTACATGAGAGCAATGCACCACTCATTGATATTCAGTGGTCACTTGATTTTCCCCGTACGAATTTAAATTAAGTGTAAAACATTATATATTAACCATGTTCTCAGCGTGTCGTCTAGCCAATATGTCACTACTATAGACCACGCTAGATGGCGTTGTTCGTCTTTAACACACGCAAGTGTTTGTATCCGAGAAAGAGTGGACTTAGCGCCAAATTCAAAGTTTGAGTAAGGTTCAGAAACAAGAAATATAAGACAGTATTTGTTTCGAATAAAAGAGTGCAGGCACTGGAAGTGGTTTCATTGAAATCCTGATGGTGGTAGTCCCTGGCAGTCAACTGATCCGCTACGGTCGCGGGTGCTGGTCTACAATACCTTTGAATAGGCCCTATTCAATAGGGTCAGCTCTTCGTTTTGAACCTGACATACCATGTTTACTGATTTTTCATTACGGCTGATCTGTTCTATAGTACGTCGAAACAAATAGTATATCAAGTCATATTAATCGTATTCTACTTGTTGAAATCGCCGTAAACTAAAGCGTTTATCGCTTTCTGCATAGAAGGCAATTTTGTTCGTATTACGTTTGGTCGGTTTTTGCCGTCATACCAACCAAATCGGCCGTTGTTACGACGCTTTCAGCTTTAGATTTTTCTCAGTGTACAATGATACCACTGATGCTGATTATAACGCTATTTAAGATGACATGTCACCATGGCTTTAGTAGGATGAGCATAGATAAATTAACTGCGTTTCCTACTATTTTTGTTTCCTTTTCTCATACCTCAAGTTATGTCCTTTTATATTTCCTAGATATATTTGATTACTTCCTCATATATGCAGTTATAGTATACCATTCATAGTATACTTTCCTCGTGTTGTGGGTTATGTCATATAAGTATTCCTATTATTAATCGATGACTTGATTGATCGATGAGCGCCAGATATGTGGACCCAAAGTCCGTTTATAATTGAAATGATGATTAAAAAAAACTAATTACAGTAGATCAAAATTATTTATTGTTTTCGATAGTAAACAAAAGGGGAATTTATTTATTAAAAATCACATCATCCATATCGGCTGCCCAAATTCAAAACCTAGTAACAGGTGATTTGAAGAAAAAACCGTTTTAGGAATTTTTCGACTTACTAGACAGTATTAAAATGATGTGAACCTTAAAACACCCAGTTTCATACGTAATTTAAAAAAAATATTTAGCAAGTCTAAGCAATTTGGCATGACTACGAAAATTTCCTTGAAGTACAAATTCTAAACTTAGTATGTCAGAATACAAATTTAAAAACCTAGCAGCTCAAGCGACTTACTAAGTTATGAATTTGAAATAACAACTTGCTATGTTTTGAATTTGGCGCCGATTGTAAAGTCAATGAAATTTCGTTTAGTAAGTCCAGTGTTACCGACGCACGAGTGTTTCGCTCCGAGATAAAAAATAGTAAAAATGAGTCACATGCAATTTTATCGGTCCAGGCGTATAATGCGTTCTTTGAAGACCGAAAACAAATGCAGGTAAGAAATAACTTATTCATTATAATTACGAAAATGTAAAATAAACGTGACATAACCTCAACATAGAATTGTCGTTGCATTATCTTCATAATAGTGCTAACAAAACTAGGATGTTGTTCTGGCTTTCGTGTTATGAATGTGCAAAAGCCGATTTTGCTTATTTTAAGGGTATGTTTTGCTAATTATCAACTAAACAGAGAATATAATATGTAATTTTAACTAGTGTGGGCGCCACGAGCGCCGCATAAGAAAGTCCCCTTAACTTATCAAAATATACTGCCCTATAGAACAAAACGGGACTTTACCGAAACGATTTAAAGAAAGTTTTTTTTTCTTCACCCAAGCTATTTAACTAATACTTACCTGCCTTATTATTTGTCTTTTTGTTTTCGGTGTTGATTGCGTATGTTGTTCTTTTTTTCCGCTTTCAGAGCAAATAATGATGAAGCTTAAACAGATACTGACCAAACAATTGTCGACTACAAAAATCCTATCCCTGGGTCATCGGCCGAAAATGTTACGGTCTGTGATAGTATCGTTTCTGATAGTACCCTGGATTTGATACTGCTTACTTGAGTGATGACTTCGTAGCTGATCCCGATTATATACTTTTGGTAGTACAAAAACCTGCACTAGATGATAATTCCGAATACTGTTTTCAAGATCTCGATCTCCTACTACGTTTGCCTTTGAAAATCAACCCAACTACCTCCAATAGAATCCTCTATACCGGAAATACTAATTTTCATCGCAACTTACCCAAATACAATTATTTTCATCGACTCGGAACAAGCAGACAGCTACCGCCCACCAGCTCAGTTCACCGCAAATTATCCAGGCCCTATATTTGATACGGGTACATTAATCGAAATTCCAGATAATCCCAAAGAAACAAAGGTTATAAAAAATAAAACGATGCATCCCATGATACCTAAAATGTGCAACGGTAAATGTAGACGACGTTGCAATAACTTCACAGAAAAAAGCGAGAGGATATTTGGGACTGATGGAGCTTGATTTTTGTGTCGTATCTTGTAATGATTGCAAAACTTTCGTTGAGCTAAGGTCGTAGAATCGTTGTTTCGATAGTACTCGCGTACACAAAACGCACGTTGACTACCGCTGAATGACGCCATGGTACTAAATTCCCATTGGCCGCTCTTGCAATGCGTAACCCCTCCACCCCCCCTCCGCCGCCGCTGCTAGACGCGGCAACCGATTCAAATGTTAACAGACTTGGTCCACCCTGAATATATTTGATTCGGTAGTGTGAAAGCACATCTGTGTTAGAGTTTAACTTGAAATTGTTGCACACTGTATCGAGTTAAACTGCTATCATGCCACTATAGAAATCACGACACCATAAAAAAGGTTATAAAAAATAAAACGATGCAACCCATGATACCTAAAATGTGCAACGGTAAATGTAGACGACGTTGCAATAACTTCACAGAAAAAAGCGAGAGGATATTTGGGACTGATGGAGCTTGATTTTTGTGTCGTATCTTGTAATGATTGCAAAACTTTCGTTGAGCTAAGGTCGCAGAATCGTTGTTTCGATAGTACTCGCGTACACAAAACGCACGTTGACTACCGCTGAATGACGCCATGGTACTAAATTCCCATTGGCCGCTCTTGCAATGCGTAACCCCTCCACCCCCCCCTCCGCCGCCGCTGCTAGACGCGGCAACCGATTCAAATGTTAACAGACTTGGTCCACCCTGAATATTCATATTTGATTCGGTAGTGTGAAAGCACATCTGTGTTAGAGTTTAACTTGAAATTGTTGCACACTGTATCGAGTTAAACTGCTATCATGCCACTATAGAAATCACGACACCATAAAAAAGGTTATAAAAAATAAAACGATGCATCCCATGATACCTAAAATGTGCAACGGTAAATGTAGACGACGTTGCAATAACTTCACAGAAAAAAGCGAGAGGATATTTGGGACTGATGGAGCTTGATTTTTGTGTCGTATCTTGTAATGATTGCAAAACTTTCGTTGAGCTAAGGTCGCAGAATCGTTGTTTCGATAGTACTCGCGTACACAAAACGCACGTTGACTACCGCTGAATGACGCCATGGTACTAAATTCCCATTGGCCGCTCTTGCAATGCGTAACCCCTCCACCCCCCCTCCGCCGCCGCTGCTAGACGCGGCAACCGATTCAAATGTTAACAGACTTGGTCCACCCTGAATATTCATATTTGATTCGGTAGTGTGAAAGCACATCTGTGTTAGAGTTTAACTTGAAATTGTTGCACACTGTATCGAGTTAAACTGCTATCATGCCACTATAGAAATCACGACACCATAAAAAAGGTTATAAAAAATAAAACGATGCATCCCATGATACCTAAAATGTGCAACGGTAAATGTAGACGACGTTGCAATAACTTCACAGAAAAAAGCGAGAGGATATTTGGAATGGTTACTGGAAAATGAACTATACTCAGCGCCGCCAGTTTTTGAACAAATGTGTAAAGATTGCACCAGTCAAAGAGAAATCTGCATCTATTTCTAACTCAGACAAAAAGCACGTAAAAAACGAGTCGCGGTATTACTACTTTTATCTCGGGAATGAGGAGATAAATGTTTGTAAATCATTTTTTCTGAATACTCTTGGTCATAGTACTGACGGTGTTATTACCGAGCTAAGTAGAGCTTTAAAACGGAAACCCTTTTACGAAGATGTTAAAGAGAATCGAGGTGGCAAGAAACCTAAACTATCAAGAACACCGATCGAAGACCACATCATGAGCTATAACCTGGCATTGAGGCAGGAGAAACAACGCACCGCTGACACGGTACTTGCCACGAACGCTTACACTGCATTCTATGCATACTGACTTCATATCGAAGAATCCTGATGTCAAATGTTCTATTGAAACCTACAGAAATACTATGAAATCAATAAAAGTTTCCTTAAAATATCCTAAAGGAGACCAATGTGTTGATTGCGGAGTATTCAAGGAAAAGATTAAAAATGTAAGTGAGGCATCATCTGTCAAAAGTTTACAGAACGATTTTGCTCAACACAAGGTAAAAGCTGAAAAAGCTATAAAAAATTACAAAGAAGATGCGAATAAAGGCAACGATACTATGGAACACTATTCTTCTATGGATCTTCAGAAAGTGACATTATTGCCAGATATGCCAAAAATTAAAGATTCATTTTTTTTCTCACAGTCGATATATAACTACAATCGATAAGTTGCCCGTTAATATGAGAGTACGGCACTAATTTACACGTGCCTGTGAGTAAAAGAGACGGCGTTATCTACAACTGCAAAGAACAGTACGGGATGGCAAAAGACATCAACGCGTTCCCATATTTTTTTATATTTGAGTGTCTGTTTAATTACTTCATTTGTGTATTTTGTTTTATTCCAATAATTAATAAACTAAAATTATCTGTAAAATATAATTCCATCCTTTGCATACCTGGATGCCTGCCTGTTTTTTACGTACCACTTTACTGAACAATAAGGCTGAACAATAATTTGATTTGGTTTAAATTTTTTTCATCCGCTTGTTCTCCACGCGAAGTCAAACTGGTACTGACGTGTTGGTACGATACGTTAGCTTTTTATTCTCATAGTCTTGGCAGCTGAGGGGAAGCCGTATGAGCAGTCAAGTGGATATATGGTCTGTGCTTTGGGTGAATGCAGGGTTTTTTGATGCTTTAATTTCGGATTAGTGTCACTCCAATAACGAAAAGTTTGTCTATTAACATGGCCATTAGGTGCCTCGTCTGAGAAAAAAATGTTTGTAAAACTGGTGAACCGCTCTACCATTTCGTTCGCAAACTGCAACCTAGTGGCATGGTCCTGAGGCCTTAATTCCTGCACCATTTGGATTTTATAGGGATGTAGACTTAAATCTTTCTTGAAATGCGGTTTAATGATGTTCTTGGCACGTTAAGGACAGCAGACCGCTTTCGAGTTGAAAGTCCAGGTTGGTCACGAACAGACGATTTTACGCGCTCCACGTTTTCGGGGTCCCTCGACGTTCTAGGCCGGCCAGATCGAGGTAAATCAATTGTTGAACCCGTCTTCTCAAACTTGAGCACCCATTTTTTAATTAACACACCTGATGGAGCTTGATTTTTGTGTCGTATCTTGTAATGATTGCAAAACTTTCTATGAGCTAAGGTCGCAGAATCGTTGTTTCGATAGTACTCGCGTACACAAAACGCACGTTAGTACCGCTGAACGAAGCCATAGTACTAAATTCCCATTGGCCGCTCTTGCAATGCGTAACCCCTCCACCCCCCCCTCCGCCGCCGCTGCTAGACGCGGCAACCGATTCAAATGTTAACAGACTTTTGGTCCACCCTGAATACTCATATTTGATTCGGTAGTGTGAGTTTAACTTGAAATTGTTGCACACTGTATCGAGTTAAACTTCTATCATGCCACTATAGAAATCACGACACCATAAAAACTGCATTTCAAGAAATTTATTTATGTAGTTACCTTTTGTCATAAATAATATTCCATACACAAAATCGTTGAAATCTAGTTGCATTAAATACGTCACTGGGTACGATGAAAAGTTACGAAAATTGACTTAAAATCAGTTATTACTCTTTGTTTGTTTTGAGTCATACGTGAGAGAAGATTGCGAAACAACATTGCGACACCAGGCGTCTGCACAGACTGTTGCTTTTAAGCAGTCGAAACTTATCTGTCACAGTTCGATTTGCAGAGTTGTCGTGCTGTCACACTAATATTGTAGGACCATCCTATAGTTTTGATGCATACTCTTTTATCAGTCTCCGTAATCGTATTTAAGGTGATTCACATAAAATGATATGACATCATTATTACTTTAATGCTTACTCTATAATGAGAGGTTTCTGTAATGGTATTTGATGGGTTTCGTTTAAATTAACATGAAAGATAATATAAAAATTCGATGCACATACCTGGAAATGTATGATGATTGGCACATTATTTATATCCTACTAAATAGTGTTAATGTCATTCAACTTCACAAGAGAGTGGATTATTTACTATTACATACTATTTATTATATGAAGAAAGTAATATTATTTTATGTGGTCAATTCTTATGGTGACAATAATCTTGTTATTTACCCATTCAACTCAATTACATCATTATACCTGTCCATTAAAGTAATTTTTATTTTTGTAACTTTCGCGATTTGAACACATGTTTTAAATGTTTATCGGGACTTATCACGTATTATTTATTATAGGTAAAAATATGTACCTTTTCGCTCGACGTTTCGACCATGTTACAATGGCCGTGGTCACGAGCTGACTGAAAACTGCGGGTGAGTCCGGCGAGAAGAGCGGGTGTTTTGTTCTCCTACCCTCACTTGATCTTGAAAAATCGCAGGGTTGTCACTACGACACACAACACTGACTGTATTGGTAAATGTCCTAGTACTTCCACTTTCCATTATAGTTTAATTTTGAACTATTATCACCATAATAATTATAAGACAATGCACCAATTTTAGATCAACGTCACGATATTATAAAGTTATCTCTATATTACGTTTTTCTCAGTGTTGGTTCCATCTTCGCTTTCCATCAGGCGAGAGGGAGTCACCTTGATGAACCATTATAAAAAGAAAACTAATTACTAATGTGTTAATTTAAGTTCTATGCACTTCTAATATAATACGACTAGTACTAAAAAATATTTGATATACGAGTAGATATCGCCTGTCTATTAATGATGTTTCGTACTATTCTATATTGATTATGGTATCTAGTAGAATGAGCGCCTAGCACGAAAGTAGCGAGAGTTTAACATATTCGTATCTATGACGTGCATGCTATAAGTTATCTGTGGGCCTAGCACGAATTACTAAGTAAGTGAACGTAACAACTATCATTTATCTAGGGCAACTGTGACACAGATAACTCATAGATTGTACGCCGCAGCGTGACACGTTGACGCATTCGATACGAATACTTTTTCGCGAATTGTTTGTGCTACCGCCTGTGCCACAGTTGAACTAGATTAGAGTTTGTACTGCTAACGTTTATGCGAAATTTCGTGCTAGATCGCCAACTGATCAATGAAATCAACCAAATGGTAATATTGGAAAGTGGGTAGTTTTATTTCAAAACCGGGATTATTTTTCCAAAAGCTATTTTACGATATAGCTTTTACAATTAATAAGTAGGCCTATGAAGCCATATAAAGTTTAGTTCATCAATGAACGTAGTATGCTGTTTTTTTTTGTAATAATTACTACATTGATACTTAACGCTTTAGGTAGCTTAAAAATAAAAATATTTTGGCGCCAAATCGAATGGAAAAAGCGCGCGAAAAGTCACTATTTAAAAAATTCGCGCGTGCCGCAAACGTTTGCATGACTATAGTAGATCCAACCGTTTATCCTCTTTTTGACAGATCTAATTTGTCAGTTAAAGTGTTGTGACCAAGTGATTATAGTGGACACGATTTCGATTCATTTTTCTATCGAGTCTGTGCGGAAAGAGAATAGTCCTAGGAATGGCGCCATGACCATGGCTATTGGCCATCTAGAAATACGTCACCCAATGGGGAATGTTGAAAGGGCGTGGACAGGCCGTCATGGCATGGCCATCTAGAAACGCATCAGCCAATGGGAAATGCTGACGCATTTCTAGATGGCCATGCCCAGATGGCGAGGCCACGCCGTCCGGTTACACCCGTGTAGTTTCCAAGGTAAGCTATCAAATTCTGAGTTATAAGTTTTCACTTCTATCGGCAATTCCTATGACTGCCAATTTTTTTGTCTATGGGTAAGCAGTAGTATTTTATCAAGGTAGTAAAACTCAATGGTCCACCGCCGTTTTGTATTTGTCACTGTCACTCGCAACAAGACGCCCGTGCTAGTAATTATTTGCTGAGTTTTATATTGGAACTATAAAATGCCGAAAGGATCAGTGCTGAAAGGACAGACGAGAGAAATGGTGATCAAGCTTCGTAATTACTTTGAAGCAGAGTATCAAAATGGCGGCCCGCTTTTACCATTGTCGCAAGTGAGAGAGCGCGTTGCGGCCGCGTTAGGTATTAGTGCATCTACGATTACAAAAATTACTACCGAAGCCTACGGAACAAGCGGCATGCAGGAGAATAAGCTTCGTACGCCGAAGAAAAAACGCCAACCACGTCGTGTGACTTCGGTTGACAACTTTGACGCAGACGCTATACGCCGTCATATATATAACTATTACTTACGTAAAGAAGTTCCAACACTTAAAAAACTTGTTGCTTCTTTGCGTGAATGTGATTTGTTCCGAGGTCAAAAATCGTCATTGGTAAAGGTCTTGAATGAAATTGGATTTACTTATAAAAAATCGGACAAACGCAAAATATTGATGGAGCGTCGCGACGTAGCTTTTGCTCGTTGCGAATTTTTGAGCGAAGCCAAAAAAATTACAGATTGGTCAAATGTTGTTTTCACTGACGAAACTTGGCTGAATGCGAACCACACAGTGTCTAAGAGCTGGACTGATGACACCGCTGCTTCCACTACCTCAGTACCGATGGGAAAAGGAGAACGTCTAATCATTTGCCATGCAGGGTCTGTGAAAGGATTCATGCCAGATGCTTTGTTGGCCTTTAAATCCAAAAAAACAGTTGAGTACCACGAAGAAATGAATTCTGAGGTTTACGAAAGTTGGATTAAGGAAATGGTACAATCATTGGAAGAACCGTCAGTTATTATTATGGATAACGCATCCTATCACTCACGCCAAATTGATAAAATGCCGACCCAGGCCGACAAAAAACAAGTAATCATTGACTGGCTTCAACGACATGGTGAAAATGTTGATAACTCCTTACTAAAAGTACAATTACTAAATATATTACGAACAAAAAAACACTTCCCAAAACGATATGTGATCGACGAAATAGCTGCAGAACATGGTCATTGGGTTCTTAGACTTCCACCCTATCATTGTCAATACAATGCCATTGAATTAATATGGGCTCAAGTTAAAGGACACGCTGCTAGAAATAACACAAAACCCCCATTCACGGCAAACAAAATGGTAAATTTATTAAAAAATGCATGTGTGAAAGTAACTGCGGAAAGCTGGCAAAATGTAATTCAAAAAACACAAGAAACTATAATGGCAGATTGGGATAAACACGTGGCGATAGATTATATGAGTCAACAATTAATTATAAATGTCGGCAATAGCTCGAGTGACAGCAACGATGAATCTGATTTTGATTAATAAATAAATAAAAATAAAAGATTAGATTTCGTTTGCTTAAATTGGAATTGGGGTTGCTCAAACTTTACTATTTTCTGGTACCAAACGGCAGACTTTAATGTCTGCCATCCCCAGCGAGCAACACGGAAGGGAGTAGCCTTAGCTAAAAAATATTGTTCAAATCTTTCTGTCATTTCTTGCGGGAGGGGAAGTTGCACACTAGCGCAAAGCCGCACTATTACATACAAAACATACCTGTACCGATCCATTGCCGATCATACTCACACAACCAAATCACTAACACATAAAAAATAAAGCACCATTCACAAATCTAGCCCCGCCCTCACCCCACAGTATATTATCAAACTCCATGGTCCATGCGGACTTGTACTTTGACAGAGGGGAAACGCTGTGTATGCCTACTCCCTTCCGTGTTGCTCGCTGGCCATCCCAGATTTAACCGGTAACAGCTTCGTCAAGTATGACTTGTACTTGTAATCATCATAGTCATCATAACCTTGTTCTTTTTTGGATATACACCAGGAGATAAACACGTCTTCAAATAATGCTGTATGTTTTCCTGAGGCGCATCAATATAACGGTTTTACATAAAAATAAATCCGATATTATGTGCCGAGAACGGAAAACACCCGTGTAAAAATAGTTCATAAACAATATCGATATCTCAATCGTAACTTCGTAACATCACTATGTTGATAGCCATAGAACGTAATTTTTTAAAAACGTTTGTTATTTTATGGAATTTATAAAAAAACTACTGCACTTATGGACTCATTTTGTGAAAGATGATTATTATACGGGATCAAGGAGCAAATTTAAGCAGTTGTCATATTTTTAAAACCTCGCATTTATAAGTTAACTTTTGCGTAACATCGTCATGTTACGTTCTATTGGTGCTGTCAAAAAGAGGATAAACGGTTGGATCTACTATAGAATCGTAGTAAAACAGCTATTTGTTCTATTTTACATCTGTAAACGGCGTAAATTTACACTGGTTACCCAGTACATCTTCCTTTATTATATTATTATGTTATCTGTTTCTTTTTAGTCAAATTATAGAGGTAAAGTCAACCGAAACAATACATAAAAATTTGAACCGCAACAAAAAATTACAAATGAAATAAATTCTACAAAGACCAATTTTATCTCTCCAGCAGGTGTAAAAGGAGTGAACATACAATCACAACGGTATAATAGACTTTGAAAACCTATACTACCTATTTTATAAATTATCCATAATAAATCCACAAATTGTCATACAAACATATACTCTAACGCTAACCAAATAGATCTCAAATCGAAGTCCCACTCGTTATCAAAACAATATGGCGGCTGTCTTTATCAAATTGCGGGAATTGCTCACAAAACCATAATATAAGAGGATTATAAGCTTTTTGTTAGGTTTTTACTTCGAAATGGTACTTATTCGGGCGGATTTCACAAAAGTTGTTTGCAAGGAAATTCCGTGTCTTATGACTTTTAACTTGTTTATCGGGGATGCATTGCTTCAATACATGTGTTTTTTTTAATAAATTGAAATGTTTTATATTAATCTAAAAACAAAATCATCTATAATAACTGCAAATCCTGAATCAGATTAAATAAATATTAAATGAAAAATAAAAACATGCCCAATTTCAAGTGTCCACACCACCTATGCAGATTTAAATGCAGCAAATTTGTAATGTTATTCTTCTCTATAATATTGATACGATTGTTATTTTAAAAGATCATATGTCCAATATATTATAATTAAACTTAATGATAGGTGATTTAGAGTTTAAAATTAAAATAAACACATTATTTGCCGTCTCTAAAAATCGTTCGCGCGGAAATTCCGCAATACGTCACTACGGGTTTGAACAAGTTTTAATGCAAAATATTACTAAAATACGATTTGTTTTAACAAATGGCAACATTCTTAGCCCATGGACAGTCGCTATGTTTTATTTTTGACAGCAGTCTAGCCGGAAAACCGAGCAGAGCGGTCGCTCCGTAACGTGGCAAAAATTGTGATTCAATTGCGAACGACTGTTTTTGAAGGTAATATTCCTATTTTAAGTAGTTTTTGTGAGTTATATGTTAGATGTTTTATTTAGTAATGATGCAATATGTGTAGAATATTCAAATTCGCATTAATTTTGAAGTAATTTGCGTTTTACTACCGACCGGTAGACATACGTCACATCAATTACGTTACGTATTGTATATGGGAACGCAAAACGTGACGTAATGGAATTCTTAGGCAGTGTGTACAAAGTATAACTACTTTTATCTAGGCTAATATTTCTTGTTTTTTTTTTAATTGACAACCAATTTTCATACTGTCTGCCATTTTTAGTCTCGTATTATTCCGATTAAAATATTAAAAGGATGGTATATGACAGAAATGTTTAATTCTAGTAAACTGATAAGCATACTATTTGGTACAATAGAAAAAAAAAACGTTTTAAACTTAGCTTAATAGTTCCTATACGTTACATCTCATTCCATTAACGTAACGTGTCCTACTTTGGCTGTGCTATTTCAACTGATTAATTATGTATAATTATAGGTAAATATTTGACAATAGGTTAATTAAAAAAGAATATTTAGGCACCTGTTTGATTTTATCATATAAACATATCATTATGAATCGTATAACCACATGAAAGACGTTGGTGTAACGTACTAAGTACCAAAAAGTGACGTAATGTTGATTAGTGGTCTAAATTACATTTATTTAGGTAGATATGTTAATGTGGTACCTCTATCCCAAGACTGATTATAATAAATATTTGAATAAAAAATGCTGTCATTCATACCACAAGCTAGTTTTATTTTATAGTAAAGTTTATTTAGTGTCGTAATGGAATTCCTCATGGAACGAGTACACATTGAACTTCATTAACGTAAAAACTAATGAATTTTCATAGCAAAAAGTAATATTTTCTTCTAGTATCATAATTAATAAATAAAACAAAATATATTTTACCTTAAATTTAATATTTTTGAAATAGTGGAATTCCATTACAAATTTCTAGAAATCCACCCATTCACGAAAACAATACACTTGCACAAGCACATGCACACCTGCGAAAGTTAAAGATATATGCTACCGACGCCCATTGCTTTTTTTACTAGCCTACTAATAAACAAAATAATTTATATTTATATGTAAAAATGATTTCTAGGTGCTAATTAGTATTAAAAAAAGATCTAATAAACCGAAATGTATTATATATTTGAACAGTTAACGTTTATCTTCAGTCCTGATATGGGTTTTGACTGCGGTACACCGGTGTACCAGCGCCGCTTTGTGCAATGTATAGATTTGGCCACCGGTGTACCGGCGCGGGTTTATAGGTTAAGGCCTATTCAAACCTGGGCGTTATTCGCTACCACGCGCGGTAGAGATATTTGTTATCAACGGTTAGCGGAGCGGCGGAACTATGTAGTTTCGCCAAACAAGAGAAAATACCGCCTCACTAGGCGGTACAAGTTTTGCTGCAGTTACGGAACTTTATACTATTTACCCATCGAGTTCCGCGTGGTATTTTTCGCTACCCACAGCGGTAGCGATTACGCTCAGGTCTGAATAGGCGTTAATACACATGCTGCTTTAATCGATAGCCATTCACATCTCTTCTCTATCTCTACATATAATAAAACTGTAGAGGTTGAATTTCTGTACAATGAAAAATAATGCTTAAACCGTCAAAGTCAGGGGGATGTAAGGAGTGAAATCGAACATAATAAATTTTTTTTAAATTTTTTGTTTCTTTGTTTGTCTGTTCGTCTATCGGTTTGTACGGGCTAGTCTCAGAAACGACTGAACATATTTAAATGAAATTTTGTAAAAAAAAATATTTGTTTATTTATTTATTTATTCCAAAAATTTACAAATACCATTACAGTAACTTAATACTAATGCGATATAAAGAATAATGGTAGCTTATATCCCTGGTCAGCATATTGGATAATTTGATCCCGGAAAATTAAGGAGTTCCCGTGGGATAGTTGAAAAACTGAAGTTAACCGTATTCCTCAAGGCCACGCGAGTGAAGCCGCAAGCAGTTCAGCTAGTTTACATGTAAATGTAACGTTTGCAAGGGGAGTCTCTCTGTCGCAGGAGGCATGGATACACACAACAGCAAATCACAACATTCAAGATCCAAGAACAAACATGTCTGATCATCACACAAATATTTGCCTATCCCTATCGATCCCTGGGAGCAAGCATTCACTCCAAAGACGCGGGCGCTTCCAACTAAGCCTACCCGAGCTGTCAAACAAAACAACATAACACCGAAATATAAGTAACAACTTCTACCCGGCCCGTCCAGTGTCTACTTCTTTCGGTGTCTTTCCGAACTACGCATAAACGTTCAGATAAAAAATAGTACACTTAAATAGTTTGACCAATAAAAATCAAATTTATTCCGGTGCATTTGATCTGATAAAATTAATTACAAACACGAGGCATAAAATGAGTATACATTAGGTGTACACGCAAGGCATAGCACTTTTTTGTACGTGCACATGGTGTACGCGCGACACGCGACGGGCTAGTCAAGGTTTGGGCAAACTATTGTAAGTTTTTAAAAACGAAATTAAAATTATTTAAGAGAAATAACGCTTATTGCCGATTTGGAGGCTAGTTTATTACTGTGGGCCGAGCACGAAAACCTGCTGAAGTATATCGTTATCGTATCGTTAAAGTATACAATACAAACTACGAGTTATCTGTGCCATTATTGTACTAGATAAACGACAGTTTGTATTAAACACGTTAACGATGCGATTACATTACACTTAAACAGCTACCTTAATACAATTATATTGTCAGCATAAAACGGAGTGCATGAGCTGAATCAGCCCCCTTCATCTAATACACAAGGGCGATGGGAACCATTAATACCTACACATATGGAATAATTTTTTTTTATACCGAACTGGGTAGCACTTGACCACTATCTCACCTGGTGTTAAGTGATGATGCGATCGATGATGGAGCGCGCTTACCCAGAAGATACCTATGCATTCGTGTTTTGAAGACCCTCATATCGTACTTAACCGGAAACACCGACGCAGGCAGGGTGTTCCATTCCCTAGCGGTTCACATGATAAACGAAGAAGTAAATCGCTTCATTCGGGTAAATGGAATATCCACTAGCTTTTTTTTTATTACATCTAAGACGATATGCATAGCTTATTTATGTTGAATATAACATAAATAAGCTATGCATATCGTCTTAGCTGTAACATATGTTATATCTGTCTGGAGAAGCCTATTTATAGATCTATTTACTAAATGCAGACCAAAATGCTTTGAACATCTCAATAAAGAAAAATAAATAACAGAACATCTTCCGAAATATATCACGAGTAATTCTCAAACAATAATTTTATTGCGAACAAACTGAGAAGGAAGAAATATTCGAAATTAAATTACGAAATGGGTCCCGCACTCTGCTACAATTATTATCTTTTTGTTTCATCAGAAAAGTATTACTTCCAAGTTTCATTTGATCCTAATTGGACTTGACCGATCCGCGCTTCTTTTCTCTGAGAGCATCAGAGACATAATATTATACATAGAGATGATTGTCCGTAATAACATGCTACACCTTTCTTTGATGTACTAACATTAACTAAGTACCTGAAAGACTGAGCTTTGCTTGTAAGCAAACAATTGATTTTCTTCTAACCTCAAACACTCATAGTGTTGCTTAACAACGCCATCTATTATCAAGTAGCTTTAGTGTTACTGTGTCGGTAAAACAGTTCAGTTGTTCCTTAAGCTAATGGCCCTAGTTCCCACAATAATATTGTGGCAGTTTTAATTGCCTGAAAACATGGATAACACGACGTTTTCTAAAAATCAAACCTAGTTAGATCGATTAAAACAGAAAACATTGTTTTATCTGTGTTTTTACCCAAAGAAAAACTAATGCGATTATGATAACTAGGACCATAAGCTTAACCCTTCATATACCGTGATAATGAAAACAAAAGATTTATGAATGAAAAGCACGTAAATTTACGTCAATGGTACTCAAATGGTTAAACAACAACTTAGTATTACCGACACAGTAACACTAAAGCTTCTTGACAATAGATGGCGTTGTTAAGCAACAATATGCCAAAGAGTGTTTGGTTTGAGGTTAGATTAAGAAAATAAATTGTTTACTTACAAGCAAGATCAGTCTTCCAGGTTTTGGTGTAAAATACACAGAGACAATCGGAAAGTTACAGTATGCACTGACCCCCTGACAGCAGTATATACCTATCCGGACATGCACAGAATAGCTACACAGCCGACTGAATATTTTCGACTCTGTCTAATCTATAGATCTCCGTCATCCTCAGTTGATGTTTGTTATGATTATTTTTATTTGTGTGCATTTGTGGTAGAATAGAAATACATAACAATGGAGATAAAATTGAATTGGTTTGTTCTTTCAAGAGTGTAACGTTAAATTTGTTTTCATATAATCTTTAATGCTTTCAACACACATAATAAGAAGCTTTTATTACAAACACGTAACATGTTAAAGTTACCTATCGATGTACAAAGAATGAACAATATCAAATAAATGAAACGAAATCAACACTTTTTGACATAAATTGAAATAAATTTTACAATTTCTATTGTTTATGTCTTCGATAAAATATAAATATACTTTAAGGGTTAAATCAATAAATTATTATTAAAATGGTTTAAATCTTTTAATCGTATGTTTGGAAACACAAGTTACTTCTACACCTTATTTCTACACAAATGACATCTGCTAAGTTTCAAATGAACCATTTATCTAGTTAAAATTACTGTCCTTTGGAACTTACTATGCCTTTGGTTACTTAATTAATTTAGGTATTCCAAATATATTGATTATACAAATAGTGACAGAACTACAAAGAACAAAAATTTACATTTAAAAGATATAAACCTTATGGAAAATGGGCAACATTTAAATGCCAAACACACAATACAAATGAAATAGTCCGTTCATTCAACAACCTATTACTTAAGTCGAAAATTTAAAGCTACACTGACCCAAGTTGATGTTTTAACCCTAGTGTAAAATATTCTGGCATATTGTGAACGAGGCCGTCTGCGTCTCTATTGCGTAGAAAATAGGTACAAAGGGCGAGTCAGCCCAGCAAATAGATCCAGTGGAAAGCAGCAGTCAAAGTTCAATACAAATGGGTCTAACACGAAAATTTGCGTAAGTATTACGTAATCGTATCGTTGGCGTATGCAGTAAAAACTAAAAGTAATCTCAACCAATTCCGTTACAATTACGCAAGTTTTCGTGGTTGGATTTATTTCTCTACTTTACCATCATGGGCTGAAGAATTTAATAGTTTAACACATAGTGATATTATCTTGATAATCATCTTCTGTGATGTGAATAAGGACAAAGAGATGCGAAGGAATTACTTGGTTGATTCTTAATATTAGCTACTTATTAAGTAAAAGTCTGTCTACTCTGCCTTCCTGATTAGAAAATTTAGAAAAGTCATTTTTTCATGACTTAAGGCCGTTTTCAATAATCTATCTATCGCCGGTTTACTTTACTAGAGATAGATATTTGACACTATACTTCGTATGGACGTTACGTCAAATTTCTATCGGTAGTAAGGAAAACCGTGGATAGATAGAATATTGAAAACTGTTAAACGACTTGTCCATCTCTTGTCCAAACGCGACACTCGAAAGTTTGTATGTATGGATCCTTGTTACTCTTTCACGCAAAATTACTGAATGTATTTTAATGAAATGTGGTAAGTAAATATATGAGGCGCTAAAATGACTTAAATGATACTTTTTATCATCATCCTCATCAACATCATCATCATCACCTGGGTAACTGCAGGGCGCAGCTAGTGCAAAATAAAGTTAATTATAGTGCGGATGCTTCATGTTTGTAACTCACACAATTCCATTCGAATTTAGAAAATTGAGATCATTAAAAAGGCGAATATATTGTTTGTGCGAATACGGAGTAGATATAAACCAGAGGCTTATCAATAGCTAGAACAATACAAATTGTAATACGGAATATATCATATGATAAGAAACCCGATTCACTGGATGATGTAAGCCACGTTTTTATGGTAGTTGCAGTGTCACTTGTAGTGTTAACATATAACGCTCCGTGGTGTCTACTAATTTGGTATTTATAGCAAATCTTTGTTCAGAGTAAATTAAGTTTATTTACCTTCCATGATTCTAAGTATTTCTGGGAACTGTGAATTGATCCTAAACAAAGCTACTTGCTCAGCTAAGGCTCTCAGTGGTTGCTCGACAAGTACTCATTAGCGTTTAACAAGTTAATTATTCTGTCTCTTTTAAATGCCAACTATAATTTAATAACGTTTACTTTGATTTAATACATAAACAAGTTATAGCTCTATGTGAAGTCATGGGCATGGATAAGTCAGTGCTGGAGCTTTTTTTTGAAATAGACATTTAGATGTACAATAACTCATAACGTCGATGACGATACGAGTACTTATAACAATCTCAGTCTAGTTTGGAAATCCGCATTGTAATCTTTTGTTCAGCTGAAAATATGTACAGTTGTTCCAAAGTCATAAAATTATGGAATAGAGAGAAAAAGTCGTATCCAATTAGCATAATATAACTCATATTTACTACTAACTCTTCCTTTATGGTTGGCGATTGTAATTTAAACCTGCAATAATACCGATGACGATAATACAAGGGTACCGGTAGGAAGTTCTAACTCCAATGTCAGATACTATAGCCAAACAATAATACCAGATACCAATAATAGCCAGACAATAATTGACCGAGCGAGCTGACGAACAAGCGAAGCGTCTCAGTTTCAACTGGCCAAATTGACTTGTATCTGTCCATATCTTTGTAAGGTGATCAGGTGATATGTTGTTCCTCCTGCACCGATCTCATTTTTCAACCAATATTGACGAAACTTAGTACGCATTGCTACTACTAAATATTTTTTTTCGTCTGGATATTGAGTGGAGGGGTACTTTTACTAAAAAAGGTGGAAGTTTGCTGCGGCGCTGTTTACCGACCGATTTGGATAAAATTTAGTACACACATTAGGTTCTTGACTCTTAACTACACACGTTGCAGTTCTTGGAAAAGTAGGTTGATTTCTGCGAAATCAATTGTATTATTGGCCAAATATGGCGAATCGCGAGTCAACGGGTTAAGAGGAATATCGAATATGAGTATGATTGGGGAAGTAGTTATGTATTGTTTTAGACTTTCGCAGTTGTTAACTACATGATAATTAGTACTCACGGGATGTACACCATGATTAGGCAGGTTTTGGAGTTCCCGATATTTTGGCGCAGTTACATGCACCATGTTCACGGGTAGACTGAAGATGCAGGTGGATGTGAAAAAGTTCGAAGTTATTACGAGCCGACAAAACAGTCTACCCTCTTTCTCACTCTTTTACTACGGATAACCACTCCCATTCATGGAAACCATCGAAATCACTCGGTTCGGAATCGGTTTTGTATTATTCGGCAAGAACATTTGATACAAACAACATATAAAATTTTAGCCAAAATTCTTCAAGATTACCGCTGATTAAGACTGTGCTCACAAACTCAACTGTTTGCAGAACTACTAGTTATAATTATGTTCTTTACAAACCATAAAAGCTTAACAACTGAATTGCGTAAATACATTGAAATTGGTATTTCACTCGGCACGACCCGCGGGCCGCCTGCCTCCAAAATAAGACGAATTTGCTCAAATGTGACGCAATAAATTTCAACCAAGTGCCTTTGTTACTTTTACCTTTACTATAAAAAGCATATGGTTTAACTATTCCAACTGTAATGGTAATTTGATTCGATTTATTACAGCAATTGGAAACTTAGTCAGTCGGGGATAAGTTATGGCTGATTGATTACTTTTTAAGATAGTTTTGAAGTTCAAGCTGGGATTTGATTAGCTTTTTTGTTGTGAATAACGTTGAAAAAAGTTTAATCAATCGTTCTTATTTCATAAAGTAAGACAGGCACTTTATCCCTAAGGTTTTGTAGTAAAGTCAAAGTAATAATTGAATATATAACATATGAATGTCTCCCGAACCGATTCTTGCTGTAGTGTGTTAGATGTTTAACGTGTTAATTGAAACATCGTTATAACTATTTCAGAGACATGGCAGTATAACATTGCGCTAGGACATAATAGTCAAACTCCTTCGGAGATGTAAAGGTGTAATAACCATTAAATCAGATCAGACCACATCAAATATCTGATCGTCTCATGGCGCTTTACTCAAAACGTTCTTCAAATCGCCCTGCCTCAGTCAACGCACACACAGCTGATCGCTGAGCTGCAAATGAGTGATCAAAGTGATCTGCAAGAGACGTGAAACGAATCATTTCGAGAGAATTCAGCTCTCACGTTTCCAGAGGGGCTTGTTGAACTTTAGCAAAGGAACGTCTGTTTGAAAAATGTAGGTGCTTTGGACGCCGTAATCGAGTGTCGCAACGCT
The DNA here is from genome assembly GCA_917880725.1 of Selenia dentaria. Taxonomy (NCBI): domain Eukaryota; kingdom Metazoa; phylum Arthropoda; class Insecta; order Lepidoptera; family Geometridae; genus Selenia; species Selenia dentaria. Next base: position 35,576,126 of record OU862886.1, read on the forward strand.
GATATATTTTTCAACTAGTATGAGAAGTGATGTAGATACTTGTGACGTAAATACCTTATTCTATTTTTTATTAACGCTTCATTATTCTTTTTGGTACAGATATTTTGAGTGAGAACCTTTCTTGTGCTACTGGAGTGAAAATTGACAATATGAACACATTCCATTTCAATATTCATTGTCCTTATAATATTGAGAACAAAGATCAATTGTATTAAATGAATAATGTTTTGCACAAAATGTTTCAATAGGTATACATGTTATACGTGAATAGTAAGGTAGGTATGTAATTTTCTACCGACTTCCAAAAATGAGGAGGTACTCAATTCGACTGTATGTTTTTTTATGTTTGTTACCTCATAACTTTCGATAGGGTGAACCGATTCTCAAAATTCTTTTTTGTTTGAAAGCTGGTACTTCCCGTTTAAATTTCATCAGTTCGGTTTAGTAGTTTTTGAGTTACAATTCAATAACTGAATAGAATGGAAGTCTGTAATATTTTTTTCAAATTGTACTTGTCTGTGTTATATAGTTGTCTTGTATCAATGCTCATATTACTATGTTAATGATTCCTCAGAAATATAAGAATTTGGAAATATTTAACTAATAGGGCACTATCAGCATATTACCTCAAACAGCTAAAATAGTTTTTAAATATGACTAGTTCTGCCAGCGACTACACTCTTGTTATGCACTACATTGCGCTTAAAACACAGTACTGTTTCAACCACATTTGGAAAAAGCAGCCCTTATTAAAACCCTCCATTTAAGTTGGTCATGCATACAAGCAGGTGAAAACAGATTGATGGCTGCCTCTGGACGTAACTAGCGCTAACACAGGTCGTGCCATTAAAAGTCCTAGTGGTATTCTGCTGCATGTATCATCATCATCATCATCATCATCTCAGCCATAGCACGTCCACTGCTGATCATATGCCTCCCCCAGAATTTTCCAAAAGAACCGGTTGGAAGCGGCCTACATCCAACGTCGTCCTGCGACCTTCATCAGGTCGTCTGTCTACTGTGTCGGTGGATGACCTACGCTGCGCTTGCCGGTCAGTGATCTCCACTCCAGAACCTTTCGGCCCCATCGGCCATCTGTTCTGCGTGCTATGTGCCCTGCCCACTGCCACTTCAACTGGCTAATCTTCTGGGCTATGTCGGTGACTTTCGTTCTTCTACGGATCCTCTCATTTCTGATTCGATCAAGTAGAGAAACCCCGAGCATAGCCCTCTACATAGCTCGTTGTGCGACTTTGAGAATAGACTCTATAGACTTCATAGAAAATAAAACAAAATCAATTATAGCTTATTAGGTTTTTTTTCCGTCATCACTCCTTCTCCGGGACATAATCTACCTCCTTGCATAATTTGATTACGATCCGTGCAGCCGTTTAGGCGTGATAAGATAAAAAACTGACAGACAGAGTGACGGATAGAGAGACAATTAATTGACAATTTTATAATGTTCAAAACAGGGTCGCAAGTTTGAGCACCTTCTCGGTATTACATTTTGATCTCAGATGCATTGATGTCCATCTATGATGGTAATAGAAAGTCTGGTCTTGATTTTCAGTTCTCGCAGGATGGATACATTGTTTCGAAAGGCAGTCCATGGGATTTGAAGCATTTTTTTCCACGTCCACATTTCGAAAGCATCGATACGGTTGCGATCTGTCTTCTTTAAGCAGCAGGTCTCAACACCGTAGCTGAAAATTGAAAATATCAATGTATCATATCATATCGAAGAAGCGCTCGAAGCGGAGCTTGACTTGGCAATCTTAACCAAATAACAAGTTAAGCAACACTTGCAGGACTTGGGTGGGTGACCGGTAGTGGCATTATTCAACTGAGCACTTCCGTGCTTAGCGGACTTCGTTGCGGGCACGTTAGCCCGTCGGTCCCGGTTGTTTGTCTTAGGACAACAGTCATTAGGCTATGTCGAAGACCTTCGGGTGGCCTGAAAACTTCGACATGGGATGGCCTCTAACCTATCCACCAAGCCGCACTGGGCCCGCGTGGAAGATTATGGCCCAACTCCTCTCTCTGAGAGGAAGGCTCGAGTACCAGCAGTAGGAACAAAATGGGCTGGTTATGATTTATGATTATGATGTAGTTTGTGATCTTGACCAAGTAAATTTTGATTAAAATGACGTTTTTGTAAAACAAATTTTAGTAAAATAATTACTGTTGATATACACTACTTTTGAACAGCTGGGATGAATAGTGTTAATTTGGAGTTTGTTTGTTGAAATTTGGAAAAAAAAACGGAAAAATATCGTTGTTTGATTGTGGTCGCAATTGTAAGCGTTTTTGGGAGACGCACCGACCCCCCATCTGATGAAAAGGCCAGTGGAAATCTTGATGCAAAACCCGGAGTCCTTCAGGAGTAAAACGATAAGTACCATGTACTCTTTCATCAGTGCACTGTAGCTTAGCTCGTTCCAACTTGGAGTCCGTCGCACTCATGAGTAAGATTTATATATTATAGCCCCTTGTAACCGAGGGCATGTTAGAATACCATGGAGATCGCTTCCGTGGACAAACTCTGCTTTTTCCATACCCATTGAGGCAGGTCTGGGGCCTAACATACGACGGGCTAAATTAAGTATACATACGAGACTCGTACATTAAAATACCCACTGCGAGCGCATCAACTCTGTTGCGGGCGAAATTTTACATGTTAAACTTTTTAATTCCATTCCATTGAGCGTACAATTTTCAAATTGAATATATGTTCCACAAATGAACACTTAATACATGTAAATGAAGTTATACGCAGTAATGGATTGAGAACGTAAAGCACACTCGTTTTACAATGCATTGATCGCTGTTCAATCGAGCGGCATGACGGACGATCCACTCGTGACGTAAATGGCACGTATAATTCTTTGCTTCAAGCACAAAAGTAACATATAAAATAAATCTTACTTGAAAAAGGTGTACAAAAAAACTGGTAAACAATCTACTTCATCAGACGAAAAAGTCGTTAATGGTTTATGTTTCACATTCAATCCGTGCCAGCCGAGAAATCCATGTCCGTGGAAATAGTTTATGTACGGTAATTTTACTTGCTACAATGCCCTTCATCTTAACAATATTGTAAAAGGTACCAAATTGTTGCCTTGTTGCAAAGCTTTACGGTAGAATATCTAGCACTGCAGTTTTACTGACCTAGGCGGCTTCTTGCACAGGCCGTCTAGGACTACCGCCTAGTAAGAAAAACATAATATAGTTCTTAAGTTCTCATCAAGTAATTTTTTAAGTTCTATTCAAGTTATTTCTTAAGTTTTATTCCAGTTTTTTCTTAACTTTACCCCAAACATTGCAATTGATGGAATCGTAGTATGTTTTCCGAGATTTATTATGAGTATTGACTGGCGAGTCTACGACTTAATTAAGAACTAAATTATTTACGGAGTTATTGGAATGTAGAATATTGCAGAAACTTGTAGCTGTGCGACAATGATTGAAGTGATGTTTAACATCACTTTTATCGGTGATTGAAAAGATGTTGGCGATCAAGTTAACCTCATGCCCTACTCGACTCTAGAAACTATAAAACAAAGATACAGTTTCTAGCTTATCTCCTAAACTTTACTACACACGAATAAAGTCACGGTCATAGACTAAGTTAAGTCACCAACTATAAAGGTCTAAGTAAATTACTAAATCCAAAAGGTAAATTTATTAGTACAATAGAGTCAGTTGATGATTCATATAATATTATAATAATGAATCGATTTGCATAACCCTCAGATACTTACGGCAGAACGCCACTACATACAAGACTCGTCAGCGACGCGATTGAAATCATGAAGGTTAAAAACTTCAATCGTGAGAATGGTTAACAGCTGTCACATATCTGAAATCCAGTGGTACGTATTTGTAAAAACAAAAATAGTACTAGTCCCAAAGTTCGAGCTGATTATGGTCAGTCCTGTGTTGTGATAAAACAAAAAAATACAGCGTGAACAATAGTAGTGGTGCCTTACTTATCAAACGTCACGAAAGAGGGTAGACCGCTTCGTCTGTTTGTAAACATTCACCAAACCGCAATTCCTCAGTTTATCTGTGGCGCTTGCAACAGTGCCGAAATATCGGAAACTCTTCATTCTATGGTCTCTTTCATTTCTATGGTCAAGTATGAAGCGATGAGTTTCTCAAGCTATATATTTAAATTTTATATTTGCTTCAGCTAATAGCACAAAAATGTAAATGATTTATAATTGTACACTTAAGTGTTGTACAAAAATACAGAGTTTGCTTTGTTAGATCTCTAATTCAGTTTTACTTTTTACTTGATTAGATATTAACTGTACTATTTTTGGCTTCCGATTTTTCCCTATCAGTATCAGTCACTATAAGCAAAATCGACAATAAGATTTTAAAAACAGTTTTATAACGGTTTAGAATCATTGTTACAATATTGTAATTTGTCCTATCCGTGTAGTTGAAGGAAATACTCAAGATATAACAGTAATGCACAGCATAATATATATTATGGTGAGATTTAGAACATGTCGGTTTATAACCAACTTAAAAGAAGGAGGTTCTATGTTCCACTGTATGATTTTTTTATGGTTGTTGACAGATTTCGCCCTTGTTTGTGGACGGATTCTTTAAATTATTTTATTATTTAAAAGAGCATACTTCCGATTGCTCCAATTTATATACGGTCAAGCAGTTTTTGAGTCCAATAACTCTAAAGTGGTTTACCTATCTTGATAATGTCGTTATCGACGGTGAATGACAATTATCGATCCTGTAAGTAGCAAGGGTTACTAGAGGGTGAAAAAAATTGTTTACCAAAAAATTTTACCGACTTCAACTCTACATTGTGTGAAATAACTTGTCGAAATCGGTTCCATGCGCGCAATAATGTGTTTAAATTTTCATGGTCGTTTTGATATTTATTAAAAGTGATATAATACAGCAATCGCACTACTGGACATTTGGAACAGTGCTTATTACAGTTAAGAACGAGCGTAATCTTGTTGAAAATGTAGTAAATAAAGTAATTTATGTATTTTTAAGTACTATTTTTAAAGATCAGCCAATTGAAGTGGCAGTGGTCAGGTAGCACCCAGAACAGAGGGATGATGAGCCGGAAGGTTCTGGAGTGGAAGTTACGAACCGGCAAGCGCAGCGCAGCTCATCCACCGACACGGTGGTGGACAGATGACTTCATAAAGGTCACCGGACAAGGTTGGATGTAGGCCGCTTCCAACTAGCCATTTTGAAAATTTATTAAGTAGGCATTAGTTCAGCAGTTGAATTCCTACTGCCTTCCTACTACTAAAAATGGTAAGTATAATATATCTTTGTAGTGCTTATTCTATTCGACGTTGCATATTTTGGCTTTTTCCGTTACATATTATAGTCCAATTTCGTTTCATATTAGTCGCATGCATATGTTTTAAGTTCCATATAATTCGGTATCTAGTCATTTCATATAACAGATGCACAGCTCGTTCTGCTTTGATAAACCGTTTTGTCTGACACAGACCACCAAACTTTTTTCTGTGGCACATACAGATATAAACTTTTCCTGGGTACGTTACAACAAAATTTTCTGTGGATCACTGAACTGCCTTGCGATTCTCTAATGATTCGTCGTTGCGCTCGTCCATGAGCTAGCCAATGTCAAAGACTTTATGATATATCGTCCTTTTGGTTGTTTTTCCAACGTTTCTTGCCATCTCGTCATTTGTTTCACGGATGTTGTCAAAGATGCAACGATGTTTGCTCTTAAAGAATCACACGGCTGATCACTGTGGACTGACATAAGTTAAAAAATCTCTATCGTAAATTCCACTTGCCATTTCATGAAGTTTTACTTACCAACAGTTTATCACATCTTCCACAATCAGCGATTCCGAACGAACGAGTGTTCGAAGCTCAACAATAACATACTTATATTTTACTACCGAAAGGACATAACATTTTTATCGCCAAGCTAAAAGTTTACTGCAGTTGCGAAACTTGTAGGTGTCGCCACTGCATGAAGCTGAGTACAATATGCTTTGTGAAAATATAGAAATTATGCATGCGACAGTCAAGATGTATGTTGTAAAATTTTACAAGCGCTGTTCACGCCAGTTCGGGGATATGGGACGGAGTAATAGCGAATGAGAATAACAATGCTGTCCGAAGTGACCGGCGACTAGAGTATGGTCCAATTTGATGTTCTTATGATTACGGGCTTATATTATAAAATAGATCTATCTATTATATGTGCTCATTACATGAGATAATATAATACTATTACTTGGGTCAGTATGTACACAAGGTCTCACTAATCAGAGCCTGGACCTGCTATGGTAATGATACCTGATGATTAATTTACATACTTATATGCATATGTACACCCGGACACACGTCAAAAAGACATTTTCATGCTCACAAATGTATGACCTGTCCGGGAATCGACCCTGGGATCGCATCATGTGGCAGGATTTCTACCAATTCACTAACCGACCAGTCGCCATTAACCATTTGGTTTTCATTTTTAAGGATTATTTTGTATGAATGGTGTGCATATGTAGCTAATCAGGATTTACATGGCAAAGTATAAAAAATTAAATCACTTTTTTTACACCTAATGATCAATCTTTTGACAGGCCGGTTGGCGCAGTTGGTAGCACCCCTGCCTTCTGAGCCGCTGGTCCCGGGTTCGATCCCCGGACAGATCAAACATTTGTGTGCATGAATATATCTGTTTGACCTGTGTCTGGGTGTGTATATGTATTTAAGTATGTATATCAGTCATCAGGTTACCATAGTACAGGCTCTGCCTAGTTTGGGACCTGAAGACCTTTGTGTGGATGTTGTCCCATATTATATTATTATTATAATCATACAAAGTTAAAAAAGTATTATCGGAATTCTTTGAGGACAGCTATATTAGACATGCCTATTCTTGGAGTTCGTTGGGGTCAATGTGCTCTGGAATTCTCACGCCACGTATTCATTCACCTCCAACCTCCTGCCCTGCATGCGCCATCTACTCACGCTGCACCACAGACCAGAGGGGCTACTATGAGCTTTTAAAGCAGGACTTCTAGATAACTGCCCGGTTTATTCGTACCATGACAACTTCAAAGCAGGCCTGCTCAGGCCTACTATTCAAGAACCGCAGAAAAACCGTTCACCTGTTTTTTTGTATTGACTCTCGTTAATATGTCGCTCTAAATCCACTCAGTTTATTAGCTTACAAACGTCTTTGCGTCTGCAATGTTGGTTATAGTAAATTGTAAGAATGCCAGAGACAATATTATCCGTTCACCTTTGGGAAAACAATATTCAAACAGTTCAACTCAATGAGCGTCATGGTATGATTTCATTCAAAACTGTTTATGTCAGGTTTAAGAACTGCACGGAACTTGCATGGTTTTTACGAAGCTGATAGTAAGGCCCCAGGCCCTGCCTAGGTCTCTTGTTTGGGTAAACAAGGGACAAGTCTATGTTCTGGAGGGCATTGCTTTCTTCAGTCTAGTTTTTTAGGGATAACTCTGATTGAGTATTAGAAAAACTTTGGTTATAACTCGTATTTTTTATTACTTCCTGGGACGCAGTAGTTAGATCCCAATGGTATGCAAGCTTCTGTGTGTGTGGTTTCAGTATTACACGTTTTTGCTAAACGCTTTCTTTACATATGAGCTAGTAATATTTGATGAATAACGAAGTTTTACTTTGGTAATTACCCAATTACTAAAGTGAAACATCGTCCACATAAAAGTGGATATATAACAGAATTGTGACCCAGTTTAATAATAATTTATGTTATGGTCATAGTTCCATTTATAAGAATAACTTTTGGTGCTATTATTATATTTGTGTCCGAAAATTTACCCGTAAACTCGCATTGCAATTTCAAAATAGTACTGCAATTATTGGGCAATTGGGGGCAACCCGGCAGTTTGCTCCGGAATAAAATTAGTGCTGATTCGTTATGTTAATGTTTAATGCGAACTCGTATTCCGCTTTGCAACTGCTCGCTTTATTGAATTTACCGAGAAAATTCGGTATTTTCAAAACAAGGTTACTGAAACTACTACTGCCACTGTGAACATTAGTGCCTTTATTAATAAACGTTGCGTAAACATAGATTAGGCGTAACATGCTTTGTCTTGCTTTCACGCGTGACATTTACTGCAAGCAAAAAATTGACAGATAGATGTTTTAACTACTCCGGGTTTATTACGAGTTTATTAATAAGGCCGTATGAAAACAAGTTGTCTGTGTCACCTAGAACACTTGGCGTGCCACAACCGCCTCGGGGGACCAAACCCGCAAATGGACTCCCCCGAGTCTGGGCACCCTAGGTCACCCTACGATGGGTCAGGTGAGTAGCCCCACCACCTGCTACTTTCGGCCGTAGAGCGTCGGGACAGCGTCGCCTCTCAATACCGACAGTCCTCTTCCACCGCGTCCGCCATCTAACGGCCCCGTCAAGGCCGCGGAAGGCAGGGAGAGCGGCTCACCGTAATACCGGCATTCCTGTCCCGCCGCGGTCTCCAACTCACAGACGCGGTGTCGGCCATACGACACCGCAGCCCGACTCAGTTGCAGTGGCGCCCATACACCACCGTCCCGCCTCGGGCCCGCCAGCTATCTCCTATCACTGGCAGGCCCATTGGTTCCTGTTAGCTTCACCAAGATCCAAACCACGGCTGCTGAGCCCCCCCTTTCCCCCACCACGGCAAGGTGGGAACCCTCGGGGGGTTGTGTGTGTGTCACCTATAAATGTAACAAATTTAAAAGACGTACGTATAAATGTAACAAATTTAAAAGAATTAAATATGTTTTGCCGATTTTTTGTGGTCATTTATTTCTTAATTTTAAAGTAACACACAATAAAGGCAGCGATTAAAAAATAAAATTTTGTAAATACATTACTTATCATTTCTTAGGCTTTTGCGATTCTTATAAGTACATTGAAAAATTTCAATAAAAATTCTTGTTAAATTTCAAAGTTTAAAATCGTGAAAGTAAGTAAGTATACTTAAACATCTAGGTTTTTATTTATTTCTGTTTTATTAGGTTTTTAACTATCTATTGCATTTTTAATCACTTTTCCCTTGACGGATATTTTAACGAAAATTTTTAAAATCGTTGGATTTACTCAGTCGCTTTTAGTTTTTCCTTTAATTGAGCAGTTCACCTACTAGGTAGTTAACTTTCATTTGCCTTGCACTAAGAGCTTGAAAAGATATATTTGTGTAAGTTTTGTAGAGATCTAAAAGGGGCTCACATAAACCACATATAGATTTGGTTATTTACGTGTATATACATACAATAAATTATTAAAAATATAGACTAGAAATTAGACACGAAGAAAAACACAAATACATACAATGATTAATAAAATCTCCCATAAATGGAACAGCGGATGGATGCGCAAAGTATTGTGACAACCTTTTGAACTATCATGGTACCAACTACAACAACTTATTTAGCACTTTTCAGTGTTGATGTCGGTTTTATTTTTGGGAAGGTAAAATCTTTATTGCCCCTTTTTAGTATTCTGGCTATTATTTAAATTTATTACTTATTAAACCCCGTAAGGATTTAATTAATGACACCGTCAATTATGATATCATCAAAATAGGCGAAACACTTTTCAGTTATTAGATTATAATATAAATAATTTTAATGAAAATTTAAATGAGACCACTTCAGAAGTATACCGAACATAAAAATTAGAAGCGGACTTCTCTGTAAAAAGTTATGCGTGATCATACTTAAAAAAATATACGCATCGACTTGAGAATCTCCTCCTTTTCTTTGGAAGTCGGTTGAAAAACATCCGCCTACACGCCCATGCTGACCCTCTACAAACACAAGCGTGGCCTTTTCAGACAACAGGAGCGAATTCTCCCTGGCCTGCCACGCTTTCCCCATCGCTGGCAAAGCTCCCTCGCTTCACCGTGATGACTCAAGTCACGGCTACTAAACCCCCGTGCGTTAAGGAAATCCCTGGTTCTCATCAATGCATCCTGATCTATCCCCAACCATCCAATCCATCCCTGACACCTTCCACGTTCCATTATAATAATCACCTCAATAAACATAGTTATAAGTTGGTCAGAAGTTGTGTTTGTTTGTAAAGACTTTACGGCGAGCGATAAATGTCGCGATGAACTGCGCTCGTTATCGCTTGGTTTAGAGCTCAACCGCCATGGCACAGTGCGAGCAGTCGGCGTATGTCTATACTGATATGATAATTTTACATTTTGCATTGGGATTAATAATAATATTTTGCGTTGCTGCGTTATTTTATGCGTTGATGCACTCATTTGGCACTTATTTGGCATTTATTTCAAATTTCACCATAACTCTCTGTGAAAATAAAATACCGCACCGAGTTCGGCGTACAAGTTACTCGTCTCCATAGTTGTACTAAAAATAATAGTTTTTATAAGTTCGAGGGATTCATGGGAACTATACGAACATATAAATATAATGCTCCTATTATTATCATAACTCCTTCGCAGGTAATTCGTGCGAGGCCGACCAACCCCACTGCCGCCAACAGCACTGTGCCAATATAGTAGAATCTCACGGGCGCCCGTTTAGTGGCGATACGTTTTATCTCAGCCTTTCATTGTTTATTTCGTTTATGTCTACTTTAATACAACTTTATATATAACTTAATGTTCTACGCGTCGGTGTGTGAACGTCGTGTTTATACAGATTTACGGGTATAAACGCGTCGCACCGTCGTTTAGCTTAAGTAAGGTTTTGGGTGAAAAGCTCGTCGTGGTAACAGTGAGTTAGTTTTTTTTCTTTTAGAGTATTATAGTATTTTTCTAATACAGAAATCGTCGTAGTTTTTACCGGACCACAGCGAAGCAAAAGGGAAAGTTATGATTTTGACCTGTATGTATTTTTTCTCAAAAATGGTACGTAATGTTGCCATAACATCTCTAAAAAGTATCTAGAAAGTGAACTCTACCGGAGACTTATTCACAACTGTCCAGTAGCGAGATTTTAAACTTGGAAACTCCTACTGTCCAGTAAGAAAGTTTGTAATTTACTTACTGGACAGTAGGTCATCCCCTTTAGATCTGCTTGGAAACAAAACATTGTACCAGACACAGATTAGAGTTTAGTCATTTAACATAGTTATAATGACTAAACCAAAGGAGAGGCTCCAAATACATATCTATATCATAATTTATGAGATATATATATATAAATATATATATTTTTGGAGCCTTAAATAAACAGCCATTTTATAGGCTGTGACACTTAACGCGACGCAGAAAAAGTATGCACGATGCGTTTTGTACTTAATATTGTTGTAGGAGTATAGTGTGGAATTTTATGTTTGTATTTAATAATTTCAGTTTATAAATCATGTTGGATTAAAGCTTTCCATTCTAAAATTAACATGGAGATTCCCAAACAATAATTTACATTCATTTACTAAAACATTCATGTAAAAATAAAATGTAAAAATAGAACAATGTTCAAAACTAAAGGCAAACTTTTTACCAAAAAAAAACAACGACTGGCGGGATTTCACATTCAATTGCGACAATTGTGTTTTAATTTACCGTGTGAACATAGATAATCCCAAAAAAATAGTTCAAGTTAATCTGATTCAGGAAATAGATGGCACTCCTCCTGATTTAAAAGCTGAAGACGAATTAGTAAAAGTAGCGTCCTAATTTTATGCTAGTTATGTGCCATTTAAACCAATCCCAACTCCTCTCTCTGGGAAGGTTTAAGTCCCAGCAGTGGAAACATAATAGGCTGATAGGTTATGTAACATAAAAATAAAAATAATATATCGCCCTTTAGAGGACAAACGCATGAAATAAAAATAAAATGTTTTAATGACGTTTTATTAGGAGTCAGAAGAAAAAGCTTACATAGCAAATATCAAATATATCTAATATAGTATTATTAGGTGTGGCAGCTTTGCTTGCAATCGCCCTATAATCTTATATGTATAAGAATGAATCCCAATTTCTCCTGCTCACGCTTTAACTTGAGAGCGGATGGAACAATCTCGCTTTTCGTTGTCTTAATTTTTTATAATTGTCTTAATTCTTTTGGTGTCTTAATTATTATTAGGAGAAGGTTCTTATGAAAGAAAACCCAAGAAAAGATGGGAAGTTGTGGCAAAGCCGAAAGCCGAGTCTACTACGCGAACGAACAGACTACACAGAAATGAACTGGATAAAATACTACACTCATAATGGGAATTATTTATAAATTCTAAATATATTCTATATGGACGTTACTAAACATATGTATTAAATACATTAAAATATGTTATACGTAAGTTGTTTATTATAAAAACGATATATATTGAATAGTTTGTAATAGTATAGGATATAAAAGTATGGATAGTGCTGTCAAGGCTGTTCAATACATGTCGCTCCGTCCCCGTAAGACGGTTAAAGTCAGATACAAAGTTAAAATTCGATGCTCGGACCCGAAACTCGTTGGCCATGTTGGTCAATGGCGTTTGACACGGGGAGTCAGAAGATGCGGGTTCAAATCCCGTCCGAGGGTGTGAATTTTTCTCCCTATACATTTCAATGTTTGAGATCGCTAAAGCAGGCGTTAGTGCTCTAAAAGGTAATACTACAAACAATTTCATATCTATTTGGAAGGGTTTTAGTTTTTGAACTGCAACACGAGAACGCATCATTTCTGAATATCGCATCAAGTCTCGATATAAATATGAACCAAAGCAGTCGTTTATCGATCGAAAGTATTTGAAAAAAGAAATGTTTGTCCACTATTTCACTTGATAATCAGTGATAATGCAGCTGTCCTGCAAACCGGTAGTCATGCTGTTTCAAGGCAGCTGCCAAAACACACCATTTAATTATTGAATATTAAATTAAATGTGCCAAATAAGATCCCACCTATCCAAGTTATGGGTCAAATTTCACTAACTTATATGAAATCTAACTGTAGTTGAACGTTTTTTTAATACGTTTTCTTATTTTTCTACTATTGGAAACTGTCCAGCTGCAGTTTCTGTTGTAGTTAGTGATTGTAATCTTTATATACTCGATAGTTCATAAACGCGATGTCAAAATCAAAGTCAATTCGTTTCACTTGCGCGTACGGCGCGGTTAGTATATTTTCCATATTTCCACAGCGTAATGTCATATGGGATATTGCTATGGGGTTCAGCGGCTGATATAGAGACCATCTTTTTATCCTACAGGAACGTGCTATTAGAGCTATATACGAAATTGGTCCCCGTGAATCTTTGAGAGATGTATTTAAAGAAATCAATATATTTGTATAATATTATTTATATATATTTATAAATGTTTAATATATATATAATATTTGTTGTAATTTAATTTTAAAAGTCTTCTATATTGTTCTATATTGTCTCTATTCTATATTATACTGCACCACCGTTACTTGTATACATATTTCTTTCCGTGCATGGTTGTTTGGAAGAGATCGCTCTGAGCGATAAGACCACCCATTGTGCAACTTCATTTAAAGTTTTTCATTTATTTGTTGTATTTTATAATGTGGTGTTACAATAAAGAGTTTATCTATCTATATTAACTTTGCCTTTCTTATATGTATTTCAAAATATAATGTATGTTCGTAAAAAATTACATAAATATAAGTTAAATAGTGATCACCACACTTTTAGTACTATAAATACAAATAGGATAGCTTTACCTAGTTTTAGACTTGCAAAGACTAATATGTAATTCCTAGGAAATTGTGTGCGTTTTTACTATAAAATCCCAAAACACATAACTGAGCTCACAGAGGGCAAATTCAAGTTGACTGTAAAAAACGTTTTAATAAAAAAGCTTGTTATAAAGTCCGACTTTTTATAGAAGATAAAGATGTTTGGAATACTCCACTTCTGGCAAGCTGTCACTCTGCCACCCATAAAATGTAATATTTGTAGTACCTAAGTAGAGACATTGTAAACATCTATATAAAAAAATGGCTCCGAGTTTCTTGCCTCTTCTTCTCAGTAGGCTCTATATATTTTGGAACGCGGCGGTAGAGTTGTTAAAGTACTTTATAATGAAAAATTAACGTTCATAAGTGCGTTTTTGATGCCTAAATTCTCATCCTCAACACACTCGAACTGTCACCTCTTCAAACTGACGTAGTGTGATTGTACAAACGTGATATTGTAATGATTCATCAATAATTAATTACAAATGTTCAGGATACAATTTGAATCCAAACCAATTAAACCTAATGATAGAATTTCATAGTTGGTTCCCGGAAGTAATATCCAGTTACAAACAGAACTAACATGTGGTTACGTGTAACATAATAGCAGATCAAATGTTATACATATTAATTGTTATATATATTTACCGCACTTCTGGTTCAAGGAGATACAATAATAATTTTGTAATAGCTAAATAATTCATTTAACGAGGCAGATTAAGTGACATCGACTATCTCAGTTACAATCAAATGTTGATAGAAATCTTGAAAAATGTTCTTTTATGTTAGTTTTGACACAGATTACTGAATAAGAACAGATACTTCACTCAGTAGAAAATTTCCAATACCTATTACGATAATAGCCTACTCCCTCGCGTCAACAACCACTGTATGCTAAAATGCGCCTAAATGCTCAAGCGTACAGCAGTGATTGCTTCGCACCGCGCGATTCCACAGTAATCGCAGGGCTGCCTCTTCGATAAAATTAAATTAACATAACTTTTTATCTATGTTATTGAGAACTGTGAATATGTTCTGACTTTTATGTGGCAGTTAAAAATTTTATCATTTATAAAATATTTAACCAACTTAAAAAAAGGAGGTGATCAGACATACAGGCCAAACTGAGATGTTTGACTTGTATGGTTTGTAGGTATGTATGTTTGTGCGCGATAATCTCGCGTTTGGCTAAACCGATATCGATGCGGTTTTCAGAAAAGGATTTGTTACATTTAGGAGAACGTTTTAAAATAAGTATAATACTTCTTAGTTTGATGATGATCTTCGGAGATGTTCACTAGAAATGAAAAAAAAAGCCTTAAAAAAGAGAACCGACTTCAAATAAAGCACTAAGCCGTAAGTTATTTTATTAACGAGTGTAACACTCTCACACAAAAATACATAAACACTGCAGTTTTCGAAAGTTTTCACGCGAAAAGTCGATGGCCTTCAAAATAAAAAAATATATCTAGTTCCTAGTTGTACATATCTAGGTGTATTGTACTACTACCAATTATCACGAATCAAATTTATTAAGATTAATTAATTTGATTCGTTTTCTCGCAACAAGTCACCTTACAACAGACGCGGCTTGTTCAAAGGTTTTCATCGGGCGTAAGAAAAAGAACTCTCGCTACACAGACTTAAAGCGCATTTTGATTCGTTACGAGCGCGTCCGCACACCTACTGTCTTTTAATTATGTCTCTAATGACGGTATGTGAATGGAAAAAAATTTAAACGACAAAAACTAGTAATAATTTATCACTTACCATTCTTCATTGACAGGTAAATGGAAAAATGTTAGGTGTTTATCCCTTCTTTTGCTTGATTTACACCCATCTACAGCACATAAGGCACCACACGGCATCGTAATACGCGTACGAACGAACAGCACTATTAAAATTGAACGGCGTGCGCGCGCTTCGCTTGCGAAAACCGCACTGAATTTGAAGCGCCGGCGGACCGAGACCGCTCGGCTGGGCGGTAGGCAGTTATAGCGCGCAAGTACATGGAGTGACGGAGGCCTGGTTTTGACAACTCCAGAAAACTAAAATGTAAGGAGGTTGATGACTGGAGCTGATAAAAGTGACATAAAGATGCCATTTTCTTAGATTTATATTTTATTGCAACTGATATACATAATAGCCCTTCGGGTATCTGAAAGTATCAAAAATTGCGATTCAAGTTATCAGACTCAATGCCTTAATCACATGTCTTGAAAATATTATTATTTTTAATTTTATTATTAAAAGATGATGATATTAATCACTTCAGAAAAACTAAAAAGTCAAGACAGAATGTTGTGAACAGAGAAGTAAGGCCGGTTTTCTATGTAGAATATGCATCGGTGCTGCCATTATAATTGAAATTAAAATAACTAAACGTAATTAATTACTATGATTTACGTATTGTGTGTAGTTGTATGTACACGGCGAGGCGTAGTTTTACCGGCCTCACTCTCTGTTCACAACATTATATTATTATCTTGACTTTCCAATTTTGACTGAGTTAGTCACGTGTTTAATAGTAGATTAGTAGCCAAGGGCTGTAAGGCATCAATTGCAATTCCGAGATATTTAGGCGAGCGCACGAGTGCAGCGAGGGCGCCAATAGTTCGAGGGTGTAATTGATGCTTACACTCGAGCTAACTACTCTGCTTTACATCTCGATTGTGAGGTATGTAGAAAAAAAATCGGCATTACTAAAATAAAATTGATGACTATTATACTCATACGAAGACAAGGCTGAATAGCGAAGAATACTGCATGATGTCTATTGCCAGTATGATGGTTAGATGTACGCAAACTTTTTGAAAGAGTAAAGTTTTTTTTTTTACTTACAGCCCTAGGGCTTATCTAGCTACATTATTACCCTAGAGCGCTAATTGGTCACCTACAAGCCCCATTTGTATTTTTTTTAAATACATACCGCCCTAGGGCTTTTCTAGCTACATTATTATCAGAGAGCTCTAATTGGTCACCTACAAGCCCCATTTGGGGGTAATAAGGACCTACTTACCGAATATGAGAGATGTAAAATAGTTTGGGAAGGAATGTGACGTCAGTGATTAATACATATCTCCTAACATAATATATAATCTGTGGTGATCGATAAGGAAATCTCAGACAAAGAAATGAATTAGCAAAGTACTCGTATACTGCGCCGCATAGAAAGCCGGTCGGTTATGAAAATTGCGGTACTATTTAAATATTGGAGCAATCCTTTCAAAATAAAAGTTTATTTTAAAGTTTATTTTATTAAAATATACAAAGAAGTAAATTCTAAATAGTAAGAGGTGAGGAAACTGGAGGCCGTAGTACAAACAATTTGCGAAAAAGTATTCGTATCGTAAGTGTCAATGCGGCACGCTTATCTAGGAGTATCTCGCTCTCTGTGTCGCAGTTGCCCTAGATAAGTAACAATTTGTACTGTTTTACGTGAACGACACGTAACGTTACACTTGCGCAGTTATTCGTGCTAGGCACACTCACATACAAGATTGTAGACTTTTTGCGCAAGAGACTAATCAGCCTTACTTGGTTGATAGTATTTCTATATCAACCATAGTAGATCTCTATGGTTGATATTAAAATGACCCAGTGATATCACATGTTACAATATTACGATGATAAATAATAGTACGCATGCAAAACTGTGGCAAGTTTTGAAGAATAGCAAGTGAATTCACTAATTATTTATAATTAATTTTATTCTATTAATCACACACGTTGCAGTTCCTGGAAAAATTGGTTGACTTCTTAGAAA
Source organism: Selenia dentaria (assembly GCA_917880725.1). NCBI lineage: Eukaryota > Metazoa > Arthropoda > Insecta > Lepidoptera > Geometridae > Selenia > Selenia dentaria. The sequence continues at coordinate 35,593,581 of OU862886.1, forward strand.
TCTATTGTATTATTGGCCAAATATGGCGAATCGCGAGTCAACGGGTTAATAAATTAATTAGCAACAAAATTAATGAAATTAAATTTCATTAAACTTAATTTGCTAATTAAATTAATATATTTTATTATGTCTTGGGTGGCACTGCAACGGTCACGGGCAACCGTAGTGCTTTAAACTTATATTCTACATTCAGTTATCAATTTTAACATCAAATATCAAATAAGTTATCATAAATCTTTCTTTCTTCTAATTATATGTAATTCTCGAGTCGCGGTGTTCGTTACCAAACTCCTCCGAAACGGCTGGACCAATTTGTATGAAATTTTGTGCGAATACTCCAGTAGGTCTGAAAATCGGCAAACTTCTTCAAAAATCGAATCGGCAATCTATTTTTCATAACTATAAATAATAATAATCCACCTTTATTTTTCTGTCTTTTTTTTTATTTTAAGAAAAATACAACCAAATTCAAAATTTCCACTCTTCTACGATCAACCTCTGTTTTTCAATTCCGACTTTTATAATGGCAAAACAACGTTTGCAGGGTCAGCTGTATATATAAAATAGAGCTATAAAATGCACGGTTCTTACGTCCAATACATCTAGATGCAAAGAAACGTCAATAGTGATATATACAGGGTCGGCGCAATCTCCAGACAAATGTTCCACTATTTCAGATGCCCGTGTCTTATACAGGATGCTTCGTGTGCATACCGGATTGGGTGTGACGTATGACCGATCCCGTATGTCATGGGATTGGTTTGGTATGACGTATTTATTTATGTCTTTGTTGTGTTAGGTTTATAGATGTGGATCACTATGACATATGATATAACCACAGTCTATGTATGCTGTGATATTACTGTAAACGTTTTAGGGCGCCTCTACAGGCTTGTCTCGGTTTGCCTCGTGGTGCCACGTCGCGTGCCTCTCGTCGAGTAATCGAGTACTATGTACACGCTCGTTGTGTCAATTGAAGCGCTCGTATGGCAAGAGATAATGACGGAATGATTAGATTTAACCGTGAATTCTGCAATATAAAAATACAGATTATCTACGAAATAATGCGTAATAAATAAATATCTATAAATAATCTTTGTATTATTGTAGGTAGGTAGGTAGGTACTGTTGTGATTTTTATATTGTAATTATTAACTGTGATTCCTTATTTTGACATGCTAAACGTATATTTGCGGAATCAAATGTATTTTTTTTATTTACTGTAAATTCGGTGCTAGCTTTGAATCGCGCCGTTGCCCGCGTTATTAAATATAATAAAAATAGTTATGAAGCTAGTTTTCTAGAACCTTTAGTTAAAATTCAAAATTCAAAATTCAAAAATTATTTATTCAGTTTAGGCATCATAGACACTCTTATGAACGTCAAAATTTTTAAATGATTCTACCACTGTCTTCGGAAAAGAACCACCGCCGAGAAGAAGCAGCAAGAAACTCGTGGGCCATTATTTTTTCAAGTCTTTGTACATTGAGGTTACATATGAGTAGTATTATATAGTTTATTATATAGTTATAATATAATGTAGTGGAATTTAAAAATCACAAAGACTTCACGCCTATATTATATATTAAAATATTTATTTATTTTTTCCTTAACGCAGTCTCGCTCAAGTTCTTAACAGGATTAGTTCTTGTCTTTTGTTTGAAAAAATCGTTGGTGTTTGAATTCCTGAACATTTAAGGGTTTATTAAAGTATATAATTTTAAATTCATTTTTGCAGGTTACCAGGGGATGCTAATTTAAACGAAAAATGGGTATCTATTATACGAAAAAGCAGACAAGATAATAATTGGCGTCCATCAATATTTTGTGTTGTCTGCTCATCGCATTTCGAAGACGAAGATGTTTATTTTACTGAAAAGGGTGAAAAAGGTCGACGATTGCTTTAAAAAAAATCTTAACCGACACAAAGTCTGTACGCATCGGTGCCATCACCGGAATCATCAGGTGCTGCTTCTAATGGTTTGAGATCCCCTTTACAATTACCTGGACCATGTGATGATAACAAGACTATAGACTCAGTAATGGATTCTGACCTAGATTCTATATTTGATACTCCTCGGAAAAGTCGCTTAAGAAAAGAATTAAGAAAACATCGGCTATTAAGAGTTGTTACTAAACGAAAGTTAAAAACATTACGAGAAAAAGTTCGTCGCTTAAAGAAAAGGAATTCTTCATTAAAGAATATTTTAAAGGATCTAACAGACGAAAATTTCATAAATTGTGATACTCACAACTTGTTATGTGGCAACATACTGAACTATTTCACAACCTCAATGTACGTAATTCCGGCAAAAAAAACTTAAATATTCCCCTGCTATGAGAAAGTTCTGTTTAACATTAATTTTTTACTCTCCAAACCAAAGGGATATGAGTACGTGAGAAAAGCCTTCAATAGTTGCCTACCTCATCCCAAAAACCTCTCAAAATGGTATACGCACGTGAAAAGTGAACCTGGCTTCACCCAAGAAGCTTTTTTGGCCTTACAAAAAATGGCAGAAGTTTCTCCTCATAAACTTATAGGGCACTTATGTTTGACGAAATGACTTTGCGCCAGCAGAAACTGTGGGACGGAAAACGCTATCTAGGTGTTGTCGATATGGGTGATGAAATCACCGAATCAACTACCTTGGCGTCTCAATATTTTCTTTCATGTTAGTTGGAGTAAACAAACGTTTTAAAATACCTTTAGGGTACTTTTTGACAAGTAATTTAACCGGAGAACAAAAGGCAAATTTAATAAAACTTTGTTTGATGAAATTTAGTGAAGCTGGAGTGAAAGTTGTTTCGTTGACATTCGATGGACACGCCATGAATTTCATGGCAATGGAGATTCTAGGTTGTACTCGTAGCATAACTGATGTCACAAATTTAAAGGCTACATTCCTACACCCATCAGATGGCAGTGAAATGGCTTGGTTTTTAGACCGAAGTCACGTGATTAAACTACTTCGAAATCAACTGGAAACAAAAAAAACAACTTGTAAATAAAGATGGAAAAATTGGTAATTGGGATTACCTAGTTAAACTAAATAAGTTGCAAGAAGATGAGGGCTTCCACTTAGCGAACAAACTTACGAAAAGACATATTTTGTTCAGGAACCAAATCATGAAAGTAAAACTTGCCACGCAGACGCTTAGCAGAAGTGTTGCAAAAGCTATGCACATTTGTAGAGAGGATTTGAATATTCCTGATTTTGAAAATTCTCAGGCTACGGAAGAATTCATTCAACTCATGAACGACATGTTTGACATCTTTAACACGAACTCTATAATCCACTTTGACTACAGAAAATCTATATAAAAACTAGGCAAAATAAAGGCTGTTAAGTTAAGACAATTATAATTTTATGTTTTGTTAGTATGGTATGCTGCTATTATTATATGCATATTATGTAATAAGTAATTAACATGTAATTCATTTTCTATTTTAATATAAACGACCCAGCGAAGTTACACTTCACTTCGCTCGGTCAAACTGTGGGACTTTTTTCTATGCCCTGGCAACATTGCACGCACACCAACGCATGTACTTTAACATCGTTGATGAGTACTGTTACGCACACATATCTAACTGCAGGTCGCACAGTGTCATTCCCGCGCGCTCTATCTGCCTTTTGTTCTGTAATCTGAGGTAACATAAAACAACAATTTACAAACGTTGTGACTACACGAATTTGTTTCAAGTCAAGCTGTGACAAAACATTCTCTGTCATAAACAAATTACATATGTCATGCAATGAGATACATAGAAAAGAGTTCATCATCATCATCGTGTATAAAAATTATTTACTGCAACATATGCGTGTAACAGACACAGTAACGTAACATCTTTGGTTTCTGCTTTCTGCGCAGGATGCGAGGAAAGCAGAAACCAAAGACGTGGACGTGAGCATTCACTAAAAATAAAATCGCTAACAACGCGTGACAGTTGACAATGTTGACAATACGATTACGTTACACTTAAGCAGATTTTTGTGCTAGGCCCACAAGTAAATCCCACGAAACGAAGGTGTCACTGTCAACATTGTCAACTGTGCATGGTATGTGCATAGAAATTTGACTACAATTTCGTTGGTTTACTTGATTCTGTGTTTGGCATTCGTTGACAATGACGCTGATCAGTGTTCCATAACCGACCAATCTTAGCTTGTTTTCTAATATATCCACGTGGTACTGGTGGCATTGCGGCAATCACGCTGAGGCCATATTTGAAAAGAGTTAAAGTTAAATCTACTATCTAGTTATTATATGTATATTGTTTTCGTTTTGATGTGTTGTGATTACACACTTTAAAAACCATAGAATTTTAATTTGAATAAACTAAACATTAATAACTAAACACTGAGTCAAAGTGTTCGATCCCTAACGTGATCGTTTTGCCGGTTAATAATAATAGTATGGTCAGAAGCTATCAAAAGACTCGTAAGCTGGCTCGGCTCTAGCTAGTAGGATAATTGTGCAGAAAAGGGCAAATTTTCTAAGATCGTCAGCCACTAACGAAACAAGTATTATTGTAAAGAAGTCTTCAAAATAAACAATTTATTACTTATTTATACAACAACTGCTTAAACTATATCGGGGCCGAGCTATTTGCATTGTAAGAATTTTCAAGAAATCACTAAAATATATCATAATATACAATTAAAATATATATACGTCGATTGGAGAACATCCTTCTTTATTGAAAGTCGGTAGAAAAGATAATGATACGTAGCTTGCACATTGGTGATTTTTTTTGTTTATGTTTCTTATAGATACCTAATAGTAAGTTTGTACCGTTATTCAGAACTTTCCTGAGATGCAAATAAAAAAAAACAATAACAAATATTCCGTACGTCGCACGACTTTTTTATTGTAATGCATTATACATCAAGGAAGCCTTCATTCATAAATACAATAAACTATTCCTAACTTCTTTGAATTTTTCTGTTTAACAGACCGTTACAGTTTATACATAATATTTACCATGGTTGCGTAGGTGCTAGTAACGGTGCAAACCGTGAAGATACTTCTAGCTGTGTTTTCTAACTATTGCAGTAGAATCTACAACCTTCAGAAATATGTTCATACGTTATCCTAATTTGACTGGACTATACGGCGCTGACCCGCTAGCGGTTTATATGGCTTGGTCTATGTGAAACGAACCCATATAAATAAATTGAATTCACAACCCTAAGGGGGTTCCAAAAATCCTCCCTTAGTGGGTGCTGACAACATATAATGCATTAACTCTAAACATTTCAAGTTTATAGCCGCAGGGGTCAGGGCTCTGCATTATATCTGATATGAATCAGTCCGTCGTGACAAGTAATTACAGATTGTGTACAAATAATAAAGGATGCTTCGACTAATGTGTGTTACCACATCAGACGTCGTCACATCTGCCACTAAAACGTAGTCTCTTACTATGGGCGTCATAAATAAGCTCAAAGTCGCACAACGAGCTATGGAGAGATGTTTGGGGTTCCTCTACGTGATCGAATCAGAAATGAGAAGATCCGTAAGAACGAAAGTCACCAACATAGCCCAGAAGATTAGCCAGTTAAAGTGGCAGTGGGCTGGGCACATAGCACGCAGAACAGATGGCCGATGGGGCCGAAAGGTTCTGGAGTGGAGACCACGGACCGGCAAGCGCAGCGTAGCTCGTCCACCGACACGGTGGACAAACGATGTGATAAAGGTCGCAGGACGACTTTGGATGCAGGCCGCTACCAACCGATCCTTTTGGAGAAAATTTGGGAAAGGCTAATGTTCAGCAGTGGACGTCCTATGGCTGAGATGATGATGATGAATAATGGTACAAGGAATACAATTATGCTCAACTATGTACTAATGGTACAAAACTGAATTTCCAGCACGAATATCTTTAAGTTAGGATAATTATTATATAAATATATTATTTGCAAGTCTATGTGACATTTTAAAAATACTTCAAGTACGGCACGGTACATAACAAGTACATAACCTCGCTTTTCTTGCTCTAAACACCAGTGACCTATTCAAATTATTTTCTAAATGCTTAAAACGGTCTAACAACTCAGAACTTGTTTAAACTTAACGCCGACTCTCTCGTCGAATTAAGTTGCCTATAATATGTAGCGTCAGCAGTTACGTCTAGATAAATTCACCGTATTTTCGATTACACCTCGTGACTACCAACCAACCCAACTATTCTACAAAAGCTTAAACACAATGTCACAATTAACGAATAGAACCAACTGGTTTTATCAAAAAATTATTGATATGCCCCTAATTACAATAACAACATTCTCAAAAAGGTACATTAGACACCAAATTCGAATCGTAGTACCTACAAACTCCACGCAGTCTAACTCTGTCATAATTTCGAGTATCTTTAAATAAATAGAAAGAAAGAAAAAAGATATTCAGGTTGAAGGGCTAACTCTGCATTGTAGTAGTCGTCTCTTCATCAAAGTCAAATTCAACTTAATTTTTTCAAAACAAATATTGAAATTCTTGCAAGTTTAAGTTCTTGTTAGTTTTTTTATATCCACTAGGATATAAACCCGGTATGGCGTTCCGAGCCGGTATGATCATCTTCAGGACGAGTGCGAAGCGGCGTCTTTGCAGACGCTCGCGCTCCCGGCGGGCACTGCAGAGAGCAGCGCGTGCAGCTCGACGTGACACCGGCGGCAGCGGGGGGAGCTTGGTAGAAAGGGACGAGCTCGGCGCTACCGGTACCGAATAATGAGGGCTGAGCTTAGCCAGCTGAAGATGTTGAAACTCCCCCGTTGTCCGTTGTCGCATCATCATCCTACGTACAGTGACATTCAATGCTGACTCTCTCGAGACAAGTCTCTCCCACGTAACTCTTGCCACTTGTTTGTGTCTTGTTTAGGTGGTCCTTATCCTTCGGTGAACGCAGCACCTGTCTTATTGACCCTGTGAACGGTGTAACGTTCTAATATCATACTTCCGTTAATATTTGTGTAATAAACATTTTCAAAAAAACCACAAACAAATCACCAAGATGTTTTCAAAAAAAACTACAAAACATTTCCGAGAAGTTTCCAAAAAGAACTAAACAACACATCTAAGATGATTCCAAAAATAACCATGCATGTCCAAGTTCAAAAAGAACTACAAAACATCTCCACGGCGTTTCCAAAAAGAACTTCAAAACATCTCAAAGACGTTTCCAAAAAGAACTAAAAGAAATCTCTGAGAAGTTTTCCAAAATAACTAAACAACACATCTAAGATGTTTTCTAGAAAATAACTACTAAACATGTCCAAGACGTTTCCACAAAGAACTTTACAACATCTCTAAGTCGTTTCCAAAATATCTACAATATCTTCAATGTATGTTTTGTGCAAAAAGAAGTAAAAAAAATCTCGAAGAAGTTTTCAAAAAGAGCTAAACAACACATCTAAGATTTTTTTCCCAAAATAACTACTAAACATTTTTTAATTTCCAAAACGTTTCCAAAAAGAACTTTACATCTCCAAAAACGTTTCCTAAAAGAACTTTACAATATCTCCAAGACGTTTTAAAAAAGATCTACACAATATGACCAAGACGTTTCCAAAAATAACTACAAAACATCTTCAAAACATTTACAAAAAGAACTATACAACATCTCCGAGACGGTTTCGCAGCACTAAGCATCACAAGTCAAGGGTCTCGACAGTTAAAAGACACAAGTGATAGTCTCACATTGAGGATAAGGGCGCACTTAGCTAAGTTTATAACAATAAATCCCGTAATGGTACTTGTGAAACTGTTGCCAGTGCCGTTTGGACAGTAACGTCCTACTGAGGGCTACTCGCGTTTTTATCGTTTTAGGGTTCCGTGGATGTCTGTTGTGAAATACGTTTTTTTTTTCAATAATTTAAATAATATGACGCTATATGTTTTCTATCCATTTATTGCTTTGCTAATAATAACTGAATAAATTACTTTAAAAATTAAATAGTGTTAAATTTTCTTATAATAAATATGATACGCTATATTTTTTATTGTTTCAATACTAGGTTGGCCACGCGGTTCGACTCATGCGGGACATTACTTACTACATAAGAAAAAAGTTACACATGTGTTATTCATCATTTTATCATATATATTTTATATGTTATGATATATCATCATATATATTTTATATATGTAGTTTACATAAAACAGAAGAAAAAAGAACAGACTTAAGGAATATTTCTTCCACCGCCGGGATGTGAATTTTAAGAAGTGAGATAATCCGAATAACTAGGAGTTATGCCTCTTGTGCAAGAGACTATCTGAATTGGTGTCTCCACAGCCCAATATACTCTGCTGCAAAACAATGTAGCAAGCCGTATAGCAAATGATATTCCTGGACTCGAATAGCAATATCTTAGGGTAATGAGCACAGCGAAGTGCCCTGGAAAACTTTATTTCTAAGCTCTGAGTGGCACTGCAAATCATCATCATTGACATGTGATCATAGCTAACAATCAGAATCACTAGCTGCTAGTCTCATCCGTTGTATTTTTCTACCGACTTCCAAAAAGGACGAGGTACTCAATTCGACTGTATTTTTGTTTTATGTTTGTTACCTCATATCTCTGCATTGGGTGAACCGATTCCCAAAACTTTTTGTTTGAAAGCTGGTGCTTCTTGTGTAGTCCCATGTAAATTTGGTTTAGTAGTTTATGAGTTACACTCTAATAACTGATTTTTACCAAAGTAGAATGGAATTTTTCAAATTGCACTTGTCTTTAAAAATAATTATTATATAAATCAGACATATAGATCACGCACGAATCACAGCCTGATTTTTAAGGCTTCTCTATTTGCTGGCAATCCTGCGTGTATGCGTTTAATACTTTACATACATTAGAACTATAGATTATATATTATATATTATTATATATTATATTATAGATTATATATTATTATATTATTTAGATTTATATAAAATTTCTGGATAGTAATATAATATTAGGTTTGTCTTATTTCAAAATAATCGATACAAATCAGAAGGCTCATAAGCTATCAATGAAATCAATACACAATTTTATTTACGTGCTCACATCTTCAATTTAGTAAAGTACCAATCCGTTCCCAATTTCCTAATAACCATAAGGGCAAAAATATTCTCTTCCTTTCCCATATTTTCTTGCCGAACTTTACCCATTTCTCCTCACCGACGGAGAGGTAAAATTAGTTTATCATAATACGGAAACCTCCCGAACCGGTGGCGGACGCGCTTGACCGATTTTTTCTTTTAAAAAACTTCATTATTATCTCTACCCGCCCGGGCGAAGCTTTCTAAATTGAATTCAGTTATTATAATGTTTTCTCGTCTATAGAAGTCTTTATTTTATTGAGCGGAATACGCGATTTGCAGTATTGAGGGGGATGTCTGAGCAATTACCTACGACTACGGTCTCCGGTTTGATTCTGCTTGTATTTTTTATTGTTGATTTTTATTTTAAATCTTATGTACAGCAGAAATTCATTACATTAGTACCTGGGAGACGGAGCATCTATATGCTCCGTCTCCCAGGAAAACATTATAGATAAACACTATTGTTTATCTATGGAACAGCTTCAAAGCTCAAAGTCGCACAACGAGCTATGGAGAGGGCTATACTCGGGGTTTCTCTACGTGATCGAATCAGAAATGAGGAGATCCGTAGAAGAACGAAAGTCACCGACATAGCTCAGAAGATTAGCCAGTTGAGTGGCAGTGGGCAGGGCACATAGCACGCAGAACAAATGGCCGATGGGGCCGAAAGGTTCTAGAGTGGAGACTACGGACCGGCAAGCGCATCGTAGGTCGTCTACCGACACGGTGGACAGACGACCTGAGGAAGGTCGCAGGACGACGTTGGATGCAGGCCGTTTCCAACCGGTCTTTTTGGAAAATCATGGGGGAGGCCTATGTTCAGCAGTGGACGTCCTAAGGCTGAGATGGTGATGATGATGGACCGGCTTCGCTCGACTGAGATACGAATACAAAATAGCAACACATGTTCAGTGAGAATCTTGTCACCGCGATTCAGGATTTTGCAATGCGACTGTTACGCCGTCTAGTTTGAACGCAACGGACAAACTGTTGTTTTTCATAGCCTGGAAACACGGATCAAACGACGTTTTCTAAAAATGAAAACTAGCTAGATCGATGTATCGCCCCCCGAAACCTCATGCATATCAAATTTGATAAAAGTCACTGGAGCCGTTTCCGAGACCCAGATTATATACCTAATATATACATATATTATATTTATACAAGGATTGCTCTATTAAAGTATTAGATATAAATCTACTTGTGCAATATACGAGTATACTTTATCCAAATTGCAGAATTGTCTCTCAGAACCCAGAGGCAGGGAAAACATCAAGCGAAAGTTGAAATGAAACGGTTTGTGTCCGATGTTCTGAATAAAAGTTCAGTTAGAAATTATTTTGAAAATAAAAAAATAGGTTTTCGCATTACTGGTCGGGGAACAGAGTTATATAATTGCCGAGGGTGTAGTTTGAAGGCAAAGCTAAAATTCCTGCTAGCTCCGTTAGCTAAGTTGGTAGCGACCCTGGTTTCGAAGCCTGGGGTCTACGGGTTCTATCCTTGACCGGGGCAAATATATGTGTGATGAGCATAAATGTTTGTTGTTGGGTCTTGGATGTGTGTGACGTGTTATTGTGTGGGTCCATGACGCGACACAGGAAATCTTAGTGCGGAGTAAAAAGTATGTCAACATTATTTATTTAAAAAATCGTATTTATTTATTTGTTTCTAATACGTTTATAAAAACTACAATATAATATTTAAATTTTAAAACATAGATGCAAATCTCTGATCTGAAACAATGGAGTTCTTACAGTTGAAAACAATATTCGGCCACATAATGCCCGCAGAGGCGATGAGTCTTGAAAGACTGGTCGTTATTAGAAATATTGAAGGTAGATGAGCAAGACGCAAATCCACAACTTAATTTTAACTCAACACAAAATTGTAAGTCCCAGCCAGGGATCGAACCTTGGGCACCTCGCTTCGAAGCAGTGTACGGTCGTAATTATTTGGGTAGATTGGAAAGTTCTGATGTACTTAACGTGTGGATAGCTTCGTGTTGGCAAAAATATCAGCTGATTATGCTAAAAACACTAAGTACACTAGGCCGTTCAAATTGGGATTCAGTGGGTTGTTCTGTTCTGTTCAGCGTTCTTAAAGCTTTAAAATTCAAATCAATTTTAAACCCACGTACAAGGCATAGGTAATATTTTAAAAATAATAATAAATAAAATTATGGCAAAGGCACAAGCCTGCAATAAACAATTTGAATGAACCCATTAAAATTGTTATTATGCTAAGCTTAAATTTGAACGAACCCATTAAAATTGTTATTATGTTAACCTATGCTTGTTAATATTATATAATGCTTGGTCATGCTTTTATTCTCGTTCATGTGGACCGAGATCCAGTGCCTGAACATGGGACTGCTTATGTCGTCAAAGATTGCCACGAGTATTTTGTTGTCGGAACGACGCAGACGATGTCAAAAGTAAGCCACGAGCGATCTAAGGACCGCAAAAAAGTCTGGGACCATACGACGCATTGCAGTACCGCGGATGTTTCATAAGGTCTTTTTAGACTGAGGTGTGACTAAGGTGTACGCAAATGTTTCAAAACTAACTTCATTTTGCTTGTCGAACACTTTACACGAATGCATATAATATGCATTCGTGTAAAGTGTTCGCTAACGCTAAAAAATGCCATCAGAGCAATTCGAACGAACCTAATGTTTCCATTTGTCAACTGTAGGGACACGAAAACTCAAATTGCCTGCCAAAGCCACAATCTTGTTCGCTCGCAAGCGCCCTCTGCCACACTTTGAATTGAGAAAAGTTGAGAAATCCTGTGCTGATCTACATTAATTAAACCATTATAAAACTATAAAAATTATACTGTGTAGCATCTGTGTTATCGAAAGAGGAAGAAACTAACATTCCCATTGGAATCCTGGGATCACAGTAATACTTATGTACAATAAGCGGTGAGTGCGGGTAACAGTTATTTATTTGTGGGAATTTTCTTGAGTTTTTTAATTTAATAGAACTACTGAACTATGGAAATTACATCACTTATTTGTGTTCTTGTGTAAATAATAAACAATTGAACAATTGTACTATTAACGTGATTTTCTTGTTAGTTCTTCTCTAACGTAATTTTATTTGTTTGCACATCTACCCGCAGCATTAGCAGCAGCTACAACATGTAACTATAAGAGTATCTCTATCTATCTCTATTTATAGTCGGTCCCTCATTACTGAGTTCTGTCATTGGATTTATCCGAGCGAACAATTTGTTCAAAACATCGCTTCCGGTTCATAGTCGCCCTCACCATGTGTTAGCACATGCTTTGAACTTGCTTTGAGGAGGTGTATTTGGTCAGTCCATCGCGTTGTTAATTGGCAGCTAGCTCATCTGCAACATAATAAAACAAGTGCAATTTGAAAAATTGTACTTCCATTCCATCACTTTGGTAAAAATCTGTTATAGGAGTGTAACTCAAAAGCTACTAGACCAAATTTGATGAAATTTAAGTTAGACCACACGGGAAGCACCAGCTTTCAAACAAAAAAAATATAATTTTGAGAATCGGTCTACCCAATCGAAAGTTATGAGGTAACAAACTACGAATAATAATAAGATTATTATTCGTAGGTAACAAACATAAAAAAAACAGTCGAAATGATTACCTCCTCCTTTTTCGGAATTCGGTAGATAAATAGGTAATGACCTGTCTTTCAAGACTGCCACCTCCTCTCCCCATTATGTGGCCGAATATGTCAGTACGCATTGTCGGCATGTAGGTAAGTAGGGGATATAAGCTTCGACATCTAGTTGTGAAAGAAGGGAATACATTTGTGTGATACGCCATGCACGGAATCCGATTGGTGCAAGTTGAAAGCCGGCTACATGAAGCCGCATCAGACGACGTGTCGCAACGACACTACTGGTTACTATGCATTTATATGAAACACCATACGTAGTTAGCGACACGAAGCTAGCGTCACGTCGTCGAGCGGCAGATCAGCCGTACAATTCTCTAATGATTCGTCGACGAGCTCACCGATGTCAAATACTTTATGAGATATCGCCCCGATACACAAGGTTGTTTTTCCAACGTTTCTTGTCATCTCGTCATTTGTTCCTCGGATGTTGTCAAAGATGCAACGATGTTTGCTCTTAGATAATCGCACGGCTGGAGTCCAAGTGCGGTTAAGACGGAACAGATTGGTAAACGTTGTGAAAAAGCAGAATTGACCTTCCGAGCAATATTCTCCAGCACCACATTTCAAATGCGTCTATTCTCCGTCTCTGTCATGCTTGCAAATGACCACGTCTCTACTCCGTAATAAAAATGGTAAAGTTAAAGGCTTTCACTATTAGAGGATATAAGATGTAAGTAACTGATTAAGGTATCAAAAATGGCGACGTCACAATATCGAATCGCAAACGATGTCGACTGTTCAAATTGGAAGTAGCTTCGTATATTTTCCAATACAAATCCCGTCGACACAATTAAACCGCGATAGAATCGCCGAGTTTCACACAGAACAGAATTCAATTAATTAAACTGCGTATAGGAAGCAATTCTGGAATTACGTTTGCGAACACATTGGTGCTGTGAACTGTGATAATTGAGATTCGTGCGTAGATTCACTCCGATATTATACGATTGTATTGAACAGCCAAGAAAGCTGAAATTATACGTAACATCATAACCAAGTATCGTGATAAAGTTCAAAATATGCTGCATCTAAGAAAACCCCTTCAATTTGCATTAATTATCCGGTTGTAACTAGTTAACAAGACAAGAGTCTTTGATCAATGTGTGTTACCAGTGATGACATATGGCACTGAAACGTGGTCTCTTACTATAGGCTTCATATATAAGCCCAAAGTCGCACGACAAGCTATGAAGAGGGCTATGCTCGCGGTTTCTCTACGTGATCGAATCAGAAATAAGGAGATCCGTAGACGAACTAAAGTCACCGACATAGCCCAGAAGATTAGCCAGTTAAAGTGGCAGTGGGCAGGCCACATACCACGCAGAACAGATGGCCGATGTGGCTGGAAGCTTCTGGAGTGAGACCACGGACCGGCAAGCGCAGCGTAGGTCGTCCACTGACAAGGTGGACTGACGAATTGACAAAGGGCAGAAAGTTTCAGAGGTATGTATGGCCCGACTAATGTCCTCATACATATCCTCCACCTCATCATCCGGGTGCGACTTCGTCGGTGCGTTGCTCCGCCGCGGAGAGATTTCTACATAACAATTTAATAATTTCTAATCAAACATTTTACGCTATTCCTTTCTTTTGAGATACTATATATGTTACTTAAGAGAAATTATTATTTTCCCAGCCAAGCAAGTATTTTTTTTGAAAATCCTTGAATGCAGTATTACTAAATTATAAAAATAAAATAAAGTCTCCTTTCGGCTAAATATCATATCTACAAATATTTAAGGTACTTTCCCTCCATGCCGCATAGTCTTGGGACGGCCTGTATATATGTATACTAGTGCAAAATGTATAAAGTCATATTCCGTACTTACGCTAATCTTGTTGCTAAGCCGTAAAGCGACAAAAGCGCCGCCACTAATGAGATCTTGAAGCCAGAGAGGGTATCATTTGATACGCAATTTATCAACGTCAATTTGTTCAAGTCAGACAAATGGTCTAGATTACAAAATTCTCAGCAAAACCGACACAAAAAATACGAAATATCTTTTCTAAGCTACGCGACAAGGTTTTTCTTTAATTATTCTTTCTGCTTATTGCCTTTAGGTTTGTGTGATGCTTGCTGAATCTATAATTTATAAAATTACAGTTTCATGTAATTAAAGATACGGCGTTTATGTTTAATTAATTAAAATGAATCGTTTATGTATTAACTTATTTCTAACGCAACGTGTCACGCAGTAAGTGGTGTAATGTAAGTAGGTATTATAAGACTCGCACGTTCTTTGTACAATTGCCATTCCTCCAGTAATTGAGGCAAATATTCATAGTTCCATCAAGTAAAACATTTGTAATGTCAAAATCACATAAACAAGTATAATATATATTCACTATCCTGTCTTTATCACGTCCTAGTAAAACAGTGGATACATTAGTGTCGATTCTCTAAGCATTTTTTAAACTAAAAATCTCGTATAGTCGCAGTTCTTTGTTTCGTCTATAATAATTAGTATTTTTCCGAATGAAAGCATTAAAATAAGATGTTTCTCTTCAATTAGGGGTATATTTTAGGCAGATTAGTTGCCGAGACTTGGACTGTGAGAAGACGTAGTAAGATAAATGCCTCCGAGATGCGGTGTTTGCGAAGGTATATATGTATATATGTATACCTTGGACTGCTATGAGAACCAACGAGTCCATACTAAAAGAGCTTAAAATCACCACACGGCGCTCTCCTATCTACCGACAAAGAGCCCTCAGCTTCTTCGGACATATGCGGTCTTTAAAGCATTATCTGGAGAAAACTATTATTTAAGGAAAAATTGACGGTAGACGTGGTCAGGGAAGGGCGCCTGTAAGATGGTCTGACACGATTAAGAAGGCGGTGGGTGGTAGCATACACCGTGCGCTTCACACAGCCTATGCATGCCTATGCGCACCCAATGCGGAGACTGATTGTACGTGGTCGCGATCCTCAGCAGTGAGGGAACGAGGAGAAAAGAGTTGTCATGTGATTTGGTGCTCGGTAAACTAACGTAACAATACCTACAATTTAATAGAAGAATCCTATTTTTTTAAATGATATTCGAAGTTTTACATGAATTTGGATTTTAGACATTTTTTAAATTTCGTTCGAAAGTTTTGATTAGTGTTTTGAACAAGTAAATCGCTTCCATTATGAAACTTATAAGACGACAAAGAACACACGTGAACAACATTTCAACAGAAACGGCTCGTGCATCTTTGCGAACACTTAACAGTTAGTAATCCACCACCGCCGTTAGTATTACACGTCAAAATTCAAAGAAACACAAATTTAGGACAAAAACAAAAGTTAAGTGAGCTATTGTAAATTTAAATACGTTTAAGAGTCCTGGCCTGCCGATAAATATTCTTCTAAACAAGAATGAAGGAAAGAGCAGCTGATATCTTAGGCATATCGAAATCGGCCGTATATCGAATTTTAAGAGCATATATCCAAACAGTCGCATACTGAGCTATGGAGAAGGCTATGCTCGGGGTTTCTCTACGTGATCGAATCAGAAATGAGGAGATCCGCAGGAGAACGAAAGTCACCGATATAGCTCAGAAGATTAGCCAGTTAAGGTGGCAGTGGGCGGGGCACATATCACGCAGAACAGATGGCCGATGGGGCTGGAAGGTTCTGGAATGGAGACCACAGACCGGCAAGCGCAGCGTATGTCGTCCACCAACACGGTGGACAAACGATGTGATAAAGGTCGCAGGACGACTTTGGATGCAGACCGCTTCCAACCGATCCTTTTGGAAAATTATGGGGGAGGCGTATGTTCAGCAGTGGACGTCCTACGGCGTAGATGATGATATCCAAACAGACACCGTCAAGCCAGCTGCATCACCGAAAAATCGTCTGTCATTTAAGTGATAATCTTCCTATATTTTCTAAGAACCTGGTTGAGTCCCATGTTTAATCTATGCCAGGAATAAATGTTTGTGTGATGAGCTGGAATGTTAGTTATTGGGTCTTGGATGTATCTGATATTTTAATGTGTGTCCATGCCGCTTGATACAGGCAATCACTGGATGAAATAGCCAGAAGTGCTAACTTTTGACTTAAAGCCAATAATCATAGAAACAATGGAGATATGAAAAGGGGGTAAGTCCGGTACTGCAGCAATATGCCCAAAAAAGTAACACATTGTTTGCGGCGGTTTGCAACTTTTGTATTATCTGAATGAACACCGGTCGCGATATTGTACGTAAACAGTTTGAAATGCTTCTGTACTTACGAATATCCAAACGTTAAGTTTTAATACCGCAGTGGATAATGAACTTATTGAAGCTAACAGTTGTATCACAGAATACAGCCGCTGCTTGCGACACCAGGTTTTGTACTCAGAGCACAGATTGGTTTCTCTCTTGATCTGTATGCGAATAATAAAACACATAATATATAGACATGCACTATTGCGGGTCTGCTATCTGCCTGTTTACGAGTAGAGAAAGTCAAATAGATATCAGTGATGTAAACAGCCAGAGGAAAATAGACAGAGTCGATGTTTGACTTTATAGTAGGGTGACGCTTCTAGATTTGAACTGTTAAAAGTTTGCTGGTGAACAGGGAAAAATCAACTAGATCTCAGTGACAGAAACATTAGAGTCATTCCGCGAGTGCGGGGGCAAGAATGTGTGTACGTTAGGTTTAACCACACACGTTGCGGTTCCTGGAAAAGTAGGTTGATTTCTGCGAAATCTGTTGTATTATTGGCCAAATATGGCAAATCGCGAGTCAACGGGTTAGCCCTTACTGTACCGTGACAATTAAAACAAAAGATTTATGAATGAAACTCACGTAAATTTACGTCTCTGGTACCAAAAGTGTTAATTAGATTTACTTTAACGTTATTATTTGTGGTCCGTCTGCCTGGTTTTGTTACGTTTTTGTAAAGTCGTGTCGCTCGCACAACGATTCTGAACAAAACTTGGAACAAACTACGATGCAACTTTCGCGTTCGACGTTTCCGCAGTGAGGAGACTTTTAAGAATATTATTTAAACTTATTCTTCTTGAGTTTCTTTTAACAGTCGTATGGAGCGCTATTTACCAGATAACTTGATAAGCTTTATCCGGCCAGGAGAGAGTTTTGACAAACTATATATTAACATAGTATTGATCGGTACCTTAAATCGGTATTTAATTTTTAAAGCTATGGTGCTTGCTTAGTGAAAAAAAAAACATACTTGGCGCTTTAGACCGAAATAATATTGCTTTATTATTATTTATTAATAAGGCTTTAATCTTCTTACTAACAGTGTCAGACACTACAGCCAACCCTTCAGATACCGTCATAATTAAATAATAATAATAATAATAATAAGCCTTTATTCCCAATATTAAATTAAGTAACATATCTCTAAGAGGTCTTAAATTTTAATTAACTAATATATACTGCATACTAAATATCTTAATTTATATATTTTATTTTTTTTGGGCACCCAGATTTGGGTATAGGCCTCCTGCATGTCGTTCCATATTTTCCGGTCTTGTGCCAGTCTAGTCCACGTGGTGCGGGCTGCCTATATATTTATTTATTTATGGATATATATATATATATATATATATATATATATATATATATATATATATATATATATATATAGTCAATGTTAGGTATTTGTGATGTCATCAGCGACTTTAGTGAATCTATTTCAAGCAAGTTATAGTTATTTCGTTTTTGTCCAAAATTATTTCTAGATTTTTTGATCGTGAAATGTATATCGTATGTAGCTCTTAGCATCCGATGGTCACTGGAAAAAACTGTTTTAATGACTTCCACATTTTGTATCTTTTTCCTTTGTTTTGTTTTGCTAGTATAAAGTCAATTTAGTTTTTTGTCTTTCCATCTGGAGTCTTCCAAGTCCATTTTTGGTTTGAGTGTTTTTTGAAAATGGTGTTCGTAACTACTAATCTATTTTCATGACAGAAATTAAGGAGAATTTCTCCTCTGGAGTTTCTTTCTCCATATCCGTAGAGTCCACATATCGCAGTTTCATCTGACAGTATTAGTCCTATTTTCGAATTAAAATCTCCATGACAATAGTATCTTGGCCAGTATGTATTAGAGCTTTTTGTGTGTCTTTGTAGAATATTCCAACGTCTTGAAGCTTTGCTTTTTCCGTTGGAGCGTAGACCTGTAATAAATTCAGTATTTGGTTGCCAAACTGTAGGTCTAACCTGACCACTCTCATAATCACGTCATAATTAAAACAAAATATTAATGAATGAAACGCATTAACCTACACTAGATTAACCTACATTAACGTCAATGGTACTCAAAGGATTGAGGCGCCAGTAGGCCTACCATAAGCCCTTTATAGCAGGACAGTTAAGTGTTTTATTAAGCTGTCCTGCAAGTTCGTACTATGGCGGACTCTAGCAGGCCAGCCAACTATTGCCCACGTGACCTAGCCGGCCAGCAAAGAGCGGCCTGCAATTGACCTGCTGTAAGCGTACCATGACGTGTTTTTGACTTTAGATATCCATCAAAGTAACCTGCATATCTGTCACATAAAGCAGGCGAGCTAAAGCAACTTTTTGTATTAAACGTAAAAACCGTGAATATCTATAATTTTGTGAAAAAATAGTTTTTGTTACTATCGTAGAAGACGCATACGAATAATTATTTCAGTTATTAGAAGTATATAAAAAAAGTCATCTCATATTTTCACGCGCTCGAACTGTTTTATTTTACCCTACAGCTATGCCGCTATGGGTATTTAGAACTCCCATAGTACTTCTAAGTGAGCATAACTAACACGACGGTGAGGGTAGACGCGGCCATAATTCCAAGTTGAATAAATAAGAATTCACACTTGGAACACCGTCTTGATATTGTAGGCAGATAATAATCATTCGGGTCGTTTCTCTGAGAACCCACTTCAAACTGTTCACTGTTGTTTACTAGAACACATCCATTCTAATATCATTACAAAATATTTGCACTTTGTGTAACTAATGTAACTTAAAATTAATTCACTAAATCAATGTCACAAACTCTGCTGGATCCCTCAATATTATTATAATAACGTATTTTACAATGCCTGTGAATAATATTGGAATAAATATACGCCAATACTTTATATAAATTGAACTAATTTATAAATGAGATCATTAGGTTTCAATATAAGGCTAATCTTAGTTTCAGAATATAACATAAGCCAACATAAATGAAAGAGTAAGACCGTTATACAAAGTGGTAGAGCGTCATCTCTTCCACGCAGACTGTGAGAGACAATATTTAGGCCCTTCTTAGCCCTAGCAGTTCAAACGCATGTCAGTCAAATGAAGTTAATGGTACAATTTTTGGCAGGTCTATTCGAGATACTTTTATTGAACTGCTCGGAACTTGACAAATAATCTGAAAGTTTATGGTAGGCCTGCTGATCGGTGAATGAATTGAAGTCTCGTGTTTTAATCGTAAAGTGAATTTGTACGACAAAAGTATTTTTTTTTTATTTTTAATCTTTCATGTTACCATCTCTTACATATTTCATACGCCTACAGAGGCAACCCGTGTAAAAATCAATAAATGTTATACTCGTATAACAACATTCATGTGCACGACCAATGTATGTACCTATAGATATTTTATGCAAAATAATACCAAAAAAGTTTATATCGCGTACGCTGCGGAAACTGTTGATCATTTAGTAATTTTTAAACTTTCGCGATGTGAACGCATATTTATTTTATATTAACGGATCTTAATCGCGTTAAAAATAGTACTTATTTACCTGGACGTTTCGATCAAGTTACATTGATCGTGGTCACGAGCGGACTGAAGAGGCGGGTGTCATTGTCGTGAAGTATGGAGATATTTTAAAATACCCCCAACAGTTGTTATAAAAAGTAATTGTCCCGACACACAGCACTAACTAGATCAACAGATTTTTCAGAGGATTCTGAATCCTCAGAAAAATCTGTTGATCTCGTTAGTGTGAAACCGCAGAGCGCAGCTTTTTTTATATTCTTGATATTGGTAACGTTAAGACAATAACTCACAATTTGAAGACATAGATCGTTTCTATCATATATTCCCTTCCAATATCTCTACTCAGCACACCGTACATTTCCGTCCGAAATAATAGCCCAGCCATACGTCAGCATCCACTTGCAAGCACTAGAACAAGGGGAAATTGAAAAGCGATATAAAATTGGACCAATATCGGTCCACCTGCTTTCTAGCGTGCGCTTCGAGGAGATACGAAAATATCGTATTTATTTATCGAAATCGAAACGCGGCACAGGCGGATATTGAAATCAAAACAGCTTCCATGGACAGACTCTCAAAGTTGTTTATAGTTTGTATTCTTGGATTGTATTTTCACGTTTATCAAAGCCAAGTGTTAGATCCGTTTGATCTATATATTTTTTATTATATGTGTTACTTGACTGAATGATTCATCAACGCAGAGCGTAAACCGCTGGGGCCTACTTAAACATGAAGTTTTGGCAGTTGATGTATACACATTTTATAGTGTACGTACACACATCAAAAAAAGTGTGTGATCACTAGCATAAGCACATATAAATTTTTAAATTAATAATAATTACAATAAATAATAATAAATTTATTTAATGACTCAAAATTTACATGTATTTAAATGTTACTGGAGCACCTATAGGGCTATTTTGTATCTCAGTTGCTAACAAATGGTGATTGAAATCGAAAAAAATGGCGGCTCGATGTCACTTATGTCAGCTTCAGTCATCAACTTACTAACATTTTTGCTTACTGAGGTTGTCAAAACTGACATAGGACCGCCATTTTTCAAGATTTCAATCAATTATTATCTTAGCAACTGAGATACATAATAGACCTGCGGTTTCCTAAACTAGGTTTGAGACCCGTAATATAGGAGCCAGGACTCTAGATAATTTATTGATTCAGGCGTTAATTTGCGGAAATCCATTATCAAAAAAAAAAAAAACGAAAAGACCGCTAGACCGACAGCACTCGTCGAGTCAACATCTCCTGAGGATGCCCCGTGTAGAGGCGAAACACGTGTCGAATCGGTTTTGGTTTATTTGGGGTTTCTTGTGTTTTTTATTTTGTATTCTTCCTATTAGCATTTTATGCGGGAGGGAGGGTGGTGCACGCCCCCCAAATAGGCCAAAATCATTGTTTTCTTTTCAGCGGAAGTGTCACTAAATATTTTTTAATATCGTTTTTTTTTGAGCCAGGACTCTTTCATCCGAGACACAGAAGACAGTCCTAAGGGTAAATGAAGACAAATTGAACTTAATCAACAATTTATTAATAAAAGGGTTACATTCAATATAATAGGTATAACTCCTACACTGGCTCGAACTTTTTTTTTTTTTTTTTTTTTTTTTTAATAATAATAATAATAATTTATTTCATAATATTAGCACTTACATAGTTTTGAACTTATATAATATGGCTAGAATGTTACATAAAAATGTTTGAAGTGTCTGTCGCCGAACTAGGCTTATCGCCTGTGTTTCAGCATACAGCGCCCTCCCCCTATTTTATCTCATGGAGCTAGCCTGGTTATTAATTACTAATAATCTTAAATATTTTTAACTTAAATCTTAGGCATATAATTAACAATGTAAGTACACTAAACTTAAATAGATTAAAACATTAAATACCAAAAATGTTGAAAAATAGTTTAAAATGTTGTAGATGTTCCTCTCTGTGTGTACAGTGTAATTGCATGTGTGAGTGTGAGAGGGTGTCAGTTGTGAAACAAAACTAATTAAGGACCAAGTATTTTAAGTACATAACTTAATTATGGAAACAAAAAGAAACAAAGACTGAAACGGAGCATACTTGCTATTTAAATGAGAATAAAATAACAATTATTATGAGTTTAATGTCTGCATCATAAAATAAACGATATTTGATTGGTTGAAATTTTAATTTATATTTATCTTTCAAACATGGTAAGATAAAACTACTACAAGTAAATAAATATAGACTGTGATATGTATCTATGATATTACATTCAAAAGCTCCTCTGTTTCATCATAACTAAGTTTTTTCAACCAAGACGTGACTTTGAATTTAACTTCAGATGTTGACAAAGGATATATGTTAAGGCATTTGTTTATTTTGTTGTAGAGATAGGGACCTAGAAAATAAGAGAAACGGTGACTGAATATTGTTCTGAGTTTATCCGGCAGGGTACAAACATTATGTTTCCTTCGTCTTTTTTCCATGTGGGGTTCAAAAGTTATCATGGAATGTTGTCTGAGAATAGTGCTCAGAATAAAAAGTTGTCGAACAGAAAGAACGTTACAAGACTCATACAATAAAATAGTAGGAAACCGAAAAGGTCTACCAGTGCTGACTTTCAATACAGCTCTTTGGGATATCTCTATAGGAAGTATGGTTGTTTTCGGTGCGCCTCCCCAGGATGAAATGCAATAAGTAACGAGTGATTGACATAAAGCTAAATATATTTGTTTAATTAGGTTTGATTGTGCAATAGGTTTAAGTTTTTTAAAAATAAACATGACTTTACGAATTCGTCCACTTAAGTTCATAAAGTGTTGTTTAAAATTTAAATTGTTATCTATTGTAATGCCCAAGTATTTAATTGAAATAGAAGGTTCTATAGCTCGACATGAACAATTAGCTATATTGTTCAAAATACAGGAATAATTATGTGCATATAATTTTAGGTTGTTTAGGACTGGGGTGCTTCGAATTGAATACGTTAAATATTTGGTTTTTTCAATGTTGAGCAATAAAGCATTTTCGTGTAGCCATTTCGTAACGACATTGAAACCTTCTTGAGCAGCATCGAAAACATCGAACCATGACTTGGCAGCGAATGTTAGAACTGTATCATCCGCATAAGAAATTAGTTTCCCATTTCGAGGTGCTAACGAACAAAGATCGTTTATATAAATTAAAAATAAAGTAGGACCTAAGATGCTGCCCTGTGGCACGCCGCGGGTTACAGGGAGCCTAATACTGATGTAATCTTCAACTTTAACACTTTGAAATCTTTCTGATAAGTAGCTTTTCAATAAATTCAGTTGATTACCACGTATTCCTATTTTTTCCAATTTGGCAATCAGAATGGGGACAGAGACTGTATCAAAGGCTTTAGCCAAGTCCAGAAATACAGACAGACATTTCATTCCACTATCTAAGTTTTGGGATATAAAATGAGTAAGATCATGCACTGCATCGTCAGTGGATTTAGCACGTCGAAAGCCAAATTGTTGCTTAGATAAAATATTATTTCGTTCTAAGTAGTTTGTTAATCTTTTATTTACTATACGTTCTAATAATTTTGAAATTGAAGGAAGAATAGAAATAGGTCTGTAGTTGTTGATACAATCTCTGTCACCAGTCTTATGTATAGGAAGAATAAGAGATTTTTTGAGACCAGAAGGGAAAATACCTAACTCAAGACACATATTAAAAATATGAGTGATAGGAGGGATGAAAAATTCTGCGTAATCTTTTAAAAACTTGTTAGATATCCCATCCCACCCAACCGAACAGTCGTGTTTCAATTCCGTAATTAATCGCTCAACTTCTTCCACGTCTGTACTCATGAGTACAAACGAATCTATTTTCGAAGCTGCCGGGGTATGTTTATTAGTCTGATTTAATGGATCAGATGCATTACATCCTGCCACATTTACAAAAAAGTTATTAATTTTGTCTACTGATGCTGTAGGAGTATCGCAGACAGAAAGCAACTCCGAGGGATGGGTATTAGTTTCTTTTGTACCAGATATTTCCCGGATTGCGGACCAAATCTTTTTACTGTTATTTCCAGCTCTGTCTAATTTATCTTTGTCATAAGCTCTTCTTACCTTTTTTATAAGAGAATTGCAAAAATTTCTATAACGAGTATATGTAACTTTTAAAATATTATTATTAGGAGAACGCTTGTATTTTTTGTGTAGATTGTCTCTATTACGAATACATTTAAGAAGTCCTGTAGTCATCCAAGGCTTGATAATTTTTTTGCGCCTGGGAAGAGTATAAACTGTTGTGTTATTTTTTATAGCTGACTGAATTTGTTGAATGAAATAAGACATTGCAAAATCTGGATCACAAGAGTTATAAATAGGACCTAAATCAATACTTAGGATATCTCTTTTCAGTGTCTTCTTGTTGGTTTTAGAAAAAGATTGTTTTGCGTAAATCCTTGCCATATTGTGCTCCAAGCATAATACAGTAGGTCTATGGTCTGTTATTTTAGTTTGTGGCACAATTGTGAGTGCAGGAAGGCTACTTCTAATAATGACATGGTCCAAACAGGTGCCACTTTCTTCACGAGTTACAAAATAATGTGCTGGTAGGAGTCCGTGGATTGCTAGTAAATTTAAATATTGATGCGAGTTATCATTGCATTTTTCTGGATTTATAGGTATATTTATGTCTCCGACTATAGTTACGTTTTGAACTTTAGATAGGTCACTTAGTACTCTATCAAGAGATGTTAAAAATATGTCAATTTTCTTGAAAGAAGGAGAACGATATATCGCAACGATAGCCAAATCTGGTTCCAGCTTTAATACTATACAGCTTCCTTCGTCAAATTCTGGTTCCTCATATTTAAAATTCAATTGATTAGTAACATAAACAACAATCCCGTCATTTTGATTAAGACTTTTTTTTGTACTAATATATTTATATCCAGGTAAAGATGGTATAACCAATGTTCGTGCAAGCCAGCACTCTGTCAAGACCATTACATCACAAACTATACCCATTATTTCCATTATAATTTCAAATTTGGCTAAATTACATCCAATACTACGTATATTTTGTGCCAAAATAACACAACGTTTAGTAGAAATAGTATTATAATACTTCTTAACTTCGTCTAAGTCACATTCAATCGTTCTAGCCACGGACATATTATCAATATCTTGTGTCAGTTCATCGATGTTACCCATAATCAAAGTAAGTGTATATTGATCGTCTAAATTGTCTAACGTGTGAGTAAAGAATTTGATAAAATGTTTCTGATTTTATGAGCTTATGGATCCTGACAAGATACATTAAGCAAAAAGAAGATTTTTTTGTTACTTTATCATGATTTTTTGTGTGAATATATAGCAAGTGTGTCATGCGAGTGTAATGCATAGTTTTAAAACAGTTATTACATAATGTTCTATAAAAATAAAATATGATATAAAATAATACAATCTTATAATACATCGCAATTAACGAAAACCAGTACTTAACTATTAACGCTAGATGAAGCTGGGAAACTAGTCATTCGCGCCTGCGTAAATTGTCTAGGTCAGCCTCGCATTCCACTCTAACTTGAGGCAGTTTCTCTTCTTTGCGTAAGTAAACTACTCCTCGCGATGTCCAGCAGTATTTATATCCAGCTGACTTTTGAAAATTGCGTGCTAGGAAAAATAGCCTTTGAGCACTTAGCGTTAGTGTCTCAGATACGAATATGGGTTTTATAGGCTGCTTAGTTAGATGTAAATGTGAAGTATTGAGTTTCTGTAGCTTAGACTTGTTTTTATTGAAATGTTTCACTGCAGACATGAAATTCTCTTTCATTATAGTCGTAGTAAATTCAGCCACTACTGGTCTTTGTGGTGAGTCTAACGAGTGCGTCCTATAGACATCTTTAATGTCAGCGGGTCGAATATCTATGTTTAGAGACTTACCGAGAGTTTGAACAATTTCACATAGGTCAGATTTCGATTCCGTCTTATGTTCAGTCTTAGGAATGTTGCGAATTTCTATACCCGATGACTTCATCCATCTTTCTGTCCTCTCAAGCCGTTCCTCCAACTGTAGAATATATTTTTTATCTTCTTTTCTCTCCTTTTCTACTTCTTGGATTCGTTTAATAAAATCATCGTTATTTTGTGATGAACTAATGTGGTGATCCTCCTAGGCATGCCGAGAATCAAGTTATCCAGCATTTCTTGGAGTAACCTGTCCCATACCACGCGTGCTCTATCGAGCCGGCAGGCCAGTCTAACCTTATGATGTCGTATTCTCAGAGAGCAGCATTGACTCGTTGAGCTCTATGGGCGGGCGTATTATCATCGACCAGTACAAATTAGTGGCCAAACGAACAAAATCAGTACCATAACAAAAAAGATTTAAATTTTTCAAAGTGATCGCAAACTTTATTTGATGTGTGTATGTCAGTAGAACAGAGACGAGACACGCCATATATTATATTATAACGATTACCTTGTAATGTCTTTCTGCGACCATAGACTCGCTTTCCTATTTCACTATACTTATTACATATTATGTTCGCTATACTTGTCAGACGTTTCTAGATGTTTCTAGATATTTTGTAAAAAAAAATGTAAATACAATCTTTTAGTAGCAATACGGCATTGTGTCTGAGAGTAAGGTGTTGCCGAATATAGCGTCGTCGTGACACGATCTGTAATTTGTCCTGGGGTTCGTGAGGTCATGACAATCACATAATACGTCCTAATTAATATCTATGATGACAATGGGTAACGGCTGAATATCAGTGACTAAGGATTCTAGTCGTATGCTGAGTCGGGACCCATGTTCATGACACGCAGCACCGACCTGCTGTATACTATATCTATATATAACACGTGTTTAGTATTGTAGTGTATTTTGTTCATTTAATGTGTAGAATAATGTGATGTTACGTGTGACTTAAAATAAATATGTTTTTATTTTCATTTCATTTTACGTAGTAAACATAAGCATCTACTAATAAAGCGTTTTTTAAATTCGCCCAAATGTATTTCTGTGGCGTTAATTGTCATAGAAAAAGAGCGAAGTCGCAGGTAGATCTGTTAGTATTATGTTGATAGACTAGTGTATGACTAGATCTCATCAGACACTATGTCTAGGACAGTTATACTACTCGTCATCATGTCTGTGATGATGTGGTGGAAAGGATGGGAGTACATTAGTTCTAAGCAACTGGCACTGTAACATTTGAGTGCTAACAAGGAAGATATTGAATCCTTGGTGCTAATTAAACTCAGAGAGAACTTGTGGCACTGCGATGATACTGCAAAATCGAGAACGTTTATTTTTTATATAATTCATATGTAGACTTAACAAACAATATACCCAAATAAACCCATGATGAACATGAAATTTCTGTACTAATAGATTGTCTTTTCGAAAGCATTTTACGGTAGATTTTTTTACCCTCGAGAGAATTTTAGCTGAAGGTTTTATTGAACGCGTGGGTGCTCTGCTCGGCTTTTGTTTGCCTTTCATTCGGCAACTGTTATCTTAATTGTTAATCCGGAGACGGTTTTTTTAAGTGGATGACCCTTTTTATAACCGTTTTGACCTATTTATATTTCGGTCTGTATTTTAGTGAATAATGTCTTCTGGATTTGGTTGACGCTTGGGGTTTCTATAGGGAAGTTTTATTTTCCAATGCGGTATAGTGACTCCATAATTAGCAATTAAGGAATCACTTAATATTATATAGGTCATTAACATTTATATAATAATATATACAATAAAAAACTTCGACATGGGTTGGCCTCTAGCCTGTTTACCAAGCCGCACTGGGACAGGGTGGTGGATTAAGGCCCAGATCCTCTGAGAGGAAAACTCAAGTTCCAGCAGTAGGAAACTAATAGGCTGATTATTAATACACAGTTAAGTATAGTAATAGTTAAGTTCAGAAGTTAATATTTAGTGAAAAGCCAAAGTCAAAATAATTTATTCAATTCAGGCATGAAAGACGCACTTATGTACAATACTTACAATGTACTCTAAAGACTCTACCGCCACGTGCCAAAATATAAAGAGCCTACCGAGAAGAAGCGGCAAGAAACTCGGAGCCATTCTTTTAGCTAATTTAAATACTTTATGAATTTCCAAAAACATTACAACAAAACCAATTTTTTTTAAATTATTTTAACAAAATATGATTAACACAATTACATAAAAATAAATTCTACACAGCTAGGCTAAACCGTTCAGCACCACGTCTCGAGCAAAGGTGACGATCCGCCATCTTGACTACTTACGCGCCCACCACAGATCGCAGCGCCTGTCGCGGCAACATTTAGAAGCAAGAATCGCTCGCTGATTGATTCGTTCTCACTGCGCGCTTCATCCGGTCTACTTTTTCTTCAATAATAGATTATTACAATATTTCTACTTACAATGCGATTAAAATAAGAATAGGACGGGCTCTCGGCTAACTTCACTCATATAAGTAGGGTCAGCAGAACAAACTTAAAAATAGATTAATTTTAAATGAATGACTAAAAATCGTTCATTTTATAAAATTTATATATTTATAAGGTTGGCAGCACAGACGCAGTGTTGCAAAAGTTTCCGATTTATTGAGAGATCTACTGATTTTGGTCATTGTCTCCCGATATCCCGATTTAGCAATTCAGTATCCCGATTTTTGAATTATCATCTAATGTAAAATAATATTCATAAATAAACATGGAAAATAATATTCTTCATACGGCAAAATTAAAAGATCTTGAATAAATGAATATATTATTAACATAAAATAGTCTTGTTTTATTCCGAATAAAAATCTACCGATTTTTAGATGGCAAATTTAACGAATTTAATTTTTCAATTTTGCAGCACGGGTGAGACGCCATCTTGATTTGATGACACATGTCTTATTTATCCGTCAGTGTACTACGCGACACGTTTCCAAGTGCAATTTTATGTTCTTACGCCCTTTTTGTTGATAATTTGTTTTTGTTGATTGTTTAATTTGTTCTACAATGAACAAAAGAGGTAGTGTTTTACATCGGCGAGCTCGAGAGATTATCAGCAATGTTGATAAGTACTTCGAGGAAGAGAAAAAACGTGCCATTATGTTGTTGGACCAGTTAAAACAAGCAAGAATTGTACCAGGGCCAGATGTCAATATTCATATATCGCGTGATGTATTTGAAAGTTTCATTAAGCATTTGAAACTGCTTCGAAGGTAACCGAGCGAGTGACTTTAGCCACTGGTATTAATAAAAATACAGTGAATCGCATTCGCCGTGAACAGAGAATAGCAACAGAAGCAAGCACAAGCAAAATAACGACACCTAAGAAGAAACCACGTCAAAAGAAAATTGTGTGTGACAGTTTTGAAATATGTGCGCTGGGCAACATAATAAATTCTATATATACGGTGAGAAAAGAAATTCCTACACTAAAGAAAATTTATGCAGCTGCAAAACAAGATCTTAATTTTCCTGGCAGCTTGTCTACTTTGAGCAAAATTATGATTGAGTCGCTAGGCTACAAATTAAAAAATTGCCAGCGTAAGAGATCGGTATTGATTCAAAGGCCAAACATTAAAGCCTGGCGCGCGAAGTACCTGCGGCGTATTCGAGCAAATGATGCATTGGAATCAAACAAAAAACCAGTAGTGTTTCTCGATGAAACTTGGATCCACGCACATTATACTGTGAAAAAGTGCTGGCAATCTGCAAGCGCGGAAGGTGTAAAGAAAAATGACAGTGTTGGACGTCGTTGGATAATAACACATGCCGGTACCGAAGATGGCTTTATCGACGGGGCATTGCATGTTTAAAGCGAAACAGAAAAGTGGCGACTACCACGATGAAATGAATGGTGAAAATTTTATAAAATGGGTGAATTAAAAACTAATCCCAAACCTTCACGAGACCTCACTTGTGGTAATGGATAACGCTCCTTATCATAGTATGGAGGAAACGAAAGCTCCGAACATGAGTGCTAGAAAAGTGCAGATGCAGGAATGGCTTACACAAAACGATATTCAATATGAGCAAACATTCACAAAGGCTGAACTTTATGAATTAATAAAAAAAACAGGCCACCGAAAGATTACACAATAGATAACATATTTAGATCGCATGGCCATGAAGTGTTAAGACTGCCACCTTATAATTGCGATTTAAATCCGATAGAATACATCTGGCATTTGGTAAAACGTAGAGTGGCAGACAAAAATGTTGAGCAATTAGAAAGCGCAATCGAACGTCTGACACTTGAGTCGATCGCATCAATCACGAAAGATGACTGGAAGAAAGAAATAAACCATGTAAAAAGGATTGAGAAAGACTACTTCGAAAGGGAATTACTTGAAGACGATGACAATGGTCCATTCAGTTTCATTATAAACATAGGTGACAGTAGTAGCAGCAGCAGTGATGATGACGACGATTACGAGGAGTCTGATTCAGTTGGGCATCAGGACATGAGTGGAATTGAAGAGCTGAGCGATTAAAATAAAAATACGTACATTCACTAAATAAAGACAGTTCAATGTGTTTCTGTGTTTACTTTAGTTTACCTACCTATGATTCGTTTTTAGACTATTTTTTTCTCTACCTATCAGATAAAAAAGTACGTGCTATTACAATATAAAACAAGCCAATATTTTTTAACATTGCTTTTTTTGCACACTATACCAAGTTCCCGTAGTGACGTCACAACATGGCGCTAGGCCGGTCCTATTCTTATTTTAATCGCATTGTACGATACTACATACTATTATAACATTTTATGGGTAGCAGACGACTTGCCAGAAGTGGAGAATTCCAAGCATCTTTGGCTTCTATATAATGTCGGACTTTATCATATGTTTTTTTATTAAAATGTTTTTACAGTCAGCTTGATTTTTTCTTCTGTCAGCTCAGTTATGGGGTTTGGAATTTTATTGTAAAAACGCACATTTTTTCCTAGGAACGACTTCTTAGTCTTCGCAAGTCTAAAACTAGGTACTTACAGCTATCCTATTCTTATACCTAGTGGTGGTGAACCAAAGGGTCACTATTTAACTTATACTTATTAATGTAAATTTCTACGAACATGTGTATTTAATGTATATACTGATAAATTAATTAGAATTCTATTTTAATTTATATGGTGTCGAGTCTAGTGCGATAACCGGCTGTTCCCCTTAAATCTTATGTAAGATACCGCAGAATATTTCGGGTCGATTACAAAATGATTCTACATTTCAAAACGTTTTTAACACCCCCTTTAGTAAATGATAATGAATGGTGAATATTTTAATGTTTTTGGAACTATTGTCTATTATTTAGAAGTTCAATATACTAGCAAAATAGAATTACGACGTGTAAAAAATACAATTTTTAAATTTAAATACTAATACGGTTAAATTTATTTTCTAAAATGCCATAGCTTACTCGCGAACACTAATGTAATATCTTTCGCTCTATAACTTTTTGCATAAATATTTTTTCCTTCATAGAAGTTTAATAACGTTGTCATCACAGAGTCCATTTTTATTACTACCCACTTTGCGATAACGGCTCGCCCAAACTAATAACGCTGCCGCGCTCGTGGTGACTACATCCAATAGATGAAATGAGTAGCTCTATATAAACATAACGTCAATTTGTGAGTGGCATAAGCAGTCGTAAGTTTCTGTGTGTATGTTTTGCAGTGGTAGACTTTTGTGGGCCGCCTAGGGAATTACAAAACCTTTACCAGTTATTCGATCATGAAGCATGGTGCGTAAATATTACTGTGTTTCCAGCAAAGCATTACTGGTATACCTGTAGGCATTATATAAACGCCTATAGGTCTTCCAGGTATACAGATTTTTTTAATGATTCTTTCTCAATAATCATTACAAAAACAAACAATTGTAAAAGAGGAACTTAAACACCTGTTATACATGCAGATGCAGCTTTAGAAGTATATTTCTGTACAATAGTCAACGTTATAAAGTTCTCTATAACGTTGTCTATTGGACACATATACATAGTTGCTTTGATACTTGATGATGATGAGGGCAAATTGAAGTTGACTGTAAAAAACGTTTTAATAAAAAAAAGCTTATTATAAAGAACATTATATAGATGATAAAGATGCTTGGAATACTGCACTTCTGGCAAGCTGTCTCTCTGCCACCCATAAAATGTAATATTTGTAGTACCTAAGTAGAAACATTGTCAATCATCAAACATCTATATAAAAAAATTGCCCCGAGTTTCTTGCCGCTTCTTCTCAGTATATTTTGGCTCTATATATTTTGGAACGCGGCGGTAAAGTCTTTAAAGTACATCAATATACAGGGTCTGTCGTAAATAATGGATAACCCGTAAACCGGTGTTGGTCCGGGTGTGAAACTGTAAGAAAATCGTATTTTTTTGCCCGGTTTTCTAACCGTATGAAAATGGAGTAGCCTTTATACTTTTTTATAAATTTCGCTACTTTTTTCATTCACTCCGTTGCCATTTCATCAAATTTAGGTATTTCTGTGTGATTTTTTTTGTATTATACTTCTGAAGACGTGTATTATTTAATTTTAGTACAATTTTAGGTGTTTTTAACGTTAAACATTTTCAAAATCGTCATTTAAAGTTTTTTTTTAAATATTTTTTTCTTAATGTTAACTTCTGATAATTTACTGTGAAAAAAAAAAGTACGGGGCTATAGCTGCCCATGGTCTTAATAAATTGTCTAGTATGTGTAGATTCTAAAAAGGTATTACAATGTGTATTTTACAAGCAATATTAAGTTACAGGAGCGAGATCAATATCAAGGTCTGAATTTTGATTTTCCAAGTATTTTTATAAATGGTTATAAAACTTCGTCATAACGAATTTATTCTACCAAGATTCTTTACACAAACAATATCGGGCCACTAAACAGGATATTCAGAAGAAAACCAGGTTAATTTTAGTAAAAAAAGTTTATTTTATAACTTAAACTAAATGCTCGAAGTGCCCTCCGCCGGCAGCAATGCATGCTCTACATCGCCTAATAAAAGATCTTTTAATCCGACGCGCATAACCGGCTTCTTCAATTTTACTTGCTGCTACTTGAATCCGCGCACGCAACTCTTCCACAGAACTTATGGCTTCGCTGTACACTTTTTCCTTAATACAGCCCCAGTAAAAAAAGTCCAACGGGTTAAGGTCTGGCGAACGTGGAGGCCATAAAATTGGACCCAATCGCCCTATCCATCTATCTGGGTACGTGCTATTTAAATGTTCCCTTACACGAACAGCGTAATGTGCTGGACACCCATCATTTTGTAGCCACATCTCGTTTCTTATCTCCTGTGGGATGTTTTGCAGTAATCCAGGTAATGTATTAACTAAAAAATTCAAATACATATCCGCATTTAATATTGCCGGCAACTCAAATGGACCAATGATTTGTCCGTTAATAATGCCAGTCCATAAATTTATTTTAAACTGGTATTGCGATCGGTCTTCGCGTATCAATCTTGGGTTTTCGAGTTGCCAGCTGTGTAAATTGTGGAGGTTCAAAAAACCATCTTTTCGACAAGTTGACTCGTCACTCCATAAAATTCTGTTAAAAAAACTTGGGTCTTCCCTCATCTTTCGCAGCATTGTGCGACAAAATGTTACTCTCGCAGCAGCGTCCCTTGGCATTAATGTTTGAACCCTTTGATAATGATAGGGATATAATTCATGCCTTTTTAAAATTCTGTGTACGGATTTTTGAGGTATACCAGTACGCCGTGAAATAACACTTATGGACGTACCAGGGTCTTCTGTGACTATTTCTAATACTTCGGCTGCATTGTGTCGTTGAGGTCGTCCTTCACTGGCCCCGCCTATGCTGGTCCCAGGAAATCGTCCTTCCATAAATGCATTGTGCACTCTAATGAAGACACGGTAATCGGGATGTCGAGCATTTGGATATTGTTCACGGTATACACTTGCTGCTCTGTTAGCGTTGCCATTACACAAACCATAAATGTAATGCATGTTTGCATATTCGGCCGGCGTGTATCGATGAGGCATGATACACAAACTTTCCCAAAACAACAAGTCCAATCGATAGCATAAAACAATGTCCGTAAATGAGAGCTAAGTCGTCTAAGTCTAAGTCTAAGTATTTTTTTATATAAAAAAATAATGAAAAATTGACGTTCATAAGTGCGTCTTTAATCTGTCCGCATCAGGACTAAAATAACAATAGATTTATGAATGAAACTTGCCTCGAATGAGGCTTGCTGATTCGGACAGATTAATGCCCAAATTGAATAAATGATTTTGACTTTGACTAATTTTTCTAGTTCGCTTATGACTATTATTTTTTTATCGTTGCTAGGGATTAGCGAGATGCTTAGTAACAGATTCTTACACACAAAGTAATCTGATTCTATTTTATAAGATACCCTTCTATAAACATCACAGAATGAAAGCTATTCTATCATAATTAGTGGTTCAACTAGCAAGTCTTTAACTGAATCTTAGAAGAACTTATTCTCTTAATGTAGAGAATGGAGTAAACTCCTTCCATTAAGTGTTCATTGTTAAAGCTTTCACAAAGGAGCTCGGTTAGATAGTTTTACATTTTACTCATTTCATTAAACATTTGCAAAATTGAGGCTGTGATTGCATTGTGCTGGTTGGATTTGAATATGAAAGTATCGGATGGATTAAGTAGATATATTTTCAAATTTACTTTATACACAAGGACCTGCCAAAGTGCGACCAGTTACTGTAATGCTGGTGATTTACAACCGACACAATTGACTTGGTACTTGAAATATTCGTTTCATTCACAAAGACACATCTGGACCAGTCATTCGATTTTATAAAACTGAAAATCGTACAACTAGTTTGGGAGGTACTAAACTATATAGACGGTGGTTTTTATATAGTGGTAAAATTTGAGCAGTGTCCGTCTAGGGCCTGGGGCAGTGTAGCAGTGCATACATTATTGTTTCGTGAAAGGCAATGTTTTTGGAAAAATCAGTTCCCTATTTTTTTGCATATTTTTTGTCATACTCTGTCAATGTATGCCACGTTTACGTGGCATACATTCACTTACCCTAATAATAGTTACGCACAATATAAAGCATAATTACTTTAAGCATACTATTTTAAAACCTAAATTTACTTACGCATAATGATATTTCAGCATAGTAAGGGAAAAATAAACTTATGGAAATTTTGAATTTTTAGAAATTCAGATGTACACCTCGTACCTCTGAATTTCTAAAAATTCAAGTCTTTGACAAGTCGCTTACTTCGAAAAAATATATATATCGACAAGTCATTGTTTCGACAGGACATATATTCAATAAGTAGTTTATCCCAAAAGTGCTGCGTTATATCCTTGTCGAGGTCCTGTTTCTGGCGCATCACCGGCCGCTGCCACGAGACGCTCGCTGCGCTCGCTCGACTCGCGCATTGTGTGGTCACCATTCCACCTTGTGTTGCCATCTCAATTTTAAAAAGTTAGCCAGATCTTATTAAAAATAGCTAAATATTAGAAAAAATAGCCAAAAAAGTTTTTGGTGGTTTTTTAAACCAGTTATATATTGAAACAATAGAACTTACAAATCGAACAATAATATAGGGATCGTAATCATCCGCAACACAAAAATAATTCTGGTTTATGTTGTAGCCAACTGGAACCAGCACCTGTAGGCTTCAAGGGTTCCAATTTTTTTCATTCTTCTTAATCCTCATCGGATTGTTAAAATGGCATTTATCATTAGTAGGTACCCTCAATTACGTAGTACATTTAATGGTATGTGCCTAATCTGTTCCGTCCGCGATTTTGTTTTCACTAAATTTTAGAAATCCCCACCATTTACTTGTTGCACCACAGGTAGCATACATTTTGTGCTTTGTGGCATAGAAATAGAATAAAAGTCTGTCCCATAGACGGCAAATGAAATAGCCACCACCACAGACCACTACTACAGAGCACAAATAAATAATAGTCACCTCCAAAGTTACTCCTATGGTGATTGTGACAAACAGAGGGCTTACTATGAGCTCTTAAAGAAAAGCTTCTAGAAAACTGCCTGGCTTATTCGTACCATGACAATGTTAAAGCAGGCCTGCCCAGGCCTACTATTCAAGAACCGCAAAAAACCTGTTTTTTTGTGTGGACTCTCTCTTAACATGTCGCTCTAAATCAGTTTATCAGTTTACAAACATCTAGGCGTCTGCAATGTTGGTTACAGTAAATTGATAGAATGCCAGAGATACTATTATCTGTTCAAAAAAGGGGTGCTAAAGATATATGGCGTAAACAAAGGCGAGACTATAATATAGATAATTTATTAAATTTAAATCATGTATAAGTGCTCTATCTTTATCTAAAATTTATACTGCTAGTGATCCCAATCTTGCTTATAATCATTTTAAAGAAACATTTAAACTTTTCTATGACCTGTGTTTTCCAATTAAGACGGTTACTCTGAAAGTTATAAAAACCCTAAATGGATGTCACGCGGTATTAAATTATACAGTAAAAATAAAACGTTATCTTTTAAAAAAATACAGAGCCAACCTTATTGTCAATAATAAAGTTGCCTATATGACATATTCAAAACTATTTAAATAAATCATCAGACTAACCCAACTATCACAGAATAACTATTAAATAAACACTTCTAACAACAAAAGTAAGGCAATCTGGCAAATAATAAATAGCTCTAAACTAAATCTACCGAGACAACCAATTGACAAAATTAGACTTCTAAATAAAACAATCACTAATCCTCTGGATATCGCTAATGCTTTTAATGACTACTTCGTTGACAAGATTCCAACTACTGCAAATAACACCAGCTCCAATATCACATCGCCTATTAAAAGTAACTGTAGCTCTATGTTTATGTGCCCCAGTGACCCATGCGAAATTTTTAAAATCATTAAAGGCCTTAAATGCACAAATAGCATCGGACACGACGGGTTTCATACAAATGTTGTTAAATATGTAAGCGAATGTATTTGCAAGCACTTAAGTTACATTATACATTTTTGTATTAGTAAAGAAACGTTTCCTGATGATCTTAAAATTTCAATAATTAAGCCCTTATTTAAAAAAGAGAATAGAGAGCGAATGGAGTTTTATAGACCCGTTGCTATTCTATCAGTTATTGCAAAAAATTTGAGAAATTCCTATACAAGATCATTTATTCGTACTTTGAAAAATTTGAATTACTCTGTAAAGAACAAAAAGGAGTTAGGCGTAAAAAAGTATAAACGATAATGTTATAATAAAAAAATGATAATGTTATATTAAACGTTGATAAAAGGAACCCTAACTGTGTGATATTCTGTGGTATGACGCAGGCATTTGATTATGCTAACCATAACGTACTGCTTAGTAAACTTGATACGTACGGTGTGAGGGGTGATCTGCTAAATCTCATGAAATCTTATCTCTGTGATAGAAAACAAGTAACTGAAATATCGAGAGTTAATGTTAAGACGAAAAGTAAAGGAACCTTTACTTCTGGGGTACGCTCTCCTAGGTGTAGTTGAATAATTTCTTCAATTATAATCAGATAAAACTTATGATTATTTTATTTAATAATATATTCTTTTCTAGATTAGTGTGCGTCACGGCAGTGTTCTATGCCCATTATTGTTTGTAATCTACATAAGATATTTGCCAAGAGTTACTAAGCAGCCAATGACCCTATTCTCCGATGATAGCACAATATCAGTAGCCTGTAAACATGAATCACAATAAGTCGATGACATAAAAAATCTTTAGGCTCAATCATACATTGGCTAGAAACAAATAACCTGAAAATGAACCTCGATAAAAGCAAATAATGCCTTTCTCACAGCGACCAAAATATATAACTAACATTAATATTATGTACGGCAATAAAAAATTAAATAATGTCTCAACAACAAAATTTTTAGGCTTAACTATTGACCAAAAGCTAGAATGGAAAGCTACATGAGCTTTCCTCAATAAAAAAATAGCAGCTCTGCCTATGCTTTATACAAACTGGCTCCTACTACCAGTACTGAGACTCTTTTAACGGCATACCATGGTCTAGTGGCTTCAGCTTTGAGAAATGGCATTATGTTTTGGGGTAACTCAACAGAAAAAAACCCAGCCCTTCAAACATCAGAAGCGCTGCATAAGATCAATGTTTAGACTTGAGCCAACAGATAGCTGCAAACCTTAGTTTAAGCAACATAACATACTCACACTTCCATCGCTGTATATATACGAGTTGTTTGTAAGGGCTAATCCCAAAATATTTCCGAGGCTCTCAGTAAATGTTAATAGAAACCGCTGTGACAAGAACAAATTGTTAAATCGACCTGCTAAGACGCAACTCTTCAGGAATAGCGTTTTTGGGATGGGTCTAGTCATTTACAACAAGATACCACAAAGTATAAAGGAACTTCATAAAAACCTTTTCAACAAAAAACTAAATGTTTATTGACTTGTAAATGCCACTATATGACTATAGATATATAGATGACTTCTTAAGGGATACATTTTGACATATTTATTATTACATTTTACTATTCCTTTTCGCAGTTATCTTGTGACATGAATGTTATTTGTAATTTTATTCAATGTGAAATAATATATTGATATTTTAAATGTGTTAATAATATAATAATTTAATGTACCAATATATATATGTAATGGAGCAATCTAATCGCCTCTCAAATTTGCACACCCTCTGTGGTAAAAACATGTTGATACGACACTACGTTTAAGATCTTCACTTGTACATATGTTTTAGCAAATAAACGCATCTTTATCTTTATCTTCACCTTTGTGAAAACAATATTCAACCAGT
Source organism: Selenia dentaria (assembly GCA_917880725.1). Lineage (NCBI taxonomy): Eukaryota > Metazoa > Arthropoda > Insecta > Lepidoptera > Geometridae > Selenia > Selenia dentaria. The sequence continues at coordinate 35,632,805 of OU862886.1, forward strand.
TCACCTAAATGAGCGTCATGGTATGATTTAATTCAAAACTGTGTATGCCAGGTATAATAACTGCACGGAACTTGTATGTTTTTTTATGAAGCTGATAGTCGAGCTCAGTCAAGCCTCAAATAGTAAATCTAGCTATAAAACTCTGACTGGGCATCACTACACTAACGCTCCTCCTTGCTTCGCTCGTCGTCGCACCTATCGTGACTTTGCTCTGACTAGATATTCCGCGTACGTTCTGTAGGATTAATTCTTGTAGAATGTTTGTTCTGTCGAAGCAATGACTTGTCGCACTAGGTTTTTTTTTCTAAGTAACTGTCGAAGTATTGAACTTTTACACTGGATCCTTATGTCTAATAATTATTAGAGTAACAAACATTATGCCTTATAACTTTATACAAATAAAAATTAGGGCAAAAACTATTAGCCTAAACTATATTTATGCTTACAATTATGTCAAACTATGATTATGACGAAATAAAGTACTTATGCGTAACACATTATGTCAAATCAATTATAACAAAAACGTTATGCGAAAAAAAGGGGTCCCCAAAAATCACAGGGCAAGAGATTTTCCATCTTATAATCGCAGTGTGACGATCGCAGAGAATGCAGGGTTTTGAATTGTCGTAGTTTAAAATTACAAGTGGCATAGAACTGTTGTTGGGAAGTGGGAATCATTCATCATTTTTATATCGGTGCCCCGTATTTACGGGTGATCCAGTATAATTATGGGTGATCGGAGTTGGTGTATGGCTGTTAAGCCATACTGCGGATCACTAATTTCGAATCAAGTTTATTTAAAGATTAAGCATCGTTATTTAACGTGACAATGCTGGCAGCATTTTGGGAACATTCCAACTGGCAGTGGTTTCGTATAGACACCTTAATAATTTTTGTATTATCTATGTGATGTTTGTTGAAATAAATCTATTCTATTGCCGTATAAAATTGTAAAGTTTTATAATAACAATCATAGCAGTTTAAGACAACTACAGCCACTGGCTTACACTAAACTTGTTTACCTACACTGGCTAGAAATACACACTTTGGGCTATTCAAGTGTTCGTTAATGTAATCGAAAAGAAATAATTAAATTTCTATGCAATGTTAAATTATCGACATTTGTACACTTACACATATTCCTAGTTAATTAGTAACAGAAGTTGAAAAAATATATAAATAAATATTCGCATTCTCACCGTAGAAGTATTTCGTTTAGAACTTACTTAAATTTTGTGTTAAGGCGCGGTCCAATCCTAATTTTAAAACAATTTACGATACTTTACATAAGGTTGAGAAGTGCTTATCGGATTGAACGATGTAATGCGAAGATGCAATTGAATACGTGCTAAAACTTTTTATGTTTAGTTCGTACAATCAAAAGATTAAATTTTAATGATGAAGGAGTCCACTGTTCACTAGTTAATTTCATTCGAATATGATTTATTCATTGAAATATATTTGCCTATATTTTATTAAAAATGCTTTTTCCCACGAAACACGTAAGAAAAATTGTAAAATTTAGTGAATGTTGCCGATTCATCGATTGAGCAAACTTGGCTCGATCGTTTTTCTATAAGTTATAAGTTTGCTCAATCGTGTATTGGCTTCTATAGTTCATAAGAACGTGTATTCAAATTACACTACGTTTTTTTCGAATTTCGGTTATTAGGTTTAAACGTCAAAATACTAAGTTTTCGCGAAGTCGACTCATGAAATTTAGCCGTAATCTATACTCATTTCGCCTTAATGTCGTATGATCAATTTTACTCTTTTACTATAATTGAATTCAGGATTTTAACTTTTGTGATCAACATTACTGTTAATATAATCATGAATATATAGTACGCTCTATTATAGGAATGTCATGTATCTTTCATGACAACACAAATCGTTGTTGCTGGTAGAGCTGGTACAGTTTAACTAGATAAACGCGATCTCCATAAGAATGTTGACAAGTAAACGTTCGTTGGTTAATTACTCTTATGAAAATTGAAGTCCAAGTATAATTTGACAACAAACAAAACATATGCTTAACTTGACCTCAAAACTCGTGACGTCATAAAGTGGGACATACTCTCGCTAAGGGTCGTTACCCACTAAACGAACTCACGCGTGTCGGTTTAACCGTACAAACCGTATTAGATGGTCTCGGTGTCTTGTCAGCTGTGGTCAACGTTGTCTAATTGTCCTGGTTGAGGGCCACCTAACGAGCGATTAGGAATTTTGACGTACCAAAAGGAAATGCCATAAATTAACATATAATAATTTTATTTTATCTGTCGATTTAGTTCAATGTGGGGTTTTTGCTTTGAACTGATCAACGAGAATTCAAACAAACCGTTGTTATATTCTGCCGCGAAGCAAAGCGTTGCAAGCATTATTACGTAGTGTATTATTATGTGCATTAGTACGTTAAGTATGTGTAGAGCACTGTAAGTATTGATATTACTGGGTTAAGGAGATTAAAGAATTAATATCTCGGGTGACGACCGCAGTGCAGTGCTACCGCAAAACACAGTTTAGGGTTCTGGTTGGCACTCTACGTAACTGTCATAGGCAAGGGTAGTGCTTATCATCAGCCGCACGACTTGCACTTAATTACACTTATCACTTAACTTCATAATATAAACGTACACTTTAAGTTCTAAAAAGCTTGTGTAAATAATTAATATAATAAGTAACACTAACATTTAACACTTTACTGTGCCTATTATTTGCTTAGCAATGCCGTAGTTCAGTTTGACGCTGTATAAAGTAGTGTGTATATCTGTTTAGTATTCAGGAGAAAAAGGGAACCATAGCTGGCTTTAAACAGCCGGAATGGCTCTCTGAACTTATAATCTGAAATTCATAATCTTCCGTCTGTCTGTCGAGATCTTTTTACTCAAGCATGGAGGTAAGTTAAAAAGCTGTTAAAAAAGTTTGTAAATCAACGCAATACGGTCATTTAATATTGCGTGTTTAAGCACTCGCGTCGAGAAGAAAGCAAACCTGTGATCGAATTCCTGTAACTCAGAGCAAGGATTCACAACACAAGTAAATAATGCATATAATCACAATTGCAATAACTTATTTCTAATGTGATATAAGTAAATCACATCACAAAAAATACGTTAATATTGCAAACACTGGTCCAGAAGACAGATTTATATCGGTTTTATGATGTGTTTGTATCTGCACCTATTATTATATCATTTAAATTATTGCTTAGACCCCTATTTTTATGCATAACATTTTTGTCTTAATTTAACGTGGCATACATTCACATATAGGTACTAATATAGGTTACACACAATATCATTTGGCATAACTTTTTAGGCACAATTTAGAAGAGCACAGTTAAGAATACTACACTAAAGCCGAAATTTACTTCCGCATAATGATATTTAAGTATAATAATACAAAAATAAAGTTTTAGAAATTGTGTGGAGTGCACCTCTGAATTTCGACAAGTTCATTACATTGACAATTAAGACACTTACTTCGAAAAAGTATACATCGACAAGTCATTGCTTCGACAGGACATATATTCGACAAGCATTTTATCCCAAAGGTTCTGCGTTGAGCTGAATTCTGGCACTTCGCCGGTCGCTGCCGCGGCATGCTCGCTGCGCTCGCTCGGTTCTCGTTGTATGGTCACCATTAAACCTAACGCTCCACCTCGCTTCGCTCGTCGTCGCACAAGATCGCCAAATCAAGCTCTGCTGAGAGTCTACGGATAGTGATATGTGGCTGCGAGCGCTTAAACTCACTCGAGTTCGACTCACCAGCATTATGTTATTTCAAAAACTACAAATGCTAGTATGAGTAAACTGATTGCGTTGCTACATACAACTTTATTTTTATCGGAATACGGGTATTTTGTAATCAATCGTCACATCCTGATCATTCACGGCTGTGTATAAGCCGCTTGTTTAACAGTCGCACATTAATGCCGCGATTCAGTTGACATTAATTAGGAGAATGGGCCGGTGTGACCGAGTGTACCGTTCATACGCTAAGCTGCCCGCGACTTGTCACCAAAACACGCATGTACCTAAAGCTTATTATACGCTGCAATTCTATACGAAGACCAGCGGCCTTATTGTCTGTCTTTACGGAGAATGGGAATGGGCTTCATTTTGACATTTTAATCCCATTCTGGGCGAAACCCTGCAAGCTCATTGGCTGGAACCATCAATGGGAATGAGAATGAAGCGACATTTGATTCTCATTCAAGTTAGACAATAAGGCGGCTGATACGAACCGATGATAGCACAGAGGCATCAAGGGTAAGCCTTCGATTAGATGGCCAGAAGTACGATCTCCACATCGGACGAGAGCTTTCAGTGAAGTTAACATGTTTCATCGCATTTTGATCATAAGTGAAATCTAAATAGAATATAATATTTTATCAACTCATAACTTACTTACATATTCGTAATAAGCTTTCTTATACGCTCATAGAACTCTAAAGTAAACATAATAATAAACCTATGTACGCTTACGCTTATATATAGATAGGTATGTTAAGGGTCCTATTGGGGACTAAATATGAACGGCGAATGGACTGTATATTGGTTTATAATGTATATTTCCTATGTACACAAATTATAACGGTGGACGATGCACGTATAAAATAAAACTTGCGAGTTTATGTATCTCGCTCCGCGGTCAGGTGAGAAGTGTCGGACCGGGCGCCCCCGCGCCCTCGCAGCCGACCGGTAAGGACCGGTTCTTGCGTGAACAGGTATATTATCAGGATATAAAGCAGGTATACTATCTATATACAGGGTGTTTCGTAGAGGGACCGACATACCAAATGAGCGTGTTCGGGGGGGGCCCCCGAACACGCATCTTGGAGACTACAAGTTGGCCAAAAAAAATCCCAGACCCCCCAATTTTTTTAACTTTTTTTTGTGAAAATTCCCTTTTTCTCCGAAATCTTACCTATTTACCACCATAACATTTGTAAAATATGTTTTAGACAGGATGTTTTTAGTTGAATTTGGTCTCTATACACCTTCAGGCCAAGCAAAGCAAAATTGGATACCTGGATTTTGAATTGGATTGGCCTGAAGGTGTATAGAGACCAAATTCAACTAAAAACATCCTGTCTAAAACAGATTTTACAAATGCTATGGTGGTAAATAGGTATGATTTCGGAGAAAAAGGGTAAAATTCACAAAAAAAAGTTTAAAAAAATTATGGGGCCTGGGATTTTTTTTGGCCAACTTGTATTCTCCAAGTGGGCCCCCGAACACGCTCATTTGGTATGTCGGTCCCTCTACCAAACTCCCTATATAGAGTGTATAGTTAGTGTATCAGTGTGAAATTCCAGACATAAATCCTTCTATACATTTAGAACACAAAACTAGAAAACTTAGGAAGTGGCTAAAACTCGCGTGATATTTACCGGTAGCTTTACTATGAGCTGGCAGAATAAATGTCATCTATAGTCGATACTCGATCTCGCCTCGTACTCGTTGTCAATTTTAGTTCTACAATTGACCGCGAGGTGACACTATTCTTTTTTCATACATTTTTCGCGGCAGTCGATATCGAGCATCGATTGGTGTCAATGTTGTAAACTCATGGTAGACCTACGGGAAATTTTCTCCAACCAGTTGCAGCTCGGAAGTCACTATCAAGCAAAGTGGCGAGCGCAGGCTTCAGCACGCAACTGGGACTGATACGGTCGCACTGTGTCTGTCAAATTTCTTCCTTCCGAAACTTGCGTAAGAGCGATATTAGCTTGGACATCATAAATTAGTTTTATCAAAACTAATATAAGTGTAAACAACATTCAATGAGAGTGATCTTAGGAGGATACTACATCGAGAGTATTATCAAGTTAGCTTCCCGCAAACTCGGAGTCCAGCCGTGCGATTCTGTAATGATTCGTCAACGAGCTCGTCGATGAGCTCACCGATATCAAATACTTTATGAGATATTGCCTTTGTACATAAAGTTGTTTTTCCAACGTTTGCTCTTAGAGAATCGCACGGCTGAACAGAGCGAGGCGTTTTTTTACTCCGAATCAGCGGTGCCTTCTGTATAAAACTCAGGTGCGCCCCTGTATTGAATATTGTTGCCACCTCTGGGATGGAGCCGCTAAGTACCTTATGGATGCTCTAGATAGACTGCAACGCCACGCTGTCCGTATTATTGAAAACACTGAACTCACTGAACACCTTGAACCCCTACAAATACGTAGAACTATATCTTCTCTAAGCGTTTTTTACCGGTTGTTTCATGGCGAATGTTCTGAAGAGCTTTTTAATCTTATTCCTTCCTCACCATTCCGATTCCGAACTACTCGTTCCGGCCTAGCATTGCATCCATATACTGTTCAATACGTCTTACCACAAACCAAAAAGTTTGGCAGTTCCTAACTGCCAAACTTTTTGGTTTAGTTAACCTTTCTGGTAAGTAAATTGTGGAATGCTTTGCCGACGTACGTATTTCCTTGCAGCTATGACCCTGGGTCAAGCGGGGCGTGAAAAAGCATCTGTCAGGTCATCATAGGGGTGGCAATTAGTGCAGCTTACGGCTGCACTAATGGTCATTGCTTCTTGATTGTATCTTTACTTACCATTAGGCGAGAGGGAGTCACTGTGATGAACAACTATAAAAAAAATGATATTAAATGAAACACGCTTGGAAATGATGCCTAAATCCGGGGTTACACGATAAATGGTATAAGAGCAAGAAAATAGTTGCCTAGAGACTGTATAAGAATGGTTTTTGCTGGTTGGGCATCGTGGTGATGTCCTCAGAATGGTAGTAGGACACTTCTGGTGTCCGCCTGGCTAGCTACCACTTTGAAAAAACTTGCTAACCCTTAACAGTGTATTCCAGCAGCTGACCTTGAGAGCCAGTTCCTGTTCTAGGTCTAGTCGAACACAAGCCTAACAAATGTAAAAAAAATAACAAATGAAAACTGCAACTTGTGCAAGAAGAGTTCCGTGCTGTAATTTCCGTCCGGCGTCTTACGTATGATCACTAGTAAACTGTTGGTCCAACATGCACTGGGCTGATTTTAATTCATTGTTGTTGACATCAGAGTTTGCAAACAATAACACAGAGTTTGACGTTTGTGCGTACATAAAGTTACAGTTTTCAATTTTATTTATTTTGTTATTTCCTTACAGATTTTACCGTTTCAACGATAGAGGAAACACATAAATAACGTATTTTAAGTTAGTGTTACATCGATGATAATTATCGGATTATTTCTATTAGTGTTGTTTGTTTTTGTAGATCTTCTGTTTAAGACCTCAGTTTTGTCTTATTTCATGATTCCAGGTTACTAAAAAATACCTAATCTACATTTTTATTGGACGGACGGACAAACGAAAACATTTGAAGTAAAACTGAAATAAGTAACAGGTACCTAATATGAAATTTCCGATTTATAGCACTAGCTACTTAGAATTTAAATTAAACAGAGTCTTCAATTTCAATTATCAATATAGAATAGAACAGATGTTTAGATAAATACTGAATTCGAATACTCAGTTATATAACGTCAATGTTTAATTGAAAATGTACTATTTCTAAGTGGTACAATAATATTTCTGCTTTGTCTCCGTGAAACCCTAAATGGTTCAAAGGCAACTTAATTAATTTCCAATTAACCTTTACATCGGAGCGACCAACAAAGTATCACAACTACTCGAATTTTGATCAGTTATTATGAACTTCGCCATCGAACGTCACGACGGAAATTTCATAGAGATCATGTTGACGTCTAGAAGTCCACAACCGTGCGATTCCGACGGCACTTTCTGGCTCACACTACTACAACATGAGGACCCAGCTGCCACTTGAGGAGTTTCCTAATAGATACGACTTCGGAGCCTTCAAGAAAAGAGCCTAATCCTTCCTCAAAGGCCGCTTCTAAACCTGTTGTTTTGTGGATATCCGTGGGCGACGGTGATCACTTAACATCAGGTGAGCCGCCTGCTCGTTTGCCAACCAATCCCCTAGAAAAAAAAAATCTTTCAAATCATAAAATAAATATATTGCCTTGGGCGCTTACTGCCAATATTTTTTCCAATTGTGAAGGTTCATGCAGGCTGACACAATTGTTGAAGGAAGCATTATTGAAATTACTTTCACACTCACGGGCGCATCATACGAGTAGAGGCACTTACTTTCAGCGCTTATAAACAAAAAACAATCACTATAAATATCATTGATGCATTTAAAATAAACCAAGAGTTTAACCCCTTCACTCGCTATTCGCCTATTTAGCCAATAATACGATAGATTTCGCAGAAATCAACCTACTTTTCCAGGAACTGCAATGTATCAATCAATCATATCAACCCCACAACGGACATAGCCCGCATATTAAAGTGCATAAAATCCCGACTAAGGCGAAGCAAAATGGAGAATTATGTTTTTGACTGGTACCTACGTGGCTTGTATCGAGTTAGGAGACGAAATTTTTGTAAGAGAGTTGAATAACCAAGGAATCCGATACATGGACATTCATGTCAAATGTATTGGTAAAATATGTTACACGAGGACAAACTTGACGTAGCCGAAAAAATCAAAGCTTATGTAGAAAAATAAATATCAGCCGTAGGACATCCACTGCTGAACGAACATACGCCTCCCCCATAATTTTCCAAAAGGACTGGTTGGAAGCGGCCTGCATCCAACGTCGTCCTGCGACCTTTATCAGGTCGTCTGTCCACGTGTCGGTGGATGAACTACGCTGCGCTTGCCGGTTCGTGGTCTCCACTCCAGAACCTTCCGGCCCCATTGGCCATCTGTTCTGCGTGTTATGTGCCCTGCCCACTGCCACTTTAACTGACTAATCTTCTGGGCTATGTGGATCTCCTCATTTCTGATTCGATCACGTAGAGAGCATAGCCCTCTCCACAGGACGTTGTGCGACTTTGAGCTTATCTATAAGGCCCATAGTAACAGACCAAGTTTCAGTGCCATAATCACTGGTAACACACATTGGCCAAATACTCTTGTCTTGAGTGACAGTCGGTTAAGTAATATGTAACCAGTGAGAGTCGTGCTATTTTTTTTAATAACCAACTTCAATGTTCTTTCCGTGTGCTCTCTAATACTTTTTGGGATTGCACGTATTTTAGCATCTGATCCAGCTATAATCCGGCAATTTTTTCGACAACAGGTATGCAAAATATAATCACTTATGGACCAACACTAATAGCTAGTATAAAATAACAATGGCGACGTGTTGTAGATATAAGTGTTTATATAGATATACGTCTCAGAGTTCCCGATTCATCTCAGTCTTGCCAATACTTTGCTTTAGGCGTATTCTCCGTAGAGACATATCAACTTGGCCAAACTGTTATTGCCAATATAATTAATTGAAACCAATATTCAATAGGCATCCGTTATTAATTAGATTCCAAGTCAAAGTCCGTTTTAATTAAAGTTTAACCAAATGTATACCAATATAATATTGTGTTATATCGATTTGCCTGCTATTTAATTATTATATTTACGCAAATGAGACATTAGAAATTCATAGCTTGCTCTGGCAAGTCATTGTTTAATATCTGGGGTTAATTTATTGATTTTGGATTATAATAGGGCTATGAACTGTGTGTTTGAAGGATTCAATGAGAACACAAGACGTAAATATATAATAAAGAATAGTATATTTGTTCTTTAGGAACCGAATAGTACCTACTCGCGTGATATTCACTGGTGATGTTCTATAACTAGTTTTGAATGTATTTGAAGTTCTTTATCTGAGTTACGTGATGTAGCCCGTTGTGCACAAAAGTGACTCTCCCAGAGTGATCGGGATAATTTCCGGTACATATCAAGCGAGTCCTAGCCAGTTCCTAAAGAATACGTATGAACACAACTAATTCGAGGTCGATGGGTAACACCTGCCTAGAAGATAACTGTTCACTTGCAAAGATATCCAAATTACCTACGGGAAAACACAGATTTACGCAATAAGTACCTTACACTATTTATAGCACCGATTATAAACGTAGATACCCAAATCATCTATGGGGAGACACAGAATTACGCAATACGGGGGGCGGCTGATAAGCTCGCGACCTAGAAAATAATAAGTTATATTTTTCATTTTTCAATATAATTCCCTTCGAGTGAAATACACTTTTCACATCGTGAGTATAAGATATCCATAAGGCTTTTAATCCATTGTGTATTCTTTAGATTTCTCTTGAAAATGACTTTCCACGGCTGCTTTCATCTTACTGTCGTCTGAAAATCTTCAGCCTCGTAACTCCTTTTTCAATTTTTAAAAAAGGAAAAAGTCGCTAAGAGCCAGGTCCGGACTGTTGGGTGGGTGGTCAATTTCAGAGAACCCTGTGTCTTTTAAGGCGTGCCTTGCAATGCGAGCGATGTGTACTGGTGCGTTGTCTTGCAAAAAACAACACACCGCGCGCTAATTTCCCACGTCTCTTCTGAACTACTGTTTCACATGCTTAAGTCAATAAATTAGCGTAATATTGACCATTCAGTGTAGTTCCTTTAGGGAGGTAATCAATTAACAAAACTCCCTAACTATCCCAAAAAATGGTTGCCATAATCTTTGACGTCGACTTTTCGACTTTGAATTTCTTCGGTAGCTTCTCTCGCTGTTTGATCCATTGCATAGATTCTTGTTTGGATTCCAGGTCATATTGACGTATCTATGTTTCTTCTGCGGTCACTTTTCGGTTACCAATTACGTCCGAATTGTCTTTGGCTAATTCCAAAAACTCTTCACAATATGCGCGTCGTCGCTGCTTGTCAAGCGGCGTGAGCATTCGGGGTACCCAACGCACACTAAATTTTTTTCATGTGCAGATATTGATGTAAAATCTCTCTGGTACGTTTTTGACTAATCAGCAATTCTTCAGTTATTTGCCACATGTTAATTCTACGGTGGGCCAATACAATTTTTTAAACTTTTTCGACATTTTCTTTACTCACTACGGTTACCGGTCATCCCGGGCGTGGGTCATCTTCACAGGTATCTCGTCCTTGTTGAAATAATCGTGCCCGTTTTTTCGACAGTCGTATATAAAGGTCCAGATACCTGAAAAACCGATGACATTTCTTGAAAAATCTCTTTCAGGGTATTTCATTTCTTCACACGGAATTTAAACAATGCGCGGTGCTGAAATTGAAAGTGGAATTTCAGTTGACATGGTGATGTTGTTCGTCCGTAAGCTCGAAAGATAATAAACCTATTTTTTTTTCGAACGGCCTTTTGCTGTTTGCCTCTACTGGCATTTACAGCGTCACCGGACGGGTGGCGAGCGCCACAAAACAGAATTACGCAATAAGTACCTAACACTATAATTTACAGCACCGATTATAAACGTAGATACCCAAATCACCTATAGGGAAACACAGAGTTACGCAATAGTACCTAACACTATAATTTACAGCACCGATTATAAACGTAGGAGCAAAACACTTCATGGTGATAAAATTTCGACCATGTAGCGAAGTCTAGTGGCCATTCGCCTGGTCGTGGATAGGATTCATCACAAATCGGAATTTATGGGGTTTGTGGGTCTTCCATTGACCAGTAAAAAGCAGAAACAACACACAGTGGTGTTTTTTGGCTCTGCTATGATGAATTTACAGTTAGATAGACAGTTAGACCTAAAAAGTAATAAATAAGGTATTTGTTTATTAGTTCACAATATTGAAAGAGGTGCTTTGGAATCGATAACTGACCATGAAAGTAAAAGAAAAAAATTACATACCTATATTTTTTATTCTTATTAACCCATATTCGCCACCCCAGGGCTAAGAGCCTTAGTACGATTGAACTCACGACCCACTGCTACATCGCAGAATAGATAGCAGTTATTAAGCGAGACATACCTACCCGCTTAGAATATAGGTACAACATGCGGACGATGACCCGCCCGGGTCCGCCGTTGGTAAGGCATAGACATCAGCTGCGTAAACATTCGCGAGTAGGTAGGTTCGTACGTCGTTGTTCTTATTCTAAGTGGGTAGGTTTGTCTCGCGATAATCACTGTTGTCTATTTTGTGATATAGGGGCGTTTGTTTGTTGTTGATTCCAAACCATCCCATTCGATATTGTGCACTAATTAATAATGACCTTATAAAGAAGTACTCGTATTTATACCTTATATTTCAATATCAATACTCAAACTACCAATTTCATAACAATACAATACACTTAAAACGACAGCAAACTGTAAGTAACTGTAGTACAAAAATTTAAATGCAAACGAGCCGCCAAAAGCCCAATTGTAATTAAAAGCTCTGCTGCACGCCATAATGACCGATTGTTATACTTTACGCACTGCATACGGCGCGCATATTAATTTAATTTTATCATATGAACCAGTAATTATTTATTCATGGGCAAATTGCCCCGGTTTCAGAAGCTTTTTAACTGACCTCAAAAAGAGGAGGTTATATGTTCTACTGTATGTGTTTTTATATATGTTCACAGATTTCACCCCTATTTGTGGATCTATTCCCAAAATTCTTATTTTGTTTGGTAGAGTATACTTTCGAAGTAGTCCCATTTAAATTTTATGAAATTCAGTCTAGCAATTTTGAGTTATCTAATAACTGAAATGTGTTTCGACTACTTTGATGATTTGATGATATCAGCATTGTCTGTGAATGTCAATCTATCCAAGGGTACTAAAACTAGTACTAGCAAGGGTCACTAACAATTGTGATTTTTTACGAGTAAATCGGAGCCGAATTCAACACCAGAAAGTGTGAAACTGACTTCGACAAGTTATGTCGAAATCAGTATTTTATAATAAATTTAGAAAAGAAAGATATTAAATTAATATAAAAAATTAAATTAATAATAAAAAAGAAATTATTCTGATAATAGGTACTTTTGAACTATCATGGTATTAACAAGTATTTCACATTTTTTGGTGTTCTCTGTATCTCTGTAAGTCTGTTCCGTTTTTTTGTAATTTTTGTTTTATTACAAAACGTTTTTAAACATGTAAAAAGTAAATTATAAGCAGGACAACAGAAGTTCACCCTCAGTGCCTCAAGACAAGAGTCTTCGACCAATGTGTGTTACCAGTGATGACTTATGGTATTGAAACGTGGTCTCTTACTATGGGCCTCATAGATAAGCTCAAAGTCGGACATCGAACTATGGAGAGGGCTATGCTCGGGGTTTCTCTACGTGATCGAATCAGAAATGAGGAGATCCTTAGACGAACTAAAGTCACTGACATAGCCCAGAAGATAAGCCAGTTGAAGTGGCAGTGGGCAGGCCACATAGCACGCAGAACAGATGGCCGATGAGGCCTAAAGGTTCTAGAGTGAAGACCCCGGACCGATAAGCGCAGCGTAGGTCGTCCACCGACAACGTGGACTGACGAACTGATAACGGTAGCAGGACGACGTTGGATGCAGGCAGCTTCCAACCGGTCCTTTTGTAAATTTGTGGGGGAGGCGAATGTTCAGGAGTGAACGTCCTACGGCTGAGATGATGATGATGATTATGATGATGAACAGAAGTTTATCTGCCGCTCGGTTGGCGGTATATATTTTATCGCAAATCGTTTGTGCCACGGCCTAACAATTGTCGATCGTGATATCGACAACGCGTAAGTCTCACGGTAATCTCGTTTTATTATCACAAAATCATTTTGTTGTATCGTTACTTACCTACTGCGAATATAAAAGTTTGAACGTACAGATTCGCACGTACTCGAGAGGGTTTATTGCGTTATCGGACAAAGAAAGTGGTGTAATAGTAGTTGAGGACGTGATTCAGGGACCGTACGTGGTAGACACTATACGGTGTAACTGCGTCGTAACTCAGAGTTTTCGATTGCAACGCGTTAGAGGCGGCCCTGAAATTTTATGACGTTAAAAACGCCACCGAGATGTACGTTTTGAATAACAGAGTGATTGTACATTTAACTATAACGTCATATTATGTTTATTTATTTATTAAAATAAGGTTTATTGTCATGATATGAATATGAATATGGATGGTGATGTATGTGATAGTGTTGAGAACTTAATGCTTTCTTTATTAAGATAAACATAGCGTGAATTATTTCTTATGTCTATTAAAGAAGAATTATACACATAATTCTGAAATAAGTTATAATTTAAATAAGAAGAGAGAGTTGAATTGGACAACTTGACTGGATAAATTTTATGGCTACAGAGTTGCCAAAATATAAAAACAAAAATCTATTGAAACACCTTGAAAACCATTTATTGCTTACCAATTATTGCCATTAAAGTGCTCAATCTAGGAACAAGTAAATTTACCCGTAACTCTGTCCTAGGTAGTATGGGAGTAAATATATAAAATACTAGCAAACCCTGCGAACTCCGTTTCGCCATCAGATGGCTTCGTTTTATGTAACATTTCGTTTGGCGCCATCTACTTAAAATATTGGTTTGTAGTACATGCTATGTATCAGAGATGGCGCTGTATGTGAAAAAAGATGTTCCCGCTTTTCTGAATTTTCTGTACTATAAACCTCACGGAGCCCGAGACTTTTTCAACGAATGGAAAACCGTGGAAATCGATTCGTGCGCTCTGGAGTTATAGCGTCAGGAAGGAAAACCCGACTTATATTTATATAGTAGATGTAAATACGAGTATATATAATATTTGGCCACGTGGGTATTAACAACGTATCTAATTCTAAAATTTTACTAGACGATATGAAGAGTTGACATTATCATGCGGTAATTTATGAACAAATATAAAGCCTGTCATATATTGTACCCTTAGTATATACCTATGTTAAGTTTATGATTGGACATCTTTACGTTTTGTTAAGAGAGATAAATGAAACATCCGTTGGAGTATCGAATTTGACTTAAGTTAATTTTAACCATCGTATGGGGAGACACTAAGCAGTGTTAGTGCTATAAAAATCTGGAGGCCCGATTCCTCCCTTCCCCATTTCCCTCTCCTTCCTCCTCCCCCTCCACCCTTACCCCTTTTAACTCTTCCTTCCTATCATCCTTCCTCAAAGGTCGGCAACGCATCCTCTAGACTTCGGGTATTGCGGATGTCAGTGGGCGACGGTATGACTTACCATCAGGTGAGCATGCTCGTTTGCCAACCTATCCCATAAAAAAAACATATATTAAAAATCTTCCTAATTATGATTTCTTAGGCTAACGCAATTGTTATACATTGAAAATAACGGTGAACTTTCCGGTCACAGAAAAGTGTTCGAAACATCAGGATACAAAATAATATAAAATTATACGCTATTTAATCAATTTAAAGTTGTTTTTAATCTTCAGGATAAGATTGTTTTTTTAAGATCCACATTTTTGTATTTATTTTGTTATATTTTCTGTAGTTAATTTAATAATATGTGTATTTTTAGGGGTTGTAAGAGAATACTGTGCCTTATTACTAACACGACGCACAATGTCTGTCAGTGTATCTGTAAATCCTTTTTTGTACAGATAACGCCACAATTTACTATTTAAGGGGGCAGATATAAAAATACGCACGAAAAAGGGATGATACCTGACATAAGCCAACTGTTCTCTTTTTTAAACCGTTTTGCTAGGTACCACCGCAGTGGCCCAATGGTACTACCAGTATCAATAGCAGTAGTGCAGTAAGGCAGAATTGATCTGATGCAAAAGTGCGCAAGCAGTATTTTGTTAGGGTGTGTAGGGTACTGAAGCAAGTAAAATAGACGAATGAGGCGGAAAAGCCAATGCTTAAGAGTGCAGTGCAGTGCAGTACTGCGCAAAACGTGCGTTGTAAGCTCTGGGCGGTACTGCCATGGTCGTGGCCAGATGCAGTGCTTACGAACCGGTACACTTAACTCCTATTTCATATTTTTTTATAGTATTTTTTTAAAGCACTAACGCCTGCTGAAGCGATCTCAAACATTGAAATTTATAGAGAGAACAATTCTATCCTCGGGCGGAACCCGCGTCTTCTGACTCTCCGTGTCAGACGCCATTGACCAACTAGGCCACCGAGAATCTGGTCCGAGCATCGAAATTTAACTCTCTATTTGACTAACCGTCTCACGGGGACGGAGCGACATCTATTTCATAATATACAAAAACACTGAACACGATTAAACTGCAATCGCTCCTGCTAATGATATAAAGACTGTCACTTTCTAGCGTGTCTTGCCCTACTGATACCATTAGTATGGTCTCTTTTATAGGGCAACACACTGGATAAACGAATATATGATAAATTTACATTAAGAATGCGGCGATTAAAAAATATGTAAAGAGACAAGCCCGCTGAGTTTCTTGCCGGATCTTCTCAAGTTTCTGCGTGTGTGGTTTAAGTATTGTGTACTACCTTTTTGTTACAGTTTGTATCATCATCATCTCAGCCGTATAACGTCCACTGCTGAACATATGCCTCCCCCATGATTTTCCAAAAGAACCGGTTGGAAGCGGCCTGCACGACATACGCTGCGCTTGCCAATCCGTGGTCTCCACTCCAGAACCTTTCGGCCCCATCGGCCATCTGTTCTGCGTGCTATGTGCCCTTCCCACTGCCACTTTAACTGGCTAATCTTCTGAGCTATGTCGGTGACTTTCGTTCTTCTACGAATCTCCTCATTTCTGATTTGATCACGTAGAGAAACCCCGAGCATAGCCCTCTCCATAGCTCGTTGTGCGACGTTTGAGCTTGCTTTGCCCATAGTTAGAGACCACGTTTTAGTGCCATAAGTCATCACTGGTAACACACATTGGTCGAAGACTCTTGTCTTGAGGCACTGAGGTATTTTTGACGAGAAGACTTCGCGAAGTTTCCGGAACAGCTTGTATATGTATGGAATAATACTAACTATCTAAGCAACGGAACAGATAGTCTGTTATGTTCCTTTGGCAAATGTTACAAATACACTGGGTCGCAATTAAAGCCAGTCGGTTATAATATTATAAAATGCGATTAGTTTTAAAATATATACGTTCCGACCGTAACCTCTGTAACCTGGGGTAAAACCCCCTTTATGTATAAAGTACCATTGTAAGTAAATAAAGCACACGGCCAGTGGAAAGTGATCCGTATTTAATTTCACCTCCACCGCTAGGAAGCCTCCGACCATAGCTAGCCGAGCAAACCCAATCTCACGCGCAGCCGGCGCGTGGGACCCGTAATGTAAGCATTGCCCTTGCAGGTTCGATCCCCGCAAGCTGCAACATTACATTTGCGTTTGGGTTTCTTGCGTAATATTTCTGTTTTACTGGTTTCTTATGTTTTAACTTAATTTTTTTTTTCAGTGTTCGAACTGGGCTTGTTTCCGTGATCTCTATTTTTTCTGGTTTGGGTTGTTCTTGCTTTATTTTCATACCTTTGTTCTGATATTGACTCATATTCACAGGCTAGATTTATCAATTCGGTGATTGATTGAAATTCCTGTCTTTTTATATAGTACTTGTACTTGGGGTTCATATTCTCATAAATTCTATCTATTTGTTCTATTTGTGACATTTTTGCATACCTTCGCATTAATGTTTGCAACTCTGTCAAATAGTCCATGAACTTCTGCGTGTGATGTTGTTTCTTAGCAATGACTCTTTCTAATAAGTTTGCTTCGTATTTTCTTGGAAAGAAATATAATTTAAATTCTTCTAAGAATTCTATCCACGTACTCCATGCCGTGCAGTTATTGCGATGCCACATCAAAGCTTTTCCCCGTAATAATTGCGGTAGCATGGGAAGTAATTTATTCGGGTTTATATGGTCAGCTGCGATCAATTCGTCTAGCCTCTCTATAAACTCCAACGGGTCATCTGACGTGTCAAATGATATGTTCCAGCTGGATATGATCTTCGATCTATCCCAAGTTGATTTGCCATTTTGGTTATGTTCTGGATCGGTTTTATTTTCTGAGATTTTTGGTTTTCTTATACTTGGTCCTGGTAAATAGCTTTCTGCATCTTCCATTTTTTCTTCTTGTTCTCGCACTGACATGGCGAGGTTCTTTCTTAATTCTTCCACGGTTTTCCTCTCTGTTGGGAGTCCCCTGGCTTGGGATTCTTCTACCAGAGCGGGTTTCCGAATTTCGTAAATCCACGAAGTGTATGGCATTAGTACTAATTTATCTAATGCTACGCTGTGTATTTAACGGTTATGGTAAGAAACAGTAACGGTAAACGGCAATGTCATATATGTTTTTTTTATTTTATTTATTTAAAACGCGGATAACCGAAAAAAATAATTATTATTTGATGGTTTGACCGCGAATCCCGGAGCTATTTATGTATATTTTATTTATTTTCCCGGGTTTACCTTAACCTATTTGCGGGTTTTTATTTTTATTATTATTATTATTTTTATATATTTCCGTGAAACTACTTTAAAATCTCAAGTCTTGTCTGTGGGTATTGTTTGAACGCTTGTACCTAACGAATGTTATTTTGAGGTCTAAATGTAATGTCCGTTAGTCCATGTGTGTTCAATGTCATTAATTATATCAATTATGTATAATTAATTACTACCGATACTTGGGCGCCAAATGTAATGTTGCAGCTTGCGGGGATCGAACCTGCAAGGGCAATGCTTACATTACGGGTCCCACGCGCCGGCTGCGCGTGAGATTGGGTGTGCTCGGCTAGCTATGGTCGGAGGCTTCCTAGCGGTGGAGGTGAAATTAAATACGGATCACTTTCCACTGGCCGTGTGCTTTATTTACTTACAATGTTACTTTATACATAAGGGGGGTCTTACCCCAGGTTACAGAGGTTACGGTCGGAACGCGGGGAGGGCTCCCTCTGACGGGGCTGTCCGTCCTAGTCTATCGTGAAGTTTTATTATCTGGCGAGGGGTCGTGCTGCTCGGTAACCCCCGAGCCGCGCCAACGTCCCCGCTGATACGCGGATCCCTATTTAGAGTACCACCGTGCTGCCCGGTAGCCCCCAGGCCGCAACAGTGGTTTCCCTACCGGACCGCGGAACCCTGAGTGCTGCTCGGTAACCCCCGAGCCGCAGCTGCAAAGCTCCACGGGAGCGACTTGGTCTGCTTGCCTTCTCACTGGTAAGGGTGCGAATCGGTACCCCAGTCCGCACAACCTTTCAGTTCGAGCGCTCGCAGACGAGTGCTACTGTTTTTTTTTTTTTTTTTTTTTTTTTTTTTTTTTTTTTTTTTTTTAGAACGGACTAATGCTGTTTGCCTCTACCGGCATTTACAGCGTCACCGGACGGTTGGCGAGCGCAGATGGCACTCAGCCAGAAATGCTACTGTTTACTGCCGCGAGTGGCTTATATAGCTCCGTGGCGAGTCGACGTGCGTCGTGGGTGGGCGCGGTGCGGGTGGGCGCGGTGTGCCTGTGTGCGTGCGGCCATACGTCATCGCGTCGCTGTGCGCCGGCCCATCGGAATGCGTGGAATGCACTGCGTGTCGGCTCGTTACAAGTAGTGCTAAAAAATTTGAGTATTCTGTATTGCCATTGAGCTGTTAAAACAACTGATGCATCGTTTGGGAAGTTTAATAGCTCGTGTCGGCAAAACAACACAACGACTGCACACAAGTGCAACTTCCGGCTGCACT
The DNA here is from genome assembly GCA_917880725.1 of Selenia dentaria. Taxonomy (NCBI): domain Eukaryota; kingdom Metazoa; phylum Arthropoda; class Insecta; order Lepidoptera; family Geometridae; genus Selenia; species Selenia dentaria. The sequence goes on from OU862886.1 coordinate 35,652,297, forward strand.
AACGGTCATCGCTTCTTGATTCCATCTTCGCTTTCCATCAGGCGAGAGGGAGTCACTTTGGATAAAAAATATATCTCAGGTCTTTCGAAACCGTAGATTTAGGCTATAAAAAAGGCCTTCAGGCGGCCTGAAAACTTCGACATGGGTTGGCTACAAACCTATCTACCAAGCCGCACTGAGCCCGCGTGGTGGATTATGGCCCAACTCCTCTCTATGAGAGGAAGGCTCAATTCTCAGCAGTAGGAACAAAATGTGATGTTTTTTTTTTTCAATTTAGGCATCAAAGACGTCAGACGTCGTTATGAACGTCAATTTTTCATTATAATGTACTTTAACAACTCTACCGCCGCTTTCCATAATATATAGAGCCTACCGAGAAGAAGCGGCAAGAAACTCGGGGCCATTCTTTTTATATAGATGTTTACAATGTTTCTACTTAGGTACTACAAATACTAAATTTTATGGGTGACAGAGTGACAGCTTGCCAGAAGTGGAGTATTCCAAGCATCTTTATCTTCTATATAATGTCGAACTTTATGATAAGCTTTTTTATTTAAAACGTTTTTTACAGTCAACTTGAATTTGCCCTCTGTGAGCTCAGTTATGTGTTTTGGGAGTTTATTGTAAAAACGCACACAATTTCCTAGGAATGACTTATTAGTCTGCGCAAGTCTAAAACTAGGTACAGCTATCCTATTTGTATTTCTAGTATTAAAAGTGTGCTGATCACTATTTAACTTATATTTATTTACGGATATACTTTATGTCATGTTATGTTATGTTATATTATGTAATGTTATGCTATATTCGAAACCGTATTCTCAACTCATTCGACAGCATTAGATCATATTAGAATCCAGCTGCTTTGTTATTAGACTTCGCTATACAATTTTAAATTGTTTCTGCGCAATGGTAAAGCTTTTCTATATTTTTATAAAAATAAGAAACAGACAGCAGTTTAAGACTGTTAAGAGTCTACATTATGTTTCCACAATCGGCGTTCTTAGACGGCACTTTATTGCAATAACTGTGCAGCAAAGGGCAATTCTGCCTTTTGATGGTTGCCACAATGGTTTTGCAATGTTTAATACATACAAGTAAAGAGTTAGGTCAGGTATTTGATAGTTTTGCTATTCTATTTTTTTTATGGGATAGGTTGGCAAGCGAGCAAGCGGCTCACCTGATGGTAAGTGATACCGTCTCCCATGGACATCCGCAATACCAGAGGTCTCGAGGATGCATTACCGACTTTTGAGGAAGGATGATAGGAACGAAGAGATAGAAGGGGTGAGGTTGGAGGGGGAGGGGGAAGGAGAGGAAGAACGGGGAAGGGAAAAATCGGGCCTCCGGAACCTCACACAAACCAACGAAACGCAATGGCAAGCTATGTTACTTCACGTCGGTGTTATGTGGGAGTGTGGTACTTCCCCGGTCGTGCCGGCCCATTCGGCTGTGGGGTTAAAGCGTGGCACTACCACAAAAAAAATACAATCATGACTTAGACTTTACAGCCGTGGAATTCTCTAATGATTCTTCAATGCGTTCGTCGACGAGCTCACCGATGTCAAATACTTTATAGAGATCGCCCTTGTACACAAGGTTGTTTTTCCTACGTTTCTTGTCATGCCGTCATTTGTTTCACGTATGTTGTCAAAGATGCAACGATGTTTGCTCTTAGAGAATCGCACGGCTGATCATTTTGCAATACTATTTCTACTTTACATCTAGCTATCAAACATGAGACAGATAAGTGTCCCTAGTAGATAGAGAAAAGTGAACAAAATAGTTTAATTCTATAAGTTGTTCATGAAATTGGAATTGTAGAGGACGTGCCATTGAAAAGATGTCCTGGTCAAAATAACAGAATTGAGAGTCCGTCTGCAGGCGCTGCAGCAATATCTTGAGCTATTAAGTAAAATATTCAGATAAGAAAGAAGAAATATTTGCTGCAGAGGATCGCACGTATTCTTTATTAGACGTTTTTATATAGACAGGGTTGCTGCTCATCCTTTTGTTATGAAGTTGAGGCCAGCCGTATTGTTGAAGTTATTAAACTAACTTTCGATATGACCTTGACATAAATAGTAGATTAGTAGCCAAGGGCTGTAAGGCACCCTCGAACTAAAGGCGCCCTTGCTGCGCTAAATATCTTGGGCTGCAATTGATGCTTACACCCGAGCTAACTACTCTGCTTTACATCTCGATTGTGAGGTAAGTAGAAAAAAACCGGCATTACAAAAATAAAATTGATGACTATTATACTCATACGAAGACAAGGCTGAATAGCGAAGCGACCTCTTTTGTCATTGGGCTGAATGCATGATGACTAGTGCCAGTATGATGGTTAGATGTACGCGAACTTTTTGAAAGAGTGAAGTGTTTTTTTAAAATTACTTACCGCCCTAGGGTTTTTCTAGCTACATTATTACCCTAGAGCGCTAATTGGTCACCTACAAGCCCCATTATGGGGGTAATAAGGACCTACTTACCGAATATGAGAGATGTAAAGATTATAAATAAGGTTTTTATAGAAACTGTACGTTATCTTAAAAAAGGAAAGGTTCGCTTTTGGCCAAAGTGGATATTTCAACTATGTGTCTAGTATTAATTGTAGTCTTTGGTAGTGTACCCCATAGCCCAAGTGAGCGAAACCGCTGGCGCAGCTCAAGTCAGCTGGAGACTTTCGTCGTGTATTTCTACTATTTTAAATATAGGGCTAACTGAAATCAGATAAGGTGCCGTCCTTACGGACACTTCCCGGAATCCTATTGTATCATGATTTTATTTCTACAGTACACAGTACTCTACTAAACAGTATTCTACAGGTCAACATAGAATGGCCTTCCATTTTTTAAATTATAACGTAATATAAAATAGAAACCTCTTTCTTCCCCCCATTCAAATCGGTACTATTTATCATAATTCCGTTAGATATGGTTGTGGCGTACACACAGCGTCTCCAAACAGACTTAACTATACATTTCTTTGGGTGGGAGTTAAGAAAGATATATATCATGAAATTATACCTACTATGAAATTACAGACACATGAGATTTAACAACTTTATGTGTCAGGGTTACGGGCGCAGATCAGTTTATCCCTTGTGACAAAATGCATATGCTGTAAGGCAGAGGTTACCGTTTAAAATCAGGCGTTGCTGATCCGGTGCCTAACTCACATATAAAAACTCATTTATATATAGATTTAATATGTGTGATTTTCCTTTTCATTATATACATATAATACATATAAATCTAACATACATCATTTTCATTATAAAAAAGGGTTTAAATCTATGTCATCAATAATACTCTCCATCGGCTCTTAGACAGAAAGGTTCCGAACAGCTAAATCCCATCAAAGCACTCCCCCATTGTAATTCCTCAAACATTAATGCAAACTTTTGCTGACACAAGGTATAAATAATAGAAAAACCGATAGGACGGAATAGGTGACCCTATTTCAATATCCGCTGACCCTCAGTCCACCCTTGGGCCCACCTCGGCCCTTGGTGGTCCTCGGTGCAGCTTTATTTCCCTTCGAGCTTTATGGTGTAAGTAATAGGCTGTGGTGATCTTTGATGTTTGGTCGAAGCTTCGGGAATCCGCGCTAGAGGGGGACAGAGCACGGGACTAAAAACCGGTACAATAATATGAGTCTGATTTTCGAATCGAGTTTTCAGCTGCCTACAGGTTAAATTTTTGGCTTAAACGATATGTTTCATGTCTATAAACCCATCCCAGCCCAAGATATCACCATGCGCAGCGTCGCTAAAATCTTTTTTGCGGCTAGGCAGTGCGACCTACGATCGCACGATTCTGCGGATGCGACCGATTCCGACCCGTAAAGGGGCGGCCTTACTTATAAACGCTGCTTAAATTTAATTGACGTGGCGCATAGCATAATTGTTCTGCGCCGTACTGTAGTACGGCGCAGAACAATTATGCTATGCGCACTACACCTCGTCCGGTATTGTCCGTCGTTTGTCCTCTGTACTGAGGGTCGTGACCTTCTTCACCAAGTATTCGATCTTTTATTATTGAGCGCCATCCCGATCTGTTGCCGGCGGTTTGCAGACCCTCGAGTAATGGAATCTCGCGTGTGAAGCGTATCTGGTCGGACCAGTACAGCCAACTGCCAACTCGAGATCGTTTTTCTTCTATTTTTCACCACTAAATAACGTTACATAAAGTTAAATAATGTTTATACGTGAACCATATACCATGAACTGTTAAATAATCATCCCAGATGGACGTATACTCGTAGTAGGTATAAGCTGACCAAGAGATGCGACGGCTCCAGGACTACCCCATAAACTCTTTGATGAGACCAGCAATCTCTACCGACCCCTTCGAGGATGTAATTACATTTTGAATTTTACTTACTAAAGCTTTAAACACGCAATATATTGTGACTTCTAGTGTTTTTGTAGTTAAAGTCAAAAGTCTCAAAGTCGCACAATGAGCTATGGAGAGGGCTATGCTCGGGGTTTCTCTACGTGATCGAATCAGAAATGAGGAGATCCGTTGAAGAACGAAAATCACCGACATAGCCCAGAATATTAGCCAGATAAAGTGGCAGTGGGCAGGGCACATAGCACGCAGAACAGATGGCCGATGGAGCCGGAAGGTTCTGGAATGGAATAATAATAATTTATTTGGAACCATAACACGATTTAGTTACAAACATATAGGGTTCGATGACACCTGCAGAAGTATTAACTGTGTCGCAGATGTCAACGCCCTCCTCCGAAAGTAAGCTAATTACATAGTTCCTTAGTAACAAACAAAGTACAACTATATAACATATTATGTAAATACTTACGAGAAAACTAAGTGTGAAATATTGTTATAAATTTATGTTGCTATTAAATTATAGAGCTATTTAGGTTAAGGGTGAGTAGGTGAGAGTAGTTGAAATGTGTGTTTGTGTGTGTGTATGTGTGCGTGTGTGTGTGGGGGGGGGGTAATGTATGTGTTCGGTAAGGGTGTTTTGTATAGGTGTGGTTGTGTGGACTGGTGTGGTGTGTTTGTGTGATCAGATGAGGTGTGCTGTGACATTACTTTAAAACAACAAGGAGGTCCTCTGTATCCTGGTACGACAATGATTGCAACCATTCAACACATTTTAGTTTGCATTTATATAATGTAAGAGGATATATATTTAATTTTTTGTTTAGCTTATTGCAAAGCATCGAGCTGGTATGGTAATAATGTCGTTTTGCAGTTTCCAAATATATCATATTTGATTTTACGGAACCACCCCACGCAGTTATGCAGTATGTCATGATAGATTGGGCTAAGCCGTAGTATACAGTCTTAAGGTACTGAAAATCAACCATTTGTCTAATGTTTTTGGAGTGGAGACCACGGACCGGCAAGCGCAGCGTAGGTCGTCCACCGACACGGCAGACAGACGACCTGATAAAGGTCGCAGGACGACGTTGGATGCAGGCCGCTTCCAACTGGTCCTTTTGGAAAATTATATATATAATTTATATAATATATAATAATAATTTTTCATAAACTGAATGAAAAATTAATAACTAAACTGAAATGAATGCTGAACATAGGTTCAGCAGTTGACGTCCTACGGCTGAGATAATGATGATGATGAGTGTTTTTGTATTATTTATATTATTTAAGAGATGTGTACAACATCACTTTGCTAAACATGATAAAGCGGAGCTCTCTTACATAATCATAATGCTGTGGCAATAAATTAGAAACATATGTGTGATACATTTGAACAATGTATGCTCATTACTACAATATGTAGCGAAATGTACTAAGTAGAGTCTATTAAAAAAAAGAATCGACGTGGCGTTACGGTGAACTAACATTCAGATGTTTATAAGGCGCTTCAATCCAGCTATTACCAGCCGTGCGGTTCTCTAATGATTAGTCGTTGCGTTCGTAGAGTCAAATACTTAATGAGATATCGCCCTCGTGCATAAGGTTGCTTTTCCAACGTTTCTTGTCATCTCGTGGTTTGTTTCACGGATCTTGTCAAAGATGCAACGATGTTTGCTCTTAGAGAATCACACGGCACGGAAAATCGCATAAGATTATGTTTAGTTATGAACTTCAGCTTTTCTTTCTTACTAAATCACATACCTAAGGCAAAAGTTTGTGAGTGTGGTTGTGTGTTTGTAACTGGTTTGTGCTACATGGCTGAAGCAAACATTGCAATTTTAGAGAGAAAAATTCACATCCTCAGACGGAATGCAAACCTGAGTCTTCCGACAATCCGTGTCAGACGTCATGCCCACTAGGCCACCGAGGCACGAGATCCGTTCTCATACGACATTCAAATCAAATGGAGAGTTAAAATTCTATGGTTGGACCTGCGGCGTTAGTGCTATAAAAATCAAATTGAAAAACGGCCCGACCAATGTTGATGAAATTTTGTTTGAAAATAGATTAGGCGCTGGTTTAACACGTAGGGTACGTTTCATTTATCACTACGCGGATGTAACCAGGGAGCAGCGTGTCAATATAAATTAAGAAATAATTTATCCATCTTGAACTTTTGATCAAAGTCAAAGTCAAAAGTTAAAATCATTCATTCAATTTAGGCATCAAAGAAGCACTTATGAACGTCAACTTTTCATTATAATGTACTTTAAAGACTCTACCGCCGCGTTCCAAAATATATAGAGCCCACCGAGAAGCAGCGGCAAGAAACTCGGGGCCATTCTTTTTATATAGATGTTTACAATGTTTTTACTTAAGTACTACAAATATTACATTTTATGGGTGGCAGAGTGACAGCTTGCCAGAAGTGGAGTATTCCAAGCATCTTTATCTTCTTTATATTGTCGAACTTTATAATAAGCTTTTTTTATTAAAACGTTTTTTACAGTCAACTTGAATTTGCCCTCTGTGAGCTCAGTTATGTGTTACGCACACAATTTCCTAGGAATTACTTATTAGTCTTCGCAAGTTTAAAACTAGGTACAGCTATCCTATTTGTATTTCTAGTATTAAAAGTGTGGTTATCACTATTTAACTTATATTTATGTAACTTTTTACGAACATACATTATATTTTCAAATACATATAAGGAAGGCAACGTTAATATATTGATTTCTTTAAATAAATCTCTCAAAGATTCACAAGGACCCATTTCGTATATAGCTCGAATAGCACGTTTCTGTAGGATAAAGATGGTCTCTATATCAGCCGCTGAACCCCATAGCAATATCCCATATGACATTACGCTGTGGAAGTATGCAAAATACACTAACCGCGCCGTAGAAGCGTCTGTTAGCTCTCTTATTTTACGTACTGCATATGCAGCAGAACTGAGTCTCCCAGACAGGGCATTTATATGAGGACCCCATTGTAATTTTGCGTCAATTTTAATGCCCAGGAAGATTGTTGCCTTGTCCATTACGAGTTTAACTCCATCAAGCGTAACGTTGGACTGCAAATATGGAACAGTATTGTACAGATATTAATTATTAAGGAACAGATATCAAGGGAAGCTCTAAAGATAGCTTTATTCATATTCGCTACACCGCCTAAGCCTCCACCCCGCACCACACCAGAAACGTAAAATAAGAATTTATTATTGGATTTGGGAGTCCTCGATCGAGTCCTCTTTATTGGGACACAGGGCCGGCTGTGGGGGTAACGATCTCTTATTTTTTAGAGTGCGCCCCAGACGTACGGTGCTTTGATTTTATTCGACAGTTCGGGTGTAAAGGGGTTTGTTCATGAGGGTGGCGAGGGTTTAACGAAGCTAATTTGTAGTGTGAAGTTCCTATCGACCTTGGAAAGTAACAAGGGTGTTAGAGTCTATATATAAGTATACGAGTACTTATAGAAATAATATGATGCGGAGAGTGAATAAGTAAAACGTTATTGTGATTCGGGCGCGTTTTTGACCTGTAAAATATTTTACCTATTATTTAAAACCCTATTCAAAGTCAGTCCGCCCCGTTCCTTTCAAATTAAACTATTCCAAGTTGAAACATTAATGTCACAAGAGCCGACTTTTGCCCGGTGCCAATAACCTATCTATCGACGGTTTACCTTACTATGGCCGGTGCCAATAACCTATCTATCGGCGGTTTACCTTACTATGGCTGGTGCCAATAACCTATCTATCGACGGTTTACCTTACTATGGCTGGTGCCAATAACCTATCTATCGACCGTTTACCATACTATGGCCGGTGCCAATAACCTATCTATCGACAGTTTACCTTACTATGGCCGGTGCCAATAACCTATCTATCGACGGTTTACCTTACTATGGCTGGTGCCAATAACCTATCTATCGACCGTTTACCATACTATGGCCGGTGCCAATAACCTATCTATCGACGGTTTACCTGACTATGGCCGGTGCCAATAACCTATCTATCGACGGTTTACCTTACTATGGCTGGTGCCAATAACCTATCTATCGACGGTTTACCTTACTATGGCTGGTGCCAATAACCTATCTATCGACGGTTTACCTTACTATAGCCGGTGCCAATAACCTATTTATCGACGGTTTACCTTACTATGGCCACTGCCAATAACCTATCTATCGTCGGTTTACCTAAGTGGCGTGCAATTGGAGAGGCATATGTCCAGCAGTGTACTGCTACAGGCTGATGATGATGATGACGTCGGTTTACATTACTAGAGATAGATATTACACTACTTGTACGGACGTTAAGTCAAACTTCTATCGGTATCGAGGAAAACTGTGGATAGATAGATTATTGGGATCCCCACTAGAGATAGATATTTGACACTATTTGTATGGACGTTATATCAAATTTCTATCGGTAGTAAGGAAAACTGTTGACAAATAGATTATTGCTACCACTGGCGACTCCTTTAATGGCGTGATAGTATGTACTTATGTATATTTTTTGTAAACTATCTAATGGTGACACGGATAAGTCGTAATTATAGCGCCATGTTTGCTGCACTATTAAAGATGCGAGGACACTAAGAGCTTACCATCACCACCGCCTAAGCGGCAAGATTAATTATAAATGATTTCACATTCATATTCATAATATGATATTATCATTAATTGCATCGTACAGGGATATACTCGCATGTACCCAATCTAGGGCTTCAAGTACAAGATTTAAAAAATTTGAACTTACTCGGCTTGACGTCGGTGACACACGTGAAGCTTATTCACTCTGTATGGCGATGTTGTCGACAGAAGAAGCATTGTGTTATTTAAGAATTATATTGTATTACATTTTAATTATTTTTTTCTTGACGTTATCAATAGTAGCCACTCTCGACCTCAAGTATAATTTCTAATAAATTATTGTTTGATTGAAACTTCATATTTTTTATCGGTTACTTCGAAAAGTCAAAAAGCTTCTATAAATTCGGTAGCAGTTTATGCGATTAAGTTAATTAACAAAAATTTCAAAAACCTCAAACACTACAAGCGTGGCGCGTCCACGAACTGGCGAACAAAATGGCGGCTCGCGGCTCGCAGTGCTGCCACATGTACAAGCGGAGGTGGGTTACGAGCAAAATTTCAAACTTGTCGGATCGCCAACAATAAGTTCGTTTGAGGTTTTAAAGTACGCGTACTTAGGGTGACACACCAGCGATAAAGGTCGTCGAGCATAAAGTTCGCGAACTTACTCGCACGTCTATCACCCCTTTAAGAACAAACATCGTTGCATCTTTAAAGATCAAACAACATTCATGTTTACAACATCCGTGAAACAAATGACGAGATGACAAGTAACTTTGGAATAACAATTTTGTGTACAAGGGCGATATCTCTTAAGTATTTAAAATCGGTGAGCTCGTCGACGAACGCAACGACGAATCATTAGAAAATCCCATTGTAGTGCTCGAGGGCTATCGTATACTCTAAGGCCTTTATGAATAAACGTTGCGTAAACCTATATTAGGCGTAACATGCTTTGTCTTGCTTTCACGCGCGACATTTACTGCAAGCGAAAAATTGACAGGTAGATGTTTTAACTACTCCGGGTGTAAGCCAAGTTTATTAATAAGGCCGTAAGTGAAATATATCGCTACGATAAACGATGTTAATACTATAACTACTTTTTTGTAAAATGTTGAGAGAAGAACGCGTAACGCTTCGACATCCGAGTAAAACGCCTAAACTGCAGTACTATAACTTTTGTTAGAAATACTTATTACAGATATAAGATAATACACTAGTAGTAATTTGTTTGTGCAGAACCTAAGCTTTGCTATCACTCATTCTGTCTATACGAAATCAACATTCATGTAACACTTAAAATGACAATTTCAAAATTATTATTCTATTAGTATAATTATTAAATTATATTAATAGAATAATCAGTTTAGACTAGTTTAGACAGCGCGAAGTTACATAACTGCTAAATTTGCACTAAACATACCCACACTGTTTCCGTGCTTCGGATGGCACGTTATGCCGTCGTCGGTCCCGGTTGTTTGTCTTAGGACAGCAGTCGTTAGGCCGTCGATGGCCTTCGGGCGGCCTTAAAACTTCGACATGAGTTGGCCACTAACCTATTCACCAAGCCGCACTTGGCCCGCTTGGTGGATTATGACCCAGTTCCTCTCTCTGAGCGGAAGGCTCGATTCCCAGCAGTAGGAACGAAATGGGCTGATTATGATACCCACAATTGACCACAAATGGAAAATTTAAGAATTGTCATTCGCAAACGATTTGGATCTCTGTCCGTTGATACACCTATACTATATACACATTGTACCATTAATACTTTAAAATATATTCATACAATACGAATGCCCGTTTTCGCCAACATTTTAGGTGTCACCTAAGCCAAGTTAGGTGACAACATTATACTACTAAGTGCTACCTAACTAGCTAAGGTGTCACCTAAAATGGTGGTGAAAACGGGCAGAAGTCTTATAAAATATTGTAGTTTTGTATTACATTATATTTTAATGATTTTTAAAGCCAATTATATTTATGGTTATTACATAATATTAATGGCTTACATACTCTTAACTCTAGACTAATTAATGAAGCCAAAATTACGTTTCGTCAATGTCGTTCGAGCAAGAATTTAAAAAATGACTTCTTTGTCTCTTATTTATTTCCGTTTCATCAAGTCCGTATCCGTCACAAGGCAAATATTTATCAAATATGTTACCAAAACGTTTGTTTGATGTCGAACTTCCCCGTAGAGCTAAATTAGCAGCCGCCCAATTTCCTTACAAGTATCGAACCGTACTTACGATATTGAGTTGTAGAAATACCAATTTACTTCAGTCCGTACCCGTATTTTGCTTTTAACACGACTGTGGACTGCCAGTTACTCTTGTCTGACATTTTTAACCGACTTCAAAAAGTAGGTTTCTCATTTGACCGCATATATGTAAGTTCGCGGATTACTTCGTAGTAATTTTTACCGATTTTAAAGATTCTTTTTTATTTGGTAGAGTATACTTCCGAGGTATATTTTGTATTTAGTATATGTTGATAAAATGTACATGGGACTACCCATGTACATTTTATCAAATTCGGTCCAACTGTTTTTGAGTAACACTGCAATAAAAGAAATGTTTTTCGCACATTTGATGATTTGATGATATCATTATTGAGGGTAAATCACAATCAATCCCGTAAGAAGCAAAGGTCACTAAAAAGGGTGAAAGAAAAACAGTTTGTGTTTTTTCATTTATTGTGGATTTGAACGTATTTTACATTATTGTTAATTTGTCATTCTTCAAGTTAATATTATTACCTGAATAACCGAGCTATAGTTATAAGTAAACATTTAGTTTTTCATTCTTGTTCTAATTTCATACCAGACATACATTGGATTAGCAAAGAAAACGCAATATGCAACATTTCATGCATTTGTACACTTTGCATAACTATTTAATATAAGCGTTGTATAATTTCATATGTTTTCCGCGTTTTCAGAAAATATTGAACTGTTTGATACGAGTATATTTCTAGTTGTCTTCTAATTGATATCATTATTTCATAACAAACTAGCTGCGCTCCGCGGTTTCACCCGATGATGATGGATCAAATATAGCGTATGTTACTCAGGCATAATATTGCTGTCTACTGGTGAAAGAATTTTTATAGTATTACTTTTTTAATACACTTACTTTACTTTGAGAGAAAAATTTCAATTATGAAAGAATTTTTTGATCCGGTTATGTAGTTTTTGCGTTTATCCTTTTTACAAACAACCAAAAAAGAAAAAAACAGGAAGACACGCAAGCACAGTTTACCAGTTTGGTACTCTAAAATTATCAGTACTTATTAGTTCCATATACCCAATACCAAACGAGTACTCCGAACGCCGGGAGGTATCGCTGTTTAGATGAAGCCCCTTATTCCCTAATTTACCATCGAATTCACACACGACTGACTTCAAACGTTCTTGCCTCTACATAGTGCCGTATCCGGTATTGGCAGTAAACATGGATGCATAATATAACATTACTTTGTAAGGACGTCCGTAAGGATCCATGAAAATAGCGATTCGTTTTGGGTCCAAGTTTTCATCAGAGTTAACCACACTTACTGACAGTTTCAAACAATGACGTAGTTAATTGAACATTATATTTATTATGTGATGTGCTATGTCTACATTTCTCGGCGCAAATGGGTCGCAGGATGATACGTCCTGCCACTTTACAGCTCATAAAGTTCACTAAATAGTAGAGATAATTTAAATTCATTTTATCCGGTCTGCTCTGAATGCTCCTGCAAACTCAGAAACGATATAGCCCTTTAGTAAGTTTTTTAGTTAGTTTAGTTATCCTATGTCCACTAATTAAGTATGTATTGTTGTGCCTTTTTTATTTATATTAAGATTTGATAAATTTGTAAAAAAACTAAAAAATGGCACAGACCCTGGTGTCTGTGGAGGCTAGTTATAATAATAATAATAATAAAAAAAACATTGCGATTAAAAAAATAAAATTTGGTTTCTGCGTCAGCGTGCTTGACATGCCTAAATATATTATAATATTATGTAAGGACGCGCCTAACCATACTATGACCATGATTATTAGTTTTTGTTTAAACGATGGATTAACATAGTACAAAACTATTATTATCACATTCAACTCAGCGGCGCATATTATTAGGTGCCTATATTCTATTATCATGTTAATTGTTCCACTATGCAGTATTTATCATTGTAGGTATGTATGTATCATAGAGTATACATAGACGATAGAGCGCGCGTATCGCTCCGGCCCGTTTGTGCCGTTCGTAAGCAAATGCTTCATACATTTTGTGTATTGTGTATCACTTTATTAGATGAATATACTACTTACCGATGAAAATAAGGTAAAATTTCTTTTAGTTTGCTTTCAGGTATCGTTTGTACACTCTGACGCCGCACATGTCACCATCACATCTCAATATTACTCGTATTGTTGAGCGACTGTGCTGTTCATACTTGTGCTTACGGTTCATACTTACTAAGGCGCGATCTATAGTTATGTATACTCTAAGGTATGTATTATTATTTTTCTAGAATTGCATGTGGTACTTAAATGTACCTAGTCATTGTAATAATACATTATGCAACAAGTGCGCGAAGTTGATTATTACAGTCGAGATGGGTTCTAAATGGAGTAGAGATTGTAATAAACAACGCGCACGAGTTTCATACGACGTTTGTCAACACACTTACTTGCTTGAATAAAACTTCAGTTCATAGTATTTTTCATTTATTAAAACAATTATTGAAAGTACAATTGGTAAAATTATAGGTTAATACTTTGCTCTTAAAACATCATTATTTTGCTCCACCCACCATGGCGCTTTAATATAAGCAATCCAGCTCCTGAATAAGCCAATAATGTGGCTGACGTTCGCCTAAAGCTATGTTCTGTATATGATTCTGCATCTGGTAAAGCTAGAAACTTTGCGATTTCTTTCGGCATGGCACCAAATTCATTTATTCCAATGCATTGACTTGTACATTTAACTAATTGATAATTTTGAAAAAATCTGTCATTCTTTTCTGTCTCAACATCTGTCAAAGTCTGTCTCATTTTCGCACCCGTGCGGGAATAAAAAGTAAAAAGTTCGAAATACGCTGCGTTTTGGTTCTAATTACCATTCAATAAGAGTCCCTTTTCTAGTAGGTGTGTTGAAAATATATTTACGCTGATACTAATTATTACCCCTGTTTCTGGGAAATAAACTTTTTCTCTTATTCTTTCTACCCAAGCATACTCTGGAAGTAATCGTTTTAAGAGGCAATAAGACTGCCTTTTGTACTATTATGTGTTTGTAATCTATTATATTATATATATTCTTAATTTTATGTTGTACTGTAGTGTAAATGGCAAATGTTTCGGAGATGCTATCCACAATGTAACTCACTGGCACGGTGCGCATATTATACGACCGGCGAGGCGACGGCGGCGAGAAGATTCTTGTTTCGAAATTGGAACGTTCGGATGTCACTAACGAGCGAGATCAATAGTCATAGCACCAACGTTTAGTTACAAACACTTGTAACCATATCTTGTACAATGAATATGGTTGTAGATATACCTTTGTGTAACTATAGCCTAGATAATACCTTTGAACGAGAAACTCTTGTACAAATATATGTTTTTGTGTTTTCAAAGCACAAAAACGATGTATCCGAGCAGTATGCTGTGTTGGTCTTCTAGAATCCTGCAAGCCTCTTTTTAAGGAATCAAAAGTGCTTCCGCTGCCTTGTATGTATATATTTAAAATATGTATGTTTGTAAAAAAACACCCTGAACTTTTCAATAACTTGTGCGATAACCGTAGCTACTGTACAAGATTTCCAAACAGATTAGTGTTTCCGCAGTGTAATACTGAGCTTTACCGCAGGAATTGTTATATTATGGCGTTAAGAGTGTTTAATAAAATCCCAGAATCATTAAAATCACTTCCACTCCCAAAATTCAAAGTCAAACTTTTCAGATGGTTAATTGATTGTAGCTTTTGTCAAATTAATCATTTATTTTCACATAATGACCATAAAATATAGCCCATCCTAATATCAAACATAAAGTATGAATTTTAGTTTATTATCAAGTTGGTTTTTCCTAGTTAACTTAGGATTTTAATGTATATTACCTTAAATATAATATAATTTTAGATAAAGATTTTAATTTTCGCATGTCAAATAGGCAAAAGTTGTGTTGTACTAAACAACTATAAGGTATTTCATTGTAACTACAATTTAAAGCAAAATAAATCACTTGAACTTGAACTATTATAATTTGAATTTCGGAAACGGCTCCAACGATTTTCATGTAATTTAGTATACAGGAGCTTCGGGGGCGGTAAATCAATCTAGCTAGGTTTCATTTTTAGAAAACGTTGTTTTATCCGTGTTTTCAAGCGGTGAAATAGTGCTACATCTGTTTTACCGACACAGCAACACAGCAACACTAAAGCTACTTGACAATAGATTATAAGCAACTATATATAGACGTTTTTATCACTAACGCTTGTTTTACTACGACTATTTTACATTTCTAACTTTAGTTCGATGTTCGTGCAATTATATTACTATAGTATAAGTAAATGCTTAATGTAATAGTCAAAACTCATTTACGAAATGAATGAATATATTATATTATTTATTTTAATTCGCAGAATTAGTCCGGCGCATTTAAAAGAAATACATAAGTGGGGCTGAAGCGAACACTTAGACGCCGGTTTGATAAAAAATATAGTAAACTTGTATATCAAGTGCAATTTGAAAAATGTAATACTGACTTCCATTCCATTACTTTGGTGAAAATCAGCTATTGGAGTGTAACTCAAAAACTACTAAACCGAGTTTGATGATATTTAAAGGGACCACACGGGAAGCACCGGCATTCAAACAAAAAAAGAATTTTGAGAATCGGTCCACCCAATCGAATGTTATGAGGTAACATATATAAAAATACAGTCGAATTGAGTACCTCCTTTTTTTGGAAGTCGGTAGAAAAGAGAAAGATTTAAAAGTAAGGTAAACATGGTAGATCTTTTACAATAATAGGTAAAATAGACTATAGACATGATATGGATAATGGCTATAGACGAGGCTATAACAACTATAATATGCCTAAATATTCTACGATAAGAATAGTCTGACGTGCCATCACTTACTGACAACGATGTAAGGGACAAAGTTGGTGTATACGGCTGGACTATATAGCTCCTGCCAATTTTACAGCCGTAGTTCTAAACAAGTAATTACTTGAAGAAAGATTCTTGGCTAAGAATTCTAGCCTTTGACAGTTCTAACTTCAGGCAAATTCAATTTTTCAAAAATCGTTGCTTAAGTTATTGCTTTTTATTGTTTGTCTCCTCGAAAAATTATTAATAATGTTATTACATTTGTATACAATTATTTAGATAACGAGAGTCAATACTAATATCTGTTACTTAAGAATCATATGGCGGTGGGATTAAGGACGATGTTTGACGTTGTGATGTCGTTAATGAGCAATGTCAATAGCTCAATTACAAGTTTCATCAGACTATTGACCTTCAAATGAACAACAATCTAATTCTCATCTACAACATCTAACAAAGTCTAATTTAAAAGATCTGTAGCCAAAGCTTAAAATATAAATAAAGCACTATAAAATATATATTCATTAGTTGAAAGTTAAAAAGGTTAAACTATTGTTTTGTATCTAAAATTGACAAATTTGATTTTGCCATACATGTAGTTAGTGCGTCTCCAAGTTTATAGTAAAAATGATGAAAAGTTGCGGCATCAATACGAAACATCCTTACACATCCGTCTACGTTAGTTTCATTCATAAATCTTTTGTTCTTAGCGTAAATAGGATATAATACATAATCAGCCCATTATGTTTCCACTGTTAGGAATTAAACAAACAAACAAATCTTACTGGGGTGAGGTGTCAAAACGTGCCCTTTTTTTCGACTTCCATACGAACTTCCATCCTTTATTTCATCCACAGAAAGGTCAAAGTTTCAATGATTCAAAAATGCTTTTAAAATTATTTATTTAGTAAATATCAAGTGCCTTAATACCGAGTTGCATGACTTTATCCTTGACAATAACGAACTTCCATTCTTTCATCCTTTATTTCAACAACTTCTAGAGTTTTTTAAAAGTAGCCATGTCCTTTCCCAAGGTCTATCTCTGTACCTAATTTGATTGTTTTTTTTGTTTTTAAAAGTTCTTGATTTAACATAATATAATATAAATGTTAAAATACGAGTATACACTAGACACGGTCAAGTACATATTAAGGTTAACTTAACTAAAATGACTTGTCAGACTACGCGCGCCTCTTTAACCCGTTGACTCGCCATATTTGGCCAATAATACAATAGATTTCGCAGAACTCAACCTACTTTTCCAGGAACTGCAACGTGTGTGGTTAAGCCTTTTAAATAAATAATACACTTATATCAATCTACATACTTTATATAACCTAAATTATATTTATAATTAATTAATTATATAAGTTTTATATTAAACTTGACAGTATGGACTATTTTTATATGCGGATTTTTTTGACCAAATTTAATTGATGATTGATGATTTATCATCAATCATTTTAGGCTTGAAAGCGAGACAGACAGACATAATTTCGCATTTATAACATTAGTAGGGATTTATATTTAAGCATTTATTGGATTGGAATAGAATGACAAATCAAATAGTTTTATGGATGAGTAAGTATCACAATAATCTAAACGCACTCAAAGAATATCAATGTCAGACGAGCAACTTTATGCGGGCTCATACAGATGTCGAAGAAACGCTCCATTGAAATAAGTTTGTTATTCATCGTGTACAATGTAACTGTCACCTCAGAACTTTGGCTTAAAATGCAAATTCTGAAGATTTATCCAAGTTTATACATTGTAATTATACTAAAAACTTTTTATTTTATTTTAATTATATAAATGTTATTCTGTTTTAAGTATAAATGTAAATACACATTATATTATAATATACTAGTGACCCACCGCGGCTTTGCACGGGTGCAATGCTGATACTAAATAATATACCTACCTACTACAGAATGTCCTTATAAACAACGTATACAGCTTTTTGTCATTACACAATACAAACATATTTCGTTTAGAAGTTACTCTTGAAAGAGATATAATTGACCATGAGAAAAACACTCAACGCTCAAATCTAACCGCCGCGTCGCACCGCTATGTCCCTGCATTTTAAATCTGTAATATCTTCGGAAATATTCATTTAAAGTACATGCTGTAATATATTATAATATATGCTGGGCTAATATTGATCTATATTGAATGGACAATGTATTTAAGGTACTTAATTGGATAAGGATGAATGCTGTATTGCTTAAAATAACTTCCTAAATAAGCCATTTTTCCTGTAAAATGTAAAGGATTAAAAATGGTTATTGTGGGTTATCCTTAGAGATAGACATATACCATCGCAGACTTTTTTGTGGACCTTTTTAAGGTGTACAAAACCGTAGTACATTATTTTGATTTATCTCGTGGGGTTCAGTCAGCGTTTGCAATGTAAGCGCAAAAAAGTGTTTATTTACATCAAATTAGAAACCTGTAAATTCATCAGTGTTTCTCTACAATATTATGCATGTATCATACATATAAACCTTCCTCTTGAATCACTCTATCTATTAAAAAAACGCTTCAAGATCCGTTGCGTAGTTTTGAAGATTTAAGCATACATAGGGACGGACAGACAGCGACAGCGACTTTGTTTTATACTATGTAGTGATAGTGAAAGTGATGATGTAAACGCGAGTTATTAGGTTAGGAATTAAATACTAGGACGTACCAGCGTTATCCTCTCGCAGGTGAAGCGGTCGGGCATTCCTCCATAGATTTGGGCCGGGAATGTATCACTCGGGATTTGCACAACACAAATGATATGGGATGATTATCCAATGTCATGCACTGAGCCGTAGGCACATATAAATCACAGGATCACAGGTTGAGACCGCGGAAGAGATTTTATTTCACGAGCACTCCGCTGTCAGTTCGACGTACACGCAGAGACTCATTGAGTGGGGGGTAGGAAAAGGGTATAAAGTGAGAGCGCGACAAAACATAGGTCGAATACAAGGAAAGTACACAATTATACAAATGGTTCGCTAAGCTCGATTTTGGCCTGAACAATATCTTATCGAGTTTACACAATATATTGTTATGCATTTATCGCGTATACGAACAATGTACCCTAAGACTAATTACCATACTAGTCTGCGCTTCGATGGGAGTTGGCTCGACACGTACAAGGACTGCTTTTCTGTAATTTAAAAAAATACTGTTAACTTTCACCTCAATTATTACTTCAATCAAACATTAATTCTTCATTAAACTTGTTTGCCTTCTATGTTCGTGTCCCCTATATGTTTGAGTTTTCAGATAATATGCATTGTGGCATACGAGCAAGGGGCTCACCTGATGGTAAAGTAGACTGTGGCCCACTGACATCCGCTATACCACAGGTCTCGAGGATGCGTTGCCGACCTTTGAGGAGGGATGATAGGAAGAAGGAAGAGATAGAAAAGGTGAGAGTGGAGGGGGAATGGGGAGAAGATGGAGAACGGGAAAGGAGGGAATCGGGCCTCCGGAACCACCTACAAACCGACAAAACGCAATAGCAAGCAATGTTACTTTGCGTCGGTGTTATGTGGGAGTGTGGTACTTCTCCGTTCGTGCCGGCCCATTCAGCTGTGGGGTTACAACGTGGCACTACCACAAAAGACATTAAACTCCAGCCAATGCGATGCATGTACTTCATTGTGTATTTTTAATTTACGTTATACTTTGCACTATAATCACGCCAAGTCACATTTGATGCTTGTATGTTTCGCCGTTTTTACCATAAATCAACAAACAATTAGCATTGAAAAAATGGGGACTCATCCCGCTACATTTTTCTATTTCACGGTTTTTTTATAATATTTTGGTAAATTCTCCATAACAATGCAGAATGTCTGTTTACTAAATAAATTAAAACTAGTTATTTACTAGAAAGATACCTTTTTAAAGTAGAACAGAAAGACAAACGGAAAGCGTAGGCTTTAAGGGTTTTTGGTCTAGTAAAGAACACAGTTATTTGCTTAAAATAAAGAACTGAAGAGTTTTCGTATGGTATCCGAGACCAATTAAAGGGTTAATGTTGAAAATTTTCCTAAAATAACCTTAAATATAGCTTCATTTTTGCTTATAACATAAGGTTTCTATCAAATTGTCTGTAAATTAAATATATGTAAACTTATCTAAAACCAATAATTACATATGAGATAGTGGTAATATCATCGAGACGAAATTCAATTAAATTTGTTATAGTATATGGAAAACATAGAAAAGCACTAGCAACAAAATAAATGAAAATCATTATAAAACAAGTTTGTCAAAAAATAGAACCGACTTCTACACTAAAAAGTGTGAAATAACTTGTTGAAGTCGGTACCAAGTAGTTCAAAAGTACCTTATTATCAAAACATTACGTGCATGGTACCGACAAGTTATTCACACTTTTTAGTGTAGAAGGCGGTTTTATTTTTTTGATATTTTTTCTCACCCTTTTTAGTGACCTGTTAAATAAAAAGATAAATCAATACTTATCAGTTTTTAGAGTGTAACTCAAAAACTGCTTCACAGAATCTGATGAAATTTATATGGGACCACCACGAAAGTATACTCTATCAAACAAAAAAAGAATCATCGAAATTAGTTCATAAACGACAAAGTTATCCGCGAACACACAAAAATATATATTATGTACAGTCGAATAAGATACCTCCTTTTTTGAAGTCGGTTAAAAATAAATTCACGTAAGTAAAGAAAGAAATAATTGTATTCATTATAAAACAATTGTACATTGGTTAAGTTGGAGTTATAAAGGTGTATGGCCATTGGATTATAATAAATCCGATGTTTCCACTTCAGTACATCACAAAGCCCCGAATTTATCTGTCCTCTTTGTGTCCCAGCGGGGCATTTGGGTAACTTTCGCAATTATAAAAGTTTAAAGTGTTTTTTCCTTTGACAAGTTAAGAAAACAGACGGTAGCTTTGCCACTAGTATACAGTGTTAAATGGCACCATATATTGAATCTTTTAGATTTGAACGGCACTATGCAGCAAGTGAACTACTGGGCAAACAAGGACCAAGAATGAACACAGCACTTAACTGTAAATGAAGAATCACAGCACACCAAGCTTTGTAATCTGTGGTTTTGATCGTCACACATGTTAAATCATAAAACGTAAGAAATAAATCATAAAAGTTCATCTACATATAAACATGAACCTCCATTTCTCCTGGTCACGCTATAATTTGATAACGGCTTTACCGATGTCATTTATATATTTTTTTAAATACAACTTCGTAGATGGTTCTTACATTAAAAAAATAAGAAAAGATAGGTTATGGCGAGGCCGAAGGCCGAACCTACTACTCAAACGAACTCGCAGGCAGTCCCTGTTACTCGTAACACTTTTCAATAACAGAAATCATGGTTAACCAACCGATATTTATTTTAGTAACTGGCTCTGTTCACACTACTCTAGTGTTTGTAAAGTAAAGGTCTCATATAAAGATATAAGATCAACTGAATTCAGAGGAGTCTTGAATACGAATAAAAAATATCGAGTTAAAAATTAGGTAGTAAGAAAATTATTCGAAAATTCAGTTCTTAACTACTGGATACAATACAATCAATTTGTTGTTAATTTCGTATATTCTAAACTTTAAACTTTAATTTGATACTACTTATACTACTCTGCTATATTACTCCTCAATTTATGTCTTTACCTCTAAATTATATTTGGGGAAAATGCCGTAAAAATATGTCGAAAAATTATAGGTACCCATCTAACTTCCGCCGAACGATGATTGATGTTGAATTTGATTAAACGTCTTGATAAAAAGCTGTCTTTTTAGAAAGACCTCAAAATCGACCTTTTTACTTAAAATAAAATAAATTAGTTTCCTAATATAATAATCTTTTAAATATTATAATCCACTTCTGTTTCGCAATGTTGAAGAACACTCTCGTAACTCAACAAAATAGCGTTTAATCTCGTGCAACTATTTACGCCGTTTTAATCTCGCACTAAGGTAATACTTTAAAAGTGGATGCAGAAAATGGGTGTTATATATTGCTTGCACGGAGAACGAAGTAAAAAATTTCATCTCATGAATCATTTTGTGGAAACTTGACTGTGTGCAACAGCGACTAAGCTTTGCATATTGCGCTTCGTCGCCACACGATGTTTTCAAATATCTATTTGAATAAATCAGATTTTCGGAAGACGCGGCTTTAAATATCGTCGGAGGATGTGAATTTTTCTCCCTAAAGTTACAATGTTAGGATCACTAATGTTGCCAAGTATTTAAAACCCCGTATGCTAACTCCAATTTTTTTCTTCTAGTGCGTTTATAATTTCAACTTTGAACCTCATCCACGTCAGAACGCACTTTGACAGTTTCAGTGCAACCCCTATGTTTGTGCTTCAAAGCTCTGCCCGGCATTGAACATCGGGCACTACTGATACTCACTAAGACGAAAACTTGTAGAATAGATTTACCACCTGATGTGCCTCGTGTTTGCCACTACCTACCTGTGGACAGCGTGTTGGGCTTCACTAAACTCTCCTACAGGAAAGTTAAAAACATAGGTAATAGCCTAAGAGCCCGCGACGGCCAGACCTTCGTTATTTTATAAAAGCTGAAAGTTTTTCTGTGCATGTCCCCTATACAGGCAAGAATGACTAGCGACTATAGAGTTTGGGTTGTAGTAACAGCAGATAACAGGTAGTAAAGGTTTATTAAATTCATTCATCCATTGCCGGACACTTATGACAGTTGCTTCCCCCTCCCCCCGCCAGACACCCTTAAACTTTATAAATTATAGTTATACTTTCGTTATAGTATAAAAGCTAAATTTTAAATTTTAGCCGGTCAGCTCGAGCTACGATGTTATTTTCAGTAACTATTTGATCTTTTCGAATAGCAACACTGTATATCATAGCACAACTTGTCGATCAAAGAGTAGAATAATATATTGTCGATACTCTTTGGCAAGAATCTAAAGGGAGCGAGGCGGCGCGGCGAGAAGCGGGCGAGGAGCGGGCGGGGAAGTACCGAGACACGTCACGATCTTATAAAATGTTAGGGTTTATTTGTCAAAACTGTAAGCATTTCAAAAGTGTACTCGCTTTAAAAGTTGTTTACAGTACATTGATTCGCACCTATGTGAAGTTGGCAGCCAAACTCAGCAGCCCCATATGATCTACTCCGTGTCGGTATTTGTGTCATGTGACGTACTTCGACGCTTGTCATAAACGCAAATGTGGACGTCTCCTGGTTACGCGGACAATAGCAAATATTCTTTGAAAAAACCGGCTTTCTATTGATTGGCTCGTAACACGTAACTTAGATGCGTGTCAGTACACAGACCAGCGTCCACACTGGACCCGGCTAGTAGATCGTAATTCTCTACATTGTCCTGTCGTACATTCTGTGCTTTCAGTGTTCGGAATGGATTGTTGTTGAAAATTGTTCGCGTAACAAAACACGTTCACATTATCAGTACTGAAACGCGTGTCTGATACGGTCACAGGATAATGTTCAGTAAAATGTTACAAATGTGGACGCATAATGCAGAGATTTCAGTGGCAACGTTTTATCTGTCAGTAGTGCGTTCGATCGAGGTTTACTCGGTTCACTTCACTTGCCCTCGAGACATCACCTGCGCCGTGTGTGCGCATTGAATGATAGTTTTAACAACATGTCGGCCAACAAACACGAATACGTGGACTCCGATCTGTTTGAATCCACAACGTATTATATATTTGTTAGACTCGATCCTATTCCGAGTTGCGTAAAGAATAGATGCAGTCACAATCTAATTACTTTATTTGAAATGGCGCACAAGGGTTATTATATCATAAGTAGGTTTATACACTATGTCTATGCACAATCCTCTCTCCTCGACGTCCGGCAACGAAAGGTGTCACTCACCATCGTTATTTTTCTCAAGTACGTTTGAAATACTCAGCTACCATTCGTCCACGACAACAACCAATCACCAGCCAAGCAATCTCCCGCCATTTTTCGGCGGGAACGCTCAGCTCTGTGATTGGCCGCAACCTTAGACAACCTGACAACTGAACCAGAGATAAGTATAGTTTTTATACGAAATAGTTGCCGGGCTAAAATATACAAAAGTCGATTAATCTGTCAAACATAATATCAGTTTGACATTGATAAATGATCTTAATTTCTCAAAACCTAACATATTGTAGAGATTTAACTCGGAAGCTAAAATTGCATGCTAAGATCTCCGTCACTGTCCGCTATGTGCAAGGCAGCAGGGTCGGCAGGGCCCGCCTTGCTTTATTTCTCGTCGGTTGAAGACGCAGGAAGATAAACGATGACAAGTAAACAACAGCTGTTGGTTGTGTTAGTTCGCAGTTCGTGTCGCGAGGGAACCCTATTGCTTGTTTGACTTCTGACTAATATACATAGTTCCAATGTTTGTGTTTATAAATGCGTGTATTTGACTGTGAGCAGCAACTATCCAAGAGTTTTCGAGAGAAACATCGGTTTTGGCACCAAATACCTATTCTTTATTCTGTAACAAAACATTTGTTAGTTATTTTAACATGGCATAGCAAAAGTACAAAAAAATGGAAACAATTTTATTTTCATACCATCTAGTGTTGAAGTCGGTTCCATTTTTAACTAAACAAATGTGTTCATCGTTTTTAGTGACCCTTGCTACTTACGGGATCGATTGTCATTCACCGTCAATAATGATGTCATCAAGATACTGAAACTGATATTGGTGAAACACTTTTCAGGTATTTGAAATGTAACTCAAAAACCGCTTCAGCGAATTTGATAAAACTAGCTGACCCGCCAGTGGCTTCACTCGCTTGGTCTTGGTATAGAGGTAAAAGTGCCGTTTTGGAACCTCGAGGTCCTGGGTGGATCCCCGGGTTGGACAGTTACTGGCTTTTTCTGCCCAATAAATTTTGAAGGAGTGCCCCGTAGTTTGCAATAGACTCGCCTCTTAGGTCCAAAAAAAGAACCTCCATGCAAAATTTCAAACTTTTTGCACTCGCAGTAATGAAGTTTCATACAAACTATCAACCCCAAAAAAACTCTAAGGGGTTGAATTTTATAATATCCCGTCTTAATGAGCACCTAAGTCCTAAAAAGAACCTGCATGCAAAATTTGAAACTCCTAGCACTTGTAGTTTCTGAGATTTCGTGATGAGTGAGTGACCTTTCGCTTTTATATATATGGATTTAAATGGAAACATTTCGGAGTATACTTTATCAAACAAAAAATTGGACAGCTCTGTAAAAAGTTATGCGTTAAGTAGTGGTCATAGGTACATAAAAAATATACGCATTGTATTGACTTCCTTGTTTTGGAAGTCGGTTGAAAACGAAGCTGTGTGCTACTCTCACTCTGTCTACTTATCCATCCTTATGTTAGTAATGTATAGCTCGCAAACAGAATACATTAGATTGCAAACAATGTAGTCTTAATTGTAACAAAAATTGTCAGATAAATCACAATATTCAAATCAAATAAATTTATTTGCAAAACGTATAACTTGTTATTGTAATCAGAAATGTTCTTTTTCTAGTCAGTATTATCAGTAATATTTCTAGTCAAATTATGACATTTGACTTTTCCATTTCGTTCTTAAACATCCAATAATAGGGATCTAGTTCTGAGACAAGGTACACACAAAGTTTGAACGAAACGAAACAATCTTTGGCCATAATATGCTCTAGAAGATTTATATATTTGAAATACCTACTATAGTTCAGCTAAGTCAGCATCTGCCGCCGATATTATTAATTAATATTCTAATGAAAATAATGTATTTTAACAAGTACAATTTAAAATGTTAATACCGACTTCCATTCTATTCAGTTATTGGAGTTTATCTCAAAATGAAACAGAGCGGAATTTGAGGAAATTTAAATGGAACCACACGAAATACACCAGCTTTCAAACATAAAAGAGTTTTGAGAATCGGTTTATCCAGTCTAAAGTTATGAGGTAAAAACATAAAAAAATACAGTCGAATTGAGTACTTCCTCCTTTTTTGGAAGTCGGTAGAAAATAATGTTTCCAAGTTTCATGCCGCTTCTTTTTCTTTTCTTTTCAAACGTGGCAGTAATTATTATTTTTATGTTTTGTCATTCATAAAGGGTGAGATGATTATATTGTATTTAGGTGTTTGAATTAGAATTTGCACCTAGGTATAACTCTAGTCACCCACGACATCGATTTTTTAGTTACCTCGTAATTTGCTCTATTTTTACTTTCGTGTTGCCATTAACTGCATCGTGAATTATTTTTACCTCAGTTTACATTTAAGCAGTAAGTGGCAACTTTAATTAGAAGCAAGGTTTCCAACAGTACGCATATTTCATGTAACTACAGAACATAAATTTTAGTTCACAGTTTCATTCGGATATTTATTTAAGAAAAATAAATAAATGAATATTATCATTTGTATTTTCGATGCCACATAAACCGTTGTATACAGCGTGTAGCTAAAAGGTGTAGTAATACTAGAACCACAGATACAGAAGCTTGCATACAATTGGGACCTAACTGCGATCATGGAAGTAGTACAAATTCCGAGTTTCTCAAAGTTTTTGTAGTACTCAAGCAAAACTAGACCAAAACTGGCAATGACCTCCAGAACGTAGACTCATAGCTACAAGTAAACAAGGGGCCTATGCGAGGCCTGGTCTGGGGTTCGGTCCGCACGGGGTTTTAAGTTAAAACAGTAAAAAAAAGTAAAAGAAATTCTAAAAAAAGGTGACCATGAGTCTGTGCATAGATTTGTGATCATAAACAAAACGCTGGTCTGGTGGATGCAATTATGATATCACAGTACTTACGTAGATCACAGCTTAAGTTGATGTACATAACGTATATTACCTCAAGAGTAAAAGTTCATTTTAACATCTAGCTAAGCTACGCTATCTGCCAGTGAAGCCCCAACTGATAATTTTCTCGGAGATCAAACAGTCAAAAATTTAAAAAAAAATGTATACTGACTTGACTGTACAGTGTGACTTTTTAATATATATTTAAAAATCGTACTTTCAGCGCCTACCAGGAAAGCATGGCTAGCATGGCTCGGTTTCCGCTATTCTCATTATTTGTAAGCAGTGGTCTTATCAATTATAATTGCGTAAGTGTAACGTAATGTGTTGTTTACGTAAAACGGTAAAAAGTGTCATTTATCTAGGGCAACTGTGATACAGATAACTCATAGTTTCTACACCGAAGCGTAATGCGTTGACGCTTACGAGACGAATATATTTTCACAAATTGTTTGTGCTACGGCCTTAGTAAATAAAATAAAAGCGCTTGTCGGTACATGCTCTTCTCAAGAACAGAAACGCGTGGTTATGTTCCACCACTGCAAACTGGTTTGTGGTTTCATACGAGCTCAGCGTCCCATTCATTCATGCTCATTTCAGTTTGTGTTTTGTTTTCATTATTAGCAATTATTTATGCCAGCTCTAAAAGATCTTTGAACAACTCTAAAAGGCTTCTGGACGAAGTTTTTAAAGCCTTTGATATAAGTTTCTGTTCGAAATGAAATACTAGAAAGAATTCGTAGATGAAATGCTGGCAAACACAGACAGCATACGTAAGCATTCCATAGCGATCCAATAAGTGGCCGGTGTTTTAGGAAAAGTTATGATGATTTGGTTTTATACTTTCTTAGTTTTGGAACTTTTCCAGAACTCGGGATACGCTTGCAATTATTTTGAGTGCTATTATTTTCTAAGTGAAAAAGAAGGTAATTGAAAGATTGTATAATATATGATTAAATATAATAATATTGTCTGATGTATCCTTGATAACTGCATTTTCTTTCTTGTAAATAAGTCGATAGCTTTGGACGATTCATCGCGGTTTTGTTGTTAATTGTTGATTCGACATGGTATCATAGCAAGGCGCAGGTCGTGTATATGTATTCGAGTCGAAGTCGATTCTGTTTACTTGAATATTTACGTAGTTACTGCTTACTTTATTTCAATACTTCACCGTGCATAATTAGTAGCTTGCACCAATACAATATTGGCCTTTTTCTGTATATGTTTGTATATCATCACTACATGTTTGTCATTGAGGATATGCCTGAAACCCACCAGGCTTTGATTTAGACGGGTTTTCAGTTTTTTAACGTCTTTAATAAAGGAGGAGGTTTTTCTATTCAAACGTTATATATTTTCATTATGCGTGTTCGCGGATAACTTCGGCCTTTATAGCTTTTATATTATTACCAATATACTATTTGAATGATTCTTTTTTTGTTTAGTAGAGTAAACTTCCGACGTGGCCCCATATGAATTTCATCAAATTCGGTCTAGCCGTTGTTGAGCTACACTCCAATAACTGAAAACTGTTTCGCCTATTTTGATGATATCATCATGGCTGTGAATGACAATCGATCCCGTAAGTAGCAAGAGTCACTAAAAAGGGTGAACATATTTTTACCAAAAAAAATATCCAACTTCTACACTTAAAAGTGTGAAATTACTTGTCAAATTCGGCACCATTTCCACAATATTGTGATAATATGTACTTTAGAGTTATCATGTTAACGACTTCGACGAGTTATTCACACTTTTTAGTGTTCAAGTCGGTTCCCTTTTTTTGGATTTTTTTACTCATTTATTTCATGGATTGTGGTCACATCGCCCAATCGGTACATGCCACTTTATTGAAAGTGCTACTGCACTGTAGTAGTACTTACTACTATAGGTACCTAGAAACATATTTTCTTTACAATTAAATTAGACAGTAAAAATAAGTAGACAAAATAATAGATTAATAAACATATATACCCACCATCATGATGCAAATCGTAAGAGGCTAGGCTTACTAAGTGTTATAGGCATCTTGTGCAAGAGACCGTCTCGTGGTACCACCGCAACGTCAGATACCACATAAGTGAGCAACTTGCTGCACTGTACACTTTGAGCACTACTGTTTTAAAGTGTGAAGAGCACTGCAGAAACTGTAATAACCGGATTAATGACTCAAAACTTGTCCCGTGCGTGGTGGCATGCCCAATGCAATCTAAGAAAATCTTAAGTTGTAAGCTCTGCGTGGCACCACAAGTGTTATGGCAATCTTGCTATACTACCATCAGGCTACACAACTTGATTGAATAAAATCGCGAAGTTGCATTAAAAATGGCCTACGAAAGAACATAATCTCTGATACACTTACACAATCCAAATACAATTTTTCTTTCATGTTATTAGGTAACGGTACAAATACGAGTCCCACATGATGTTAAGACATCTTAACATCATGTTTGTTAATCTCTGCCTAGAACAGATGCATTTCGTTACAATTGACGAGCTGCACTGTGACCGTAACCCTGAGAATTTAAGAATTAACGTTAGAAACGGAATATTTACCATGTTTTGTATTTATAGTAAGCTCTCGATATTTCGGCACAGTTGCATGCGCCATGTTCACGAGTAAACTGAAGTATCTGCGGGTAGGTATTGTTATGAGCAGACGAAACGGTCTACCCTCTTCCTTTCACGTTTCTTGCGTTCCGGCTTATTACCAATGACACAATAGTCATTTGGAACTCGATCTGGGTTTTGATACACATAACTCACGGTATCTGCTCGCGAGCTTTTTTCGAACTTCTTCGGTTTTTGCAAAGATGAACCACTAGACTCCAGGTTCTCGACAGTTTGACATTAACTAAATACAATACATGGTAAATATCCCGTTTCTAACGTTAATTCTTGCATTAGTGATCATGTCAGTTTAAAAAACGTACACTGAGACATGAAGTTGTGACGTCTTATGTACCTGCAATTTCACCGGCAACCATACCTTCAAATCAAAACACAGTATTGCGAACATTACAGATACACGGTAGAAAAAGTTACGGTGGCAGTTAGTACTACCCCAGACGAACTCATTCACAAAGAGATTATACTGCTCTTACATTACATTTAGTAGCTTAATAATGTTATGGTTCCAAATAAATAAATTTTGTTTTGTTTGTTTTTGTTTGTTTTTTATTTGTGTTAGTTTTAGGTTGAATCACTTGCTGGTAATACTTTGAATTTAGTCAGCCTATTCTGAAATCAACTAAAACATGTCTATTCACTGCTCGCAGACGCCGCTGCGCAATCGCCCTGAACAATACCTCTACCATGAGTGGGCAACATAAATGTCATCTATAATCGATACTTGATCTCGTCTACCTATGAAGCTTGTGATTGGCGTACTCGCTGTCAATTTTAGTTCTACAAATGACCGCATGGTGGCACTGTTCTTTTTTTCATTCTTTTTTAACGGCAGTCGATAGCGAGCATCGATTGGTGACAATGTTGTAAACTCATGGTAGACCTACTGAAGCATGCTCGAAGCCCGGGTCGACGTATTCGATCCTTAACGTGAGTGTTTTGACGGTTAATAACAATAGTTAAATATGATTACTCTGTTTTAGATTTGCACGGTTTCTGATATTTGTCGGCTGTAAGTGTGTTTAACGTATCGGACAGCATCTGTCTCAAATAAGACTTACGGCCGTTTTCAACATTCTATCTATCCACTTTTCCTTACTACGGATAGAAATGTGACATAACGTCCATACAAACAGTGTCAAATATCTATCTCTAGTAAAACCGACGATATATAAGGTTATTGAAAACGGCCGTAATAGAATAAGGCCCACTTTCACGTTCCAGAGTTAGCGTCAATAACTCAGAGTCAACTGCTAAAACGGAGTTTCATTATTAATTTATATTGCATCATTAAAGGTTAGGAGTAAATCTAAGGTTATTTATTGATATTTAACCCAGCAGTGTGGGAGGGTTAAGTCTATAACTAGGTTTAGTGAAGTATTTTGCCAAAAGAAATTGAGGTTCCATTCTGCTGTATAATGTAGGTACTCTTTGGACTAAATGACACGAGACAATGCGTATAGAATAAAAAGTCAAATTTCATACAACAAAGGATAAACAAGAAAGTCTATATACATTGTACTGAAGTGCCAAAGAGATAGATATAAGTTTCACTTTTTTTTCGATTCATTAATTATTGGTCAGGTTACAATATAAGCGCATAGACAATTCAATGTTCCCATCTAAAGATTACAAATGTCAGTTTAGCAAAACCGGTGATCTTTTATAGTCGTGCAAGGCGAAATGAGAATTAAAAATTTATATGACTAACGCAAGTTTACAAACTCGTAGACTTATTTATTCAACCCGAGCAAACGTGCAAATGGGCCTTAAGGTGACTTACCTAACCTTTTAACCTTATGTTTATTTCATATGATGACATAAAAGAACTGTAACGCCCGGCTCTTCAATCATAATATTCCCTCAGGCATTACACAAAACCAACTGTGAAACAATAGTTCGGAAAGCATCCAATAATAACTAGCTGGTTAAACAAGGTAAACAATACTCCCATCGCGGGAAGCGAACAAACACTTTTTGGAGCCCTCAAAAATAATAAAGTTCTCGATAGCTTCCAAAATAATTGTTCTTTAATATGAACAGCATTGTATATAGAAAAAGTGAATGTTAATCTTGAAAATTAAGTTATGGTTCGCAAACATTGCTTATTGCCACCAGCTGATCTAGAGACTTGCAAGCACATAAATATGTTCGTAGAAATTTTTGAACTAACATATACATTCACCGTCGAGCACGAATATTTGCTTCATGTAACGCTATCCTATCGTTCATGTATACAGTACAAACTATCATTTATCTATTACAACTGTGGCACGGATAACTCATAGTTTGTACTGTATACGTCAACGATACGATAACGTTACACTGGTAGTGATTCACTTATTCAAACAAACTAAACTAAACTACCGAACTAAAATTTATTATGGTGGTCCTTATTCTGTTAACTGTAAAATCCCAAAATCATTTAACAATTCTAAGAATGACACTTCTAAAAATAGGTTTATTCTATTCAATTTTGGGTTATTTTAGGTTAGCTTAGCGAAAACCAAGTTCCCCCCCGAAGGGTTCCTGCATTGACGTGGCGGGGGGGGCTCAGTAGCCGTGGCTTGGAGCACCACGGTGAAGCCAAGAGGAACCCAGGGGTCGCGCTGGCGTCGGGGTGCGCTGGCCGGCTCAGGCGAGGCCTCTCCTATGGGCTTTGGCCGCCAAGTCCATGGACTTAATATGGCACTTAGGAGTGGCGGGGTCCGGGCGCTTTGGCGCAGACTCGAGGAGGTGGGGCCCGGGCGCTTTGGCGCAGGCTCGAGGAGGGGGGGCCCGGGAACTTTGGTGCAGGCTCGAGGAGGTGGGGTCCGGGCGCTCGGCGCAAACTCGAGGAGGTGGGGTCGCGGGTGTGTTATCCCCTGTGGCTGACGTAGCAGGCGGTGGGGCTACATATCCGACCCACCGCAGGGAGACCACAGGCGTCCAGACACGGGGAAGTCTGGCGCCAATTGCAGGCGGGTTTGGTCTCCGAGGCAGTTGCGGCGCGCCATGTGTTCTGGCGTACCGCGAAGAGAAGGGTCCGGCAACGGACAGCCGCGGCGGGATCGCGGTCGTGTGCAAAATCTGTCCCGCGTTCCCGCCAAAAGCGGCAGTGACGGAACACCCCGGGGTTTTGGTGGGTATACGGACTCCCACATAACCACCTACCTCACCGTGGTAAGCTACGCAACCGCACACATACAAATACACAGCAAACTAAGCTTCGCTACGCTCCTGCCTTAGCTTTCTTCACTTCCTAGGTTTATAGGTTGCTGTCAAGCCATCTAGGCCAATGGGACTGTCAAATAATTCAAATCCGACATTAATCAAAAGCCATCCTTGCTACAAAATCAAGAAAATAGTCTAGCTATCACCTGTCTGTGTGTGCACACAGATAATAATAGCTAATAGACAAAATACACGTGCGTGTATTCCTTGCTGTGAGCAACGTGAGCGTGGTTTCAACCCATTCCGAATGGCTGATAGATTTTACCTGTCAAAATCGCGATATTGAATCGGAATGAAAAATAGTGATAATATCGCTAAAATCAGTTTTGACGCCACTCGGCAATCACCACATTTTCGTTTAAAATACGCAATTGTAGCTCCAAAAAGGTATTTTAACGCGTACGCCGCGGAAATATCGACAAAAGAGCAAGACATGTAGGTACTACAGTTTTATCTACAAAAATTATGCAGAGCCATATGCCTAACTATTACAGTTAAGTCACAATAACTACTTTTCACGTTAAAATATGCAATTGGTATTAAACCCTAATAATAAAGAAGAAAGATTTCATTGTTTGTTTATTTGTAAAGGAAATAACCGATTCAAACAATTCTTTCAGCAGCAGAAAGCTACATTATGCCTGAGTAACATACGCTATATTTGATTCATCCTCATCATTATCCATCACCACGTGGGTGAAACCGCGGAGCGTAGCTAGTTGTAAATATAATAATATCTCCTAATTATAACTATGTGCCAATTTTTACGCCCAGGCAAAATAGGTTAATTACTATTATAGAAAACTATTATAGAAATTTTCGCCCCGACTGGTAATGATACACTCACTTCGAGCGAAGCATCCCTCCCCCTCTCATCCCTCTCGTATTCCCCCGGCACCCGACGATGTGTCGCCGTGTCTTGTTGTAAAGTTGGAAGATGTGTACGGTGCTCTCCACTCTTTTTACCGCGGCTCTGCAGCAGGCACGGATGGCTTGCGCCCCGAACATTTGAAAGAGCTCTCCTCTCCATCAGCTGGGGACAATGGGCGACGGCTACTCGAATCGCTGACACGTCTATGTAACTTCCTATTGGGCGGGAAATTGAATCCCGAAACCTGCCCTTTTCTGTATGGTGGCTCCCTTTGCGCTCTCCAAAAAAAAGACGGGGGTATAAGGCCCATTGCAGTGGGCAACACTTTTCGGCGATTGGTGGCAAAGTTATGTTGTCAAGCAGTCAGAAACGAAATGACAAGTCATCTGCAGCCGCACCAGGTAGGATTCGGCACTCCCCTTGGTGGCGAGGCTGCTATTCACGCGACTCGGGCTTTTGTTATGCGGGAGAGCAGCAACGATGTACTTATAAAGATGGATATCCGAAACGCATTCAATAGTGTCGAGAGAAGTTCGTTCTTGGCGGAGGTCAGAGAGCTGACACCGTCCATATTCCCTTTTCTATGTCAATGTTACTCCACCCCGAGTAACTTGTCTTATAACGGTCAATGTGTTTTGTCTCAAGTCGGCGCTCAGCAGGGGGATCCTTTAGGTCCGTTGATTTTCAGTATGGCTATCCATAAGACCATTAATTCCTTAGAGTGTCCTCTAAACATTTGGTACCTTGATGATGGGACCTTGGGTGGGAGTCCAGATGTAGTTGAGAGGGATGTTAAGTTACTCTTTCCGGCCTTAAAAAAGCTGGGCTTAGAGGTTAATACTGCTAAGTGCGAATTTTATCCTTGTAGCCTAGCACCCTCGGAATCGTGTCACATATTCACGTCCCTCATTCCTGGACTTAGGGTCATGGACCGAGAGTCTCTTTGCCTCCTAGGAGCCCCCATTTTCCAGGAAGGCATTCAAAACAGCTTGGCGGCAAAAACAGAGGCCTCGCTTAAAGACCATTTTCAGAACCTTCCAGCACATGTTTCCCTGACTCTTCCGAGAGCTTGTTTCGCGATGCCTAGACTGTCATATCTTATCCGGACGGCCCCGACTTGGAAACACCCAGAAGAGGTCCAACGGTTCGACAACATGCTTAAGTATATAGTAGAGGAAACGTTAAACGTTAGCCTCCACGAAACACAGTGGCGCCAGGCCAGTCTGCCTATACGGTATGGCGGTCTTGGGGTACGTCGTTTGCAAAAGACTGGCCCCTCTGCTTTCCTCGCCTCCTCGTTTGGTGTCGCGGATCTATTAATGAGAATGTTGCCAGGTTTCAGTGACACGATCCAGATACCTTTCGCTACGGAGGCTCACAATGTTTGGTTCCAGCTGTACCCAGGAACTGAGCTACCTACAAAACCCGCGTATCAGAGGAATTGGGACGACATTTCCGGGACCCACATCCTCGCCCAGCTGCGTAATGAAGCCACAGGTTTCGAGTTGGCTCGTCTCAACGCCGTCTCTAAGCCGGAGTCCAGTGCCTGGCTGCATGCCCTACCATCACCTCATTTGGGCACGCTGCTAGACGATGACTCCCTTAGGGTGGCTGCGGGATTCCGACTCGGTTGCTCAGTGTGCGAACCCCACGTCTGCGTGTGCGGTGCGATCATAGACACGAATGGCTACCACAGTCTCAGTTGTACCCGGTGTGTAGGGCGTAGACCACGGCATCATGCCATCAACGAGGTGATCAGGAGAGCGCTCGTTTTAGCGGATGTCCCTTGTGTGCTCGAGCCCCCCGGCTTGTCGCGTTTGCATGGCAAACGGCCAGATGGACTCACGCTGATTCCGTGGCGGAGAGGTCGCAGCCTCATCTGGGATGCTACCTGCGTCAGCACATTTGCTTCTTGCCACCTCCAAGTCACTCAGCGGGAGGCTGGCGCGGGTGCAGAAGCGGCAGCCAGAGGAAAGCACCTTAAGTACGCTGCCTTGGAGTCAGCCTACGAATTTGTGCCGTTTGCTGTGGAGACGGCTGGGCCGTGGGGCCTGGAGGCCAAGAGATTTGTTAAAGAACTCGGGCGGCGCCTGAAGGAGAGAACGCGTGATCCTCAGTCGGGCCATTATCTTGTGCAGAACATTTCCTTGGCCATACAACGCGGGAATGCCGCTAACCTGATAGGCACGTTTGGGCGAGAGGGCATTGATTGTGAGGGACTTTGACAAAATCAAATTAAATGTGTTTTTATGACATGATGTTAATATTTATTAATTTCATATAATGTTTAATTTATAGTGGACTATAAGTTAAATGACTTGTTTAAAAAATATTCAGTGTAACTAGATTCTAGTGTATCGACCAAATGTAATTAATATTCTAGACTTGAAATAAACTATAAATTAATTATAGAAAATAAACAAGTTATGTTGTATGGGTCACAGTCTGGGCTGCGGCTCGTTTAAACTGTGTGCATTTGACAGCGACACCCCATTTTACCATTAGATACAAACTCTAGAAGAGACTGGATTAATTATTTTAAAAAAGTGTATTATCGATAAATTCACTCTTGTGTGGTGTAGTGGTCACAATATCTGCGAGGCACTGCATTACTTATTGTAAATTCTCAATAGAAACTGACGACGACGACGGAGCCGGAAGGTCCTGGTGTGGGTCGTCAAGAGCAGTGTAGGTCATACATCGAAAAGGTGGCCAGACGACTTGATAAAGTTCAAAGGCCGACGTTGGATGCAAGCTACTTCCAATCTGCCCTTTTGAAAATCCATTCGGCTCTATGAACATAGGTTCAGCAGAGATGATGATGTTGGTTCTTTGCTTTCCATCAAAGCGCAGACCATAAAAAAGCATAGTCTGTCTCTTCATTTGGCCTTATTCAAATTACTTTGTCATAATAAATACCTTAATATGAACCTATTCCTAACATCAAATATGTTCATGTTAAGGTAATATGAACATAATCTGATGTTAGGAATACTTGCTTGGTTTGGTGTTCTGACGTAGATGTGTGTCCACCTGCAGAGTATATGCTAGGATTTATAAGTATTATGATATGTGTGCAACTCTTAGTTTGGAACATGAAACATGAACATGAACGTGTGAAACCTGTTACATTCGATTCCGGTTCCTCCTGCCGATTTTTGACTTGTGGCCGACACAAGTCCCTAATTACCCTTTCTCACCATCGTCAAGGAATATTGTAAGACATATCACTTCCATAAAGCGTAGTTTCTAGGGCCAGTGCACCTCTATAACGAGCGGGGGCGTCATCGGACGGAAGCAGACATCTGTGATTGGCGACGGTGGTGCCCTCTAGTACCGTCGAAGACAGCACATAAAGAAGAAGTAGCTGCTAATCTACTGAGCGAAGCTGAGTCTCAGTAGCATTTTGGATCGGAATTTATATGTTTGTTTGTACCTATGTTCTTCGATAACTTGAGAACAACATCTATCACGGGGGTAGGTGGTTATGTGGGAGTCCGTATACCAACTAAAACCCCAGGGCGTTGCTTCACTGCCGCTTGGGGCGGGAACGCAGCACAGCTTTTGCACATGACCGCGAGCCCGCCGCGGCTGTCCGTTGTCGGACCCTTCTCATCTCGGCACGCTAAAACACAGAGTGCGCCGCAACTGCCTCAAAGACCAAACTGGTAAATAATCGCGGCGCCAGAGCGCCCGGGCCCCACCTCCTCAGCTCTGCGGCAAAGTGCCCGAACCCCATGTGGACTTGACGGCCAAAGGCCATAGTAGCGGACCCTCCTGAGCCAGCCAGCGCACCCCCTGGGTTCCTCTTAGCTTCACCGTGGTGGTTTAAGTCACGGCTACTGCCACCCCCGCCACGTCAATGTGGAACCCGTTGGGAGGCAGATTGATACTAGTGTTTATTGCTTTCTAATTAAATATGAATGTGCTCACATTTTTTCGTTGAGGTTAAATACGAAATACAGAAAGGTATATCAAAAAGGCTTTAATGGGCAACGGCAATGAAAATGCGTGATCCAGGAATTATTATAAATCGTTTTATTTTTTCACTGATGTTCCAACCGATGTAATGGTTCAATATTTCGTGTTTCGTGCTCTGTCCTGACGGTGTTCTGCTTCATATTTTTATGAAGCAACAACTCGACCGATATCGGGTTGAAGCGGTCACCGCTTCTGTGAACTTTATTTACTGTAAATGACAGCTTGATTTAATAGTTTGGCTTCTGCTTCTGTCGCACAAAATGTTGTTTACTTTCCATGCCATTACATTGGCAAGAGAAATTGGGCTGGAGGAAACTATTACGTGTTATATAATAATTAAATGATTTTTAGGGTGTGAGGTGAGAAATAGATTTTTGCTAAATGATTTCTAACACCGTCTTTAGTTAAGGATTTCATTAGTGTGGTCTACCAACGTGGATGATCATATTTGTTGTACGTCGAATAACAAATTTTAAGAATAGCTGCAGGAAAGGACTTCCACATTGATGTGTGTGTGTGATTGACTGACGATCCACTTTGCTCAAAGAGTAACCTAATAAATAATTTTAAATTGACTAAATGATTCATAAATCAGAGCTTAAGGTGCTTGAGACTTCAAGCTTGAAATTTTGCCAGTTGATGCCTTCATAGTGTAAGCGTGCCACTTCTAGCGTACTAGAAAGTGATTTGGGCATTTTTACGTCTAAGGGGGTCAATTAATTTTATTCCCATGGCTTCGTATTTCATAGACAAAGCGAACTAAACTACTGACGGGTCAGCTAATAAAAGCACCTAATAAAAAGGTAATGCATGAAAGAATATACATATTCTTATTTATCACTACGAATTGACGGGATACTTTCATTTCGGGTGATTAAATCTTTTAGTGATACACCAAACACCAAAAATATAATTTATCGTGAAGAGGGGACAAAGTAGAATATTCTCTCCATCGTCTCTATGCGAATCTTAAAAGAAGAGAAAACCCGACCTACTAGGTAATAGGCCTCTTCTGCAAGAAGCCGCCTTGGTTGGTACGACAACATGTGGCGGCAGTAACCTTAAAACAATGTCTGAGTGATGAGTGCAGTACAGCGCCACGCAAATCTACTTCTAAGCTATGGGTGGGATTGCAACTATCATAGGTAAGCATAGTGCTTAACATCCTCCCCTCATGTCTTCTTATTGCATAAAAACCCTAATTCACGTACAAAAATGTGTTTTACAGAACGATCTCATAATGGGTAAAATGGGTTCTTTGTTAGGAGTACCTAGATAGCACTGAGGAGTTAAGTCATGTCCTAAAGACATTAACTCGTGTTTTTACTATTTTAAAATGTATAATCCGTTTCTTTCGTCATTGTTTTTTTTACAAACCCTCAGTCCTGACAATCCAACAACACTGAATCCAATGACAATGATCCCTAATTACGACAATTCCTTCGATAGTTTTCTTCATGGAGACCACAACACCAATAATAAAGTACTTGATGTTTTAATTTAAAAAACAAATGTGGGGTATGAACCGTTATACGTGGAGATCAAAACATTTCCTCGTACTCAATCAACATGCTCAGAATCGCAACTCAAACAAACATAAGTAAGTACAAAGAAAACGAAAATCCTGAAAATTCTATCCAAACACCAAACTCAAACTCCGAAAGAGTAATATTCAAGGAAGCATAAAATAACCTCCTTGGTAACATTACAAACATTCTTGTATGGAAGACATTGGAGTAAGAAAAAATAGAAATGGCACATATGCATTGGAAAACTGGCATAGTAGATTTTGCAAAAGTAGGAATAAAATTGTGTAGGAATATATAATAGGACCGTAGTCGAATGTTAGTCACATATTGGACATTGGTCCCACTATAGGCACAGTCACCGACTGAAACGCAATAGCGAGCTATGTTACTCGGTGTTATGTGGGAGTGTGGTACTTCCCCGCTCCTGCCGGCCTATTCGGCTGTGTGGTTACAGCGTGGCACGACCACCAAAAAAAATATTATAATTATGTAGATAATGTAGCTTTCTGGCCTCGTGCTACAAAACTTCACTCTTTTCCCCACTTACCACAGCTTCACTGTAGTATCACTGTAACCTCATTGAATCTTTCGAGAAAAACAAAATACGCCATATCAGTATGTGGAAGCCACATCTGGCATTGCCTCGCACTTTCCCGATCTCGTTTCAAATGTCAAACTTGTAATTTAACCCGTGTGTTTAGTAATTCGCAAGTATCCTGGTTTGGCGTTTTGTTTGGAATCTTGAGGCCAGTAGATTAATGAGACAGTTGCATAAAAAGATACAATTATTAGAAATGTGAATGTATACCGGAAAATTGATTCTGCAGGAAATTATGATTGGTGAATGTGATATGTAAATGATACCGCGGGGCGCAACCTACTATACTCAACAGGTAAAATACCGAATGAGGTATTTTCTTGAGCCGTGCATGTACTGTAGCGATGACAGCTGAAAAGATCGACTTGACATATTATGTCAAATCGTAGCCACCAAACACAAAAAAGAGAGTTGTTCAGAGTTCACGAATAGTATAAATTTTTTTATATAATTGGTATGGTTCTCTTTTTCTTATACTTCTTCTATTTGACTTTTTAAATAGTATTGTCTACAACTTTAAATCTATTTCGAGCAGAACTGATTCCGATCTGCGCCACTTCTACTCCCTTATCTGTGACATTACTAACATCGTCACTTGTTCAGGTGGTACGTTACAAGGGATACACAAGCTAACAGGATATCGTTTTAAAAGCGACCTTAATTAAATGCTGCAGTCACATTTAGTTTGAATTGGTTCACGATAGCCCTATTTGCACATGCTGCACCTTCAACAGCTGGGTCCGAAAAAGTTTGATGTACTTTCATCAAAATGGCCACGAAACTGGCTGGAGGCAGATGTTCTTAAATCAGACGGTACTGAGTGTTATTTACCTATATAACAATCGCAATATACGTAATTATTTTATGATAATAAATAGACTAATATTGTAATAAAGTTGGATCTACCTACTCGTACATTACCATGTCAAAATATAGCGTGTCTTGCCCTACTGATACCATTATTATGGTCTCTTTTGTAAATCAACACACTGGAGCTAAAATAAATAAACATTTGTTAAATATATTAAGTAAACGGCGATATATATGCCGGATCTTCTCAGTTGTAGTCGAGTTCCGATCCAGTTGTAGATTTAAGACAAAATAAACGTAAACGACAATTTCTAAGTGCCCCCGTAGGCATACACAGAATAAATGATTAGATTTTGATTTGAGTAAATTATAAGCTAAGCCCTAAGTCTAAAATCATTTTATAATGCTCCAGATGATACTCGTATCGTACAAAATCATAGACGAATTTCCCTTTACTTTTGAAACAGTTTTTGTTCTATCAGAACAATTTTGCTCCCACGTTGAACCTATTGTACTGCACAGACAAGTACATAGGCTCAGTGTTGAATCCACGCGTTTCGAGATATTTGTACAAACTTTGCAGCTTATGCTACTGTATTGGTACGGGATAGATAAGACAAACGAAGGATTCAGTGGATGTGGTAAATTCGTTCACCGCGTTAATGAAGGGAGCCGTTCTATTTGAGTGAGGACGAGAAATAATAAAATAAACATAAATAAATGAAAGTGTAGGCAATTGCTTGAACAAACTAAGTCTTTGTCGAACGACCTAATAGTTTGTTTAGTAAAAAATACTGAACAAATGAGCTGCCTGTGGGGGCATTCAAATGAACAACCATCTGTTACGCGATTCTAAGTGCTCCTGATGGTTCAATATAATAGGTAGGTAATATTTTACTATATAGAAGTAGGCCTCTTGTGCAAAGGCCGTCTTGGTTGTATGGGCATCGGCACGAACACTTAACGATTACGATACTCTATTACATACATATCATTATATATATATACATATTATATACATATCATATTATATACATATATATATCATTATTACAAGTCAACATCTAGTGAAACATCTAGGAAAAATAAACGAAATCACTTACAGTCATTGTTGGGCCTTTTCCCGCCTAATCATTCAATCTACTAAAATATTCACAAATATCAATTTATAAATTCAGATACAAAATTTAATGACATAATATTATTAGGTTTAAGATATTTTAAACCGATGCTGACTAATCTTGATAATAATTGGCTCCTTTGTGAAATACATTGAACCAAGAAGTATCGACATCGCCTAGTAACTCTGCATTCAAAGCGTCCCGCGTGGCCCCAGTTTCGATCATGGATCATGGATGCTGGGGCGAATATTTCTGTGATCAGCAGAATTGTTTGCGAGTTTTGGATGTTTCCAAATGTGTGTGCGTCCATGCCTGCTCCGAAACAGAGAATCGTTTAAGTGGCGTTTATTTATGTATTACTAGTTTATGTGAGCGTCTTCGTCCACGTGAAATAAGGTTATTGCGATCCCAATGCTATCAGGAGCTACCCCTTGAATCTGAATAGAGACCCTTCGTGTTAATTCTGGATACAAGCCAGTTTCATTCCAAATTTCAGACAAATCCGTTGAGCCGTTTTTTGCGTGATTGAGTAACAAACATCTATACATACAAACTTTAATATTTAATACTAGTGGCTCTGTGAGCTGTTGATCTCGCGAGTATGTCTTTGCATAGCATAAACAAAATTCACCGTGCACCTTAAAACA
Organism: Selenia dentaria; assembly: GCA_917880725.1. Taxonomy (NCBI): domain Eukaryota; kingdom Metazoa; phylum Arthropoda; class Insecta; order Lepidoptera; family Geometridae; genus Selenia; species Selenia dentaria. The sequence continues at coordinate 35,694,556 of OU862886.1, forward strand.
AATCCTAAAATAAAAACAATGCCAAAACTGAATTTACAAAAAAATCTATGTACTCGTAGTTATTGAACATGTTCATAAATTTTACAAGATACGGTTGATAAATGTGACCTGCCGTGCGATTAATAATTATATTTCATCGACGAGCTCGTTAACGAGCTCACTGATGTCAAATACTTTATGAGATATCGCCCTTGTACATAAAGTTGCTTTTGCAACATTTCTTGTCATCTCTTCATTTATTTCACGGATGTTGTCAAAGATGCAACGATGTTTGCTCTTAGAGAATCGGACGGCTGTAGAGTAGAACAGCGGGACATCCGGGCATATGAAGCATTTTTGACCAAGCTATTACAATTAGTGTGATTTAATGGTATAGGTACTCAGTTATTGCACAACAGTGCAATCGTACTCTGAGTAACCTAAAACCTTTTGCCCTTATATATACCTCGATCCTCCTTGATATTATCAGGCGACCTCCGTGTACTGTTTAAAACTGTAAAACAGCATTCATGAATTCACCGGAATTTTTATGAACTTTTATGAACAACTTGCTTCAAAACAATTATACATTGTAATTGTGTTGAACGGGAATATACAGTACGTTAACTTTTATTTCAACTCTTTTGGGACGAATAAGTGACTTCCAATTTGCTTTCCGGATACAAATGGCAATTCGGTTATTTTTTATGTGAATATCTGTGTGTATGTGTTTGTGTATGAAAGTGTGTGTTTTGCAGTTAAGTAGTATTCCTTCTGCTTATTATATATATATCTTCTATTAGGATGCAAATGGTAAGAAGAGCCCGACCCGAAGGAGGAAATCCGACGTAAGTTTCAAGCCTTGGTCCACAATGCAAGACATTCTGCTGTGAAGCAGTAGTGTGCAAGCAATAGTGCTGTATTAGGGTGTGAAGGGTTCTATAGCAAGAGGAATTACGAACCGAAACAGATTGAAAAACCAATATCCCGGGCTGAGGAGAGCAATGAATTGCCACGAAAAACTACGCTTTAAATGGCTCTGAAACGGCAATGGGGTAGATTAATGCTGACTATTTGGTGCACGCACTGGCCACCTCATCGTTAGATTGCGAACAATCCTAAAAAAAGTTATTGGTATTGGTATAAGTTAGGAATACCTACGTTTTGTCAGTTTGATCAAGTGTAGATTAGCTCTGGAAAGTTCAGAAGCAGGGAGACAGTTCGATCGTTCCAATTTAGCGTATCATCAATAACTCAATATATAATTCTGTATCGCGAGTCACAAACAAGTTTACAAGTTTAGGTAACAGTAGGATACAGAGACGGGCGCGTTCCGAATCGCAAGTGCTCGGATATAATCGTCTGCACAAGTCGCCGCGGCAGTATCTTAGGTTTTACAGAAATACGCGCGTATACGGACGTATGAATAATATGTTTTACGGTATCTGAGTTGGTAATGATCCTACTGAAGTTGTTTATTCTCGTATTGGATGTTGCGATGGGTTATTGTGTTATTCATGCCTGTCGTGGCTCTGGGAATACTAGTGAGTACAAGTGTTAAATGTTATTAAACGATAAACGATATCATATGTATGTATATAATACTCTGGTATACGATTCTTGTTTTTGCCAAAAACAAAAAATAGCTAACTAAACCCATGGAACAAATATAAATCAAACTTCATCGTAATCTATAGCGTAGTAACATATAGCCACACACTTAGGAACATATAAAATAAAATGGTAACATATTTATTAGTTTGTTTTAATTAAGAAGGATGATATAGCCAATTACACTAATTTTTAAAAACAAGACAGACACAAACTGAAAATGCATTACCTACATACTCGTACATATGTCAAGACGTAACGTAACAGGTTTTCATAATCGTACGGTACATGAAAAATCATAAACTTTTATAACACTAAAAATCACTACATTAAAACTGTTAACATTTCTGTACGATGAAAAAAATGCTTAAAAATCGAGTCAGGGGAGTCAGGGTGTTTGTCTGTTCGTCTGTCTGTTTGTACGGGCCAATCTCCGAAACGACTGGACCGATTTAAACGAAATTTCGTAAGTTGGCAGCTTATATTCCTGGTCATCATATAAAATACTTATGATCCCAGTAAATTAAAGAGTTCACGTGGGATAGTCCAAAAATTGTTATTAACCGTATCCCGCGAGGTCACGCGAGTACTAAGTTTTATTTACGTATATAATAAAATATACACTTTTTCAGTTAACAATCAACGTATTTCTTTTGAAACTTTCGTAAGTATTGGACATATTTTGACAGTTTGACTTTTTCACGGTAGGTAGGTTGTACAGTTGATTATCTCAACGGTTTGCAAGCTTGAACGTGCGTGTAACGACCTCACGGGTCATTTGTCAAACGTGGACGCAGCCGGGTACGCAAGTGCACTATGAAGAAATGACCCGAAAGGTGACAAACCGGTCGAGGTACTCGACTATACCAGCCACTTATGTTAAACCATCAAAACAGTATCACACATAATATATCTGTTGCAATGAATAGTCATATTTGAGTTTCAGCGACATCTGTTGCATCTACTTAGTAAACTTTACTTCGCGTGTTCCCTTGTATGGATCTTCATCACTGTTGCACATTGTAATATCATATTTGGTACTAGAAGCACGTATTATTTGAGAGTTGGTCACGCGACAACTTGCTCGGTGCCTCGCGACAAAGCCCAACAAAATTATGAGACGTGACGCGAAAGACCGACGCTGTTGATTGTTGATCCCTCATTGTTGGTTAATTTACTCGTTTTTACTTGTACCGTACTTTTGCTCTGTAATTTGACTGGTTCTTTGTGCTGGAAATTTAGGTGGAGATTGCCGGTAAATTTATCCGAAAGCTTCCTATCAAATTAATATTGAGTTCAATGACAGAATAGTATATTTCCCCGGCTACGTATATTTTCTAATATGGTAAGTAATACGTTAATAGCAAACATAAAAGAGTAACACAGATTTATAACCTAATGCTAATGGAGTTCCTATTTTTTTATATTGATAATGAAATTGCTTATTTTATTGGTATCTTTGACAAATTGAGACCTGGTTTCTTTACCAAGAAGTGCGTACAGAGTTTAGATACTTAGTAATAATTTAAATAATTTAATTGTTCCATATGCTCTCAGTAGGTCAATGGGAACGCTGTATCACTGGAAGCGAGCATGCGGGAGTAACTGGACTGGTGATGAAAATTAAGAAGCTCACCAGTCTAATCTTTTGTAGATACGAACACAAACTCGTTCAGTCTTCATTCATACATAGAATTGACTAAGATCGAATAGGAGATAAAAATAGCTAGAGAGGAGCAACGCCTAAGCTTTTAAGCTATTCTTGTGTGATCCCCGAAAAGTACACAAAGTCTACATCGGTGCGGAAGAAGGGCACCGTCGATAGGCAACTGCTTCCGGCGACCGCGGCGATGTAGCAAGGTGATGTGAAGTGCCTTAAAGGGCGTCAACCAGAATCTATTATGGTCTACCACCGGTCGTAGCAGGTAACTGTCTGCAGGTCCATCGGATCTAGGTAAAATGAGGCGAGAGAGTGGGTTTGCATCAGCGCAACCTCTTACTCACTTTAAACAACTCACATGCAGATGAACGTGATTTTAGATTACGAGCAATAGACCTATGGCGATGGGGCGATGGTGGTGGGAATTCGAACCACGGTGTGTCCGGTTCTTAGCTGTTTCCCTGCACACAGCCGGACAGATTCAACTGGGGCGGGAGGACGGGTTCGGCAGCACATCTAACGACTAGGATCGCTCTTCTTACCGATGCACAGGGGAGGGGCCTAGAAAAGGTGGCCTAAACATAGTCCGCTTCACCTATTACCCGGATGGCTAACCGTGGTCATCGGGCATCGACTTAATCGCGGTTGTAAAGGAAAACTATTATGATCGTATTAATAGTATAGCTGGCGGGCTGCCGCCAACCATGCCTGAATGATTATTGTATAATATATACACGATATGCCTGTTTCCTGGAGAAGAAACTGAGACTATGGATTTTACAACTATCTTTATCATGGCAATTTATGTTTCGCGATGTTCTCTCTTCACATTCATACCCGATCTTTCTTCAGAACGTCTCCGTTTTGTTCAAAACATTATCCTAAGTTTTTCTTTTCTTAAACTTTAAAAATCACACTTGATCGATTTGAAAGTATCTGATTACTTTTATAAATAAGGTAGAAATCTGTGCCCTCTGTCGTGCGATCTATAAGAGCATACATCGCAGCATCTCTGATAACATCCGTGAATCAAATGACGAGATGACAAGAACCGTTGGAAAAACAACCTTGTGCACAAGGGCGATATCTCTCAAGTATTTGACATCGATGAGCTCGTCGATGATCGCAACGACGAATCATTATAAAATTGCACGGCTGATCACTTGTCAGACACCATGAGGCCTAGCGGTCTCGGTAGCCTAGTGGTCATCGTTGTCATTGTTTCATTATGCCAGCACTTTCAAAACAAAATTTTTATTTTTTCATAATAATGGACAACATCCACACAAAGGTCTTCAGGTCCCAAACTAGGCAGAGCCTGTACTATGGTAACCTGATGACTGATATACATAGGTACTTATATACATATACACACCCAGACACAGATCAAACAGACATGTTCATGCACACAAATGTTTGACCTGTCCGGGGATCGAACCCGGGACCAGCGGCTCAGAAGGCAGGGGTGCTACCAACTGCGCCAACGGGCCTGTCTTAAATATTTATTATTAAAAACTAGCTGGTGCCCGCGACTTCGTCTGCGCTGGATTAGTACTTCGTGTAGCTTATTATCTTCTCCAAGGCCATAACTAAACTAAATGCATTATACCAAAATGTCATAAAATATTTACATGGTCAAACGCAATTGCTATGTATTAGCAAATTTAAATACTTAGTAAATCAATCAGTAAACACTAATAATAAGATACAGTACATACAAATATAAAATTAATCAGAATTGATAAAACTGTCATTACATTTGATCACCTTGACTCTCTATTATATTCTCTATGACTTTGACGGTCATCATCACGTCTAGTGTATCGAGCTGTCAAAATAATAGCGTGCTTTTGACTAAACCATCAGAAACTGACACAAACTTTGACAGAACTGTCATCATTGCGATCTTGTCGTAGGCGAGATCTTGTTATTTTGTCTATGCTGTGCCCAAGCATATTACGCTTTATCACCCACGTGGTGATGGATGATGAAAAGTAGCATATGTGCTATTCCATACTATAATCTATCTCTGTGCCAAATTTCATCCAGATCCGTTCAGCCGTTCTGCCGTTTTTGAGTAACAAACATCCATTTATCCATCCATCCATCCAAACTTTCACATTTATTATATTAGTGGGATGTATCACCAAGTCTGAAAAAAATACTGTCCACTTGCTTATTTCAATCATTAATTTAAAAAAGGAAATAAGATAATAAGAGTAGATTGGATAACGAGTGCATAAAACAAGCCATTTAACAGCCAGAGCCAAAGGCGAGGGCGGGTTTTAAGTCGTGGAGAAAATGGGCTTCTGCACGAGTAATACATTCTGCTTTTCTCTTCAATTGCGAGCAAATTAAACTACATTATTCACAATTTCATTAAACGTTTTAGATTATTTTTGCCATAACCAGCTATTCAGATGTTATTTTATTAGCCGAAACAGCAGTGCAAGTACCGTAATAGTCGTTAAATTTGTCGGCTCGCTAAGATCGATAAGAAATCGTATGGCCCCTACCTACGGCCCGTCCCAATAATCTATCTATCGCCGGTTTACCTTACTAGAGTTAGATATTTGACATTATTTGTATGGACGTTATGTCAAATTTCTATCGGTAGTAAGGAAAACTGTGGATAGATAGATTATTGGGATCCCCCACTAGTATGGAAGTAAATCGACGACTTATATGATCGTCAAATTGTCGACAGTATATCGATTATTACGAACTGTTTGCATTCAACAATGCGTCCTTCTATCGTTTGAAGATTTCTATGAGCATTTCGCTCTTCTAAAATCAAAAGAAAACCGAAGTTTTTTTTAATACTATCTGCGCCCCGCGGTTACACCCGCATGGTGATGGATGATGATGTTGATGAAAATTATGTATATGTGTTAATACAGCGCCCCATATACCTCCACGCCAAATTTCATCAAAATTGGGTCAGCAATTTGATCGTAAGATAATAACAAACATTCATTCATCCATAAATACAAACTTTCTCGCTTATGATATTAGTAAGATCAAACGCAACTAAACAATATCACCATTCCCATCGCCTGTCGATAAGCTCTATCATGTTCATTTTCACATCAGACAAAACAATCGATTAAATTGACGATCTCAAACGTAATTTTTACAGTTTCATGCTAAGGTTATCGTTGTAATCGTAAAAGCTTGTCGAATTTGTCTACCGATTACTATACTATTTATTTGTTACCTAAATGTAATGATCGACAAAAAATCGATACAGGCAGTTTTTTCGAAGTACGACGATTTCAAGACTCAAATTTATCGATCGGTAAGTTCGTTACTTGCACTGCAGGTCACTGGCCTGATGACAAGTGCGCTTCTGCACATGACAGACAGACAGCAGCATATTGAAAAACTTTAAATTATAAAGTTCTCGGTATACAAACTGAACTCCGCACAACACGCGCAGACATTTGATTATAAGTCACATTTAAGAGACATAGGCACTCGTCAAGTATGAGTGTCGATGCCAAATCTGTTCTTATTTGAAGTGCTACCTAACTTTAGAAATTAGACATATGTTAATTTTAGGCTTGGAAAATAAATGTATTATTATTCCTTTAATTGAATTTTCGTTCGAATTTGTAATGCGGTCCTTAACAGAGGCATAAGTGGGGCTGTAGCCAACACTTAGAGGGTTATTTGGTATAAAAATATAATGTAGTATAAAAAACAGAAACATTTCGGATGGATGGTGACATGGTATATCTATTACAAAAATGGGTGCGTAAGTGGGGTTGTAGACAAACTTAGAGCCCCCCCCCCCCCCCAGTATTCCCGGACATCCAATTAAGGCAAGCCAGGAGTCAGGGCTTTCAATTCGCCCGGGGAGAATCGGGGTCCGCGGTGTTGCCATTCACCGACTATTATTATTGACAATACCATATTTCTATGTAAAAAACATTATAAAAAAACCTAATCCTAGATTGCCATCGGCAGTGGGGCATGACCCAAACTACCGGTGGTTAGGGACTGTGGAACCTCCTGACAATACGTGCCATGTCAAGGAGTACTGCCTTCTGTATCTGGCCCTTGATCCAACCGTCTAGCGAGAGCCTTTCAGTATTTCAATGTACTATAAATTTCCTTTTTAGAACTTAAAAAACTGAAAATATCAAAACGTACGTGCATAGTAAACAATGTCATGATTCCATGAAAAAAAAATCACTGAAATCGGACAATGTAAACAGGTAGAAAAGAGTTTTCTCTTTTAGCATGGAAAGTACTAGCTATGCAATCCTCTTAGATGTTGGTCAAGGTTTTTTGCTATAAGGCCGTTTGCTGAAACCTAGCACTATCGGAACAATGATCGTCTCGTCCACATCACATGGTAGTCACCTCGTGTGCTAAGTCAAGGCACTTGCTGAGCTTGTCTTTCTTGGCCTTCACGAGGTTCTCATCATGAGGAATGGTGACGTCAACATGAATTGCCCGTCAATCAATTTTATTATTAATATAACTATAATTTTTAAAGCACTAACGTCTGCTTAGCAATTATAGAGGGAAATATTCCATCCTCAGACGGGGTTCGAACCCGCGTCTTCTGACAATCTATGTCAGACGCTATGACCACTAGGACACTGAGGCACTTCATTTTAACTCTCTATGTGATTGTAACCGTCCGCGTCGTATGGAGACGGAGCGACATCTATTGGTCATTTTCATTATCATTAACAGCATTATCTAACCGAAAGAAGATTTGTTTCAAATATCCCTTCTCCTGCTGTTATATTACTCTTCATTCGAAGGTTGTCTGGAAGAAATCACTTTGTGTGATAAGAGTGCCAATTGTTACACTGTTCTGAGCTGTAATACTGTATGATTATTTAATTTCAAGGTATTAAATATTCTATCTATCTACACTACATGTCTCGGGACGCCCGTCAGAAGTGGTAACTTAATTAAACTAATCTAGCACTGTGGGTTAGAGTGAGAAAGGATGCGTGAGAGAAAGGGAAGCTAAACAGACTTGCGCTGTAACGCGTTACGTAACGAATCAATTTACCCCCCCATCAGAAGTTATCACTTCAAAAACCAACGAAGTGAAAACTCATACTCTCATATTGCGATATAAATGATATATTCAACTACCGACATATTTATTTATCATAAACAATACAACATTCACTTAATTTCCCACGATTTTCCTTCTCAATGTAAACAACATATAAATAGTCCAAACAATACCCATAGAAGTTCCACGAAACATAAACACAGCAAGATTATGAAAGCGGAATATAGACACAAGAAGATATAAGAGCGGACGCATCGCGCATGACAAACCTTTTGATGAAGGGCCGAAGTAGGCATTATCTCATAATTTATATTCCACTACGCATTAATGTTTACCTGCTAGTTTATTAGGGACGGAGAGGATTATATGGCTGCCACTGACACCGAACAGAACCATATTATTATGGCTATGTTGTACTATGAACTATTAAGAGCAAGACTGATAAATTTTATAGCATTACTATTTAAAGCACTAACGCCTGCTTTAGCGATCTCAAACATTCAAATTTATAAAGAGAAAAATTCACATCCTCGGACGGGTTTCGAACCCGTTTCGAAGTTGATTAATTGTTGTTGAGATTGTTAATAAAGACTGCACTAAGAAAGGAAGGCCCACAAGTTTTTTTTATTAAATGTGTGTTTTACGGACTATAATACATGTGCAAACAACCATCAAAATGTTTGCAGTACTTAGTTTAATAGTGAAAGAAGGACTAACAAACGATAAACCGGCAAAAACATTTTCGGAATGCAGTCAATCTATATATATATATGTCCATATATATAAATGAACCCCTATGTCTCCTGTAGGTCTACCACGAGATTACAACAATGACATCGATCGATGCCTGATATTGCCGCTAAAAAATGTATGAAAAAAGAACAGTGCCACCTTGCAGTCGATTGTAGAACTAAAATTGACAGCGAGTGCGCCAATCACAAGCTTAACAGGTAGGCGAGATCGAGTATCGACTATAGATGGCACTTATGTTGCCAACTCATGGTAGAGCTGCTTGTCACGTTATAACTTGAGAACGGATGGATCAATCTCGCTAAATATGTTTTGTGTTAATTATTGTCAGGAGAAAGTTCTTATGAAAGAAAAACCAAAAAAAAGATGGGAGGTTATGGCGAGGCCGAAGGCTGAGCCTACTACGTGAATGAAGTCGCGGGCAGTTGCTAGTATTTTATAAAATGAAACGCAAAAACGACTGAATGGATTTGGAGTGTTGCAGTTAATGTCGCACAGTAGAAAGTTGGCGCCAGGGTGAGCCTTTTATAAACGTGTAGGCTCTTCTAAAATGTTGATAAGAATTAGTAAATATTTCATTAAAATCACACCTTTCTCATCCACCTTAAACATTCCTATGCCGTGATCATTAAAACAAAAGGTTTATGAATGAAACGCACGTAAATTTAAGTCTCTGGTACTCAATGGGTTAAGGTCATTTTCTCCATTTCGTCTATGATTCGGTTGAATTCATATAAGGATTGTAATTATCTTATTTTCCCATAAATCACACACTTTTAAATTTGAAATAAATATGTCATATCTTTTTATTACAATTTAGTTTTTGATATCACGATTGCTATACATTGAAAAGTTAACAAATTTTAAAAGGATTATGTTTCACATTATTTTAATCCTGATTATCATGAACATTTTTCAATGACTTGTATAGACAACGACAAATGACAATAGCGGTACAGTCTTAACTCATTCCAAGTTTGATATTAAGGGCGTTGAATTCATCACTTGAACGTGCAGTCTCAACAGCGCATATTCATTAAGATTTACTTACACAATCAACAAACACACACACACACACACACACACACACACAAGAAATAAACTAAAAATCAAGAAAAAAAACTTTATTATCTTAAACATAAGTATATTGACTATTAGCCCGGTCAATTTAGACATTCGAAGGTGCATAAAGTCCCAACAAGCTGAAAATCAGTAAAATTGTTCATAACATAATTATAAATAATATTTAAAAGTTCCCCCATCATTCTCGTGTTTGGATTTTTTTTTATTCAAGGTCTAAGGTTAAAAAAATGAAGTTCTCACGATTTTCAGCAAAACGGTAAATTTTATCATAAAAGTACCTACCTTAGACAAAATTGTAGATCATAAAATTATCTATAAAAAATATATCAATACTTTTTTCCTAAAGTTTTAAAAAAGTTATATAAATAGTCGTTATTTGCCTGGTGTATATTTTCCAGTGGTGGCAGAATACTTTCATTATAAATGAATTTAGAAAAGCACTGTGTTAATATTACTGACAAATTAATTAGTAACTCAGATAAACCACTTTAAACATTCCAGAGAGTGAATTTTCATAGCTTAAAAAATTAAACTTGCTTCAAAAATTAAACTTCAACGGTTAATTTGAACAAACAATGAACTGTTTTTTAATGCTATAGTTACATACATTACATATTACATTAGCATTACATTTAGCATTGTTTATTGTTCATTGTCTGTAGTATCTCTTGAAGATGTTGATGTTTCTTCGGGACGAATCATCAGCATAACAAGATAAACATGAGATTTAACATAATACATAATTTAAAAAAAACAGTAGTTACTTACTGTACAAACTGGTAGGTACTGCAGTTTTGTGTAATACTCGTATGGTCTTTTGTTTTTAAAGTATATATTATGTTTATGTCAAAATTAACGGAGTATAACTATGCTGATTTATGTATGGACTTTATGTACCTTCACTCTCATTTTTTGGTCTAGATTGACTGGACTATATAGTTTTTGGAATATATTTATATAATAGTAGTTTATGCAACTATGTCATAAAATAGAGGGTATTAAAACATGAGTGTAGTTTTTGGAAACGAGCTGCAAGCGATTTTCAAAATAAGATTACTCGAGTGTTTTAATACCTAATTATATGCAGCATACACTACTTTATTTAATCTCATGACATTTTTGCTACTAAAGTTTTATCCAACAAAATATTATTCAAATTCGTATGTACGAAATAGCGCCAAAATGGAAAAGTCTTCTTCTTCTTCTTGTTTGTATGGCTTTGCGGAGTAACCACAATTTTGCCAATATCAGTGGAAAAAGTCTGTTATTGGTCTATTGGCTCGGAACCAGCGCGTTGCGCGCGTGTGTACTTAAATTGAATTGAAACCTCCTTGGTCGGGACACATTGTACTTTAATAATTTAAAACATGTTTTAAAGCATTGTTTTGTTAGGCGAACAATGGTTTAATTTTTTTTTTTTTCTTAGTGAAGTATGTAAATAAAATATGCCAATAAAAGTATGTATTTTATTTCATATTTTTTTTCTTTTTATTTATTTATTACACATTTAACATAATCTTTATTGTTTTGTACCATTAAACCAGACATAGTTTGTATTGGTACTCAGATTCGCAACGTACACTGCTTAATATTAAACTAAATATTATATTTATGGTTTCATATACAAAAATAGGGTATGCCCTTAGATTAACCATTGGTCTCGCTCTCGCTTCGACTAGATACCGCGCTATTTAAAAACAAAAGCTCCGTGAATGCGGCTACTCAATATTGTAGTGTGTGTAATGCATATTAGAATATTACCGAATGAGATTATATAAATAATTTATACTTATTATTATCGTTAACTTCACTGATCGTTTCCATATACCCACGGTATTGTGAACTTATTTTAAACCACCTTAAACAAACTAAGACATACAGTATGGTGTTAAATATCCATTCCAACTGTTCGTAGTCACGTAACGACGGGAGCGGTCTCGCAGACCCGCGTAATGACGAATATTATCACCTCGCGCGTGTCCGTCAGACCACCTGCTGAACTGAGCCTTCCTATTGACTTGAATTACTGGATATTACTGTGTTATCTAGCGATGTATAGTGTGAATCCGGTCCTAATGTTACGTGACGTATTTATTTCGTGTATCACTATGTATTCTAGTGAGTTTGACGTATATTTAACTTTTACTAGGCAAAACACTCACGTCAGGGATCGAATACGTCGACCCGGGTTTCGTCAAATGCTCATTTTAAGGGCAAGTGCGCAGCGGCGTCTGCGAGCTCCCAGTTGCCACGGATCATATTTAATAGATAGAAAATTTGTTTCGCAAATTCTGTATTTTTTATTTATTGATTCAGGTGTTACTTTGCATAGCTCCATATTGAATGAAATTATATTATTTGATATAGTTATGAAATTAAAAGAAATATACTTCATAAATATGATATTAAAAGATATTATTATGATATTAAAAGATATTATTATGATATTAAAAGAAATATTATTATAAAAACCAATGAAAATGTCACGAAATATTTCTTTTCATACTTATTTTTATTTTATACTTTATTTGTTTCTGCCGCGGTTTTGTTGTAGGACCGATGATAGAGCATAGTTCTGGAGGTGTTTTCAGTGCTGATTGTCATGGATTTCAATACTTAAGAGGATTGCATAGCTAGTACTTTCCATGCTAAAAGAGAAAACTCTTTTCTACGTCTTAACATTGTCCGATTTCGGTAATTTTTTTATGGAATCATGACATTGTTTACTATGCCCGTATGTTTTGATTTTTTCAGTTTTTTTAAGTTCTAAAAAAGGAAATTTATAGTACTTTGAAATACTGAAAAAATCAAAACGTACGGGCATAGTAAACAATGTCATGATTCCATAAAAAAAATCACTGAAATCGGACAATGTTAAGACGTAGAAAAGAGTTTTCTCTTTTAGCATGGAAAGTACTAGCTATGCAATCCTCTGAATATAGTATATAACTGCAAGTTATGGTTCTGGAGAAAATAGCATCTTGAGGGACTCCTTGCCTTGGTTTTAGTAACATCGCTGAAATACATACTAATATGATAAAAGTAAATATATAGTGCCACTCTAGCTGCTAAAATGCTTACGGCAGAGATGCAGTGGGCACCGCGCTCCCTCCCTCCTGCATTAAATATACATAGAAAGTATACAGAATAAGAAATACACATGCCACTCACTTAGTCTTAATTTAAAGACCTTTTTTTTAATTCAATATATTAGCAATGTTTGCATGATCTCTTTTTGTAGATTATTTTGATGGGACGGAATCTTGCGCAGTGCCAGGAGTACTTGAACCTTAACATCTACGGGCACTTCACTGCTCTCAAGATCCTCGTTATACCGTTATTGGAATGTAATTCGTTCAGTATTTTTTCTTACTAAAATGCCCTTGTGCACTATAGTGCTGTATAGTAAAACGATGAATCGGTATCAACGAAGATGATTTCTTGCACAAGAGGCATACTTACCACCCCTTGAGTGAACCCTAATGGACCTATATACCTATATTTACATTATGTAATACTATAAATAATGACTTGTAATATTATTTTTACCAATAAAATGATTGATTGATTGATTGATTGACCACATCCTACAAAAAAAAGTAAAGTTAAATTTCTCAACTTTGTACCTTCACAGAGTAAAATAGTAAAAATACAAATAGGTTCTTAAAAGATATAGAAAAAGACATCGATAATTAACAGTTCTCTATCTAATCTGAGTAGCATTATTATTCGTTACAATTATTTAAACCACTTCTCTTAAAATAATTTAATGCTTAAGGTAAATTCAAGAATGAATGAACTTGACAGACTTCCATTAAACACGAAATTAAGAGTTTATTTGCATTCTTAATCTGAAACTATCACTGCAAGCAAAGATAAAGTGAGCTTCTGCTACCATTCTTGTCTATTCGTCGCATTATTCAGAGGTAATCTGAGATACGACAAGATACGGAGAGATACGGCAAGACGTATCTAATCGCAGACGAGGGATTAAACTGAACTGAGAAAGCGCTCGAGCTGTGATTTCACAGTGAGACAGTTTTGCAGAAATGTATTGTATTTCGTACTACTTGTTTTACTCGTAAATTGAAAACGTTGACCTGCGGCCTTATTGTCTATCTTTACGGAGAATGGGAATGGGCTTCATTTTGACATTTGAATCCCATTCAGGGTGAAACCCTTCAAGCCTATTGGCTGGAACCATCAATAAAAATGAAGTGACATTTCATTCTTATTAATAAAGCTGCCGATATATTTTTAAAGATAATGCTCTACGAGTATATGTCACTGCTAATGAAATACGAGGTATCAAATTAAAGGAGACGACCGAGATTGTTCTAAACAATTTTATGAGTATAGAAAGTGTACCGCAGTCGTCTTCAAAGTGGGCTGTTTTGGTTATGAAGCCCAATGCAAGCACACTTAATATACCTGTCGAATTAAATTGTTATAGTTCGATGTGTATTAATAAACTCAACGTGATTTTCCATGACATATGGAATGATGTGAATACGTTGTTAGTATGTGAGATAAGGGAGACATACGAGCTAAAAACTCCCCTTCATACCTTAAAGCTTTCTTGACGAATATATGTCTTAACATGATTTAAACTTTCGTAAGTCTTACACATTTTAATGTTATTTTGACGGTTTAACTTACGCGGTACGTATAGTCGCATATCTCGACCTGTTTCGTGACCTAGTACTAGCGTGAACGCAGCCGGGTGCGCAAGTACTCCATGCAGAAGTAGCCCGGACGGTCACGAAACCGGTCGAGATATTTGACTATCCCTACCGCGTAAGTTAAACCGTCAAAATAACATTAATATATGTCTTGTCAAAACAATGAGGTGTCGAATTATGTTTTTTCGAAGTAAGTGACTTGTCGAAATTCAGAGTTACGCCCGTTTGTATTCCTGGAAAACTGCGGTAGAGTACAGTATTGCATCGGTTTGACTACGATGGCACAGTAGAGTAAAATCATGGCCTGAAATATAAATCTTTAGGATGTTAATACGTTTTTCTGCACCGGCTGTGCAGGAGAAGTAAGAGGAATTCAGCTCCAATGTGAAAGCCCACCCCGTCCGCTTTCTTACAGTCAGTAGAGATTACCATTAGTTTTATCTACGTTTAGATACAGATAGATAGAGGACACAGACGTACTCGATAGCTGTTCCTATTAGTGGAGCGAACGGAACTAATTACGAACAAGTCTTAATTAACGCAAGTCGATTCGCCCGGAGGTCGTTTCGGACGCGAAACGGCGGCCGTGCGTGCTCGTAATAACTCTGGAATTTTGTCATTTATATTGTCAGAACTGGAGAGCTTTTGCAATTTGTTAACAAGCTGATTGGAATCGAACTTGTTTCTGAAAAACAAGGAGATTCTCTAGCCGGCTCACTTTTTATGCAACTGTAGCAATTCACTTGTTCAGAACCCGAAACTAAACTAGCAAACTAAAATCTATTTAAAAAAAAATCTTATGATAGTTCTTATTATGTTCATGCTTAAGTACAAATTCGTATGACTCTTGCAAATAACAAAACATCAATTTGCCCTTTCTGTTGAATTGTGGGTATGTTTAGTACATATTTAATCGTCATGTAAGTTCGTGCTCTCTAAACTAGTTTAAACTGATGTAAAACTACCTACTATTGGATAGAATTATCATATTTTTAGAATTGTCATTCTAAGTGTTACACGAATGTGAATTTTATTGCAAACAGAATAAGAACTACCATAGTTTAGATAATTTTAGTTTAGTGTAAGCACAAGCAAATCACTACCGTTGCTTTTTATATTATTACACACCAAGTCAGTCTGAAACAAGGTCACGTGAAACAAGCAATTTTTTTAAGCTATGCACTATAATGGAAAAGAAGTGACTGCTTAAACAAATGATGTAAATAGCATGTTAAGAGTAGGTACGCAGTATAAACGCAGTAATATAGTGATTTCTTACTTTTCAATAATGGAAGTTTTATAACGTTGCTAATTTAAAACTTAATTTCAAAAACTGAGGAGGTTTTATGTTGCACTGTATTATATTTTTGTATGTTCACTGATTTGTCCGCCAATTGTTTGTCGTTTTTTGTTAGGTAGGGAATACTTCCAATTTGTTCCCATTGTCACCAAGTCAGGATCTGATGCAGGGAACCCGGGGAAATCGAGGGTAACTCTCAAATTATAGGTACTGATTACGTTTTTTATATATATTCTAAATCTGTTCAAGTATTTGCGTCTGATTATCATCATTGTCATAATGTGGATGAGCTGAAAATGTTTCACGTTAACTATTAGGAGTTAGTGGATACTCTAAAATGAATGTCGGTTTTTTAATTTTTCTAATTGCACTGGTTCATAATGCCGAGCGATTCCCAGCTGGTAAATTGTACAGTTCTATATTCACGCAAGGTGGAAGGAAAAAGATCGAGGGGTCGATCCTCCATGCGATGGTCAGACCAAATTCGTACCGTACTCAACACCACCGTATGTGAAGCCATTCACGCTGCCGAGAGTAGATCAACTTGGCGTGATGTGGTCTACCAAAAAATACTCCGTAGAGGTCACAACCCTCAGGATTGAGGATATACGACGCAAGGAGGACGATATTCATGCACATGGATGTTGTAAATTTTGGCTATAAAATACCATGAACTCACCCCCAATCACCAAAATATAACCTCAATTCACTGGTATGACGTAAGTTTTTATACTCTTCTGCCTAGCCCTCCAGCATTCTAATATTTCACAACGTTTAACAACCTATATCCCGCTGCAACTGCAGTTCGACTCTGGTTGACATTCGATACTTCCCCAAAGTTATTCCACTATTTTTAGAGATAAATTGGAATGTAATATCTATTTAAACAGTAAACATTAAACGAAACTGTATACAACTATGATTTAGTGTCGCACATATTATCTAAAGTTTGATCGATCGCTAACGTCAATAGTAACTGCAGCTGGACTGATTTTCAATAGCAAAATAAAAGAACGTGTAAAACTCACCGTTTAACTGCGGTTCGATTGTAATTTAGATAGTGGAATCGTACCCAGGGGTGTAAAGCCTGGTATGTAATACCTACTACAGAGATTTTAATAAAAACGTTTATTGAATGTAAATTTTAATAACACTATTCGTTCGTCCGGAAGTTTCACCGTATTACGAGTATTTATTTCTACAGTGAAGCAGTAATGTTTGCGATACTGTATTCAGACAAGACTTAACAGCTTAATGTGTCAGGGTTACGGGCGCAGTGCAGTTCGTCACTTGTAACAAAATACATTTATATAAGCAGAGGTTGCCACTATACACCAGGTTACAGAGAAAAAACTTACAGAATTTTGTATATTTTTGCGTCGAAATGTTAGTCGTATTCGTAAGTTTTAGTAATTCTTTCCTAGAGTTGATTATAGAGGAGCTTGAACAATAGACTTTACACACTTACTTGAATATGTGTCTTTTATAAATCGTACGTTGTAATTTCACCATCATAATAATAATCTAAGAGGTGCGCACAACGGAAATACATTGCACAACATACTCTTTTTTTGAAATATATAAAGAAAAGTACATTAACTTCTACTTTGGACTGTATTTAAGATGCTGCATCCTTTAACTTTTCTGAACAAGCCCAAGCTTTGGGATCGGTAACTAATCGAGCCGAGTTAATTAGTATTGTTGCATTAGAAGGCTGGTAATTTCTCTCATTATTTTTCATTAGTTTCAGAGACGGTTCCAGTCGGCAGCAACCAGATTATAGTACGTTTCAAAGGGCCCTCTATAATGCACTGTTTGGTTCTTGGTTTGAAATTAAGTACAGTGCAATAAAATATTCTTTAATCCGTTATCCATGATTTCAGTATAATAAATTTGACTACACTATCGATATGTATGCTATTATAAGTAGTGGTAGTATTCTTAAACCTTACAAAACTATAAGGTTGAGTATACATACAAGAAAGGTTAGGAACAGACAAATTTAAACTCTATTTCATAGAACTTTGATTTTTCTTTTGGTTATATAATTTCGCTTATAGTTCAGTTGGTATTTGGGTGCTTTAGTATGCTAGACCTTTACAACCTTTGATTATCATTCCATCAGTTCAGCAACTAACAATTATTTACTAGGTAGTAAGGACTTATGAAAAGTGTCAGCATTGTTTTGTTCCACCGCAGTGCCAGATATACTGTCTAGAAGCTAATTGTGTGTTGAGGTTCGAAGAACATTGTAGCAAATGTAATTGTTGAGCGAATGGGGCTAAAAAATAAGAATGTCTTGGGGTGATAAGTAAAGTGCAGTGCGTTACAAAACTTTAAAGTAACCACCAAGCAAACTGCAGCCACACATTGTTTATATTTGCACCTGCGTAGCGTACGGCGGCCAATACTCCAATGTGTGGATCAGGCTTTGGATGCAATGTTCACATTGTGTCCAATCACCGTCCAATGTGCAATACCGACAACGAGTCGGCCGTGTGATTCTGTAATGATTCGTCGACGATTTCACCGATATCAAATACTTTATGAGGTATCGCCCTTGTGAATAAGGTTCATGTTTTTCCAACGTTTCTTGTCATTTTGTCATTTATTTCACGGATGTTGTCAAAGATGTAACGATGTTTTCTCTTACAGAATCGCACGGTTTGTAAAACAAGTTTAAAGGCCAGGGGAATATAGGAAAGTCGGTCTTGGGCAGAATGCCGCGCGCGTCATACATTGGTATCTTATTCGTCGCAATTTGCGCTCCTGTTTGTACGTATTTCTTGAGTGTGTACCTAATTATTTTCGAAACGACGATGTCCTCGACTCAGTCGAATGAACATGTCTTGGAGTTTATTGAATTATACCAAGGAGAACTAGCGTTTTGGAATTCCATCAATAAATTCCACTACTATAGAAATGTTTTAATAGTTCCAATGTGTTTGTCTATTAGAATTAGAATTAGAATTATTTATTGACCTTATAACAGTGTTCGTTATACTAGGCACGTCATATAAAATTACATTTCTTAAACGATATCCTAAATCAGTATGTATGTGAATGTGAATCTCACCCATGACATTTATACCGTCCACTCTCAATAATAATTGATTTAATTGTATTGAGAATCTCAATGCAATTAAACATCTAACGTGTTATATACTTATTAATAGAAGCTACATACAATAAACGTCAAGACTACAGAGATTAAAATTCAAAATTAAAAAATAACTATTTCCAGTGTTCGGATACAAAGTTGGTATTGATGCCAATGTGGGGTGTAAAAGTATAGTTAAATTTTGGCCATTTAAAATTAGAGACAAGTTTGAACGCAAATGTAATATAATATGTGTAATATGCCAATATGTGGCCGCGGCATCAGGCTAACTACTTGCATGTCTTGATATTTGAATTTAATAAAAAGTAAGAAAGTTAAATTATACCTTTATACAGTTATTTTATTTTATTCTATATAATATGCAAATGTCTGGCTACAACTGAGCAATTTATTTGTATTGTCCAAAGCAGAACTATTACAATTCAGAACTAGAATGTTGAACTGAATATTAAATGCGCAAAAGCATTTCCCCGCAATCAAGCTCAGCTCGCTGCATAGTACAATGAATACAAAACGAAAGTTTCCAACTTGTCACAAAGCTCTACGCCGTAGAGGTGCTACGTCATAATTAACACTACGGCACTCGTTGTACACTGCTACAAGCCGTGAATGCTGTAGAATCTTAATTGCATATTCCCAGGATGCTTAATGTCGATTTGAGAAGAGATTTCATCATCTTCTTACCCTTATCCCTTTGTTCAAACGATTTTTTAGGCTTTCGCTAGTCTTATAGATTGAAATTAAAGAATTATAAACTGATAAAATGCGATTTTATCCGTTTAAAATTCTTTAATTTCAAAAGGCCTTTTGCTAACCAAACCTGCGCGCATTGTAACGTTTTGGTGTCTGTTATATTGCCGGCTTCCTGCACGACTCCAAAAGTTCATCTACTACCTTTAGATAGAACATAACGCTAAGATAAGTTATCAGGCCTGTCTCTAAGGGTAAGTATTGTTATTGGTCCTTACATATAAAATTGACATTATAAGGAAAAACAAAAACAAACAAACGAAATAAATTATATATGTTATCATCAAGAAGGCAAGAATTAACTTTAGAAACAGGATATTTACTATGTCGAATTACTAGAAAGACGGAGAGTACGAACGATATTTATTGTGAGCTCTCGATATTTCCGCACAGTTGCATGCGCCATGTTCACGAGTAAACTGAAGTATCTGCGGGTAGGTGTTGTTATGAGCAGACGAAGCGGTCTACCCTGTTCCGCACACGTTATTGCGTTCTGTTATATTACTAATAACACAATAGTCACTCGGAACTCGTTCTGGGTCTCGACACACATAACTCACTGTGCAACTGTACCGAAATATAAAGAGCTCACTATACATGTTATATAGTCAATTATTATCAACTGTTGTTATAAACGTAGCGCACAGGATTAAGGGCAAATTTCATGAGAAACCTGGCACTGAACGGTACTGAAGGGTGAGTGACACCTTTGATCTATCGATTATGCTATGGTAAGCAAACGTAAATGGGTGATTCGATTTTGAGATTATGTTTGTACAACTAAATTGAGTTATTTGACAAAGAGGATTATAGATAAATAACAATGTTATGCATTAATTGTTTTACGTTTAATAATAATTCTAATTTCAGAAATCAAATATCAAATTGGAGTCAGGTAAAGTTTATGGACTGAATCGAATCATTATTTTGTGGCTGGTGCTTTATGTAGTCCTTATATAGGTTGTTTGGTAGAGGGACCGACAAACCAAATGAGCGTGTTCGGGGGACCACTTGGAGAATACAAGTTGGCCAAAAAAAATCCCCGGCCCCCAATATGTTTAACTTTTTTTTTGTGATTTTTCCCTTTTTCTCCGAAATTGTACCTATTTACCACCATAACATTTGTAAAAATTGTAAAAACTAAAAACATCCGGTCTAAAACATACTTTACAAATGTTATGGTGGTAAATAGGTACGATATTGGAGAAAACGAGAAAATTCACAAAAAAAGTTTAAAAAAATTGGGGTGTCGGGGATTTTTTTGTTGGGAAGTTTCAGCAAATTTGGTTGAAAGTTGGGACCTGTACAGGAGGATTAACATACAACCTAACAAACATACGGACAGATGAAAGTCAATTTGGCCAAATACAGCAGAGACGCTTCGTTCGCGCGATCAATTATTGTCTAACTCATTTCCAAAACGGTTCGATCAATTTTGGGGAGACTTTCATTGGCAGATAGCTGATATGGATACGGAGTAACTCAGGCTATCATCAGGGTTCAGTCATCATGCGTTTGAAACAGTTGGACACAGCTACTAAAACAAAGCGCGAGAAATTCACCGTCTAGGTCTTTAAATCATAAAGAACGATCAGACATTACCTTCGAACTATTAGCCTTAGTTTGAAGGAACATTATACAGGGTGTTTGGTAGAGGGACCGACAAACAAAATGAGCGTGTTCGGGGGACCACTTGGAGAATACAAGTTGGCCAATAAAATCCTCGACACCCCAATTTTTTTAACCTTTTTTTGTGAATTTTCTCGTTTTCTCCAATATTGTACCTATTTACCACCATAACAAAAAAAGTTAAACATATTGGGGGGTCGGGGATTTTTTTTGGCCAACTTGTATTCTCCAAGTGGTCCCCCGAACACGCTCATTTGGTTTATCGGTCCCTCTACCAAACATCCTGTATAATGTTCCTTCAAACTAAGGCTAATAGTTCGAAGGAAATGTCGCATCGTTCTTTATGATTTAAAGACCTAGACGGTGAATTTCTCGCGCTTTGTTTTAGTAGCTGTGTCCAACTGTTTCAACCGCATGATGACTGAACCCTGATGATAGCCTGAGTTACTCCGTATCCATATCAGCTATCTGCCAATGAAAGTCTCCCCAAAATTGATCGAACCGTTTTGGAAATGAGTTAGACAATAATTGATCGCGCGAACGAAGCGTCTCTGCTGTATTGGGCCAAATTGACTTTCATCTGTCCGTATGTTTGTTAAGTTGTATGTTAATCCTCCTGTACAGGTCCCAATTTTCAACCAAATTTGCTGAAACTTGGTATGCATGTTCTACTATTCAATATATTTTATTCGTTGACGATTTTTGCGAAGGGGGTATTTTTTCCTAAAAAACAACGTCTGTTGCGGCGTTATTTAAAGACCGATTTTGATGAATTCTGGTACACACATTAGATCTCTGATTTAACAGAGCAATTTCGAATATGAGCATAACTGGTCAAGTGGTTGCCAAGATAATAGGTTGTTAAGTTTAAAAACTGGACGATTATGGTAATATTCGGCAAAAACATTTGGAAAACATGTTTTGAAAAATCGATCAAAATTGCCGCTGAAAATACTATGCTCGCGTGGTCTACTGATTGCGGAACTAGTTAATTTTTCTTTTATTTCCTATATATTATGTACCTTACATAATTCATAGGCATGTAGTTAAAACTGTAAGCTTGGCATTACAAACAGACACTGCAATTTTATTTATTTGTGTACATACCTGGTCCGCTAGGTCTTAAAGAACATACACGTTTGACCTGTTTCAAGGGTTTGCCATACAGCGGTGGTAGCATAAACAATTAGCGAAAAAGTATTTGTATCGTAAGCGGCAACGCGTCACGCTTCGGCGTACAAACTGTGAGTTATCTGTGCCACTGTTGCCCTAGATACATGTCAGTTTGTACTATTTCACCTTAACGACACGTAACATTACACGCAGTTATTCGTGCTACGCCCACAAATGTCATGTGTATTTTTCGTGTAAAATCAAAGATCTTAATAATCTTAAACGTGGTCAACTAACCTACTTTTAGACAAAATAGATACGATCTAGATTCACAGCCCCATTCTATCTTCACCGCGTAAGTACGTCACAGAAACTAATTACAGCCAACTATAGCTTTGAATTAAATTTGGAATTAGCAATGAAACCTGCACTGGAGTGAATTCAAATTGGAGAAAGTTTACCGCAGAGCGTGCGCTCGAAGTGCCACCTATAGTGCCGCGGTCAAACTTCTGATATGGAATAATGCACAAGATTACTACTGGCTACTACTAATAGTGTATGTTTATATAACTTTATTAAAGTTGAATATACACACCCCCGCACTAGTGTGTCACAGGATTCATAGATACATAATATATACATTATAACTAGTTACCGTGCCAGTGGCTTCGCTCACTTGAGATTGGTATAGTGGGGGAAGTGCCATGGAATCTCGAGGTTCGATACCCGGGTCGGACATTTATTGGGTCTGACAAAAAAAATTATCAATAGCAATCTGGAGTGCTGGAAGAGTGTCCCGTAGATGGCAATACGCTCGCCCCCTATTAAAAAGGACCAAAAACATATCTTTGGCGAAACGTTGGTATTTACAACACTGCCTACCCCTTCGTAGCTATATAGGCATGACAATGTTTTGCGTTTCATTTACGTTAAAGTTTATTTTAACCATGATTTTTAGTGAATCGCAACAGGTTTGTTTTGCCTTCTAAAATTCTGAGCAAGTAATATTACAAAACAGGCTGTTTTAACACAAACTAAATTTATATGGGTATCAAATAGTTTTACTGATTCATATTAAAAAAGAAAAATAAACATGGACCTCACTACTACCAGACAATAGGAAGCATTGTTTTAAACTGTGTTCTATTTAAAGCTAGCGTAAGCGTAAAACAAATTATTGCATTACGTTAACCAATGTATATTATTGTGTAAGCCTTATTTGTATACTAGCTGCTCTCCGCGTTTTCACCCGCGCCGTGATGGATGATGATAAATCGTATATATTCTATTAAATAAAAATATAAATAAAAAAATTAAAATATATAGCCTATGTTACTCCCCGAGTTTCGTGCTTTTGGAACGCGGCGGTAGAGTCTTTAACATACATACATTATAATGACAAATTGACGTTCATAAGTGCGTCTTTGATGCCTAAATTGAATAAATTATTTTGACTTTGACTTTACTCAGGGTGAATGTAGCTTTCCAATGGCGAAATAATTTTTGAAATCGGTCCAGTACTTTTTGAGCCAATTCGTTACAAATATACTTACATACAAATCTTTCCTCTTTATAATATTATAGTATATACTATATAGTATAAGTATAGATAATTGATATTTATTAGCTCAGAAATATACCCAGTCACTGTTTTTTTGTTTCACAATTTTGTTTGTAATGACTAATTAATCATATGATTGTAATAGTATATTATGATACAAGTAAGTAGAGCTCACGAGTTTCATACGACGTTTTTCAACACATTTGCGAGGAAAAAGCAAACTATATTGTTTTTACCACACAGCAGCAAATACGATAAAAACAAAATATGAAAATTATAGGAAATGGTGCGCACGTTTTTTTTTACTTGCCAAATGCAAAGTGATTGAACATACAGCCTTTACTTATTCCAAAAATGTATATGGATTTTCATCGTCCTCGCTGTTGTTACTAAATAAAATAACTGTGTCACCCAGTTAAATTAAAAATGCTCTGTTTGCTCGCTTATAGCTTTTGGTATGGTACTAATTTAACTTCGTATTTACTTCTATTGTGCACTAAGTTATAATTGTATTATGCACGCGTGTGTTGTAGCTCGGTTTATGGCCCTAAAAGTAATGATATATGTAATAAGGCTCACTTAAGATGCAAGTGTGTTGAAAAAATAGAAAAAAATTACACAATGTTAACTGTATTTAACTAACCGTAACTGATTACAGGAAAACGCGCCCTAAGTACATATAAAATTATATGATAAAACTGTTACAAACAACAGTTTTGTCATATATGTTAACAAAAAATAGCGAGTTGTAAACAAAACAATCCGTTTCTGGATATAGAAACCCGGGGTTCGTTTTAATCCTGGGGATGAACTACTTTCATCCCAAATTTCCATCCGTTATGCGACAAATGACGCATATCTGTGCAGCGTTGTGTCCTTCCAGTTTCATCAACTATTCCGTTGTACAACATCCTTTGTGCGACAGGGTGAACAATTTAGTTCTTACTCAGCCACTACACCGCAACAGTCACTAACGCAATATTTCCAAAGTATTCGTTTTAAAGTGCGCGATATAAATCCTCTAACTATCTACTGCCATAACATCAATATCTCAGTAGTGGTCAATAAATCCACTTCAAAGTTTAATCGAACTGGGAATCGAGCTTTGAGATTCGTAGTTATCAAGCCACTGCACAAGCTGGTTTGCGTTCTAGCCCAATTTTGCTATCTAGACTTTTCATTGCATATAAAGTTCGTCTACTACTATTTAATGGCTGCCTTATACATATATTTTATTAGTATTTATTTCTGATTTTTTGCATCCTTGTTTTCATCTGACAATATACAATCTCTGTGCCAAGTTCCATCAAAATCGGTTCAGAAACTTAAGCGTGAAAGAATCTAACCAACAAACACACTTTAGTAATCAAATATACAATTTCAAACTATATTTCACTGAAAATTATCTTTTTTTTAATTTTTTTTTTTTTAATTTTTATATTTATAGTTTTTAATTTTTAATTTTTAATTATTTTTTTTATATCTATAATTTTTATATATTTATATTTTATATATATTTTTAATTTTTATGTTTTATATTTTTACATTATATATATTTTTATATATATATATATATATTTTTTTTTATATCTATAGCGGCATAGCTTTTTTTCTGTGCTCTTAATAAAATGTTTAAACAACTAAACATCTACTTGAATACAAGTTACATCAAGCAAAGTATCAACGACTTCTTTATCACTGGTGTTCAGTATAGTTCAGTTGGTATTTGGGTGCTTTAGTATGCTGACCTTTACAGCCTTTGATTATCATTCCATCAGTTCAGCAACTAACAATTATTTACTAGGTAGTAAGGACTTATGAAAAGAGTCAGCTTTGTTTTGTTCCACCGCAGTGCCAGATATACTGTCTAGAAGCTAATTGTGTGTTGAGGTTCGAAGAACATTGTAGCAAATGTAATTGTTGAGTGAATGGGGCTAAAGAATAAGAATGTCTTGGGGTGATAAGTAAAGTGCAGTGCGTTACAAATCTTTAACGTAACCACCAAGCAAACTGCAGCCACACATTGTTTATATTTGCACCTGCGTAGCGTACGGCGGCCAATACTCCAATGTGTGGATCAGGCTTTGGATGCAATGTTCACATTGTGTCCAGTCACCGTCCAATGTCCAATACCGACGCACAACGAATCGGCCGTGTGATTCTGTAACGATTCGTCGACGATTTCACCGATATCAAATACTTTATGAGGTATCGCCCTTGTGAATAAGGTTCATGTTTTTCCAACGTTTCTTGTCATCTTGTCATTTATTTCACGGATATTGTCAAAGATGTAACGATGTTTTCTCTTACAGAATCGCACGGTTTGTAAAACAAGTTCAAAGGCCAGGGGAATATAGGAAAGTCGGTCTTGGGCAGAATGCCGCGCGCGTCATACATTGGTATCTTATTCGTCGCGATTTGCGCTCCTGTTTGTACGTGTTTCTTGAGTGTGTACCTAATTATTTTCGAAACGACGATGTCCTCGACTCAGTCGAATGAACATGTCTTGGAGTTTATTGAATTATACCAAGGAGAACTAGCGTTTTCGAATTCCATCAATAAATTCCACTACTATAGAAATGTTTTAATAGTTCCAATGTGTTTGTCTATGAGAATTAGAATTAGAATTAGAATTATTTATTGACCTTATAACAGTGTTCGTTATACTAGGCACGTCATATACAATTACATTTCTTAAACGATATCCTAAATCAGTATGTATGTGAATGTGAATCTCACCCATGACATTTATACCGTCCACTCTCAATAATAATTGATTTAATTGTATTGAGAATCTCAATGCAATTAAACATCTAACGTGTTATATACTTATTAATAGAAGCTATATACAATAAATGTCAAGACTACAGAGATTAAAATTCGAAATTAAAAAATAACTATTTCCAGTGTTTGGATACAAAGTTGGTATTGATGCTAATGTGGGGTGTAAAAGTATAGTTAAATTTTGGCCATTTAAAATTAGAGACAAGTTTGAACGCAAATGTAATATAATATGTGTATTATGCCAATATGTGACAAATTACTTGCATGTCTTGACATTTGAATTTAATAAAAAGTAAGAAAGTTATATATAATTATACCTTTATACAGTTATTTTATTTTATTCTATATAATATGCAAATGTCTGGCTACAACTGAGCAATTTATTTGTATTGTCCAAAGCAGAACTATTACAATTCAGAACTAGAATGTTGAACTGAATATTAAATGCGCAAAAGCATTTCCCCGCAATCAAGCTCAGCTCGCTGCTTAGTACAATGAATACAAAACGAAAGTTTCCAACTTGTCACAAAGCTCTACGCCGTAGAGGTGCTACGTCATAATTAACACTACGGCACTCGTAGTACACTGCTACAAGCCGTGGATGCTGTAGAATCTTAATAGCATATTCCCAGGATGCTTAATCTCGAATCTTGAGAAGAGATTTATTTCATCATCTTCTTACCCTTATCCCTTTGTTCTGACAATTTTTTAGGCTTTCGCTAGTCTTATAGATTAAAATTAAAAAATTATAAACTGATAAAATGCGATTTAATCCGTTTAAAGTTCTTTAATTTCAAAAGGCCTTTCGCTAACGGAACCTGCGCGCGTCGTAACGTTTTGGTGTCTGTTATATGGCCGGCTTCCTGCACGACTCCAAAAGTTCATCTACTACCTTTAGATAGAACATAACGCTAAGATAAGTTATCAGGCCTGTCTCTAAGGGTAAGTATTGTTATTGGTCCTTACATATAAAATTGACATTATAAGGAAAAACTAAAACAAACAAACAAAATAAATTATATATTTTATCATCAAGAAGGCAAGAATTAACTTTAGAAACAGGATATTTACTATGTCGAATTACTAGAAAGACGGAGAGTACTAACGATATTTATTGTGAGCTCTCGATATTTCCGCACAGTTGCATGCGCCATGTTCACGAGTAAACTGAAGTATCTGCGGGTAGGTGTTGTTATGAGCAGACGAAGCGGTCTACCCTGTTCCGCACACGTTCTTGCGTTCTGTTATATTACTAATAACACAATAGTCACTCGGAACTCGTTCTGGGTCTCGACACACATAACTCACTGTGCAACTGTACCGAAATATAAAGAGCTCACTATACATGTTATATAGTCAATTATTATCAACTGTTGTTATAAACGTAGCGCACAGGATTAAGGGCAAATTGCATGAGAAACCTGGCACTGAACGGTACTGAAGGGTGAGTGACACCTTTGATCTATCGATTATGCTATGGTAAGCAAACGTAAATGGGTGATTCGATTTTGAGATTATGTTTGTACAACTAAATTGAGTTATTTGACAAAGAGGATTATAGATAAATAACAATGTTATGCATTAATTGTTTTACGTTTAATAATAATTCTAATTTCAGAAATCAAATATCAAATTGGAGTCAGGTAAAGTTTATGGACTGAATCGAATCATTATTTTGTGGCTGGTGCTTTATGTAGTCCTTATATAGGTTGTTTGGTAGAGGGACCGACAAACCAAATGAGCGTGTTCGGGGGACCACTTGGAGAATACAAGTTGGCCAAAAAAAATCCCCGGCCCCCAATATGTTTAACTTTTTTTTGTGATTTTTCCCTTTTTCTCCGAAATTGTACCTATTTACCACCATAACATTTGTAAGATTTGTAAAAACTAAAAACATCCGGTCTAAAACATACTTTACAAATGTTATGGTGGTAAATAGGTACAATATTGGAGAAAACGAGAAAATTCACAAAAAAAGTTTAAAAAAATTGGGGTGTCGGGGATTTTTTTGTTGGGAAGTTTCAGCAAATTTGGTTGAAAGTTGGGACCTGTACAGGAGGATTAACATACAACCTAACAAACATACGGACAGATGAAAGTCAATTTGGCCAAATACAGCAGAGACGCTTCGTTCGCGCGATCAATTATTGTCTAACTCATTTCCAAAACGGTTCGATCAATTTTGGGGAGACTTTCATTGGCAGATAGCTGATATGGATACGGAGTAACTCAGGCTATCATCAGGGTTCAGTCATCATGCGTTTGAAACAGTTGGACACAGCTACTAAAACAAAGCGCGAGAAATTCACCGTCTAGGTCTTTAAATCATAAAGAACGATCAGACATTACCTTCGAACTATTAGCCTTAGTTTGAAGGAACATTATACAGGGTGTTTGGTAGAGGGACCGACAAACAAAATGAGCGTGTTCGGGGGACCACTTGGAGAATACAAGTTGGCCAAAAAAATCCACGACACCCCAATTTTTTTAACCTTTTTTTGTGAATTTTCTCGTTTTCTCCAATATTGTACCTCTTTACCACCATAACAAAAAAAGTTAAACATATTGGGGGGTCGGGGATTTTTTTTGGCCAACTTGTATTCTCCAAGTGGTCCCCCGAACACGCTCATTTGGTTTGTCGGTCCCTCTACCAAACATCCTGTATAATGTTCCTTCAAACTAAGGCTAATAGTTCGAAGGAAATGTCGCATCGTTCTTTATGATTTAAAGACCTAGACGGTGAATTTCTCGCGCTTTGTTTTAGTAGCTGTGTTCAACTGTTTCAACCGCATGATGACTGAACCCTGATGATAGCCTGAGTTACTCCGTATCCATATCAGCTATCTGCCAATGAAAGTCTCCCCAAAATTGATCGAACCGTTTTGGAAATGAGTTAGACAATAATTGATCGCGCGAACGAAGCGTCTCTGCTGTATTTGGCCAAATTGACTTTCATCTGTCCGTATGTTTGTTAGGTTGTATGTTAATCCTCCTGTACAGGTCCCAATTTTCAACCAAATATGCTGAAACTCGGTATGCATGTTCTACTATTCAATATATTTTTTTCGTTGACAATTTCTGCGTAGGGGGTATTTTTTCCTAAAAAAGGAGACGTCTGTTGCGGCGCTATTTAAAGACCGATTTTGATGAATTCTGGTACACACATTAGATGTCTGATTTTATAGAGCAATTTCGAATATGAGCATAACTGATCAAGTGGTTGCCAAGATAATAGGTTGTTAAGTTTAAAAACTGGACGATTATGGTAATATAAGGCAAAAACATTTGGAAAACAAGTTTTGAAAAATTGATCAAAATTGCAGCTGAAAATACTATGGTCGCGAGGTCTACTGATTGCGGAACTAGTAATTTTTTTTTTACTTCCCATATATTATGTACCTTACATAATTCATAGGCATGTAGTATAAACTGTAAGCGTGGCATTACAAACAGAAACTGCAGTTTTATTTATTTGTTTACATACCTGGTCCGCTAGGTCATAAAGAACAGGTCATACGTGATGACCTGTTTCAAGGGTTTACCATACAGCGGCCGTAGCATAAACAATTAGCGAAAAAGTATTTGTACGAGTTTCGTAAACGTCAACGCGTCACGCTTCGGCGTAAAAACTGTGAGTTATCTGTGCCACAGTTGCCCTAGATACATGTCAGTTTGTACTATTTCACCTAAACGACACGTAAAATTACACGCAGTTATTCGTGCTAGGCCCACAGATGTCATGTGTATTTTTCGTGTAAAATCAAAGATCTTAATAATCTTAAACGCGGTCAACTAACCTAATTTTAGACAAAATAGATTCGATCTAGATTCACAACCCCATTCTATCTTCACCGCGTAAGTACGTCACAGAAACTAATTACAGCCAACTATAGCTTTGAATTAAATTTGGAATTAGCAATGAAACCTGCACTGGAGTGAATTCAAATTGGAGAAAGTTTACCGCAGAGCGTGCGCTCGAAGTGCCACCTATAGTGCCGCGGTCAAACTTCTGATATGGAATAATGCACAAGATTACTACTGGCTACTACTAATAGTGTATGTTTATATAACTTTATTAAAGTTGAATATACACACCCCCGCACTAGTGTGTCACAGGATTCATAGATACATAATATATACATTATAACTAGTTACCGTGCCAGTGGCTTCGCTCACTTGAGATTGGTATAGTGGGGGAAGTGCCATGGAATCTCGAGGTTCGATACCCGGGTCGGACATTTATTGGGTCTGACAAAAAAAATTATCAATAGCAATCTGGAGTGCTGGAAGAGTGTCCCGTAGATGGCAATACGCTCGCCCCCTATTAAAAAGGACCAAAAACATATCTTTGGCGAAACGTTGGTATTTACAACACTGCCTACCCCTTCGTAGCTATATAGGCATGACAATGTTTTGCGTTTCATTTACGTTAAAGTTTATTTTAACCATGATTTTTAGTGAATCGCAACAGGTTTGTTTTGCCTTCTAAAATTCTGAGCAAGTAATATTACAAAACAGGCTGTTTTAACACAAACTAAATTTATATGGGTATCAAATAGTTTTACTGATTCATATTAAAAAAGAAAAATAAACATGGACCTCACTACTACCAGATAATAGGAAGCATTGTTTTAAACTGTGTTCTATTTAAAGCTAGCGTAAGCGTAAAACAAATTATTGCATTACGTTAACCAATGTATATTATTGTGTAAGCCTTATTTGTATACTAGCTGCTCTCCGCGGTTTCACCCGCGCCGTGATGGATGATGATAAATCGTATATATTCTATTAAATAAAAATATAAATAAAAAAATTAAAATATATAGCCTATGTTACTCCCCGAGTTTCGTGCTTTTGGAACGCGGCGGTAGAGTCTTTAACATACATACATTATAATGACAAATTGACGTTCATAAGTGTGTCTTTGATGCCTAAATTGAATAAATTATTTTGACTTTGACTTTACTCAGGGTGAATGAATGTAGCTTTCCAACGGCGAAATAATTTTTGAAATCGGTCCAGTACTTTTTGAGCCAATTCGTTACAAATATACTTACATACAAATCTTTCCTCTTTATAATATTATAGTATATACTATAAGTATAGATAATTGATATTTATTAGCTCAGAAATATACGCAGTCACTGTTTTTTTGTTTCATAATTTTGTTTGTAATGACTAATTAATCATATGATTGTAATAGTATATTATGATACAAGTAAGTAGAGCTCACGAGTTTCATACGACGTTTTTCAACACATTTGCGAGGAAAAAGCAAACTATATTGTTTTTACTACACAGCTGCAAATACGATAAAAACAAAATATGAAAATTATAGGAAATGGTGCGCACGTTTTTTTTTACTCGCCAAATGCAAAGTGATTGAACATACAGCATTTACTTATTCCAAAAATGTATATGGATTTTCATCGTCCTCGCTGTTGTAAAATAATATATAAAATAACTGTGTCACCCGGTTAAATTGAAAATGCTCTGTTTGCTCGCTTATAGCTTTTGGTATGGTA
This sequence comes from Selenia dentaria, assembly GCA_917880725.1. NCBI lineage: Eukaryota > Metazoa > Arthropoda > Insecta > Lepidoptera > Geometridae > Selenia > Selenia dentaria. The sequence goes on from OU862886.1 coordinate 35,727,148, forward strand.
CTAATTTAACTTCGTATTTACTTCTATTGTGCACTAAGTTATAATTGTATTATGCAAGTGTGTTGAAAAAATAGAAAAAAATTACACAATGTTAACACTATTTAACTAACCGTAACTGATAACAGGAAAACGCGCCCTAAGTACATATAAAATTATATGATAAAACTGTTACAAACAACAGTTTTGTCATATATGTTAACAAAAAATAGCGAGTTGTAAACAAAACAATCCGTTTCTGGATATAGAAACCCGGGGTTCGTTTTAATCCTGGGGATGAACTACTTTCATCCCAAATTTCCATCCGTTATGCGACAAATGACGCATATCTGTGCCACGTTGTGTCCTTCCAGTTTCATCAACTATTCCGTTGTACAACATCCTTTGTGCGACAGGGTAAACAATTTAGTTCTTACTCAGCCACTACACCGCAACAGTCACTAACGCAATATTTCCAAAGTATTCGTTTTAAAGTGCGCGATATAAATCCTCTAACTATCTACTGCCATAACATCAATATCTCAGTAGTGGTCAATAAATCCAATTCAAAGTTTAATCGAACTGGGAATCGAGCTTTGAGATTCGTAGTTATCAAGCCACTGCACAAGCTGGTTTGCGTTCTAGCCCAATTTTGCTATCTAGACTTTTCATTGCATATAAATTTCGTCTACTACTATTTAATCGCTGCCTTATACATATATTTTATTAGTATTTATTTCTGATTTTTTGCATCCTTGTATTCATCTGACAATATACAATCTCTGTGCCAAGTTCCATCAAAATCGGTTCAGAAACTTAAGCGTGAAAGAATCTAACCAACAAACACACTTTAGTAATCAAATATACAATTTCAAACTATATTTCACTGAAAATTATCTTTTTTTTATTTTTTTAATTTTTTTTTTAATTTTTATATTTATAGTTTTTAATTTTTAATTTTTTTTTTATATCTATAATTTTTATATATTTATATTTTATATATATTTTGAATTTTTATGTTTTATATTTTTACATTATATATATTTTTATATATATATTTTTTTTTTTTTATATCTATAGCGGCATAGCTTTTTTTCTGTGCTCTTAATAAAATGTTTAAACAACTAAACATCTACTTGAATACAAGTTACATCAAGCAAAGTATCAACGACTTCTTTATCACTGGTGTTCAGTATAGTTCAGTTGGTATTTGGGTGCTTTAGTATGCTGACCTTTACAGCCTTTGATTATCATTCCATCAGTTCAGCAACTAACAATTATTTACTAGGTAGTAAGGACTTATGAAAAGAGTCAGCTTTGTTTTGTTCCACCGCAGTGCCAGATATACTGTCTAGAAGCTAATTGTGTGTTGAGGTTCGAAGAACATTGTAGCAAATGTAATTGTTGAGTGAATGGGGCTAAAGAATAAGAACGTCTTGGGGTGATAAGTAAAGTGCAGTGCGTTACAAATCTTTAACGTAACCACCAAGCAAACTGCAGCCACACATTGTTTATATTTGCACCTGCGTAGCGTACGGCGGCCAATACTCCAATGTGTGGATCAGGCTTTGGATGCAATGTTCACATTGTGTCCAGTCACCGTCCAATGTCCAATACCGACGCACAACGAATCAGCCGTGTGATTCTGTAATGATTCGTCGATGATTTCACCGATATCAAATACTTTATGAGGTATCACCCTTATGAATAAGGTTCATGTTTTTCCAACGTTTCTTGTCATCTTGTCATTTATTTCACGGATGTTGTCAAAGATGCAACGATGTTTTCTCTTACAGAATCGCACGGTTTGTAAAACAAGTTCAAAGGCCAGGGGAATAAAGGAAAGTGCGCACGGGCATCTTGGGCAGAATGCCACGCGTGTCATACATTGGTCTCTTATTCGTCGCGATTTGCGCTCCTGTTTGTACGTGTTTCTTGAGTGTGTACCTAATTATTTTCAAAACGACGATGTCCTCGACTCAGTCGAATGAACATGTCTTGGAGTTTATTGAATTATACCAAGGAGAACTAGCGTTTTGGAATTCCATCAATAAATTCCACTACAATAGAAATGTTTTAATAGTTCCAATGTGTTTGTCTATTAGAATTAGAATTAGAATTAGAATTATTTATTGACCTTATAACAGTGTTCGTTATACTAGGCACGTCATATAAAATTACATTTCTTAAACGATATCCTAAATCAGTATGTATGTGAATGTGAATCTCACCCATGACATTTATACCGTCCACTCTCAATAATAATTGATTTAATTGTATTGAGAATCTCAATGCAATTAAACATCTAACGTGTTATATACTTATTAATAGAAGCTACATACAATAAACGTCAAGACTACAGAGATTAAAATTCAAAATTAAAAAATAACAATATCCAGTGTTCGGATACAAAGTTGGTATTGATGCCAATGTGGGGTGTAAAAGTATAGTTAAATTTTGGCCATTTAAAATTAGAGACAAGTTTGAACGCAAATGTAATATAATATGTGTAATATGCCAATATGTGGCCGCGGCATCAGGCTAACTACTTGCATGTCTTGATATTTGAATTTAATAAAAAGTAAGAAAGTTATATATAATTATACCTTTATACAGTTATTTTATTTTATTCTATATAATATGCAAATGTCTGGCTACAACTGAGCAATTTATTTGTATTGTCCAAAGCAGAACTATTACAATTCAGAACTAGAATGTTGAACTGAATATTAAATGCGCAAAAGCATTTCCCCGCAATCAAGCTCAGCTCGCTGCTTAGTACAATGAATACAAAACGAAAGTTTCCAACTTGTCACAAAGCTCTACGCCGTAGAGGTGCTACGTCATAATTAACACTACGGCACTCGTTGTACACTGCTACAAGCCGTGAATGCTGTAGAATCTTAATTGCATATTCCCAGGATGCTTAATCTCGATTTGAGAAGAGATTTCATCATCTTCTTACCCTTATCCCTTTGTTCAAACGATTTTTTAGGCTTTCGCTAGTCTTATAGATTGAAATTAAAGAATTATAAACTGATAAAATGCGATTTTATCCGTTTAAAATTCTTTAATTTCAAAAGGCCTTTCGCTAACCAAACCTGCGCGCATTGTAACGTTTTGGTGTCTGTTATATTGCCGGCTTCCTGCACGACTCCAAAAGTTCATCTACTACCTTTAGATAGAACATAACGCTAAGATAAGTTATCAGGCCTGTCTCTAAGGGTAAGTATTGTTATTGGTCCTTACATATAAAATTGACATTATAAGGAAAAACAAAAACAAACAAACGAAATAAATTATATATTTTATCATCAAGAAGGCAAGAATTAACTTTAGAAACGGGATATTTACCATGTCGCATTACTAGAAAGACGGAGAGTACTAACGATTTTTATTGCGAGCTCTCGATATTTCGGCACAGTTGCATGCGCCGTGTTCACGAGTAAACTGAAGTATCTGCGGGTAGGTGTTGTTATGTGCAGACGAAACGGTCTACTCTCTTCCGCACACGTTCTTGCGTTCTGTTATATTTCTAATTACACAATAGTCACTCGGAACTCGTTCTGGGTCTCGACACACATAACTCACTGTGCAACTGTACCGAAATATAAAGAGCTCACTATAAATACAATAAATGTTATATAGTCAATTATTATCAACTGTTGTTATAAACGTAGCGCACAGAATTAAGGGCAAATTTCATGAGAAACCTGGCACTGAACGGTACTGAAGGGTGAGTGACACCTTTGATCTATCGATTATGCTATGGTAAGCAAACGTAAATGGGTGATTCGATTTTGAGATTATGTTTGCACAACTAAATTGAGTTATTTGACAAAGAGGATTATATATAAATAACAATGTTATGCATTAATTGTTTTACGTTTAATAATAATTCTAATTTCAGAAATCAATTATCAAATTGGAGTCAGGTAAAGTTTATGGACTGAATCGAATCATTATTATGTGGCTGGTGCTTTATGTAGTCCTTATATAGGGTGTTTGGTAGAGGGACCGACAAACCAAATTTAACTGTTTTTTTTTGTGATTTTACCTTTTTCTCCGAAATTGTACCTATTTACTACCATAACATTTGTAAAATTTGTAAAAACTAAAAACATCCGGTCTAAAACATACTTTGCAAATGTTATGGTGGTAAATAGGTACAATATTGGAGAAAACGAGAAAATTCACAAAAAAACAGTTTAAAAAAATTGGGGTGTCGGGGATTTTTTTTGGCCAACTTGTATTCTCCAAGTGGGCCCCGAGCACGCTCATTTGGTTTGTCGGTCCCTCTACCAAACACCCTGTATAATGTTCCTTTAAACTAAGGCTAATAGTTCGAAGGAAATGTCGCATCGTTCTTTATGATTTAAAGACCTAGACGGTGTATTTCTCGCGCTTTGTTTTAGTAGCTGTGTCCAACTGTTTCACCCGCATGATGACTGAACCCTGATGATAGCCTGAGTTACTCCGTATCCATATCAGCTATCTGCCAATGAAAGTCTCCCCAAAATTGATCGAACCGTTTTGGAAATGAGTTAGACAATAATTGATCGCGCGAACGAAGCGTCTCTGCTGTATTGGGCCAAATTGACTTTCATCTGTCCGTGCGTATGTCTGTTAGGTTGTATGTTGGTCTTCCTGTACAGGTCCCAATTTTCAACCAAATTTGCTGAAACTTGGTATGCATGTTCTACTATTCAATATATTTTATTCGTTGACGATTTTTGCGAAGGGGGTATTTTTTCCTAAAAAAGGGGACGTCTGTTGCGGCGTTATTTAAAGACCGATTTTGATGAATTCTGGTACACACATTAGATCTCTGATTTTACAGAGCAATTTCAAATATGAGCATAACTGGTCAAGTGGATGCCAAGATAATAGGTTGTTAAGTTTAAAAACTGGACGATTATGGTAATATTCGGCAAAAACATTTGGAAAACATGTTTTGAAAAATCGATCAAAATTGCCGCTGAAAATACTATGCTCGCGAGGTCTACTGATTGCGGAACTAGTTTTATTTAATTTTTTTTATTTACTATATATTATGTACCTCACATAATTCATAGGCATGTAGTTAAAACTGTAAGCTTGGCATTACAAACAGACACTGCAATTTTATTTATATGTTTACATACCTGGTCCGCTAGGTCTTAAAGAACATACACGTATGACCTGTTTCAAGGGTTTGCCATACAGCGGCGGTAGCATAAACAATTAGCGAAAAAGTATTTGTATCGCAACGCGCCACGCTTCGGCGTAAAAACTATGAGTTATCTGTGCCACTGTTGCCCTAGATACATGTCAGTTTGTACTATTTCACCTAAACGACACGTAACATTACACGCAGTTATTCGTGCTAGGTCCACAGATGTCATGTGTATTTTTCGTGTAAAATCAAAGATCTTAATAATCTTAAACGCGGTCAACTAACCTAATTTCAGACAAAATAGATTCGATCTAGATTCACAGCCCCATTCTATCTTCACCGCGTAAGTACGTCACAGAATCTAATTACAGCCAACTATAGCTTTGAATTAAATTTGGAATTAGCAATGAAACCTGCACTGGAGTGAATTCAAATTGGAGAAAGTTTACCGCAGAGCGTGCGCTCGAAGTGCCACCTATAGTGCCGCGGTCAAACTTCTGATATGGAATAATGCACTAGATTACTACTGGCTACTGTACACATAGTGTATGTTTATATAACTTTATTAAAGTTGAATATACATACCCCCGCGCTAGTGTGTCACAGGATTCATAGATACATATATACATTATAACTAGCTCCCGTGCCAGTGGCTTCGCTCACTTGAGACTGGTGTAGTGGGGGAAGTGCCGTGGAATCTCGAGGTTCGATACCCGGGTCGGACATTTATTGGGTCTGACAAAAAATATTATCAATAGCAATCTGGAGTGCTGGAAGAGTGTCCCGTAGATGGCAATACGCTCGCCCGAAGGTATTTAAAACACTGCAGCCTACCCTTTAGTAGCTATATAGGCATGACAATGTGTTGCGTTTCATTTACGTTAAAGTTTATTTTAACCATGATTTTTAGTGAATCGCAACAGATTTGTTTTGCTTTTTAAATTTTCGAACTAGTAAAATTACAAAACAGGCTGTTTTAACACAAACTAAATTTATATGGGTATCAAATAGTTTTACTGATTCATATGAAAAAGAAAAATAAACATTGACCTCATTATTACCAGATAATAGGAAGCATTGTTTTAAACTGTGTTCTATTTAAAGCTAGCGCAAGCGTAATACAAATTATTGCATTACGTTAGTCAATGTATATTATTGTGTAAGCCTTATTCGTATACTAGCTGCTCTCCGCGGTTTCACCCGCGCGGTGATGGATGATGATGAGTCTTATATAATTCTATTAAATAAAAATCTATTCAATTAAAATAAAAATATATAGCCTATGTTACTCCCCGAGTTTCGTGCCGCTTCTTCTCGGTAGGCTCTATATATTTTGGAACGCGGCGGTAGAGTCTTTAACATACATACATTATAATGAAAAATTGACGTTCATAAGTGCGTCTTTGATGCCTTACTCAGGGTGAATTTATCTTTCCAATGGCGAAATATTTTTTGAAATCGGTCCAGTACTTTTTGAGTCAATTCGTTACAAATATACTTACATACAAATTTCTTTCCTCTTTATAATATTATAGTATATACTTTGTAGTATAAGTATAGATAATTGATATTTATTAGCTCAGAAATATACCCAGTCACTGTTTTTTTGTTTCACAATTTTGTTTGTAATGACTAATTAATCATATGATTGTAATAGTATATTATGATACAAGTAAGTAGAGCTCACGAGTTTCATACGACGTTTTTCAACACATTTGCGAGGAAAAAGCAAACTATATTGTTTTTACCACACAGCAGCAAATACGATAAAAAGAAAAATTTGAAAATTATGGGAAATGACGCAAGTTTTTTTTACTCGCCAAATGCAAAGTGAGTGAACATACAGCCTTTACTTATTCCAAAAATGTATATGGATTTTCATCGTCCTCTCTGTTGTTACTAAATAAAATAACTGTGTCACCCAGTTAAATTGAAAATGTTCTGTTTGCTCACTCATAGCTTTTGGTATAGTGTACTAATTTAACTTCGTATTTACTTCTATTGTGCACTAAGTTATAATTGTATTATGCACGCGTGTGTTGTAGCTCGGTTTATGGCCCTAAAAGTAATGATATATGTAATAAGGCTCACTTAAGATGCAAATGTGTTAAAAAAATAGAAAAAAATTACACAATGTTAACACTATTTAACTAACCGTAACTGATTACAGGAAAACGCGCCCTAAGTACATATAAAATTATATGATAAAACTGTTGCAAACAACAGTTTTGTCATATATGTTAACAAAAGATAGCGAGTTGTAAACAAAACAATCCGTTTCTGGATATAGAAACCCGGGGTTCGTTTTAATCCTGGGGATGAACTACTTTCATCCCAAATTTCCATCCGTTATGCGACAAATGACGCATATCTGTGCAGCGTTGTGTCCTTCCAGTTTCATCAACTATTCCGTTGTACAACAACCTTTGTGCGACAGGGTGAACAATTTAGTTCTTACTCAGCCACTACACCGCAACAGTCACTAACGCAATATTTCCAAAGTATTCGTTTTAAAGTGCGCGATATAAATCCTCTAACTATCTACTGCCATAACATCAATATCTCAGTAGTGGTCAATAAATCCACTTCAAAGTTTAATCGAACTGGGAATCGAGCTTTGAGATTCGTAGTTATCAAGCCACTGCACAAGCTGGTTTGCGTTCTAGCCCAATTTTGCTATCTAGACTTTTCATTGCATATAAAGTTCGTCTACTACTATTTAATGACTGCCTTTATATATATATATATATATATATATTATATATTAGTATTTATTTCTGATTTTTTTGCATCTTTGTATTCATCTGACAATATACAATCTCTGTGCCAAGTTCCATCATAATCGGTTCAGAAACTTAAGCGTGAAAGTATCTAACCAACAAACACACTTTAGTAATCAAATATACTATTTCAAACAATTTTTCACTCAAAATTATCTTTTTTTTAAGTTCAGTTATTGGTACATAGCGGCTTTAATATATCTATAGCGGCATAGCTTCTTTTCTATGCTCTTAATAAAATGTTTAAATAAATAAACATCTACTTGAATACAAGTTACATCAAGCAAAGTATCAACGACTTCTTTATCACTGAAGGCTGCAAAAAGTAGAAACTTATTAAAACTTGGTCTTCGTACCAAGTTCAGTAAAGTGGACATGTTTTAGTTAATTTCGGGATAAGCCGGGGTTCAAACTTGGAGCAGACCTTGAAGTCTAAGTATCCCGATACAGGAGTTTGCAAGGGTTTTACTGTTTGTTTATTCATGTCTAGCGTATCGTTAAGCAAAATAAAGATGATTCTGAATATTTTCAAATTGTCAGTAAAGACTGGCAAGCGGAACCAGGCGTTTTCTATTTCGAAACCAAGCAAATACAATTTTAGAACTAATAAAGGGGAAGCTTGCCAATACTCCCTACTTGGCAGGCGGGTTGGCAAGCTCAGTTTACTGATGTTTTAGATGTAATACGAGTACTATTATTTTAGAGGCGCCGTATCCCGCTAGCCTGAGCGAGCAAATTAATCAGCTGACGCAGCAGCTAATCCCACTATCCCATTAATATTATAAATGTGAATGTTTAGATGGATGGATGGATGGATGCGTGAATGTTTGTTGCTCTTTCACGCTCAAATGGCTGGGACAATTTTGATAACAGTTGGTATGGAGATAGATGAGGCTTTGGATTGACACATCTGATACTTTTCATCATCATCATCATCCATCACCACGCGGGTGAAACCGCGGATTGCAGCTAGGTTAGGTTTAAAGAATTTTATTCTCAAATAAGACACTTAGTCACTTTCTTGAGAACATAGCGATACTTAAAAAACTTAATATTCGTATTATTTTTTAATATTATTAGCTAGTAAGTTAATATGTTTCAAAAAACCTTTAATGTATTTTCAATTTAGATTCAAACTTCACGAAACATCTCGTACGTTTGGACAATTGCCTTTCCTCATACAAAGAAAATAACCTTTTCGATTCCCGATTGCCCGTCATTTAAATCCACAACAGAGAAATCGTACGAGTAAGTACCACAATGGATTAATGAATTTCCCATTACTCCCCCACACGGTAAAATAGGTATTGTCATTCGCTCGCATCCTCAATACATGAAACTGTTCTTTTGTTTGTCCAGCTTCAACCGAGCAACCAATTAGTGTAGCACAAAGGTCCTGTTACAGCCTTGTTACAATAGAAAAAAACCCGCTGAAAAATCCAATTACGTATTGTAAAAAGATCTATTTATCTTTCGTAATTATGTTGCGGACAGTCCTCGTTTGTTTATTCAGAATTTTAGGGAATTTGGGTTCGGTTTGTGTTATCAAGAAATTGTGTTACAATATCGGATATCTCTGAGGATTTCGGATTACTGTTTGTTTGTTGATGTACTTACCTATTTACTGAATGTTGTGTGTTACGTAAATTACGGGTTTTGTATATCAAAGCGCTGTTAATCGATATACCTACAGAATGAAATGTAGATAATTAGGCATTAAACTCGCGGAACTTTGCGAGTTTGAAATGTCAGATACATTTCAGTCCCACAAAGTACCACCCCACCCGCAATGTAAGATACATCCATTAAGCGGTCGCCTCGCCTGATTAAGGTAAAATCAACAATATCTTTCTTTATGATGTTTCCATGAAGCACGGTACGATGAAGATTTTCTAAAGCTGACAATGCCGGTGACACACGCGTGGCTATTGATGCTGATGAACAGATATGAAATAGTGAAGTTTATCGACATTTATCTTTCCAAATTAACAGAAATATAAAGGAAAAATAAAATCGGAATATTGGTAGATCTGGCTTTGAGATATCAAAGCTCACCGTATTATATCATTGGCTGTAGCCAAAGACGTCGAGTTTACTATTCTGCCACGAAGTGATAGAGCACAAACATTACGGTGTTAGGGTGTGAAGGGCGCAGAAGCAAGTAAAATTACAAAGCAAAAGAGACCCAAAAATCGTGTATGACGAGCGCAGTGCAGGGTACATCATCATCAGCATCTCAGTCGTAGGACGTCCACTGCTGAACATAAGCCTCCCCCAGAAATTTCCAAAAGGACCCGTTGGAAGCGGCCTGCATCCAATGTCGTCCTGCTACCTTTGTCAGGTCGTTAGTCCACCTTGTCAGTGGACGACCTACGCTGCTTGTCCGTGGTCTCCACTCCAGAACCTTCCGGCCCCATCGGCCATCTGTTCTGCGTGCTATGTAGCCTGCCCACTGCCACTTCAACTGGCTTATCTTCTGGGCTATGTCGGTGACTTTAGTTCATCTACAGGTCTCCTCATTTCTGATTTGATCTCGTGGAGAAACCCCGAGCATAGCCCTCTCCATAGCTCGTTGTGCGACTTTGAACTTGCCTATGAGGCCCATAGAAAGAGACCACGTTTCAGTGCCATATGTATTGGTACCTAACCAACATTGATCAAAGGCTCTTGTCTTGAGGCACTGAGGTATTTTTGACAAGAAGACTTCTTGAAGTTTCCGGAATACTGCCCAGTCGAGTCGGATTCGACGATTGACCTCTTTCTCGAAGCTGGACCTGGCTTGTTCGACTGTCGTATTCGTCAACAACTTCGAGAACTGAGTTTCCAACTGATATTGGGGTAGGCACAACATGGGCATTAGACATAATTTTCGTCTTGTCCATGTTCATCTTAAGGCCTACCCGTTGGGAAACTCGATGGAGGCCTTCAAGCATTGTACTAAAGTCTTCCATGGATTCTGCCAGGACTACAATATCGTCGGCAAATCGAAAGTCGGTCCTTGCCATTCCAGAAGCTTGAAGGCATCTTCCAATGCAGAGGTGAAAAGTTTCGGAGATGTTAAATTTCCCTGTTATCTTCCCAAACTACAAATTTATATTTGTAGTTTGGGAATTTTTATCTTTTAATCTGGGTTCTATTCCAACTGTGATAGGTAAGAGTAGTACTTCACATCAGACGCACGACTTACCCATCTTGTCGGTTATACGCATTAAAAGACATTTACCATTGAACCTCAGCATTGAGGCGCTCTTCACTAAAAACCATGTTCGATATATTGTAGTGAATGCGGTAGGTAGCAGCTGTCTTAATTAAAAATAAAACTATCTTTCCCATTTAAGACGTAAGTGGTTTAAACATTGAACTGGCTCCATTATACAATTATGTCATAAGTAGGCAAAAAAGAGCTAAATACCAAAACCTATTTCATCAGCGCACTTGCAATAGATTAATTTCCAAGAAAATGTATACAACATGAGCATAACCATTAACAATTAATTACCAGACCTTATTAAATTGCAGCTTGGTACTCGTCATTTGTGGTTAATGGACAAAATGTGTTTATAGTGTAAATGAATTATGTTAATTTTCAATAATATAATTAAATATAATATCTAAAAGACTGGTCCTTGCCTCAGGGGATCTAAGAGCAGGTGTGTAGTTTGCCCAAGGGTTGAGCCTGACAATTCAACGAGGCAATGCGGCCAGTGTTTAGGAACCCTTCCACGCATTGGTGATATAGACGGTGTTTTTGTTTTGTAAAATTATTTGCATATATTGTATTTTTATTTTATAGAATTAAGTATATAATATAATAATGTATAATTATAAATCACAATAAAATTGTCGAACGTTTATTGAATAGGTTTTTTTTATATATTAGGACATATTATATAGCTATATTTGCACGTCTGCCTGCAGGCTTGACATTGTCATCATTATTAGTTAAGACCAATAAATATGTATTCTAGCAAATAAACTATTTTGATTGATTGATTCAATAATACCTACTACTCAACCGTCGTATTAAAAATCTTAATAACTTTTTTCAAACGCGAGTGGTAACCAACACCTCCCTACCTACTTCACGTATATGGGTAGGTTAACTGTTGCGTTAGACATCTTTGTCGTAAATCCTTTTTTTAATCTTTAAACTCGAGTGTTTCGAAGTTTTTATAGGATAATAATTTCTGTAATCGGATGTAACCATAAATAGAATTGAACAAATAAACTTTTAATAGTGTAATTGATAACGAACTGGTATACAAGTTAAATATTCATGGTAATATACGTATTAATATAGTATTTTTATCTGTATTCAAACTGTAAAGTCTCTCTCAGGTTTTAAGTTCAAAATGATGTAGGACACTGCTAACAGAGCCTGAAAGGATGTTTAAATACATTTTCTCTATTTTTTGTAACTAAAGTACGACGTAAGTTTCACATGCAAGTTTGCAAGTCAATCACAATTACGGAGTCACGAGGGTCGGCCATTAATACTGGTTAAGAGTTCCACCATTCGTCGCTAAATGGGTCGTAAAATACAGTAGACAAGATTCATAATAGCTTAAATAGATTTAAAAATTACGGCCTAATCAATTATAAGTCTATATTTCTAGATTACAAAAATTTACATTGACGGTTCATACTATTAAATGACTGTTTTATGTGCAAAATGTACACTGCGCAATGTGTCCACCTGTCCCTTGACTACTTCTTATAATGCGCACTTCTCAAGGCACTTCTCATAATGCGCACTTATCAAGGAACCTCTCATAACAAATACTTCTCAGGGTTTGCTTGACTTAACTGATGAGTTACAAACGACTGAACAAAACTGTGATTCAGTGCCAATCGGCAAAGTTAACATTTTAGAAAGTTTTCATTTTATAAACGCATGAATATGTTCTAATACATATACTTGAACATCTGATAGTAGGTGTTTCAATAAATGTATAAGATTAAAACACTTGTTAGATTTAACATTTAACATTAATATTTATAATAATATAACATAATTATTTGTTTACTATTCGTAAGAACCTGCTATTGGCTTTCTTATAATTAAGAGGTCGTCTTAATGTTAAGAAACACAAATTGGTCGAAGACTCTTGTCTTGAGGCACTGAGGTATTTTTGACGAGAAGACTTCGCGAAGTTTCCGGAACGCTGCCCAGCCGAGTTGGATTCGACGATTGACCTCTTTCTCGAAGTTGGACCTGCCTAGTTTGACTGTCTGTCCCAGGTAGATGTACTCGTCAACAACTTCGAGAACTCAATTACCAACTGATATTGGGGTAGGTACAACATGGGCATTAGACATAATTTTCGTCTTATCCATGTTCATCTTAAGACCTACCCGTTGGGAAACTCGATGGAGGCCTTCGAGCATTGTACTGAGGTCTTCCATGGATTCTGCCATGACTAAAATATCGTCGGCAAATCGAAGGTGAGTGATGTATTCGCCATTAATATTGATGCCAAGTCCTTGCCATTCTAGAAGCTTGAAGGTGTCTTCCAATGTAGCGGTGAACAGTTTCGGAGAATAACGTCTCCATATCTCACGCCTCTTTGCAATGGAATTGCCTTCGAACTCTGCTCCTGTACTCGGACTGACATGTAGGCGTTTTGGTATAAACACTTCAGCACTTCAATATAGTAATATAGGAGTATCATAAATAAACAAAGAGGAAAGCAGAATGCCTGTGACGTTGACTTTACGGACGTCGTCAGGAAATCTGATGGTAAACCCTTCACCACGAAAAAGGATGCTGTGAACGCAATGAACGTGCTATTTGTAGGTGCCGCGGCTGCGTGTGGCGCACCGAGGGCTGACCCTTGCCGGGTACGACGTGCGCTGATTCAAGCATGCGCCCCTGCACATTGTTCACTGCGTCTACAAAGATAGATGCTAGAGAGACTCAAGCACTGCCCACGTCTCGATCGAATCAAAGGCTTTCACATAGTCCACAAACGCTAAACAAAGAGGCAAGTTATACTCTTCGGTCTTCTGTATAACTTGCCGTTGCGTGTGGATGTGGTCTATGGTACTATAGCCTTTTCGGAAACCGGCTTGTTCCGGAGGCTGGAATTCATCAAACCTGCGACTGAGACAGTTCGTTATAACCTTCGAAAACAGCTTATAAACATGGCTCAAAAACGAGATAGGTCTGTAATTTTTAAGGAAAGTGTTGTCACATTTCTTGAAGAACAGCACCACCACGCTTTTGTTCCATGCTGCTGGCGTTGAACCTTCAAGTAAGACGGTATTAAAGAGCTTCTGAAGGACTTTAAGTACCGGTGTTCCACCCGCTTTCAGAAGCTCAGATGTGATACCGTCGTCACCAGGCGCTTTGTTGTTCTTAAGCTGTTTCAAGGCCATTCTAATCTCATACAGGCTGATGTCCGGGATATCTTCGGTATAATGTCGGGTCAGCTTGGCTCTTGGGTCATTGACCGAGCTGCTAACAGGTTTAGCGACCGAGGTGTATAGCTGTCCGTAGAAACTCTCTACCTCTCCTAATACTTCTGCTTTGGTCGACGCTACACTGCCGTCTTCTCTCTTCAGTTTTGTCAACTGGCTTTGCCCAACAGACAAGTCTCTCGCAAACACTTTGGAGCCTTTTTTCCGCTCTATCGTCTCTTTAATACGGTTTGTATTAAAGATCCTGATGTCGTGTCGCAAGGACTTCCATATTCGTCTATTGAGCAGCCTATATGCTTCAGTATCATCCGAAGCCTGCAGTTTTAAGGAGCGTCGTTCAGCCATGAGGTTGAGGATATCGTTGGAGAGTTTCTGTGGCCTATATGTACGGTGGGGTTTAAAGTACTTGGAACCCACTGTATGGACAGTTTCTACTAACCTGTTATTGATCTCGTCCACTGAAACGATGTTCTCAAGGCAATCGAAGCGATTGGATAGCTCAAGTTGAAAGCTCTCGGGGTTTTGAATATGGGTACGAGTGGGTCGGAGCGTCCACTTCATCAGACGAGACCTCTCCAGTTAGACATTAATATTCACCGTGCCTCGTCACCAAAGTCGAAATTAATGTTAACATTTTGATCTCGATTATACAGAGCTATTGCTAAACTCTGTTTTTAATACGATAAGCGCGGTTAAGGCTCATCTTTGAATTCCATCATAACATAACTATTCATAGTTGCTCTTGGATACTCGAACCTAAACAGGGCAAACCCGAAAACAAATTAGCTAGTTACTTATAAAAGAACTCCCGTATATTTGTGTTACACTCAAGTTGCCGCAGCCTCTTGACAGTAATTTCCGGACCTTACGTACTGTGTGCCCACTACCGTGGCCTAATGGGGTTAGTCGACGCGCGGCGCGAACTTCCGCGGGATCTCGTCTCGTGTTAATGTTTATTTTCGCCAGCTAACGAGTCAACATCCTGTTTTTCCAGCTCAAAATAACCCTTATTGGCTTCGTCAGTAAATATGAATACTGGGACAGGTGTGCTTGGTACACACGGCGTAATATCAAAGTAAATTGCTTCGACATGATTATATTTTGTTTCGTGTTAGAAACGAGATCAATTCGGTGAAGGCAAAAGATCGAATTAAAAGGAAATATTCGAGACCTCATATCATGTAGTAATCATAAATGAGGCACCGCTTCTACTGATTTTCTGAAACAGGGCTTATTTCGAAGGATTTATTAAAAAACACTTTTATTACATGTCACCTATTAATTTGAATACTACTAATTATGTATACTACGAGTATACATATGTAAGTATACATGACTGGTATTTGAATGTTTAATAATATTATTCCATTTATTAAATTACTAGCTGACCCGCCAGCGGGTTCGCTCGCGTGGTCTCGCGGGATACGGCTAATTACAATTTTATAACTATCCCACGGGAACTCTTTAACTTACCAGGATCAAAGTATCCTATATGTTGACCAGGGATAGAAACTACTAACTTTATTCATTGTACTGATTCTCTACAATGAAATGATTGTACCGTTCACCTGTACATACGTGCATTATATTATTAAAAAGGTTATAAAAGATATAAGCTACCAACTTTATTCATTGTACAGATTCTCTACAATGAAATGATTGTACCGTTCACCTGTACATACGTGCATTATATTATTAAAAAGGTTATAAAAGATATAAGCTACCAACTTTATTCATTGTACAGATTCTCTACAATGAAATGATTGTACCGTTCACCTGTACATACGTGCATTATATTATTAAAAAGGTTATAAAAGATATAAGCTACCAACTTTATTCATTGTACAGATTCTCTACAATGAAATGATTGTACCGTTCACCTGTACATACGTGCATTATATTATTAAAAAGGTTATAAAAGATATAAGCTACCAACTTTATTCATTGTACAGATTCTCTACAATGAAATGATTGTACCGTTCACCTGTACATACGTGCATTATATTATTAAAAAGGTTATAAAAGATATAAACTACCAACTTTATTCATTGTACAGATTCTCTACAATGAAATGATTGTACCGTTCACCTGTACATACGTGCATTATATTATTAAAAAGGTTATAAAAGATATAAGCTACCAACTTTATTCATTGTACAGATTCTCTACAATGAAATGATTGTACCGTTCACCTGCACATACGTGCATTATATTATTAAAAAGATTATAAAAGATATAAGCTACCAACTTTATTCACTGTACAGATTCTCTACAATGAAATGATTGTACCGTTCACCTGTACATACGTGCATTATATTATTAAAAAGGTTATAAAAGATATAAGCTACCAACTTTATTCATTGTACAGATTATCTACAATGAAATGATTGTACCGTTCACCTGTACATACGTGCATTATATTATTAAAAAGGTTATAAAAGATATAAGCTACCAACTTTATTCATTGTACAGATTCTCTACAATGAAATGATTGTACCGTTCACCTGTACATACGTGCATTATATTATTAAAAAGGTTATAAAAGATATAAGCTACCAACTTTATTCATTGTACAGATTCTCTACAATGAAATGATTGTACCGTTCACCTGTACATACGTGCATTATATTATTAAAAAGGTTATAAAAGATATAAGCTACCAACTTTATTCATTGTACAGATTCTCTACAATGAAATGATTGTACCGTTCACCTGTACATACGTGCATTATATTATTAAAAAGGTTATAAAAGATATAAGCTACCAACTTTATTCATTGTACAGATTCTCTACAATGAAATGATTGTACCGTTCACCTGTACATACGTGCATTATATTATTAAAAAAGGTTATGAGTGGCAAATGGAACTTTTTAGAATCTTTTGAATATTTCATTATACAGATAAAACTCTTTTTATGCAGCTAATTCATAAAGGAGACGGTAGATGGCGTTGCAAGATTTAGAGAACAAAGAAATGGTCACATGAAAATCTTTTTACGTTAAAATGTAGATCATCAAAACATTTTTAAATGGAACCCTTTTATTCCAAACGGTCGAGAAATTTGACCTCTACAGTTTTATTATATGATGATATCACGGATTTTAGTTTCCATTCCATTACAAGAGCATGGGTGGGGTTGTAGCTAGTGATCGAAATCCTCCTTTGAAGGCCGCATGAAAGTAATTCAGTTGTTTACATATACAATACAATACAATACAAAAATTCTTTATTGATAACCAATCTTAAAAGAAAAATATAATACAAGAAAAGCGCTACAGTAGATTGGACAATTGGCGGCCTTATCATTATAGCAATCCCTTACAGGCAACCTTGCATTGACAGGATTCTTAATAATAATGCGGTAGTAGATGCTAAAATAAACATTTTTATCTAGGAAGTAAGTGATAATAGATAATTAAAATAAATCATCATCATCATCATCATCTCAGCCGTAGGACGTCCACTGCTGAACATAGGCCTCCCCCATGATTTTCCAAAAGGACCGGTTGGAAGCGGCCTGCATCCAACGTCGTCCTGCGACCTTTCTCAGGTCGTCATTAAATTATAATCATTTATTAAAATAAATAAATACATTTAAATAAAAATAAAAGAAATATAAACTAATACATAGCTACTGTTCAAATATAATAATAAAATATATAAATACAATATTTTAATACATAATAATCATTTAAAGTAAAATAAAATATTCAGTAGTTAATTGACTTTGCTTGCCTGATATTGACAGGAAGCTCATTCCATAGGTGGACAGCATGTTTAGTAAATGACTTACTATAATACATTGATGACGCGACAGGTGTGTTCAATTGCAGTGTGTTTGTGGAACGAAAGGAGAGGGTATGTGTAAGATGAAGGAACTGAAAACGTTCCTTGAGATAAAGAGGAGTAGTGGGGATGAAGAGAATACTGTAGAGAAGAGAAAGCACATGTGCATCTTGGCGACGTCGAATTGGTAACCATTCGAGCATATTGCGATAATGACTGACATATACAGCGTGTAACAAATTAAAGTGATACCAAAACCACACACGCAGAAGCAATACAATTGGAACCTTACTACTGCTTCCCAAGAAGTGGTAAACATTCCAAGTTATCAGTTACCAAAGTTTTTCTAATACTCAAGCAGCTTCATCTCTGAAAAACGAAGCCAAAGACGGTGTCTTCATGATGATGACCTCCAGAACGTAGACTAGGTAAACAAGGGGCCCAGGGAGAGGGTGCATGTAGGGTATGGGGACAGAGTCTAATGAATAAGTGGCGTGGTGATTGTAGAGTGCATAGACCCCAACAAACTTCAAGAACAGGCATGTCGAACACGGCTGTCCAAAGAAATTTGGTTTCAAATTAAAACCTGCCTGCAACCTGTCACTGACTTTTTGAAATCTGTCAGCTATGATATTATAAATAACCTTATTTTTTTGCCTGACTGTACAAATTATACTAAATCGGCCCGAAGAATAATATCAGATACTCCACGTATTTGATATTATTCTTCGGGCCTAGTGGAACCTGGCCGAGTGGGTGCTGAGCCTTTTTTAACGAGTATTGTTATTTTATTGAAATCTTACTCAAATTGAATTCAGTATAATAAATAAATATATACCAAAGACGCACTTACAGACGTCTATTATTACATAACGCTCTGTAAAATAGTTTACTGCGACACAAATAAAAAATTTCACTACCGAGAAGAAGCAACAACTCTCGAAGCGATGATAGGTATCCAGATGAGATATAGATATATGTTGGAGGTAGCCAGAGACGGCCGTCGATCTGACGACTACGGGTTCGAGTCCCAGGTTCCCAAGTTTGAGCTTTCGGTGAAGGTAGCATCGTGATAATGTAAACCACAGCATGGTGGAAGGGTACTTCTGATATCCACCTGACTAGCTACCACCCTCAAACTAGACAATTTGTCCCCAAGCTTATAGCACCTTTAACCTTTCCTTCAGTGAGGTAGTGGTCAACACTAACCTATCAAGTGTAAAAGAGACGGCCATACTTATTAAATAGCTGTTACGATTTCGGAATTCATAATCCCGATGGACTCTCGCCAAAGGTGAGGTAAGAGGATCATTGAGAATATCTATCTGGTCTCTAGCTAGGCAACACTGGCATCAGTCATCAATCACACTGGCGTCGGTGTTACCAGTGATGCCTAGCTAGAGACCAGATAAATATTCTCCATGATCCTCTTTCCTGACCTTTCAATTAATTTCAGATCGTACAGTCAGAAATAGCCTTCATAGTTATATTAAGATCGGACTACACTGTTCGACTATTATATAATTATCTAAGTAATTGCTATCTGTATCCATAGCAAACAATCAAAGCGATACTATTAACGCAACTAGATTTGAAATCAATTTGTGAGGAACTGATCTCCACGACACACGAAGTCCTAGTGTGGAGACAGGGGTTTATATAATATAACTATAATTGTAGCATACTATGTACATTTACTAGTTTTAAGAATAACATTTTCGGTGGATGAAATAAAAAAACTTACTTTTAAATTATATCTTCTTTTTATTTTTATTCTATATACGGACAGACTTAAGTATAAATTAATTCCAACCTTGACGCAGTGGGTACATAGGTAAACAGGAATTATTACCCCTACACCCACCGGTGGGTGAAGTCAGTGGGTCGTGAACCTATAAACTCCTGGCTATCTCAGCCTCACCGAGGCCAAAACACACTTTTTTTATTGGACAACGGCGTCATTATATACGCTTTCACATAATTTCTAATAAGCTTACATGTTGAGTTTCAAAACAGAAGAGATTGTATACTGTCACTAGAGTCCGTACGTAATAGTGACTATTACTTAATCAGGGACGTGAGTTAATCCCAAGATAATAGATAGAGTAGGCACTGTATCCGTCCCGGTGACGCGAACTTCCGGTTAAACTAAATATGGTCCGCAACTAATAGAGTTAACACTGCTACCTACGTGGAAGTACTTCAGGAATAGCATCGAGGGCCATTACCCCCCGCCCCTTTCTAATTTTAAACAAAATATTAAAAAAATACCCGATGAGATATTCAAGTCATTGTATCAAGATGTTAAGCGCCATAGATATAATGTGTAGGTATATATAACGTAACTCGTGTACTTAAGACAAACTATATTTAACATCTAATTTATTAAAATGAATAATTTTAATTATTACACACTTTAGATTTAGAACGTGCTTTAGTTACATACGTACCTGAAAACATTTAAATTTACTCTGCAGGGACGGAGTTAAATTAGGTTTATTCCATAAGTCTAAGTCAAAATCATTTATTCAATTTAGGCATCCAAGGCGCACTTATGAACGTCAATTATTCATTATAATGCACTTCAAAGACTCTACCGCCACGTTCCAAAATATATAAAGCCTACCGAGAAGAAGCGGCAAGAAACTTGGGGCCATTCTTTTTATATAGATGTTTACTATGTTTCTCTACTTAGTTATTTACTACTTATATTACATTTTATGAGTGGCAGCTTGCCAGAAGTGGAGTATTCCAAGCATCTTTGTTTTCTATATAACGTCGGACTTTGTAATATGTGTATTCATAGTATCCGTCTTCGGGATGTAGATCGAAGAAGGAGTAGGAAGAAAACCCGACCTACTAGGTGGTAGGCCACTTAACAGTGCTAGATATAAGCGTTAGTGTTTTAGGATAAAGAGTAGATAGATATATAGATAAACTTTTTCACAGTATTGAAACACATTTAAAGACATAAACAAAATAATTTTGTCAATAAAACATTGTGCAAAACTTAAAAACTTATAATTGAGGGTCACAATGGGCGGTCGTATCGCTTAAAGTGATCTCTTCCAGATAACCATTAACGGAAAGAAATGGGTATAAACATTTTGGTGGTGTATAATCAAATCACTGGTAGAATGCGAGTCCAAGTCGATATTTTGGCTCGACGAGTGACGAGCACCTAAAATTTTACGTGTAAGCTCTTAGCAGCATAGCAACTGTCATCATAGGCAGGATATAGTGCTTACCATAAGGTGCACAATTAAACCACTTGACATAAACATAATCTGATATATCATGACATATTCTTATATACCCCTAGTAAAGTCCTGAGTACATTCATGAGTTACCTACTCGAGTTATAGAGGTAAACTGAGTAGGTAATATTAATCCTGGGGATATGGTGGTTTATGTTTATGATTTGGGTACAATATATACAGCTCTTACGACATCACAAATTGGATATTTGCCTTTGCTGATCGTTGACCGTACGAGCGAAGCGAGCAAAGTCAAAGTCAAATCATTTATTCAATTTAGGCATTAAAGACGCACTTATAAACGTCAATTATTATCATCATAATCAGCCCATTTTGTTCCCACTGCTGGGACTCGAGCCTTTCTCTCAGAGAGAGGAGTTGGGTTAAATAATGTAAGGATGAATCTCGTTTCTGAACGAACATTCAATCAAGTCCTAAAAGCGAGTTCTGTCTATTTTTGATTCATCAAACAGAACGTGTGATTCGGAGCGGTGCACATAAAGGCTGGTCGTGTAGGCATTTGCACATGAGTGTGCAAATGAGGGACGAATCAATGCCATTTGACTGTTCGGTTCGGTACGGCACCAGCGTGCCTGGCTCTTTCAATCGAATAGTGTGAACTGAGAGAAGGTACATAGCATCCTTAATATAGGACTGCCTTTATGAGACGTCGTCTGTCAATCTGCCGCTCTTTGATTTGAGGTTTCAGATTTTGTTTGATGTTGGCTCTAAAGGTAACGCGAATTTAAAAATCGAATAAGCGGAGATGCAACAATATAGCTTGCTGATTGTATACTCTATCGTTTTTCAGCTGTTCAACTAGTTTAAGCAAAGCTTGCTGCGGGCGCTATCTGGATGGGTGAGTGCTTTCTTGGTGGAATTCATCTAACCGTAACTTTGGGATCTTTTCATGGCCATATAAACAGAGCCTCTATCTTTGAGGTAGATTTATAAATTTATATTCGTTTATGCGCATTATATAGTTTTAATATGGTATTTAGCCAACCATATTATAAACTATGTATTTCGCATTTTCGTTTGACTTCTGTTCTACTTTGGCTTTCAAGGAACGAAGAAACTGAAAAACTTTCGGGACTCACCGTTCCTTGTGTGCATAGCTTAGTGACAGCTGATGTTCAATTATGAGAGGGATCTAGCCAGACCCAGTATGAGCCCTAACACAATGAAGAGGATTTAATTGAGTTTTTGCCTTCACCGAATGCTCTAGTTTGATCACAACCAGCTGACGTTTACTAACCCTGAGCATTTATTACTTCCATAATAATATCGCAACAGTTTTTCATTTTCTACTTTCATATAAATAATACAATCACTATATTTAACTTTCCAAAGACTCTTTAGAAATAAAAAATTAGAATCAGAAATTATTTTATTGACAAAAATATTTTTGAATAAAAAATTATATCACCAAATATTTTAAAGTAGAAAGTTGCATTACTGTGTAAATTTTTATGCAGATACCTAATTTAATATACACATTTGCGGCCCAGTGCGGGTTGGTGGATAGGTTAGTGGCCAACCCATGTCGAAGTTTTCAGGCCGCGCGAAGGCCCTCGACATAGCCTAACGACTGTTGTCCTAAGACAAACAACCGGGACCGGCGGCTTAAAGTGCCCTCCGAAGCACGAAATAATGTATTCTAAAGATTAAGGGAATTCAAATTTTAAATTAGATTAATTTAGCCATTGAGCTAAACTATTATACCTACATGTTCATTCGTAAATTATTTGGTATTTTATTTTGTTACCTACAGGCCCCTTTTTTAGTTGTAAAGGAAGTGAAGGGCTAGGATTGAGGAATGTGGAACAAATATAGACTCCTAAGCGCCACACCACACTAAAAACATAAAAACATATTAATAGCAATGAGTAAGTACTTACTTTCTAACGTATTTATTTAAACAACTGAACAGAAGTTCTCTTTGGACAGCTGCCATATCCCATCCTAAGGCATAACGCACTTATTAACATCAAATCGTTAATATTTATATATTTATTACAATGTAGTACTTAAGGATAAGTTCTAGACAACAGATTTCAACCTTTTAATTAACATGTTGGTATTGTTGGTACATAATACAGTAATAATGTAATTATATGTACCTATAGCACTGTTGTATACTGTAGTATACAACAGTGCTATAGGTAAAAAACAGGACAGATATTTACCTTTTCTTATGAGACAAATTTGTATATATTTATATTTATTTGTATTTGTAAAAATATCATAATCTGAAACACTGAGGTGATTTTGAGTTCAATTGACCTTGTGATAAGAGAGAGACATGAACGATGATGGTTCCTACCTCAAATAGAAGACCCACTATATTTTGCTTAACGATGTTCATTGTGCCTCCATTTCTACAGTTAAGTACGCCTTATGTTTCGTGTACCCAAGCATCGGTCCCGAGGCAGACACTCACAGAAGAACAGATAAACGTTAAACACTCGTAATTGCCAAGTATTACTCTGTAATGAAGGTATTTTAATCAGCCATGCGATTCTCTAATTATTTGTCGACGAGCTCGTCGATGAGCTCACCGATGTCAAATACTTTATAAGATTGTACAAAAGTTTGTTTTTCCAACGTTTCTTGTCATCTCGTCATTTGTTTCACGGATGTTGTCAAAGATGCAACGATGTTTGCTTGTAGAGCATCGCACGGCAGTAAAAATAATGCATCAGCTTTCAAAAAAAACTGAGAATCGGTTCACCTTATCGAAAGTTATGAGGTTACAAACATTAAAAAAACATAAAGTCGAATTAAGTACCTCCTCCTTTTTGGAATTCGGTAGAAATTACCGTTCGAGTTAGTGTAGTGATCACAGCTAATGAACTTATTAATCTAATTAACTTCATGTAAGTACTGCTTCAAAGAACACATGAACGTAGTGTCTTCCTTTTAAATAGAGACAATAAGAAATGTGCTATTGGACACAGCTTACGTATAGTGAGTTTAGCAGTTTAGGATAGAATTAAATTACTTATTAGCCCTTTTTAGGCTAGATTGTAATATATTTAGACATACTATTTGTATGTATTATAGGAACAAAAAATCTTCACCATAAACTCAAGCTCGAGGCAGATACCATCCTGTAGGATGTCATTGGCTGTAGGAACACTGAACTGATTGCTAACTGACTGTCATTACAAGTTATATACAGTGAGTTACTTGCCGTTGACACAAAAGTTACTACGTACATCTGACTTTTCAGTCCTACTCTGGTGATATCCAGAACCATTACGTCAGTACTCTAATGACACCAGTTTGAAGTTCCAAAAATGTATATGTAGATAGTACTGAAACTGTCAGGTTGTGTGCGTGTTAATGTGTGAGTGTGCTGACATTGTGTGGAGGCAGCGCGCGGCGGCGGCATAGTTCTCTAATGTCGGATTAATCACGAAGCCGACACATCCGAGTTTAGGCGTTTGACACGTGACGTGTACGCACTGGGGCTTTAGTTGCCGTAATGTGGTCGCGACAGCCAGCCATGTCACGGCTTATAGTTACACGGGCTTCAAATCGTACAACTTGCAATGTGTGTATTAGCATGATGTCCCAGTTTTGTGGTTGCGGTCGTGCAAGGGGGTGGACTTTTACGTGAGATGCACAGTTTGTTTGCTCAGTTTACATTGTTGTAGTAAAGTAAATAAAGTGTTTTTTTTCTATAAATGCGTATGTCTTAAATGAAAATAAAAACACATAACTTGAGTTTTTCTGAAGAGTTGCTTGAGCTGGCCATTTGTATATAACCACAATGTTCCTACGAAACAATACCTTTTCTAGAATACATTTTCAAAAACAATTATACACTCGCGCGACTTCGTAGGAGTGGAATAAGGCTATTCTCCTTCATGCCCCGTCTCTCCCTTACTAACAGAACAGACTTGCAGAGCTGATGCTGCTCCGTGTGACGCATCCGGGAATTGTTGGTAAGTCGTTATTTTATGTTAACTTATTGCATATTGTTCGTTTGTAAGCTCCTTGTACCGAGGACAATGTAGGTACTTTTGATAGCCAGCCGTTTGCAGATTCAAATTTATTCCAGCAGAATATTAATTTGCAGACCAACTTGATCTAGCAGCCTACACCGTATCTTCATTCAGAATATTACTCCGAACCGTTGCTTGAGACGTTCCAGTAGCGTGAAGGGGCAACACACTTCGTAAGTGTCACCAAGGACCATTATATAATCTTCCTTGGTGTCACTTACTAACTTCACACACTTCACTTCAAAAAGTTCATCATGACGACCTGCACTGCGCTTATCACCTTAAGTTTTAGAAGTCTCATATTGTGCCTGTAATTTATACGGGCGCTCTATCCTTCAACCTGATGCACAATAATGCGAACATTACTATTTTCTACTGTACCTAGCCTTCGTGCATTTATCCACGGCTGAAATAGTTTGGAACCTGAAAACATTGTGTAGATGTTGTCCCATATTATCGTTATTAAGGCAGTGTTATTCAGCTAAGCTATATCTAGCCTAATGTTTGCTACGACGGGTTTAAGCGACGTTAAAGCAACTATTTAATCCAGTGAGTACTACAGCGAGTCAGCTAGTTACTATGAGTAGGCAGTATAGGCATCCACTTGAGCCATACTAGCGTGGCTTGGAAAGGCGTCGTGGTGTGTTTGGCTGGCCGCCAGCCCGCCGGCTGCCCGGTCAATAATCAGTTTGGCCTGTAGGCCTCGAACATAGCTGATTGATTGCAGTGGGCGCTTGAGGAATAAGTAATCAGCTTTCATGAGTTATGTTGCTGCGAAGAATTTTCCGTGCGATGAGGGTTAGATACAAAAATTGAATAAGAAAATTTCTGACGAACGTTGTAGGAATATTAAATTGGAAAACGTGTTATAAAAGATAAAGCTTCATACAATTAACAAGCGACAGTAATCTCCATCTCTTCTGGAATTTAAGATGATCATTTACACCCTGTTATATTTAGATTATCTATCATCTATGAAATCATCATCTCAGCCGTAGGACTTCCACTGCTAAACATATGTCTCCCCATCATCTTTCAAATGGACCGGTTGGAATCGGCCTGCATGCAACGTCGTCCTGCTACCTTTATCAGGTCGTCTGTCGCGATCTACACTATCTACGCTGCACCTAACGGTCAGTGGTTACAAAAGGCTCCAGAACCTTCCGGCCCCATCGGCTATCTGTTCTGCATGCTATGTGGCCTGCCCACAGACACTTCAACTGGCTTATCTTCTGGGTTATGTCGGTGACTTTCGTTCTTCTACGGATCTCCTCATTTCTGATTTGCTCACGTAGAGAAGCCCTGAGCATAGTCCTCTCCATAGCTCGTTTTGCTACTTTGACTGGCTTGCTACAAAACTAATAGGTTAACATAGGTTTAAATTACGATGTTGTATTTGATTAAACATGCAGGAATTTATGTATAAATGGATACTTTTTCTACAAAACGACAAGTGAAAGATCTGTAAAATACAACACCTGCATAACACTCCACCACTCCCAGCACAATCCTTCGATTGACCTGCTTGGCGAATTATTATTAAAAACGAATGTTGATATAAAATACAATCTTTCGCATTAAATTTACAACAGACTCCAACCACGAATAATAGAAAATCTACGTGAAGCAGTTTCATAAAATTAAAGCATCTCAACCCTTGTGTTCCAAAAATAAAAGCAAAACATCTTCATTCCCAGACAAATATTTCAACGACCCAGACTTGACTTACTGTTTGCTTTTTATCTTCTGTGTACACGTGTTACCACACCGATGCTTGTCTAGCTCAAACCGAGCGATTATTTTGACCTCTAAATGTAAGGCATTAGAGTTCTTTTTGTTAAAAAATGAGGTAGCACGTTCAAACTGAGCAGATATATTCACCCTTATTTATAATAAGTTATGGTTGTTTTTACACAGAAAAGTGAGGGTAGAATTGTTAAAATATCACGTTACGTGACTCTATTACCGAGAGCTCGCTTATATGTTACAATTATTACAAGCTTCAAGTAAAACGTTATTCATTAAAAAAATAATTTTAATAACATTACCTAATTATGATGACATAACCACAATATAGAAGATGTTTTAGCAAAATATAACATTTATTATTCATATTATGAACAAAATTTTCTACGGAATCAAATATTAACTATGAAAGGAACACAATGTTTTTGAACTTTGATTTCTTATCATAACAAGGAGAAAGAAAATTTTCTACCATTATTATATAATTCGGAGTTTAGAGGCAGTTTCTGTGTTTACCAACCTGATAATTCCTGGAAGAGTTGAGAAATAGTTCGTCTAACAAATTAAATTAAATTAATTAGGCACAGAGTAATATTTTTGGCAAATCTTACATAAATGTTTGAACTGTCCGGAGATCGAACCCGGGACCAGCGGCTCAGAAGGCAGAGGTATACGAACTGCACCAATCGTCCAGTCCATTGTCCCTTAAATTACGTAAGCGTGCACTAAGAAAGGATTTTTGAAATATCAACACAAATCGGTGGTTGGATATTTTTATTCAACTTCGTTATTTTTGGTAGTTTTCAAAATTTAAAACATTTAGTAAATACTCTTTATTAGTACGAGTAGTAATGAAAATCGACATTATTTTTTTTTCTAAACCACGCTTGAAAAGTGGTGCAAGGGAACCCTCCCTTGCATTGTAAATATTTTTTAAACAAACGATTCCAAACCATTTAATATAATTTATTGCCTACCTAAAATAATTAGATACCTATTTTTTTATTTTTAACTAAACTACCCCTATAGTGATTAAATGGTGTTGAGAATTTACGTAATTATTTCAGAAACGTAGAGCCGTGGCTATGAATACCAGAAACTTAAGACTTACTTCAGTTCTCTCCCCTAAGGGGTTAAAATAGGGGATGTATATATGTATTTGAAAATATAATGTATGTTCGTAAAAATTTACATAAATATAAGTTAAATAGTGATCACCACACTTTTAATACCAGAAATACAAATAGGATAGCTGTACCTAGTTTTAGACTTGCGAAGACTAATAAGTCATTCCTAGGAAATTGTGTGCGTTTTTACAATAAAATCCCAAAGCACATAACTGAGCTCACAGAGGGCAAATTCAAGTTGACTGTAAAAAACGTTTTAATAAAAAAAGCTTACTATAGAGTTCGACATTATATAGAAGATAAAGATACTTGGAATACTCCACTTCTGGCAAGCTGTCTCTCTGCCACCCATAAAATGTAATATTTGTAGTACCTAAGTAGCAACATTGTAAACATCCATATAAAAAGAATGGCCCCGAGTTTCTTGCCGCTTCTTCTCGGTGGGTTCTATATATTTTGGAACGCGGCGGTAGAGTCTTTAAAATACATTATAATGAAAAGTCGACGTTCATAAGTGCGTCTTTGATGCCTAAATTGAATAAATGATTTTGACTTTGACTTTGACTTTGATGAATGTATGTTTGATACTCAATCAAACAAGTAAGTAATATAAAAAATGTTAACTGTCTAGGTTAAAAAAATACTGTATCGCTACTAAAACAAAACATTGTTTAGGGGGTTAAAATAGGGGATTAAATGCTTAAACATATGGACCAATTTTAATAAAATTTGGTATAGAGGCAGAGCAAGTATCCCTTGTGTTAATTCAGCGCCCGAATTAACACAAGGGATACTTTTCATCATCATCATCCATCACCACGTGGGCGTTACCGAGGAGCATAGCTAGTGGTAACTTATTAGAAGAATGTTGCCTTTAGAATCATTCCACCTGCCTCTTATGATTCGTTTCACAATGCAAGTTTGTATTATAATATGATAAGCACCATCATACTTTACATCATCATGAAAGTTCGTACCAGTATATTTCACTAATTTATCAAGCTCGAATTTTATGTGTCAGAACGATTGTCCACTTAGTGTTGAAACAACAAAACTTATTTTATAATTTATGGTGAATATGGAATGTACCTGACACGTAATTTCAAATAACCAGGTACGTTGATGTTCAATTACATTCTGTGGTGATTTTTAAAACAATTAAAACAACAGACATCAATTGTTTTTATGTTCTTCACGAACACATACACTTTTTCAGTTAAAAACTGAAATATTTAGTGACGTGGTTAATAAAAATTAACCACGTCACTAAATATTTCAGTTTTTTATCAGAGAGGGTGGCAAACGAGCATTTGGTGGTGAGCTATCACCGTCGCCCACGGATATCTGCAGCAACTGTGGTCTCTAGGATGCGTTACCGGCCTTTATAAAGTAAACATGCTCTGTTTTTGAAAGTCCCTAAGACGTATCGGTTCGGGAATATTTCCGATGGCAGCTGGCTCCATAAAGCAGCAGGGCAAGGCAGAAATGGATGGAACATTATATCCATTAGGCCGTTCGAGTACAAAATTCAGCAGCAGGTATTATAGCGAACGATTCTCCGTGATAAATGCAGTAGAAGACGTAGATGAATCTATTATCTCTCTCTACGCAGTTTTAAAGGAAATAATAGGCAGAAAGCTTCGAAAGAAGCGCTGTATGCTACTCCCGATCAAAATTTTACTGCTGCTATCAATGCGTAAGGCATACTAGAAGATTACCAGCTGAGCAGCCACGAAAAAAACATACTGGAGATCGCTAATATATGGTGTATAATATATGGTGCTCTTCTAGATAATACAAGAACTACAACCCGGTCAGAATATCTGTGCACCTCGCTGGAATGCGGCGCCTCTCCCGCTTCCCCTGTCACCTCTCCGCGCACTCCCCGGTGCGACAGTACGGTTAGCATCTTCGTTGCCGATACACGTCCCGATAATTTTGATATTTTCGCTTTGTTGTTGTTTTGTTTTTTAATATTTATTGTTAAGTTTAGACTGTTTACTGTTAAGTTTGGACTGGTTTGGTTGTTATTAAATTGTTGTAGCTGTTAAACTGAAGTCATGGGAAAAACAATACACAGCGAATCAAGAAATTTAATCTTGAAAGTGCTCAAGTTTTTTGAATCGGAGAAAGCAAATAAATAGTACACCATACCTGTAGACCAAGTGGTGAAACGAACCTGTGCTGCAACTGGGATATCAAAGAGGACTGACTCTAATAAAAATTAAAAATGAAGCCAAAGTACAACCACCTACTTCGCCGGGCGCTAGTCCGACTCCAAGTACTAGTAATAATTTAGAAACCCACCCAGAATCAAAATTATCTTTAAAATCTCAAAATTTTCTTTCTTTTTTTTATTTACCTCCACATTTCTCGAAATAACTTTTTTTCACACCATACCTAGACCGCCGATATGACGTCACGAGTTCAGGTGCACAGATATTGTGACCGAGTTGTAGTTGTTGATAATGTATCCATTATCTTGGAGAAAAAAACACGTTATGGCTATAGGAAGGTAGTTGGACAGATCTTTCAGCTTTCCTTCAGTCACTTTTTTAGGGGCCGCGTGCACTAGTTCTTCTATATGTTGCAAACACGCCTGATGTGTAGGAGAGCTGGACAAGTCTCGTTAGAACCGGAGTCATCTCTGGGGCACATTTTGCAGCGCTATCAGAGGGATGCCATACGTACTCAAAGACGTCTTTAAAGAGGTTTTTGATAAAACCGCATAATACTTAGGCCCCAGCGATCACACTCTTGGTTAGCTCTGCCAGTCGCCCTCTATGTTACTAGGTGAAGGTACCTATATTGTAAATCCACGGGAACAGGGGACACAACAATACGAGCATATGTCGATAAAAAGTAAACCCATTTATTGATGGATCAGTCTCTCCGCTGGTATTTTGCTACACAAAAATTACCTAATCAGAATAATCAATTTATTGGTAAAAAAAAATTACAGGTCACAGTACATTTTAGCATAGTAATGTAAATATGTCATAAAAAAATAACTGTTGTCAAATTAATTGTTTACAAAAGTGATAATTTTGTAAAATATTATAATAATTAAATTGAATGTTAATTCAATTTTCATCTTAGTTTGAAAAGTGAGAGCTAGCTTTTTCCTTTTTCGATTTATTTTTCTTAGTATTGTTTTTATTACCAACTCGCAGCAGTCAAGCATAGACTTGCTAGATCCAACAGGCTAAATCAAATAAAAATACATTTCTTATAATTCAAGATGTCATAAAAATAAATAGGAAACCATTAATGGGACATAATCATCTTATCTTTATTTTATCGCATCATCTTATCTCATTTCGTTTTAAATTAACTTAAGTTAAGTGCGTCCGTAACATGTGGCAGGTATATAGTAGGAACTAGGACATGAGTGAGCCTGTTGGATCTAGCAAGTCTATGCTTGACTGCTGCGAGTTGGTAATAGAAACAATACTAAGAAAAATAAATCTAAAAGGAAAAAGCTATCTCTCACTTTTCAAACTAAGATGAAAAAAAGTATTTAATTTTAAATAAAGTCCTAGCTAATTACTTTTCGATATATTTGCAGTGTCTTTACATAATAAAATTGTGTATAAGAATAGAAATATGGCAATTATTAATTCTGGAAACAGTTTTGGGTCATTTAAAACTCGAGTGCGGTCTGTAGAACAAATGTTTTCTTGGAGTTAGTGGCATTACACAGGCCTTCGCCACACTACAGAAAACTATAATAAAGTCCAATCGCATCTTAAAAAGAAAAAACTGAAGTATAGATCAATCGTTTTCGTTTAACTTGCTATAAAACGGAACGAAAGTTAGGGCGAGTATCAATTGATAAAAAAGCAAGTTGTAACCTCACGTTCGTTCCCCTGACTGTAAGCCTCACCTGAACCAGCTGCTATGCGACTCAGATTTAAAATTAAACCGAGTGCGGTGCGGCTCTGCACCAAGTTTGACACTCCGAGAAACAGCTATTGTTTATTGCTGTTAAACATTTTTGTTTTCATGGCGGCCATACATGTCGCAATTCCTGGAAAAATAGTACGATTTCTATGAAATCTATTGTATTATTGGCCAAATATGGCGATTGGCAAGTCTACTGGTTAAGGCCTAAACGTATTAATATACACTGGACAGCAAATAAACCGAGCCACCCGCTACCTAGGCACTCTAATTCGATTTTCTCAAAAACAAAAAAACCTACAAATATCAAAGTTGTACCTACAGAAAGTGCGTTTCATGGTGATTAAAATGAAAGGAAATGCATTGAGTTTAATCAATATTTCAGTGTTTATTAAGGATTTTACAAAAAAGAGTCCAGTCCAGTCGTGACAATCGTTAGTAATGATAAAGTGAAAAATAAAAATTAAAGCCAAAAACAAAGATAAAATAAAAAAAAAGTTTATGATCATTATTTCGTATTCCCTCCCCTTGCTCGGATAACTGCCAGCATATTTGTATTCATCGACCTTACGAGCCTGACGATACAATCTTGAGGAATTGTATTCCACTCTTCTTCAATTGCGATTCGCAGCTCTGGAAGCCTTGTTGGAGCAGGTACCCGGGCTCGAACCCGACGTTTCAGCTCACCCCATAAGTGTTCTATCGGATTCAAGTCCGGGCTTCGAGCTGGCCAGTCCATCGTACGAATGCTGACGTCGCGTAGATACTGGGTCACCACATGAGCAACATGAGGCCGTGCATTATCATGCATCAATTGCATATCCTGTCCGATATATCCTGCGTAAGGTACCATATGGTCTGCGAGGATTTCAGTAATGTAGCGATGAGAAGTCAGTCCACGTGTACGGCCCGTCGGTTCGATGAAAACTAACGCTGTATATGCTGTTAACGAAATGCCGGGTAAACATTTAGAATCGTGGCGCCTGAATTCGGGGGGAGGGGGGAGGGGAGGGGGGGTTCGGGTAGTGCCCCCCCGCAAACCCCACCCGCCGGAGACCATTAGTATTCGAGTTATGTTTGTTTAAGTATTTTGAGGTTAAGTACTGCATTTCGATCTACTACCACCCCCGCGTCGGCTCTGCAATCCGACAAGACTGCTTGAAATCGGGGTGCTATGAGTCGGTTCTGTCACTGACTTCGACCTATTCTAACTAACTATAACTAACCTATAGGTATCTCACAGACAAGTGACTTTGCCAATTCATTAGATAGCTACTGATATACTATTGTGCACAAATTTGGAACAAAAGTAGTTTGATGAAGTGGGTCACAGTTCAAACCTAACCTAACCTATATCACAGAGGTTTGTCACAGACAAGTGACATTGCCAATTCATTAGGTACTAATAACTACTATTGTGCACACATTTTGGTGCACACCCAAGCCCCAAACGATTTGTTTGTTTTCGATAAACGCATAGGGGTGCGATGCGTGCGGCACATTTTTTGGCGTTGCACCATGTTGTTTTCTTCAGCGAATTTTAGACACTGGTCAATGGTTCCCAATTCGCGCACAACTTTGGGTAGGCTCCACATTTGTACAACTTCCTCCGTGTACAAATGCCGGTCCGAAACGGGACCGTCATCTACAAAGTCCGCCCTTGATGAAGGTCCAGGCAAAGGAGACGCCATCGCGATGACTAATGAGCACGTCGAGCTGGTGCCAGTTATCAAATCTTCCAAAGGCAATCGCAGTGTCCAGTGAGCAAGCAGGTGTCGTACAGTAAAGCAGCAAAATCGGAGTCCAAAATCGTAGCAAAGTCGTTGAGATATCAAAAGAAAGCGCAGAAAAACAGGAGAAAACATTCACGTACACTCGGAAGTAACGGAATGACGCGAGTATTCCGACAGTGACATTACGCTATCTTCGATGTTTGCGTTCCGTTTCAAGAACTTACATACAACGTACATGTCAAAAAAGGCTAAAAGTTACCTAGAAACGTTTCGTTTTACGCATTAATGTCATTTATGTCACCTGTCACTATCAAAATTACGGTGTTTTATTGAAACTTTAAAAAACTATTTAGACTATTTTGGCGTGTCTCCGGCAGCTAAAATGTTGTAAATATGTTGTAAATACTTTATACAAACCCTTTCAACCCACCCACAGTTTTTGTTTCACCAAATTCAGGGGTCACGATTCTAAAGCCAACCCAAATGCCGCCCCAGACCATTACTGATCCTCCTCCATAAGCAACAGTTTCCTCGATGCAACACTGAGAATAACGTTCTCCAGGGCGACGATATACTCTCTGACGTCGATCACTTCCATGTAGACTCACCCTGGTCTCATCAGTGAAGAGTACATTACTCCACTGCTCTAATGTCCAATCCCTATGCTCTCGAGCAAATTCAAGTCGTGCTCGACGATGTGCTACCGATAATGCTGGGCCTGTTGCAGCTCTTTTTGGGGTCAGGTTCCGTTCAGCAAGTCTCCTTCTGACGGTATCTGAACTTATGACCACTTGGCGTTCGTCACGCAGACTTTGTTGGACTTGAACTGCGTTGAGGTGGCGATTTCGCAGAACAGTAAGGTGGATATTAGCATTGTGTTTGTTGCTTGATTACAATGTGAGTTGACGGTACTTTCGAATTAATTTGTAGTCATTTTAATCACCATGAAACGCACTTTTTATAGGTATATTTTTGATAGTTGTAAGTTTTATACTTGTTGAGAAAATCGAATCAGAGTTCCTAGGTAGCGGGTGGCTCGGTTTATTTGCTGACCAGTATATATGGAGCTAAGCCTGTCTCCGTGATACCGTCTGTAGTATTCGAATAGGTGTCATTAGTAGTCAGTCATTCTTCAAGAGAATCCAAGAGGATCCAGCAGGTCTAGACAAAATTCAAACAGGCGTGTTTCCGCACACGCTACAGACAAAAACGTGTTTACGAACTTAGCGAGACGTCACGTGACTTTTCCGCAGGTAATGTCAGCCGGCCTGCTGAACGGCTTCCTTTTCCAGAGCTTGCTGTTTGCCTTGCGATGCTTTTCGTGTCTTGCGGTCATTGGCTTTGTGAGCACATTGTTGTGAAGTGGAGTCTATGGCCATATTTATCAAAGTCAGTCCAGCGTGAGGGTTAACGAGGATCTGTTTTCGTTGCACTTTCACTCTTTAAAAAATAGCAACAGATGTAGTTAAAACTATGTGAACTGTTCGATTTATTTACGCGAATGTTTTTGGCACACTTTTACATTAATGATATTGGAGAAAGTTTTATATATAACGTAAAAATGTTTTAAGTCAGTCATTTAATAAAGGCACGGTTGCAAACTAAGGGCCTTACTTATAAACGCTGCTTAACTTTAAATGACGTTAGTTACGAGTAGTACTGCGCAAAGGAAAATGTTCTGCCGTGCGATTCTCTAAGAGCAAACATCGTTACATTTTTGATAACATCCGTCAATGACGAGATGACAAGAAACGTTGGAAAAACAACTTTATGTACAAGGGCGATATCTCATAAAGTATTTGACATCGGTGAGCTCGTCGACGAATCATTACACTATCGCACGGCTGCGCCGTACTAAGGGACGTTTTTTAAATTTAAGCAGCGTTTATAAGTAAGGCCGTTCATTATTATTAAACGCTCCGTTAGCTTAGTTGGTAATTATCCTGCTTTCAAAGCATAAGGTCGCAGGTTTGATCCCTGGCTGAGGCACATTATTGTCATCAATGAGCATACATATTAGTAGGTACTCAGGCCTTGAATGTTTGTTATCCGTTAGCGTGTAAAACCATGTCTCCCGTGACCAAAGAATTCTAGTTCAGTTACGTTATAATTATTGCAGTATTAGTATATAATAATGGTTCATGAAATACAAAAGTACGAGTAGATTATGCACCAAGGGAGTAAAGCAGTGTCTTACGTCATGGGCGGTATATTGAACCCTGAGTGTAACGGGGACTCTTGGGTTAATCCGGAGCGAGGGGATTAAAATTTAATTCCCGAGCGTAGTGAGGGAGTTATGTCGAGTCCTGAGTGAAGCGAGGGATTAAAACCGCCCAAGACGAAGACAGGCTTTATCCTCGAGGTGCATACTCTTCTTTTCATACCTACTGCGAGACAATAAAAACTCAGAGCTGTAAAATAGCAGTTATCCCCTCACCAGTCGATTGTCAATATAACAATGAAATTTCTATTGTGTCTGGGTCGTTCGACTGATGAAGTAATATATAGTTAAAAG
The DNA here is from genome assembly GCA_917880725.1 of Selenia dentaria. NCBI lineage: Eukaryota > Metazoa > Arthropoda > Insecta > Lepidoptera > Geometridae > Selenia > Selenia dentaria. The sequence continues at coordinate 35,763,561 of OU862886.1, forward strand.
TAAAATACATTAATAGTTAATTCATATTGGACACATTTGTACCGTTATAGCGGGACAGAGTAATGTTTTTGGAACGATCATTTTATGAAAAACACTGTTCTAGACTTTCGCGGTTGTTAACTAAGTTATAATTAGTACTCACGAGATGTAGATCACGATTTAGTTGTTTGGAAATAATAATATATTTTAATTTCAACCAATATATAGTATTATCTATGACTTCAACTATGACCTTGAATCACAACACAAACTAGTATAGATGCTAACGCATACGCAGAGAGGGGCCGTGCGTAACCCATAGCAACCAGCGCACAACAATCGTGCGTTCGTTTAGCAATAAGGGCATTCATCGGTGGCGTTGCTGTTGTTGGCTCTTTTGTTAAAGCGTTCGTAGAGCTCAGTTTTGGTGGCAAAAATAACTCTTTTTTAGCTTTTCAAACACTGAACAAAAAGAGCCATAAACGACATTTTCATCCATAGATTCCCAATTCGAACGCCCTTGTGAGTATTTTCAGCATTATTTTCGCCAACTTAGGGCTATTCGAACGCACTACTTATAGTTAAAGCTTTTCGCGTCTTTTTTTCATTTTTTTTTTGTATGCTGTCTCCGTACTAAGAGTATTCCTACAACTAACGTTCCAAATCCAAATCACTTTACTCCCCAGGGAGTTTCATACAACATTCAGCCCCGCGTATGTAATGCCTTGCTTTACGTAGAGATTACGTGACATGTAATAGAACATTTTCGAACAGATGGTATGAAAACAATTGTTCTACCTTTCCCTTAACCGCAAAGTTTTTTTATCTAATCTTGATAAAAGCAAAATCGCGCACGTCTCGGCCTCGGCTCATCCCAGACTCGTCCCGGGCTCGCTTATAGACTGAAAATGGTATTATACAATGTTTTTAAGTTAGATAAAAATGTAGTTCGGTTGCGATAAGTGGGGTACTATTGCAGGCACGGTCAATAAAGCTACTTGCATATTGTGTAATAGCAATGGAATGGTGTAAAATGAACTAAACTGATAATGTATATAACGATTATTATGTGAATAATATTTAACCAATACTGACAAAAACAAATTTGATTTTTCAACAAAACACAATATGTACTTTAAATAAACTATGCTAGACTATAAGATACCATAAGCTCATGCTGATAGACATTGAATATCACTTAAAAATATATCTAAATATATTTTTATTTTATTAATTTTAGGGAAACTTACAACTAGGTATAAACGTAATACTTCAGTATGTACTTATAGCCAATTAAAAATTTCCACTTTTAGGTATTTAAATAAGAGGTATAAATAGTTCGTAAGCAATAACATATACAACTGAAGATTAGGTGCTAAAAATAATTACTCAATAACCGCTTGACGTGCGCGACAGTTGTGTTGTAGATATCAATATCGTGTAGCGAAGCTACAGCGTTGGAACTGCGGCTGGCTCTTAACAGATAAGTATTTTGCCTGTAGTGAGTATTAACTCGGGGAACGTACAGAGAACACGGTCTTCTGAAGGGGTAATATTGCACTTTCAGACTTATTCGCGCCAGTAGTTCGGGACAATAGACCGAACCGTTCGCTATCTTTATTAGGTAAATAAGGTTCTCGAGTGGCGACCACGCATTGGAAGACGACGTGTAGGCCGGCCCCCCGCTAGGTGGACCGACGACCTCGTCAAAACCGCGGGGAATCGCTGGATGCAGGAAGCGGATAGCCGGTACTAGTGGCGTTCTATGGGGGAGCCGTATGTTCAACAGTTTTCCTGATATGATAACTAAAGATGACAAGCAAATCTCATGCATTATGTAGAAATACTGTCACAGACTACATGTTTTTTATTTTTGAGTCGGAGGGGTACTTTTCCTCAAAAGAGGGCAGTTTGCTGCGGCGTGCTTTACCGACCAATTTTGATAAAGTTTGGTACACACATTAGTTACCTCACTTTAAAGAGGAATTTAGAATACGAGCGTAATTGGTCAAGAGGTTGCCGAGATAGGTTATGACATTGAAATTTATAGAGAGAAAAATTCCATCCTCGGACGGAATCCCGTCCGAGGATGGAATTTTTCTCTCTATAAATTTCAATGTTTGAGATCGCTTAAGCAGGCGTTAGTGCTTCAAAAAAGTAATACTATAGGTTATGACGTTTAAAAACTGGATGATTTTGGTATTATGCACAAATAACATTTGGTACAATCAACAAACAATTTTAGCCGACATGGTCGAATATATATACGAGTTGATATATATATATTAGTCTATAGCCTCACCATCACTAACCTTAACATAGTTAATTAATAAAATTACTTTTATAATTGACAAACTAGCGTGGCGGTAGGGCTTAAATAACCATTCCGTTCTCAATATTGCTTAAATCAGCAATATTGCTTAAATCAGCAATATTGCTGCTTTTAAGACTTTGATAAAATACATAAGTATAATAACATTTCCTTTTAGGCGGAACCCTAGAACCTCATCGCTATTTCCGTTCAATAGCCTGGTAGAGCCTATTTTCCCGTCAATTCCAGTGAAATTTCTGAGGAACGTCAAGTCTACTAACAAAGGACTCTACTTTCATACGATAACATAAAATGTAGAGCCATGTAGAGCGCAGAAATTGATTGAATGGAGCTCCCGGGAGAGACGACTATTACAGAACTATTATAGAGCTTATCGATGCCCGCTGGCGACTCTCTCGGGTTATACAGTTACGAGGATGAATTTTAAATTTCTGTAGACAATGTTTTCGTAGTTTCGGCTGGTTTTGTAATCATAGACAAGTTATAAAGGTAAATAAGAATATTCTCTTACTACAAGTACACTATAATTCGTACTATAATTATAATAATGATAATGATCTTTTAATTTAAGTAACTTAAGATTTAGGAATCCTATAAAAAAAATAAAAAAACGCTTGTAGGCAAATAATTTATTTTTTGACAGATAACGTACCTATAGATTATTTTTTTTACCTTTTGTTATTTGTTTAGATATATTATGGTTATTTATTTCTTTGTTTAACATTAAAGTTATTCTAAGACTCATAATTAACATATTATTATTATACCTTACAGACTGTATGTTACATTCATTTTTTATGGTTATATTCTTTTTTTTGTAGAATTTTGTTGCGGTCTGGCTTCCCTGTAGCGTCCTCCCGGCCAAAATACGGAAACTAGAGAAATATCCTTGTGAAGCATACACACAACCACACCCGAAGCACATATCAATACATATACAATTTACACATAGATTACATACAAGATACAGTAAGACCGTTTCAGTCTGGTACATGTTTTTGCGAACACAAAGCAAAGGACTAAAAAAAACAACTTGTTACCAAATCAGAAAAAGTAACGACTTAGTTGGTATCATGGTATTTGCTATATACAATGTCTGGGCAATAAGGTATGCTCAGTCAGACATGTACTGTACTACATTTAAAGTCCCTCGTCCTACTAGATTCCAGCCGGATTCTAGATTCTCTTTAAGTTTTGAATGACGTCAATTGCTTATTTAGTTGGGTTCAGGCGGGAGAGATATAAAAGAATGGTCGGTTCGACTGCTTGTAGTGTTGTATTTTCCGCGGTCGGAGGGGCGGTACGCCGTTTAGTACGTGTCTGTCGAGGGCGAGGTTTCCTTTTTTGCACGAGGGTGAAATCTTCCCTATCAACAATCATTATTTTAGAAGCGGTTCTCACTTCTCCATCCTTCAGAATTGGTGATGGAGAAAGAATGATTTGATCCGCAGACTTTTTGTAAATTAATTTTACAATATATTTTTTTTTCCTTTGGTAATTTCAAAATGTAAATTTGAAATGTAAAGAATCACGCCAGGCTTCAAATAATATGCTAATACATCGGCAAACTAATAAAAGCTCTTTCTTGTCATATTCATCGAAGTAAAGAAAAATCTAAAGTGCCCGTTTTTTTTGCAAATGATTGTATTAGTAGCAATTGTATTTAATTAAGTATGAAACAGAAAAAGAAAAAAATACGTAATAATCATTATCAATTAGATCGATGTTGGAGATCAAAAAGGTGAACCATCCATGAATCTTTATTTCGTTACGTATAAAAAAAATTTCTACTCAATAAGGGTATGGAGCCGCCGTCGGGATGCGAATCGTAAGAGACGAAGAAAATTATTTTCTACTATTTCAAAAAAGGAGGAGGTAAGTACTCAATTCGACAATTCGACGGTTTCTTTTTTTATGTTTGTTACCTCATAACTTTCGGCTGGGTGAACCGATTTCCAAAATTTTTTGTTTGATAGCTGGTGCTTCCAGTGTGGTCCCATTTAAATTTCATCAAATTCGGTCCAGTAGTTTTTGAGATACACTCCAATAACTGAATAGAATGGAAGTCGGTATTAAATTTTCTACTGACTTTCAAAAAAAGGAGGAGGTACTCATTTCGATGGTTTCTTTTTTTATGTTTGTTACCTCATAACTTTAGACTGGGTGGACCGATTCTCAAATTTTTTTGTTTGATAGCTGGTGATTCCCGTGTGTTTCCATTTAAATTTCATCAAATTCGGTCCAGTAGTTTTTGAGATACACTCCAATAAGAAGTCGGTATTAAATTTTCGACCGACTTTCAAAAAAAGGAGGAGGTACTAAATTCGACTGTTTCTTTTTTTATGTTTGTTACCTTATAACTTTCGACTGTTTGAACCGATTCTCAAAATTCTTGTTTGTTTGATAACTGGTGTTTCCTGTGTGGTGGCATTTAAATTTGATAAAGTTTGGTCTAGTAGTTTTTGAGTTAAACTCCAATAACTGAATAGAATGGAAGTCGGTATTCATTTTTTCAAATTGTACTTGTTTATTTTACTAAATGGTAGGCCACTTGTATCGACTTGGTTGTTACCACTGCAGTGTCAGATATTCTGCAGCAAATAAAAAAGGTTTCTCTCATGACGTTTACCTTTACCGGAAGCTCTATTAGATTTGAAACCGTGACTGCCAGTACAACGGCTGACCTTCAATATCTCTGAGCATTCATCACTTCAAATAAATGTACTATTGTACGCCAAAACTTGACGAGCCTATCATCAAAATACCTTCTATAGTCAAAATACTTGACCCTCGGCGTGAGGACAACGTAAACATCACGCTCTGTCGGAGACTTGTCACTATGTACTTGGGTATGCAGTAATTGAGGTGTTGCATTTCCGTTGGCATGAGTCCTGCTAGCTGGAAACAGATGGCGCTGGTGTTCTTGCTTACCAAAATGTACTTGAAAGTCAAAGTTAAAATCATCTGGTCTGTGAATGATTGTCTTTAATGGTATCAGGTTGTGCTCTTAAAGAAATTAATTGATTCTTAAAGAAGTTAAATGAGTAAATTGAAATACTTAGTCAGTGAGCACTAATAATAAAATACAGTACTTACGTACATACAAATATAAAATTAATAAGCATGGAAAAAACAGTCATTGCATTTCATCACTCTTGACGGTCATCAAGCACGTCTAGTGTATCGAGCTGTCAAAATGATAACGTGCTTTTGACTAAACTATCAGAAACTGACACAAACTTTGACAGAACTGTCATAATTACGATCTTGTCGTAAGCGGAGAGGTTATTCTGTCTATGTTGTGCCCAAGAATATTACGGTTATTCATCCGCGTGGTGATGGACGATGATGACGATGAAAAGTAGCTTATGTGCTTATTTTCATCCAGATCCGTTTAGCCGTTCTGCCGTTTTTGAGTAACAAACATCCATTTATCCATCCATCCAAACTTTCACATTTATAATTTTAGTGGGAAGTGGGATATATTTATATATATATATAGGTATATATATATATATATATATATATATATACCGAACTGGGTAGCACTTGACCACTATCTCACCTGATGCTAAGTGATGATGCGATCGATGATGGAGCGCGCTTACCCAGAAGATACCTATGAACTCGTATTTGAAGACCCCCATATCGTACTTAACCGGAAACACCGACTCAGGGAGGGTGTTCCATTCCCTAGCGGTACGTGTGATAAAGATATAATATATAAAGATATAATATATATATATATATATTATATGTATAAGTATAGTGTGTTTCATGTAATTATGTATTATAGCTACATTCTGAATCTTGCTACGTAAATAGTTTTGGCTTATACACCACCTGTTTAAGTTTATGCCTATTTATTTCCATGCGTGGTGGAAGAGATCACTCTGAGCGATGAGACCGCCCATTGTAACACTATTACTTTTAAGCATTTAATTGTAGTCAAATATTAAGCTATTGCATAGCTTCTATCGCGGGCCTTGAGCGTGGAGACCCAATCCAGAAATTCCGTAACGAAAATAACCTAACACCTCCCACTCCGACTCCATCAATCGATGAATAGCAGAACTTTTAATGAGTTTTTGAAATATCACGCTTGTCTCTTTAGTTCAGCAAGTCGCCTCTAGATGGCATTGTTTAAATAATTATAATTGCATAACTTGATAAAAACTTTACCGAGTGCCACACTTCTTTTTTTTTGTATACAATTGTATCGTGATTCTTTATTTGTAATGTACTTACGTGTAATGTGGTGTTACAATAAAGAGTTAATCTATCTATCTAATCCACGTTGTTATACAACTAACGTTGTTTTCACAAACTTTACTGAAACATTTTTATTTTATTTTTTATTTTTACATATATGGAAAACAAACAGCTTATAATATTTAAGTAATAAAATTGGAAATTTAGAATTAACTAGCCTAAAAAGTTTTCACTAATATAACTATACACTCGCACACAATTAGTAAGTGAGTTATCCTGAAATTTTCATTATTGTTTTAATGTTTGTGGCCATGATAGTTTGGGCAAGACACATTTTATTTGCTGCGCATACATACTTATATAAGGACATTGTACAAAGATCAACTACTGAATAGCGTGTAACAGTCGTTTTAAACACAATAAACTAGAGCCAGCGAACAAACATCGAAGTTCGGTATTAAGCATTCATGAAATGCCCAGGGCTTTTATTCGCCCGTTAAACTTCATCCGATAAACGGAATTAATACCTCTCTGGAGGGGGCCTACTTCCGTTTTGTGTGGTAGAAACATATAAAAATTGCATTGATCTCAGTGCGAAGGTAATGTTTTTGATTTAAGATGCAGTTGAACTTATTAACTTCGTTTGACTTTAAAATCTAACTACTAGTTATTGTACAGGTTCACGAGAAAGTAAAAATGAACAGTCATGAGTCATAGTTTGTGTTAATTTTCTGATAGCTTAGTCAAAAGCCAATTTGGCAACTCGATGCACTATACGTGCTCGGCGATCGTCAAGGGTGATGAAATGTAACTCAAGCATCGTCAACGGTGATGAAATGTAATGACAGTTTTTTTCGATAGTGATTAGTTTTATATTTGTATGTACGTAATACAGGACGCATTTTATTATTAATGTTTACGGATTGATATACTCAGTGTTTAATTGTACTCATATAATACTATTATAGCAATGCGTTTAACCATGTTCATATTTTATGACATTTTGGTATAAAGATAGATATAGCTTTGGAGAAGATAATAAGCTACTCGAAGTACTAATCCTGCGCAGACGTAGTCGCGGGCACCAACTATAACATATATCAGTTACTTAAACCGTCTTCAACGCAAATTTGTCAAACATTTAAATGTTAGAAAACACATGTACACTCAAAATTATAAAGAATCATGCAGCTCCCATAAACTAAGTAGTCTTCGAAATCGACTCACACTCATGGACATCACCTTTCTCCACGGCCTATGTAAGTAATGGATACATGGATTGCCTTGAGCACCAGCAGTGTTTTGCGTTTTCGTACTCCAAAATCTCCCACAAGACAAACAAAGTTGTTTGCTGTCTCGCACTCACCCACGAACTCTCGCACAGTACTCGATAGCTAATAGACTTCAAAATAGTAATGGAATTTTTATAAAAGAAATCTTTAAGAAAATGGAGGAGGATAAAGTAAATGCACAACAATACATTTTTAAACACCTACCTGTACCTAGTTATGTACCCATAACCACCTTCCTAGTACATAATGTAGGATCACGCCACCATCCCAGACGCATGGTCAGCGGAATGTTATCGCATCCGTAGCTGGGACGGTGGTCAACGGCTAGGTTAAGGCGCATTCGTTTTGTATAAAACTCTACAGACGGTCGTGTACTTTAGTAATTAATTAATATTAAAATAAATTCGTAAAATCCGAAATTTAGTTTTTTTAAAACACCTTGAAGCGCTCCCGAAACATATCTGGCGCAGCCGGTAGGATTGCTGGCTGTTACCATCGCGAAAAGTAGCGCAAATTTTTAGTGAAATTCTAGAAAAGTGATTCATTGCGAGTGGTGACTAACAGCGAGAGTGCTATAAATTTATATATGCCTAAAATCGGTATCGCGCTCTCCGCGGCAATCCATACGAACCAAATAAAATACGATACATAGTGGGACGTGATGACTACGGCGGTTGGACAGTGAGTAATATTCTCGTAAGGAGTAAAATCCTTCTACTTCCTTTCCCTGCCTAAATCCTCAATTGGTGTTTATTTTAAGTAATTATTTGTTAAGATATATTTTACTAGTTTAATTTTATTGCCTGATATAGCACTATTACCTTAACCAGTAACTTAGATAAGTTTTCTTTATAATATTATTGTATATCTATTAATTAAAATGGCTCACGCACAAACCTCATCCGCACCTGTTTCGGTACCGCAACAAACAAGCGATCTACAAATACCGCGCGAAGTTTTAAATTTAATACCAGAGTTTAATGGCGAAACAAAAATTTTAATTTTATTTTTAAGAAAGTGTACATATGTAATTACACGGTACCAAGGCACTGCGGCACGCAATGAGTTTTTAATGCAATGCATTACTAGTAAATTGACTGGTAAAGCGGCGGCATTAATAAGTGAGCGAGGAGAATTTGAAACATATGATGAGCTTGCGGCTTTGTTGGTTCAACATTTCGGTGATCCTAGAAGCGAGGAATGCGTTGCAATAGAGCTTGAGACCCTTAAGATTAAACCTAGTGAATCTTACCTAGAGTTTTGTGGAAGAATTCAGGATATTCGCGCGATCCTTTTATCTAAAGTAAATCAAAATACATCACCTACACTACGAGAAGCGAAGCGAGTAATTTATAATAACACTTCGCTAAATGTATTCCTATATAACTTGTCAGAGCATATGGTTAGAACAGTTCGGATGAAAGAACCCAATTCGTTAGAGGAAGCATTAAAACATGTCTTGGAGGATGTTAACTTCCAAGAGCAATACAACATGCGTACTAAAATGCTACAGAGCAAACCAGTTCAAATTAACTTTAGGCCACCACCACCTATGCCTCAAGGTCAATTCAAATTTGGTATACCAAACCAAGCTAGTAATCTGGCGCGACCTCAGTTACCTAATTTCGCATATCGCGCACCAATGCCAACACAATTTGGATATAGGCCGCAGTTACATACTGCATCAGCGTAACCCCAGTTTGGTCAGCGATCACAATTCGGCTTTAGACCACAACCACAGGTAAGTCAATTTGGGTTTAGACCACAAGCCGGCCAATTCGGTTACAAACCGCAACCTAGCCCATTCGGTTTCAAACCGCAGCCAGGACAGTTTGGATATAGACATCCGCAGCCACATGGTTATCGTCCACCTCATCAGTACTCAAACGACGTTTCCATGAGGACTGCTCCGGCGAGACCCCAGCAGTTACCTGTAAATGAAACATATGCGATAGAAGGTCAATGCGATGATTATTATTATCCATATGAAACTTACAATACTTACGATGATATGATTCCCGATGCTTATGACAACATGTATACGTGCCACGAGTCTTCAGCCGACAACTCTGCTGAAAATAAAATGTGTGAAGACAACGTGCATGGTAACCCTTCAACCGGTGAACAAGAAATAGTTAATGATGTGGAAAATTTTCACATAAGAGTAGTCCCAACAACCATGAAATGATAGAGATAAATTATGACGCCTCGTTAAAATTACCATATATATACGTAGCTGATATTGACGGAAAATTCATGCTAGACTCGGGAAGCACGCGATCATTTTTAAGTCCATCAAAAGCAAACGAACACTTCGCTACGTCAAAATCGTATGAACCATTTATGGTCACAAGTACCCATGCCTCCAGCGTTCATAGCGAAGTGGTTGACATTCCACTCTTCTCCATATTTAATGAAAACGGTCATCATAAATTTTATGTTTATGACGTCGATAAACGCTATGACGGAGTTATAGGTTGTGACCTTATGTCACGGCTCAAGGCCAAAATAAATTTAAAGGATAAGACTTTGGAAACGCAACGTTCTAAAATACCAATAATTTACAATGAGAATAACGTCATTGAAATTCAACCACGCTCAGAACACCGAGTGAAATTACCTGTAATTTTGGAAAACGGTGACGCAATTTTTAATTTTAAACAGTTTCACGAAGGCATACGTATGCCTACGGCAATAGTTAAGTGTGAGAACTATTGCACCACAACAGTTATACAAAATTATACTGAAAACGTGGTGACCCTTACAATTACAGCACCCTTTACAGTGACTGAATTCAATAACGACATATGTGAAGTAAATTTTAATTCTGACTTTACTGACGTGGAAATTGACGATCTGTTAACTGACAATTTGAAAAAGTTACGTTTAGACCATCTTAATGACGAAGAGACCAAGGTAATTCAACAACTTTGCCATGAATATAGAGATATATTTTACTGTGACAGTCTACCTCTAAGCTTTGCTAACCAGGTTAAACACCGTATTAGGACAGTTAACGAAGACCCAATTTACGTTAGGCCCTATAGGCAGGCACCAGCTCAAGCTGAGGAAATAAAACAGCAAGTAGACAAACTACTTAAAGATCATGTAGTCAAAGAGTCACATTCACCCTGGAGTGCACCGGTCCATTTAGTTCCCAAAAAAATGGATGCCTCGGGACAAATAAAATATAGAATGGTAGTGGACTATCGTAGGCTCAACGAAATCACGGTTGATGATAGGTATCCCATCCCAAATATATGTGACTTATTCGATAAACTGGGTAAAAGCAACTACTACTCCACGATAGATCTGGCATCAGGCTACCATCAGATTGAGATAGAAGAGAGCGATAGAGAGAAAACGGGATTTTCTACCCAAAATGGGCACTTCGAATTTCTTAGGATGCCATTTGGTTTAAAAACGGCTCCAGCGACCTTGGACAAAGGACCATGAATAATGTGTTAAGAGGTCTGCAAGGCATCCACTGCCTTGTATATTTAGACGACATCCTAATTTACTCGAATGGCCTACAAGAACACCTTCAAAAGCTACGAGCAGTATTTGACAGACTTAGACAAACCAACTTAAAAGTACAACTTGACAAATCTGAGTTTTTACGCAAGGAGGTACAATATTTAGGACATACTCTGACTAAAGATGGACTTCGACCGAATAACGACAAAATAAAAGCAGTTCTGAATTACCCCATACCACAGACACAAACTGAAATAAAACGTTTTCTAGGATTCGTTGGCTATTACCGCAGGTTTGTCATTGACTTTTCGAAAATCACCCAACCTTTAACAGCTTGTCTTAAAAAGGGCAAGAAGGTTGTGACAGACGGCAAGTTTATAGAAGCATTTGAAAAATGTAAGGAGCTTCTAATTAATGCCCCCCTTTTACAATACCCCGACATGACGAAACCGTTCATACTGACTACAGACGCCTCTGAAGTAGCGATCGGTGCAGTACTATCACAAGGGTCAGTAGGTTCTGACAAACCGGTTGCATACGCAAGTCGGACACTAACGGATACCGAAAGAAAATATAGTGCAATTGAACGTGAGCTGTTGGCGATCGTCTGGGCTACAAAACACTTCAGGCCTTATTTGTATGGCAAGAAGTTTACAGTATATACCGATCACCAACCTCTTGCTTGGTTAAATAAATTTAAAGAAGTTAGTAGTAAACTAACGCGTTGGCGCTTACGTTTATTAGAATATGATTTTGTTATAATTCATAAAAAGGGAAAACAAAATGCAAATGCTGATGCACTATCTCGCATCCGATTAAACGCAATAGGGAACGACGACAACACTTCTATGATTGTTAACTTTGACGATAGTGAACAACGACGTCAAGATCATTTACAAGAACTGACCGATCAAATCGCGACTCTAGCACAACGAAGTAATACTGACGATTCCAAAACAATAACCATATCCGACTCTGAAGGAACGGCCTCAGTTAGTCATAAATCTATATCAGACACAGACAAATCAGAAGAACAGCTACAATACCCCTTAAGATCCGAATCTAGTACTACACAGACAATTCATTCAGCTAGGGATACGGAATCACTAGGAATTCCCATACTACACGAGGCCATCGACACAAAACCGAACCAAATTTTGGTATTCAGTTGGTTCCGTAACAGCATGCAAGTCAAAGACTTATCTAGGGATAGTCAAAAGGTACTAGAGGTCTTTATACCTCTTCATAACGAAGACTTGATTAAAGAATTTTTGAAAAAGTATATTAGGCCTAAAATTAAGTATTTTATATACTTCGAAAACGAAGAACACCGTAAAGAGTTTAGTAAAATAATTATAGCACTGTTTAAGAAAGGGACGGTCAATTTTTATAAGTGTACAGAAAGAGTAATTTACATAGAAGATGAGAAGGAACAGAAAGCGATCGTAGATAAAATACATGACGGGAAAACATGTCACCGCGGAATCACGGAGACAATTAAAAGAATTCGGCGTATTTATCACTGGCCGAACATGCATGAGACTGTTGCCGCTATACTTAATTCGTGTGAGAAATGTAAAGCCTCCAAGTATGACCGAAAGCCTATAAAACCCATATTACAGCTTACACAAACGCACGATGCCCCGTTTCAAGAGATATTCATAGATACATTCTCCATTGAATCTAAACAATACCTTACCATCATAGACGCATTTAGTAAAATAGGTCAAGCTATCGAAGTGCCATCAAGATCTACACCGGAAATAGTTAGAGCATTATTGAAATATTTCGCTTTTTATGGTACTCCACGAAAAATAAGTTGTGACCCGGGAACCGAATTTAATAATGCATTACTTAAAGAATTAACAAGCTTACATAAAATACAATTGCACATAGGCACGCCTAACAACCCTAATTCTATGGGCTTAATCGAGCGTTTTCATTCGACAATAATCGAAATCTACCGCTTAGCCAAATACGAAAAGAAGTATTCGGACGCAGCGTCTGTAATGACATACGCTGTTATGGCCTATAATAACACTATTCACAGCGCAACAGACCTAACACCATTTGAAGTCGTATTTGGCCATACGGAACTAAAATCCGCTTTCGATATCGAGTTTGATAAATTTTATAGACAACAATTAATACAAGATCACAGAAAAAGAACACACGAACTGTACAAACACCTTTCCAACAAAATGACTAACTTTAAGGAAAAAGTTATAGAGAAACGTGGCGGTGAGGTAGGACCAAACTTAAACATAGGACAAGCTGTTTATACGAAAGCCGTGAACAAAAGACAATCCAAAGATAAGCCTAAATTCCAGAAAGCTATAGTTACCGGTCAAGTTAAACGCAATATTGTACCAATTAAAGTAAATGAGAGACAAAGCAAAACTCCGATTAAAAATATTAAACGTCCTCCACAGGTGGCGGAAACTCCTACTATGGACATCGATGATCAGGATCATCCTTTGCCAAATTCCCTCCAGCCAGGACCTTCACGTGGTGAAGATTGACCACAATCCTGGCATATTACCTGTTAAGAAAGGTTGTGCCTTCTTGCAACACGATAAGTGGTCAATTATAAAAACTACCAACCTTGGAGGTATCGTAATGGACTTAAATTACAATATAGATAAATACTCTGAGTTTAGTCAACTTATTAACCAGAATAAGTCATATATTAATGAGGTATTAGAACTTATGACTCAAGTAACTTACCTTCGTGATGAAACAGTGCAAAGAATTCAGCAGTTAATTCCTTCCAAAAGATATAAACGCGGTCTTATCAATCCTCTTGGCTCTATCATTAAAATTGTAACTGGTAACCTAGACCATGATGACGCGATACGCTATGACAAACTTATCACTGGACTCAAAACTCGAGAACAAGGGATCTCTAGTAAAATTACTCTTATAACCGAAATGATGGACCACTTCCTCAACTCTACGCAAATTATGGATGACAATGTAAAAATTATGAATGAGCGCTTACAACGCATTGAAGTAATTGTAGCAGATCTATCAAGGGAAAACATGTACATTTTCATATCATATCTAGCCAATATCTTAAACATGTTCATAGCTAATTTTAGGACTTTATACATAAAACTGAATGACTTAGAAACAGCTCTAGCACTCAGTAAAGTATCTGTGTTACATAAATCTGTAATCAACTCAAACGAACTTTTAACCATACTGTCTGATATATCAAAGTATGATAATTTAATGTATTCAGTCACTGAGCAAAACCTAATTAATATAGAAGAAACACTTTCAGTTAAAACTTACCTTAAGGACGATGAAATAAGATTCATAATAGATGTTCCACTAGTTATTAATACTACTTATAATTATTTCAAACTGTATCCCTTACCTGTATCACGTAACTCTGAAACCTTTGTTATTATTCCTGAATATCCTTTCCTATTAGTAGAAGGTACGAAATATCGTCCAACCGCCCGTCTATGCCGAGAAATAACGGCCAATGAACACTTATGTACTGAAGAAGACCTCGTCCCATACGCACCGGAGACCTGCGTAGAGCAGCTGATGGAGTATCGTCGCAACTTATCCAGATGTCTCCCATGTAAAGTCCTTTCAGAGGACCTGAAACTTCAGAGAATAGCGTCAAATCGTTGGATACTATATTCAAAATATGATAAAATACTTACACAAACCTGTGGTCACGACATCATTCGTGAAACACTGCAAGGAACATACATACTAACTACACCTGAGGTGTGTGACGTTGCTATAGATGGCTTCATAATACATGGACGACACTACCACTCACTGGATACCGTATATAACCCCGTTCCACTTATAAATCTACCCGCTTTACCTGAACAGCAGCAGAATCACCTTGTGGTGAACACCGAACCTATCAACCTCAAGGGAATCGATCTGGAGGACGTGCAGCATCTGAACTATCTATTGAAGACAAGTGTAACAAGTGTTAAAAGTGATAATGGGCAATATAGTGACCAAATATACAGTGTCAGTGTTGCAACTATACTACTTTATGTTATAATCTTTTTATGTATTAGTTATATATTTTACCTTAGATTTAAAAAGTTAGTTTTAGAAAGACGTGGAAGAGAGCAGAGTCGTAATCAGCATGAGGACCAGCCTCAGCCACCCCTATTGTTAGTTTCTAGATAAATGTAAGCGAAGTTACTGGAAAAACTTTGTATTTCCAATAACTTCAAGCTAAGGGGGGAGGAGTTATGTACCCATAACCACCTTCCTAGTACATAATGTAGGATCACGCCACCATCCCAGACGCATGGTCAGCGGAATGTTATCGCATCCGTAGCTGGGACGGTGGTCAACGGCTAGGTTAAGGCGCATTCGTTTTGTATAAAACTCTACAGACGGTCGTGTACTTTAGTAATTAATTAATATTAAAATAAATTCGTAAAATCCGAAATTTAGTTTTTTTAAAAACACCTTGAAGCGCTCCCGAAACATATCTACCTACACAATTCTTACAATAGTTGTTCTGTTTATAATTACGTGTTATTTTATATACTTGCTTATGTATATTTTATATCAAAGTATTATTTACATTCACGTACTTTTATTTATTAGCGGATATAAAATGTATATGTATATATACATATAATACTTATATACTACTGTATAGGCTTATTATTTTCATGTGACAAAGTGAGCTATTTTCTTCATTGAACAAAATCCACAACCCTTATTATAAACCAACATTAATTTCTTACATAAGCTATCTTACGGCCAATAAAGGATTTACATTTTATACAATATATTTTTTATATATAAAGTAACAAGTACTTATGTATATATATATATAATACTTATATATTTACTATATATAGTGTATATATACACAATATTTTATACTAACCTGCACTTCACTACTTACTAGTAAAACTAATTATGAATACTTGTTACACTTTATCATTTTATTTAGTAAGTCCGTTCAATAAAGATGTCCGTCTAATTATTATTAAAAACAAAATATTGTATCAAATGTAAATCATTTATTGGCCGTAGATAGCTTAAATAAGAAATTAATGTTGTTTTATAATAAGGGCTGTGGATTTTGTGCAATAAATAAAATTAAAATTAACAAGTTATTTTTATTTTATAAGACTACTTTGTCACATGAAGATGTACAATTTAAAAAATTTAAAACTGACTTCCATTCTATTCAGATATTGGAGTGTAACTCAGAAACAACTAGACCGATTTTGATGAAATTTAAATGGGACCACACGGGAAGCACACAACAAGAATTTTGAGAATCGGTTCACCGTCGATAGTTATGAGGCAACAAACATAAAAAGGCTGGGGCCGAAAGGTTCTGGAGTGGAGACCACGTACCGGCAAGCGCAGCGTAGGTCGTCCACCGACACGGTGGACAGACGACCTGAGAAAGGTCGCAGGACGACGTTGGATGCAGGCCGCTTCCAACCGGTCCTTTTGGAAAATCATGGGGGAGGCCTATGTTCAGCAGTGGACGTCCTACGGCTGAGATGATGATGATGATGATGAAACATAAAAAAACAGTCGAATTGAGTACCTCCTCTTTTTTGGAAGTCGGTAGAAAATATTAAGCCTTTAAAGAATGCATACTTCAGTTGAAGCGGAACAGGCATTATAACGCTAATATGTACACGTAACAGAGGCGGGAATTCTGTATCTCCTCGATAACACGATTTCATGGCAACGAATAAGTTGCGCGCTTTAATTGAAGCGTGGTTGCCGGTTAGTTATCTGGGCAAACTTCGACTTAACTAAATTATCCGACCTGTACTAAATTACTATAATTTAGTAAGTTCTGCAAATAACTGAAGTTTATAAACTCACGGCGTAATTTAAGACATACATAATATCTTAGAAAATAATGAAGTTTCTTCAATGTTCTACTTATATCTTTGCTCGTTTCGAGCTGTGGCATGCTATGGTGCGTATTCAGATTAACTGTGGATAGTTGTGTGAATGGATGGATAGTGGAATGCTTTCACAGCCGTATTTATAAACAAGGAAACGTAATTATCTGGGTACGTATTTAAATGTCTAAAATTAAAAAACCTCACGTTAAAACACCTCCGTTCAAAATACCTAAAATCAAAATGCCTCATGTTTTAAAATACCTAAGCAAATAACACCTACATAGGAAATACCTCAGTTCAAAATACCGCTCGGACTAAATGTCTAATGTTTAAAATGTTTATAGCTATAACACCAAAGTTAGATTCACACACATTTTAAATACCAAATGGTCAATATACATAATAGATCTAGCGTAAAAGAGGGTAGATTGGTAAAATTGTCTATGTTTACAAATTTTATGTCAATTGTTAGTCACACATTTATATTGCAATACGTGAAACGTTACGGAAAATGACTGACCACAGTATTACTTTATTTAAAACGCAAAAAGGTGGATACAAAATCAACGTGAATGGTTTTTCGTACACTAAATGTCGCGAATACAAGGCCAACGTATATTGGGAGTGTGAATATAAACGAAAGGATTTATATAAGTGCAATGCGCGGTTAACGACTAATGTATTCTCAGAAGTCGAATATGCATCTGTAATATCGGCTAATGGGGAACACAATCACGAAGGTAATCCTCTGAGAGTGAGCGTAGCTAAAAGTGTGCAGGATTTAAAAATAAAAACAAAAGATCAACCTTCGGTGAAAACGTGTCAAATACTTCAAAATCATATTGCATCTACCAGTAGTGACGTTGCGACAAGTTTGCCATCTAAGGATTCATTACGACAAATGATCAATAGAGAAAAAAAGAAGATTATAAATGTACCAAAAGAGCCCACTGAATTTGATTTTGTTATTGACCACCAATCATTGTTCTTACATGATGAAAATTTTGACATTAAAGAAAGAATATTTGCCCAAAATAAAAGAGTCATCATATTTAGTACAAAAGAATGTGTGACATATTTAAGCCAAGCAAATTATTGGTTAATGGATGGAACGTTCAAGATCGTCCCAACAATATTCCAACAACTATATACGATACATGGTTCAGTGCATAATACCGATAAAACATTTCCCTTATTGTTCGCCCTATGTACGCACAAAGATAAGGCGTCATATGACGTCATGTTTGATCTTGTAATAGAATACTGTTCAGAAAAGGGCATTGCATTAAACCCATCATTTGTAATTATGGACTTTGAAAAGGCCGCAGCTTTAAGTATTCGTCAAAACTTTGAGACAATAACCTTGAAAGGTTGTTTTTTTCATCTGCGACAAATTTTATATCGGAAAATTCAAAAAGAAGGATTATCTACTGAATACAACAGTGATAAACAATTTAATAAAGAAGTCAAATGTTTGCTGGCTTTATGCTACGTTCATCCGGACAACGTATTTATGTATTTCAATGATTTATTGGAAACGTTGTCTTATAACAGTCGTAAAATTGCTGACTGGTTTGGAGAAAATTACATCCGAGGAAAAAATAATCAGCCACCAAAATATAATCCACACTTTTGGTGTCTCAATTATCTAGCTACAATTCCACGCACGCAGAACAATGCAGAATCATTTCACCACCACATAAATCAAATTTGTTCTCAAAGACATGTCGGATTTTATCGTCTGGTATCAGAATTGATCAAGGAAACAAAGGTGAATTTAATTGCAATTCAAAAAATAATCAATGGTGAACCAGTACCTAAAAAACGGATGAAAAAAGGGCATTACAAGTTAAATAACATCAACAACATATTACAAAATATTCCTGAATACAGTAATGTCGATCTTTTGAAAGCTATTGCAGCAAATCTTTAATAAATAACATAATTATAAAAACAACAAAATTGTTGTTATTTGATTACTTTTGCTGTACTTTTTATGTACTGTTTGTCTTATTTAAGAAACTTATTTCTTTTATTTGTAATTAACAACAAATTATGTCCCACGCATATTGTATGTATTTATGATTAAAAATTTAAAATAAGCAATAATTGTGGTTTTATTTGGATTTTTTATTTACATACCTTCATCGACGTCGGTTTGGTATTTTTCATTTTGGTCAAATAACTGTTAGGTAAACCAACTTTAGGAATTTTGTTCATAGGTATTTCAAGTTTTAGCTTTATGAACTGGAGTAATATAACCATATGGCATTTTAAACTTGAGGTGTTTTGAATTTAAGTGAAACAACCATGAGGCATTTTGATTTTAGGTATTTTGAACGGAGGTGTTTTAACGTGAGGTTTTTTAATTTTAGACATTTAAATACGTACCCAATTATCTACTTAAGAAAAAGTAATTACCCCTTCAAGAGTCGTTGAAATTATAACAATTGAATTTCTATTGTGTCTGACCCTATGATGACCTACGACCTTTGATGGATTACTTAAGCAATGATTTTAATTCTATAGACTAGAATTTGAAGTTAGAACTCTCAAAGGCCAACCAACAGTGATCAAGGTGATAGTCACCATTTTCTTTGCTTTAGCAATGAGATCGCGACAGTTTTTCGTTCATGTTACAAAAGTGAAGTTGTATTAAAATGACATTAATACACAAGTCTGAATTTGGAAGGATCTATTATGCTGTAAAAATTAAAATCCCATGATAAACCTAATACAAGTGTAAAAAGATACATCCAATTTTGATAGGGTTATGTCCTTAAACTTAAGTAAGTAACGTTCATTGCTCGACTATAGAATAAAAAGAGTATTCTATCGTCAAGTATTTACTTCATTATGAAGCTACTTAGCAACAAGTAATTACTTGTTATTACTTATAAATACGAGTGTTAGACTTTTAAGAGAGAGAAATTTATTTGGGTCTAATTAATGATTGTAATATTTTGTATTAATTGATTGAAAAAAGTTTATCGATCCAAAATACATTTGAAATTTAAACAGAACATAGATACGATGTAATAATATAAATACAGTAAGTCTGTTTCAGTTAGCATATTTCGAAAAAAAAACAAAGGAAATGACAAAAAATTTAACAATTTTAAAATTATATTTATAACCTTATATTCACGGTATATTATAAAAGTAATAGGTACTACAAAAATAGTTTAGTAATAGTTTATAGTAATTTGCTTTGTGTTCGTAGTGTTAAATTCAAGCAAATCCTGTGATTTTAAGGTAAGGTATTTATATTAACTATATATTTTATTAATTATTTGTTATTATTTTATTTTTATTATATTAATATTAACCTAAGGTATTTATATTCACGAGAATTATTACAAGCTGCCTGAAAGATCACACACACGTTGATGCCACAGATCACAGAAACAAGGGAGATATGAAAAGGGGACAGGGCCGGTGTCGCAGCAATATGCTCAAAAACAGAACACATTACTCGCGCCGGTTCGCAACTTTTGTGTTAAGTGACTAAACGCCGGTCGCGATATTGCATGTAAACAGTTTACAACGCTTGCTCTGTACTTACGAATATTCAAACGTCAAGTTTTAATACCGCAGTGAATAATGAACTTATTGTTATTGTAGCTAACAGAATACGTTGAAGCTCGGAATACGGCCACTACTTGCGACATCAGCTTTGTACTCAGCGCACGGATTGGCATCTCCCTAGATCTATATGGTTGAAAGTGAAGCGTGTCGCATGTCTCTTTGCAAATGAGACGAGATTATTATAACGTACCTTTGGCATTTCGCGTCCATCAACAGCTGTGTATAATCATTTACAGTTAGACGCAGTTGTAAACTGTAAGCCGATGAATTTTATAGTAACCAAAAGGCCGAGCACGAAAAACTGTTTAAGTGTAAGGTAATCGCATCGCTAACGTATTTAGTAATAACTGTCATTTATCTAGTACAATAGTGGCATAGATAACTCATAGTTTGTACTGAATACGTTAACGATACGATAACGTTACACTTAAGCAGATTTTCGTGTTCGGCTCACAGTTCATTTTCTTTACCATATTTATTTTCTAATAACAGTGCCCATATTATTAGAGATATTGCTACCAACTAGTTTAAATGGTGTGAAAATGTTGAAGTCTAAGGTGAATCTCAGTGAACAGAATACCTACGAGTAATTTCTATTATCAAAATAGTTGCGACCCGCGGTTACACTCGCGTGCTGATAGATGATGATGAGAAGTCTCTTATATACTCCCATACATGCACACCTAATTTCATAAAATATGGTCCATCCGCTTGACCGCTAACCCTTTGCACTATCTCCGACTCTGTTTATCCTGCATATCAATGACATGGAGGTGATCGATATTCATTGTTATACGGATGATAGTTCCATATTCTGCATTGCGTCTTTTATTAGACGTGACATTTACCTTTGTGACGGTTATCCGTGAGTCGGTTGATATTAGTAAGCGGTCAAACTTTAATCGAGACGGAGGATGGTTCTTACCACATACTTGGAAGCCTGGCCTTCATGGAGTCCATTCTGATGCAAATGATGTGTCTGGTGCAGATGTAGTGAGCTCTTTTTGCTGGGACGTCCCCTCACATACTTGCAGGCGCTTCACCAGCGACGTCGATCGAGAGGGTTCACACCGAAACGCGCCAATGCAACATAGTGTATACCGCCCCCCGCTCAAACCTTTAACATCACGAGCGCTACGAGCTGCCGCTGCCCGCAGTGCTAAGCGAAACGACATCGACGCGAGCGTCCCGAACACTCCTTGAAAAAGACCACTAAATGTGGTCGAAACTATAGTCGGACCTATCCGATAAATATTAAGTGAGTAATCCCGTATTTCTAATTTAAAAAAAGTGACACTTACCAATAGATAAACTACTCGTACGTCGGCTCACTTACTCGCAAAATACTTGTTTAAGAACTTGCAGTGTAAGGTTTTATCTCGAGTAATTTACGAGTTCCAAAAGTAGCCCTGGAGCGACTTGTTATTGCCCTGTAAAACGCAAAGTTGCCCTTCCTCTAGTTTAGCGAAGAATTTTTGACGAAAATATTATTTACGTGAAAAAAATCTTGAAATTTACATTAACCATAAATAATATCCTATAGCTGTTTATATATGTATGCATACATACATTTTCCAGTTTATGTATATTCTCACAATGATTCAAAACCTTATAATCAGTTGTGGACCGAGTCGGTAGGTTATATCACATGACTCAAGCATAGATTATGCATCGAAGGGCTAACGTCGTATCTTTCGTCATGGGCGCAGGGATGGGCAATATACGTGCTTTGATTTTATTGAAATACCAATTAAAAAATACTGTATCGTAAGTCATTAAAATACGAAATACAAAATACATTACACAAGTACGGTATTTGAAAAATAAAATACAAAATACAGTATTTCAACTATTTTTATATGAAATACAAATTACAAAACAATTAATCTAGACCAGTACGGGCTGAAAAGTAGAGGGAAACAAGATTAATTAATCAGTAAAACCGGAGTTTCGTTTCATGAACACTAGATTTTTAAATGTACTGCCAGAGAAACAGCCTCTTTTTGGAGTGAATAAAACCTGCTAAAGAAAACAATCTTCCTACGGTCACTCACAATCGCTAAATAAAGGTAAGTGTATTTTAATGTTAAAATGTATTTTGAAGCAACAAGTATTTAAAATACTAATTACAAAATACATCGGCGTCGGGTATTTGAAATACGAATAACAAATTACATTTTAAGTAAGTAATTGATATACAAATACTAAATACATATTTGTATTTCAATTACATATTTTTACAAGTAATTCAAAAACTGCCTAACCCTGCATGGGCGGCATACTCGTATTAGACCCTGAGCGTAACGTCCCTCGTCAACCTGAAGCGAGGGGTTCGAACCGCCAAGGATGAGGACAGGCTTAATCGTCGAGGTGGATACTTTACTTTTCATACTTATTGCGGGACAAAAAAAACTCAGGGCTACATAATACCTAAGCATCAAAATCGATTGAAATCATTGCAGGCTTTTTCGTATCTACCTTTTAATTTTTACGGTAATAGATTATTATAATCCCCAAAGCATCTGATTTAATAAACTCCACCGTTGAATATATCGATCAATGACATTTTTGTATTTATACTTGAAAATTATGAAATACTAGCTGCAATCCGCAGTTTCACCCGCGTGGTGCTGGATGATGATGATGATGAAAAGTATCCTATGTGCCAATTCAAAGCCTCATCTATCTCCATACCAACTTTTATCAAAATTGGCCCAGCCGTTTGAGCGTGAAAGAACAACTTTCACTTTCACATTTATAATATTAGTGTGATTGTTGATGGAAAATTAAATATGGAACGAACCGTCTTTGGTTTCACATTCTTTACAATCGCGCCTCATTTGTTTTTTTTGTTCTGCCTGTGGTGGCCAGTTTGGTTTTTGTATAAAGCCTCTTTACACGGGCATTGTAAAGGGGGTTCATTCGAAAATTCCGATACAAAATCGTTTTAATCCCTTGGGAATTTCATACAACGATGTAATGCCTCGCTTTACGTCGAGATTGCGTGAAATGTAATTGGACATTGTCGAGCAAGTGGTATGAAAATAATATAATCATAGATAATACTAATATATCATAATATATATAATCTCCGCTGTCCGAATACTACTCATAAGAGAAGAATCGAAAAGCTTCCTTACTAGATAGTTTCGTTTAGGACCAAAAAGTTGAATTCTCATAATGTTGAATTTGCAATAAGTTGAATTTGCAGCATGTTGAATCCTAAAATTTTGAGTTTGCAAAAAGTTCCTAAAATGTTGGTTGAGTTTGCAAAACGTTGAATTTGCAGCAAACTGGTAGTAAGGCATCAGTAAGAGATATTGTAGATGATAGAAAATTTATTTTCTTTCCGTTTTAAACTCATGACTTCCGTGCGACAAACACTTGCGTGTTTCAGCGATGTGAGAATGCGACAATAACGCAATCTAGTTTAATTTTTAAGAACTTAATAACACATGAACAATATATTATCTCTATCTGTCAGTACTCAGTACGCGTCCAAACTCACCATTAATTAATATCTGCAGTAGTTACTTCCTGTGTGGAACGGAAGTTCAATTAGCCGCGTACCTGTAACGTTACCACATCCATCACTCGACTGTAGCGGCCAGGTACCTACTCGGGCTTCATTGTATGTCTACCACAATTTGCTTTAACAACACATTCCATACAATTCTACATATATGACTGCAGTTAATTGTATAGTGTAATAATAATAATAATAATAATATGGGACAACATCCACACAAAGGTCTTCAGGTCCCAAACTAGACAAAGCCTGTGCTATGG
The DNA here is from genome assembly GCA_917880725.1 of Selenia dentaria. Classification (NCBI taxonomy): domain Eukaryota; kingdom Metazoa; phylum Arthropoda; class Insecta; order Lepidoptera; family Geometridae; genus Selenia; species Selenia dentaria. The sequence continues at coordinate 35,788,109 of OU862886.1, forward strand.
TAACCTGACGACTGATATACATACTTAAAATACATATACACACCCAGACACAGATCAAACAGACATGTTCATGCACACAAATGTTTGACCTGTCCGGGGATCGAACCCGGGACCAGCGGCTCAGAAGGCAGGGGTGCTACCAACTGCGCCAACCGGCCTGTCAAAATAATTTTAAATAAATTATTTTGTCCTGAGATGGCAATTAAAGCGAAACTTGGATGTGATTCAATTTACTCATCTCTCATGATGATGATTTATCTCAGCCGTAGGACGTCCACTGCTGACCATATGCCTTCCCCATGATTTTCCAAAAGGACCGGTTGGAAGCGGCCTGCATCCAACGTCGTCCTGCGACCTTCATCAGGTCGTCTGTCCACCGTGTCGGTGGACGACCTACGCTGCGCTTGCCGGTCCGTGGTCTCCACTCCAGAACCTTTCAGCCCCATCGGCCATCTGTTCTGCGTGCTATGTGCCCTGTCCACTGCCACGTCAACTGGCTAATCTTCTGAGCTATGTCGGTGACTTTCGTTCTCATTACTCATTAACTCATCCGGCATTTGATGACTAATACAGAAAAAAGCATTTATACCTAAAATATATGAAAATTATTTTGATACTCCGGATTCATTCTATTCTGGATAAGTTTCTTATTTTTATTTGCATAGAATGCAGATTTTTAATGATGCCAATTTAAGTCTTCTTTTGGCATAACACCTTATTTTTATTACAAATAATATTGTTATTTCAATATGCTCCCGGAGGACCACTGACTCCTGAGATACAAGTCGTTTGACTTAGTTCAGGGGACAGAAGTTCTAATACCTACCTATAAATATTAAATCTTAGCTTGTGACCGACAATAAAAGGATCATGCAGTAGCAATACATGCTATTTCCATAGTTAATATATAAGTCTAACAATGAAAATGTAATATTTTTTAAAACTACTCGTAGTATAAGCCTTATAGTATTTGTTTCAATTTATTATGTGAAAAAATACTAGTTATTTAGGTGCTGTTAACTTATTTATCTTTGGTTCAATAAAACATATTATTATTATTATATTCCATTTATTGCACGGATTACGTCCGGACCTTTGCAAAGGCATAAGTGGGGCTGTGGCCAACACTTAGAGGCCCGTTTGATATAAAAATTCAATCTAGTATAAAAACAGAAACGTTTTGGATGGATGGTTACATGGTATATCTATTACAAAAATGGGTAAAATGGCATGGCTATTGATATGAACTTATTAGTGGTACGGGAGATAGTGGGCTATGGATGAGACTACGGCACCTGCCAATTTCAGCCTCATCTTAAAATATTTAGGCAGGTGGTGACTTGCCACCCACTATCAATGATGACAAAAGGGGCAACGTTGGTGTGGATGGCTAAAAGGTGTTGAGAGGTGTGCTGCGGTTTCACTAGAGCGCTACTACCGGCGTTATGCCCTTTAACACTTCCACCCTTGGAGCTTTTTGTTACTTGCTCTTGCGTCTCCACCCCCGGACGGCCAATTAAGGCAAGCCAGGGGTCAGGGGTCTCAACTAGCCCCAGGGAGAATCAGGGTCCACGGTGTCGCCACTCACCGACGGCTCGCCACAAGGCCGTCCCTGCGGGTTTATTATTATTATACTAAAAGTAAAAATTAATAATATTAATGCCAATCAATAAAACGCAATATATGTTTTATCGGACACTCGAAGAAAACCTATATGTTAACTATCCCGTTAGTAATTTGAACATTTCAATACAACTCTAGCTGATGAAATCAAACACGGAATATGGGGAATATTTATTAATTACATATTAGGAAGACTATCGACTAACTACTTAACCTAGTTAACAAACATATATAATGAAAAGAGTCATTTACAAGTCTCCACAGGTAGAACCAAAATAGCTTACATAAGAACGTCCTAGTAATAGAAATTAAGGAGATAATTAATATAATAAACTAATATAAAGGTAAACATATATAACAAATAATATGAAAAAAAAATATATTAAAAAGTAGATACTGCACTTACAGCCATATGTTGATCGATATCGTTAAATCACTTGTGTGAAGAAAAGGTATTGCTAAGTTGCTTCTTTATGACGCCAGATTGGACACGAAAAGATCGATGTCAAGATTATCTTGATGATACATTTTATTAAATGTTTTACACGCTCGGTACATGTAAGTGTTCTTGCGGTAGTTAGTCTTAGCTACAGGGACAAATAGTAAGGGACTTTTCCGAAAGGATCTGGACGGTATATAGATATTAATTTTACTTAGAATTTCAGGGCAGTCAATGGATGAGGTGACAATTTTATTAAGAAATAATATGTCTGAAAAATCACGGCGCTCTTTAAGAGGTAGAAAGTGATGTTTTGCACACTGTTTAAAATAATCTTTTTCTTTAGAATAAGTACGAAAATTTAAGTACTTGGTACTTGGTACTTGGTGGGCTGGCTCTTTTCCGCAGCCAGGCCGCTGTGGCGCGGCCCATTTAGCGTGATAGCCGAGTGACGCTGATCAGTCCAGCCACCCGGTGTCGCCCAGGAAAGCCAGCAGCTCCTTCGGCTTGGCGCAGGCTTCCCACACTGTCCTCGGCGAGCCGAGGTTAGCTGCTCTTTGTGCCGCCACGCTCCTGCATTCGATGAGCAGATGCGCAGCTGTTTCTTCCGCCTCCATGCAGCCTCTGCATAGGGGGCTGTCTGTAACACCTAGATTAAACAGGTGTTTGTTTAATGAGCAATGACCGGTCATAATTCCGACGATATGTCGTACATTATTTCTTTTAAGATTGAGGAGTTTTCTGGAGAATTTCAGATTTAGAATCGGAAAAGCCTCCTTCGACTGCCTACAACCCTCGATACTTGCCCAGTAGTTCTGATGCTGTTCCTTAGTTTTTTTGCGAATCCATGCACGAATTTGACTGATAGGTAGGGGGATCATTGGTTCTGGTCCTGCACACGTCATTCCGGAACCTCTCCTTGCTAGCTCATCAGCCGCATCGTTACCTCTGGAATCGCTGTGCCCCTTTATCCATTGGAGTGTGACATTATTGTTATGTTTACTTACTTCCTCCAATAGTCGGTGACATTGTATGATCAGCCCCGAAGAGTGGTCGTATCTATTTAGGGCTCGTAGTACCGCAGTGCTGTCGCAGAGTATCCTAATATTACTATTGGTTACCTTCCTGCAAAGTACTGCTGCTGTGGCTTGGATGACACCCACACATTCTGCTTGGAATATAGAGTTGTGTTTACCTAGCCCTGTTGCTATGTGTATGTTTAGTTCCTCCGAGAACGCTCCCGCTCCGGTGCCTGTTGCCATCTTGGAGCCATCTGTGTAAATTCTGACTTCATGTATACCTGAGCAGTCGCTTGGCTCTTCATTTAGTTGTACGCGGTAGCTCAAAATTTAAGTATCTAAGAAACTTGCGTTGCACACGTTCTAGATGTTTAATGTAACTTACGTATGAGGGATTCCAGATTTGAGATGCATATTCTAGGTGACAACGTACGTACGTACTATAAATAATTTTAAAGGTCTTTAGATTTTTAAAGTCTTTTGACACCTGTATAATAAATCCTAACGAATTAAGAGCCTTACCAACTATATGTGATATATGGCTTTAGTATAGTAGTTTACAGTCGTGAATAACTCCCAAATCTTTCATTTCCGTTACACGATTCAAGCATTGACACTTTAAAGAGTAATTGGAAACGATGGTGCATTTTTTTCGCGTAAATGTCATTATTGAACATTTATCAACGTTGAGGTCAAGTTTATTTACCAGACAGTAGTTATCAAGCCTGGCCAAATCTTGCTGTAATAAAGAAGAATCATAAGCGCTGGATATTGATTTTAATATTTTCATATCATCAGCGAAACTAATTGCATAGGAGTGTTGAAAGCAAGAATCTATGTCCGATATAAATATTAAAAACAGGAGAGGCCCCAGCAGTGACCCCTGCGGGACACCGCTTGGGACGCACATCCACTTAGACATGTAGCTTTCTAAGACTACTGCCTCAGAGCGGTTTCGAATGTATGAAGTGAACCATCTTAACAAGTCTCCTCTAATACCAGCGTTTTACAATTTCAGAATAAGGATATTATGGTCAATTCTGTCAAAACACTTCGCATAATCGGTATAGACAACATCAACCTGTTTACCCTCGTCCATACTGCCTGAAACAAAGTCATTTAGTAATATGAGATTACTCACAGTCGATCTCCCCCTTATAAAACCGTGTTGAGATAATGGTAGATATTTACTGATTGATGCGTACAGTTGCTCATATATAATCTTTTCAAATAATTTTGCTATGGAACACAGTTTAGATATAGGCCGGTAATTTGTAATTTCGTTTTTTGACCCTTTTTTGTGGATTGGTGAAATATAAGCCATTTTCCAAACGTTGGGCATGTAGCCTTCTTTTAAAGATCGATTAAAAAGTATTTGCAGAGGGACAGAAAGTTGCTCGGCGCATTTAATCCATCTGGTCCAGCAGACTTATATGCATCGAATTTTAGAAGTTTTTATTTTACTGTAGAGTCCGATATATATACTGTAGAAATGTCACCATCAACTGACATTGAGTGGAAGTCTATATTATTATTATTATAATTTAAGTTGACAGGGTCTGAATCCGGAGTCAAAAAGGTTGAATGAAAATAATCAGCAAAAAAATTGCAGATTTCTATACCTGAGCTGGATTTATTTTTATTAAATATCATAACGCTCGGAAAATTACTAGTGTTTTTAGTCTTAAAGTATCTCCAGAAGAATTAAGGATTTTCCTTGATTGATTTTTCCACATTATTTATGTATATTTTATAGCAATTTTCTGCTAATCTATTAGCTCTGTCACGTAATATATCCATAGCCTGTTTATCGGTGAGCAATTTGTATTTCTTGAACTTACAAAAACATTTATATTTCTCTTTTAAAACCTTGAATACCACGATTGATGAATACCACGGTGGGAAAATTCTTTTTCGTATGAGTTTTTTTGGTACATATTTATCCCGCAATAGGTTAAGGATATTGTAGAAATTCATTGACGGATTCTTCTAATGACAAATTTTGTAGGTCAGAATGCCAGTTAATTTCAGAAAGGTCCAATTAAACGCGTCAAATTTTTTACGTTGAAATATGTACTTAGTGCGTGGAGCGGGCTTTAAAGCATCCGCGGAAGATAAACTAATAATAATACCCAATGCGTTATGGTGCGGATCTAGAGGGACAAGTGGATTTGATATATTACTGATCGAAATAATGTCTACATTACAAAGCACTAAGTCTAGAATTCTGCCGTACTGATTAGTGACGTGATTATATTGATGTAGATCAAAAAGGTTCAATTCATCCAAAAACTCAGTTTCGATAGTTCCTAACATTGTCGAATTACTCGGTTCCAAGTACTCGTAATAATCAGATGGACTCCAAAGAATAGAACTCATATTAAAGTCGCCACACAACAAGAAAGTATCGGTAGGGTTTGTAGCAACAATATCCTGCAATTTTGTTAAAAAGTTTGTGAGCTGCTAGGAGAAATTAGGACCATTATTTTCACTGCATAAATATATTACACATACATGGAGCTTGCTTTTGCCTACGTCAATGGTGAGCCATAGATCTTCGGCTGATGAACACCAGTCATATCTCACTAGTGCATGCAGTTCCCTCCTAGTAGCTAATAAAATACCCCACCCTTGGACTAGCCTGTGACGCCATACCTACGAATTCTTTGCCAAACCGAGTATCTCTCATCAAATAATTCTGAGTCGGTTATGTTATCGTTCAGCCATGTCTCAGTCAACGCTATTATGTCATAATTCTCTAGTTGTAGGTTGCGGAGAAATGTCGAAGTTTTAGTTCGCAGGCCCCGTACATTTTGGTAATACGCATATAGTTTGAACTTATCCATTTTCGTCCATATAAAATACCTGAATACAAAAAGTACCGTATGTGGTTGAACATAACTATACAAAATTATTATAACATATTAAAATTTCATTGTGATTTCTATAACTGAGTAAAGCAATGGCTAATACTAATAAACTTATGGGCTTGAGCGTATAATATCTAGATAATTTTATTATGGGCTGGTAGAATAATAATAAACGTATATAAGGAATAACCAAGTCATCATAAAATAGCGATGTTAAAATAAGGCAAGGATAAATCATTTCCATACAACGATGCACACATACTTTCATTGCAATCTTGTTTTTGCCACAAAAGTAGTAATCTTGTAACGTTAGTATTTTAATAAACAATAAATCAATAATAGGTTCGTATCTACAAACATAATAATATGATAAATATTTCGCTGATAATTTGCGTACCCACATGCGTGAATGACGGTTTAATAGTTGAGGTACATTGGAAACTGGTTCATGTAATAATGGTCGCAACGAGGGATTGCAAGAAATAGCTCGAAGTGACGTTTGGAGCAACAGAGATGACAAGAGTAATAGCGTATAAGGTGTGAACGAGATAACTAGATCTGGCATGACGCAGACGGCTTCATAGACTAACGTAGCCGATAACGAGGTGCAGAGAACAGTATAGCAAGTAGTCGAGTGAATAAAAGAAGCATTAGTGAGTGCAGGTGATAACAACCTTTGGCGCACAGCAAGTGTTTCAACGTGAAATAAATAATTAAAATAACGTTTCAGTTTATAAGAGAATAATTCAGAAACTAGTGTAATAATAAGAGATATAATAACATAGTAATGTTTTGGTGCAGAATATTTAAGTATTAACTTATAACTTACATTTTCTAGTTTATTGGTTACATAAAATTGTTTAAATCGCATTCAGAGATTATGACAATAATGTGAGAGGTGTCGTTCTTACGTACATGTATTTTTGAGAAATTTACCCAAACATATTGAAAATCTTTTTCTATGCATCGTTTTTTTTTGAACCGGTCTCTTGATGCCGTTGCCAAGTCCTCTGGACACACTGGGACTTACATTTAGCCGCTGCGACACGTATGTTTGCGAACAACCATCTTCAAGTAGGGCTATAACTTTACCGGCGACACTTTATAAGTCATATTAGAAAGTGAAGAAAATATCTAAATAGCTTTAAATTTTTAGTAATAACTAAAAAACCGTTTCAGCAGTTCGCGCCATTAGTAAAGCAATTCTACAATAATCATTATTCTTCTTTTGATAATTTCAAAATTTGGGAAAGTAACAGAATCATTCCAGGATGCTTCAAATAACATGTCAATAAATCGGCAAATTAATAAAACCTCTTTCTAGTAATATTCATTGAAGTAAAGAAAAAAATCAAACGTGCCCGTTTTTTTTTGCAAAAGGTTTTTACAGGAGAAAAGTTTGCAGGAAAGAAGCTTAACTCGCGATATTTCAAAACTGGATGTCGTAGAGATATTTTCTATCGTATTTTTGTCAGCTCGTGAAGATCTCATGGGACGCAGGCCTTTCTTTCAGATAGTGAAAATACCACGTGGACCCAATGAGGGTTAGGGGACAGGCCAGTAGCCAGACCTAGAGTGGGTCACTCCACTCCAAAGGCTTTCGACATGGCCTAGCGATGCCCTCTGTATTACGGATGCGCTATGTTAAGAATACCATAATTTCACATACTAGTTTGTGACAGTAAGGTAACCTGCGTAAAATTTAAAAGTTACGACTAGGTTAGCTAAACCTATGAGCGCATCGTTACATCCCGCACTCTAATCGAAGATGTGTTTACACAGAAGAATTGGCTTTAATTCGGATGTTGCATACATTAACATATATCAAAACAACGCCCCTGTATCACTCATAATAAAACCGGTGAAGTGCTAGACGCACACGCTCATCGACTGCTCCGTAATTCATATTTTGGTTTTGTATTTATTTATGCTGAAAGATCTACTCGCAATTGTGCCATCTTTTCTGTTTGTTTTTACTTTACATTTTCTATTTTAATTACAATAGTTCTATAAGAACTATCTAAATTCTATTGTAGGTCTTATTATTTTCACACTAAAATTGACATTCGTGTAACAATTTGAATGAAAATTCTAAACATATGATTGTTCTATTCAATTGTGGATAATTATTCATCAGTTTAGAGAGCATGAAGTTACATGACGATAAATCTGCTTAAACAAACCCACATTTTATCATTAATTCAGTCAAGTGAAACTTAAGGACTGTCATTCGCAAGCATTATACAAATTTGGAATTTAGAATGAACAGAATGAGAAGAAGGTACCACAATTTAGAGAATTTTAAACATAAGTGAATTATTTTCGAATCGACACCACTTTTTAACCGATTTTTAAACAAGTACAATTTGAAAAATTTAATACTGACATACATTCTATTCAGTTATTGGAGTGTATCTCAAATACTACTGGACCGAATTTGATAAAATTTTAATGGGACCACATGGGAAGCACCAGCTATCAAACAAAAAAGATTTTTGAGAATAGGTGCACCCAGTCGATAGTTATGAGGTAAGAAACATAAAAAAAACATACAGTCGAATTGAGTACCTCCTCCTTTTTATGGAAGTCTGTAGAAAAGGACTCCTTTTTTTTAAAACCGGTTGAAAACTGTTTTTTTTATATTTCTTACCTCATAACTTTCGACTGGGTAAACCGATTTTGATGGTTCTTTTGTGGTATTTGTCATCTTTGGTATTTTAAAGCTGGTGTTTTTCGTGTGGTCCCATTTAAATTTTATCAAATTCAGACCAGCAGCTTTAAGTTACACTCCTATAACTGAAAAATGATTCGCCTACTTTGATGATTTGATGATATCGTCATTGCCGGTGAATGCCATCGATAAGGATCACTAAAAAGTGTGAAATAACTTGTCTAAGTTGGCGCCATGCTGACAATATTGTGACAATAGGTACTTTTCAACTATAACTAATCATGGTACCGACTTCAACAAGTTATTTCACACTTTTTAGTGTTGAAGTCGATTCCATTTAATGGTAAATTTATTTTTAACAAAATTAGTTATCTGCTAAAAAAACGTGTGTCTTGTATGGAAACCCACATTATCTTACACTGAAGATCAGTTAGTCATTGGGTTCAGTAATCTCGTATGGAAACCCAAAAACGAAGAAAACTTATTTAAATTCATACTACTGCGGGAACTCCGACATGTAGCTTAGAGCCCACTGAGATCACCAGGCCGCTACTAATACGACGGTCGCTCGCCAAACCTGAAAAATGACAAAGGTCTGTATAATTTATCAGGCCTGTGTAGATTTGTGGGGGCTTACGCGTGACAAGGTTTGACGGTCGATAATATAAATGGATTAAGTACGGGACAGCGGTGTCGGCACAATTATATCTCGTTAATTGATTTTCAGAGTAAATTGGGCGTGCGGCCATCGAGAGCGTTCCGGGAATCCTGACATTATTGCTTCATACATTGTTATGTTTATTATTTTTAGCTAGGTACAGTTCCAAGATTCAAAATCCAGGACTGTTTCATTTTCGCTAAGCAATTGACTGATCGTAAAAGGCGACTAGAAGGAAAAGCGCTCACAATAAGCAAGCGAATACTCAAGTCGATGTGTTGAAACTGCTCTGCACGCGCGGCAGTGATCTTAACGATCTTGATGCTCTGTTGTGACCCTAATGGTAGTGACCATCTATGAGTATGGCATGGCATCATATTATGGGGAAATAGTGTAAACGTAGACAACATTTTTATCGCACAAAAGAAATGTCAACGAATAGTCGCTAATATTGAAGTAAAAACCATTTACATGAAACTTATTTCATTAAATATTAAATACTGACCCTCATTGTTGTCTATCTACATCTTGGAAATGTGCAAGTAAATTTTTTTATTGCCAAAAGTAAGCAGACAGGCAGGCAGCCCACCTGATGGAAAGTGGTCACCGTCGCCTATACACGTTTGCAACACCAAGGGGTTGCAAACGTGTATAGGCGGTCAAATCGGCGGATTATCATTACCGTAAGGTACAATCATTATAATTACAAGTATTTATTTCCACAAGATTAATGTTTATTAAAGACTGAATCTACACGAAACATCGACATAAGTAAAAAGTAAATATAACGAAGAAAAAAGTAAAACAAAATTACCAGTCAAGTCGCGCTTTCTGTAACTCCATTGTTTCGTATTCCGACGAAAACGGTGGATAAAGCAAACATATCGATAAAGGTTCCAAATTGGGAGCCCTACTCTCACCCCTTCTAAATGTGAGACACGTGCACCCCTAGGCCACGACCACCTTCTCGATAAAATTTAGAGTCACGTTTCACTAATTATAAAATAACCAAAATGGCACCCCAATACTAATTGCTATACGTGGACCTGTTTAATTTACACATTACTCATACGTGTAGAACTCTTTGAAATATACGTATAACTACCTACACCCCGCAGTTTTACCTGCTTACTGATGGATAATTATGATGATGAAAAGTATCCTCAGCGTTAATCCAGCGTCTCGTATACCTTCATGTAAAATTATCGAGCTAAAATCAATTTTTATTATATTACGGTAGTTCTTATTCTGTTCATGCTTAAGTCCAAATTCGTATAATGCTTCCAAGTGACAATTCTTAAATATACCCTATCTGTTTAATTACGGGTATGTTTAGTGCAAATTTAATCGTCATGTTAGTTCGTGCTCTCTAAACTAGTCTAAACTGATGTTAAACTACCCGCAATCGAATGGAATAATCATATGTTTAGAATTAATATTCTAAGTTATTAAGTTAAATTCACGAATGTGGATTTTAGTGTAAATATAAGAACTGTTTAGAGAATTTTAGTTCAGTGTAATAAAACAAGCGAATAAATACCACTGTCTGCAATTTTATTGGATATATAGCATGCGACCTCTCCCCGTGACGCACCCCAGCCCAGGCTCCGCTTAGGCCTCTGTTTACCTAGTCTAAGTTCATGAGATCATCGCCGTCTTTGGCATAGTTTTTCAGAGATAAACCTTCTTGAGTAGTAGAAAAACTTTGGTTACACTTCACTAAACGGTACATAACCCGCAACTTTTACTACGTTCCTGGGACGCAGTAGTTAGGTCCCAATTGTATGCAAGCTTTTGCGTGTGGTTTAAGTGTTACTGCACCTTTTTGTTACTCGATGTATAGAGTGATATACACGAGTACCAATTTTATTGTTAATTTTAACCACAGTTTTATTTATAAGACACTACTAACTACTACTAATAGTTATTTTGACAGCGTTTAGCTTTTTTAACCGACTTCAAAAAAGGAGGAGGTTATATGTTTATGTGTATGTATTTTTTATTTTACAAAAGAAAGAAAGAAAGAAAGAAAGAAAGAAAATAAAGTTTATTTGTGACTACAAAATTAACACAAAAAATAAATATATATAACAAGAAACAAGAATATAGCCACAAATGGGCCCCAACTCGGCATGATGCCGGCGGCTAACCAGCGCTGGTCTTCCGTTGGACCCGTTCGGTATTGTCACGATACCGGCACATACACAGCACAACACTACGGAACAAAGTTAACTTAATGCTATCTACTATTACTGTAATCTATAATTGACGACACTGGTATTTCTATGCTAAGGTAGTTATTATATTATTTAGTACTTATTTTAAGCTTCCATAATAAATATATCTATATCTAACGCTAATCTATATAACACTCGTATCATGTTTACGAGTTTCCTCTTGAATTTGATGTGCAGTAATAATTATCTTTAGTTTAGATCTAAAAGTTGTAACATTTTTATGTGTATTTTAGCCGATTTCGTCCACATTTGTAGACCGATTCTCAACTATTTTTTGTAGATTTTCGATTTGTAGAGTATAATCCCAAGGTGTTCCCATTTGAATATCGTCAAATTCAGTCAAGATGTTTTTGAGTTACACTCCAAAAACTGAACAGTGTAACGCCTATCTTGACGATATCATCATTGACAATCGATCCCGCAAGTAACGGGTCACTAAAAATGGTTAAAAATATCTAAAAAAAACGGTACCATCATACTGGTACCTGCCATGTAAATAGTTGCTTCTTTTGCGAATTCTGTTAAATCCAAATTACTTATGTAGTCATGGCTTTCAGGTAAATCAATGATTTCATCGTCTGTATCCAAACATTGATTCATTGTCAACAATCTTGATCGTCTACTGTTTATATTCCTCCAAATTGATTTCATATTACACGTAAGAATATTTAATTTTATTTGTTAAACGAAATCTAAAAAAATCGGTACCATCATAGTTCAAAAGTAGGTACATAATATTATTACAATATGTGCGCATGGTACTGACTTCAATTCCTGGGCGGAGTAAATATGTGTGTTATGAATAGAAATATTTGTTCGCGGTTCTCGGATGTTGCAGTCTGTGCCTTCCGCGACACGGCATCCTAATGTGAAGATATGAGAGTGTGTAAATCTTATTTTATTTTATTCCGATGCTCTGTGTTCTTTCTTACTGGTGTTAAACAGACAGGTAACAGAAAATTAATGGAAAACAGTGGTGAGCTTTTATTGCATGCACATGAAGTACTGATTGCAGAACCGTGTCATCCTACAAACATTGAGACTACTAAACTTATTCAGCTAATATTCTTAAAACATTAATCATGATAATCAGAACATTATGTTCACACTGCTCGCTCAGAGAGTATTTGGGCCATTATCCACCACGCGGGTCCAGTGCGACTTGGTAAACAGGCTAGTGGCCAATCCATGTCGAAGTGTTTAGGCTATCCGAAAGCCTTCGACATAGCCTATTGACTGGTGCCCTAAGACAAACAACCGAGACCGTCGGGTTAACGTGCCCTCCGAAAGCGCTCAGTTGAATAATACCACTTGCTGTCACACATCTAACTCCTACCGTGCGATTCTCGAGCAAACATCGTTGAATCTTTGACAACATCCGTGAAACAAATGACGTGATGACAAGAAACGTTGGAAAAGCAACCTTATGTACAAGGGCGATATCTCATAAAGTAATTGACATCGGTGAGCTCGTCGACGAATCATTAGTGAATCGTAAGCTGCGAGCGCTTCAAAAGAACATTAATAGGATTACAAAATATAATGTCATGTCCATTACGAGTTCTGTGCAAAAATTATTATGCTTCAAAACAATAACACAATTAAATATGCAGTAACCTGTTTACAAAGTTGATATGAAATACTTTTGAAATTTGAAATTAGCTTTGTATACAATAAAATGACGTACGAAATAAAGGTTAATCAGAGCGAATAAAGCGCGAGACACTTTAAAAATGGTCCAGATTTATTAAAACGTGGATAAACCGCACACGAGTTTAGTTCAGACACCTCGTGCTCTACCTACGTGTCGAATGCTTCAGCTCTCAGCTCATAAAATATTCTTATTGAATTACTCTCGTTTCATATTCACTCTATTTGAGAGATGACTCAGAATAACTGAGATGCCGACAGCCCTTGAGCTTGGGACCTTTATAAAAATTTTATAACCCGGATCATCAGCTTGCGAGCGTTTCCAATTTTCATTTCCTTTTATTGAACTTCTATGTGTAGTAACTTTGAGCGGTGTAATTTTTAAATGATATAGCAGGTAGAAGAAAAAGAAAGGAGTGCTGGACGGGGAGCTTTCCTATACCTAATTACTTGATTACCCAACAAAGTTAATTGACAGGCACGCACATCTTCTAATTATTTTGTTGAGTGGGCTGTGCTGTATACGATATACGATTACTTGAGGGTGTTCAAGGTAATAAGCAAAATTTGCGGACGTTTTACTTGTATTAGGTGACCTCTAGTAGCATTTGCCGTTGGTCGCGATTGCTGTATTTGGTTTACTGTCGTTAGGCCTTCGGGAGGTCTAGAAACTCTGGCACGACGGTCAATGGCCTATCTAACATGGCTCACTGGACCTGCCTGTCAATTTATAGCCCATACTTAAGCTCGTGCCCCAGCAGTGGGACCCAGATTATTTCGGTTTTTTCATAAAGTTAATTAGGGCTCTATCCGGACACACAAAGCACTGATTTATTGTCATGAAATTTACTATTAAAAATTGTAAAACTAGGAAAAAAATATTTTTATGTTTGCTAAGTTTGCTAGTGAATTTTGCTAGTTTTATGTTTGCTACTGAAAGAATATCTGCATGAATATTTATTGTGACATAATTATAAGTAAGTTAAGTATACTCGTATAATATAGAACATGAATATGTGTACGGCTGCTTGCAGGTTGAATACATCGATGTCAATTATTCATAAGATCTGAAAATGTGTTATGTGTATTCTGACAAATAAATATTTGATTGATTGATTGATTAAGTGGTTAAGAATTTACCAAGATAGATGCATCCTGTAACTCTTCTTTATTATTCTTTTGGTCAAAAGAAAGGCGCCAAATATAATAAGCCCTCGAAAGTAGTCTACCACTACCTATGCTGTGGATTCCCTTTGATTTGATCCAACAGCAAATAACTCTTTCGTTTTATCTACAAAAGATATTCTTTTAAGTTTTACTTCACATAATACATAATTAGCTTATTACGTTCACACTGCTTGGACTTGAACCTTCGTCTCAGAGAGAAGAGTTGGATCATAATCTACCACGCAGGCCCCGTGCGGCTTGGTTAATATGCTAGTGACCAACCCGTGTCGAAGTTTACAGGCCACCGACATAGCCTAACAACTGGTGTCCTAAGAAAAACAACTAAGACGTCGGGTTAACGTGCCCTCCGAAGCACGGAAGCGCTCAGTTGAACAATGTCACTTGCACCCACCCATCCAACTCCTGAGCGCAGTAAATGTTGCTTAACTTGTTGATCAGTTAAGATCGCTAAGACAAGCTAGAAATGTTACTTTATTAATTTGAAACTAGATTATGAAAAAGTTATCACGACCATCCGGGAACTACCTGTTAAAACACGATAAAAGTCTGTGTCTTAATCCCGGTACGAATCAGCTGCACTCCAAATTTCATCCGAATCCGTTCAGCCGTTTATGCGTGATTTTTCACATTCATTTATAATGATAATGAAAATTTATCATAAAATTAAATCTTTAACTGACTGCGAAACACTCCAACAGGATATAGATAGTTTAGATAAATATTATAAGAAAAAAAAAATAGACATAAACAAAAGTAAATGCATGCACATTCACCAGGAAAAAGACGCCACTGGCCTTTGAATATAGAATGTTCAATGTTCCGATAACAAAGACAAATAAAATAAAAGACTTAGAAGTACTTTTAGACAGCAAATTAACATATTACGAACATATATATGATATTTTAGAAAAAGCGTATAAAACTTTTGGTTTTATACTGCGTGTCAGCAAACCTTTCTCTGACCCGAAATGATTGAAGATGTTATACATTGCGTTTGTACGAAGTACCCTTGAGTACTGCTGCAATATTTAGAGCCCCCTATATATCACAAATACGCAAGAAATAGAAAAGATACAAACCAAATTTATTAAACATCTAAACTACCGCTCTCATCGCTTTTGTGCAAGCTATGACGAATCTTGTAACTCCCATAACATATTAGCACTGAAAGATAAGCGATGCCTTTTAGAAATGTCATTTCTACATAATGTGATTCACGGTGTAATCGACAGCCCTGAGCTCACTCAGCAGGTTCTGCGGCTCAACGCGCCATCCATCCGCACTAGGCACACTCCATTGTTCAGTCTCCCACGCGCACGTACTATTATCAAAATTCGAATATATATAGAGGTCAAAATGTTTATAACAAACGTTTCAGCTCAGTTGATATTTTCCACAGTCAAAAAATTAATTTTAAAAACAGTATTATCGACATTATTAAGAACAGTACACATATCATAACACATAGCCTCTCATATACACACACACGCACACACACACACAAGCGCGCGATCCCTCACGCACGCATAAAACGCTAAGTCTTACGCTGTAAATAAGCGTACGGCGCAGCAAGTGTAACTTATGAGGAGTACCTACTATAATCATATTGATCTTTGTGTAAAAATCACGACTACCAATTTTAATTTTTTATTTTTAAGTAATTCCGTGTAACAAAATTGTAAACTCTCTTTAATCTTACTGAACCTGCTCTATTTGTAATATTTATAAAAAGTAAATCCGTAATTGGATGTAAGTTACTACTAAGAAGCGTATTTAAAATATTTTTAAGATCTGTGGATATTGTAATTAAATAAATAAATAAGTAATATTAGAGTGCAATTACAATCATTACTGGCAGACACTAGTTTTAGTTATCAACATAGTGAGGATGTTAGCAATATTCTTTGTCTCACCTTGAGTTTCCTTTAGACAGAAGTGTAAAGATATAAACATTCTAACTGTTGTCTCTCAGTTTATCTATGAAATCAAAAGGCTGGTTTACACTTTGATTAGTGCGAGTGCAGGTGATTAGTGCAGGTGCTTAGTGACTAGGTGTGGACAGCGACTGATTAGTGCAAGTGATTAGTTGGTTTTGTAGTAAAGTGAATAAAAGCGTGTTCTATTTTTTTGCGAGTGGACTGCGAGTAGCCACGTCCCGCGCGCCCTCCCTTCCCCCTCACTCGTAGCGTGCCTGCCACTAAACACGTCTGGACAGGAGTGTTTAACGTTTAGTGTGTAGCGTCGGACGCTTGTTGTTGTACAAAATGGTAAAGTGGACCGAAGACACAACTTATAAATTTGTGCAGGAGTATATAAAACATGAATGTCTTTACAACTGTAAAGCCCCTAGGTACAAAATTAAGGGAGCCCGAGATACGGCCCTTGTACGTATAAGTGAAGCTATGAACATACCAGGGTTTGGAAGTAAAGAAGTTTATACTAAAATAAGAAACTTGAAGTCTACATATGCGCAAGAGGCTAAGAAAATTAAACAGAGTACAAAATCTGGAGCTGGAACAGATGACGTATATATTCCACAAATAAAGTGGTTCAAACTATTAGATGACGCTTTAAAAGCTATAAATATACAGTGCAGCGACTCATGGAGTAATTTGGTAAGTTAAAAAAAATCTTTATTTTATATTCTTTATTATATGACTACATAATAACACATAACCACATGACATTGAATCACGTTTTACTTTAATTTATCATTTGAGAATGCCAAGAGACTGCACCTTCTCCTACTAAATAATTTGCATAATTGTTGCGTTTGTTCTGTGCAATTTGAGATGATCTATTCTGCATGCTCATAGTCAATGGAACAAGTCCATCTGATGTCACTTCTCTCCAGAATCCTTCAATCAAATTTCCATTCTCTGTGTCCTCGATATCAACCGTGGTGACCTGTACGGGTACTTTGGTTTTTCTCGCCCAGTTATGCATGGCGCAACAGGCTTTTACGATTTTTTCCACCTTGTTGGGAAAAAAGGGTAGGGGCCTTTCGAAAATTTTCTATCGACTTACGTTAAGATGCCAAAAGCATTTTCGATGATTCGTCTTGTCCGTGATAATCTATAATTAAAAATTTTTTGTTCAAATGTCAATTGGTTTCCACCATATGGTTTCATCATATATGGTTTTAGAGGAAACGCATTATCGGCCACTAGAACATGACCTTCGGACAGTAAATTATTTTCCAAGGCATGACTAAGATCACAATGAGTGAAAACTCCACCATCCGATACACGCCCGTTACATCCAACATCAATATATGAAAAACAGTAGTCATCATCTGCCACTGCCATGAGAACAATGCAGTTATTTTTTTTATAGTTGAAGTAATAACTTTCTGCGTTTGGTGGAGCTTTGACGGTAACGTGTTTCCCATCTATAGCACCTGGGCAACCAGGGAAATTCCAGGAATTTCTGAAGCCTTTTTCAATCCTTTTCCATTCGTCACCGTTAGGTACCTAAAACAAAAAAAGTTTGATAGTAGTGAAATGGGAATATTATTTCTGACTTAAAGAGTTGGTTTACTATATGTTTTTCTTTTTGCTTTGGGTTTTTGTTTATCTAAATTAATTGTTTTACAGCAGCTGGATTCTAAACATGAACAACTTGATGGAGAAGAACCTTCCACATCCCAACGCAATCAATCTGCTGAAATAAATAACCCCGACGCAACACCTGAATCTCAACCTAATCAAGATGAAGAAGAACAAAAAAAATCGCCGATTCCTCGTAAAAGGACAGTACGGGACCTCAGTCGTTTGGTCAATAAAGTGAAGAACGTGGCAGACTCAATTAACACACGCATGCCAACAGAAACAAAAACAGAAACAGAGTTCCCAGCTTAAAAGTTTGCCAATCCACAAAACAGTAGAAGGACAGATGTTTATTCAAAATTATCTGAGTAATTTACATCTCCAACAAATGGGCCACGGAACATCTAACTACGCATATAGCCCTTCTCCAAATTCTATGTACCAGTCTTCACCATCACTACCACCACGAGACTCTCCTTACACACAAACACCACGAGACTCTCCTTACACACAACCACCACAATCTTCTACACCAGATGCCACTAATGACATTCATAACATTTCTGATGCTGACAACTCTCTCAACGACAATGCAATAACTATACAATCTGAAAACAATGCATCTCAAATGTCAATTGCAGACCAGGATGACATATTGGCTCGGGCAATTTCGGGTATTTACTAATAATTTAAAAAAAATGTTTGATGTTACCTACCACCATTTACCAATAAGTTGATTGCAAATATGTATGTTGAATTTGAAAATAAACCTACTTTAATACAAAAAAAAATATGTTTTTAATGTTACCTACCTTTATGTAATCTCTCAGTGCGTTGTAAATAGCATCGCATACTTCGGATATGATGTTACAAGTTGTCGATCTTGGTACCCTGAATAGGTGTTGCAAGACGCGTAAACTAATTCCGTTAGCCAATAAGTATAAAATAGCGTGCAATTTCACTTTCGCCGGCAAAGCAGGTCTCATAAATGTATCGCTTTTCTGTATGACGGGTGCAACAAGGTTTAATAGTATATTAAACGACTCTTAGGTCATCCTGAAAGCACAGTAATATTCCGTCGTATCTTCAACAGCCAATTTCGTAAAGAGTTAGTAGCTTGCGCCATGAATGGATCTTCTATAAATCCATTTTCGAATTCATACTCTTCTTGGTCTTGCAAGTTCAGCTTCCAAAAGTTCTTCGGTTTCAGACACCACCGCGTTTAATATTTCTTTCAGTACTTCTTCTAATTGCATGCGCGCTTCTCGATGTTCGTCCATACTTGCTGGTCAACGGCCAACTGAATTTACTAAACAGAGCCACAAGAATTGGACACTACTCGCACTACACACCTGCACTCGCACTAATCACCTGCACTGGCAGTGAATTGGACACTATACTCGCACTACACACCTGCACTCGCAGTGAATTGGACACTACTCGCACTACACACCTGTACTCGCACTAATCACCTGCACTCGCACTAATCAAAGTGTAAACCAGCCTTAATGTACGACAAGAAAAACAGGAACAGTTTTGAATAAAGGAGTGATTCTCATTCATCAATACGCAGAATAAGCACAAACTATCCGTACATGTAACGCGTCTCCACAGAATAAGTTATTCTTTTATGGGACAATGTATACGATTCTATATTAATTTCCCAATGTTATCCGAGACTTGCCTATTAATAAGTTTAAAATTACTATTAACACTAAACTATGTCAAAATGGTTATTACAAAATGTCGGATTACTTGGAGGATAAAACAGCTGGTGACTGATCACTCCAGGATCTACCTACTCGTGTATTACCATGTCAAAGTGTAGCATGTCTTGCCCTACTGACACCATTATTATGGTCTCTTTTGTAAGGCAACACACTGGAGCTAATATTTGTAGTACCTAAGTCAAAACATTGTAAAAACATATATATAAAAAGAATGGCCCCGAATTTCACCGGAGCTAAAAATAAACGAACATTTGTTATATACATTATGAAATTGGCGATACAAAAAATGTTAAAAGACAAGCCCAAAGACTTTCTTGCCGGATCTTTTCAGTCGTGGTCCGTGGATCGTTCCGATCACGTTGTCGATTTAAGAAATAATAAATGTAATATGACAATTTGTAAGTTCTCCCGTAGGCCTATACAGAATAAACGATATCATTCATTTATAAATGTGATGGTCACACAGTGAATTATCATCTCTATTCATTCTCATAAATACACATTATCTTTATTTACACATACTCTGACACATAGTTTAAGAAACTTTTTGGAGAGTGCACTCTATTTTGTTCTATTTAGAGTTTCCCTGGTTTACCAAACAAATTGGACGATCTCGCCAAAATGTCTAGAAACTCGCCGCGCTTTACATCAGCATTTCCGAATCGACAGTCTCCAAGAGTGTATATACTATCGATGAATCTGGGTATTCACATTCAGCACCGGTTTTATATATCAGTTTAGAAAAATTCAATTTTCTAGAAAGTTCTAAATGAGAGTTCGAACTCGCCATGTTTTAAAACGACCCCTCGGAAATAATCCCGGTTTGCTCCAACGATTGTTTGTCGCCTAAAAGTGGTAATAACAGAATTTTCTGAGCAAAATTTTAGCTAAGTAAATCCTTTTAAGAAATTTTCCTTCGCATTATTCTGTCAATTTCGCTGTTTTGTGTCGAGTTTTGTTATGTTGTGAATAATTCATTGTTTAATTAATTAAGACAAAAACGGCACCGGCCGAGTCGATTAATCGAGTAAATGAGAAGTATGATAATTTAAATAATAATCGGAAATGATTTTGTTACTCTTTTTTTATAATATCTAGAAGGTCGATGAGGCTACCGCAGTACTGCAGGGCGTCGAGTATATTTGCCGAAGGGGGGTTCCGGATTTTTGCCGTTGTAAGATCGAATGTGAAGTCTTATTGGAATCGCTTGTCTTGTTCCAGAAACTGATTTCTCGTGGCTGTCTCTGTCAATATATTTTGTTGTTCTATGTTTAAGCGTTGGACTTCTGTTCACGTGGATGGGAGCAAAAATGATGAAGGCACTATATACCTGTGCAAACGCGTTCTTTTTATTCATTCCTATCAAGCGTGGATTCACCATTGTGGGCACGACAGTCATGCCCATAACCCTAATAGATTTGAGATTTCAGTCCTCACACCAGGGTACTTATACTATTTCTACCGAAACTTTCTCTCTTTCTCGGTCTGTTGAATTCAATATAGGCTGACATTATATACAAAAAAAATGTATATCGATGAATGAAAAAGACACATAATGCTAGCAATTTTAATAAGCTAATAAAATCAATTTGTATATTTACTTAGTACTTAAATTAACTTATTAGTCGTTATGTGTGAAACTCATTTGTTTCATTACCGGGATACTGTGGTGATACCAGCAGGGCTTTTACGTATCTCAGTTGCTATCAAATGTTTATCGAAAGCTAAAAAAATGGCGGCTCTATGTCAGTTTTGTCAGCTCCATTAATCAACTTACTAACATTTTTGCTCACTAAAGTTGTCAAAACCGACATAGAGCTGCCATTTGTCAAGATTTAAATCAAAATTTGTTAGCAACTGTGAGATATCTACATAATAGCCCTGTGGATGATACTTATACATATGAAAAAAATAACTGTGTCACGTATTTGAAAGTCGAATTCCATTCATGTTTTATTTATGGAATAATGATGATCAAGGTTTAGTTGTTTGTGTTGCTTTATGTAAAAATCGGTCGCATTTTCTACCGTTTTTGACGAAATTGGCACACAAGTTTCTTGATTTTTTTCCTTTACTTAAGTTTTTAGTCGATTGCGATTATGTTTGGAGAGAATATAGGGGTTCCCGCTTCTACATCTCAGCTTACCTATGTTTGCAGTAGCGTTAGTTATGGACGAATTTCAATCAAATTCCGAGAGACACACTAAAACTACATTCTACACACAATAAGTTGTGAATACTATTTCAAAAGATTTTCAAAGTTTAATCACAAAAGAATTCGTTTGCTCTAGCGTTACATATGGACGGAATTTTATTTTTGAAATTAATTCAGAAAATGTATACCATCCAATACCAATCAAACGTGGGAAACTGTCGGTTATTGCATGGCTACAAGAGCTCGCATGACTTCACATCACAGAATTACTAGTTATTACTAGTAGGGGAGAATTGGGGCTTCTGCCTCACACTCTCGCTTCGCTCGAGTGCGATGCAGAAGCCTCAATTCTCCAGCACGACATCGGCCGACCTACCGCATCGTATCATGTCATGGCAAGCCGATGCGCGATGCTAACGTGCTTAATTATTATCGGCGCGCGATAGCGCATCGAGTGTCTCGAGTAAGACACCGCGCGTGCCGAGGCGATACGCGATACAATGTTTTCATTTGCGTGAAAGCTATTTTGTTACACGACTGGTTGATGTGACTAAGAGATCTTTCCTGTGTAAAGGAGACTAATCAATAATATGCTCGCCTCTATTCGGTTTGCAATGCGTTTTGATACTGCTGCGGTTTGTATAGAGACTGCATAACATTTAGTTGTAAAACATTTGACTTATGTAGTAGCCTTACATGTCTATCTAGGTCACAGTTAGCTTGTTTTGTAATCGTCCATGTATTAAATACTAGAAAGATTGATTCATATAAAAAATCTCTCCAGGGGTTGCTTTACGGAACTCTAGTCTCGGAAAATAACATTAAATATTTATCCATCGTATCCACGTAAAATATAAATCCAGCCTTCGTCATTTCACTTGACTTCCAATGTTTTTATTTTTTAGGTCAGAGTGACATCGTTAGATTATGAGATAGTAAGATTTTATATTATTGACGTTCACCTGATGGCCATTAAACACATCTGCTCATAACAGTAACAGATCCACATAAAACTTTGATCGACAAGATTTTGTACCACACCCTCGTAGGCAAAAGATGTTATGCCTCACAATGCCCAATAATTTCACTGTCTACCATGCACTTCAAACCAAACACAGCGATGCTGGCACATAGCTGCTTGGTGGCGGAATAACTCGCAAAGCGGTGGTGTCTACTCAGACGAGTTTTAGCATACGAAAAAATCACCTAGTAAATGCTAAGAACTTTTATAGTAGGTAGGTAAAACTAAACTTTAGATCTTTATAGTATGTGAACTAACAGTTATAACTGTAATACTTAGACGTTTGTGCGATGTTAGCAGCCAAGATTGATAAGGTTATTTTCAATTAAACAACGTAATAACTACAATAATAACCTTAAAGCGATGATAACTCAATGGTTGGCGTGGTCGGCTAACGTCCCGAAAGGCGCGGGTTCGAACCCCAACAATGAGCATGAGCTTTGGAGACAACATCGTGAGGAAACCATAGCATGGTGGTAGGGCATTTTCTAGCTCGTGATCGCCTGGCTAGCTACCACCCTCTTGTAGAAAATCTGTTGACAAACACCTGATGGTGTGTTCCGGCAGCCTCACTCGAGAGCCAGTGTGCCATTACAGCTGGTAGGATTTGCCACCATCTTCGGCTACAGCGTCACATAACATCAAGTGACCTGGTAGCCAAATACCTAGACTGTGAACTGTAAAAAAAAAACAAAACAAAAAGTGAATAGAATATTACTAGTTCTTGAAGTGTAGAAGTTGCTTTTTAAGGGGTATAATTTATTATGTGTCGCATAGATGTAATTAATCAAAATATAGTTTTAAATTCCCTACAGAGCCAAACAGTATATAGGGGCTTGTTTTTGGAACATTTTAAATTATCACTTTATGTATCTTATCTGTGAACAATAAGTAAAGCATAGACCGAGGTTTAAGGATAATTAAAAATTAGTTTAAGAATATTTAGCACAAAATTGTGATTTCATTATGTTTGTGACTGAAAATAAGGAAGGGCTATGCATCAAAATACCAAATAATTAGTAATTATTAGGATTTATTTCAAGATATGGGTGGTTTTAGACCAGATAAGTACATGCGACTTCCTTATAAAAATTTCGTCTCAGGTATCCGCGACGGCGAGGCGCCGCTAACATAAATGGAATTGTGAATAAAGCCTCGACCACGGTTAGCGTTCAATGCTTATTATAAATTTAATCTGTATTCGCATGCGGCATACAGTTCATTACGATCAGTATCATATAAATAACATGTCAGCACTTCAATATAAAAATTATGAAATGGTGTGTGTGTGTACGCGGTTTAATAAAGTGATGTTATAAATAGATGTGCATCGAATAATTTGCTCATATATTTTATTGTTCTGCGATCTGTAAAGTGACATTTGGATCGGAAAGTATGTAAGTGTTTTTTTTTAATTGCCCCTCAAATATGTTAACATTTTTATCCTGAATAATTTTAGTTTAACTTCAAATTAATAGTAATCATCATGAACTATTCCTTAGACAATATTGTTTTAAAATATTTGGCTATAAATTATTAATTTTTGATTTTTTTTATCACTTAAAAATCAGCCTAAATTCTTAACTTAGTAATTAATTTAGGTACTTATTTTGACATCATTTTTGATGGTATTTTTATTTGTTGTTTTTTTATACATTGAGCTTTCTTAACGATTGATAATTTCGATTTCGCAGGCCGGGTTGGTCGCAAAACCCTTTCTGGGCTGATGAAACGGACGCTGAGTCCGATGTAGAAGCGGGTGGTAGTCTACCGCTAACACAAGCAGCTCCACCTCCATCGGAAAAGAAAAAAGAAGGCGGTGCGAGCACTGCGAACAAGAAACGAGCCAACAGCACTTCGTCAGCGCCGAAGAAAAAGAACAAGACGGTTGAAAAAAACTCTGAAACTGAAGATTTGTCCCTAGGACAAAATTTATTTCTTGAGGTAAGATACATTTTGTTATCTATTTACATTATTTCATAGTGAGTAATATTATAATATATTATTTTTGTACTCAATTGCACTTATCACATATAAACTGGATTGAATGTGGTGTCATTAAACGCTTGTGCATAGAGTGGTCTAAAATTAAAATATTTTGATACTTCTGTACTACGAGTGTGTGCGATATTTAATTGAAATCCTTACAATAACTTTATTTCGTATATTTTAGGAGGCGGTTGAAAGCAGCTTGAAGCAGTTGAAGCCGGTTCGAGCGGCATCACTGCAAAGCTTCTTGTCTCAGCGCGGGGCGAGCGGCTACACAACTCAGCGAGATCTCGTAAGAGCTGGTGAATACTACATCGAATTGAGGGTTTACAACTGTCGTGAAGCGGAGACCGAGCCAGCCGACGAGCGTTGGAAGAGAGCGCTCGACACCCTCAAGCTGTGCACTGATGCAGACACAGCTGTCTGGCGCGCTGTGTCCAGCCTTGTGCAGGCTGGTAAACAAGAATTTAAATCTATTCAGCCTATTATGTATCCGAAACCGCGCTGATGATATTTTTACATTTTTATAAATAAATACCATATATCTTTCGATTTTATAAGCCTAATTTACTTACTTTTGTTTCCTTTACAGCATACATATATGAAATACTGAAATGTCAAATGCAAATACTGAAATACAAATATTGAAATTCAAATACTGAAATTATAAACTCAAAATTTTAAATGACAAAACTGATTTAAAACTTAATTCATATATTATTATTTTTTATCAATTAAACATTATTTAGCAGATTTTGTAATTGAATGTTTCAGTTCCTAGTTGATTTCATGGCATGGCTGTAAAAAAATTATTAGTTAATCATAGTTGTTACGTACTTACCTTGGTTTATTTACAGCTCACAAATATCAAATACTGAAATGTCAAATGCAAATACTGAAATACAAATATTGAAATTCGAATACTGAAATTATAAACTCAAAACTAGAAATGACAAAACTGATTTAAAACTGAATTCATTTTTTAATTCATAATTGAATGTAACAACATTGACATTTCAGTAGCTAGTTGATTTTTGTGGTTTGGTTGTAAAAATATTATAATTAGTTTAACATAGTTGAAGTTAATTTAGCACTTATTTACATATCAGAAAAACAGAAATCTATGAACATAGTCTACTTTATCTTGCTCTTCTATAATTAATATGACTATGAAATTAATTCACTATTTGAATAAAATCTAAGCGTTATAACTATATAGAGACTGAGATTTACTATTTTGAATATTGATACGCGGGTCGCATTCTGAGTAGGATCAAAATGGTATTTTGTAATGAGTGCGGGGTTTATGTTTCTCACATATCTTCACATAAAAAGTCACTTTATCATAAATCAAAGTGTCTCCTTAACTCAGAGTTTCAAAATGTGCATATAATCGCTAGCGCCTTCAAAAACAGAATAGTGAGTTACAGAATAAATCCTGATACGGAAGATATCATCACAGCGCCTGAAATTTTCTTGAATAATATTTGCGCAACGGTCAATGAACTAATAAGAAAGTCCTTGTCTAAACACAATGCTTTAAAAGTCAATATGGAACTATTTGTGTCATATTATTTACCAAAAAACAATGAAAAGTCTATAAAGTCTTTTAACGTTCAATTTACTACAGTATTTCACAATACGGATTTACCTTCATTTTACAAAGAATTTTGTGAAAAGTTGATATCTAAATGCTCAGAATTTGAACAGTCAGAATCCGGATGGGCGATAGAATCTGTCAATTATTTAGAATTGAATATTAACAAATACAACCCATTAAGAGCGGGTACTTATATTAAATTACCGAATAAAATACAAAATACTAAGTCATGTATAAACATTAATAATGTGAATGATAAAACATGCTTTTTATGGAGCATTATTGCGCACATGTATCCTGCAAAGAGAAATCCAAACAGAGTAACATCATATCCGCACTATGAAAACATTCTGAATATTTCAGGTATGAAGTTTCCTGTGAGTTTAAGTGATATTAAACTATTTGAGGAGAACAATCCAAATATTTCTGTAAATGTGTATGGCTTAGAGAAAAACTGTGATGTGTCCGGACCTCTTTATAAAACAGCTCATCGAAAATTAACACATGTGAACTTACTTTTAGTGCAAAATCATAGTCAAAACCACTACTGCTTGATAAAAAATTTTGAAAAACTTATACATAAGCAGCTTACAAAACACAGAAGCAAAATATTTTTATGTGATGAGTGTTTTGTTTATTTCGAATCGCAAGAAAAAGTTTATGGCCACATTTGTGCGCGAGTTAAAACAGTATTGCCTCCTTCAGGAAGAAAGTTATCGTTTTCACACTTTGAAAGAACTCGAAATATCCCAATTGTAATATACGGTGATTTCGAAAGTTTACTTAAAGAATATTCTGATAAAAACAAATCACAGCATGTTGAAGGAATACAAATACATGAAGCCACCTGTTTTGCTTATTACATATGCTGTAAATCTAGACCGTCTCTGAACAAGTTTGTTAGTTATCGAGGTCCTGACTGTGCAAAAGCATTTGTTGAAACTCTTTGTAATGATGTAATGGAATTACACCAAATATTATCAACAAATGTAGATATGGTGTCATTAACCGAAAATCAGAAAAAAACTCACGAAAGCGCGACTGCTTGTCATCTTTGCAAGAAAGCTTTTATAAAAGGTGATATAATTTGTGCAGACCATGACCATTTTACCGGATATTATCTAGGCGCTAGCCACAATACGTGCAACTTAAACGCGACAATATGTAAATTTATTCCAATTATATTTCACAATCTTACCGGATACGACTGTCATTTATTTATTAATGAATTGTCAGCTATTGTTGGTCGAATCAATTTAATCCCAAAAACAAAGGAAAAATACATATCATTCACTAAGTTCATACCTGTTAATGCCAAAAATGCTGCACAGCTAAAATTTATTGATTCTTTTAACTTTTTAAGTTGTGGATTGGATAATTTAGCAAAAACATTACATCCTGATGATTTTATTAACTTGAAGCACTTTTATCCTGATAAAAAATCATTTGATTTATTGCGTAGAAAAGGTATATATTGCTATGATCATGTTAATTCTTTCGAGCGATACAATGATATGTGTTTACCGGAAAGAAATTGTTTCTTTAATAAAATGACATCTGAAGAGATTTCGGAAAAAGATTACGAACATGCTAAAACTATTTGGAAAGAGTTTCAAATACAAGATTTAGGACAGTATACTGACTTATACTTAAAATGCGATGTTTTACTGTTATGCGATGTATTTGAAAAATTTAGATCAATGAGCCTGACTCATTATAATTTAGATCCTTGTCATTATGTATCCTCCCCATCCTTAAGTTGGGACGCAATGTTACTGTACACCAAAATTGAGCTTGATATGATTTCCGATGTTGAAATCTACCAAATGATTGAAAAAGGTATAAGGGGAGGTCTTGCACAATGTAGTCTACGGCATTCGAAGGCAAATAATAAATACTTGTCTGATTATAACAAAAATGAGCTAGATTCCTACCTTGTATACCTTGATTGTGTAAATTTATATGGCTATGCAATGATGAAATGTCTACCAATCAAGAATTTCAAATTTTTGACAGATGACGAATGTATAAGATTAAAAGAGAATATTAAATTTATATCAGATAATAATAATCAAGGGTACATACTTGAAGTAGATCTCGAATACCCGACAGAAATTCATGATTTACATTCAGAATTACCATTTGCACCTGAAAAATATATTCCGCCTAATGGAAAATGCGAAAAACTAATTGCAAATTTGCATAATAAATGTCAGTATGTTATACATTACACACATTTAAAAGAGTGTTTATAACATGGTCTAAAGCTCTTGAAAATACACAGAGTTTTAGTTTTTGATCAGAAAGAGTTTTTGAAACCTTACATAGAACTAAACACAGCACTCAGGCAAAATTCGTCATCAGACTTTGAAAGAGATTTTTTTAAGAAGCAAAACAACTGTATTTTCGGTAAAACGATAGAAAATAAAAGAAATCAAATTGATGTTAAACTTGTTAATGTTTGGAAAGATGTTTCAAATAGAACCAATAAAATATGTGGCGCTGAAAAATACATAAGTGCTCCGAACTTCAAAAATTTGTCAATTTTTTCCGAAAACTTGGTAGCTATTCAATTGCAACAAAGTAAAATAATCTTAGACCGCCCAATTTATATTGGTTTTACAGTTCTTGAGCTTGCCAAAACCCATTTATACAAGTTTCATTACTCAGTCATGAAAAAAATGTATGAAGAAAACATTCAACTTTGTTACACAGACACTGATAGTCTTTTATATTTGATAAAAACTGAAGATTTTTACAAAGATATGAAGGGCAGCCTACAATATTTTGATACCAGTAATTTCAGTGATAATAACTTGTACACCATACCTCGCGCTAATGCTAAATTGCCAGGCTATTTCAAAGATGAATTAGGCGGTAAAGTTATTTCGGAATTTACAGGATTACGTGCTAAGCTTTATTGTATTGATACTGAAACCTCATCGATCAAGAAAGCTAAAGGGGCAAAAAAGTCTGTAACCAAAAACCTTACTATGGAAAAATTTAAACGATGCCTATTTAAAAACGTAGATATTAGAGATGATATGTATGTAATAAAATCTAAGAATCATAGAGTCTTTACCCAGAGGTTAAACAAACTGGTGTTAAATAAATCTGATGACAAGAGACAGATTTTCAAGAATACTGTGAATACCTTACCTTGGGGCCATTACGCCAATATATTGTAAATTTATAAAATACTTTTTCATTTGTAATAAACTAACGTGTGATTATTACTTTTAGGTTAAAAAGTATTTTACTTATTATTTCAAATGTTATCAGTTACTGTAATAGAATTTAAATTGAAGTGTTTATCTTATTTTGTAATCTTTAATAAATAAAATTGTACTTAATTATCTAACATTGTGTTTGCATTTATTATCTATTTCCGCTGACCAACCTAAATACTTAATATTATAAGAAATTATTGAGATAAAACAACCAAAATACATGATGCCAGTTTATTTTTCAATTACAATAATTTATGCACAATTAAATTAATTTTAATGGATAAGGAGAAATATTTTTCATAAGTCACAGTCGTAAAGTTTTTTTCCTATTTGTCTTATAAGTGAATTTGCAGCATCCATTATTACATCATAGTTATGGTTTTCTTCAACAACATACTGAGCGCTTACACTCGAATTCTCACTATCACTATAGTAACTGCTATCATCTTCTGGATTCTTGACATCATATATACAGATCTTGATTAACTTTTGACCCGTCTTCAAATGAGTGCGACGCACAATATTTGTTGTTATTGAAAATGGAGGAGATGCAAAAGATTTTCTCTTTCGAAAAGGCTTTCTTGGTTTTACGAGCGATTCTTCCTTATCAGTATTTTGAGAATTTTTAGTTTCATGAGTTGCAAATTTTGTGAAGTATCTTGAAGTATCATCCGTATCTTGTGCATAGTAAAATGGGTTGATGATAAGATCTTCGCACTCTTGAGACATATTCACCTAAAAAGAGAGAAAATTGATTAAAGTAATTAATATTAATTCATGTTAAAGTAGTTATTATTACAAGCTTAATTATTATTTTTTAATCAATTCAAATATATTTTTTAAAACTTACTTAATTTTAATGTGTTTGCTGAACAAATGTGAAGACGAGTGTCAGCTGCAAATGTGAGCAGTGAAATAATGAAATGTTTTTTAACAGGATAATACTTGAACTTTCGCGGAACTACATAAATGGCATGCGCATATTAAATATTATTTATTACTGTGATGTGATCAAATAACCCCGATAAAATGGATCAAATGAATCATTACCTGGAAATGTAGAAACAAAATGATGGTGTAATTGGAACATATGTACATTAACAAATACGATGCTATTTAATAAGAATACGCTGTACACCAGTATCAGACATCATTATGAAGTTGGTCAAACAGCCCACTACCTTAGAAATTAATGATATAGAAGTGAGATCACAACCCAATACTGTCAGACACAGCGTTTTACTCCCTAACACCATTCGCTGTATAATTTGTGGGCCATCGAATTGTGGAAAAACCAACGTTATGATTAACATGTTATTGCATAAAAATGGACTTAAATTTCAGAATGTTTATCTGTACTCAAAAACAACGTATCAACCAAAGTACTGTTTTTTGAGTGAAGTGTTCAACTTGATTCCTAATTTAATTTATTTTATGTTTAAAGACAGCAAAGATGTCGCTGATCCTGAAAGTGCTCTACCAAATTCTGTTTTTATTTTTGATGATGTCGCATGTGAGAATCAAGTAAATATTCGCAATTATTTTTCTATGGGGCGACATAAAAAAATTGATTGTTTCTATTTATCCCAGACTTATTCTAAAGTTCCGAAGCAGTTAATACGAGATAACGTAAATTTGTTAATTGTTTTCAAGCAGGATGATATTAACTTGAAACATATTTACAATGAGCATGTCAATACTGATATAGACTGGTTACAATTTAAAAAAATGTGCTCTGAAACATGGAAAGGACGACACTCGTTCTTAATAATAAATAAAGATAGCGAGTTAAATAACGGTAGATATAGACATGGGTTCGATACGTTTATTAAATTTCAGTGACTTTATATAGAAAATACATGCGTTTTATATATTCAGTACAACAGCTTCAGTCCAAATTACTGGTTGTGAATATACTAAACTTCTAACATGGAAAAAAATATGAAAAAGCGAATACTTACGTCAGTCAAAACAATTAAACAAAAAATAAAAGCTATGAAAAATAATGAAGATACTATCAACTATAATTTAGATAAAGTATTTAAACCTCTTATTGACCCTTTGAATAAAATTGCTGATTGTAAGGAAATTAAGTCACCAATCAGTGATAAATCTACTCTTTACACAGATGTGGCAAAAAATTCCTCAATGCTCTCTAATGATTCTAGCGATATAAGTAAAGATAACTTTAACGATGATGCTAGTTCGTATAAAAGTGTCAATACAAACTTATCGTATGATGGCAACAAGAGAGAATATTTGACGCCGGTTAAAGATGAAAAAATTGTGACCATGCTAAATACCCCTTTAATGTCTATGTTAAACAAAGATAACTTACTTGAGGAAAATAATAGTTTAAATGTGCCGTTTGGTATACGAAGTGAAAATAATAAATTGTGGATGGGTAGCGTACCAATTTCTTTTAAATTGATTGGCACTCACTCTAGTGGAATGCAAATATCTTTGATTTCGATAGGCGATAAAAGTTATGAAATAACAAACGGCATTAAAGAGCTATTGTTTAAAAAGAAACCAGACTTAAATTTAGTTTCAGAACAAGACCGGATTACTTACAAAGACATATTAGAAAACACTCATGCTCATAAACGAGATTTTAAAAGTACTAGTCAAATAAAAGGTGATAAAGGAATGAAATACAATCAAATAATTAAACCATTATTTTACGAATATGATCAACTCTTAGAAAATAAAGTTATTAAACGTGGTGGTAGTTTACCTTGTTTGAAAAAATCGTATAAAAAGAATACTGATTTTATTTATTGGGATGATCCTAATGAACTGATCGAAAGACTTAAACTATTAGTAGCATCCAGTGATGCTGGTAATACTAATCATGACAATGAAATTATATCATTAATAGAAGAATTGAAAGAAGCAGGTATAATTAAAGAATAAAATGACAACATTCAATGGAACTTGCTTAGTTTCAACATTCTGCTCAAACATGAATGTCGATAAATTCGGTCTCCACATATACAAAAAACGTAAAAATAACTACGGTTTTAATATAGCTCCAGAATGTGTGATAAAGCAAATTGATGCAAAAAACTTAGATGCTCAAAGTAAAAGACTTAAAAATCTTGGACACCCTCAGGATTCATGTGATGCTGTAACCAAAGATTATGTTGACAAATGCATAACTGACCTCTGGAACAAAGTTTCGACGAACATTAAATTAATTACAGAAATAAGTAACACATTAACTAAATTAGAAGACCATTTTCAAAACAGTAATAAAAATGAGCAAAAGAAGCGTAGTAAATGAAATTCATAAATATGCAAGGATACATTTTCCCAGAAGGCATGTTGTGATGAGAGATATTGATGATCTTTGGCAAGCTGATTTGATAGATATGCAATCTGTTTCAAAAATAAATGGTGGCTACAATTATATTTTAGCAGTTATTGATACATTTTCAAAATACGCCTGGACGATTCCACTGAAAAATAAAAATAAAGATTCAGTTTCCGAAGCATTTCAGTCTTTATTACAAAAAGGTCGTATCCCTAAAAATTTGCAAACTGATCAGGGCACAGAATTTTACAATAATAAATTTAAAATAATACTTAATTTGCATAATATAAATCATTACTCAACATACTCTACAAAAAAGGCGTCTATTGTTGAAAGGTTTATTAGAACTATAAAAAATAAGATTTACAAAGAATTCAGTTTACAAGGATCTTACAAATGGAAGGATGAACTATTGGACAAAGTAATCAAAATTTACAATAACAGCGTTCATAGAACGATCGGTATGTCGCCAGCGCAAGTTGGAGATAACAATAAAGATCTTATATTGAAAAGGTATAATGAAGTGTGTAAATGTTACAACAGAAAAGAAAGCAACATATTGAAAAATGGTGATTTTGTGCGTATTAGTAAGTACAAAGGAACATTTGAAAAAGGTTACACCCCAAATTGGTCCACTGAAATTTTCAAGATTATCAAAGTTCAAAAATCTAATCCCTATTCTTATTTAATTGAAGATATGAGACATCGCCCCATATTAGGCGCATTTTATAAGCAAGAACTTCAAAAAACTGAACACCCTGATGTATATCTTGTGGAAAAAATATTGAAAAGAAAAGGAAATAAATTATATGTTAAATGGCTAGGCTTTCCATCTAGTGAAAATAGTTGGATTGATAAAACAAACAAATTATAAAGTAAGCGCATCATGAAAAATTAGTCAGTTTCTATTTGGTTATGAAAGAGAATAGTCATCTTAATAGTTTGATTAACAAACTGCCCTTCGAACTTCACCTGCCTGGGTATAATTATTGCGGACCAGGAACTCGATTGGCTGAAAGACTTGCTCGAGGAGATAAAGGAATAAATCAGTTGGACGAATATTGCAAACAGCACGATATAGCTTATAACAAATCATCTAATTTGGTTGACCGACATAAAGCGGATATAATTTTACTTAAAATGGCTAAAAAGAGAGCAACATCTTCGAATACTAGCTCTGGAGAAAAAATTGCTGCTAATTTAGTTAATACAGCTATGCTAGCAAAAGTTAGTGCTGGAGCAGGACTAAAAAAGAAATTTAAAGCTATTGTATCGCACACAAAAAAACATATTCGTAAAATGAAACCTAAGTGTCAAAAAATGGCAATCGAATTGGCTTTTGCTGCTGCCAAAGAATTGTCCAAAGATTTGCCTATTCAACTACCGCGTGTTATACCTGTGCCTAAAACAGGAGGCTTTCTTCCTTTAATACCAATTTTTGCAGGATTATCTGCTGCTGGAAGCCTCGCTGGTGGTGTTTCGGGAATTGTAAAAACTTACAATGAATACAAAGCTGCGAAGAAACGTCTTTTAGAATTAAAGAGACATCATGATAAAATGGAGGGGTTAACCATAGGTAAAGATTTGTGTATAAAACCTTACAAAGAAGGGTTAGGAATATACATAGCAAAAAAAAAAATAGTCCATATATTACCTAAGCGAGCTCTTACTAATATAGACCTAATGAAATATTCTAAAAATATTCCATACTTTAGAGGTGTTTTTATGAGAGATGGATTACCTCAAATTCCATTTCCTATTGAATGCGGTATAATTAATTTGGACAGCTCACAAAATTCTGGTACACATTGGGTGGCGTACACTAAAATTAATGATTGCGTTGAATATTTTGATAGTTATGGAAACTTGAGGCCCCCAAAGGAATTTATTAGGTATATGAAAAAGTGTAAAGTTATCTATAATTACGATAATTTTCAAAAAAATAATTCGTATAACTGCGGTCATCTATGTCTAGGGTTTTTAAACAAATTCTGGCGCAAACTCAGCATTTTGAAATAACGAATAAATAGCATGTTATAACTATCTTTTTTCAGTCTTTGTAATATCTCTGTTCAGCTCAGGACAATGTCATTCACTTTATCATTTTCCGGAAGTCAATCTGTGTTAGAAACAACGTTTCATCCCCCCTTAGTTTTAGAAGAAAGTTATGAGTGTGGTTTATTATATTTTTCTGTATTTAATGGTATACCTAACGTAACTAGCAATAACAATGTGTTTATTTATGGTGAAAATAATAGTCAAATTCAAATACCAAATGGTTCGTACGATTTACAAGATATTTATGAATATATAAATAATAATATTGACTGTGAACTCAAGATTGAATCGAATTGCAATACTTCAACAATATCTATATTCTGCGCAAAGAGTATCGATTTCCGAGCACCGAAGAGTATTGGGAGAATCTTAGGATTTCGAAAAGAAATACTAGAAGCAAATAAATGGCATGTCTCTGTAAACCCAGTCAACATTCTTCCAGTGACCGTGATAAGAATCGAATGTGATTTGGTGCAAGGATCTTACAATGATGGCATATCATCTCATATAATTTATGAATTTATACCAAACGTTTCACCAGGCTATCGATTTATTGAAAAAGCAATAAATGCCATATATTTTCCAATTAAAAATAAGAACATTGCATCCGTTACGGTAAAAATTATTGATCAAAACGGAAATAACATTAATTTTGGTGGAGAGAATATTCAAATGTGTCTTCATTTAC
The DNA here is from genome assembly GCA_917880725.1 of Selenia dentaria. Taxonomy (NCBI): domain Eukaryota; kingdom Metazoa; phylum Arthropoda; class Insecta; order Lepidoptera; family Geometridae; genus Selenia; species Selenia dentaria. The sequence continues at coordinate 35,823,799 of OU862886.1, forward strand.
GAAAATCAATATGATTGTATTTAATGATCAAAACTCTAATATAACATCAAAAACAAAGTTAAAAAGAGCTATTCTAACAGAAACACTCAAGAAACAAAGACGTACCAAGATATCGAAGATTACAAAAGAAAACAAAGATTTCTTACGAGCTCTTGGTTTCAAAATATGAGTATCTTAAATATTGACGATTCACCCCATTTCGATAACTCTATCGAGGGTTACGAAATTCATACCTACAACCCATATAGTAATAGCTTCAAAGAAAATGATGAAATCCGTATATCGATTCATCAGCAGGATATATACGTATTACCATCTTCAAGTTTTATATATATTGAAGGACGCGTCAACGTTTCTATGAAGGATGCCTCAGGCAAAGTTGCAAAAAAGAGTTTGAAATTCACAAATAATCCAATAGCATTCCTGTTTCAAGATATTCGTTATGAGATTAATGGTATAGAGATCGATCGTATTAGAAATGTAGGAATTACTTCTACAATGAAATCATACGTCTCTTTGAACAATGGAGACAGTAAAGTAGCAGCCGTATGGGGATGGGATATGAATAGGTTTAAAGTTAAAGATGACTCCTTTAGTGTTCTGATACCACTTAGTAAACTGATAGGGTTTGCGGAAGATTATAATAAAATCATTTTAAATTGCAAACATGAACTCATTATGAGTAGAAATAATACTAACAGAAACAGTGATCAAAATGATACTATTCAAATTGATATACTAAGGGTTCAGTGGAAAGTGCCACATATTAAAGTATCTGATCGTGAGAGGCTTACTTTATTAAAATATTTAGAAAAAGACAAACCCATACATATAGCTTTTAGGAATTGGGACTTGTATGAGTATCCTCTATTACCCAAAACTACAAAGCACTCATGGTCTGTAAAAACAGCTACTCAATTAGAAAAACCAAGATATATTATTTTTGGCTTACAAACTGATAGAAAAAATAATATAGCCAAAGATAGTTCTTTATTCGACCATTGTCACCTAACAAACGTGACATTGTTTTTAAATTCACAATATTACCCTTATGATTCGTTAAATATAAACTTTGGTGAAAATAGATACAGTATATTATATGAACTGTATACCAAATTCCGTCAGTCGTACTATAATCTCCCAACCGATCCGTTGTTAGACATAAGAGAATTTAAAGAAAAAGCACCTCTGTTTATAATAGACTGCTCAAGGCAAAATGAAAATCTGAAATCTGGCCCTGTAGATGTTCGTTTGGAAATAGAAAGTTCCCAAGATATTCCCGATAACACAGCTGCTTATTGTCTTATCATCAACGACCGAGTTGTTGAGTACAAACCTTTGAGTAATATTGTGCGTAAAATATCATGAGTGTGTTTGTGGACGTGCAAGGATTCAAAACGGACTACAATGAATTCATAATAAAAGAAATAGCGATAAAATCTGGTCAACAGTTTATTACACTCCAGTTTAAGCCACCATTTTCCTACAACGAATTAACAAATACAGAAAAAAAGAATGTTTGTTGGATAGAACGAAACAGACAGATATTTTGGGATGAAGGATTTATACCATATTCATATCATACAATTTATATTAGAGGACTCATAAAAAATAAAACTATTTACGTTAAGGGCTTAGAGAAAGTGACATGGTTGAAGAAAATTTTAGGATATAATATGGATCAAAATTCATGTATTTTTAATCTAGAAGATAAAGGTTGCCCTGCTTAGTTTATATAAAGACTACAAGTCATGCTTAGATGTATATCGATGTATAAATCACTCCTCGCATTGTGCTTTACAAAATGTTACTTGTATGCAAAAATGGAGCTTAGAAAATAAATGTTTTTGAAGAAACCAATTTTATTTTTAATTATTAATTCCTCATATGCCCTACCCTACTAGAATAACTCGCTCTCGCTTCTAAGATGCAGCAGGTTGGTTGTAGAGAATAAATTATTTTTTAAGAGAAGTATCTTTCAACTGATTGAATCAGATCATTGATTGAACAGAACCAGTTCAGATCAGATAGATAAAGTACAAGCTGTTCATGAAATAACAGACTCAGTTTTAAATGGTTGTGACCCGATCAGATATGGTTGACCGATGTCACGCTGGATAATTAGGACTATCTGCTTCACTTGCTTCTACGATGAAGCAGGGCGGCCGATGTCGTGCTGGAGAATTGTGTGGCTTCTGCCTCACACTCTCGCTTCGCTCGAGTGTGAGGCAGAAGCCCCAATTCTCCCCTACTATTACTATTTGAGGATGTATTTATCTGTGATATTAAGCAAGTAGCCAGCCCTAGCATAGGCGTTTCAAACCGCCTGAAGTTCTTCAACATCGCCTAACGACTGTTGTCATAACCGACACCGGTGGTTTAATGTGCCCACCGACATACGGAAGCGCTCGGTTAACAATATGACTAGTTTCAACCAGTGACAAGGATTCAAGGATTCTTTTTTTTGGTTTATCGTCTAACAAGGTATTTAGGTTCTAAATTAGGCAGAGCCTGTATTATGGGACCTGCGGGCCTACCAGCTTCACTTATTGCGATCTATTATAGGTCGGCAAATTAATTGTTCCGCTTAGTTTCCGTTTCCGCTGTCAGTTGTCATTATAGTACGAAAGCCCACGACTAAGACCATGTACGAGTATATGCAATACCTTCAAAACTGTATATAATCGTCGGATGATGTGATTGTGAACCCGACTAGGCGTGTGAAAAAAAAGTGCAGCAACTACGTCCTGTGTGGAAAAAAAAAGGCAGTTGGTATTATAGCAATACGACTGATGTTGTAAATGTACATGGATTTTATAATCTTATGACGAAAAAGTATGTTTTCAGATATTTAGCGCGTAGCATGCATGGAGCCCGAAAGCATTTATGAAAATGTCAAAAAATTTTGCCGACCTTTATCGTGGCAACCCATATAAATATGTAACCTTTCTCATGGCTGCCGGGATTACTAAAAACTGTTCGATAAAGTTTGTTAAGATTTTTTGAATTACGTCAGGTCAAATGCTACGCGGAAAATGTCTGATATTAGTATTTTCGGGTTCAGGTTAATAGAATCTATCAGTTTGTTCCGGTTTTGGGTGTATTGCTATGAGAATAAAATGATGGTCGTTGGGCTCCCGTACTATTATGTTATGCTGTCATGGTATGAAAAATCAGAACAAGAGACGCTGGTAGGCCCGCTGACCCAGGACCAGCGGCTCAGAAGGCAAAGTTGATACCAACTGCGCCAATCAGCCGATAAACTTTCTTAAATAAAGCCTAATTGGTGAAGGAAAATTGACAAAATTCATTTTAGAGCGATCACACAAACTATGATCCCAGCTACGCTCGTTGAAGTCGATACTGCTTAGGCTTGCTGCGTTAGGTTTTTTTGTAGTGACCCTTTCTTTAAAGCGCATTGTATAATCCCCAATCCCCAGTACAACGGGCTTAATCCCCATAGTACAATCCCCAACCCGTACACCCATTTATGCGTGAAGAAATAGCAAGCATATTACGCATATTGACTCTCAAACTTTCATATTCATTATTATGCTTCTACTGTTACTGTGTCGCAGTGTTTTATCTGTCCTTACAGTCGAACGCCTATGAGCTTTACGCACCTATATATAACAAGCTAAATAAAATAGGAATAAATATTTCAATACGCGACATGACGGTTCTGCCTCCGCCCGTCTGATTATGAACTCGATCCGTTCTCGGGAAACTTTCAGCGGAATAATTGATTCGATATCCCAATCTTTGAGTCTTGGAAAAATGTTATCGAAGGCAATTTCTTGCGGCTTTTGAGCGCCTATCACATTGAGATTTTGAGGTTATAATCTAAATTCGGTTTGGCTTTTGACTTCTTGATCTAGTTCCTTAACGATATCTTATACAGGACGTGATATGAAATTATTATCTACGAATTGCTCAAACTTGTCTGGGAATTTCTTCTGTACTCATTAATTTTCTTTAGAAGATTTGATTGACATGTGTATGTCTGTATGAGTGTATGTATCATATGTATCACTTGACCTGACTTTTTTTTATTTACTTTGCGGTAATGAATGTAATTAAAAAATGTAATCAATAATTTGTTGTGTATACCTAATTAGAAAGTGTAATTAGTTGTATTACAATGTTCCATTGGTTACCTTTATTCCTACCGAATACATATCCAGAAGCATCAGTAGTATTACATGAGAAATTTAAGGTTTTAGGATGCACGAGTTTTTTTAGGTAAACAACAAAAAAAAATTCTTACCAAAAAATAGAACACACTTTAACACTAAAAAGTGTGAAATAATTTGTCGATGTCTATACCATGCGCACAATGTTGTATAGAAGGTACTTTTTAACTATTTTAACATTTTTAACCTATTTCAACAAAGTTTTAGAGTACAAGCTAAAAAAACACACTTTTTAGTGACCCTGCCTGCTTACGGAATCGATTGTCGTTCACCGTAAGTAAGGATATCATCAAGATAGGTGAAACACTTTACAGTTATTGGTTTAACTCGAAAACCACTTTACTGTTTTGGATGTACGGAAGTATACCCTTTCAAATACAAAACATATTTTGATAATTGCTCCAAAAATGGGAGAGAAATCGGTAAACAAACATAAAAAAACACATACTAACATAGAACCAGCTCCTTTTTTAAAGGCGGTTTAAACACATAATTGCATTTCCACAGACTAGTAAAGTATTGTGCCACTGTAATGTTCAGTCGAAACTGTATTGGAATGGAACGCAACTGTATGTCTCAGCAGATATCGATGGATTGGGTTGTCAAACTAGCTTGGTTTATCTATGGACACAGGGAGAATAGGGGCATAGATTAATCAGACTATATCTAAAGGCAAAGTGGTCTATGGCAGGAGCCGAGATGGGTACTGAAGTTTTAACAGTCTTGTGAATTGGCTTTTAAATAATAAAAATATAGTGTGTTCTCTCAAGTCAGTGTTTTACTGAACAGTACATAGTTTGTTTATCTGCTGAGACATACAGTTGCGTTCCAATACAGAAACTGCGTCAGTTCTTGTTGGAGGTTGAAATGAAGTCCAGGAGAACCAGGCTCTCAAGGTTAGCGTCCACCAGTAGGTCGCTACCAATAACGTACGCTACCCGTATCAGATTACGATCCCTGTTATTGTATATAACATATTCAAATACAGTTTATACGTGTGTCCGGCCTCGGCTGTCACAGTGAAATGGGTCCACTTAAATATTTATTGATGTCATCTCGAAATAAGACACAAAATAATATCGGCTTTCGTGCGATACGACATGAAGCGATACGAGGGGACATTATTGATCTTTATAATAGCCATTCTGTTATGTAAACAGTGTCAGTACAACGGCTTTATAATTTATCGTACTTCATAATAGTAAAATATGCACCTACATGATAAAAAAATGTGTGCAGTTATAAATCAAGTTATTTATCGTATTATGGAAACTAACGTGGTTTGTACACATTTTTAATATGAAAAACGGGATTCACTAAAGTAAAAAAATCAGATCTTTCCGACTATAGTTTCAATCGCGAGCGTTATGCACTCTCATTAAAAAGGCCACCGGATGTGGTTGAATCTATAGTCGGAGAGATCTGACTTTTTTACGTGAGTTAATCCCGTTTTTTAATATAAAATATTTATCGTATGATTTTAAAAGCCCTAATTCTCGCATAGCGAGACAAAACTTTGGGATTTCAGAGAGAAAAATACACATTTTTTCGAACCTGCGTCTCCTGACGATCCATGTCAGGTGTCATGACCGCTAGGCTACCGAGGCGTACCACTCAAGCATCGTTATCCCAATTAACCCAATGTTAACTCTCTCTGATTTGATGATCTGAACCATAGTGTGAGAACGGAGCGACATCTATTGAACAGGTCGACTATCATTATCCAGTCTCTAGTAGATTTTTTACAAAAACTTAAATCGTATTATTGAAGTTTGGTCTCGCTAAGCAGGTGTTGTTAATGCTTTAATAATCATGTAAAAAAAAAAACGGCTGCGACCTCAATTCGCAAGTAAGTAGAGTGTGAAAAAAGTTAGAGTGAGAGAGGATGCATGAGAGAAAGGGAAGCGAAACAGTCTGGCGCCGTAACGCGTTACGTAACGAATCAGTTCACCCTCCCATAAGAAATTATCACTTCAAAAATCTCTTCTCTTCTTCTTGCAACTGACATGGGCAATTCGGAACTTATACGTCTCGTCAATTGATAACATAAAAAAAATACACGCAATTTCTTTTTACGGGGTTAGCATAACCCCACCCCCTTTGTATGTGGAAGGTTATAAGCTGCAAGTTTTTCAGAGAGGACGGCAATGCCGAAGGCGCTTGAATATGTTATGCAAATTATTCGACAAACCTTCAGCTACAACGTTTATTTAAAACGCTTTTGCACCAGTATCGTTATATTAGGTTCAACAACGTGACGTCAGAACACGGAAATCCAATTCCACGAAAGTATTTTGCTTCAAAATAACGGTAACGTGAAGTGTCTAATGGTGGAAAGTTAAACTGCTCACGTTGTCGATTGTGTGAAATGTCCAACGAATCATTTTTGTAATTTCACACGGTTTGTCGAGGGTTATAAGAAAATACGAAATACTCGTAGTAGTTTATGAAACTGTTGGATAATGAGGGGTATTAACTCGTGTGATCAGAAGAAGACTCAACTAATTACCTAACGATAGGGTAAATCTGATTTAAAATGCCATATTTTTATTAAAATACATTTCTTAGGCTATTTTTGCCATATATTGTAACATAAACGTAATTTAAAATTCGACTAAAAAGATAAATATTTAAAAACTTTTGATTATATACATTTTTAAAGTTCTGTATCCAAATGGTTAAACGGGAAGGAATTAATAAGACTGCACTGTCTGTCTGTCCGTCGGTCATCAGGCTGAATCTCATGAACCGTGATAGTTAAGACAGGTAGTAACTTGAAATATTTATTATAGTTATTGGTACGGAAATCTTCGTTTGCGAGTCCGACTCGCACTTGGCTGTTTTTTTTTACTATATCCCGCTTTCGACGATGGAATCCCGCTTTCGACGATGGAATCCCGCTTTCGACGATGGAATCCCGCTTTTTTCACGCATAAAGTTTCAAAATCCTGACATAGCAAAAATAAAATCTGGCAACGCCGATTTTGAGATATACTCGTATCTCGTATACTCGTATTACTTTTCGAGAACCTGTGTGTGTACAACGTCCGTAAGTAATTATTTTTGGAAATAAATATATTGTATCTGAATATTTTAAAATTAAAAATCGGTTCAGAAGTAATCAACTTGGAGGCTTTGATTCGATGTTAAAGCAGCACATAAAGATGTCATATATATATATATATAATAATATAACGCCCAGAACTAAAACCCGGGGGATGACCACACATCTTTAAATCTTTGCGACAAGTGTACAAGATTAAAGGTCATTTTAATCCTCACCAAATATATTCAAAGTAATGGAAGTCATTTCTGCCTGGGTCATAAATCAAAACGGCCAGGGTCGGGACGATGGTGAACCTTTCGAAGTGCCAAGCCCTTATACTGCGCCCTTACTAACTAACAATTGTTTAATCTGTGTTCTTGATAGTGATTCTCTGTAACAGTACTCTAGCTGAAGTTGATATCTTGCTACACGTGGCCGCTGTCATTTTCGTTATCAGCCTTTGGCTACAGTTTCTATATTTTTTTGCTGTAAGAAATAGTTATTTATTAACAGCTTATTATTTTAATATATTGTTTTCACTTAACTTCATTTCTTAAGTGTTTGGGATTATATTTGCCATAAATACGAGTATACTGACTATTTTCCAACTTAGGAAGAACTAGCTCTCACAGACACAGGAAGACACCTACCGTAAGAGTTAGGGTTCACAGGTAAACAGGTTAGCTTGGTGAGCTTATACATTTCATCAGAATATAACTAACAGAATGTTCTACAGCTTTGTGTGCTTTAATGTTATGTTGTATTTTGAGTTATTTGTAGGTTACAAAGTTTTTTTTTGTATTCTGTAAAAATTTTACGAGCAAAACGCATCATAACGAGCTATAGAGTGGGTTATGCTCTGGGCTTATTTTACGTGATCGAATCAGAAAAGAGGAGATCCGTAGACGAACTAAAGTCACTAGTTCGTCACCGTCATAGCCCAGAAGATAAGCCAGTCGAAGTGGCAGTGGGCAGGCCACATAGCACGCAGAACACATGGCCGGAAGGTTCTGGAGTGGAGACCACGGACCGGCAAACGCAGCGTAGGTCGCCCACAGACAAGGTGGACTGACGACCTGATAAAGGTAGTAGGACGACGTTGGATGCAGCCCTCCAAACGGTCCTTTTGGAAATTTGTGGGGCAGGCCGTTCAGCAGTGAACGTTCGACGGCTGAGATGATGATGATGATGAAAAATGTTTATATGTAAATTATTAGAGTTTGAAATATATGTGTGTAGCACATTTTGTTAATATAAATATACCGGCGGCACTCACTTGGTGTTATGTCGGTTTATGTCCGACGACGTTACGAGCAGACGTTCTTCTTCAGGAAATGATCACGCTTGAAGAAAGTCTTCGCCGCGCATGTAACTCTTATATCTACTCGTATACTAACATATACCATAATATTAGAAAGAGGAAAGATTTGTATGAAAGTATGTTTGTAACGAATAGGCTCAAAAAGTAATGGACTGATTTCAAAAAATTTTTCACAATTGGAAAGCTACATTCACCCTGAGTAACATAAGGTATATAAAATTCATCATCATCATCATTATCCATCACCGCGCGGATGAAACCGCGGAGAGCAGCTAGTTATATATATTGTAAAAAGTAACTACAGACAAAATTCATACTTGTGTCGAGTGAGTAAGAGCTATAACAATTTAGATAAGCGAGTTGGCTTAGACTTATTCTGCACTAGTTTGGCATCGGCGAGGCGGCTGTTGAGCAGAGAGTTCTTTGACTAAGTTGTTTGAGTACATTCCATTACCAAATATTGAGACTGTATTGTAGTGTTCATAACTTAATATTTTTATTTAGATGTTAACCGTGAGGACCTGTAATTGGCTTTCTGTTGTTATTCCTTATGTTTAAAAAATATATTGCTGTTGGTCTTCCTCAAATGTAAAAAAAAAAAAAAATTGATTCTCTATAATGTTGCGATGGAACTTTACTTTGAAAGGTTTACTTCATCACCTCACATATAAAGAAAAATAATTGACTGACACATATTTTGTGTTACAACGTTAAATAAGAAAACAAACTAATAGTTTAATAACCAGACTACTGAAAAGCCGAGCCTTAAAACGCATTTAACCCGCCATCTTAATGTTTAACCATTTTATATGTCTAGTGATACTCACCCTATCAAGACCAATTTAATGACGTATCATTTATCGAAATCAGTTGAGTCGTTGAGTAGTTACGAGACATGGACATAGGGACGAAACTACATACCTAAAGAGCAAACACACTTTTGGATTTCGCTGCAGTCCGGCAAAAATACGGCAGTTATGCAATGAATACCAGTGAAGGCGTGTGAATGTGTCGAAGTAATATACTGGATCCTATGGATACAGCCCATAGGGTATAGTAAGGACTGGGCCGTTCTGCATAAGTTCGTGATGACAGGGGTATTTAGTGAATCGGTTAATTTATAACGTGGAGGGCTGAATGTTGCAAAGGACGCGCGTTATAGTTTTGGCCATGTTCACTGACGAATGTTTGTCGTTTTGAAGCTGGTTAAGACGCGGTCCAACCCCAATTTTAAAATAAATTACGATGCTTTACGTGAGGTTGAAAATCGCTTGTTAGATTGGACGATATGATGCGAAAATGCGTTAATTTTATACGTTTTCTTTATATTTTTCGATACATACCAACACAATTGAAAAAACTGCTGGTTATAACTTTAGTACGATACGTTGGCTAAGTATTACCTAAAAAAAATATAGTGTTATAGCTGAAAATTCTGAGAGTTTGGACGTGAAAGTTTATTTTTGTGGACCTATTCAGGATTTTTTTCTGCTGAAAGAGTGTTATATTTCTGAACTCTATTCGGTTATTACTCTTTTCCTATTCTTTTTCTGACCTTTGTATTTTTTTTCATAATATACTATCGATCTGTTTCGTTACACTAGGTGTTTAAAAATTCTTCTTTTCCTTTAATCAGGGTACGAGCGTGCCTTAATGCCAGAAAATGAGCTTATATTGAATACTCGATACCTACTCGCTGGTTCGGGATAAACTGAACTTCTTACATAGATTACCTAATCCTGGATAAAAGATAGATATATTAGAGAATTACTAATTAGAAAATTCAAATCTAAACTTTGTAAGTGGCTAAAATGAAAATGCTTTTATGACATTAATGAATTATTCGGTATATACAAATACAAATCATTTATTGATGACACCAATGTCATAAGTCAACCGATTGTTAAATTAAACGAATACAAAGAATTGTATAAGTAGCTACAAAATATCCAGTCATAAAATAATAAACTTATGTCTAATATATGTAGACATTATCGTTATGCGACATAACATCATTTTAAATAATACAATTTAAAAAAAATGTTATAATTCAATTCACATTAAATTCATAATTATATTGAGGCTGGCATGTTTATTTCATATTATAATTTAGTTATAATATTAATGACATTTATATTTTAATTATTGACATGTTCTTAGTAATAAATCAATATTATATTAACTAACTAACACTATTATATTGTACGTCAGTCATGGGCAAACTGCATGTGGTTCTACAAGCACTTGTGCTTTTAATAAGATCTATTATGTTTCTGCAATTAATAAATTTCATTTCATTTTAAAGCTGCATTCCACATTTCATTTCGTTTCACGTATCGTTGAGTGGTAACAAACAAACATACAAGACATCTACCTAATAATAAAATAATAAAATGAAGGATAAGAAGGAAATTTAATAAATAATTATACACTATTATTGTATTATATTTTTATATCTAGTTCATATAACTAATTCTTTCGAGAAAGCTTATTCACGATTTCCGTGTCGTTTTAATTCAAAACAAAATAAAAGATATACACGTTCGTTGCAGGGTGAAATCCGTTGATTCTGCCTTCCACTCCGACAAGCAGGCTTAACTTTACGCACACGCATGTCTACACTCGTGTATTCCGCCACTTTCAGTATGTCTATAAAGTTTGCAACGAATTGGAACAACCTATTATCCCCAATGTTACGAAAGTCCGCGACTTTATCGCCGCCGGAAAGCCCACCTTTCAGCAAAGTATACCGACCTCTGCCCAAACATACAACTGATAATATAAACTGAAGCCAGTTCCCAAGATAGCGACCCTTACAGAAGGGCTGCGGATTATAAGGACGACGTCGCCTTTTGCCCTTCACGACGTAAATTTCACCTTAATTCCTTGCCCCTTTACAAAGAAACCTCCGAAAGGTAAATTAGGACTCGTGATTATTCATGCGAAGCTGCCGAAAAAGTCAAAAGATTTACGAATAACAAACAGTGTTTCTCATTCCTCACGATGTTAAATAAAGAATACTCATTTTTTTATCTGTTAAATAGCCAAGTGGGAGCGTAAACAAGGAAAAAGTGGGCTCATTGACGCTATAATCTGTGAGCTTTGTTTAAAAACACCCTTGTTAAGAATACGGGACAGGGAAGACGAATCGTTGGAAGTCGCTTTAATTAAAAACGTCACTTAGTTTTTGTTGTCTGTTCTGATCTGGACGACTGGTGACTTTTTATTCTGGATGGAAACAAGCAGATGGCTGCGGATTACAAAAAGACGATGAATATTCAGACAAGCAATTGTAGACAATTTTCGAGCAGTAAAGTAGTTTTTTATAATTAATGTGCCCGAATTCTTATTTAATCTGATTTTTTCTAAGATATGGAGCTATTTCGCTATTGTAAAATCTAAATCTGAACAGATAACAAATTTGTAAACAAATGTGGGAAATTAGATTTAAAACTAATCCCAGTACCATGAACACCGTGCCAAATTATCACCTTGCAACATATCCGCAAATTGGCGCGACCGCAGATCCGGCCGGTATTGTAATCAGGCCGGTTACTGGAAGGTATGCTCGGGTCGGTAATGGATCGTAGTCGTATTATTACCGCAAAGACCAAATATAATATATCTAGATACTATGTAAGGACGAGTAGTAAAATGGCCATAACTCTTGGCTCCAATTTAAAATACTAAATCTGGAACCAGTCTGATCACACGTCGTAAGAAACTCTCTTCTTCTCTTCTAGGAAACACTTAGTCTTCTAGAAGAAATATAAAGTGAAGGGTTCTGTAACTGTCACAGATTAAGTAATAGACTGTGTTTTACCTTCATTAGCCTCAGTTACCTGTCTGCGTTAGTACACGCGAAAGCTTTTCTGCATACCCGCCAAAAGCGGCAGAGAAGGAACACCATAGGTTTTCTGGTCCATTGTGGTTCACTGATTAGCGGTGCTGAGTCCGACATAAACCGTTTGTCCACCCAGGTAAGTGGGACTCATTGGCGGGAATTAGCGTCTTAAAATAGACTAAAGAACTTTCTAGAACTTTCTTCCTCTTCTAGAATCTCGAGGTGAACGCAGTAGAACGACGCCCAGAACATTAACGTTAACAAATTAACTTTAAGGCTCTAGGTAAAATGATAACTTTTGTTTGATAATAAAGCGGGTTTAACGTGACACGTACGCGATGTCGATATCACGATCGACAATTGACGATTGAAGATACTTTTTTATGGGATAGGCAAACGAGCAAGCCGATCACCTGATGGTAAGCGATACCGTCGCTCACGGACATCCGCAATACGAGAGGTCTCTAGGATGCGTTGCCGACCTTTGAGGAAGAATGATAGGAAGGAAGAGATAGAAGGGGTGAGGGTGGGAGGGGAGAGGGAAGGAGAGGGAGAACGCGGAAGGGGGGAATGGGCCTCCGGAACCTCCCACAAAGCGACGAAACGCAACAGCAAGCCATATTACTTCACGTTGGTGTTATGTGGGAGTGAGGTACTTCCCCGGTCGTGCCGGCCCATTCGGCTGTGGGGTTGCGTGGCTCTGCCACAAAAAACTGAAGAAGGGTCCCGGACGAAGCCAAAACAATTGTCGATCGTGATATTGACAACGCGTAAGTCTCGCGTTTTATTTTTACCAAATTATAATGAATGTGAGTTTCAATAACATTAAAACTACAACTGCTATGAGTAGGCTGGTCTCGTCACACTTGTTACAAGAACAAAAAGAGTCAAAATCTCAACTTGTATAGATATTTCAGATGTATTAGTAACTATTTTACGCTAGAACGCGGCAATGTTTTACTTGTTGAAAGCTTGTGCTGCTATGGCCCCATCTACATGTAGATAAGATAAGCCTATAGGTGTGACCACCACAAGGAGTGAGTATGCGTGCGGTTGACGCGCCTTGTCAATCAATCTATTATAGTCTTACCATTTAACATTATTAACATTATGTATATGTAAGCATTCCAGTTTGCGGTATAGTCGATCTAGAATTTCTGCGTTTGAATAGACAAATATCTTGCTAAATTCGCATGTATAGAGTTATTATAATATTGTAGAGGAAAAGAACAAAACCCGCCTTTTTAGGCTATAGGTACCAAATCATAATCATAATTAGCTCATTTCTTTCCCACTGCTAAGACTCGAGCCTTCCTCTCAGAGAGAGGAGTTGGGCCATAATCCACCACGCGGGCCCAGAGCGGATTGGTGGATAGGTTAGTGGCCAACCCATGTCGAAGTTTTCAGGCCGCCCGAAGTCCCTCGACATAGCCTGTTGTCCTAAGACAAACAACCGGGATCGACGGCTTAACGTGCCCTCCGAAGCACGGAAGCGCTCAAGTGAATAATGCCACTAGCGGTCACCCATCCAAGTCCTGACCACAGCAAGTGTTGCTTAAGTTGTTGATCGGTTAAGATCGCTAAGTCAAGCTCCGCTACGAGTGCTTCTTGAATAGGTTTGTGTAGGTACCTATTATTAAGTACAAACTTAATCTAAAAAGTAGAAAATTTGAAAAATCGTTTAGTAAATTTCGATAAAATTAAATGGATACCCCTTAAGTATGATCTAAAAAAACAAAAAAAAAATTTACCATCAAAATGAATTCATAATCAGCGCAGTAGTTGGTAACGTAACAAACATATTACATTAAAAGACAATGACTGAATTTAAACCTACTCCTTGTTGAAGTCGGTTTAAAGTAGCATCACGTCACGTTATTTATTGAGCACAACATCACGAAGTTCCACCGTCAAACCGGAACCAATATCCGTCAGTCAACCAACGGAATCGGATTGGTACCGCTCAAACAGAATAACGACTAGTTACTGGGCCATTAGTCACCACTGGGCCAATTAATGGGCCCTTTGATCGCCGTCACGGCCCGTCGACAGTTATCAATGTGCCCAATTCGATAACTATTGCCCCAAACTGGGACCAAAACTTGCAACTTGTAATTAAACTTCGGAGACATAAGGCGATGTAACTTTTTTGAGGGCAAATAATTTTATTATCAAAACTTTATGTTTAATCGACGGATAGGATAGGCTTTAATCAGAATTTATGGTTTGTATATTTTACGTGATAACGTCTTATAAATCGATGAACGCCGGCTGCACGCATGAAAAAGCATGACTCATTGTAACGTTCTGTTATCACGTTTCACCTGTGCCGAGCGTGCAAACGAGAGCGCGGAACAAGCGAAAGAGAGGCGATTGGCCTAATACAAATAAATACAAATACAAAAAAATTGGTTCCTTTAGTAATTATAAAAAAATAAAGTTTAAAATATTGTATATATAAACAATGCCACGGACCCATTGATTTCTGTGAACAAAAGCATTACAAATAAAAAATACAAACAATTTGTTATTAAAACCAAAAATTACATGTCAATAATTTTTGCAAACATTCAATTATTATAAAAACCTGTAAATAATAATATATCATAAGATTATAAATTACAATCAATAGATACATTAAAATTAAAATTATTACAGATATTAATTAAATTTATAAGGTTTTCAATGTCAACTACAACTAGAATAGAATATTTTTTCTAACAGCCATGCTCTAAGCTTACTTTTCAAGCACGCAGTGGACGCTGGCATTTCGAATGGAAGCGGGAATGCGGTTGTGAACCACGGGCCCAAGCGTTCGGAAGCGTTCGGATTGTCTTACGACGTTATCACGTAACATCATCGTCCGTAAACCGACTTTATAGAGACCCGTTGTTTTTTCTGTGATAGGCTACAGTGTCCAATATCCGTCAATTTGATGGGTGTCGAAGTGATAGTGTGATCGAAAGTAAGTTCGATACTCGGAACAATAACAGGGCATGGAAGCCGGGCTAAAATCAGAAATGAAATGCATATGCCTATCTTTTTTACTTACGATGTTAATAGTGCGTAGGAAAGAGACATATAATACCGTGTTGTTTCGTTATCATGCAGTTAATTTTTGGATAATGACGATCCATCCTCATTGTCTTTTCTCGAACTATGTGATTAACATAAAACTATAAAATTAAGTTGATAGCCGACTTAAATTATTTTGACGTATTCGATAGAACTTTTGTATTTGTCAGCATTATAAGATGACCAAAGGTAACCATTTGCCATTGCTAATTTTTTGCTTGTGACCTACGAAGAAATAATAGTCAGGAAGCATAATTCAGAACAAATTCCACACAAAAAGTGGCCCTTCAAATCAAAACAACGTATGATTCCAAATACAAATTACTTACGAGGTTTCAAATAGACATGTTCGGTGATTGGTTTAAATTCAGAAGGAAAGCAGGGATTGGTTTACGCGCGTGCTGCAACGTCTACAATGACAGCAGAGTCATAGCGACGTGGACGATGTTATGCAACAAGTGGACTGGACCAACTCAATAATAAATCAATCGTAAATCTCGTATGTCTCGCGAAATATGATTAATTTATTAAGTTTTTGTCTAGAAGACATTAGAAGAGATTCTTCGCAATGTAGTAAAGAAAGATTATGAAACATTTTAGGCTTATACATTTTACCAAAAAAAAAAAGTCGTTATTTGCCAGCTGGATGTTTTTTAGTGGTCACACATACCTTCATTATCAATTTAGAAAATTCAATCAATTTATAGAATTACTTTAGAAAAGCACTGTGTTGATATTAGTGACAAATTAATTAGCAACTCAGCTAAACCACTTAAACATTTGCCGAGGGTAAATTTTCATTAGCTTGAAAAATTAAACGTGCTTTAATTTGACCAAACAATGAACTGTTTTTGAATGCTGTATAGTTACCTATATTACATACCCACTGTAGGCAATCGTTTATTGTTCATTGTCTGTAGTATACATATATATGTAGTATATGTAGTATACATAAACGGAAGTGTTGGAAGGGGAAGACCTAGGCGAACGTTCCGAAATCAGATTGAAGATGTTCTGAAAAAAGGTCAGGTCAAAAGTACCCTAAACCGACGCTTATGTATGAAAGGATTGATGAGTATAGATGAAGCGAAAGAGATATGTCAGGATCGTAGTAAGTGGAAATCCGTGGTCTCTGCCTACCCCTACGGGAAAGAGGCGGGATTTTATGTATGTATGTATGTATGTCTGTAGTATCTCTTTAGAGTGTTAACGCTTTGGAAGCGCCAATTTACGTTTTTGCTGAGTATTTGAAGGGTCACATAATAATGATTGATATACTCGTGGTATATTATGTCAATTATTCTTACCTGATGTAATATAACATTATTTGATTAACAAGTTCAAGTTCCAGACTACATTTAGAAATTGTTTATTAGTTTGTTATTGCCGAGCGGTTTCTACACACACACGTTTTTAAAATCAATCATAAAACCGGTCGCGCCAGTCACGAATCGTCAGACGCGGCTGAGGCCTCTTAGAGAGAGGTCAGAGGACGTATCGCTCTGACGTCCGCGCTTACACAACTAAATATTAGTGCGCTCAAAACTTCCTGCTACTTATTGAGGTAACATTTCTAAGTGAGATTCTAACAAATAATTTTATATGACATCTAGTGCATCAACAATAGAAATTTCATTGTTATAATGACATCGACCCTTGAGGGGCTAGTATTTTGCTATTAACCAAATTTCTTATGCTTATACTTGGTATCCAGGAATCCATGCTGGAGCCGGAAACTGGTAGCAGGAACTATGTGATGGTTAATAGTAAACGCACCGTGTTTGGCATCGTATGAATCGTCTTCGCGATACCATTTTTCTAGCTGGTGACCAGGACCTGATGCTGGATCCAGAAACTGGTAGCGGGAACTATTTGATGGTTGTTTTTTTTGCTATTCTCATCTCTTTTTAGTAGGACATGAGCTAAATCTTATCTTATCTTTCTAGTCTATGCTCTTGTAGATAACATGTACTTGATTTATAATTAGCATTTTATGTAAATTAATGTCGATATTAAAAATAAAATGTGTCCTGCGTGATATTTTATTTCACCTTTTTGACCTACGTCTATTTGTGACATAAAAACCAAAGTAGATAAAAAAAGATACAAATATTAATGCGCACTATTTTGCTCAAGCGCTAAGGCCACTGCCGCAGGGCGCGCTAGTAAGTAACTCGCTAATGTAAAATACCTAAACTCGCGCAGCGCTGCGCAGAATAAAGGCTCCTAAAGATGTTGATGTTTCTTCGGGACAAATCATCAGCATAAAAAGATAAATATGATATTTTATATAACATAAATAAATAAAAAACAGTAGGTACTTACTGCCTACCAACTGGTAGGCAGATACTGCAGTTTTGTGTAACATGGTCCATAATTTTTTTATTATCTATAAGTAATTTTATTTTCAGTCATAATTAACGTAGTATAACTATGCTGGTTTTCACAGGCAGTCATACTCTTGTTTTTCTAGCTTAAGTGCAGCTAGGCACTTATTTTGCCGCATTGAATCGGCAAGCAAGCGAGAATAAAACATAACAAGCAAAACCATTGCACATTACATACATTTCAATATTTAGTCCTGAAGAAAAAAATACATCCTAAATTAAATAAAAATTGACTGACTTTATTTTGCATAGTATTGACCATCTCGATTTGTTAACGTATTTGAACATCTTTGAATAATTATAATTTTGCTATTATTTACTAGTAAAAGTGATCCCTGGACATTTTAATCGTGTTTTGTTTCTGCACCACTTCACAAAGAATGCTGGCATGATGATCCACAACTGAAGTTCACAATGATAAAAATGAAAATGTACGCGAAGATTTGAAGTGTGCTCGCTTGCAAGTAAAATGTCCGACTGATGACGTACTGAACACGACTTTTAAGCCCCGCCTACTTGAACACGACTTTTGTTGGGTCATTTTTTTAACGCAGTTACAGTTCCTGACTATTATTTCTTCGTAGCTTGTGACACGTTCAAAAATAATTAAAACAAACAGCCATGTTTTGTTTCGCTCACACCTTAGGACATGCTATTCAACATAAATGAATAAACTATAGAGTACTAGGTTCTGTTTTAGCCCGGATTCCATGCCCTGTTACTGTTCCGAGGTTCGATATCACGATAAACTATAAATAGCGACTGTTTCTCAAAGACAGCTGGAATACTACACCAGATGTCTCGTGGCAGCTTTTCCAACTTAAATATGGTAGTTAAACAGGCGAGCATTAGAAATTACCCTACTGCTATGCTGTGGATTCCATCACGATGGTACCACCACCGAAAAATCAAGCCCAATCGGTAAGAATCGAACCGGCGAATGCCTGATTCGGCAGCCGACTCATACTAACCATGCGCTATATCGGTTCATTTCTGAATAAATACACACGAGATACACGTGAACTTATCCCAAATTTCAAAGCTATATCCATATTATTATTTAAGTGGCTGCACTCCGAGGTTTCACCCACATGCTGATGGATGATGATGATGAATAAAATATAGCCTATACCGGTCAAGAATAGTTTTCTACTTATACGATAATATATGTGTATAAATATAAGAGGTTTCAAAATAAATTATGTACCTAGTTTTTGAGATTAACCATTACAAACGAACAAACAATCAAACCTTTCCTCTTTATATTAGAGTAGATAGAAGCTATAAGATGACGACCACCATTCCACCTGGTTCTATAAAATATCTAGAAACAAAGGTATTCGAAAATTAACAGTGTAAATATTCAGAACAGTTTAAAAACAATTACCTTATAATAGATATCTATTAAAATTCTTCACAAACATCATCTCACCTGTTCCTGAATCTTCAATAGGCTCCTATCAAAGAGCTGTCGAACTCCGCAGTACTAAAGTATTTTACACTCGGAATCGCAATAAAATGTCTGAAGGGTCATTTTGTCCGTCGATACGGCACAAAAAGCGGGTCCTTATATCAGCGGTTACTTAGCACTGAGAATGGGCCCTATTGGGGGGGCCTGGCGAGTGCCCGACGAAAGAGTGCTTTTTACTCTGAGGTCGAGGAGAGAGGAAGAATGTACTGAGGTGGATCACGGACGTTCACGTGACGTTTTATTATTTAATAAGCAGAACTCTTTTGTAAGGAGTGATCGTAGCGTTATCGTTCGTTGCGGGTATGGCATACTCTTTCCGTATTAATCTATTAAGGTATAAAAACCTTGATTTGAAGGTGCCGATTATTGTCACAGGGATACAGTCTTTGACCATATCAGAGGTAATGATCTGAAAACTCCAACATTACCGAATCCGGCTGGCTTCCCTTTAACCCATCCGCCGACCCACACTGTGTCTGGGCTTTGTGTTGAGTTATAGCACCTTATCCCCTCTCAGTGGTATGTTTAGTCCCAGCAGTGAGAACGTGATGTGCTATTCTCGCTATACAGTTTTGTTTCATAATTTCAATTATTTTTTATTTTCTTTATATTTGTGACTAATAATATACGAGCTTACATACAACTGTAAATTAATTGTGTTATTCTCAATTCTCAATTCTCAATTGTTTATTGCAATATATGTAGCTACATGCAGGTCTTATTTAACATGTTTGTGTGTGTTATACATATGACCCTATAAGGGTATGGCAATGGTAGGAACGGAACGATCTATTTATATATCATTGAATTTATCGTTGAAGAATTCGTCTAAGGTATAGTAACATTTAGATTCAAGTAAAGATTTTAGGTTTTTTATAAAACATTCTACCTTTTCAATGTCTAATAAATATTTGACATTGCTAATAATGCAATTCAATGAATTCTGATTGTAGAAAAAATCAACTAATTTACTGAAATTATATAAATATGTTTACTTTTATACAACGTGATAGAATTGAGCATGTTCAAAACGTCGGGATAAAATTATATAAAATTATACGCGATTGAATTCGTTTAAAGTTGTTTAATTTCAATTATAAGAATTGCGAAAGCCTAAGAAATAATTATTCCCTTCATAATTTTTATAACATGATTATTTATTGCACAAATGCAATTGCTTAGCGAGATTAATTTAGCAATTTTGAGAAAAAAATTACAACTGCTTCAATAGGATTCGAAACCGTGTCTTCCTACGACCCATATCAAACGCCATCAGATACCTTATACTGTATTATAAACAATAAGTGCTGTTAAATTACGTTTCCACTGCTGGGACTCGGTTTTCCTTTTGATCTGTATTGTATTGTGTGTAATTTTTTTTGAGTTATGAAATTGAGTGGATAATAATAACATAATAACAATTTAATATCACGCGCGTCTTATTAAATCTTCATCATCATCGGATATGACTTCTTAACTGCAAACGAGTATAACATTCCTTTTTATTCTTAATTGTTACATTTTAAAACCGAACCTCTCGATTCAATCTGCCAAATGGAAGCTACGTTTACGTCTGCAAATCTGCTCCGTGTGTTTCCGCTAATGTGCCCCTTCGCACGATCTGTACTTAGGTCACGTGCGTCGGTGGAAAGTATAGAAAATCCTTTTTATCCCACTCAGAGATAGGTATAACTGGTATATATGTTATATCTATATAACGATAAATGATACCAAATATTTTGTATTTATTCCACGTCAGAAAGGTTTTTATTACGAATACCTATTACGATGTAATTGCTTCGTAATAAGACGACCATTATATTAGGGGACGCTCGAGATGTGTACATGTTTTATGTATGTAGGTATTGACGTGGTGTCTTAATGAGCAGTGGATTACTTATAAATGTTTCATCAAAGGTATACTATGTTTTCTGAATTCCTAATACTAGTATATTTCTTTTTTTATTATTATCGATAGCATTTGACGGCTATCTCACCTGTTATTAAATGATGATGCGGTCTACGACGTATCATGTCTGCCTAGAAGATATATATTCAATGATGGGATATCTTTACACCTAGATTATAACTGTGGGGAAACACAGACTCAGGCAACGAATTCCAAGCCTTAACAGTACGCATTATGATTGTGGAAACGAATCTTCGTTCGTGATGTTGAAACAACCATGTAACGCAGTGGTTCTTAACTTTTTATTAACGAGGGACCATTTTAAAAAACCAACTGCTTGGAGGTAATAGTAAATGTAAATGAATATAAGGATGGTTTATCTTTCTATCATCGTCAGTCAAATATTTGACGAACATTTTATATTACTTAGATATGTATAGGTGTATAATGTTGTAATGTTATTTGTGTGTCGCATAAATTTTTACTAACTTCTGAATCCTTGGTTCAGTTCTCAGTATCAGTACTTCTTGAATTTTTGTGAAAGTAATTGCCAAAAGTTCCAAAACTCTTCATGACTCGCGGACCACTTCAAGTGCTTCCAGGGGGTCACCAGTGTGTGGCCACCACCAGTTAAGAACCGCTGATGTAACGATATGCCATACTATATGATACCATCGGCGATGCGATCTCCTCACCGATGGTATCATATAGATATTTTTTGCACGCAATATTGTGATAATAGGTACTTGTGAACTATCATGGCACCGACTTCAACAATTTATTTCACACTTTTTAGTGTTCAAGTCGGTTCTATTTTTGGATCAAAAATGTTTAAACCCTTTTCAGTGACCCGCTGCTGACGGGATCGATTATCAATGATGATGTTATCAAGATCAATCAACTCTTTTCAGTTTTTGGTGTGTAACTTAAAAACTGCTAGACCGCATTTGATGAAATTTAAATAGGACCACCTCGGAAGCCTCTTCTCTCACCTCTACCAAACAAATAAAGAATTTTGAGAATCGGTCTACTAATGGGGGAGAAAACGGCTAAGAATCAACTTAAAAAAAATACATACTCACGACAATAGAACCTCCTCCTTTTTTGAAGTCTGTCAAAAACAAAAAGTTGACGATAACAAGTGGCTCTTTGATGTCTAAAACTGAATAGATGATTTTGATTTGATTTGATTACATGCGGCTAGCAGTCGACGCAAAGTTCCGCCGGGTAATTAAAACTTGCTAATATAATTATATCGACTTCGGAACAAGGTCACATCACAACGCAACAGTCGGAAAGTTAGCTTTGTGGAGTTTAAACATTGTTTCACCATGTGACATAGATACAAATACAATACTTCGGCATCTATGGTGTTACCGATCTACAGTCGTAGAATTTGAATAAATATCCATAACTCGCTGCTCTCCGCGGTGATGGATGATGATGCATCTTATATAGCCTATGTTACCCAGGGTGAATTTAGCTTTCTAAGGTGAAAGAGTTTTTGAAATCGGTCCAGTACTTTTTGAGCAAATTCGTTACAAACATACATACAAATCTTTCCTCATTAATATTATTATTATGTAGTATAGAAAAATATTTAATCCTTGTTTAATTTTTAGGTTCGATCCGTAGGGATGAATCTCGGTTGTTATATCGCCACAAACTAAAAACTTACCTTAGCTGCGGCTATCCTCGTAACAATATATATAATATAATTAAAATCCTAGACGGTCAACCAACACCATCTGCAAATAATAAGTTTGTAATAATAAATTTGCTTGTTCTGTTATTCATCATCATCATGGAGGCCTCGTTGTGTTCCATTCTTGGATGTAGGCCTCTTCTCTTTGCTCCATTTTGTGCCCGGTGCTATCAGTCCCGGCCTGCGTGTCGCCTGATGTTGTCAACCCAGCGCTGCGGTGGGCGGCCTCGTCCTCTTGTGTCGGCCCTGTGTCTCCACTCAAGAACTCGCCTCATCCATCGCCTCCCATCCATTCTCGAAATGTGCAGTACAATTTCACATTTTTCATATACATGTGTTGACATTATTGCTTCTTGCTTGCTTCGACGTCCGAAAGCCTTCTTCAGGATCTTGAGTACGCTGTGCTCGTCGTTGCGTCCTACTTTGCACTACACTCATTGCTAACAACACAGTTATAATTAGCTTGATTATGAAGATTTTCTACCGACTTCCAAAAAAAGGAGGAGGTACTCAATTCGACTGTATGTTTTTTTTATGTTTGTTACCTCATAACTTTCGACGGGGTGAACCGATTCACAAAATTCTGAATCAATTTTTTTTGTTTGAAAGCTGGTACTTCCCGTGTAGTTTTTTACATTTAAATTTCATCAAACTCGGTCCAGTAGTTTTTGAGATACACTCCAATAACTGAATAGAATAGAAGTTGGTATTAAATTTTTCAAATTGTACTTGTTACCATTCATATAGATTCTATACCAGATCCAACAAGTCATCAAAGCTAATGATATTGGAACTGCTCGCGAGTTTCTAAGAACATATTTTTCTGAGAAGGATTCGTATAATATTTGGGTACGGAAGTGAACTGAAGTTAACGGTACCCGAAATTTTCAAGTATTTTGATAACAAATTTTATGTTTATACGCGCCGGGAGTTTCGTACAATAACGCGTATAGACGTTAAATGAACATCAGCACACAATTACCGACCCGAGAATAATCCTTTTAAAAGCTCGGAAAGTATTATAACTACCCGCTAAATGCGTAGAACGAAAATTTTTAAACTCTTGTAAACTTCTGTATTATATTTAAACTGTATTTTTTTAAACTTCTGTATTATATGGTTGGAAATTGAACAAATTTTCGTCGAGCATCGAGTTGTTTTATTCTTATGAAGATCAACATGTATCGAAAATATGAATAGTAAGTATATATAACTTTATTTAATTTACTTAATATATTGAATTTACGTGAACTATATGTATGTGTTTGGCTATTTATTGTGAAAAATGTCAGCTTCTAGGAATAAAGATGAAAACGAACTCAACAATATGATACAATCTACGCCACCAGAAATATTATCTGAGTCTCAAATTGCAAGTGAAAGCTTGTTGCCATGTAAATCTAAAAATAAGTACATGATTGCCTATGAATATTTCTTAGTATGGAAAAACAGCAAAAACGCCAATTCGTTCTCAGAAAACGTATTCATGGCTTATTTTAATGAACTAACTACTAAGTACAAACCTAGTAGGTACTTTGTGGTGCGTTTATTCAATGTTGAAAAGTACAGTTCGCACCAAAGATGGCGTTGATATCAAATCATATTCAAATTTGATTGCGTTCTACAAGAGACGCTCAGATGGATTTAGAAGTCAAAAGTCTAAGGTTGACATCAAATGATGTCGAAAAATTCATCAAAGTAGAAAAATAATATCTGCTACTTATAATAATGATGAAACACTTTTTCTTACTCCCTACGAGAACAATCCGCAATCTCCAACATTTACTCGAGTCACCCAAGAGCAAAATAATGATGTTTTTAATAGCAAAGCGTTAACCTATAATTTTACCAATTGTATTTTCAATAATAGTTTTAATAAATACAAAATACTATGAACTGAAGTTTTATTCAAGCAAGTAAGTGTGTTGACAAACGTCGTATGAAACTCGTGCGCGTTGTTTATTACCATCTCTACTTCATTTAGGCCTTCAATCTTCGATCTCAGGCCTAAAACCCGTCTCGTTTGTAATAAACAACTTTGCGCACTTGTTGCATAATGTACTATTAATTTATGCAATGTTTATTATCAGTAAGCCGCTGATTAACACTTCATTTACCTAATTGTAGATGGTCAGCATCCTTGTGTATATAATTGTGCGTCCAAATGAGGAACTTTACAAGCTTTGGAAACACTTGAATGTAATGCAAAAGTCGTACAATTACAGCTAACTGCTTTCGAACCTGTGAAAGCGGCCATTAATGCTGCCAGAGGGGCTCTGTGGTTACACTACTGCTCGCTTTTTAAACTCTCTTTCCAAAGTTCGTAGATTACACTTTAAGGGCCATATCTATCTCATAGAAAATAGAATTACTGAATGTGTTGCTAAGCGCAAATCTCGAGAGCAGCTGAACCGATTTTGCTCATTCTTGTTTAGAATATTCCTTGAAGTACGAGGATGATTCTTGCGGAGAGAAAATTTTTAAAAAATCGCCTGAAAAGGTCTAAAAACAACACTTTTCTATACTCCCATACAATATATTCTTAATAATACTTAAAAGTCAATTTGAACTTTAATACCGTACCATAAAGTTTAAGTATTAGTGGAGAGGTTCCGGGAAGGCAAAACAATTGAGTGACGTTAGTATCGTATAAATATTAATGTCAATATTTGTCAATATGGTAAAATGTCACTTGAAATGTAAACGTCTCTTTGTTGTGCATCTATAATATTAGTAAATGTTAGTAGGTGTTTTATTATTTATAAGTATTAATAGTAGATTAGTAGCCAAGGGCGGTAAGGCATCAATTGCAGCCCGAGATTTATTGCGCCTATAGTTCGAGGGTGCAATTGATGCTTACACCCGAGCTAACTACTCTGCTTTACATCTCGATTGTGAGGTAAGTAGAAAAAAACCGGCATTACAAAACTAAAATTGATGACTTTTATACTCAAACGAAGACAAGGCTGAATAGCGAAGCGACCTCTTTTGTTATTGGGCTGAATGCATGATGTCTATTGTCAGTGTGATGGTTAGATGTACGCGAACTTTTTGACAGAGTGAAGTTTTTTTTTTTATTACTTACCGCCTTAGGCCTTTTCTAGCTACATTATTACCCTAGAGCGCTAATTGGTCACGTAGAAGCCCCATTTGGGGGTAATAAGGACCTACTTACCGAATATGAGAGATGTAGGCCGCCCTAGGGCTTTTCTAGCTACATTATTACCCTAGAGCGCTAATTGGTCACTTACAAGCCCCATTTGGGGGTAATAAGGACCTACTTACCGAATATGAGAGATATAAAAAAGATAAGATAAGATAAGATCATTGGCCTTATAACTGTGGTTGTTACATGGGGCATGTCAAATTTACAGAATTACCTTATTT
Organism: Selenia dentaria; assembly: GCA_917880725.1. Lineage (NCBI taxonomy): Eukaryota > Metazoa > Arthropoda > Insecta > Lepidoptera > Geometridae > Selenia > Selenia dentaria. The sequence continues at coordinate 35,850,137 of OU862886.1, forward strand.
ATTAAGTTCACCTAAATTTCAGTTCATTAAAAATCACAATACAAATACATTTGCAGAATAATAATAATTACAAAATGGTGAGAGAAAATTAACAAAATATAGTGTTCGTGCCACTTACGTTTGCACCTTTATTTATTTCTACCCTCTATTCCTATTCATACTTCGACGACTATCTGTCACCGCACCGCACCTGCAAGCAATCCGCTTGCCACCGCCGCCGCAAGTAGACGCTGCGAACGGCCCTTGCCCATCGTAGCTACCGCACCGCGCTCATATCGAATGTTCTGGATTTTCCATCCTTTGGAATTATCCATCGCGTAACTCGACGGGATCCTCCGGAATGCAGAAAATACTGGAAGCTGCCATCGTAATAGTGGCCTCCAACCGCCCACGAATAAAATACAGTCCACAACCGCGGTGGTGAAAACTACCTGAAGAAGCCGAGAAAAAGCGCTACAAGGCTGGACCTCCTATCTGGACACGACGACGAATTAACGGAGATACAGGACCGAGGATCGTTGCTCGCTAAGTGCAGTGTCAGTTGGGAGACCAGGTTAGTCGTCACCATCTTAACCAGCTATCCTTCCCCCGCGATTTTTGGAGACGTGCTCAGCTGTATATTTTATACTTAGCTGCCGCGTTAACATATAGTAAGTACGTACATACTTAGCCAATAGGGACAGGTTTAGGTAGACTCGTACAAGAATGAAGATTCGGTCAGACGCAAATTCATAAACTCGTTAATCGAATACATTGGATTTGACTCCAAAAACATTTTAGTATTCTTTTAAATGTACCCATGTTTAATTTGGTAATGCTAATCGGCAGTTTATTAATATAATTTCCTTGTCTTTGAACCTTTTTTAATCTAATCTTAGGTATGTATATATTCTCCCTGTTACGTAAATGGTATTCATGCACGTCCTTATTTTTATTTAATGACGACTTTTCTTCTTGTATCTCTAGCAGGCTGTTATAAATGTACAGTGAAATAACTGATTAAAGACTCGACTGTTAGGCGATACAAAGTTCGCCGTGTCAGTTTGTCAATAATATACATACGGAAAACAAAGTCGCACTACACCATTTATAGAACTCAAAAACGGCTTTAACGATTTCGATGAAATTTGACAAGCAGCTATCTCCTATATTATATCTTGGGGAAGGACATAGACTACTTTTCATCATAATCATTATCCATCACTAGGAAGGGTGAAACCGGGGGCGGTAAATTCTTTCTAGCGGTCTTGAATGAATCGCCTGCAATACTTACATGTTATTCTAAGCCGACTTCCAAAAAAGGAGGAGGTTTCTCAATTCGACCGTATATTTTTTTTGTGTGTTCGCGGATAACTTCGTCGTTTATGAACCGGTTTTGATGGTTCTTTTTTTGCCTGGTAGAGTATACTTCCGTATCATATTCGGTTCAGCAATTTTTTGGTTCAGCAAAATAGTGTTTCGCCTAACGGAATTGACTTTAACACTAAAAACTGTGAAATAACTTGTCGAAGTCGGTACGATGATAATTCAAAAGTACCTATTATCACAATATTGTGCGCATAGTACCGAATTCGACAAGTTATTTCATAGTATTTAGTGTTGAAGTCGGTTCCGTTTTTTGGTATATATTTTTTAAACACAACATTACTTACAGTTTCGCTTCTATATCCTCGAAGGGGTAAGCAGCGGTGTTTTAAACTCCTACGTTAAGCCTGATATGTATTTGGCCTCATGTGGTAGTGGGCGAGCCTATTATCATCTCAGGTATGTAGGCAGCTCTTCCCCGAACGAACTTATTCACAAAGAGTTCTACTCGTACTGCATTACAATTATAAACGACTAGCTGCTCTCCGCTGTTTCACCTGCGCGGTGATGGATGATGATGATATATCTTATATAGCCTATGTTACACAGGGTGAATGTAGCTTTCCAATGGTGAAAGAATTTTTGAAATCGGTCCAGTACTGTTTGAGCCAATTCGTTACAAACATACATACACATCTTTCCTGTTTATAATATTATAGTATAGATTTGTATATGTCAGGGTCATATTCATTAAAAAAGTAAAATAAGGCGCATCTACGCGAACCAATGCAATCAAGCATCCTCGGGCTGGCTGGTTCTAAGAATGCTATCTACATATCTGATCATCTGAGTCCAAAAATGAGGCGACTACACTCCCTGGCCAGGGATTTAGTAAAAACAGAGGGCTATTCTTTCTGCTGGACTTCAAATGGACGAGTTTTTATTCGCAAGCAAGAAGGTCACCCGTATATAAGTGTGAAATCCGAGGATCAGCTGAGTGCACTTAAAAGTGCTAAGTGACTAAAGATCTTAAAAAACATTAGTTTTAAAGAGTTTTTACTAGTATATTATTATGATCTTGTCATTCACGTGTTATTATTATGTTTATATATATGTAGTATCCACTATTATTGCTCAAAAATACATATACATACTCAACATACACCAAAAATGGATTACATACCTGCAACAAATAACCTCTTCATTGCTAGTAATACATCAAAGCACAGCGTATTAGCACATTTACTAAAGACAAACATTACACATAACAACTACAGTAGGGTTACTTTAACGTTGCCGATCTTATTTTATCCACAGAAAAATCTGCTAAAATGTTGTAACACTCATGGACACCGATTCTGTAATCAGCTAGATACTTTAATGCCTTTTTGTGTTGTAATCCACCATAATCTGGATAAAAATGGTTATGGCCTTGAAATAACGGTCATGACTATCACGGCTGTTAGATTACTGACCAACAATACTATGGTACTAATATTGTGCTGTCATTCCAAGCATTATTTACAAAACAAGCGGGCATATATTTATCATACGGGTTTTGCTGGACACTTTACAAATAACTACACAAGCAATTACTTCAGGCACACCAATGTGATTGAAAAAAGCGAATTAACGTCGATTTCACCACAATTACTATTCCTATACTATTTGGTATATAATGCAAGACAAAATTCCAGCCAATCTCACGAGTACGCTAAAAACTACGGTCGTTCCTTTCTGTTTAAATTTCTCTGTGTTATACACGACCCACCTATAATCGGGGAACATAGGTACGCCAACATAATTACTGCACATACCAACCTATACTTCAAGTTATATTTTGTTTACACACTACCGACACGTCAAGTTCAAATTGTCACAAATAATCACACCTACCAAACAGATACTTACTCGTACCGTACTTACTGCATACATTCCGTGCTATTGCATATAATGCTTATAGTTTTACCATGGCTACAAACACATCACACATATTTTGGCCTAACTTGTAAATGTAATGAAATACGAAGGACGCAGTTCTTACTACTGTTAGAGCTTTACGTCAAGGAACTAATATTATCGCTAATTTCACAATTATTTTTTGTCCATACACACATAACCCGAGCGGAGTATGTTCACTGTCAACATTATATAGACAATAATACCTCATCACAAATGTCACCATGTTGTGTCCCAATTGTAGGCACTGATGCTACTTCAGTATCTATCAAGATCATAAAAAAACAAAGGCCACTACCACCCCTATTAAATCTAACAAATAATACAGTAATTTTATGTATGTCTATGGGGACGGTTTTTTTGCTTCTTCGAAATATAGGTACGTATTTCATACGATTGACACTGTGTTCTACTATCACTGATAATCTTTTAACAAACAAGTTACGCCTACACTTGCATACTGAACTCATAACGATAGAAACGAAAATATCACGAGCAGAACTCATAAGACAGGTACTGTTTAGTAACAACATTCAGCGAACCGTGTATGTACCCTCAATATATTTAATAATTAATTTCTTAAATCATTTTATTTCTAAGACGTGTACCTACTTTTGTTTTTGACATTGTGGGTATACTTTTAGGACCGTTTGCGTGTTTTTATAGTGTTATTAGCAGCGTTAATCTAATAATGACTAAAGATCGACTTTATTTGCAGCGTATACGAGTATTTGTTACTGTAGGTTTAAAGTTAACATCGCGCGAATTAATGACAGAGTATTATGTCGCACATGACAAGCCCTGTATACTGACAGGAGAGTCAACAGAGATACAGACTCTGTGGTGTTTTATTTTTGTTAACTTATGTATATCACTAAAAGTAGCCATTGTGCCATATACGAGTATTATAATATGCCTAATGTTTTTAAATATTAAATCGCTATGTTACTGCTATCGTACGATAAAGACAGTTACCTATTTTCACATTAACAAACCAGTATGGATAAAAAAAGACCTAAATAATGAATTGGACGACATGTGTATTGTTCCAAGTATCCAAGTAGATTACCCTGAAATGTGCATACAGCACTTGGGAAACATTAACACCCAACTTTCCGTCGTCTCGCAAAATATTAGAAGTATTCGTAAGAGTCTAGATCAATTACTACTATTTATTGAACGGCTCAAATTTACACCAGATATAATTATCTTATCCGAATGTTGGCTAGACCATTCCTTTACAAACCCTAATATAAACAACTACAACTGTTATTTCTCGAAACGTTACATAAATCAGAATGATGGTTTAGTGATATTTTCTAAAGTAGGTATTGAAATTAAAGTTTCTGAACCGTCTTTCCAAGATGCTAACTGCTTATTGCTAGACATCAACAAGACATCTTTCGTACTGATCTGTCTGTACAGATCACCATCTTTTCACAATACTATTAACTTTATGAACTCTCTTGAAAATCGGATGTCAAACTGTAAAGCGGATTGCTGTGCTATAGTAGGAGATATTAATATCGATATCAAAGAAGGGTCTACAGATCAACGTGCGGAGGAGTACCTTAACTTAACAGCCCAATACGGGTTCATACCCGGCTACACTCACACTACAAGGGGACCAAATTGCCTTAACCACTATCTTCTGAAATCCCGCCTAAACAGTAGGGCTGTCGTCTGCTCAGCCGGAGTTACCGACCACGATACAATAGTGTTTACTATTGATAAGGCACTACAAAAAACTGAACCTCCTAACAAACAAAACATGAGAATAGATTATAAGGGGCTACTACATGATCTGGGGACTTACGACTGGAGTACATTTTATTGCCATATCGATGTTGATAAGGCTACAAATGACTTCACTAGTATGATGCAAAAACTTATTAGCAAGTATTTAGAAATAACTACTCTTACTAAACGTCCCCATCGCTATAAATGTATTCTGCCGTGGGTAACACCATCTTTACTTAAGTGTACACAACGACGTGATGCAATGCATGCTTCGGCTAAGAAAACTCCTAATGATGAAGCAAAGATGAATAACTACAAAGTGTACCGTAATATATGTAATAATACTATACAAAATGTCAAAAACGCTTACGAAAGGGATGAACTCATTAAACATAGAGTTGATAGTAGAAAAACATGGCAAACTCTTAAAAGGCTATGCAACATTAATAAAACCAAAACACATTGTATGGATCTTTTGAAAAGACGTTTAAGTCTGAACGATTATCTAAATGCAGTAAATATTTATTTTTCTTCTGTGGGATCAAACCTGGCTAACAGCATCCTGAATAAAATAAATAGCACTGAAAATAAACTTGCATCTGAACTTAAATCGCTTTCCAGTATACATAGTTCGCCAAAATCGTTTTTCTTTACACCTACAGATGAAAGAGAAATACTTAAGATAATCGGACGTCTTAAGCCTAGGTCGGCTCCTGGGCATGACAGGATAAGCAATGAAATACTAATTGAAGCAAAACACTTGTTGGCTGCTCCTATTGCATTTTTGTGTAATATGAGTTTGGTTAATGGAACTGTACCGAAAAGTTTTAAAATCGCGAATGTCACACCGATATTTAAAGACGGGGACCCTTCTGTAGCTTCAAATTATCGTCCCATTTCTCTGCTTAGTAGTTTGTCAAAAATCCTCGAAAAAATTGTCAATGCGCGTCTACTCAAATACCTAGAAGCATCAAAAATTTTATCAGACCAACAATTTGGGTTCAGATCCAACAAGTCCACAGAAGACGCAGTTATCAAGCTTACTGATCTTGTAGCTGGTAAGCTTGATGATGGTCTAAGAAGTGCTGGAGTCTTTCTCGACCTTGCCAAGGCCTTTGACATGGTCTCAAGGCCTATATTACTTAAAAAGCTGGAGCTTATGGGAGTGCGAGGAATCACTTTGCAGTGGTTTGCCTCATACCTCACAAATAGAACCCAAAGAGTTTGTGTGGATGGCGTTTGTAGTGAACTCGAGGAAGTAAGATATGGAGTGCCTCAGGGAAGCGTCTTAGGACCTTCATTATTCCTAGTTTACATAAATGACCTTTGTTCACTTAAAATTCAACAAGGCCAGATCTTTACTTTTGCCAATGATACTGCAATAATCTTCTATGGTAGTAACTGGGACGATGTAAACAAAATCTGTCAACAAGGACTCGAACAGGTAGGATCATGGCTCCAAAGAAACCTCCTGACGTTAAATGTAACAAAGTCCAATGTAATACCTTTTAGTATCACGACCAAAACCGCGCCTACATATCCAATAAAACTTAAAATACACGAATGCACTAACAACAACAGTCTACCATGCAATTGCGTAATTTTAAACTAAGTCCCCTCGCTTAAATATCTAGGGGTCGTCATCGATGAGCACTTATCGTGGAAAATTCACATTGATACGCTAATAGGTAGAGTGAGGAAACTTATTTTCATTTTTAAAAGGCTCAGAGCTATAGCTGATGATGAAGTACGTAGGCTAGTATACTCCTCTCTTTGTCAGTCTGTTTTGACATACTGTGACGGAGCATGGGGTGGAGCTTTTAAAACTTACTTGCTCAAACTCGAACGTGCTCAGCGTGCTGTCCTCAAGGTTGCTTACAGAAAGCCTTTTCGTTACCCCACTAGTGACCTCTACAAAGAATGTGGTTTCTTAAGAGTAAGACAGTTGTATATAGTTTATGTAACACTAAGGTTTCATAAAACAGCACCTATCACTCGTATTATTTGTCACAGACACATAAGATGGAAAGTACCACTCAGGCACACCGAGTTCTATCGTCGAACTTACACATGGGTGGCACCTTATCTGTACACAAAAATTAATAAACTTCTTAACATACTACCGCTTACAAAAAGAAGATGTAAAATAAATTTGACACATTGGTTACTAACAATGAGTTATGAGGAAAACGAACAAATCCTACAAATAGACAAATAGCACACAACACATCTACTTTCTTCCCTCCTTCCCATTCAACCATAAACCATAACACACACCGCCCCTCCTACACTCACACTACATAAACTTGCGGAGTACAATGCATAAGGTACGTATATGATCGGTCACCATAAAATGTATTACTAAATGGAATAGTAAATCTCTTAAATTGAATATTTAATAACTTTAAGTCACTCAATAGCATAAAGCGCATGTGTTAAATATGCAAAACAGAAATGTATATTATTCTAAGGAATTACTACGAGTACTATGTGAATCTTCAAAGTGCACTAGTATAGTTCCTTTTTAACACTGACATACTTCTCGGACAATCTATACGTTTCTGTTAGACACCCGCAGTTGTATACAATATAGTATATAGGAACCGTTCACTGTGACGATATAACACTTAAGTATACATGTTTGTAAGATACTGGTCGCCACGATACAGGGAATCCTAGTGTGGAGACCAGGGCCTTGATTGTTTGGCAGTAAGTACAGTATTACCCATACTTCCTGTCTCTTATACCTATGTATTAGTTAATTATAGTTAGTTTGATATATATTTAGAGTAATATTTCTTGTATAGTTAGTTACTGGTTAAGTGAACTGTATTTAGTTGTGGTTTTTTTGAAAATAAACTTTATTACTTATTAAAAAAAAAAACAAAAAAAATTACATTTAAATAGAGATGGCTCGGGAAAGGCGGGGGAAATACATAATACCAAGCAAGACGTCGTCAGTGCGAAATTATCGTCCACTATCCGAATATGGTTTAACTAGAAAACCTAATCATATGTACATATATCTAGGTACCTATATAATTTTCATGTTATTTATATAGAACTCTAGCAAATCAATAGTTGACTGTTTCTTTTATTGATGTCAATGAGTAAGCAGGTACTGTACGTAATTTCCAGCTCTTAGAGCAACAAGCTTGTGTGCTTATGTGCGTGAGAATTGTTAATGCCTTGCCATTAAACATCAGAACATTAAATGGAAAACAATTACCTAATTGGGTTGTAATATAAGTGCTATTACTCCACACAAGAGTATTTAAATCTACGAAGAAATAATGTCAAGAAGCATAACTCAGAACAAATTCCACACAAAAAGTGGTCCTTCAAACCAAAATGACGTATGATTCCAAACACGAATTACTTCCGAGGTTACAAATAGACATGTTCGGTGATTGGTTTAAACTTCAGAAGGAAAGCAGGTATTGGTCCACGCGCGTGCTGCAACGTCTACTATGAGAGCTGAGTCATAGCGGCGTGAACGATGTTATTGATTTAGCATGACTTTTATTGGGTTATTTTTGTAAAGCAGTTACTCTTCCTGATATTATTTCTTCGTAGATTTAAATGATAAAATATAAAATCACTTTCCAAACATATAATTTGACTCATTGTGTCTGACGTTTTAATTGTAATTGATTCATTGTGTTTTATTTTAAATTGTATATTAACTATGACATATTATTATATGAATTAAAATACTCATTAGTTCACATTATATAATAATATTTTATAATTGACGTATAGTATAATACTATTAATATTTATTAATTAATAATCTTAACTAAACATTCTGATGATCCAGAACATGTTTTGTGTAAAATTGCATGCCAGAAATGGTTAATATGTTGGATTCTTTTACTAATAATGACATCATTGTACCATATTACCGCAATAAAGTATTGTACCATTGTATCATGAAATGTTGCTCTTAGTTTTAATTAGGTACAGACGGACAAGAACACGAAAAAATGTATAAATGCTGTGCACTTAGCTCGCACACCATCACGGACATTTAACTGCTACTTATCTATCATTATTACACGTTAAAAACCCTCGGAAGCCCAAACTTGGAACATTGTACAAAGTCAACAACGACTGTATTCATGTTTACCCGCTAAAGAAAATCCAAAGTTACAAACACAAACTTTTTCCGCTACCCTCTCATGTGGAATCTCGTGGAATACGAGGTACTTTAGAATTATTGTGAGATTCATTCGAGTTTTTTTTTAATCCCTATATCAATATTTTGAATCAAAATGGTGTATTTGCGAGTAATGAGCTCCCAAAGCATTAGTTGTATAATATTGAACTCAAGAGTATTTAGCACATGTTACGAAATATACTGAAAATTTACACAAATTTCTATGCCCTATGCCATAGATACATATACGTATATATAGCTATACCATAGACTCTATGGTATAGCTATATATATATCTATATATATATATATATATATATATATATATATATATATCTGTAGATAAGATATCTGTATATACATACGTATATACAGATATCTTTATACGCCCGGGCTGCGCTTAGAAGTTGATATTACAGTCCTTATAGTTGCTCTATGGATTCAATATGTTGCTCGTGACGTAAGACACTGCGACATCCTCTTGTTGCTAATAGCCTAATAACCTACTAATTTTAATCGTCGCCTCAGCCGTAGGACAAGGACATTTGTGGGGGAGGCGTATGTTCAGCAGTGGACGTCCTACAGCTGAGACAATGATGATGGTGATGATTAATAAGAAAAAAAAATAAGCTTAGATTCTGAGATAATTATGTTGGTGACTTACGTTCGTCTACGGATCTCCTAATTTGTGATTCGATCACGAAAATATTCCCCGAGCACAGCCATCTCCACAGCTCGTTGTGCGGCTTTAAGCTTACTTATGAAGGCCATAATAAAATACCACGTTTCAGTCATCACTTCACTCACTGGCAACAAACACGTCAAAAACTCTTGTCTTGAGGCACTGAAGTATTTTTGATGACTTCGCGAAGTATCCGGAAAGATACCCCGCCCAGTTGGATTCGACGATGGAACTTTTTCCTTTTTAATTCATATATTTAAGACGTTTATGTAAAAAAGACCAAAAGGACGAAGCCCTAAGCCATGGACGGATCAGGTATCGGAACAGCTGGAAATACCTTTTAGCACAGCTCTACATCAGACCAGCACAGCTCTACAACAGAACTCGGTGGAGAGAAACGGTAAACAAACTGCAACAGAGGAGTCACGATCCTCAGTAATGAGGGAACAATTAAGGAGGGGATGTAAAAGTAAGTTCATTTACAGTATACAGGTATAATGCAATTTACAAAGAGGCCGCGTGCGATTCAACTGGTTTAATATGAAATTAATAGCTCCTACCAACCACTACCTGATATTCTGTGGTTGTAGGTTATAGGATAGGCATAAGAGTAATCCCTAACCTATTCATAGGTTATAGGGAAAATAAATAAACAATGGATTGATAAGACATGTTTATTTATGATTGATTATGATTTATGAACAACAGTGTTCGCGCCTAAACCGCGACGTCACTACGATGAATGCAGTGCCCCCCCTCACCGCCCCATGCGGCGGTCAAACGCCGAGCAAAAAGGCGAGTCGGGCCAGCGCCTCGACCAGTCACATTTCCTGCGCCGACGCGTGCGCACGGCTCAATCAGCATCCGTTATCAGCTCCGCGCCACCGCGTCACGACACGCCTGGGAACCGCCCCCTTTTTACCGGCGTCGAAATACGTGTTCGTGTGTGTGCGTCGCCCTTGTGCCCACGGGGCAAATAAACCCGAATTCCTACAAGATACCTTTACCGCCGCTGCGGACGAACGCTAGCCAACTCTCGCTACTTTAACTGTGAAGCGTCACCGCGACCGCCTGGGAACCGCACCCTTTGCCTTTAAACCCTCAGCTCACATAAGGTTAGGTACACACGTTATTTAGTTAGGTGTTATTTTAACCGACTTCGAAAAAGGAGGTGCTGAATTTCACCTACGATTAGATATTTAATTATTTTTTTTTGCTTTTTCCTTTGTGCTTGACTACGCCCTTGACATCTAACGATGCCGTCCAAATCACAGGCAGCCCGTTTCCGGGAGGGACAGAAAGCAATCCTTACTCTTGCTGAGATGGCGTCATCGCTGCGAGAGGGCAAATACACCAATTTGGAATTTAATGCCAGATTTGATGACGTAAGGGTGATGCGTGATAAACTCGACGCGGTGTACTATGAAATCCTAGACACCGACGATTTATCATACGCCCAGGAAAAATCCTACCTAGAACAATATGACAGGGCAATAGAAGCCTACAACGCGATTCTTGTTGCCCACAAAATTATAAATATATTGTCATTAGCTCACAGTGACGATGTACCGTCAGCACAAAAACAGGCGAACGTGACAGCGCCATCTATGGTAAACTCGGTTTTGCCCCAAATTGAGTTACCCAAGTTTACCTCGCGACTCGAGGACTGGCCCTCCTTTATATCTATATTCAAGAGTTTGACCGACAACATGGCCGGCCTCACGGGTGCAGTAAAACTGCACTACCTACTGTCCTGCCTAACAGGGGAATCGCGATCGCTCATTGCGCACCTGACGATCACGAATGAAAACTACCTAGTAGCCTTGGAAATCCTGACACGAAGATACGAAAATCGACGTCTGCTCATCGATCGCTTTGTGGACATAATTTTCGATCTGCCCACCATATCATCGCGTTCTGAAATCAGGAGGCAGTTCCTAACTCCGCTCATATCCGCACAATCCGCGATTACCAATTTGAAGCTATCCACTACTGGAGATAGTGGATTCATTTTCGTGTCGATTGTAGCACGAAAACTCAAGGGGGAACTTAGGTCCTCCTTTGAACGTCAGTACGGGTCGTCTGACAGACTCCCGACCCTAGCCGACCTCGTCAGCTACCTTGAGCATCACGCACGCTGTAACGAGGTCAGCGTATCAAATCTCCACCGCTCAGCCCACGCTCGGACCAAACGCAAACCGAGCGTCACCGTCCGGGCCACAACGCGCGCGCACGTACTACCCTGAGTACTCGCAGACTCGAAGGGTATATACCGCAAGCGCCTCTCCGACGCACTCCGAGGATTCGAACCCGCGACCTCAGCGTTATGCGCAGCAGATAACCTCACGACCCGCGCGCTTCTTGCCCCCACCTCGGCAGGTATCGAACCCACAAACTCCGCGCTATGCGCAGGTATTAACCTCACGACACGCGCGCTTCTCGCCCCCACCTCAGCAGGTCTCGAACCAACAACCGCAACCATTCAGCTCAGCGCCTAGACCCAAGCAGGGATCGAACGCGCTACCTTTCTCCAGAGACAACCATTACTGCCCATGGTGTAATGTCCAGGGTCACAAGCTTCGGGTATGTACCCAATACAACAAACAACCAGTGCAAGGCCGCTGGGATTTTATCTTCGCGCGCAACCGGTGCGCCAAATGTCTAGGCCCGCATTATGACAATGAGTGCTCGTCAACGGGCCAATGCAGGACCTGTGGCAGTGCCAATCACCACACAACCTTGCACAGGTTGGGTTGTACCTCCCCAACGCACAACTCTGCGCATTTACTACCCGTACAACAGCGCGAGGTACCACGCCGCCGTCCCTCACCTGAAACGGGCCGGATGGTGTCCTTCCGACGTACTCCACCGCGCACTACCTCGCGTTCTCCACCGCCGCCTAGGCAATGACTAGGACGGCACATTCAGCACATACCTTCTCAGCTCACAAATATTCAGCACATATCCACTCAGCCCACAAATATTCAGCACATACCTTCTCAGCCCACAACTATTCAGCACATATCTTCTCAGCCCACAACTAATCAGCACACATCTTATCAGCCCAAAACTATTCAGCACACACACACAACACGACGATAAAATGTCGTCGTAAACACCTTGAGAGAAACACATCTCAACGCCAGACAGTGTTCACGATAGACCTGTACTGCTGCCTACAGTCTCACTTGAGATAGCAGACTGCAAAGGCAATTTTCACCAAGCACGAGCGTTATTAGACTGGCTCTATGATAACACTAATAGATAAAAACATAGTAAAGCTACTTTTTTACCTACTCAGCATACTCAATTAAAAATAAAAGGTATAGGTGATCAGCACTCAGAAAAATCTTCGTCATATGTCGACATTACTTTTCGACCTGTACATACGGACAGGCCCGTAATAAGGACAAAGGCGTATGTTCTTGAAAACGTAACGGGAGTTTTACCGCATACTAAATTGCCTAGTTTGGATGAAAGCGCTAATTACATTCCACTCGCAGATTTTTCATTTAACATACTGCACCTATTGACCTTTTGTTAGGGTCAGACATATTGGGTAGTATCTTAGACGGTACTAAAATTTTTCTAGGGCCCGGCAGACCCATAGCCTTCGGCACGATATTTAACTTCACGTTATTAGGCACGGTATCACTAGATACGGGCACTCAGTCTCAGGTCAACTCAGCTCAAATAGACCATACTGACTTGGCACAACAGTCAAGCCAAGACATCCATTCAGCTCTAGAGAGATTCTGGGAAGTAGAAGAAGTCAGTAATACCATTACCGATGGTACATCAGCTCACGAAGAGTGCGAAAAAATATACCAGTCCACCACCACGAGGGACCAGTCTGGTAATTATATAGTCGCGCTACCGTTTGTTACGGATGCCCCCGAACTAGGGGCTACGCACGCTATAGCACTTCGGCAGTTTCTCAACCTCGAGAAGAAACTCCAACGAAAACCCGAACTCCGCTCAAAATATGTAGCGTTTATGCAGGAGTACCTAGATAAAGGTCACATGAACCCCTGCCATCCAAATACGTTCCGCGATCAGCCCCATTGCTACATACCGCACCATGGCATTTTTAAGGCCAATTCAGACAAGCTACGTACAGTCTTTGACGCTAGTTGTAAAAGCGCAAATGGCACTAGCCTCAACGACACCTTACATACGGGACCGGCCCTGCAGCGAGATATCACAGATATAATTTTAAACTTCCGAACACACAAGGTCGTTTTCAGCACAGACATACAACAGATGTTCAGAAACATCAGGGTTCAGCCCGACCACAGACGGTTTCAGCTCATTCTCTGGCGTTCATCACCAGATCAGCCGTTATTAATTTATTTATTTATTTATTTATTTATAATTTGGGATTCTTACAGCTAGGTGTTAGCTTTAAATACATGTAGGTGCTGAAGGCCATTTAAAAGATTCCACTAATGAATATAAAATAATTTAAAAATAATAAATCGAGTAGACTATAAATATAAAAAATATAACAAAGATGTGACATTTATACGAAAAATAAAAACTAATAAAAGAATGCATTTGACAGTATTCTCTTGAGCTGCTCGACAGACGTATTGAACAGATCAAGATCATGCCGAGATGCTACGTCATTGAAACAACGGCTTGCTCTTATCAGATAACTGTTTTTCCTATAGATAGAGTTGACCATTGGGGTGAATAGCCTACACGGTCTCCTAGTTGGATCAGCTGGCACTTTCACACCCACGAGTTCCAGCAACTCAGGACAATCAACTGCTCCATTCGCTATCTTTATTAAGTAAGCTACATCAGCAATTTGCCGTCTTACATCTAAAGGAAGAATGTGAAACTTCTGACAGCGCTTTCTGTAGTCTGGAAGATATGTTTTAGTTTTAAACTGCAGATGACGCAGAAACCGTTTCTGAATTCGCTCAATACGCGTAATGTAAATATCGTACTTAGGGTTCCAAATTTGCGAGGCGTATTCTAAATGGCTACGTACATAGGCGCAATAGAGGATTTTGATGGTTTTTATAGATTTAAACTCTGTAGATAAACGCAGGACAAAACCTAGCGCTCTCGATGCCTTATTTATGATACTATTGATGTGCTCATCAAAGAGTAGTTTGGTATCAAAAACAACACCCAAGTCACGGACTAAACTGACTCTTGTAATATAAGTATTTTTGAGTTTATAATTGAATATAAAGGGTTGTGGCTTACGAGTGAATGTGCATTGGAAACATTTAGTTATATTTAAGTCCAACTTATTAACTAGGCAATAGTCGCCGAATCGAACGAGATCCTCTTGAAGACCCTGGGCATGTTCTGGGGAGTCAATGGGGCAAAGTATCTTCATGTCATCAGCGTATAGGATTACTTTGGAGTACTTGAAGCATGAAGAAACATCATTGACAGTGACATTAAATAATAGTGGACCCAATAGAGATCCTGGTGGAACTCCAGAGGGGACCTGCATAGGTGATGACGTGTATCCATTGAGTACTACTGTCTGGCACCTGTTTAGTACATACGACGTAAACCACCTATACAAGTTCCCTCGAATACCTACGGATTGGAGTTTCTGAAGTAGTACTGTGTGATCGATTCGGTCAAAACATTTGTGGAAGTCTGTGTATATGACGTCCACTTGAGAAGGTTTGGACATATGCAACGTTAAGTAGTCGCTGCAGACAATTAGGTTTGAAGTTATAGACCTACCTCGTAAAAAACCGTGCTGCTGTGCGCTAAGTGAATGTTTTAAAGCGGGATAAAGTTGCTTGTATACAATCCTTTCTAATACTTTAGCAAACAGACATAGTTTGGAGATAGGTCTGTAGTTTTCAATAAGATTTTTAGGTCCCTTTTTGTGTATAGGTGTAATATACGCAGACTTCCAGATCGAAGGCATCACACCCTCTCTCAGAGATTGTCTAAAAAGTATGGTCAGAGGAGCTGATAAACTGTTAGCACATTGAACAATGAATGATGCTGGGATGTTGTCAGGACCTGCAGATTTATTTAGGTCTAAGGACTTCAAGAGCTTGCAGACTTCTGAACAGTTGAACTCAATGTCCGCTATGTCCTTTGATGTCATGCTGTTCCCGGAAGCGTTTAGTAAGCAATCGGTATCGGTACTGTTTAAAAATGTGGAGTGAAAATTTTCACTAAACATATTACATATCTCCTCCCCCGAATCGGACGAGCGTTGACCGAAGCGTAATACCGCGGGGTAAGAGTTATTTTGATTTTTTGTTTTTACATAAGACCAAAAAGCCTTAGGATTTATTGAAATACTTAATTCAGTTTTCGATATGAATTCGTCAAACATGTCTTTCTCTAATAATTTAGCACGATCCCGTAAAATAACAAAGGATTGAAGGTCAGAGCGATTGCCGTACGTTTTAAACTTTCGGTGATATTTATACTTCTCTTTTAAAATCGTGATAAGTGGTTTTTTAAACCAAGGAGGGTATTTCTGTGTAGGTGTGACCATTTTGAAAGGTATATAACTTGTCCTTAGATCATTTAAAGTACTGTAAAAAAAGGATACTGCGTCCTCAAGTGACTTGTCATGCAATTCCTGTTGCCAATTAATAGCGTCTAATTTTGATTTGATGACGTCATAATCACCTAAATGGTATAAGTACTTTATATAAGGACGAGGTCGAAGCTTATGCAGTTGAACAAAGTCGGCAGAAATACAGAGAGCAGGATGGTGCTCTGCGTCTAACTTAGACAGAGGGCTGAAACAACGGGCTACTGTAACATCATTATTAGAAAAAATTAAATCGAGTAGTCTATTGTTACTATTCCAAATATGGTTGTATTGCATTAAATTACATATGTTTAGATCATCAAATACATTTTGTTGTACGGTGCCTTGAATATTATCAGCAATATAATAAGAGTTATCGTCAGATGGTTTCCAGATTAAATTCCGCATGTTAAAGTCGCCAATAATAAGAAATTTATCGCATGGATTTTTGAGCACAATGTCCGACATATTTTCAGAGAAAGCTTCCACCTGCTGTGACAAGGAGTTACCTGTGTTCTCGTCGCATATGTAAACGACACACAGATGTAGCTTATAGGCTACCCGCGGTCTCCGACAGTAAAGTGTTAACGTTACCCACAAATCTTCGGCATTCGAACACCACTCGCTACAAGCCTCGGCCGTAATCTCCCGACGAACGGCTAGTAACACACCCCCTCCCCTCACCTCACCCGTCTTATCATAATCCCTGTCACGTCTAAATACAATGTACCGGTCGTCAAACAGTTCGCTACTTCTAATACCATCCAATAGCCATGTCTCTGTCAAACAGATAATGTCGTAGAAGTTCAAAGAAACGTTTCTGTAGAAATCTGCAGTTTTCGTTCGTAAGCCACGAACGTTTTGGTAATAAATATTATACATTGATAAAACTAATTAATAGCAGCTGAGTAATATGCGTTATATAATAAATGCGAATATACAGATAGAATAAAGCATTCAAGTCATTAATTAAATTACAAGAGCGCCATAATAAATTATAAGGTGCGAAAAATAGTACAGATAACGAGATAAACATAATACGATAGCTGTCAAGCTGAGCGCGAGCAATATAAAGCGACAGCTTAAGTGAGCACAAGTCACAATCGCGCACATAGAACCGGACCGGACCGGTCCAGTCAACACAGCGGAGTGGGAGCAAGCCGATGTTTCTCAAACATTTCAAGCGGGCCTTAGTACATACAAAACAATAAACAAGTGAAAACAGTTGGAAAACGTTGAACATTATAAGATTTTTTTCAAATCTGATTCCGATTTTATGGCCAGTACACTTGATGTGGGACTTTTTCGCGCGAAAATTTTGCACCCCTTCACCCAGATATATGCGAATCCACGTTCTTTGGCCAAGGTCTTCGCTTTGTTGAGCATTAACGTATGCATTGTCCACCGTGACGTACGGATTACGCTCCAGCCCATTCTTAGCAAAGCGTAACATCCAGCAGTTGATCGCGGATGAAGGTCAACGCTATCCCAGAGTCGCTCAGGTGCTCTCTAGGTCAATATTTGTTGACGACGTGCTCACCGGACATGATACTGTCGGTGAAGCCATGACCTTACAATCCGAGTTGATTAGCTTACTCGCACTGGGGGGTTTCCAACTGCGTAAGTGGACATCCAACTCCCGTCGGCTCTTAGAAAGGTTCCCAGATGACCAGTGCGAGATGTCGAAAGATTTTGACGTCAGCCCAGATGATAACTCCATCAAGGTCCTTGGTATACAGTGGATACCACAAACTGACGAATTTACCTACAGTGTCTCAGTACCTACTGTAGATGGTTTAACCAAGAGGTCAATACTCAGCACTATAGCATGTCTGTACGATCCATGCGGTTGGACCAGCCCCGTCATCTTCCGCGCTAAAACCTTGATTCAAAGGTTGTGGACTTTAAAACTCGATTGGGACAAACGAGTACCCAGTGACGTCGCTCTTGAGTGTCAGAATATCTATCGTGACCTACCACGTCTCTCAGCGCTCAGGTTTCCAAGAAACGTCTGCTCAAAGAAGGCATCCACACACACCCTTCAGGGATATGCGGATGCTTCAGAACTCAGCTACGCCGCGGATATATACCTCCACGAAACTACACCTGACCAACAGGTACATGTGCACCTGCTCATGTCCAATTCAAAGGTAGCTCCTATTAAAACCGCCAAACCATTCCTAAACTGGAGCTATCAGCCTCTCACTTGTTGGCTAAGCTCATAACCCATGTCTCAGCCCAGTTATCAGCTCACATCACCATTCATCAGCACATATGTTGGTCAGACAGTACCATAGTACTGGCCTGGCTGAACACGCCTGTACACTCGCTTCAGACATTTGAAGCCAACAGAGTCTCCTCAATCAAGGCAAATACATGCAATATCACGTGGAGACATGTACCTTCAGCTCTTAATCCTGCAGACTGCACCAGCAGCGGAATGTCAGCTCAAGATCTCTTGAAGCATGACCTGTCGTGGTCACCGTCCTGGCTCAAGGACCCACCACAAACATGGCCAGCCCTTCCGCCCGCGTTGGGTCATCACGCCTTACCAGGCCTCAAGCCAAAAAAGGCCGTTGCACACATAGCGGTACCAGACCTCGACGAGACTCTGCTCACACGATTCAGCTCACTGGATAAACTTATAGGCGTAACGGTGTGTATAAAGCGATTCATACACAATTGCAGACAGAGCCGCTCTGCGCGTGTCGCTGGGCCCATTACGGTCAGCGAAAGAAGGAAGCCCTTTGACATTGGGTGCGCTCAGTACAACACAATTGCTTTGCTGAAGACCTACATCGCTTACGACACAACAAAGAATGCACGATACGCGTACAACGCCTGACACCATTCTTAGAGAACGACCTACTGAAAGTGAGTGGTCGACTCACCCAGTCTGCACTGCGTTACGACGCTCAGCACCCATTGATATTACCCAACTCAAGCCCACTAGTTGATCTCATTATCGACCACTATCATAAAATTTACTGTCATCCAGGCGCTGACACTCTGCACTCACTCTTACGGCAGCAATTCTGGATATTATCAGCTCGTCGCGTAATTCGA
Source organism: Selenia dentaria (assembly GCA_917880725.1). NCBI lineage: Eukaryota > Metazoa > Arthropoda > Insecta > Lepidoptera > Geometridae > Selenia > Selenia dentaria. The sequence goes on from OU862886.1 coordinate 35,869,583, forward strand.
CATCGAGTATACAAATGTGTGCATTGTTTTTGTTTCCGCGCTAAACCTAAGGCCCCGTACATGGCCGACTCACCCGCCGACCGCGTAAACGTTCAGCCCGTATTCAGCAAAGTCACGACGGACTTTGCTGGACCCTTTTTGATAAAATCCAGTACACTTAGAAACTCCAAGCTATTAAAAGGCTACTTCTGCGTTATAACATGTCTCGCCACGATGGCGGTCCATCTCGAACCGGTATCTGAGTTATCCACGGAAGCGTTCCTTGCGGCATTACAGCGTTATGTTTCTGGGCGCGGTCTACCACGGTCTACAACGGTAAAGTCAGCTAAGCAATTACTGTACCGTGTGGTCGGTGAACAACGTCTCACATTTGAGGAATTATCAACTCTATTAGCGCGCATCGAAGCCGAGCTCAATTTACGCCCTCTCAGCCCCCTCTTCTGACCCTGCGGACCTTGAAGTACTCACCGCGGGTCATTTCCTTATAGGCCTTCCGCTCACCACCTTACCTGAGAATTCGGTAGAAGGCCGAGCCATTTCTGCACTAAAAAGGTTCAAGCTCGTCCAATCCTTATCCCATCACTTTTGGCGATCCTGGTCCAAATCCTACCTGCACACCCTCCAAACCCGCTCTAAATGGACTTCCCGATCTAGCCCACCTCTAGTCGGGGAACTGGTCCTGATAGTGGACGACCAGGTGCCGCCTCTACACTGGCGCATGGGCCGCATCACCAAGACGCTCCCAGGAAGGGATGGCGTCACCCGAGTAGTGGAACTCAAGACGACCTTGGGCATCTTGGCGCGACCTGTCCTCAAGATCGCCCGCCTGCCTATCGATTGAGCACTACACCACACCTTTGCCGCGCTGGGAAGATGTTCGCGCCTAAACCACGACGTCACTACGATGAATGCGGCCCCCCACTCGCCGCCCCCTGCGGCGGTCAAACGCCGAACAAAAAGGCGAGTCGGGCCAGCGCCTCGACCAGTCACATTTCCTGCACCGACGCGTGCGCACGGGTCAATCAGCATCCGTCATCAGCTCCACGCCACCGCGTCACGACACGCCTGAGAACCGCCCCCTTTTTACCGGCGTCGAAATACGTGTTCGTGTGTGTGCGTCGCCCTTGTGCCCACGGGGCAAATAAACCCGAATTCCTACAACATATCTTTACCGCCGCCGCGAACGAACGCTAGCCAACTCTCGCCGCTTTAACTGTGACGCGTCACCGCGACCGTCTGGGAACCGCACCCTTTGCCACCGGCGCAAATACACGTGTTCGCGAGTGCTCGTCACCCCAGCTACTCCAGAATCCTTCCGACGTTCATCAGCCCGCACGACCCAGAGGAAGAACCACGGATCACCCGCATTCCTGTGAGTACCTATCCTTTAATACCTAACCTCCCCTTTTATATACCACGACCGTATGGTGAACGCCACACCAAACAGATTATAATCAAGTTAGTTATAGCGTAATCTTCATACAAACGTACACGTTTCATCGTTTTTTCCATAATTATGCTATTAATCATTTTTGTTCACAATTCAATGTAGATTATTTTTGTCCTTGGCACTGTTGCGTTAAACCGCATTGTTTTCGAAATATTTAGAAATAACTAATAAAACCCTCCTTCTCTTCTACCAACGCACAGACAAATACAAGTACAATTTGAAAAGATAATTTATTGATTCAGGCGTTACTTTGCGGAAATCCATTATCAATGTAAGTTCTGGTCTGTTCGGAAGTTCGTGGCCTTCCGAACAGACCAGAACTTACAACATATTTGTAATGGTAAAGATCGTCTTGAGGATGGAAAAAAGTCGGGTGTTTATAAACTGGTCTGTGACGATTGTAACGGTGTTTATGTGGGTCAGACAGGCCGTAATTTTGATATTAGATTTAAAGAACATGTTTCAGCTTACAGGAATGACCACCCTGACCAGTCTCATTTCGCTAAACATCTACTCGATACCGGTCATTCGTTGCGCAACAACAACACTTTTAAGATTTTACATGTTTGTGAAAAAAGCTTTCGGTTAAGTGTGTTGGAACAATTAGAGATTATAAAACATAATAATAATAATCTTACACTATTGAATGACCAAACCAACATGGTTTCATCTCCATTATTGCGTATATTTTCCCAAAATACTTCACCAACAACAATATAGCAGCGGCCGGCGCGCGTGCAGTGAGTCACAAGGTGGCGGAGTCTGCTTGCTATATAAGCGGGCGATTTTGCGTTGTTCTCTCACTGTCGGTCTAGCGCTCGACGAGTCAACATCTCCTGAGGATGCCTCGTGTAGAGGCGAAACACGTGTCGAATCGGTTTTGGTTTATTTGGGGTTTCTTGTGTTTTTTATTTTGTATTCTTCCTATTAGCATTTTATGCGGGAGGGAGGGTGGTGCACGCCCCCCAAATAGGTCAAAATCATTGTTTTCTTTTCAGCGGAAGTGTCACTAAATATTTTTTAATATCGTTTTTTTTTTTTTTTTTTTTACAATTTGTAGAGTTTGATACCGACTTCCATTTTATTCAGTTATTGGAGTGTAACTCTAAACTACTAAACCGAATTTGATAACATTTAAATGGGACAACACGGGAAGCACTAGCTTTCAAACAAAACAAAAGAACTTCGAGTATCGGTTTACCCAGCCGAAAGAGAACAAACATTTAAAAAATACAGTCGAAGTGAGTTTCTCCTCTTTTTTGAAAGTCGGTAGAAAATGGAGTAACTAGTTACCAAATAATATCGCTGGCTTAATTTTCAAACTTCTTATCTCCATTTGGCAAAACTTTATAGGAGAAAGAAAAAATTGTTTAATAAAATAATTAACAATAAAAATAGTGGAATCATAATTACAACAAACACAAACACCAGTCATATATTAATGTACATAAATCTGTTTGTGTACGTTTTTATTGTAAGTTATTTAATTAAACAGTTTTATTCTTCCTGAGTGAACTAATTTTGACCACAAATCCCCATTGATTTTCTTCTTCTTCTTCTTGTTTGTATGGCTTGTGCGGCGTAACCACAATTTTGCATATAAGATGGGGATTTTTAATGGGGATTTGTAGAATAACCCTTAAGACGCGGTCCAACCCCAATTTTAAAATAATTTACGATGCTTTACGTAAGGTTGAAAATCGCTTGTTAGATTGAACGATGTAATGCGAAAATGCGTTAATTTTGTACGTTTTCTTTTTATTTTTCGATATATACTAACACAATTGAAAAAACTGCTGGTTATAACTTTAGTACTATACGTTGGCTAAGTATTACCTAAACAAAATATAGTGTTATCGTTGAAAATTCTGAGAGTTTGGACGTGAAAGTTTATTTTTGTGGACCTATTCAGGATTTTTTTCTGCTGAAAGAGAGTTATATCTATGAATTCTATTAGGTTATAACTCTTTTTCTATTCCTTTTCTGACCTTTGTATTTTTTTCATAATATACTATCGATCTGTTTCGTTACACTAGGTGTTTAAAAATTCTGCTTTTTATTTAATCAGGGTACGAGCGCGCCTTAAATAAAATTTATTATAGCATATTGCCAATCACTAGTACCTACTTACAATATGCAATCCTTACATTCACATAACTTTGATCATCACTTTAGATTCAAAAGAAACTTTAACAAGTGAGATACAAACTATCAAACTCTAGCAAATGACAGTCTTTGAGCATTATCTATTTATAACTCAGGTAAAAGCTAAAACACGATCTTGTTAAGCTGCTCCTGAATGTTATCCAGTTGACTGAGCTGTAGCGAAGTCGCTGCCAGTGACAGACTGGACTTACATTTGGGACACCGCCAGGAGCTTTTCCTATCGCCTAACTTACGGTAACCTGTTTCAGTTATTCCTGAGCATTGGAAATCATAGTGCTGTTTACAAACACTGCACTTTGGGCCCTCCGTATGTTTTTTACTACAGCTGGCACACGTAAACATTTTAGCGAAAGATAGAATATGTACAACAACTAGGTATTGTGTAAAGCAAACGAGCGTGCGTGTACTCGCTAGCGGCGGCGAGCGCTGACTGATAATAAGCCCATTTTGTTCCCACTGCTGGGACTCGAGTCTTCCTCTCAAAGAGAGGAGTTTGGCCATAACCCACCACGCGGGCCCAGTGCGGCTTGGTGGATCGGTTAGTGGCTAACACATGTCAAAGTTTTCAGGCCGCCCGAAGGTCTTCGACATAGCCTAACGACTGTTGTCCTAATACAAACAATCGGGACCGACGGCTTAACGTGCCCTCCGAAGAACGGAAGCATTAGTGGAATGATGCCACTAGCGGTCACCCATCGAAATCCTGACCGCAGCAGTTGATCGGTTAAGATCGCCAAGTCAAGCTCCGCTACGAGCGCTTCAAATACATAATAGAAGAGACACCATAATACAAGAAACATAATATAGAAACTAAAAAATGTTTGATGCCCTCTTGATAGATTAAGTGGTAAGTGCATCATACGCATGGTTGGCCAATCAGTTACGTACTTCGAGATAAGCAAATCTTGCAGGGGACTGCCCCGAACCAGATGTAGAATTGAAAAAAAGAAGTTGTAGAATTGAGAAACAGAATCGAATTGTTGTTCCGAATCAGTCAGTCTGAGTAAATTTTTTATAGAATTTACTGCCAATGTCCACGCCAGCTGAGCGTCTTTCTGAAATATCGGCCTTAGTTCGGTCAATGGATGAACGAACCGAAACCGTAATTTCTTGACGGTGATCGGTGTTAAACGATGAACGGAACTTAAGTGTAGCGCCTTAGCCTTTATTTTAGATACACGTTCAATAGCAATTTAAAAACTCTAAAATTGTTGTATATTTCAATCAACACTGACTCTGGCAATGGATACCAATTTGGTAGTACATATTAAGAAAGTAGAAACAAAACCCTTTATTCATTAAAGTAATAAAGCTACAATATACAATTTAGTATGTATTTTCTATTCGAATTTCGAGCTAAATACGAAATTTGTCCCCGCGAATCTTTGAGAGATTCATTTAAAGAAATCAATATATTCACTTTGCCTTCCTTATATGTATTTCAAAATATAATGTATGTTCCTAACTAAGTCACTAATAAATAACTAACTAACTAATAAGTCATTCCTAGGAAATTATATGAGTTTTTACAATAAAATTCCAAAACAAATAACAGCTCACAGAGGGAAAATTCAAGTTGACTGTAAAAAAACGTTTTAATAAAAAAAGCATATAAAAAAACATTCTAAGTCCGACATTATATAGAAGACAAAGATGCTTGGAATACCTTAGCTCCACTTCTGGCATTTTGTCATCTGCCACCCATAACATGTAATAAAGGAGTACCTAAGTAGAAACATTGTAAACATCTATATGAAAAGAATGGCCCCGAGTTTCTTGTCGCTTCTTCTCGGTAGGCTATATTTTGGAACGCGGCGGTAGTGTCTTTAAAGTACATTATAATGAATAATTGACGTTCAAGTGTGTCTTTAATGCCAATTTATAAATTATAATTTTTAATTTGACTTTGATATAGAACGCGTATTGCCTTACTTCTTAACTCTGGACATCTGATGATGAAATCTGGATGAGATGGAATGAATAAAGTACACCGATAACTGTATATAAGTACTGAAATATATCCGATCCCACTATTCAATTGACTTCCAGATCCAGCAACGTGACGAAACGTCCCAGAGATGAGTACAGTTCTCCATGCACGATTGTCCTAGCTAAACAACGACTTGATAATGTCTTGGTTCGATAAAGACTGATCAACTGTCCTGGCGTCCACAACAGCTTTTAACTGCGGTTAGCATAAACATGATTTATATAGTGGTGTAATATGGGAGGTGTGCTAACTGTCACCGGATTATAGCCCTTATCACCTTAATAAATCCCTAAGTGTAACTAGATTGTTTATTTTCGATTGGAGTAAAACCTATCGTTTCATTACGCAACACCATTCACGGTTTTTACGTGTCGTAACAAAATTTAATCCGAGTTTAGCATGCAAATATCCCTAATATCCGCCAAAAAGGTTTTTAAGAAAGACATAAATGGGGTAATTTGGAGGTTTTACAGTGTTTCTGCCATCCAAAGCTTCGTCTAATGACGTCGGCGAACAACAACTTGGGCATTTATTAAATGAATGTCCCCGTTTCTTCCTTTTTTCAAAGTTACGCGCGTTTTTGTTAAGGTAAATAGTCGATTGCGGGCGCGATAACTTTGAAAGATCGCCCTTGTTTTGGATATTTGAGGCGTTATATTTCACGGTATTCTTTGATGTTTAAATACTTATTTAATCAAATGAAAACAATACGATGATGTTAGCAAGGAGATTATTTTCAATTCTGTATTTACGAGTACATAGGTACATACAAGCAATATTAGTATTCTTAAATTTTCTTTTCATGAGCCATGTTGTTTATGACTTTTGAAACTTTATTATAATACACACATATAGTTCCTTATGAAATAATTATTTTTCGATAGTCTAAAACTATGCACCGAAATCCTGTCCTTATTCCTGTACTGTATACTGTATACTTAAATTTATGTAAGTTTTTACAAGCATAGGTACACAAAGTTTTTAAATACGTAGGTAGGTACAAAGAAGGCATAGTTAATATGACTATTTTTTAATACCTACAGACTCGTGGTAACATTTCGCATATTATGTCTCGAATAACGCACGTCTTTGTAAAATGATACAGGTATGTTAACCGGCCTAAAACGACTCGTTTAACGAAATAATTTGCTTTAAAGGTTTTCAAACTGTGATATAACGTAGTACTACACTATTTATTCTTATCTATCTTATCCTATCTTACAATACCTGTTTAGTCTGTAACATAACTGTAAAAAGTTACAAACTCTCGTACACGAGACAGAATAAGTAATAGTTGGTCCGATACGAGCTGTAGCTGCGTATGAGACAAAGTCAAGGCCAAATGACTCCCATAGCCCATTTTATCAACATTCTATAAATAGATCACTAGCCGACCACAACACAACACGTGCAGAGTTTCAGCACTCAAATATGAGAAATTCCACACAAATAAAGCAGTTATAATACTGTGCCTACACGTAATATGAATAACTACCTAAGGTCTGCGCAAGCTGGATTCGTGTTGTAAACTTTACCTGTGGGTGTATCTGCATAACAAATAAATTGATTCAAATTTTTTACTATCAGGGTATTAAAGAAAATGTGTATGTACCCACAGTGTTCCATCCCACACCACAAGGATATCATAAAAGACAACAAAGACATTGGGTGGTACTGGATTTGCCCGTAACTTCTCATCTTCTGTGGTAAGAACTTTCTGCTGACTCGTGTAGAGATACACCTGACGACGTAAAGGCTTGTGGCACGTTCGAACCACTACCTCGTCCGAGGTTTGTCAAACTGGAGTGGAAAATAGTTCATAAACACATACATTTCAGCACATTTTATCACAGATTATTGTATTAGTTAGTGCGTATTTAGTGTGTTCTCTACAAGAACCTATTCCTCGTAGGGCTAATAAGTTTCTCAGTTGCTAATATTGTTGATTGAAATCTTGAAAAATGGCGGCTCTATGTTACTTTTGTCAGCTCCAGTGATCAACTTACAAACATTTTGTTTACTGGAGTTGTCAAAACTGAAATAGAGCCACCATTTTTCAAGATTTCGTTTTACATTTGTTAACAACTGAGAACCGTAATAGACCCGCGGATTTCCTCTCTGGATCTTGACACAAGGGAAGTGTTGCCATAACAGTCTACCCTAAGTAGAAACGGTCAAAAGCGTATTTATTTACAAGTTATTAGTAAAAGTCCCGGTCAGTTATAAAACTGAGACAGAGAGACGTCAGTTTTTTTATCTGTGTGTGTGCTCGTCACACACGTCTACCGACTATAATATTTTACACTACTTATATTTTACTAAAAGTACACTTCTTTTGAATGATTCTGGTGAGTATTTACCGAAAGGCCCATGTACATGACTTATCATATATTCAAAATGAGTCCTTCAAATTTAATGCAATTTTTTTATCTAAGTATCTCAATGTTTGCTTTTCCGAGATGTTGTTAACCTTATTTGATTGGAATTGTCTTATCCATGTCCCAGCTTCGGCTTGATACAAATCTTAACTTGGATCTAAAGTATCTAGTGCTGCTTGTTAGAAACTTGAAGTGAGAGCCACAGCGTTCGCCTTATTTACAATAACCTTGACCAAGATAACCATGATGTCTCCCAGCACAGATACTTCTATCTATATCCGATCGGTATCTCACATTGTTGAATGTCTGATGATAACGAAGCCACGGCACCCAAAACGTCATCAGTTCTTTTAGAACTTTTCACCGAGTATCACATTTCTTCATCCACAAATCCGACAACGCCTTTAAAATCTTGATACAGTAGCAAGATAGGTACCTAGTAGTAGACTAGGGAAGACGAATTAATCTTTAGGGGCATGTGCATTTCTTACCATAAAATCCCAAAGACTCTAACAATTATTACAATAGTAATCAAAGCATCAACATGTGTCCATTAGAATAAGGCTACCTGGATTTTAGATACCAATACAAAATGCAAATACGTGTTCCATGAAAATCTTGTAACCGCGATTCAGGATTTTACAATGCGACTGTTACGCCATCTAGTTTGAATACAACGAACAAAGTTTAGTTGTTTTTCATTGCCTGAAAACACGGATGGATAAAACTACGTTTTCTAAAAATGAAACCTCCTCCTCCTCCTCGCGTCGTATTCCTCATTGCTGAGGGTCGTGACTCCCTTGCTGAATAATTTTCTTATGGACTAAGTCCCTCCATCTGTTACGGTCTTTTGCTTCGTGGAGGGCTTTGTGGAGATTAGTATTTAGCGCAGATCGAATTTGATCCGACCACCTCGTTGGACTGCGGCCTCTTGGTCTTTTGCCATCAACCTTGCCTGTCACCATCAGCTGTTCGATGTGTTGACCGTCTTTGCGTGCTATGTGTCCGAAAAATTCTAATATTCTGCGTAGACAGATGGTGGATAGTCTGATTTTTATGCTAAGCTCTCGCAGAATAGACGCATTGGTGCGGAATGCAGTCCAAGGGATCTGTAACATTTTTCGCCAACACCACATTTCAAATGCGTCGATGCGGTCTCTATCAGCTTTTTTAATAACCCATGTCTCAGAGCCATAGCTAAATATGGAGAACACCAACGTCTGGACAAGTTTCTTTTTTGTGTTACGTGAGATGTTCCGGTCTCTCCATATTTTTGCAAGTTGAGCCATGGCGTTTTTGGCCATCCCTATTCGCCTTCTTATTTCCTTTTCGCAGGACCCTGTATTGCTGCTAAAAATGAAACCTAGCTAGATCGATTTATCACCCCCGGAACCCCTCGCATACTAGATTTCATGAAAATCGTCAGAGCTGTTTCCGAGATTCAGAATATATATACAATAATGGCTAGTATTGCTATTAGATAGATTACGCGTTAACCTTTAATGTCAAACCACAGAATAAACAATAGAACCACGTAGTAAGCTAAACAACACGTTCTAACTATTTTAAAGATTATGTATATAATTAATTTAATCAAACACATGCTTCAAGGACTCTCTATTTGTTATGGCACAGCAGCCTGTACCGTTTCAAGACAAATACAGTCACTTCCGATACGAGCCGGCCCCTCTAATCGCAACAATATAATAAATTCTGAGTTTAAATTGCAAAAAATAGTATCATATTAATACACAACTCGGCACACAAGCATGTGAGTATGTCTGTGTGTTTCAATGAATATATGAATACGGTTGTTTTTGTTTTAGTTAGTTGTCATGTCAGTAGTGCCCCGCCCGGCGGCAGAGAGGGAAGCACGTACGTGAGACGACTTCGCTCCCGCTCGTAACAGGAAAATCAAAGTGACCTCGGATAATAAACAGTAAGTTTTTTGCATATTTTTGTATTATTATATACGCATCTTATCATAGCAGATATTACGGATAAGCTTTTTAAATATTTTGCCAAAAATTCGTCAATGAATAATCCGGTAGAGTCCGACTGCCGCCTTTGTAAACAGATACCTAACATAGAATTGATAGGCTACTAGGTATGTATGTGCGTACGTATGCATGATTCACGATTTTAATGTTAATTTAGATGCTATTTGTCACAGTGGCCGTAACTTACACATTCATTTTAATATATTTTAAATTAAAAATACCTAAAAATTTTTACTGAATTCCAGAGTCACGTACCAAAATTCATATAACTGCGTTGTTATTTTTTTTGCTTATCTAATACTTTAAATACCTAATGTGACCTTTAAACTACGTGTTCTATGTAAGACAAGTCACATCATCTTTTAAAATTTCAAGTCGTAGCTTCAGCGGTTTAAGCTCTGCATCGATGAATCTATTGAATATCTACACACCTACAGAGGCTACACACACACATAAGTCGACGCGTATTTATTTTGTGGGGCCACGCATATGTTATGCGTAGTATATACAGCGTAGTCCAATTTTGTTAAATTCTGAAGTATTGTTGCAAGGTGGCCCTATTTAAATTTCATCAAATTCTGTCAAGAGGTTTTTAGATACCTACACTCCAATCACTGAAAAGAGTTTCTCCTATCTTGATGATAATATGTTCAAACAAACTGTTATCTAACAATGTCTTCTCTTACAATAGCTTCCAGAACGTCATAACCTAAATGGTAACTACATAAACTGACTTATAGTAATTCCTACAGCGGAGCACCTAGCAAGAACAGCTCTGTTAGTCGGTTCTGTGAGGAAGGAAGAGAAAGAGGCAGGATTCAGGAAGAAGGAAACCAACCAGAGCACATCAGCTCGACGAGGTGATCCCTCAGATCCATTGTCCATCAACGTTCCGATTATCTTCGGTGCAATTTCACTGTAGATCAGGTGTCACATTCACATACAGCAAGGGGTTCCAAATATTTAACACCAAATCTTAACACTCAATAGCGAACTACATTTTACTTTCCAAATTAATTAAAGCGCGGTCCAACCCCAATTTTTAAATAATTTACGATGCTTTACGTAAGGTTGAAAATCGCTTGTTAGATTTGACGATGATCTTTATATTTTTCGATATATACTAAGACAATTGAAAAAACTGCTGGTTACTAAATTAGTACTGTGTTGGCTATGTATTACCTGATAAAAATATAGTGTTATCGCTGAAAATTCTGATAGTTTGGACGTGAAAGTTTATGTTTAACGACCTATTTAGAATTTTTTTTTGCAGAGAGCAAGTAATATTTATAAACTCTGTACGGTTATTACTCTTTGCCTGTTCCTTTTCTAACCTAAGTATTATTTTCATACAATATTATCGATTTGTTTCGTTACACTCGATGTTTAAAGATTCTGCTTTCTACTATTATCAGGATACGAGTGCGCCTTAATTACATTTTGTCCAAACCAAACAAGTGAGTGAACGACAGTAAGAGGTTGATAAGTGTCAAATCCAAAGTGACATTACAAATGTCAAGTGCCGTTACAAAGTGATGCCCTATAGAATAACGTTTGGTACCAAATAGTAACACATATTACTGTTGACATATAATTGTATTTCTTTTTTTTAATTGCTGTTAGTTGTCAAATCAGATTAAAATTTTTGACGTTTAAATGATTTTTTACCAATAAATTGATTATTGTTCATTGATTAACAGTCATTTGCGAAACTTTATTTGTTCGTCAGTTTTATTTAATTAATGAACGGGTTTTAATAGAATATGAATGAACGGGTTTTAATAGGATATGAATGAACGGGTTTTAATATGATATGAATGAACGGGTTTTTAATAGGATATGAATGAACGGGTTTTAATAGGATAAGAATGAACGGGTTTTAATAGGATATGAATGAACGGGTTTTAATAGGATATGAATGAACGGGTTTTAATAGGATAAGAATGAACGGGTTTTAATAGGATAAGAATGAACGGGTTTTAATAGGATATGAATGAACGGGTTTTAATAGGATATGAATGAACGGGTTTTAATAGGATAAGAATGAACGGGTTTTAATAGGATAAGAATGAACGGGTTTTAATAAGATATGAATGAACGGGTTTTAATAGGATAAGAATGAACGGGTTTTAATAGGATATGAATGAACGGGTTTTAATAGGATATGAATGAACGGGTTTTAATAGGATAAGAATGAACGGGTTTTAATAGGATAAGAATGAACGGGTTTTAATAGGATATGAATGAACGGGTTTTAATAGGATAAGAATGAACGGGTTTTAATAGGATAAGAATGAACGGGTTTTAATAGAATATGAATGAACGGGTTTTAATAGGATATGAATGAACGGGTTTTAATAGGATAAGAATGAACGGGTTTTAATAGGATATGAATGAACGGGTATTAATAGGATATGAATGAACGGGTTTTAATAGGATAAGAATGAACGGGTTTTAATAGGATATGTATGAACGGGTTTTAATAGGATAAGAATGAACGGGTTTTAATAGGATATGAATGAACGGGTTTTAATAGGATATGAATGAACGGGTTTTAATAGGATAAGAATGAACGGGTTTTAATAGGATAACAATGAACGGGATTTAATAGGATAAGAATGAACGGGTTTTAATAGGATATGAATGAACGGGTTTTAAAAGGATATGAGATACGTTTAATCTCGGAAAACTGTGTTCCTGTAGAAGTCAGTACCCACGCGGGAGGAGCCGCGGGTTCAATTGTACTATTATGATGATACTACACTTGTTTTTTTTTAATCCATACCAATAATCTAATGATCAGTTTCAGAAAACCAAGAAGAAGCTGAGAAACACTCATAATGGCGACATCAAAGAAATACAGGCTTTTCACTCAAGAGCCAATGGACAATAAAAGCGTGATGGCATTGCCCGGCGTAGGAGAAGTTTCTGGGAGAATGCTGCAGCAAAGGGGGTATACCCAGGTAATACGAATGTATGTAATACTAGCTGCGCCCCGTTGTTTCACCCGCGTGGTGATGAATGGTGATGATGACGATGAGAGGTATCCTATGTCCTTCCTTGGGATATAATCTCCTTGCCAAATTTAATTACGACCAGCCGTGCGATTCTCTAAGATCAAACATCGTTGCATCTTTGACAACATCCTTGAAACATATGACGAGATAACAAGACACGTTGGAAAAACAACCTTATGACAGTCATGCAATTCTCTACTGATTCGTCAATGCGCTCGTCGACGAGCTCACCGATGTCAAATACTTTTTTCTTGTCATCTCTTCATTTGTTTCACGGATGTTGTCAAAGATGCAACGATGTTTGCTCTTAGAGAATCTCATAAAGTATTTGATATCCGTGAGCTCGTCGACGAACGCAGCGACGAAACATTAGAGAATCGCACGGCCGTTCAGCCGTTTAGACGTGATAATTCTGTAAAAAACATTAGAGTGACAAAGAGAGTGTCAGAATTACAACATATCAAAAAGATACTTAACTTTACCTTTTCTGAAATAATTATGATTTTTAATTTACGATTTGTCCTGTTAATTACATATCCTACTTGTTCATAGCACAAATACTTTTCTGAGAGTATTAGTAATAATTTTATTAGTATTAGTACACAATTATATTAGTCTATGAAATCCTGTGTCAACTTCTTAATAATCAGAAATTAAATTATATAAGAAACTATTTGTTCGTGATAAATAAATAATTAGTTACCAGACACTAGCTGCTCTACAAAACAAGAAAACTGTAACTGTTTAACTCCCCACCCTAGGTGATAAAAACTACCTAATGTACCTAATCGTGGTCTTTTAATTCATGATTGTGTTGTTCCAGGCAACAGACCTTTACAAGAAATTCGACGACTGCGGGAAGGACAAGCAGGCTTTCCAAGCATGGATGAAAGACTCATGCGGCGCCAGCACCAACCACTCCAGTGCTACTTACGACGCTTTGAAGAAATGGAACCACGAGTTCAGAAAAAAATGAACACGAATAAATAGTGTGTATATATGGTGTACGCTTCTAATGAAAATTAAAATAAGTGTGTGACTTTTATTATTCACGCTGACCGTCGCTGCCGTCCCGGCGATTATTGCGGTAGTTATTATGAAATGCAGCACCACCATTTTTCGATTTCTTGATATCTTAAATACCAGCCTCAGAAGGGCAGCTGTCTTTCAGAAACACATACTGGAACACATTATTAGGTATTTTTTTCCTATGCATAATAGGCTGTGGGTTGTAGTAAATCAGCAGAGTTCCTAGTGAGCAAGCTTCACACTTTCACTTTGCTCACGAGTTTCATAAGCACTTTTTAAACACCAAGTGTCTTGAGTTGTTGAGGAAAAAACAAAATTGTATTGCATAAATCGTTTAAAACTTTTTTATCAACGGGATAAATACCATGTACATTTTCTAAGAGTTTCCGATATTTCGGCACTGTTGCAAGCGCCATGATCACGGATGAACTGAGGAATTGCGGGTGGGTGAATGTTTTACGAGCAGACGAAACGGTCTACCCTCTTCCGTACTCGTTTGCTATGCGAGGGACCACTACTATTGTTCGCGAAATGTGCGATTAATAGTAGTGGTCCCTCGCATAGCAAACGAGTACGGAAGAGGGTAGACCGTTTCGTCTGCTCGTAAAACATTCACCCACCCGCAATTCCTCAGTTCATCCGTGATCATGGCGCTTGCAACAGTGCCGAAATATCGGAAACTCTTAGAAAATGTACATGGTAATTATCCCGTTGATAATTTGAATACCTCTTATGTTTGTGACCATGATAGTTTAAAAACTTATAAGACTTTTTTGTTGCCCTTCCAATGTAACTATCGTAAGCAGCTAAGTACTTTTCTCTTCTTCTTCTACGTCGTTGCCTCATGGCTGAGGGTCGTGGTCATCACAAGTGCTGCTAACTAAAATCTTCCAGGCTTCTCTATGCTGAGAAAGTTGGATGGATGCGTGAATGTTGGATTTACACGCCAGTTTTACAGTATCAGTCCATCGGGTCGGTGATCTTCCTCTACTTCTCTTTCCTTCCACGGGCTGACCATAAGCTTTTCTAAATTGTCCGGCTTCCACTGCGCCACGTGAAGTAAGTACTTGAGAACCTTACGTATACATCTAGTCGAGAGACGAGTTCAGATCTTGAGTTCATCAAGTATCGACACTTTTCTCTACATTTTAGGTAATAGGCTTTCGTTTGCATTTAGTATTTCTGGCTGGGTTAAGTCTATCAACTGTTCATATTCTGTATTAAAACTTGACATTTTCACAGTTGGACTGTTTTTCAATAACAGAATATAAAAAGTGCAGGTGCAGGTCGATTGCATAAAGTGCAATCGACCTTCGATTAGTGGAATTGCCCCCTGATCGGGAGCGATAATGGTCATCACACAATTATTAACCTGGAACAAAGTGATACCGGAAGTGAGGAGTAATTAAGTAGTACCACGGATCCTAACCCTTCCTAGATCCGTGGTCGCTACGAACTCATCTAATGGACTCCCCCAATGTAATAAGAACTTAACCTAATCATAAAAAAACACAACTACTAAATTTCACGATTCTGAAGTTAGAAGGTATAAGAAATAAGGTAAGTTATTAAAGTATTAATTCCAGCTGTTTAGGCTGCCCGCCAATGCTCTATACATATATGCGCCTATATTGTTATATGTAGGTAGAGCACACTGCAAAACAATAATCATCGATAAGCAGGAAATGTGCGTGAATACGTGTTTCGTGTGATACACTGATAAAGTTGCACTGTGGCTCCACCCGGGCGACTAAGATAAATCGAAGCACAATGTTTACGGTTCTGGTGAAGGAATAAAGTGTCATAACGCCTCGGATTTACATTAAAAGTAAGTTTTTAGCGTTTTAATCTAACTTTAAAAAACGAAAACACACTAGGAAATTATGTGCGTTTTTAAAATAAAATCCCAAAACAGAGATCACAGAGGGCAAATTCAAGTAAGTACTGTAAAAAACGTTTTAAAAAAAAAGCTTATTATAAAGTCCGATATTATATAGAAGATAAAGATGCTTGGAATACTCCACTTCTGGCAAGCTGTCACTCTGCCACCCATAAAATGTAATATTTGTAGTACCTAAGTAGAAACATTATAAACATCTATATAAAAAGAATGGCCCCGAGTTTCTTGCCGCTTCTTCTCGTTGGGCTCTATATATTTTGGAACGCGGCGGTAGTCTTTAAAGTACATTGTAATGAAAAATTGACGTTCATAAGTGCGTCTTTGATGCCTAAATGGAATAAATAATTTTGGCATTAACTTTGACTTTGAAAATTAACCTCAGTGATAAATTTCTTTTTGTATTTTTCGCAGTGATTCATTGCGCAGCGTGTAGGAAACAATAACTATTGTAATTATATCGAACAAAATAACACGTAGGTACGGTTACTCTGCGAAATGTAGTATAGATAATTAACATATTATTTACTCTGTGGTATTAAGTGTGTTATACCGTTTTTTGTTATTAGGAAACGGTACAAGAACGAGGCCCAACTGGTGTTAAGTGACAACCTCTGCCTAGAACAGATGCATTTTCTCGAGTTACACGTCACACGATACTAAGTCTCAGTAAGTTCGCCGGCAACCATACACATCAAACCAGAATACAGTATTGCGAGCATTACCGCTTCAAATGGTAGCAATACTACCCCGGACTAACTCATTCACAAAGAGTTCTACGGCTGGTACAGTTATGTGCACGAAACTCAGGCGTCCTATTGAATAAATTATTTCAATATTAACTAAGCACGCCTATATTGCTATATCGTTGAATACAATCGCAGTAGATAGTACTTTGTAGATAGCAAAGTTATTTGATAAACTATAATTATTCGTAGATACCTATTGTTCACGGTGTTTAGTTAGATTATACGCTTAAGATAATGTAATAAGTACAATTTATAAAATTTAATACTGACTTCCATTCTATTCAGTCATTGGAGTTCAACTCAAAAAATACAGAACCGAATTCGATGAAATTAGGACCACACGGGAAGTACCAGCTTTCAAAAAACAAAAGAATTTTGAGAATCTGTTCACTAAGTCAAAAGTTATGAGGTAACAAACATAAATAAATACAGTCGAATGAGTACCTCCTCTTTTTTGTAACTCGGTAGAAAAAATCATCGTAAAGAAAGGGTTCCGTTATATATCTTTTAAAATATTGATGCTATCCTTTTGAAATGAAAACTAAATTAAAATTAATTTTATTAAAATATATAACTAAAGTGAAAATGTAAAATTTTCACCACATTTCAGAACGCATTTAATGAAAAAGCAAAAATTGCAAAAAGCAGAAATAGCAAAAAATGCATATAATGAAACCGTAGCACAGGTTTCATTATATGCAATTTTTACATAGTTTATCTTCAAACTAATAGAATGTATCTATAGTATTATGTGTTTCAGACAAACCGAAAGTAGAAAAAGGTTTCAGAAGATCACTTGACCGCCGTAATGTCGACTTCAACGAAATACAGGCTTTTCACTAGAGAGCCCATGGACAATAAAACCGTCATGTCACTACCCGGCGTGGGGGAAACCTCTGGGAGAATGCTCGAGCTAAGGGGGTATTGCAAGGTAATATCGAACTTTTTAACATTGTCAGATTTCAATCAAAAATGTTGTCGAATTTGTTAGACCCTTGTATTGCAGCTATATTTCTGTCAGGCAACTGATTTATTTTGGTACGCCGAGTCTTACTACTGCGTCAGGCGTGGGCGCAACCAGTATGAGGTGGAGTTGGAGCCCGTACAGCAGTGGCTGCGAATGCCTTTCATGTTGCAAGAATTCACTAAGGAAAGGTTCTGGAAATATCTCCCCTTAGAAGGTGAAGCCAGCAAAGCAGCTGGCATGGCAGGTCAGCTAGTGAGACACATATTTGTAGGGGTTAAGTTAAGCACTATTAAGGCATATAAGAGATAATTGATAAGATGAAAAATAAATATTATCTATGAGCATTACTGATAACAATTTCATTTTTAGAATTTATCAACGTACTACCCATATCGCTCGTATGCATGAAGCGCTCTTAGCGGAGCTTGACTTGGTGATCTTAACCGATCAACAAGTTAAGCAACGCTTGCTGCGGTCAGGAGTTGTTCCGTGCTTCGGAGCGCACGTTAAGCCGTCAGTCTCGGTTTTTTGTCTTAGAACAACAGTCGTTAGGCTATGTCGAAGGCAGCCTGAAAACTTTGTCGTGGGTTGGCCACCAACCTATCCAGCATCCGCATTGGGCCCGCGTGCTGGATTATGGCCCAAATTTCTCTCTCTGAGAGGAAGGGTCCCAGCAGTGGGAACATAATAGACTGATAATGATGGTTATGCCTACCCATAGATGACGCGATATTAAAATATCTCTAACTATGAAACTGGACAAGCGAATTCCAAATCTATTTCTTGACATGGCTATGCATGTACAGTCGCCTGCAATAAGATGTATACATTTCACAATTTTCAATAGTGCCACAGCACTCAATCTTAAAAATTTACATCAATGTTTTTCTAAAATTAAGTTATTTACATTATTTTACTGCTTAAAATAATCCTTAAGTACATTGTTATAAAATGTGTTACAGTATCATAGTTTTGAATATTAAGGAATGTATACATCTTATTGCAGGCGACTGTACTAGTAAGTTTTTCGTGACATGACGAAAACTCAGTAAAACTAACAGAGGGCTATATGGATTGTAACTGGCTGTTTCGGGAGAATCTAACGCGGCACTAACATGTATGTTAGTCCCTATACTTACTGCACTAACAGGATCACAGTGACTGCAAACTGATACGCCATTTTTGCCTTGGTTTGGTATTTGACCACGGTAATCTCATCACTAATCACTATCACTAATCTTATAAATGTGAAAGTTTAGATGGATGGATGGATGTTTGTTACTCAATCACGGCAGAATGGCTGAACGGATATGGTTGAAATTTGGCATTTGGCGTGTGGTGATGAATGATGATGACGATGATGAAAAGTATCCTATGTGTTTATCCAGCACTTCATCTACCTCCATACCAAGTTTCATCAAAATTGACCCCGCCGTGAAGTGTGAAAGAGTAACAAACATCCACACATCCATCCATACTCACAAACTTTCGCGTTTATAATATTAATAGAAGTAGGATACCTATATATAAGAATATAGGACTGCCATGCTTACCTAGTTCAAGACTAGACATGAATAAGCCCTTCTTAGGAAGCGTTGGAAGCTGAGTGCGTGTTTAAAATAAAATGTCCAAAGGCACTCTCGGAAGGTCCCAAATTCAACCAGGCTGTAAAATATATTAACGAAAAACTGTAGGCATATTGAAATAGTAGGGTCGCGGGACGACACTGGATGTAGCTGCTTCTAACCGGTCCTTGTGGAAATATGGGGGAAGCTATTTATTCAGCAGTGGACGTCCTACGGCCGAGATGATTATGATGACGATTATGAAATAATACATTATTTAGAAAACGAAGATGCTTGGACTGGTACACCACTGGAAATTTGTCATCTGCACTGCACCATGTGCGTACAATTGTATCTATTACTATGAGCAAAGAGTAGGAAAATAATATATAGGGTGTTTGGTAGAGGGACCGACAAACCAAATGAGCGTGTTCGGGGGCCCACTTGGAGAATACAAGTTGGCCAATAAAAATCCCAGACCCCCCCAATTTTTTTTAACTTTTTTTTGTGAATTTTCCCTTTTTCTCCGAAATCGTACCTATTTACCACCATAACATTTGTAAAATCTGTTTTAGACAGGATTTTTTAGTTGAATTTGGTCTCTATACACCTTCAGGCCAATCCAATTCAAAATCCAGTTATCCAATTTTGCTTTGCTTGGCCTGAAGGTGTATGTATGGGTACAGTATATATACACAGTATAACTAAATAGTTTTTGTTGGGGCATCAGCAAGGTGTTTTAACAAAACAACACCTGACTTGTGCACTGTGCACAAACGTCATTGTTCCATTGTTCCTTGGATTAATGACAGCTACAAAACCCTATGCCGTGGACCACATGCCGCGACGGACAGGGCGTGTAACTGATGTAAGCACCAAGTACCTGTGCTTATGACAATTGCAGTGTCCAAAGTTGACCCAAAGCATAATCTAAAGTTATGCAGGGCACTGCATCGCATTTGTTTTTTTTGTAATCTTTCGCTTTTAATGTCAAACAAACAAACTTTGCAATTCTAATGTTCCAGGCTTCGGATCTCTACATGGTGTTCCTGTCTTTCGGGAACAATAAGTATGGATTTCAAGAGTGGATGAAAAATATATGCAACGCAAGCACGAACCACTCCGGTGCTTGTTATGATGCTTTTATGCAGTGGCAACGCCAATTTTATGGATAAGTCAGCACGAGCCTTATATTTATATCTGCCTCCACGAATGTGATACCAGATGTCCCACTTTAGGCAGGACGTACCTACCATTAGTCAAAATACCTGCTATTTCATGTAAGCAGGACGTAATGTAGGTATTATTGAGGCTGAAGTTTAAAATGCCAACGGTATTTGTGCATTTTAATAATAGTTAAGAAAATTAATATTACTAATATTAATAATTATTAGTAATATTACTCCTTACCTCGTGAAGAAAAAACTTAATATGAAAGCCAGAAGAGAACTTCATTTGGCTTGTTTGACACATAAAGTTATTTGGAATAAAAAGCCCGAATATCTTTTTGATAAACTTGTTTTTATAAAGGACATTCACTCTGCCAACACTAGTTCCAGATCCCTGCTCAATCTCTCTATAACTAAACACAAGACCTCTAGATATATGGGTTGCTTCAAGTATAGCGCGTCCAAAATTTATTTTAATTATGCTCTATATAAACTTAAATATAAGACAATATAAGTTGATCGGTTTGAAGCAATGAAGATATGAAGAAGAAAACAATTTGAAGCAACGTTTAAAATAGGAAGATAAAATAGCAACATATGTATACAACGTTCACATATACACTCATATCCAAACATACAAACACTAACACACACACGCACACACACCCTCACACACCACATCGCACCCTAACACTTCATTCTTAACAGATTAGAGCTATCTATAAATCTATGATAGATATTGAAACCTTGCTTTAGAATCAGTTACATACGCTGTTCTAATGTTATTTAAAAGTATGTGTTATTTTACCCGCTTCAAATAATTGTTAAAACAGTTATTGAGGTTAAATCCTAATATATAAATGTGTTTTTGTTTTGTTGCTATGTTTTTTGGCAATAAATATCTTTTTTCATTTTTTCATTTCATTTTAATAACAGAAGTAATAAATAATCCAGATTGGTCTTTGAATTTTTACTCTCGTTAATGAATTGTGTGTGAATTTTGCGCGTTTCTAAGTGTGCGATGGCAATACCACGGTAATATTATCTACCCAGTATTACGTCTTCATAGAAACGTTCAAAACGCGAGTTATACCTACGCACCTCGATTTCGGTGTGCACTCGGCGTGCAGCCAGTCGCGATTGCGCCACAATGACGACCGGTGTGATAGTTTTGTAAACATTAAGGTGTCTCGCAGACGACGGGGCGGTGAAGTCTTTTTGACCGCGAAGCAATAAAGTCGCCAGTGCACGCCGGGCACAAGCAACGCGGTCTTTTTGCCCTCTATGTGCGTTAGTAGTATAGGATTCCCTTTGCGCTATCGTTGCGGTGAAATTCCCCGTCCCGCCCCGCCGTTTGCAAAGCGCCTAAACGTGTGAGGAATATTTAATTGTAATAAGTACAAGTCGTGACCAGGGGAAATAAAGGATATTTTATATATATATATATATATGGATAGATATAGATTTTGTTTATACGATACATTTAACAATGCGGCAACCATGTAGTTACAAAGGATGGTATTCCATAGAGACGCTTTGTTGTGAATCTGTACTTGAGTGGATGATGACAGCTAATGCCGTACAACATCTACTCAGATCTGTACTCAAGCGTAGATTCACTACTGAACGTACTTCAGGAATACCGGCATAAGAGTTGTAGTCGTGTATTCAGTGATTTTGTCACCTAATTCCTATTAAAGATTTTACCAATATTGCGTTTCAATTTTCAATTTTCGAAGTCCTGATTTATAGTAATTCGCTTTTTTATTCCGGTTTAAACAAAATTTATCGATGATTTATGTCCTGGTATTCGGAAGCGGACCAGAAGGGCTATTGGCTAACTTTGACATTTAAATTCGCTTACTACGTTCGGTTTGAAGATGGTTATTGGTAATTCGACGTAGGTACTCCCGTTAGAAGGTGATAGGGGTGACTATTTGCGATAATTTTTACCCCATATAAAACTGAACCATTTTTGAGTTATGGTGTTTTTTAGCTTTTTACTAAATAAGTCAAAAATGCAACATCAATATTTTATTATAAAAAAGTATCAATTTAAATATCATTATGATATTCTGATTTATAAAAACGATTAAACACTGGTTATTTTACAATAACAAAACAATAGGTTTCAGTATAAATTAGAAAATGCGCGACGAAAAATAAGATATGCTATAGATTTTTTCCACTAAAATGCGTTATCAACAAAAGAAAAGTTCATAAACTTGCCTTGTATTTTTTTTAAAACATGAATGTTTTCTTAGCTTTCCAACAATGCATAAGAATAATCAGTACGATAAACAATTTTTTTTAACTTATCGAAATGGTTAATTTTATTTTACTGTTATTTTAACATTTTGCAAACACATATTTGAAAACAGAGAACGTTGAAATGTACGAGTATTTCCTACTTTGTGCACACGGCCATTTTGCAAACACATATTTGAAAACAGAGAACGTTGAAATGTATTTCCTACTTTGTGCACACGGCCTACCGTTGATCTCTTTCCCTATGAACACTGTTTTTTTTACCTAATGTCGCGGCCGCATAAAATATGCATTGGCAACACTTATTCAGTGCCTGGCCCGGCGGCAGACAGAGAAGTACATAACGCGAGACGACATCGCTCCCGCCCGCTCGTAACAGGTTAAGTTAAATTAATTAATTATTTAACAGGATAATCAAGTGTGTGTCAAAGTCAAAGTAATAAGGATAATAAACAGTAAGTTTTTCTCATCTTTTAAATTATGCGCATTTTATCTTGACCAATGATATTGATAAGCTTCTTTAAATATTTTGGAAAAATAATTGTCCATGAATAATGCCGTAGTCTCTGACTGTAGTACCTCTGTACCTTATTCATTTATTTTGTTATATATTATAACTAGCTTACCCGGCAAACGTTGTTTTGCCCTATACATAAAAAACAGGGCTTGATTGTAGGTGTTTTTAAAATTTGAATATGTATGTATTTTTTATGCTATATCATAATCAAACAATATAAAAAAATTGTTAAAAAAAATTAAGAAAATATTTTGGGGTCTTATCATTAACCTTTTCATTAATAGTTAAGAAAAATAGATGTTGACCAATTCTCAGATATACTGACACACAAAATTTCATACAAATCAGTCTAGCCGTTTCGAGATTTTTTTACGTAATCCATCTCTCTTGAAACCTTGAATAACCATTTCACAGCTGATGTACCTAAACATTTGATAATCATTCACATTCATGCGCAGAGTATTTCGGCCCATTTCCCTGATGTATTGTATAATCTTTTGATAGTTAACACATTCACGCTTTATAAGTCTCCGAAACCTGGCATAACTCTGGCTGGCCATCTCTTCCATCTATTTCTTGCACAACACCCGGATTTAATACAATTCGCAATGATCACACAGGAGGTGTTGGTGGGGGTGTGGCTATTTATCTCCGTGCTCACATTCCTTTTACTGTTGTTAGTACATCCGCGAAACCACCACCTTCTAACGCTGGCGACCTTTTCATAGATATCTTGCTGGCACCTTCTAAAATCTTTTTATGAGTGTACTATAATTTTTCTAAAAGGAATAATTTCTTGTCTTTCTTCGAAAAAATGTTAGTAGATCTTAATCCATCTTAAAGACATTCCATAGTAAAATTATGGGTGACATGAATACCGGTGTTCTGAAACAAGATCATCGTTGTTCTACCTTAGAAGCGCTGATCAGGTCAAGCAACATGCATATTGTTATCCCATCAATGCTACACAATCTTTTTTCTAGTACATTTCCTTCTCTTCTTGATCTTATTTATTTAGTTATTTAAAAAATCACAAACAATGCACAGAAATTTATAAAATTATTAACGGACGAAAAACAATTTATAGATCGGGAATTCAAAGTAATAAATCAGGTATTCCCCCAGGAATTATTTTGGGACCTATATTTTTTTCTAACTTAAACCATCAATGTATTTTATATGCAGATGAGACTACAATAATAATAAAGTCTAAAAGTAACGAACAACTTAATATTGATATTAATAATACTTTGAATGACATAATGATTTGGATAAACAAAAATAAATTAAAAATATATATAAGCAAAACGAACATAATTCTGTTTAAGAGCTATCAATCACAAGACAAGGTGCAAAACATTTATTACCAAAATGCTCGAATAGAAGAAATGGATACATGCAAATTCTTGGGCATAACAATTGACAAGAATTGCAATTGGGAATGCCACGTAGAGAACGTTTGTAATAGACTTGATCGTTTTGTGTACGCTATCAGGCCATTGCGACTTTCGTATCGAGACACTCGGCCCTGTGTGCGTATCATGGCTACGTATCATCAATACTGTCATATGGACTTCTCCTGTGGGGCAACTCTGTAGATGTTGGCAAGGCGTTTGTTGTTCAGAAACAAATGCGTAAGGGCAGTTTGGGGAGTTTGGCCTACCGATAGCTGTCAACCAATTTTCAAAACTCTGAAAATTCTCCCATTACCTTGCATGTACATTAAAGAAGTTTGCATGTTTGTAAAAGACCACCCCGCATACTTTGACAAGCAATCGGACATTGTAAAACGAAAGAATAGAAATTTAGACAAACTTTATTTGCCAATGTGTAACTTAGATATTTTTTTAAAAAAAAGTCTTTATAATGGCTGTTAAAATTTATAATAAATTACCCTTAGATATAAATACATAATATAAAAATAAATTCAAACAAAAGTTAAACTCTTGGTTACTGGAAAAATGTTTTTATAGTATTAATGAATATTTGAAGTTTAAATAATTGTATGACATTTAATTTATTTTAATAATGTTATATTGACAAACTATTTTAATTTATAATTGACATTTTATTAAGTAGTGACTTCAGTAGAGATATTATATTATTGTAATGTTGATAACGAAGTGGATAGGAATATGAATATTGCACACCTATAAAGGGGAAAGTTGTAAGGACCATTTGAATGATTCATAATTGGTATACCTGTACTTACCTACAATTTGCAATAAAGAATTTTGAATTTGAATTTGAATTTATGATGGTAACTTCCTTAGAACATGTTGCTAAACATGGTCAGTGCCCAGCTAATGCGTTCTTTTACTATGACTTGGTCTAATTATTCTACAAAATTCGTTCTCCAAAACCAAAACCTACAATCATTCTTTAGCGTTATATTAGAGGTATGAATCAGGAACTGTTTTTGAATGTGCCAGTAAAATAGACTGGTCACCTGTAAAGGATGCTATATGAATTGATGAATGCCGGCTTGTATTTAATTCCATACATAATCAGCTATACGATATTAATGAAAGAAAGAAAGAAAGAAGAAAGCAATAAGTTTTATTCCGAAAAACGCACACCATCACAACATACAATAATAATAGCACTAATTTATAGTATTTACCCGAAGGAAAACACGTTGGTAAACAATTTGCAATGCTGCGCTATGTCAAGAATGAGTCCCATCTCAGCATAAAGCTGGGAACAAAAAGAATGACGCAGTGCTGGTTTTCGGACAGAACTCAAGATTAACATCACGAACGTATGCTCCTCTCAGGCCGGTCAAAATTAAATACGTGCCTGCACCCTGGTTTACAAAAGATATAAAGAATTTGCAGCATATGAATGTCGTGGAAAAGTCTAAGTATACGTGTCGATCAACTGATGCGAATAAATCACAATACATTAGGCACCGTAACCGTTGCAATGTGGCGTCTAGGGATGTCCAACGACGTCATATCTTTAAATAATCTGTTCAAGATAATAATCCAGCGAAAGTTTGGAAATTTCCTAGGTCATTAGGAGTTCGAAAATCTCGCCATGAATCAATTCCAAACGACTTAGACATCGATTCTTTGAATCAATATTTTTAATGTCTCATATTGATTACTCTGCCAAATCTTGCACTAAAGTGCAACTAAAGTCCTGTCTTACCAACATTGTAACTCCTGATCTTTCATCTTTATCTTCCATCAATTCACTGCTTGTGAAGTTAAGAAAACCGTACTTTCTATCACCTCAGACACTGTTGAAATTGACGAAATCAGTAGAAATATGCGTATCATCATTCCTATCCTAGACCATACACTTCCTGTTTTTTGCCATATTCTTAATTATTTCATCATTGATGTTGTATTTCTTTCCTTGTGGAAGGACGCACAAATTAAACCGAGGCCTAAAAAAACGAATCCCAAGTCCTTCTCTGAGTACCATCCCATTTTTATCCTTCCTTTTCTTTCTAAAGTTCTCGAGCGTCTAGTTAATAACCAGCTCAACTCCTTTCTCACCACACATGACCTCTTAAATTATTTCCAGTTCGGCTTCCGTCCACGGCACAGCACAGTCACTTCACTTGTGAAAATAACTGACGATATACCTCTAGGAATGGAAACGGTTAGTTAATGCCTTCAATACTGTCGTCTCAGATATTCTTTTGGCTGTACTACGCACTCTTAACATATTTTTAACAGTAATTGACTGGTTCAAACCTACTGTGTGTGGTCGCCGACAGCGAGTTTGCCTTGAATAGCGTTTCTCCTCTTGGTGCAATACGTCAGCTGGTGTACCTCAGGGTGGTGTCTTATCGTCTCTTCTTTTTGCTCTCTTCTGCAATAATATTTCGCATAACTTTACTTCTTCCTACAATATCTACACAGACGATCTCCAGTTTCACAGGGAAGCTCCTCTTATTCAATTGACTGAAGCAGTCGAAGCTACGAATAGGAATTTGTATCATATATCTGAATGCAGCAAATCTTATGGCCTAAAAGTAAATCCTTGTAAAACTTAGGTGATTATCATTGGTAGTCCCAAAACAATTTGTAAAGTAGATTGGGATTTGCTCCCTCGTGTCGTATTTGAAGGTGTCATCATTCCATTTAGTGATACTGTTCAAAATCTTGGCATTGTTCAAAAAACTTGACTAGCATTTGAGTTGGGACCCCCAACTAGCTGTGACTAGCCGGAAGATGTTTTCGTCTGCCAGATCACTGCGGAGGTTACGCAATTTTCTACCGACTACCGCATTTTTTTAAATATTTAATTCATAATATTTAATTATTTTGCTTCGCTGTTTGGTTTAAGTAATGCAGCTATTGTTGCGACCAATATTACAAATTTAGGCGTAGTTTACATACTTATACATTTTATATTTATTTTATATTTTTTTTATTTATTTAATATTTATATATCTATGTATTTTTGATATATTTAACAAAAAGTTTTAATTTATTTATAACGGAACATTTTCTAGGACAATACGTACATGCCAGCTATAGCGCATTTGGACTTCCATTAGACAACAGTTAGGTATAGTCAGCAGCAAATACGCTGCAATTAAATTGTTGATCGTATTGCTACTGTTTTTTTCTGATATATCTGTCTGCAGATTTAGTTCGCTATAAGTATTTACAAAAAGTCCCGGTAACTGTTTGCCTTATCACTCAATACGCCACATTTGGCGTGCGCACTTATGCATATTAATTGTAGAATATATATACTTGTGTATTAATACACGCCTACACTATAGATAAACTAAACTTTTATACATTTTAAATACCGCTGCGTAGTCGTTATCCACAACATGTTAACTATAACACTTGTGCATACATAATCACACATCTACACTTCTACATTACAATAATGTTGTAAAGAGGAAAGATATGTTTGTTTGTAATAAATAGGCTCCATTAGATTTCATTAGAAAATTCTTTCAACATTAGAATCCTTTATTTACCCCTATGAACATAGGTTATATAATATTTTCAAAAAAGTTAGGGATCCGTAAGAAAACTTCGATAATGTAACCCACGGTGTGAAAATAAACCAATAAAAGTCCTTATATCGCGTACGCTGCTCAAACTATTGACTATATAATATTTGTCTATGCTTTTGATTACATCACTTTGTTGGAAGCCAATTTCAGTAACAATTTTTTTCCCACAACTATTTGTAACAACTAACCGCAGTTGAATTACACCCATATTCTTATTCTGCTATTGAAAAACAGTGCAGCTGCAGTTCCGTTTCTACTGACGCCAGATCGAATACCATTTTATGTTATGGAAACACGAAAGTAACTCATATCTGTGTTTCATATTTAAATATAACATGGTAGTGTATACGAAACGTTTACGTGACGTTACGTTTTAATTTGTTTACATAAATACTAGAATGGCTTTTTGGGTAATTATCGAACGGCAAACAGAGTCGAACTGTAGTTGAAACGAGGTGGATTGTTGAAAGTTGTAAAACAGTAAAATTGCTATAAATATATAACTCTCTTTCAGCAGGAAAAAAAACCTGAATTGGTCCACAAAAAGAAACTTTCACGTCCAAACTCTCAGAATTTTCCGCGATAACACTATATTTTTTTAGGTAATACTTAGCCAACGTATAGCTTAGCTAAAGTAATAACCAGCAGTTGTTTTAAATTTTGTTAGTATATATCCAAAACTATACAGAAAAAGTACAAAATTAACGCATTTTCGCATTACATAGTCCAATCTAACAAGCTATTTTCAACCTTACGTAAAGCATGGTAAATTATTTTAAAATTGGGGTTGGACCGCGTCTTAAATGTTAATATCTAGTATTGGCGCTAATGATTGCTGCTACAGAAACTACAACGTTGTTATAGCTACACAATAGTGCCTATATAGAAGTCGAATCGTATTAATATTTTTCTATATAATGTTTGTTAAATAATAAAATATTTCAGTAATAATCAGTGTTGTGACACTCGGACAAGAAACTCTGTTTCCCCGTAATTTGCACTAGCATAATCTTTCTTACTCCCTATTCTTGATTACACCCACGTCTACTACTTAGACCCTAAAGAAGACCAGCTGAATAATCTTGGGCGTATATTTGGCTATATATGATCCTGTCTATGAATTTCGCACTAAACTCAAGTGTCTTCCCATACGTTGTCACCGGAATGCTTATATTAAGTTATGTAATTCGTATTGAATGCGATATAATTATTTTATCAGAGTGTTGGCTCGTTCTATAACTAACATACTTATTATTGACGGACACCTGTAATATCGTACGTACATGATTTTTAACCAAAATGATGGAGTGGTTTTAAACGCAAGAAATATTATTGAATATACTGTAAGAGAACCCGACTTCAGAGATGGCAACTGCTTGGTAGGTTATATCAGTAATCAAACTGCAGTAGTTGCAGTATATAGATCCCCATCTTTCTATCTATCCCTCCCCCCATCAACCTTGATGCAGTTTTTGCATCTCTTTCTAGTTTTAGGAATATTTGTCTTACAAGTGATGGTAATATTGTTATTAAGCCTGATATCACTGATCGACTACTAAATAATTACCTAAATCTCACAGCGTCACAAGGCCTACTTCCAGCACATGTATTGCTAACCAGATTTGATAACTATCTCGAACACATACTCATAAAAACTAGTCACGATGCATGTACGATGGTAATTCTGACTTCGGTACAGATCAAAAGCTCGTACTTCTCTGGTTGTATACTGAGCATAAGCTCAAACCTCATCGTACTCAATTGCATGTTGACTACCATGCGGTAGAACGTGAAATCAGTACTACTGACTTTTCGTCTGTCAAGTCTCTTGACAGTGCCAGTGCTGCTGCTGACTTACTATTTACGATGGTAGAGGCCATAATGAATAGGCACACTAGCAATAGTTTGGTTTTGTTCAGGAGGAAGATACTCATAAAGTCCTGAGTAATACCTCGGCTGCTCCGTTGCATTTGTCATCGAGACAGATTACACATGAAACTCCAAAAAAAATCCTGATGATTCAACCATCAATTTAACGTTTAATAGATACCAAAACTTTTTGAAATTCTCTTATAAAATTTAAAACTGGATTATTAACGCAAGGAATTTGATAAAGCTAAAAATAACTGTTAGTAAACATGGAATATTGTTAAAACTATTACTCACTTATCGAATTCGTCCACACCACCTAATGAGCTTTTAAAAATAAATCCAGTATTATCGTTAACGAGGTGAATTTTTATATGGCCAACATATGGCACACATTGGCTAACAATATAATTAAAAACTATTTCAATTCAGCATCCACCATTCCAAATTGTTTAATCGAGCTAACTCTTTAGCGATGCTTCCTACGGATGAAGTCTTAATTAGGTGGGATGGCATCTCGTCCAAATTACTCAAGAAGCATCGCCGAATTTTCATATCTTACCTGGTCTATATTTTTAATTTGATTATATCAACTGGTGACTTCCCAAAATCATTAGAGAAAACCTTAGTACACCCAATCTTAAGAAAGTTAGCGAACAAAAATAGTGTCACCATTGATGATCTTGTTGAAGTATTGCCAAAGCGCTTTATTCCTTAAGTAAAAAACGCTTAAAGTCTAGCAATATTTTTAAATTTATCTAAGGGTTTTGACACTGCTTCTGTCCCGATTTCACTAAATAGACTTAAGCGGGTTAGAGTTCGAGGAATAGCTTTGGGCATTTTCAGAAGTGACAACCGATCGAAATAAGTTAAATAGTCATTCCTCGAAAATTGTGTGCGTTTTAACAATAAAATCCCAAAACACATAACTGAGCTCGCAGACGAAAAATTCAAGTCGACTGTAAAAAAACGTATTAATAAAAAAAGCATTTTATAAGTCCGATAAATTGTATAGAATATATATAAGTATATTTTGTATATTATATATTGCATTATTATATTGTATAGAAGACAAACATGCTTGGAATACTCCACTTCTGGCAATTTGGCATTCTGACATCCAGAAAGTGTAATATTAGAAGTACCTAAGTAGAAACATTGTAAAAATATGTATAAAAAGAATGGCCCCGAGTTTCTTGTCGCTTCTTCTCGGTGGGCTCTATATATTTTGGAACGCGGTGGTAGAGTCTTTAAAGTACATTATAATGAATAATTGACGTTCCCAAGTGCGTCTTTGATGCCTTCATTGAATATGGTTTTTGATGAACTACTTTAAATTTTAAAAAATCCAATCATATACTTGAATACCTTCATTTTGAAACGCCAGTTTACCTCCGCGTGCTCCCCTTGAAATCTAAAGCAATTCTGCTATTTCACATCGTTCAACTATGTATCTCGCTGAATGTAGTTCGACTCCGGTTGTAGGTCGATAATTACTTAAAAAGCTATTCTACTATTTCTATACACAAATTGAAACTTAACGTAATCTTAAACACTACTACAGGCGTATTAAATATATATTTTATAAACACTACTTTATACGAATATGAGTCAGCAC
Source organism: Selenia dentaria (assembly GCA_917880725.1). Classification (NCBI taxonomy): domain Eukaryota; kingdom Metazoa; phylum Arthropoda; class Insecta; order Lepidoptera; family Geometridae; genus Selenia; species Selenia dentaria. The sequence continues at coordinate 35,901,225 of OU862886.1, forward strand.
AGAAATTATGAACTATTGAGTTAGCAAAATTTTGATCATTCGCTGGCGTCAACAGAAATGTAACCAAAGCTTGACTGTTTTTCAATAGCAGAATAAGCACCGTTCACCTAAGGTTCGATTGCATTGTATTTAGTGGATAGGCTCCCTGCCACCAATAGACACTTTCCTAGTTCGCCGTTCCTACTGTCATTTAATTTTATAAAGTTACCTTTATAAAATTAAATGATTGTATTAGCGAAAAATGTTTTTATTTTTTTCTAGTGAGTGTTGCATCCTCTGTTACGATCAATCCCCATAAGTGGGATAAAGGTAAGACTATGATTGCTCATAGCAACGTTAAAGTCGATGCATTTATAGTTTAAAATAATAGTAGTTTATGCAACTGTCATATAATGAAGGGTATTAAAACACGAGTGTGAGTTTATGAAACGAGCGCAGCGAGTTTCATAATAGTAACGAGTGTTTTAATACTTGTGTTATATGCAGTTGCATACACTACTTTATCTTCACTAATGCAATTAATCAAACAACAAGAGTAAAAACTGACAATAGTTTATTTATAATAATTGTTCAAATTTTGGATGGTACAATTTTGGAAGTTAATGTTAATTATTGATCCAGCAGCTGTAGCGGTCGCGGGGCAAGCAGTAGAGCTCGTAGACGGAGTCGGAATATTTATAATTACTTCATTCGTCTTGTTTTCTATACTGTTCAAGATCGTATTTGAGACTTGAATTTTATTCATTAAAGACTCATCAATGTAGCTTTCAGCCACAGTAGAAGACTTCCTCCCCCCGTGTCGTTTCAGTGCGGTCAAATCACCACCGCTATCTATGAGAAGGGTCGCCGAGGTGCGCCGGAAGCAATGCCCCGTGTACAACGCTGGATTAGGCAGATTCAAAAAACTTGCGATAGTTTTTCCCAGAGCACCAAATTTATTAATACCAATTCTTTGATCGATGCACTTCCCCGATCTATAGCTCAAGAAAAAGGCAGGGTTTCGACAGGGGGTGGGTCGAAGTTCCATGTATTTTTTACATACGGCATAGCAGTTGCCCGTCACAACGAAAGAACGATCTATTTTCGTTTTTGTTTTCGAAACTTTCACCATGATTGTACTGTCGTCTATGTTAGAGACTTCATTGAACTGGATGTTGTATAGCTCTTGCCTTCGGCATGCCCCCATTATGCTGAAGATTAGTGCAACCTGTAACAATAAACGATATAATAAGCTTGAGGTACATAGCCAAGGCAAAAACTATGATTTATGAAGTAGTAAAGTGTAGGTACCTACTACCAAATTTATACACAAAGCGCTTAAACGGAGTGTCTAGATAACTTGCGTGTGTAGTACGTAAGTACTAGGTAGATTAAATAACAGAACTAAAATACACTTACCTTTTCAAAAAGATACAAAATATCTGGTTAATCTTCCAGGAACATCTTTATTTGACCTGATGTAAACGTCAAGGACTTTTTTTCCTTGTGTCCTTCAGAACTGCGTTTCAGGAACGCTATGACCTTTGAATACTTCGTGATATCAATATTGTTGTAGATACTCAGTGTGGACTTGAGCATAGAATATTTAGCCCACATAGAAGATGGTTTGAATTTGTCGGAGAGGTCTTTGAGATACGCAAGAATGACATTTTCAGAAAATGATGTAGTTTTCTTTTCGGTCTTCCATGCCAAAAAGTTATTATATTCTTTATCATATAATTTTCTAGATTTTTCTGGCAAAAGATTGTGAGTTACTTTTGTTGCCAATTCCAGAATATCCGGAGGCGTACAAATATCATCGTCGCTATCCATTTATAACTTTTAATTTGTATTTTAAAAACAAAACAAACATTAAATTCACGCGTATTTATTGTCACAGTGAACTTGCCGCCATTAAAATGCAGCTGCGCGCGCAGGGCCAATCAGGAGCGAGCGCGCGCTGTTCTTTTTTTATTTAATTGGCACAAGATCTTACCAAAGAGTTTTGTGTATGTAAGTTTAGTAGTTTCGACGAAGTTTTCACGTATAACCCAACTGTTTTCAAAAGCCAGCCTAATATCAAAATTTTATACAACTTGTATGAGGATTTTGACGTAAGGCTCGCCACGTTAATTGGTCGCGTTTTATTGATGTTATAATGAGATTTTACGATATCGATGTGGATATTATACCATCATGTGAAATTGCTTAAATTGAGTGTTTTGTTGTCTGTTCTATAACAGTAGTAATTATAAGTCAAGTATTGGAAACATAAGTAGAATGTTACAACATTAGTGTAGATAAAAATAATTATAAAATCAACATAGTTTAACATTTCGCTTGCTCGTACATAAATATATAATCTACGTGTGGATAAGCAATTCCTCTATTTCTAAAATTTGGTATTAAGCATTTTGCCTGATCTGGCAATTTTAAATGGGTCTTCATCACGCACCGTTAATGTGTGATATACCTCACTACTACCATACTAAATCTTACCCCATATTGTGTGATTCGCACCGTAAGAGTTTTAGCGCCTCGCCAAATTCCACAGATAGATTACATAGATTTAAACACTCTTTGCTTTAAAAATACACCGTAGGATAACGATAATGTGGTCGCTTGATTCTTTTTAGTTGGATACTGCGGGAAACATACAGGGCTATGTAGGGCTCTTACGTACGAGTAGGATTGATTCCCTTTGTTGTGCGAGGCACGGACACACATCAACACATCACATCATATGGAAATAGAAATATGAGCTCATCACACAATTATTTTCCCCAGTCAGCGTGCGAATCTGGGATCCCTCGTTTGCCTCTGTATCCTCATACTTACTATTTGTCAAATACACTTAACTTAAATAACTACTAATGTTAACTTATTCACTTAGTAGCCTCCCGTATTGCTATGAAACAGGGCCTCAATTACCATTCTGTTCCGATCACTGATGGCCATTTTGGGGTTGTATTCTAATATGGTTTTGATTTTTGTAACCATCGCTTTCCTCACGAATCTCTCAATGGCATCGTCATCATCATCGACGTTGTAAGTGAAGGTCCTAGTTTGCCGGGAAACTACAACGACTGCGTGCGGGACGCTCTCGTGCAGCTTCATTTTACTCCTTGTTATAGGAATAGGACTAGGAGCTTGTGATATCGTCGCTTTATAACTTTGAGTTGGAGCTCGGTGATATCGTCGCTTTATAACTTTGAGTTGCAGCTTGTGATATCGTCGCTTTATAACTTTGAGTTGGAGCTCGGTGATATCGTCGCTTTATAACTTTGAGTTGGAGCTCGGTGATATCGTCGCTTTATAACTTTGAGTTGGAGCTTGTGATATCGTCGCTTTATAACTTTGAGTTGGAGCTCGGTGATATCGTCGCTTTATAACTTTGAGTTGGAGCTTGTGATATCGTCGCTTTATAACTTTGAGTTGGAGCTTGTGATATCTTCGCTTTATAACTTTGAGTTGGAGCTTGTGATATCGTCGCTTTATAACTTTGAGTTGGAGCTCGGTGATATCGTCGCTTTATAACTTTGAGTTGGAGCTTGTGATATCGTCGCTTTATAACTTTGAGTTGGAGCTTGTGATATCGTCGCTTTATAACTTTGAGTTGGAGCTTGTGATATCGTCGCTTTATAACTTTGAGTTGGAGCTTGTGATATCGTCGCTTTATTACTTTGAGTTGGAGCTCGGTGATATCGTCGCTTTATAACTTTGAGTTGGAGCTCGGTGATATCGTCGCTTTATAACTTTGAGTTGGAGCTCGGTGATATCGTCGCTTTATAACTTTGAGTTGGAGCTCGGTGATATCGTCGCTTTATAACTTTGAGTTGGAGCTCGGTGATATCGTCGCTTTATAACTTTGAGTTGGAGCTTGTGATATCGTCGCTTTATAACTTTGAGTTGGAGCTTGTGATATCGTCGCTTTATAACTTTGAGTTGGAGCTTGTGATATCGTCGCTTTATAACTTTGAGTTGGAGCTCGGTGATATCGTCGCTTTATAACTTTGAGTTGGAGCTTGTGATATCGTCGCTTTATAACTTTGAGTTGGAGCTTGTGATATCGTCGCTTTATAACTTTGAGTTGGAGCTTGTGATATCGTCGCTTTATAACTTTGAGTTGGAGCTTGTGATATCGTCGCTTTATTACTTTGAGTTGGAGCTCGGTGATATCGTCGCTTTATAACTTTGAGTTGGAGCTCGGTGATATCGTTGCTTTATAACTTTGAGTTGGAGCTCGGTGATATCGTCGCTTTATAACTTTGAGTTGGAGCTCGGTGATATCGTCGCTTTATAACTTTGAGTTGGAGCTTGTGATATCGTCGCTTTATAACTTTGAGTTGGAGCTTGTGATATCGTCGCTTTATAACTTTGAGTTGGAGCTTGTGATATCGTCGCTTTATAACATTGAGTTGGAGCTTGTGATATCGTCGCTTTATAACTTTGAGTTGGAGCTCGGTGATATCGTCGCTTTATAACTTTGAGTTGGAGCTTGTGATATCGTCGCTTTATAACTTTGAGTTGGAGCTTGTGATATCGTCGCTTTATAACTTTGAGTTAGAGCTTGTGATATCGTCGCTTTATAACTTTGAGTTGGAGCTCGGTGATATCGTCGCTTTATAACTTTGAGTTGGAGCTTGTGATATCGTCGCTTTATAACTTTGAGTTGGAGCTCGGTGATATCGTCGCTTTATAACTTTGAGTTGGAGCTCGGTGATATCGTCGCTTTATAACTTTGAGTTGGAGCTTGTGATATCGTCGCTTTATAACTTTGAGTTGGAGCTTGTGATATCGTCGCTTTATAACTTTGAGTTGGAGCTTGTGATATCGTCGCTTTATTACTTTGAGTTGGAGCTCGGTGATATCGTCGCTTTATAACTTTGAGTTGGAGCTCGGTGATATTGTCGCTTTATAACTTTGAGTTGGAGCTCGGTGATATCGTCGCTTTATAACTTTGAGTTGGAGCTTGTGATATCGTCACTTTATAACTTTGAGTTGGAGCTTGTGATATCGTCGCTTTATAACTTTGAGTTGGAGCTTGTGATATCGTCGCTTTATAACATTGAGTTGGAGCTTGTGATATCGTCGCTTTATAACTTTGAGTTGGAGCTTGTGATATCGTCGCTTTATAACTTTGAGTTGGAGCTTGTGATATCGTCGCTTTATTACTTTGAGTTGGAGCTCGGTGATATCGTCGCTTTATAACTTTGAGTTGGAGCTCGGTGATATCGTCGCTTTATAACTTTGAGTTGGAGCTCGGTGATATCGTCGCTTTATAACTTTGAGTTGGAGCTCGGTGATATCGTCGCTTTATAACTTTGAGTTGGGGCTCGGTGATATCGTCGCTTTATAACTTTGAGTTGGAGCTTGTGATATCGTCGCTTTATAACTTTGAGTTGGAGCTTGTGATATCGTCGCTTTATAACATTGAGTTGGAGCTTGTGATATCGTCGCTTTATAACTTTGAGTTGGAGCTCGGTGATATCGTCGCTTTATAACTTTGAGTTGGAGCTTGTGATATCGTCGCTTTATAACTTTGAGTTGGAGCTTGTGATATCGTCGCTTTATAACTTTGAGTTAGAGCTTGTGATATCGTCGCTTTATAACTTTGAGTTGGAGCTCGGTGATATCGTCGCTTTATAACTTTGAGTTGGAGCTTGTGATATCGTCGCTTTATAACTTTGAGTTGGAGCTTGTGATATCGTCGCTTTATAACTTTGAGTTGGAGCTTGTGATATCGTCGCTTTATAACTTTGAGTTGGAGCTTGTGATATCGTCGCTTTATTACTTTGAGTTGGAGCTTGGTGATATCGTCGCTTTATAACTTTGAGTTGGAGCTCGGTGATATCGTCGCTTTATAACTTTGAGTTGGAGCTCGGTGATATCGTCGCTTTATAACTTTGAGTTGGAGCTTGTGATATCGTCGCTTTATAACTTTGAGTTGGAGCTTGTGATATCGTCGCTTTATAACTTTGAGTTGGAGCTTGTGATATCGTCGCTTTATAACATTGAGTTGGAGCTTGTGATATCGTCGCTTTATAACTTTGAGTTGGAGCTCGGTGATATCGTCGCTTTATAACTTTGAGTTGGAGCTTGTGATATCGTCGCTTTATAACTTTGAGTTGGAGCTTGTGATATCGTCGCTTTATAACTTTGAGTTAGAGCTTGTGATATCGTCGCTTTATAACTTTGAGTTGGAGCTCGGTGATATCGTCGCTTTATAACTTTGAGTTGGAGCTTGTGATATCGTCGCTTTATAACTTTGAGTTGGAGCTTGTGATATCGTCGCTTTATAACTTTGAGTTGGAGCTCGGTGATATCGTCGCTTTATAACTTTGAGTTGGAGCTCGGTGATATCGTCGCTTTATAACTTTGAGTTGGAGCTCGGTGATATCGTCGCTTTATAACTTTGAGTTGGAGCTTGTGATATCGTCGCTTTATAACTTTGAGTTGGAGCTCGGTGATATCGTCGCTTTATAACTTTGAGTTGGAGCTTGTGATATCGTCGCTTTATAACTTTGAGTTGGAGCTTGTGATATCGACTTTTTATAACTTTGAGTTGGAGCTCGGTGATATCGTCGCTTTATAACTTTGAGTTGGAGCTTGTGATATCGTCGCTTTATAACTTTGAGTTGGAGCTCGGTGATATCGTCGCTTTATAACTTTGAGTTGGAGCTTGTGATATAAAAGAAGAAGTACCTGGATGACCGAGTTTTGCTCATAAGTAAACATTTGATTTTCGTGGTCTACCCGCAACAAGTTGAATAAAACTTAAGAATGGGTTTATCGAAATTCTACCCCTAAGGGGGTCAATAGGGGTGATAACGTTTGTATGAAACTCCTTTGTTTTTGAACATTCAAAATATAAAATGTTGGACAATTTTTTTTAAGATAACTGTGGTTTAAGAGGGTGAAATGAAGGGGTGAAAGTTTGTATGGAAAGTTTTTGGTTTTCGAACATACAGTGGTGAAAATTAGCATTTGGACAGTTTAAAGTGATGATTTCAATATTAAATAACAGGGATGACTTAAGGGGGTAAAACGAGGGATGTAAAAACTACTACATATTATAAACTGTAGAGGTCAAATTTCCGTACAATGAAAAATATGCTAAAACCGAGTCAGGGGATGTAAGGAGTGAAAAATAAGTTCAAATTGTTTGTTTCTCTGTATGTTTGTCTGTCTGTTTGTACGGGCTAATAACCCGAAACGACTGGACCGATTTAAATGAAATTTCGTATGGTGTTAGTTTATATTATCCCTAATGTTGATTAGGATAATAGGATACTTTGATCCGGGTAAATTAAAGATTTCCCGTGGGATAATTAAAAATCTGTAATTACCGTATCCTGCAAGGCCACGCGAGCGATGCCGCTAGCGGGTCAGCTAGTTATATAAATACGAGAATTGCTCGTTCATACGTATTAGATTTTGTCTGTAATTAGTAATGCTGTGAGGAACTAAACTAAGTTTGCTATTTTTCGTCGATCGTTGACAGGTAGGATATGTTGTCTCATACATATTGACTCGGAATTATCATCGTATTTTTGCACTTATTCTGTAGATTCCTCAAGAATCATAACTGAATAGGTATAATAATAATAATAAACCACCTAATACAATAAATAAGAGAAATAAATAAATAAATACAATAAATAACCACTAATACCAGTCCTCGCCTCGGGGGATCCTAGAGCTGGCAAATACTTTTCCCAAAAGTTAAGTATTGCTATACAGCGGGGCAACTCTGCCAGTGTTCTGGGAACCCTGCCGCACGGTGGTGATCTCGACGGCGTTTTTGTTTTGTAGTAGGTACATGTTTGTATATTTTATACATTCATCTTTTAGTTTAATCGTAGCTTTTATTTAGTTATCTATAATAAATATATAACTACACCTAATAATACACACATCATAATCTTGGGCTCCAAATCTGTGAACAATACTCAAGTACCTTCGCTACGCTACGCTACGCACGTATATGCGACCTGTATTACACGAACGGTAGAGTATTAACGATTTTCATTTTACTGAACCGGAAACTGTACCTGATAATAAATCCCATTGATTTGTGGTTATACCGCAGAATCAATAATAGTACTTAAGTAGTAATACTCGTACCATCGATATGTAAGCTTCTAGTCCTGGATTACGTCTAATGGAGGATCCCAATAATCTATCTATCCACGGTTTTCCTTACTACCGATAGAAATTTGACATAACGTTCATACAAAAAGTGTCAAATATCTATCTCTAGTAAGGTAAACCGGCGATAGATAGATTATTGGGACCGGCCGTTAGTCGCGTGTCTCATAAATTCCTCTAAGGGTTTGAAATTTAATTTTAGAGCTAAACCTATTTTTGGTTAACATGTAAAAGATACTGCTACATACATAATATGCATGTCTAATTTTATAAAATTTTCGTCAGGTTGGATTGCTGACACCGAAATGGCTAAATCAGTGAAATCTCCGTACGTCTTTGAAGACCTGATCGACAAGCATATTTGTAGATTACCGTGGACGGATGATCTGATAATGGCAAAACTCGAAGCAAAAGGGATCACACAGGTAACCATTTCTATTATTTTGTTATTATTCATTCCATTATTTTGTTATAATTCGCATAATAAATATCTCGGCTAGGACCCGAAAATGAAGTATGGACACGGTATGCAGAAAACACTTACTTAATGCCCAACTTAAATCTTCGATCACTTATTAAAATATAGTTATAACAATTAATCAAACCAGACACATCTGCACGGGGAGAGCGTTCGGAACAAACTAAATCTCTTTTTTTTTAATATTCTAACGGGCTACTTGTTGTTTGCCTCTACCGGGATTTACAGCATCACCGGACGGGTGGCGAGCGCAGATGGAGCACCGCTTAGGCGAGTAGTAGGCGACTTGCTCAAGGGCACCACTAAGGTACGGACCTCGGCTTGCACCGTCGCCAGGAGAACGGGGAGTCGGAGAGAATCACCCCGGTACATGAGTATACCGTTGAAAGTGGGTCGTATTAATTTTCACGCTAAGACTATTTGGAGAAAATCTAACCAAGATATAATTATTGCCTCGAGCTCGCCGGCGAGCTCGGTGTCTGTCTGAGTATACCTGGGAAATCATTACCTCGGCCGGAGCCTAAACCGCGACCGGGATCGTCGCGATGTGCACACCTGCCTGTACCTTGGGTGGAGCTATAAATAGAACATAAAGTACATTGCCCACATCCATTACCTGGGCCGCAGTCTACGTCGCGACCAAAGCCGCGGTGTATACTCCTGCCCGCATTGTGTCTGGGGCTACAATCGTGTGTGTGTGGATTACCTCGACCGCGACTAGGGCTGCGAAGAAGATCTCGGCCGGTGCCTACAATGCGATGAGGATCACAGCCCTTATCGGGTCTCAACTGTTACCGGGGTTTCCTTGGGACGACGCTAAAGCTATATACGGAAGTAACGGCTACGAGGGGGTCGTCTAGGTCACCCAAAATAGGCAATGGACAGTGACGGGGGCGAAGGCTATTAAGGATCGGTTATGTCAGTGGAGTAGTTCACCGCTTCGACCACGAGGGATCCGAGTGGTGGGGGAGCTTTCTCGAAGTAGCGGTTTGAGCAGTCTTTGATATACTGTGTCATAGAAGGTGGAAAGGCGTGGGAGGGTGAAATGGCAGTGCAGATCGGCGTTCCGTAGGAACCACTGCGCCCACTGCCATGCGCCTAAAGCAATTCTGAATCACTTGAAGCTTGTGAAGGTCGTGTCTCCGAGCTTGGGCAAAATGTACGGAATCGTACGCGCGGTTTAGGTGGTGATAATGGAAACTAGCTTGTTACGTTGTCAAAGATTACTAATTTATTAGTATTAAGAACTACTTCGATATATATGCTTGTAATGATGATTTTTTTGCTAAATGAATGCACACCGATTCATCATCATTATCATCTCAGCCGTAGGACGTCCACTGCTGAACATATGCCTCCCCCATGATTTTCCAAAAGGACCGGTTGGAAGCAGCCTGCATCCAACGTCGTCCTGCGACCTTCATCAGGTCGTCTGTCCACCGTGTCGGTGGACGACCTACGCTGCGCTTGCCGGTCCGTGGTCTCCACTCCAGAACCTTTCGACCCCATCGGCCATCTGTTCTGCGTGCTATGTACCCTGCCCACTGCCACTTCAACTGGCTAATCTTTAAGCACACCGATTGCTGTCTGATAATGCACTAAAGAGTACGTGCGGTACGCGTTCGATATCGATTTAATAGCAAGCGGCCAATGAACTGCTAGCTCAGCAATCAGTGTTCGATGTGCCTCGAACATGCTCCCGAGTGGAAGGAATAGGATGTAATGAGGCGATATAACTTCTCATCTGGATTTAGATGTCTGATAGGTCCCTGTAGCTGGCATCGGTAAGTTTCTTCTTGGTACTTGCAGCTTCGAAGGTCATCAGCGTTCTCTGTTACATGTGAATCTCTCCTTAGATTGCCACATATTTTATTTTATTTATTTTTATCATCTTTTTCATGTTATATCACTACTAAATTTTATCGCAATTCCCTTGTTATTAAACAACACCGGTCGTTATGGTAGTTTCCTTGTTTTCCTGTCTCACAGAATAAATGATTCAAATGGATTTCTTTAAAACAGTGAAATTAGATTTGTTTTATCTGATGAATCAGTTAATTAATCGATCGAAAAAGATCGATGTTAAAGTCACCACAGATATAGATTTGTTTGTTACATTTAGAGATATTCTATAAAAAGGCGTTTTCACGAACAGTTTCATGAACACCATGTAGTGACATACTATGACCAAAGTAAGTAAAAAGTGCGCTCCATGTACTTTGCTAGGAGTCTGTTTTACTAAACTATATTGAGATCCTGAATCGAATATAAACGGCAAATCAATGTTACTTATTAGAAACACCATGCGAGGCTCGCCAACACACGTTAACATGCCGGCTGACCGGTTAACCAACACCAGCGATTACATAAACATCTTCTATGTTCCTGTAACGCATGGGGCATGCAGAGGCAACGTGGCTAGTGTCAGTGGTTCCAGTTTCCTCGTAATGGTGTTGTGTTTTGGATCAGAAACACTCGAAATCTTATCTTCATTGCTTCGTAACAAATTGAAACCACGTTGGTGATGACCACCAACTTCGGTTCTCGACGAATGCGGTCATCGCAATTTGACCGGACTGACCGGTTACCACTTCTGGCATTTTGGCCTCAGGCGCCTTTTACATCATCATCATCATCTTCATCTCCGCCATAGGATGTCCACTGCTTAACATAGGCCTTACCATAATTTTCCAAAAGGACCGGTTGGGAGCGGCCTGCATCCAACGTCATCCTGCGACGTTTATCAGGTCGTCTGTCCACCGTGTTGGTGGACGACCTACGCTGCGCTTGCCGGTCCGTGGTCTCCATTCCAGAACCTTCCGGCCCCATCGGCTATCTGTTCTGCGTGCTATGTGCCTTGCTTACTGCCACTTTAACTGGCTAATCTTCTGGACTATGTCAGTGACTTTCGTTCTTCTATGGGTCTCCTCATTTCTGATTCGATCACGTAGAGAAACTCCGAGCATATCCCTCTCCATAGCTCGTTGTGCGACTTTGAGCTTACTTATTTGGCCCATTGTAAGAGCCTTTTACATAAGCCGCCATAACTGCATTCCCACTTCGGCTGGGTCTTCCTTTTTGTCCATTTGGATCTTTATGACGTTGTCGAAGGGTCTTGAATCGTCATAGGCTTCGCAGTATCATCTTGATAGGTCAGGCGCTGCTATCTGGGTGCACTTTTGTAAGTAATGTGGCAACGCGACCTAGATGCATAGAGGGCATGCGTGAGAACCAAAATAATATCCACTCCTTGAATATTTTTACCCTGATGATAAATTCGCTGAGCTTACGCCAGTTCTCCACGTCGCTTCATCGGGTTCAAATTTCGAGAGGATATTCGGTACGCTTGACTTAAGTTGAATCGCTTCAGAATTCTGATTGATTCTCTTAAACATGACCTCCGTTCCAGCAAATAAAAGTTCAGGTGGAAGTGGAGGTGGATCCACCCTACTTCTAATTTCGGCTAGGACCGGACATGAAGTACCTGTACCCGGTATGAACATAACACGTAATATCTTCTGCAACTTTAATCTTCGATCACTTATTCAATCATAGCAAATCAGAAATATCCGCACAGGGCGAGCGCACGAGCGCTCGCAACAAACTGAGCTTCGGTTGTTTTTTTTTTTAGGAAGGACATAGAGCTTTTTGCCACTACGGGCATTAAAAGCGACACCGGGCTGTGAGCTTCGGTTGCCAAGCGCAGTCCGTTTGATAGTCTACTGTGCTGGTGGGTGCGCGGGGACTCAACTGCTCGCCCGTTGCGCATTCTCAATAGGCGGCCGATGCCGTCATATATGTTATAGGAGAGTCTTTTGCCAGGCGGTGTGCTTCTTGTCGTCTATTGGATCTTTGTTTCTTGCTTAGCTATATTATGCACTAGCCACAGTTGGAGAGCTCTGTGTTTTGTCACTTTGCACCGGTTTGGGTTTATTTTTATTGTTTGTAATACTAGCTGCTGTGACCCGCCACTTCGACCGCGTGGAATTTAATAAAAAAAATATTTTATTTCTGTTTTTCGAATATAATTGCGAGTTACTCCGTAGAATACAGGAACAAACTGATATTTTTTTGTTATAAATGGTACTATACAATATGCATTTAGTAATAAACTGTTAGTTTACTAATGAATGCTAATAATATGGGACAACATCCGCACAAGGTGTTCAGGTCCCAAACTAGGCCTGTACCTATAGATGGTAACCCGATGACTGATAAACATACTTATTTGTACATAGACACACCCAGACACAGGTCAAACCACAGACAAGCTTAGTCTGTCCCTCCATTACCTGTGGGTTAAGCAGACAGGTTCATGCACACAAATGTACGACCTGTCCGGCGATCGAACCCGGCACCTGCGGCTCAGAAGGCAAAGTTGATACCAACTGCGCCAACCGGCAAGCAATTACAAGCCGACTTCAGCAGACACTATTACTGTACAAACTTACACATTTGTTAAAATTTGATTGAATTATATACGAGTAGACCTTCAGTATTATAACGTATTTTAGGTGAAGGAAATGTATAAAGTTTGGCTCAGGCAATGTAACAGAGAAAAAGCCAGGTTCGACAGCTGGCTGCAGGAGATGTGCGAAACTTTGTACACGCAGCGTTTAGCGGATTCGATTACAGCCCATTTGGAGAAATGGGATCGCTTTTTCGGCGGCAAGTACAATAAGTGTATGGAAAACGAGAATGGTAACGGTGAGTTGTCAACTTTTAATCGTATATCTTCGACTATGCTGGTTCCCAAGGGCTACTCTAGCTCAGGGGTCTCTCAGGGGTCGGGGACCAATCCGGCCCGCGAGTACTATCAAACCGGCCCGCGCGCCCCATAAAAGCTATTATTATAACTCATACACGTACAATAATTTAGGCACTAGCTGCTCTCCGCGGTTTCACCCGCGTGGTGATGGATGTTGATGATGATGCATCAAGTATAGCGTATATTACTTAGGCATAATGATTTATACTCATAAAACAATTCGTTTGAATCGGTTAACTAATTTCACGTGTATCCATTACAAACAAACAAACAATCATATATCTTTCCTCTTAATTATTACAGTTCATAAGTAATACCAATGTACGAGGTTTGTACCAGCGTTACTATTGCATATTCCATAATAAAAAAGGATTTATTGTGACATGACTGTAAACGTTAAACATATAGTAATGTGGACTTCTTTGTAGATATTGACATCTTCTTCAAAACTTAAGTAGGTACATCACTTTTATCAAGGAAGATACTATATTTGGTCCTTGCTTTTATCTACTGTCAATAGCTTTCCCAGCGTACGCAATATAAGGACTTTTTTGGTATTTTTTCCACACCTTGCGTTACATTATAAAAGTTTTCATACATATTCTTAACTTTTTTAAGAATATTATATATAATATAACCTATGTTCATCGGAGGGCTAATGTAGGATTCTAATGGTGAAACATTTTTTCTAAGCGGTCAAGTGGTTTTGGATCCTATTCAATTCAAACAAACAGACAAATCTTTCCTCTTTATAATATTACTAGTGACTGCCCGCGATTTCGTTCGTGTAGTAGGCTTGGCCTTCGGCCTCGCCATGGCCTCCCTTCTTTTCTTAGTTTTTCTTTGAAAAGAACCATCTCCTGACAGTAATAGCACAACAAAAAAATAATTGGCAAATTTGGCAAAATTGACGTCTACATCGATAGCAATAATTAAAACAGTACAGGCGCCCGAGCTTTGAGGTAAAAAAAACAAAATGGCTGCCATTTTACTATAGAGGGGGCAAGAGAAAATTGAGATAGTGATTTGTCGATAAAAAATACCATATTTTACCCTTTAAGTCTCTGACACTGGTAAACAGACACATTGTATATAGATATAATATTATTATAGTGTATATAACTAGTAATGAGATTTACGCAGCTGTTGCAGATTTAATTTACTAGCGTCAATTATCATCATTTACTCCTCACTTACTGGCTATTACCGAAATAGATATATATGGACGAAATTCAATACTCAACTGTATTCACAATACCTGATGAATCTCACTAAATCTTGACCTTGGGGCATTAAGGAGCATTCCGTACGGCCCTTAGGCCAAAAAGCTTGGAAACCCCAACTCTAGCCAGGAACATTACTGGGTAAATGAGGATCAAAGAGTAGGTATGTATCGGTTCCGGATGACGCGGTAGTGCAGTGTCACTAATGTTCGGGCGGTCAGGCGCTTGTTTGCCCCTCTAACCAAATGCCCATAACAAACATCAGTATATGTTTAAAACTAAATAACTTTAAATAATCATTGTTACATACCTAATACAAAAGCTTACGATTCCTGTTATAATTCAAATTGATTGAGCTCGGCTTGTGTGAGTCACGGATACGGTGACATATACATGTTAATTGTATATTTTTAGGCACAGAACAATGTAATGTACCTACTGTAATAAGCGATAATGTGCGAGTTGCATGCAACTTGCGTTACAATTTGTGAGTTAAACTTTACTTTAAAATATGGATTCCCTTTGTGGGACGTTGGCAGACTATTTACAGATTTGCTCGACAATGCACTATTCATCTATACTTAAATAAATAAAGAGGAAAGATTTGTATGTTTGTACCAATTTCTAAAGTTCTTTCACCGTTAGAATGCTACTAGTGTTCATTCTTCACATTGCAAACCAAACTTTTATAAACTTACCAAACATTTACTAAATGAACTCGGCAAACTTTTATTTTTATAAACATAATTATTGTTACTTACAAGATGAAACAAGTGGTATTCATTTATAATGAGCTCCCGATTTTATAAGTATCTTGGGTACGGAATGAAATGAATGCCACGTTTTTCATCCCGTAAGTAACAATTTGTTTATTGAAATCAACCATGAGAGTTTCAAAAAGTGCTTTTAGTTTCTACCGACTACCAAAAAGGAGGAGGTACTCAACTCGACTGTATTTTTAAGCTATTGTATAGCTTCTATCGCGGGCCTTGAGCGTGGAGACTGAATCCAGAAATTCCGTAACAAAAATAATCTAACACCCCCCACTCCGTCTCCATCTGTCGATGAATAGCAGAACTTTTAATGACTTTTTGAAATATCACGCTTGTCTCTTTAATTCAGCAACTCGCCTCTAGATGGCATTGGTTAAATAATTATAATTGCATAAGTTGATTTGGCATCTATCGATGAATAGCAGAACTTTTAATGACTTTTTGAAATATCACGCTTGTCTCTTTAGTTCAGCAACTCGCCTCTAGATGGCATTGGTTAAATAATTATAATTGCATAAGTTGATAAAAACAGCTATGCAATAGCTTTACCGCGGCAGTCTCCGAGTGCCACACGTCTTTTTTTTGTATGTCTGTTACCTATTATCAGACTGTATTTTCTTCAGGCCGAGTGGAAGCTAGGCCGAGTGGGTGCTGAGCCCAAGATTTAACGTTAGCGCGGCCCGATACGAGGATAGTTAAATGTCTAGTCTGTGGCGACTTATCGACCGATATCGGTTGTAATCTATAACTATCTATGTACAGACGTCCGCTCTTGAATGTGTCGCAGTTATTCTGTTTACGTTTTCGTACTCTGTCTGTTTTTCTAGAATCTTGCACTAACGTAATTTATTTTATTTTACAGCGTCTGAAAATGGCAACGGAAGTAATACTAATAAAAGACATTGTACCGAAAATCCCGCCCAGCCGAGAGACAACAAAAACCCAAGACCAGATACTGCAGCCCTCAACAGCTCTGCCGAAATTGGTCTTGCTGTAACGGATCGAACTGGTGCTGTTGGACTTGGTAGCTCTGGAAGTGGTGTGACTGGATCTGGTAATACTGTAACTGGTGCCACTGAATCAGGTTATTCTGGACGTGGTGCCACTGGAAGAACTGGTCTTACCTCTGCTCCCACTGATGCAGATCACAAAGAACCTGATCCCTCTACCCAGTCGGTTGAACTGGATGTGACATTGATAACGGAAGACGATCAACAACTGAATGAGGCACAGACTAATGCTGTGTACAGATACCTAGAAGAGAGTATTCTGAAGAGAGCCAAAGATTCGAACACGCGCGCTCCAAGATTCAAAAGAGTGTCCGAGGAAAACGGTACGCTGCAGCTATCGTGTGAAGATGCACTATCTTTGATGTGGCTCAAGACCACCATCGCCAATGCACCAGAGACTGTTGTGGGCACGAAGGTCACTGTGAAGACCAAGAGCGATCTGGTTAAGAAATACAAGGTAGCCCTAAATATCCCCTACTGTAGGAACTCGGTGGACGACACACTTCTCCTGTTGACAAAACAGAATGAATGGGCCGAAATAAACACGTGGAGCAAACATTCTGCGATGGAGAATGACTTTCTTGAGTTTTGGGTACCAAAAGAGATAGTCCATACTATTTTGGAAAAAGGAGGTCAACTGCACTACAAGTTAGGCAGTGTGTCCGCTTGGGTCACGGCGGCCGACACGTGCCAACTCGCGCAAAGGAATACCCGCGGAGCACAATAACTGGAAACTACATTTTTATGATAATAAAAAGCTATCGTATTATGATATCAATTTGTTCATAATAATTATTATTGTTATATTTTAAGCTAGTTCTATAAGTCTTCTAAAAGAAGCAGTTAGGCAAGGCAAGTTGTAAAAAAAAAGAAAAGACGACATCGTTGCGCTCTATTTAATAATTGTGTTTTTCAAACTGTTGACAAAGTGTCGTAAATGCATTTTGTATAAAGAATTATTTAATAAAAATTATAATATTTATTTATTTATTCAGCGTGTAACATGAAAGGCGTAGTTACAATGAAACCACACATGCAGAAGCTTGCATACAATTGAGACCGAAGTTTTTCTAATATATTCTTGCGGGTTAATCCCGGAAAAACTAGGTCAAATACGGCAATGAACACTAGAGGCTAGACTATGCAAACAAGGGCCCTAAGCGAGGTCTGGGCTGGGGTGCGGCACCGGGAGAGGACGCATACAGTCGTGCGATTCTGTAATGATTAGTCGATGAACTCACCGATGTCAAATACTTTGTGAGATATCGCCTACGAAGAAATAGACTATTATTTCTTCGTAGGATATCGCCCTTGTACATAAGGTTGTTTTTCCGACGTTTCTTGTCATTTCTTCATTTGTTTCACGAAAGTTGTCAAAGATGCAACGATGTTTGCTCTTACGGCCGTTTTCAATATTCTATCTATCCATAGTTTTCCTTACTACCGATAGAAATTTGACATATCGCCCATTCAAATAGTGTCAAATATCTAACTCTAGTAAGATAAACCGGCGATAGATAGGTTATTGAAAACGGCCGTTAGAGAATCGCACGGCAGGGGGGCGGAGGTGAATGCATAGATAGATGCATTCATGCGAAATCTTGTATGTGTGTTGGTATGTCTGTGTATTTGTTATTTCTTCACGCTGGAGGGATTTGCACATTTTGAACAATATTTGCCGATACTTTTGAGGATCTGGGGGTTTGCAGTGGTGAATACAGATACCATAGATAAACACATAAGCTCCTTTTCTTCATCATCATTATAATTACCACTCATTACACAATCGCGGGGTATATAGTATTCTATTAATTAACCACTTTATTAAGTACTAGCTGCGCCATGCGGTTACAACCGCATAGTGATGCATGATGATGATGATGATGATGAAAAGTATCCAATGTGCGTATATAATATCCAGCGCCTCATCTACCTCCATACCAAAGAAGAATGGCAAACCTCTGTGTGTTTTGGGTACCCTACATAGACGGACCCACGAGAAAGGAAACCACGCAAAACCAGTAGTCCTTAGTAAGACTAAGATATTATAAAATTATACCATATTTTTTTAAGTTGGGGCTTAAAAGTTATTAGCATTTATATTTTTGTCATAAAAACTTCCGTGAGAACTCATAGTTAAATGGTAAAACCGGCAAACACTCACGTTTCCACACACCGGTCGGAATATAACGACTAGATGATAAACGTGAGTGTTTGCCGGTTTTACCATTTAATTTATATTTTTTCTAGGTTAGGTTAGATAGACAGAATTCGTTAGCTTAAAATACTCGTATCTGACTGGATTTTTCTAAAGAAATCTATCGTAATATATATATATAATCTATTCTAATCTATCGAGTGTTTGGCATTAGGTATCGTTATCGTAGATATGGATGCAACTACTTACTCGTATATTTTATGTCATAACATGATAAAACTTTGAGTTTGAAAACTACGAGTATCGTGAGTATCACACATTATACTACACTACACGTGTGCGCGACGCGATCTCCAAGCGTGAAAACTCTCTGAAAAGGAATTTCTTACACGTTCGAAACGTCGTCGGACTTAAACTGACATAATGCCAAGTGAGTGAAGCCGGTATCTTTATATTAGTATAATGATAAAACTTACTTGAGAAATGGCAAATGTACAACACGTACGAATCCAACAATAAAAGAAAAACTATTGGTGTCACTTTGTCATGTCACATGTCACATTCTTTTGGCAGAATATACGTACATAGTTAGTATCAAGAAAGTTGTTTAGTTATCCTATAATCTATGAACTGAATAGCGTTTCGTTATTGCCCTCAAGCATCTTCTGCGTATTAATTTTATTGTTTTACAATTAGGTTTTCTCATTATTCCCAACTGCTAATTAAATGAATGAACTATGAATTATTTGCATCTACTAATAATAAATAAATTTGGCATAGTTTCATTCTTTCTCCTTTCATGCGGAGTACCACAAGGTTCAATCTTAGTCCTGTTTTGTAATTGACTTGATCTTGTCAACTCATTGATAAACTGACTGGATAAAAGTTTGTTTTACAATCATCTAGAAACAAAGTTTTATCACAGTTTTGGCACAGTATATAGATGCAATGTTTCTACTGTGGTTTTGGTCTCTTAACCTAATACCAAAAGTCTAATAAAATCCAATTCAGAGTCGAAAATCTAAACTAAATAAAAAATCGCGGCTAGTGTTTTATGGCTATTCGATCAGATAAGAAAACAAATGTGAAATACTATAGACAGAACAACATCACAGTGCTGAAATTGATATAGGTTCTATATAAGTATAAAAAAAATTTTTGTTACTAATAAAAATTTAAGCCATTTTAGATAAGAATCCGAAAAAATATGTGTTTATTGTACCTACGTGAAAATAAAAACAAGTCGTATCAAATAATAAATTAGACAAAGTTTAAAGTAAAGACGGCATTTAAACATATTAACAATGTACAATAAACTGTCTGTAAGAGTTTCCAATCTACATTATAACTTGTTCTTAAAGAAACTTGTTGTTTTTTTTTCCAAAGTAACAGCAAAAGTATTAGATAAGTAAAAATAAGTATATTGATATGATCCAACGTGTATCTATAACTGGATCTTTTGGAAACCTAAATACCATCAATCAGGAAATTAAACGAATCGAGTGGTATCACTAATTCTGTTTTGCATACTATTAGAAAAATCTCTTGTAAAACACTTAAAAGAAATGTTGGTGACTATTTATAGGTGAAGGAAGACCGTGGCCTCCTTTAATTTATATCCTCTAATTTTTACGCAATCTGATCGCACTAAACGTTATTTTTGATCATACTCAGTACCTTTTCCTAGTATATATATTGGTCTAGGCAGTACCTATCCGCAGCAAGTGACACTTGCTGACTGATTTTGAATTTGACAACTGAAGTATCCCTATTAGTTATTGAAAGTATGTACAAGAGAACCTTATTCCATGCGAACGCAGTCGTGGGCAAACCTTATAATAAGAACCTATTAAACCCTCAGAATTTGCTCTTCGCATGAAAACCCGTAAAAGTATACCAACGAAAACGCGTTACCTTGATATGTCAGAGCAGCAAACTTTTTGAGGTATTATGCAGTCTAAGTTAGCGAACATGAACCCGCGTGATGACCAGAATCCAGATTCCGAACGGAAACAACTTTAAACAATATATAAATGAAACCATAGACGACATAGCGAAAACTAAGACTCCAAGTCGTAAAAAGAGATGCTAGATATCTAACGCCACATGGAATCTCATTTAGCAGAGAAAAGACATCAGGTCAAATAGATTGTAAAACCATTCTGAGGAATACTCTAGTTTACGCAAAACCATCAATACACAAGGCCGGTCAGATAAACACAAATTTCTAGAGGGCATCTGCAAAAAAATAGAAGAATACTTGAGAAAGATCCAAACTGCAGATCTCTTCAAAAATGTGCGCTTGCTAGCTTAGCAGTTTAAAACTAAAACTTGGATTATCGAGGATGAAGATGGACAGGTGTTGCATGAATTAAATAAAATAGCTAACAGGTGGAGAGGTTATTGTGAACAACTCTACAGAATACAATGGAACGGAACTCAATATACCTTGAACCGCACATCCTCCCTTCTGAAATAACAGCTGCTATGACATTACGTAGATTGGCAAATTCCAGAGGACCAAGCAGGTTTTGTCAAGGGCAGAGGCACTCGCGAGCATTGTTTAAATTTGAGACATCTCCTTGAGAAAGAAAAAGTCTGGTGTTCTCCATATTCCTGTATGGCGCAGAGACCAGGACACTCAAAGCAAGCGACCATAAGCGTGTGGATGCCTTTGAGATGTGGTGCTGGAGGAGAATGTATACCGAAAATCCAAAAAAAATCCTGGTCATCCAAATATTAAATTAATTTACTGTCGTTACAAAAACTTTTGCAACAAATTGTTAAAAAATGTAAAACGTGAATACCAAAAAAAAGAGTTCGACAAAGTCCGAAATAATCCTAAAGGCACTTGGAGTATGATAAATAAAGTAGCCCATTTAACTAAAAAACAAAATAATGCAACTCAGTTATTAAAATTGTCTGCCGATCCTTCCTCTTCAGTTGATGAAGTAAATTCATTTTTCGCAAACGTTGGAAAAGATCTAGCTTCTCATATGGTTTCTCAAATAGACTCTTTCACCAATTGTTCGCAAAACTCTTCAATAACTCAAACTGTCATTAAATCTAGTCACGCCCCTTTGAACTCTATGGTAATTTTTAACGTAGATAGTGAAGAAATTGAACGTGTCATTGTTAATCTTAAAGACAAGTGTGCATGCGGTTGGGATGGTATTTCCACAGCTGTTATTAAGGCTTCTAGACACGTTCTTGTGCCTATTTTGAATTATATTATTAATCTCTCTTTTACGGCAGGTATCTTTCCGCATGTTTTTAAAAAAGCTATTGTCCATCCTATCTTCAAGAGTGGAAATAGGGACAGTGTCAATAACTATAGACCTATTTCTGTGTTAACTGTCTTTTCCAAAATTATGGAAAAGATCCTTAACAAACGCTTGATAAATTTTATGAATGAGAATAACATCCTTTCTGATAGTCAATTTGGCTTTAGAAGAGGCAAATCTACAGAGGATGCAGTTCTGGAGCTCACAGATGTTATTGTCAAAAATATTGAAAATAAGAACAAGACTGTTGGTATTTTCTTAGATCTGTCTAAGGCGTTTGACACTGTCTCTATTCCCATTCTTCTTACTAAACTTGAACAAATTGGTGTTAGAGGCATTGCTTACGAGTTGTTCTGTAGTTATCTGAGAAATCGAGTTCAGTGCACTGTTATAAATGGTGTAAAAAGTGGCGAGAAAATCCAAACATACGGAGTTCCTCAGGGTAGCGTCCTTGGCCCTACTCTATTCTTAATTTACATAAATGATTTATGTAACTTATCACTACTAAATTGTAAAATAGTTACGTATGCTGACGACACAGTCCTTCTTATCCACGGTAACAGCTGGCAAGAAGCTCGCGACCTCGCTGAGTGCGCCTTAAGGAAGGTCTTGAGTTGGTTGTTCTCTAATGTTCTAACACTAAATACCACCAAAACCAAATTTATTGCCTTTGCTGCTAATATCGCCTCGCTTCCTCCTCTGTCGCTCTCGATACGTGCTCACCTATGTCCTACTTATTCAGATTCTGTTTCATGTAACTGCGCGCCATTGGAGCGTACCTCTACTATTAATTACTTGGGCGTGTTTCTGGATAGCACCATGACGTGGAGTAAGCACATTGATGCCATGGTATCTAGGATCCGTAAATTAATTTATGTGTTTAAAAACTTGAGATCAGTTGTCGACTTGAAATGTCTTAAAACTGTGTATTATGCTTTAGCGCAGTCACTGATTTCATATTGCATCCCTGCGTGGGGTGGAGCTGTCAAAAAGACAAACATGATTCGTCTGGAGAGATCTCAAAGAGCCGTTCTTAAGGTCATCTTCAACAAACCTCTCCGATTTCCCTCAAATGAGTTGTATCCTTTAGCGCAAGTTCTAAATGTAAGACAACTTTTTATATTAGCAACAGTGCTTAAGAAACATTCCCAATTAAAGTATAATCCAAATGTTTACTCCAAGCGTAGAACGGACAGAGTATGTGATATCGTACGTCGTAGGACGGCACTTGCGAGTCGCCATTATTATTACGTTAGCTCAATGCTATATAATAAAATAAACAGACAATTGAATATCTATCCCTTACCTTTGCATAAATGCAAATTAAAATGTGTCGAATGGTTAAAAACATTATCATATGCTGACACTGAAGACCTCCTAGTTGTATATAATTAACATTACTCATCCGCACTCTTCCTCCCCCACACACATACACACACACACTCTCACACGCGCACACATACACACACACACATACCACACAATTTATCATGTTTTAATTTCACCTTTTGATATATTTAAGCTACAAGCTATTTGTTAGCTAATTAATTGTTCTTTGTTTATGAACTTTGGAACCTCATGTAACCTTTCCGGAGGAGGGCGTTGATATCTGCGACACAGTTTCACACTTCTGCAGGTGTCATCGATTCTCGATGTATGTTTGTGTACTTGTATTTGTGTTCTAAATAAATAAACCATTATTATTATTATTATTATTAAAAAAATGTTGCCAGCCAGAAGGACGAATGTGTCGATACTCAAAGAACTCAAAATAACCACGAGGTTATCATCCATCTGCCTTCAGCGAATTCTTGAGTATGTCGGCCACGTTGCTAGGAAGAGTGATGTCAATCTCGAGAAACTTGTCATTACTGGTAAAGTCGAGGGAAATAGACCAAGAGGGGTTCATTGCGATGGTCTGATAAAATCCGTACTAAACTCAACAGAAAAGTACACGAAGCCATTCACGA
This sequence comes from Selenia dentaria, assembly GCA_917880725.1. Lineage (NCBI taxonomy): Eukaryota > Metazoa > Arthropoda > Insecta > Lepidoptera > Geometridae > Selenia > Selenia dentaria. Next base: position 35,925,019 of record OU862886.1, read on the forward strand.
CGCCGAGAATAGGACCAGATGGCGTAAGGTCATCAAAGAGAAGATATTCCCTGGAGGGGGTCACGACTCCCAGCGTTGAGGAAAACGACGCAAGGAGGGGAAACCCTCAGTTATCCCTAATCACCTCCAACACGTCCCTAGTAAACCCTTTTTCCTCAATAGCCCCTTTCTTAGTGCCAATGATCCCCTCACGCGTCCCTACTTACCCCAAAAGTAGAATTATTTTAGTTTAAATAAAAGCAATGCTATTTTCACCATAAAAATTAAGTGTATTACATATCTGTATGATTATTGCTGGTCCTATTACTCTAACACGACTAAATTACAGCATTCACATTACTCAAAAACAGTAAATTGTCAGTAAATTAAAATGTTTACGGAACAATATTTTGGCACTTTCTTATGCTTCACCACAGAATTCGCCCTATTAACATAGGTTCAGAAGGATAGTTTTCATACAAATGATCACAGACTACATAGCGGTTCAAATGAAATTTAAAAGTGAAGTCATATAAATATTTTTTTGGGGTTGGCTATCGTGCCAGATCTGACAATATTAAAAAATAAATCTCAAGGTTCCATCTTGCCATAGGAATACTTTTACCCGAATTATCGGGTAATCAAATTTTAAACGGATTGAATGATGGAAAAACACTATTTGGGTTTTCCAACGATAGGATCGAATTTAATGTTATTAAAATGAGTGTTGTGTGGCGCATTAACACAGGTAAGGAACATTAACATTGCATAGCTAGTAGCTCCCGTATCATCGCATTAATGCGAAATCTCATAATGTGTGTTGGTATGTCTGTGTGTTTGTTATTCCTTCACGCTGGAGGAATTGGCCCATTTGGAACTCATGCTCCTTTTTTTATCAAATTTATAATAACCAGGCATTACACAATCGTGAGGTTTATACTATTCTATAAAACCAGTTTATTAAGTGCTAGCCGCGCCCCGCGGTTACATAGTGGTGTATGATGATGATGAAAAGTATTCTATGTGTTAATCCAGCGCCTCATTTACCTTCATACAGAATTTCATGCGGAGTACCACAAAGTTCAATCTTAGTCCTGTTTTGTATTCGACTTGATCTTGTCAGCTAATTGATAAACTGAGTGGATAAAAGTTTGTTTTACAATCATCTACAAACAAACTTTATCCCAGTTTTCGTATCATAACCCAATCAAAAGTCTAATAAAATCTGATTTAGGGTCGAAGATGTAAAATAAATAAAAAATTGTGGCCAGATGTTTTAAAACTATCCGATCAGGGAAAAAACAGATATGATATATAACAGACAAAACAATATTACAGTAATGAATATGATTAAAGTTAAAACTAAGCTTTATTAAAACTTTTGCCGTTTTAGATAATAATCCGAATAATATCTGTTTATCGTGTCTACGTAAAAAAATACATAAATATAAGTTAAACAGTGATCACCACACTTTTAATACTAGAAATACAAATAGGATAGCTGTACCTAGTTATAGACTAGCGAAGACTAATAAGTCATTCCTAGGAAATTGTGTGTGTTTTTACAATAAAATCCCAAAACACATAACTGAGCTCACAGAGGGCAAATTCAAGTTGACTGTAAAAAACGTTTTCATAAAAAAAAGCTTACTATAAAGTTCGACATTATATAGAAGATACAGATGCTTGTAATACTCCACTTCTGGCAAGCTGTCACTCTGCCACCCATAAAATGTAATATTTGTAGTACCTAAGTAGAAACATTGTAAACATCTATATAAAAATAATAGCCTCGAGTTTCTTGCCGCTTCTTCTCGGTGGGCTCTATATATTTTGGAACGCAGCGGTATTGTCTTTAAAGTACATTATAATGGAAAGTTGACGTTCATAAGTGCGTCTTTGATGCCTTAATTGAATAAATGATTTTGACTTTGAGTTTGACTTTGACTCTAATAATATTATTTCTATGCTCTAATAGGTCGTATTAAAAATTGTTGGTGGGATTGTAGTCATTTTTCCATAGTTACCGTACACAGTGTATGGTTGTGTATGTGGTAGGGAAAATATTTGATGTGCTAATTATGATTAAAAAAATTCCAGTTGGACAGAACACATCAAATTTTCGATATTTTTTTAGAAATTAAAACACATCGGTTTCATCATCATCATCATCATCAGCCTGTAGCAGTCCACTGCTGGATATAGGCCTCTCCAATTGGACGCCACTTAGGTGTATCTTGGGCTTCTTGCATCCAGTTTTTGCCAGCCGTCTTGCGCAGATCGTCACTCCACCGTGCCTCAGGACGTCCCACACTACGTTTGCCGAGACGCGGTCTCCACTCTAGAACTCGTTTACCCCAACGATTGTCGGTTCTACGGCTAATATGGCCAGCCCACTGCCACTTCAGCTTGCTGATCCGGTGGGCTATGTCGATGACCTTGGTTCTCTGACGGATCACTTCATTTCAGATGCGATCCCACAGTGAAACACCGAGCATAGCCCTTTCTATTGCCCGCTGAGCGACCTTGAGCTTGTGGACCAATCGAGCCGTCAGTGTCCACGTTTCGGCTCCGTATGTCATGACGGGTAGGACGCACTGATTGAAGACTTTCGTCTTCAGGCACTGTGGAATCGGCGAAGTAAGGACTCGACGTAGCTTCCCAAACGCTGCCCAGCCCAGCGGAATCCACTATTCACCTCGTTCTCAAAGTTGTTTTTTCCCAACTGCAATGTCTGCCCGAGGTACACATATTTTTGAACAACTTCGAGAACGGCGCCGTGTATCACAATCGGTTCCGGTAGAACATGTTCGTTGAACATGACCTTGGTTTTGTCCAAGTTCATCCGTAGGCCGATGCGTATAGAAGAGTCAGCCAGGTCATTCAGCAGGTCGGTTTTATCCTAATAAAATATTTAATTACAATTTTAAATTCTTTGGAACAAACTCAATTTATTTATTTTTTGTCTCTCTTAATCAGGTTTGCAGTTTGGATTGTTTTTGTGAGTATAATGTATACGAACTTTTAGAAAAGTTTCTTAATCAAATCTGTATTGCACGAATACATAGGTTTAAATATATACTTACTATGAATAAAAAAATATTCTTATAAGAAAATAATTTTTTTTTTAAAGGTAGCAATCACAATGCATTTTTATACAAAGTAAATAGACCCTAGTTTCCCCTTACACAGTCATGTGGTGGCTGCCACGAGACGTTCCGATCACCATTGCGCTGCGATATCTTTCACTCACACAAAATGATCCACACATCTCGCTCATTCATTTAATTGAGGCAACAGTCGCCCAAGATAAAACAAAATGACGATATTTTCTATTTCAATCATAATAGCCATACTTATGCATGAAATGAAACATTTTTCTTATCTCTCACAGTGCCTGTATAATAAGTGCAGTCTCTAAAGACACAGGAAGGCGTTTTGTCCACAACTTTTTTCTAAAAAACACGATTAGCGGTGACGTATTTACCGGACTCTTGGAAGTGCAAGACTGGTTGCGACTACGGCAATTACCTTGCATTCGTCTAGTAAAAATGGGAAGTTCACAACTCATCTACAGGTAAAAAAATCTTAGACAAAGGTCACTCGCTGTGGATACAGAGTATGATGAAAAGTCAAAATTAGATTGCTTATAAATTAGAGTATATGTAAAACAAAGGAGACCACGGTCGCCCTTCATGCAAAAGCAATCTCCAACACTTCTTTTTAAGTGTTTTACAAGAGACTTTTCTAAATAATATGCAAAACTCAATTAGTGTTACCACTGTACTCGTTTAGTTTCCCGATTGGGTGTCATGTAAGTTTCCAAAAGATCCAGTTAATGATACACTTTGGTACATACCAATATTTTTATTTTAACTTATACAATACTTTTGCTATACTATTAGTTTAGAAAAAACAAACTAGTTTTTTTAAGAACACGTTATTATTTAGATTGGTAACTCTTTGAGACAATTTATTGTAAATTAATAATATCCTAGATTTGGCTTAACTATTATTTTGTACGACTAGTTTTTTATTTTCTAGTAGACACAATAAACAGTGTTTTTTTTTGGATTAGATAGATAGATAGATTAACTCTTTACTGTAACACCACAATACAAATATATGTTACAAATTATGAAATAAGATTAAATGAATAATACAATCAAAAAAATTTCACGATTAAATACTTAAAATTAAAAGTGTCACAATAGGTGGTCTTATCGCTCAGAGCGATCTCTTCCAGACAACCATGCACGGATAGAAATAGGCAAACTTTATAAAGGCGGTGGTGTATAAAACAAGTGTACTAAACACTATATATAGCAAAACTCAGGAATATAGCTAGAAAAAATTACTTATAATATACACAAACTATACTTATATAATTATACTATACATATATACTACAAAATATATACATAACTATACATACTATACATATACCTTTTAATTTTTATAACAAAGATAGTAAGTAGGTTTGCAGTTAGTTATTTTGCGAAGTTAAATGCTTTGACACGATGTTTGAAGATGTCCAGAGAAGGCGCGCATCTAATTTCGTAGGGTAAAGTGTTCCAATAGACGAACAGCTTCAACACAAAAGGAGGAATCAAAAAAAGTGTTGGGGTGTATCGGGGTACTTAACATTAAGTTCTCTGATGATCGTAAAGAAAAAGAGTTTCTAACATGTAAAAATTCATCATTTTCCTTTGGGAATGAGGGATTCAACAAAGTCAAAGTCAAAGTCAAAATCATTTATTCAATTTAGGCATCAAAGACGCACTTATGAACGTCAACTTTTCATTATAATGTACTTTAAAGACTCTACCGCCGCGTTCCAAAATATATAGAACCCACCGAGAAGAAGCGGCAAAACTCGGGGCCATTCTTTTTATATGGATGTTTACAATGTTTCTACCTAGGTACTACAAATATTACATTTTATGGGTGGCAGAGAGACAGCTTGCCAGAAGTGGAGTATTCCAAGCATCTTTATCTTCTATATAATGTCGAACTTTATAGTAAGCTTTTTTTTATTAAAACGTTTTTTACAGTCAACTTGAATTTGCCCTCTGTGAGCTCAGTTATGTGCTTTGGGGTTTTATTGTAAAAACGCACACAACTTCCTAGGAATGACTTATTAGTCTTCGCAAGTCTAAAACTAGGTACAGCTATCCTATTTGTATTTCTGGTATTAAAAGTGTGGTGATCACTATTTAACTTATATTTATGTAAATTTTTCTAAATTAAATCTTTAAATAATTAAATCTACAGTTTTATATAACTCGTACGTCCGTAGCACTCTTCAGTTCGGTGCTGTAGTCTGGAATCCTTACGAGACCAAATACTCCCTTATGATCGAAAAGATCCACCGTAAGTTTGTGCGGTGGCTGTACAAACGAGCCTATGGATATTATCCCTTTTTATATCCATCCATTTTCGTATCGGGTATGGTCGGCTTCGACACACTAGTACTGAGGCGGAAGTTGCTGCTTCTAGTGCATTATATTTCTATACTTCACAATAGGGTGGACAATCTGACTGTTTTAAATCAGATGGAATTGCAAGTGCCGCGTCGCGGTGCGACAGTTGCGCCTCGGCTGTTAACGCGGCCGTTCACGCGTATAGAGCCACCAACTTATCTGTTCATGTGGGCAAAATTGGAACTACAGTATACATCCATACATACCTACTAACTTTCGCGTTTATAATATTAGTAGGATTATAATTGCAGAATTTGCAGATTAAAGAGTGGCTTGAAAGGCTGCCCCTATGTTTTGATTATCTTTTTTCTTGATGAATTTCTTAGGTTGCAACACCAATTTCTCCACTAGCGACGCTGTCATCTGAACAGATAAGTTGGTGGCACTATACCTGCCGCGGCCGTAACGCGCCCACCGCTCGAGCTCGAAAGGTGCTCGGTGACATGCTCGTTCGGAACTCGCTCGAACATGTTGATTTGCTTGCCGACGGACTAGGTACGTTAGTTAAACATGCCTATATATAATATTTTATTGTTGTTACTCTAATTTTGTATTGTTTATTATGTTGACATCACTAATTCTGACTTCAGCTATATAATTTTATTTTACCTTCTAAGTAACTTATCTACTTGATGTTTTATAAAAATGTACCTACTTACATAAGTTAGGATGATGTATGATATGTGGTGTTTTGGAATAATTCTGTTAGCCACATCGATTGACTTGAATAAATAAATAAGCCCAGAAGGATAGTTTTCATACAAATGACATTTAAAAGTGAATTAATAAATATTTTTTTGAGGTTCGCCATCCTACCAGCTCTGACAATATTACAAATCAATAGTTATGGTATCTTGCCACAGGAAATCTTTTACCCGAATCATCGGTTAAAATATGAATGGATTGAGTGGTTTTCTCAACAAAACTATCCAATTTAATGTTAATCAATTTGAGTGTTGCGTGACGTTAGTAAACATTAACATTGCATAGCTGTAGCTTCTGTATCATCGCCTTAATGCAAAATCTTGTATGTGTGTTGGTATGTCTGTGTATTTGTTATTCGTTCACGCTGGAGGCATTTGCACATTTTGAAAAATATTTGCCTATACTTTGAAGATATGGGCGTTCGCAGTGGTGAATACTATCTGTATTCATTCCATAGATAATAACCGACAATCATTACGAT